>QLOH01000038.1:0-1413727 GCA_026901365.1 Sesbania bispinosa | reverse complement strand
TTTAGGGAGTAGATAAATTGAATCAAACTACTGCATGTCAAAAAATAATCAGCAACATGAATCAACCAACAAATCAATGAAGACTACTTAGTTATGTCCATTGAAGTAATTTTAATTGGCCCATCAAACGAAATTTTTTCCAAAATTAAGGGTCCGTTTGATTTACAGTTGAGTAGAATTGATTTTAGAAATAAATGGTTGAGATGAATTATGCACACTTTACGAAGTACTTTGGACGGAAGTGATTTAAAATCAATTATGCTAAACCATGGTTTTGTTACTTGAGAATTTAAAACAAACAGGGCTAAATTAACTACATAAGAACAATAGTAGAAACTTCAAAATTCAGTCTCAGTCTTCACATATCAAATTTTTATTTTTAAAATCTGTAGACATTAATTTGATAAAGTTTAGATAAAATTTCTTTAACAATGGCAAATGATCACAGTTTTAACCACTTTTGCAGAATCCATAATTAGCTTTTTTTTTAATACGTAAACCACTGAGCTTATCATTTAAAATTTTATATTAGATAAATGTTTCTTAATGGCTAAAATATTATAAGTGGGTGTCTTGAGGGAAAAAAACTGATGAAAATGTTAAAAAAACATTTTCAAAATTAAAATGATTTTACAATTTAATTCAAACAATAGTCTTTAACCGCACCAAACCAGAGGTTTTTAATCTTGATTTTACCAGATATTCACCAAAACTGTAAACCATGAGGAACAAGCTTGCACATCAACAACTTTAGAATCACTGAACTTGGCATTGAACTACTTCGTAAAGTGAAGTTAGTTAAACTAACTTTTACAGCAGTAGATACGTGCAGAGACAGAGCTTTCAGCTTAACAAAACATCTAATATCCAGAATTGAGAAACAATTAGGCATAGCGACAAGCAACGAGTATTACGTTGTTAAGATTCAACATCCTATGATCTGATATCAACAAAAAGAAAAAAGAAACAACTGGAGGAACAGCGATTATTAATTTCCTAACCCCCGAAACCATAAAGGGTCCTCCCCTGCCTCTTGAGAGCATAAACAACATCCATGGCAGTGACAGTTTTGCGGCGAGCATGTTCAGTGTATGTGACAGCATCAAGAATCACATTCTCGAGGAAGATCTTGAGAACACCACGAGTCTCTTCATAGATGAGACCACTGATACGCTTGACTCCACCACGCCTTGCGAGACGGCGAATAGCAGGTTTGGTGATTCCCTGAATGTTATCCCTCAGAACCTTTCGGTGACGCTTCGCTCCACCCTTTCCCAAACCCTTCCCACCTTTTCCTCTCCCAGACATGATTGCTCTTCCTGCTGTTATCGACGCTTCTCTGTGTAATTGGTTAACATTTGAGGATGATAGTGTTTAAGGGGCCAGAATCGGGGGTGTTTATATAAGATCACACAATATATACGTTGCCGTTGGATTGGGTACTTATCCGTGTGAATAAGTTGTTTGAAGATATGGGCCGTTGGATTACAAATGAAAGCGTATTACGGGGATCACCAGGGTTTTTAAATTGGGTCGCAATTTGTTACCCTCCCGTTAGAGAGGGTTTTGGTACCTTCTTGTCATTTTCCATCCTAAATTATTTCAAAGACATAAAATAGATTTTAAATGAGACACATGTGTATTGCAAATGAGAATGTAAAAAAATTGGGGAATACAATAAAAAATACATGATAATAGTTATTAGGGGTCAAAAAGTCTTTTCAAAAATTAAAAATACAAAATCTAATAGTTAAATATTGTCCTATAAGTATAAAAATACTAAAATCATTTAAGAAAGTTGAGAGAAATTGATTAAATGATCAAAAAAGGTACCAAAACCCTCTCTCACGAGAGGGTACCATGGAATTTCCCTTTTAAATTTTCTTTAATTATTTAGAGTGACCCGACGCGGGAAATGGGGAAAGTTTTTCCTTTTTTGTAATTTGTAATGACCTCTTCTGGAAATTGGAATTTTCCAATTTGATTTGCAATCAAATAAGGTTCAGTTTGATTGGGTTTTTGCTTTTTAATTTTAAAAAGTATTCATAATTTTAAGAAATACTTTTTAGAATCAATTAAGAAATTATTTCATAATCTTAATTTGAATACAGTTTTAAAGATGAGAAAATAAAAAATTTATTTGATAATTTTATTTTAAAAAATATATTTAAAAAATTATTTATGTATATTTTTACTTTTTTATGAATTTATTAAATCAAGTAAAAAAGTATTTAGATATATTTTTTAAAATAGTAACAATAAGAATAAAATTAAATATATTATAAGTTTTTTGTAAATAATTTGCCTACAAATTAACATAATTTAATATTAAAGATTTGTTTAATTACAATTTAGTTTAACTAATTATTATGTTTGTACTTTTTTTCTTCTATCGTATAATTCAACTTACTTATGCCTACACTGATTATTAATTAGTTAAATATATTATTTATTCATGTTCTTCAAACTTTAGTTAATGTGTCTATTTTATCAAGTAAGAAAATGAGTATGTTGAATAAACTGAGGAAAATAGTTATATTATAGAAAGAAATAAAATGGATGAATGATTATGTCAATAACACAACTAGTAGACAATCAAGCTTCTTTCCTAGTCTCTCCTACAAGAAATTCAGAAATTAGCGATATATATAAGGGGAAAACTGTCGCTACCATATAATTATTGATGGCTGAGCACGGCCATAAGGACGTCGTTAAAATGCTCGTTGTTAATACCGTAATGACGAACAAAATGAGTCATTGCAATGTAGCGTCTGCTAGCCCGACGCTAAAGTCATCGCTATATTGGAGTTCGTCGCAAAGTGAAAGGATCACAGGTTGTTGCTAAGTTGTCATAACGTAACGACGGCCTAGACCGTCGCTAATAATTATATTATTTTTTTAATTAAATTTACAATTTTATATTTAATTTTATTTTAATTTAAGGATTTACGATTAAATTATTATATAAACTCAGTTTTTATTTATTTTATAAATTTTATATCATATTAGTTAACGATCTAAAATATAAAGAAAAAATAATTACTATATAAAATCACTCAAATAGTAAATATATATATATATATACAAAAATATATGTAAATAGTACATATACAAACATAATTCAATAAGAAAAATCACGGCTGACAGCGATGACGCTGTTGTAGTCATGGGCCATGATCCTCATTCTCATCTAAAGGCTGGTCATCCAGGTCGACATCATAGTGCAAGTGCGCCTGAGCCTCACTGAATCTGGTAGAACCACTTGCACTGCGGGCATCCAGCACTAACTGCAACTGTTGTCGGAGTCGTGCGAAGTCCTCCTCCAACCCTGCACACTAACCTTTACAGTGATCACCACTCTCTTCAGCTCGGCTAGCATGCAACTTTGCTTCGTTGACCTCCTGTCGCAGCGCCTCATCAGACGAATGTCGTGACCCGTCGCTCTGCTGGTATGGGCCTCAGACTCCTGAGCGAGGCTAGTCACAACAGGACGAATGTTACTTGACAAGTCCCCGGTGCCATAACAGCATCCTCGAGTCTTACCACCAATAACATCCCTTAGGTGGTCCTGATAATTTGTCTATTGAGTACAGATTAAATTATAATTAGTTAGTTACTCTATTGCAAATATATCAAATTATATAACAAAAACACTGTTAATCATGATTTTAATACATATGTGGACCGCTCTCGGTTGTCTACCCAGCCACCACCCTTTTTTGTGTGGTTAGCCACAAAAATAAAAAATAATGAAGGCACCATTGGTGATTATCTAAGCCTAAATTTAATAACATCCTTCCTAGTCTCTAAAGATCCAAAATCACATCTCAACAAAAGTTAAGAGAGTAACTTGTCCAATAATATTTATAAAAAAATTGCAATAAACCTATAATTTAGTACATAGCAGCAACTCCAATGTTGCATCATATATATAATTTCACCTTTTATTATTCTTAAGTAAATCTTATAATTACACATAATCTTTCTTATTATTCACAACTTAAGCAATCCTCTCTCCAATGATGTACCTCTAAAAATTTACCTCATATTTTTATACGTCGTCAATATTAATTTTTCTTAACCAACAAAAAAATGGAAAATATAATATCCCACAAATTGGCACATGCATCAAAGTTTTTGGATGTTTGTAAGCACATGATGCTTTTTAAGCACCTTGTTCCAAATAGCTCATTTTATGTGTCATGGGGTGTTTAGGCCATCTCCATATGTGGCTTTTGGTACGAATTTTCAAGTGAAATCCATGTTTTGGAGAAATGAAGTCATCAAAGTTAAACTGTACATGTTAAAATAATAAAACCGATTCTTATTTTAAATCTAGTGCTTTATCTTATTTTATATTTTTTGGGTGTGGAAAACGTGTAATTGCTTGTGTGACCTATTTAATTGAATTTTTAAAACTAGGGAGTTTAAGAGAAAATGGTAATTAAATTATAATCAGTAGAAATGAATGATGTATATTAGTGGAATCAATTTAAAATTTGTAATCAATAAAAAAGTGTTGTGATAAAATAAAAATAGCCTTAATGAAAAGAAGGGAATTAAACAACTTCCATATGGCAAAATTAGAACTGACAAAATAGGTCAGTTTGGACGGGACGGGCCGTCCGAACCCGCTTTTTTATAGGGCTGGAGCACTAAAATTAAATGCTCATTTTTTTGCGGATTTTTAGGCCGTAAAAATTAAACCCACACTTAATTTGTGTTCAGATTTGGTGGCCCCACCGGACTTCGGGTTGCTTGATATATTAGGAAAAAGAAATAAAAAAGGGTGGTGCAACACACACGTTCATATTCAAAACCTTAAACTTTTTTCATTAACTTATAAATTAATGATTGTGGACAAATTTCATATTCATGCAACGTAACACTAAACATAAAAGTACCGAGACCTGTAGCAGGTAAAAAATTATCAATCAATAACCTATCTAAAATACCAATGACTATAGATTAAGGGTCCGTTTGGTGCACAGAATAAGAAAAATGATATGATAACTTTATTCTATCCTATCACTTATCATGTGTTTGTTGCACCAATATGATATGATAACTTTTCTGTTGTTTATCCTATCCTATCCTTCTAGTGTAATTCTTATCCTGAGGGGGAACTGAGTTAGGGAGTGATAGGATAGGATAAGATAAAAAAAATTTCTTCCTCAGATATCCTCTTTTCTCTCTCCTCCTCTTCTCTCCTCCTATCTCTTTCCTCTCTCCCCCTCTTTCTCTCTTCCTCCTCCTCTCTCCTCTCTCCTCTTCTTCCCTCCCTTTCTCCTCTCCCTCCTCCCCCTCTTTCTCTAACCTATCTCTTTCCCTCTCTCTCTTCCTCTCTCCCCCTCTTTCTCTCTCCTCTCTCTCCCTCTTTCTCTCTCCTCTCTCTTTCCTCTCTCCCCCTCTTTCTCTCTCCTCCCTCTCTCTTCCTATCTCTTCCTCTCTCTCCCCCTCTCTCTCCTCTCTCTTTCTCCTCTCCTCTCTCTTCCCTCTTCCCCTCTTTCTCTCTCCTCCCTCTTCTCTTTATCTCCTTCCTCTTTCTCTTCTTCTCCCTCTCCCTCTTTCTCTCTCCTATCTCTTCCCTCTCTCTCCCCTTCTTCTCTCTCCTCCCTCTCTCTCCTATCTCTTTCCTCTCGCCTCCCTCTCTCTTCCCCTTCTCTCTCCTCCTTTCTCTCTATAATAATGATTTTTTGTAGTAATTTTGATATTAATTTTAATATTTTAACAATTTTATTTTTTGTAAAATAAATTTAAATATTTTTTAATAAAAGATAAATTTTTTTTGTGTGCTTGCTGAAAAGCAAAAAAATAATTTAAATTTGTAATAAGGGTAATTTTGTCATTTTAATATTTTTTATATCACATTCTACCATAATCTGTCCATGTCAAATGTATGATAGAATAAAATAATCATATTTGTTTTCTTATCCTGGTGTACATCAAACATAGGATAAGATAAGAGCTTATCCTGCTCTTATTCTATTATGTCATTATCTATCTCTCTTATCCTATTATATCCTATCATGTGCACCAAACGAGCCCTAAGGATTAATGGCATGGATTAAATATAACACTAATTTAGTTTGTGTGTGATTAAATCTAATACAAGTTGAATTACTTGCTTTACTTTACCATATATAAAATAAATGGTGCATTTCTGGAGCGATATTGAATTAATAAAATTTTATAAAAAACAAAATATATGTGCTAAAAATTACAAAAAAAATTTTTTTATATTTTAGATAATTATATTATAATTTTTTTAATTTTATAAAAGTGTAATTCTTTATAATTTTTAATAAGTCATATTTTTTTTAATAAATTCGATTTAACGAGACCAACCCATGTGAGTAGCGCCCGCTACTCACATGAGGACAGACTCGATCTTTAATTTTATAGGACATCAAGACCAAATTTTAACGAGTTTTTTAACTCTGCGCACAAAAACTCACTCTTGATTGGGCAGGTAGCCCATTTAGCCACCTCCAAAATAAACATCACAGTTATGTACATTTACAATCTTTAATTATCAGCGTGAAGTCGTGAACTAGATATTCCAGCACTGATTTGATTTTTAAACTATATTGCGTAGTATTTGGTAGATATCGATGGATGTATAAAAACTTAGGATCTCTATATTGATATCTCAATGCTCAACTATACCATACCCTTTTCCTAAGGATACTGAAAACCCCAATTGAGTTTGAATGCTTTTAGTGGGCCGCCTCTTCACCTTGCCATTGTGAATTTTTAATAGGAAAAGAAATCACCAAAAAAAATAAAATAAAATAAAGAAAAGAAATTCACCAAAGTCTCTTTCCCTTTCAATGTCATTAAAAGTTCAACAGCCATTAGAGCGCAGTACCATCTATAGCCTTATCTGCCAAATCTCCCAGTTTTGCTCTCCTCTCAGATCAAAGAATATGTGGCAATGAAATTAATTGGTGGATTGCATATTTCAATTAGATTGTTTGAGAAAACAAAGAGGACCTCATTAAACAAGTAAATATATAGGGAGCAACAAAATTATGCAATTATGCAGCAGATTTTCACTTCCTTATGCTAAAACCGAAAACTTTTCGCCACTTATCTTAACTAAACGAAATTCTATGAGACAGATTGAAGGGTGAGTATCAGTCAAAACAAAAGTATATAGCCAGTTTCCCTTTCAAAATACAAAAGAACAGCTGAAAACAGGAATTTAGAAACAACTACGCGAAGCGAAAGGTAGTGAAGTGTTACACTGTTAAGATTCGAGAAGCTGTGATCTAATATTAACAAAAGAAAACTGGAAGAACAGCTATCGCAAATTCCCTAACCACCAAAACCATAAAGGGTCCTCCCCTGCCTCTTGAGAGCGTAAACAACATCCATGGCAGTAACAGTCTTGCGGCGAGCGTGCTCAGTGTATGTAACAGCATCACGAATAACATTCTCAAGGAAGATCTTGAGAACACCACGAGTTTCTTCATAGATGAGGCCACTGATACGCTTGACACCACCACGCCTAGCGAGACGGCGAATAGCAGGTTTGGTGATTCCCTGAATGTTATCCCTCAGAACCTTACGGTGACGTTTGGCTCCTCCCTTTCCCAAACCCTTTCCTCCTTTCCCTCTTCCAGACATGGTTGCTCTTCCTGCTGCTGCCGCCGCTTCACAAAGCAATTTAGAAGATGAAAATGTTGTACTCGATCGGTGAATGTTAATGTCAGGATCCGTGGGGGTTTATATAAGATATCACGACATATCTGTTGCCGTTGGATTGGGTACTTATCCGCGTGAATGACCTGTTCGAAGATATGGGCCGTTGGATTAGAAACCAATGCGTATTACGGGGATCACCAGGGTTTTAAATTTTATGTGATGGTGCGGGAACTTTTCATTTTGTAATGACCGCGTCATGAAATTGGAATTTCCAATTTGATTTGGAATTATGCGAATGAATGTATTTGCAATATTTTAATATTTTAAATTGTATGTTAAGAAACTATTATAATTTCGTACAAATCAATATATATTATTCTTTCTTTCCCTATTTATAAGACTCATTTTAAAAAAATTTGAGTGTCCTTTAATATAAGATATTTATAGATTTTTATGAATTAATAATTTTTTCATATTTATCATTCATTAATGTTTAACTCTTTTTAATTCTCAATATATGATTAGTGTGAATAATTAATGGGGTTTTACCCACATGTTCAACTACACCATTAGAATTTGGTTTTTGGAGTCTTCTACTATATGACAAATAACGAGTCGTATTTAATATACACTCGTATGGAATTGAGTGTATGGTACACGCACACCTCTTTTATAACCGTAAATATATGTTTATTTTAATTCAACACTTACGAATTGAAGTTATTTTAATTGTAACCCATCTTATATTCAATTTTTTGAATTTGTTAAGTAGTCCCTACTTTTCAAATATTTCCTATGAATGGAATAACATTTTACTTCTAGTTAATTTTTTAATTTCATTTGTTTTAAGGTGCTAGACTTGATGTATTAAGTACTTAATTTAAGTGGTAATTTCAATGAATTGTGTTTTGTACCATTATTCCTGTAAGCACTTTTAAATGTTTCACCAAGATGAAAAAAAAATAAATAATGTGGCTTATGTGAAATAAAATAAAACTAGAAATACATTTGAGTTTTAAAATTAAAGTTTGTATTTTAATTTTCATCCAAAACCATTTTTTTATCTGGATTTTGATCCTCTACAATTCAGTCATCATCTGAAGAGATATCATCAATGTTAAGGTCTTTTATTTTCCGATTTTCTTTATTTTTGGCCAATCTTGAATTAGCCATCACAAAGACTAGATCATTCATAGTCTTTTGCTTCAGACGGTTTCTTTTCTTTGTGTGCATGTAAACAAATACAAAATTAATTGATTTTTTCGGTATACAAGGAAAGCAATGAGGTTTGAACCTAGAACCTCATGTTAAACTACCCAAACTCCCAACCACTAGTTGATAAGTAATTTTAATTTTAATAAAATACAATTCATATTAAAGTTACTCAATATCTTATCATTTCAAAAGCACTCTAATTACGCTCACATCCAGAGGCATGTGAGGCTCAATATACGAATGGTAAACTTATGCAACTTAGGATGTCCATCACCATAAGACTCCCACCACCGTGATGGAGTTTTATTCTTAAGTCCAAGTTGAGCTACTGGACTACCAAAAAAAATTGGCAGTGGTATTGAAATCCTCAAGTTGTCCATCAATTTTATTTACCGCTCCCAAATCTCACATCATCCTTGTTAGACACTCATATAGGGGTGTTCACGGGTAGGTTTGGTTCGATTTCATGGAAAAAACAAATTTGAACCAAAGAAAAGTGTTTGGTTCGGTTCGGATTTCTATGTTTTTTTTTCATTGACCTGAAACCAAACCAAACCAATTAAATGCGGGTTGGTTCGGTACAGTTCAATCGGATCAGAAACTCAAAATGCAGTTTGGGAAAAAAATGCACGGTTACTATGTTTTCCTTGCTTCTAGTATGCTTTATTTTATTACAGAGCTGAGAGACATACCAATCACCATATTTCAAATTTGCACAAGAAATACAAGGAATATCTATTATGTTAGATTCTGAAATTGTGTATATCTTGAATGTTATGCTCGTGAAGAGATTAGGCAGAGGAAGAAGAAGAAGTGTGTCATGTTCAAGGTTGACTTTGAAAGAGCTTACGACTCGGTGAGCTGGAATTTTCTTCTTGATATGATGATGAGAATGGGATTTCCTAAAAAATGGTGTGACCGGATATCAGAATGCCTGGAGACATCTAGAATTTCAGTATTGATAAATGGAAGCCCAACGGAGGTATTCGGGGTCTTAAGGGGATTGTGCCAAGGTGATCCTTTGACATCATTTTTATTTCTTATTGCAGCAGAAGGTTTGAGTAGTTTATTCTAAAAAGCTAGTCAGCTTGGCATTTTCAAGGGGTATATGGCGGGTAAGGAGCATATACAAGTTAACATATTACAATATATTGATGACACTATTATCATGGGTCAGCCTTCAAAATCCAATATTTGGGCTATTAAATCAATTTTGTGACTTTTTGAAATATCTCTATGATTAAAGGTTAATTTCTTTAAAAGTAAAATCTTAGGATTTAATGTGGATTCTCATTGGTTACAATCAATGGATTTTGTATTGCATTGTCGTATAGGATCTTCCCCTTTTAACTATCTTGGGCTTTGTAACGCCCGCGTTTTACCGTTTTTGCCGTTTTTGCTGTTTTGAGTGTTTTATTGGATTTTGAGTGATTAAAATTATTTTTTGATCATCAAAATTCATATTTTTGGATTCAGAATTTATTTTCCTATTTTTAGGAATTTTTTTGGAATTTTTGGGTTTTTTTTGTGAAAAATGACCTTTTTGCCCCTCCTGTCCCTTGACTCGGGCCCGAATACTCTTGATCCGGGCCAGAAAAATTGCACAAGCCTTCCTTTCTCTCCTTAAATACCGTGCAACCAGCCTTCATGCATGGGAGACACTTGTCTTCCCATCTCTTCCATTCCACCAATAGCTTGAAAAGGTGAGTATGTCATATAAAAATCTTTTTTCTCCTTTTTCATTCATTTTTGTTGCATGCAAACAAGGAGAACTTTCCTTTCCTCTCATCTTCTCTCTTCCTTGGCCGCAGCTTCCTCACCCTTTCTCTCCCAAAATCTTCATTCTCTCCATAAACACCAACCAAGTTTAGGTTCCATTTTTGAACCTAAGCTTAAAAATACTTACTTTCTAGCCTTAAAACACTTGTTGGAGACCAAAAAGAGGACCTTTGAGGGGCTGTCTTTGGCTGTTCTTGGAGCTATTTTCTGCACTTTTTCTTGGAGAAATTCTTAGGTAAAGGGGGGGAGAACTTGAACTCTAGTAGGCCTTGTAACTAGAGTCAAGGATTTACCCTTAAATCCTTGTCTTTCCTCTTTTTTTCCTTGAAAAGAATCAATTTTTTTCACTTATTTTGAGATTGGATTTTCGGAACTTTGAGCTGGGTTGTTATTGATGGTTGCATGTTTATTTTAGTGCTTGAAACATGTTTGTTTGATGGATTTAGATGCATGCAAGTCAAGAAAATTTTTGTTGAAAAAAATCTCTCTCTTTTCCTCTTATTACTCTCGGCCTTGAGAGGAAAAAGGGGCTGCATGTGTTCTAAATTCACTTTGATGAATGGAATGTGTTTGTATGTTAAATCTATGCACATGCATGAGATTGGGTGAATTTACACAATTGTTTGATGATTGATTTTGTGAAAAATTGGTGTTTTGAGCTTGAAATTGGAGACTATGAACTCAAAATGCATGTGGATGATCTTGGGTGATTTATTTGTGATATTTGTTGTTTTGGAATATGGGTCATGATTGTATGAGAGTTTGGTAAAAATTTGGATGTGGGAGAAAGTTGAAGTTTTGGATGAACATTCAAGGTTGTTCTGGATGTTCATGAGTGTTCTTGATGAAGCTCATCAAGAATGTCCTTTTGATCCTAAAAAGATCAAAAGGATGTTTAAAACATGCTTTTGGGCTAAATTGGCCCAAAAGGACTAAAGAATAAATTTGTAACAAAAAGGACTAAATTGCAAATAAGATAAGTTTTTAAATTAAGTAATTAAATTCGGATTTTTATTTTAACTAAAATAAAAATATATTTAAAAGTCACATTTTTTATTTATTATGAATAAAAAATGGGCTCTCATGGGTCCAATAACCTTTAGGCTTTTGTTTAGTCCCAAAGCCTTCAAAAAGAAAGTCAAAACTCAATTTCAAAGACAACTAAAAATAATTCATGGGCTTAGGCTTAGATTAGGGTTGAACTTCAACACTAATCTAAGTTGTGAAAATTAAACTTAAGATTAATTAGTAGACTTAACTAATTTAATCACCTAAGTTGATTAGCCTAAATTACTTAAGTTAATTAATAATTAATTAAGTCTAAAGATAATTAATATTAATATAAGTGTTAATTAAGTAATTAATCTCTAACGACGGTCAAAAACTAATTAATTATAATTTAACCTTAATCAAGCATAATTAAAAACCCTAATCCAAGATTAAGGAAGAGATTAAGGGATAATTAGAAATTAATTAGGATCTTAAGTAAGGATTAAGACTTAATTAAAGAAGGAAAGATTAATTGAAATTCGATTAATGAAGACTAGTTATGATTAAAGGTTAAGCCTAATCTTAATTAGTCATACAAATAAAATTAGGATTAGTAATGCCTTTCATAAGACATATCCATAAGCCTTAGTAAATTGTAGGACTTAAGTGAATATGATTATCAATAAAGCTAGCACAAGCTACCTTAAAAGGTTATAACCAATACCTTCTCTCTACATAAAACTTGAGAAGCTTGGCAAGAGAGCGTGAATTGGTTTCCTTAAAAGAAAGACCTTGAATCTACGAGGTTGCACCGCGGTAAAGTGGTGACGTAAAAAAATTCAATGGGCTTGTTTGTAAGGATGTAATATTGTAAGTGTTTGCGGTGTGACATACATCATGTGCATCAATAATGATTAAGGTTTAAAAGCCTTACGACCTATATGGCAATACCACTCTAGTACAGTGTGAAACTGGATGGGACGGGTGCACTGGGTTTTGCAAAGAACACCAGCGGTCCGGTAAAGGAGACCAGCCCTAAGGATAAGTCGGGTCCCGAAATGGCACAAGTGACGTAGGCTCGCCCCTTACTGTCGTGTAAGCGGGGTACATGCTTGACTATCCTGTCGCTCTCAAGTTTTCATAATCAGTGAGTTTGTCTGGAAGTCGGAAAATCGTCTTGGCCAGAGATTGAGCAATGCTCTTCGTACTATTTGCTAGTACAGACTATACTCCTGATATATTGTACATATATGGTCGAGCAGTTGCTGTGTGCTCTGCTTTTGGTGATGTTTTCCCGGGCCCTCATGCATTAGTCATATGCATCATGATAATATAAACTGCATTCTTGTGATTGAGGTTGTGTGAATGTTCTATGAATGCTCTAGTTACTGTATTCTACTTGATATGAGTTCATGTGATGTTCTCACCCTTCCTTTTCTGCTTCTGTTATTTCCTGTCGTCGTACTTCTTCGCCACGTCGACAGTTGGTATTGGAGAGATTCAGGATGTCCACTATGAGGATCACGTTGAGGTGGGAGCCACGAGGCCAGTGGCGGATTACAGACGTCCCTAGGCGATGTGTTTTCACGGGGGAGGTGCGCGTTACCATTTCTCATCCCAGCCTTCCCCTGGTACCGGAGATAGATTTCACAGTGCCGGTGATCATTGAGTTTGAGACTCCACCCAGACTCCGTCGCTACACTACTTTTCTCAACCGTCGTCATCGCCCCTCCCCATCAGCATCGTCACAGTCCTCACGGATGGCGACCATGGGCGAGCCAGATTCCCCTCGTTACTCTCCCGGTCCAGAGGTGTCACCTCCACAGCCCGTATATCCTGACGCATTTGGTCGTTCCCGTCCGAGTGAGCCAGACATGATCGTGATTGATGACACTACATCTGAGGAGGAGGACCCAGAGGAAGACCCGAAGGATGACTCTGAGGATGAGGAGCCGGAAGAGGATTCTTCCAGTGACGACCCCTCAGAAGACTTTGGGATGATCAACCTCAGAGGTACTGGAGGGAGGAGTTGTGGGTGGATTCCTGCTGAGACGGATGCTGACGAGTAGGATAGCGTAACTGGGGGTAGTCACGAGTCTAGTTAGTAACAGCTCTGATTTAGTGGCCTTTTGTTTTGTTTCGTTTTGGCTGAGGTCTTATTTATTATAGTCTACTACTAGAACTCTTGTTTTGTATGGTGGTATTGTTTACTCCGGGATTACTTTGACACTATGGTTCTGTATATATCTTATGATGTTTCCTTCCCATGATCCCCTTTATATCTGCGTGTATGTTGTGTATGTATGCGGAGTGATTGAATCGTCTAGATGTTTTAGAAAATGAATTTCAGACTTAAGGAAATGACATTTTCATGAATACTTAAAATGGAATTAGAATGCGATTAGTTGATGATGATCAATCTCCTTTTCAAAAAGTTTTTTTTTTCGTATTTTCTAAGTTTTAAAACAGTAAATTCGACGGTTACGTTTTGCAATGTGATTTTCTTAGCGGTATAACTAAGGGTGTCGCAGGCTTCCTATTGGTGCCAATCCTAGACGTCTTCAAACTCAGCAGGCGGTAATTGATAAAGTTAAAAAAGACTATTTGGTTGGAAGCGTACAACTTTGTCCTTTGGTGGAAGAATTGCTCTTCTCAAGTCCGTGTTACATTTCATCCCGATTTACTTTCTTTCCTCCTCCAAGGCTCCAGTATGTATCATTTCTAATCTCGAATCTTTATTTAAATCTTTCTTATGGGGAAGGAATATAGATCAAGGAAATATACATTGGGTGGCATGGGATGAAGTGTGTAGAGAAAAAGAACAAGGGGGTTAGGTATTAGGGACCTTAAAGTAGTTTAACATTGTTAGGCAAATGGAGGTGGAGGTTACTTGTGGAGAAAAATAGCTTTTGGGTTAAGGTACTTAAGTCCATGTATGGTGAAAGGGCGTTGTTACCGAGTGGGGGAAAAGTGAGGGGTTCTTGGTGGAAAGCAAATATGTGTGATATCGAATGTGGTAACATGGTTCCTAATAATTGGATGACCAGAAAATGTTGTAGAGTGATTGGGAATGGTAGGGATACTAGGTTTTGGACAGATAATTGGGTGGGGACTGGATTTTTATCACACGAGTAGTATAAAAGGTTAGCAAAAAATAAACAAGCCTCAATTGCAAACATGGTTAGGTGGAGGAGTGATGTTTTTGTATGGCAATGGCGATGGAGAAGGAGTTTATTTAGTTGGGAACAAGACTTGGTAAAATCTATTGTAGAGGAGATTAGTTTTTTTTTTTAAATTACAGGTACATGATGATAGTTAAAGGTGGACTGCTGACTTAGAAGGGAGATATACAGTCAAGTCAGCATACAAGGAAATTAAGAATGATAACATTTTTGCATCATAATTAGTATTCTCAAAGGTTTGGTCAAAGATCGCTCCATCAAAGGTTTCAGCTTTTGCTTGGAAGGTAATCCTTAATAGGATTCCAACTAAGCAAAATCTGCTTAGAAGAGGTGTTTTACAACGGTCTCAGCTGGAATGCATACAATGCAGCAAAATCTGTTCACCTTGCAATCTATTGAAGAAGATGAAGACGAAATTAGCAAAGCAAATATATTCACTTTGTTTCAAGAATTCCCTTATATTCAAGGGTCATCTCGTAAGCTAACACGACTTCCTATCCTCTTTTTTCATTTATAATTGGCACGGTTAGATTATTGATTAGTGTCAAGCAAGAACAAGCTCGAGGATAGGCAAAAACAGAGACGACCCATGTATGCAGAAGAAGAACAAGTTTAGAAAGGACCGAAGAGACAACTTTCTTTGCAAAAGAGGAACAAGGTATGAACATGTCTTCTTTTTTGCAAGCTTTAATATCATTTTCCAACCACTATCTCTATTTTTCAGAATGCTTGGCCGAGCACTGTCTCTGTTTTCACAGCGGACTAAAAGGACCTTCGTTGAAGATTTAGTGTTATGGATGGGTCTTATTGTTTGTTACGAAAACAGGGGTTGGTTGAGTTTTTGGTTGATGTATGGTAAGCAAAAGTCAAGTCTTCTTCCTCACTTTACGATAATCATTGATTTACCATAGGCAAAAGGTGGGTAATACCCTTCGACATGCCGGGAAAGAAGTCGATTAATGTCATCAGAATTCGTTGTGTCAGTGAGATTCCGGAGCTAGCAAGGCCGAGTTTAGATGGTATCACGATGAAGGTTTCTACAAAGGGGATAGCTTTTCCTGCGCTATGAAATAGCTTTTGTATACAAAACTCCGGCAGAGCTTTATCCAGCAATTTTACAAAGTTTGATTTAATATTATTTTTCTTAAAAAATTACCCGGTCACATTACCTATTATTTCAGGTCAAAAACTGTGCACCACGGGCACTACAACGTTTTTATGACACACAGTAGGCGCCACCTCCATTTTTACAGTTCTAAAAGTTGATAGCCTGATAGTGGTCTAGGTATTGGGACTTCCAAAAGTACACAAGCCCATTCCAACATAAAAAATCAATATTCTACTCAGAACATCAACGACATAATTGATATCCATTAACACAGGTAAGCAACAACCAACAGTTAAAAATATAATGCTCCTAATGTGACTCATGATTTTACTTATCAGGAATAAGATCCACAAGCGTCTTAATTCATCTTTTTAAACTAACATCTGCAACAATAAAAACTTTTTTTAAATAAATCACCTCCGCATGTTAAACTCAAAAATTCATTTTAAGCCGCATCGTCCCCAAAATCAAGAACACATTCCATTCAAATAGATCCTTCCAATTAATAGGTCAAGATAAAGATTGTTTAATTCAAGAACTCAGAGATGAAGAAAGGGAATGAGCGTGGAGGTTACTTGTGCTAGGTAAAGAAAGTAAAAGGGTTTTTAATAATAAACAGGGTTGTAACAGAAAAAATAATGATTTGACCAAAGTCAAAGTTTATCCCATTAAAAATAATAATAAAATTAATTAATTTTCTAATTTAAAAATCAGTTTATTAAGGCATGTTTGATTTGCATTTTCATTTTATGTTTCCATTTTCTGTTTCTTGTTTTCTGGAATTTTACAAAGGAAAAACTGGAAATGTTGGAAACAAAAATTTGCCGTTTCCAGCATTTCCAGTTTTTCCTTTGTAAAATTTCAGAAAACAGGAAATGAAAGTGTAAACCAAACATGCCCTTATATTTCCTCACTTAATTAATGTCGAACTTATCTCTTTAAAACATTTGAAATAAACACAAAACATCCAACAAAAGCATATAGAAGAAAATAACTTGCTTTAGAGTTCAGAAAAAAATACTTTTACATAATTCACATATACCAACGGGGAATAATAACTTTTTAGGTGCTTAAAAATATAATTTTTGGACCATGATTTTTTAACTCTATTCACTTTGGGATTTAATTTATTAGAGTTAATTACAAAATAGTAATTTAAGAAAAAATGTAAATAGTAAATTTTCAAAAATATTTAATAATAAAAAATTGTACTTAAAATAAATTCATTATTTGATTGTCTAATTAAGGTGAAAGTGAAGATGATAAAACAATAAAAATTATAAATAAACAATACTTTTAGGTTACTATTAATTTAATTTTATTTATGAATAAATAAAATACTATATTTAATATGATTTAAATTAATTTATATAAATTAAATTTATGTCTTTTCATAGGAATAATCTTAATTATTTTTTGTTTAATCACATGTATCCTCCACGAGAGGTCTGTTCGAGCCGTAAATATCCACATCATGGTGGAGCTATCGGCGCGGGATTTTTTACTTAAGAAACTTATATTTATATTTTATATACAACGATGATAATAATCTCGACCATTAATTTCTACTTTTGCAGTCGAATCTCTGCTTTATAACGCTCAATCCCAAATCAGGGGATGGCTGGCTAGATTGTGCAGTAGTAGATCGGAAGCGCTACTAACACCGACACTGAACAGCGCTGTGTTGGTCCTTCCTTCAGAATCAGATAGAGCGCAATGGCCAATCCCTCCGGTGGCCGAAAGCCAATCTCACATGTCATTTTTGACATGGACGGTCTCTTGCTCGGTATTTCACACATCCTAACTTGAATTTCTCTGCACCCAGCATTTCATGATGCTATGCTAATTGCTAATGCTAGCCCCCCTCCCCCTTTTATCTCTCTCCCATGCATGTCTCGTTCATATATTCATATACATCCTGCATTTATGAACCTCAATTTTGAAATCACGTATGCATACCCATTTACCAGCAATTTGCTTCTCTCTGTCAAAGTTTACATTTTGACAAGGCTAGCAAAGTTAACTGGACTAAACCCTTCTTGCACTCATGTCATTGCGTGATACATCATGAGTCATGAAAGGCCCTTTTGGATGTGTAGATAAGGTTATGAGGAGTAATATTTCTTCTGAAGGCATCTGTTGTTTTATAAATTTGATAAGGGCTTGCATTTTTTGCAGACACAGAGAAGTTCTATACTGAAGTTCAGGAAATTATACTTGCTAGATACAATAAAACCTTTGATTGGTCCCTGAAGGCAAAGATGATGGGAAAGAAAGCAATAGAAGCTGCTAGGATCTTTGTTGAAGAGACTGGAATTAGTGATTCTCTTAGTGCGGAGCAATTTCTAGTAGAAAGAGAGGATATGCTGCAGAAATTGTTTCCAACAAGTGATCTGATGCCAGGTATATGAATTGTGGATTAATTGAGATTGGAGATCCTTATCTAATTAACATAAAGATTACAGAATCCTGTCGCCATTAGCTATGAAAACTGGAACTGACATTTGAAACTTGGGAGAATATTTAAATTGGTACTAGATATTGAAAGCTTAAATAGTTGAACATGATCCAGAAAGGGCATATGAATTGGTATGTGTCACATACATACACTCGGTTGATTCTAAATGTGTTCTTGACAAAGGTGGCAACCTGCTCAGCTGTCAAGGGTTACTGAATTTATTTATTTTCAAAGTTTATATAAATTGGCATGAATTAATAAATAAAAGTTGAAAGTACAGAAAGCAGTCCTGTCATCATCTATTCACTACATGTTTGTGCTTAAATGGATATCATTTGAATGTATTAGTATTAAGGCCTTGGAGAAAGGGTTTTGGAACAACTCATGTATGTGTGTGTTATTGGTTGAAGTCTTCACCCCATTGCCTTTAATGATGATGATAACGACATGTTCAAATATTCAGATTCCACTAACAGATGCTCATTCTCATCTTTGTCCCCACTTGTAGATATGTTACACCATCTTCAACTTCTTTTGCCGATTTATGAGGATTTCTCTGCTCTTCTTAATACTTCATCTACCTTAATTCTACCACCTTCTTAATACTTCGTCTTTTTCCCCTCTCAATTTCATTAATTTACTTCTCTTTGTTCAGTCATTGGTTGCGTCTGAAGGTTTGATTAAACTATTTTGTTAAGGTCATCATAATTGGTCTTCACCTTGTTGAGTTGAACCTTTTAACCTATGATCATTCCTTATTTAACGTCTGCATCTTTTTTAGAACTTTTTTTTCTCCAAGATTTAAACAAATCTGAAACAATGATCAAGACATTATGCATCTTAAAATCTTCTCTTGGCACACCTGATGAAAGCTCATAAAGGATCCTCTCAATATGGATCTACTTAGGTTGAGAAGAAATTACATTGCCACATATTCAGCATCAGAATTTGTAACTTCTTTAATATGGTTATGAGCTTTGAATTCATTAAACCTTATTGAACATGTTTCTACTATGATTCTGTAACTATATACTTCTGTATATTACTGATATTACACGCATATTTGAGAATATATATTTTGCATGAAATTATAGTTTTTTTTAAGTTGCTACAAGTAGATTTATTTTGAAATGCTTGTGCTGGTTTGCTTGGTATGCTTTGCAAAAACTGCTTTTTAAAGATAGGGATGTAGTATTCCTTCATTGTATGGAATTCATGCAACATTTTATTGCCATACCTCAAAATATTTTTCATGGGAATAAGTTTTCCCCTTAAGGCTTAAGGCATTCTTCACTTTTCAGTGAGAAATCCACATGTTTGTTCATTTTAAAATCTTCAATCTATTTAAGTTTCAATCTTCTTGTAAGGCATAAGTTCCCTACAGTATCTTGTTATTGCTATACATGCTACATAAAGAGGTTGCTGTTATTGCTAGACTCAAACTTGGGAACTCTCTCCAACACATTGAGAGGTTGCTGTTACCTAAACTAGTTAATTTATTATGATAGCCTCAATCCATAACTTTGTTATTGATACTTAACATTTAAACCTCGGGGACTTGTATGAATAATTTGTAGTGTATATACTTATCTTGTCAACTAAAAGTTCTTTAATATGAAAATTCTTTGTCATATGCACTACTACCATGTTCATATATTGATGTCCTTCTGTCCCTTTTGTATCTATCACAGGTGCTAGACAATTAGTCAAGCATCTACATGCAAAAGGAATTCCAATTGCTGTGGCAACTGGGTACACTTCATCCATCTTGTGTTAATTTTATTTATTCATTTATGTCCTTTTCCTTTTTCTTTTTGGGTTAAAGACAAGCAATTTATTTCATGTCATGCATCTATTTTGAAGAATTTTTAATGCTAAGTTGTTTTGACAACTTGCCATACAGTTCTCACAGGCGACATTTTGAATTGAAAACTCAAAGACATGGTGAAGTATTTTCTTTGATGCATCATGTTGTTCTTGGTGATGACCCGGAAGTTAAACAAGGCAAACCATCACCTGATGGATTTCTTGCAGCAGCCAAGAGATTTGAGGTATATCAATTTATGAATGTTGGACACTTGATGACAAAACTGTCTGCAAATTAAAGGATTACAGATGCCTTTTCTTTTCCTACTTTGAATCTGTGGTTGGGTTCATTTTATTAATAATTGTTTTTCCAACCTTGTTGAGTTTGTAATCATACATAGAGATTTTATGGTTAATGACGGATTGATGATCAAACAGGGTGGACCAGTAGATCCTTGTAACATACTTGTTTTTGAAGATGCACCCTCGGGAGTTCTTGCAGCTAAGAATGCTGGGATGTAAGTCGATTGAAGCATCAAATGATATTTTTTTTTATTTTCTTTTTTTAATCCAACATACTATGGTTTCCAAAACATGTCAATATTTAATAGAATGAGTAGATAATTTAGTGCTAGACATATATTTCAGATCCTGAATTATTACTTGCATGGTATAAAGTATCTGCATCAGCAATATGTATGTCACATCTGAAGTTGATAAAATCTTTACTTTTTGTACTCAAACAAATTCTTCGACCTGATTGCATTTTTGTAAAATTTATATGTTCACTAGGCTCTTTTCACTCTTTCTCCCCATCTCATATATGCAATATATGACTTGGTTGATATATTAACGTTTATTACCTGCATATCTGAATAGGTAAAAAAAACTGTGTATTACCAGTGTCTTGTATGTTATTGTAATGACTGAGTTTGAATGTCAACTAATTTTAATTGGCAGTTGATAATATTTAACTAGCCAGACACAATCAGTGAAAGAAGGACTGTGGAATCTGATTGTTCATCGCAACTTTCTTGTAACAAAAATTAAGATTCCTGCGATTTTTGTCTTAACCTCTGAATTCATTTTTACCTATAAGCAATATATTTTTTCTCATTTAATTTTTCCTATATACTATGGTTGTTCATATGGGCTGTAATTGGTTAGCTTTGAAGGTTTGAGGTAGCTACCGGCTTTGATGCAAATTGTTAGTTTCAAGGTTGATTGCTTTCTTTCTTTCTCTTTTTTAAATTCTATTAGACCATTTAGTTTACTGGGGTTCTAAGGCCTAAAGCTTGTCAGACAAGGCAAAACTGGTGGGCTATACATGGAGAGCTGATTTGTAAGCTAATTGTGGGACTGTTTACTTTCCTCACAGTGCATGAAAGGCTGTAAGTCTCACTGGTGTGCAAGCAAATTATATAATTTGAAAAAAGAAAAGCACAGTGACCAAACACTATAGGTAACTTAAAATGGATAAAATGAATTTTCTGTTGGGATGTCAAGCTAAGATGACATTTAGTGTGGTCCCTCAAACACTCAGTTATGATGATGTCTACTCATTCCTATTTGTAACTACTCATTTGTTGCCTAAGTCAAAATCAAATTGCATGTTATTTTCATCAAACAAGGATACATACATTGTGCAGTTGGAAGTAGCATTTTCTTGTGCAATTTGTTAATCTATTTTGGTTACATGTCATACAGGTCTGTTGTTATGGTTCCTGATCCAAAGCTGGACAAATCATTTCATGATGCAGCAGACCAAGTTTTGAACTCACTGTTGGATTTCAACCCTAGTGAGTGGGGTTTGCCTCCCTTTGAAGATAATGGAAGCTGAACGTGGGTTTCCACTAATGTCCTACAATTTTATTGCGGACAGAAAAAAGCCGCACATCTTTTGTACAACTAAATGGATGAGTAATTAATCCATTTCCATAGACTCAGTTAAATTATTTGACCTTTATATTCTTGTCTTTGGTAATAATATTACTACAATCAATATCGGCTTGAGACCTTAGAAAGTCGTTTTATGTCTACATATTCTCTCGTGGCATGAAACGTGATTGGTTTTGATATCACAGCCAATTAACTATCAATTTAATTCTTTTTTGCATATTTCATAAATGTTTTTATATATATCATATTACTGGATGTGAATCATTTTTTTCACATGATTTTATTTGACCAATTGGTTGAACTGGTTTAGAGAGTGAATTGGTTGAACTTTGAATTGAAAATCTTGTTGGATTAGATTGGTTTGGTTTTAACAACTTTCAAAATTATAGTGATTTAAATAAAAACTTGATCAAACTATCAGGATTTATAAATTAATTTAACCTAATTTTAATTATAATTGAGAGACATTTTATGTTTTCACTTAAAGATTTGCTCTAACTATCTATGCTAACATGCTATTTGGTTCAGTGAAAAAAGAAGAGAGGATGAGGAGGAATTGCATTTTTCTCTATTTAATTAAGTGGTGAAAACAAGGGAAAAGGGGAAAAAATGTTTAAACCATATGTGTTCTTCATTGGAGGTAATTATGCTTTAGTTTGGAACATCCACGTTATGGTGAGCTAACACTTTTAATGGGGTTTTTTTCATACACAAAGCTGGAATCCAGGACCTTACTTAAGGAGAATCAAGTAAGCACCACTTAAATCGACTACTCGTTGATAGGGAAATAAGAAATGTGATTATACCAAAAAAAAAAAAATCCCTCCACATCATGGAAAACACACCATGGAAATTACCATTCTCTTCCCTCAATTTTGATGAAAAGGGCAAAAGTTGTCCTCATTATTCATTTTTTTTTCCTTTTTCATTTCTATTCAACCAAATAGTGAAACTAAAAATTTCACATTTTTCCCCATTTTTCCTTCATTTTTATCAATCTAATCTAAATAATATATAAATTTACATATTTTCCTCTTTATTTTCTTTAGGAAAATGTTGATGAGTGATCTTAAAATTAGAGTTGGCAATTCGTGCTACTCGGTCCGACCCAACGTAGGTAGCGGGCTTTATCAGGATGAGCTTAAAAGTCTGGAAGTTATTCGAGCTTTTAAAATAGGTGCCCGAGCCCTACATTTTTGCTGGCCTTTACGGGTCGGCCTGATCGGACTAGCCCATTTTGCCGTTTTTACTTAAAACATCAAGATATCAAACACAAATTTTTTTATTGCAATGCAATATTTAATATTACAAATGTAATAAACACTCTGATTTTTTAAAAAACACAATTTCTTAATTTATGTCCTCATAACAACACTAGTTAACCTAACTCGCCTTTCATAAATTTTTCCGCTATCCAAGTAAAACAAAGGGTTTTGAAACCCCGTTCACTTTAAATTAATAGTAATTTATATTCACAGTTAATGATCTCATCTCATTTTATTTATTATGCAGTAGTTAATGTTTTTATTATTACATTTAGTCCTTTGAAAATAAGTATGTTTTATTTAATTTTTAATTATAATTTTTTTTAATTGAAAGTTTGAAGTATACATTTAAAAAAAATTAAAATTTAAACTAAAATTATAAAATGAAAATTGATTTTAATTTTAAAATATTTTAAACTTGAAATCGGATATATGTTTTTCTGAAAGTAAATTTTCTTTATCTTCAATGTAAGACCGCGCGTATCATTTGTTAGAGGCAATCATGTTCGAGCAAGGTATAACCTTTATAAGTTGCATATCAGGACTTGAATTCGAGACCACTGCTGAAACAACTCTTTATCAGATGATTCATGTGCTCAGTGATTTTTTTTTTCCTTTTAAAGCATTTTCTTTCATGTGTTTCCCTTCTCACAAATATTACTTTCTCTTCCCACCACAGCCGACACCCTCTCCTTCTTTCTCTCTCTATTATAACCCTATGGACAACATCCTGGTTGAATGGAAAGGAAGGCAACGAAGAACAAAGTTTTAGGGCGATTGATTGAATAATTTTACAAACTTTAACTTTTAAATTTATATTTCATATTTTTAATTAAAAACAGTTTTCACAGTTAAAAAATCAATAAAACATATTCAGTTTTGACTTTTGAAGGATTAAAGTGTAATAATAAAAATTTTAACTATTGTACAATAAATGAGATAGTATGAAATCATTATTGGTAAATATATGCTATTATGTATCATAATGAAAGAATTTCACTTTCATTTGGTTTATAACTGGGTTGAATTAATTTTGATAAATATTAATGATGCACGATTTATTAAACCTGAAAGTAAAATCAATTTTATAGAAGTGATTTAAAATTAATTAACATAATTGATTATAAGGGTTACAACCAAACACGTAACTTCAAAACCCTTAAATTTACATTGGTACGGAGTAATTCCACTTTCTTTATACCCATTTTCTTTGTTGTCATTATTTGCAAACAAAGTGTAAGCAATGTGGTGGCTTTAGTCTTAAATCTTAGATTCCCCACCCTCCTGTCTGCTTTTCAGTTTTCACTTTGTCATTGTTGACTTGTTGGCAGTGGTCCTTTACATTTATCTTGGGTGGTCCATATTGATTTTAATTGGAAGGAGGTTGAGCCCTTTTAAGTTCGAAGCTAATTTAGAGGCTCCAAATTTAAATTGACGGTTCCATCACTTGTCACCAGAAACAACCAGTTCCCAAAAGTTCATTAAGACTGGAAAATAAAGATGAGCAACATCTCTACAGTCCACTGTGCCTACTACATGAATTGAAGTAGGAGGGAAACATTAGGGGAATATATGTTTATACGGGAAAATTATAATTGCACAGATAAAATTATACTTTTTTACTTAAAAAATGCATTGAAAGATAAAAAGTCTTGTTCCCTCAAGGATGAAAAAGGAGTCACCCCTGTTTATATATATATGCAGTCCGATAATATATAGAAGTTTAGAAGCCACGAGTTGAAGACAGACGATGATCATTATTGATGAAGGGCATTGGTACATGGCAATAAACAGAAAAGCCAAAACAATTCGTTTAGATGCTTTATATAATGACTCTAAATGACAAGGTGAAGAAAATCAAGGAGCGGAAGATTCAAAAGAACCCAAAATATTATAAACTTCACGACGTAAAATGAAAAGCATATAGCAAAATTTAACAAAAATATGTTGTTGTTGTTGTTCATTTTTTTTTTCAATTAAGATAAAAAGAAAATCCATTTAATATTTTATAAACGAGTAATACTACCAAAAATATTTTTAAAAATATCAATATATCTTTTAGGGTTAAATATTTTTTTAATTCCTGAAAATATAGCGATTGGTTTTGATCTCATTTTTTTTTGTCCTTCAAGTTTTATATCACATTTTTTTAGTCCTCCCTTTTATTTACACCACATTAAGTCATGTTTTTTGCTCCACTACAGTACCTTTAGGTAAAAATTCACTTGAATTTTCTTGTGATTTTTTCTTTAGAAAAATCATCAGTAGTAATTTTTTTTTAAAAATAAAACATGTTATTATGAAATTTTTCTGTTATACTATAGAAAAATTCATAGGAAATTTTTATAAATTTTAGAACCTAAATAAAAATTTTCTATGAATTTTGAAATTGATCCACAGAAAAAATTAATGGAAAATCCATAAAAATATCTACATGAAAATTGTCATGCCATCATTTAGGGAACATAATTAATAAAAAAAGACTAAAATCATGTGATTTTAAAAATTAAAAAGATCAAAATCACGGAAAAAATAAATGAATGAACAAAATCAAATTTTATTATATATATATATATTTATTTATTGAAGAATAAAAAATATATTTAACCTTTTATATTACCAAACTCAACTGTGATTTTGGAATGTTCTGTGTAGCAATGACGTATTGCCAAATTTTATCTGCTATTTTTGTACTACAAATGTTATCTCGAATAGTTTAGTAAATTCTATTAAAAATATATCAGTAACATGAAATTTTAACTACTATATATTTTATCTTTTCAAACTTTTCATCAAATCATGATCACTTGGAGCTAAACTTTGCCACATATAGCGATGGTTGGTGACAGTGAAAGTGTACTGTGACTCAGACGAATTTTATCTGCAAATTAAATCAGTGGTTCAAATCCTACAATCGCCTTTGGGAGGATTTTACCTAACAATCATCCCTGGTCCAAGAGTTAAACCCACAACTATGCCAGTAAAGCATTCTTGGTCAAAGAGCAGAGTTCTAAATATATATAATCAAGAGTTTGTAGTTTGTATTTATAAATTAAATTTTGAAAAGCTTATAAAAAGAAAAAAGAAATTAGGATATATGAAAAATAAAGAGCAGTCTGTTTAACTACAATTACATAAGGTCAACCTTGGTGCTGTGATTGTAAAATAAAAAGGTTATATAATATATCTAAAAAACAATTAATGCAGATGTTACTTTAGACGTAGAGTGTGTTTGGTAAAACTAGCTGAAAGTTTAAAGATAGCTGAAAGCTAAAAAGCCATATTGAATGTGTTTGATAAAACTAACTTAAAATGGTAAAATGACATATATATATATATATAGGAATAACGATAATTATTAAATAATGATAAGTAGAGGTGGTTGAAGCTTAAACTTGTAATTAATTTTCAGCTAGTAGCTGAAAATTGGAGTTTTTTTAAAAAAGCTACCCAAGTACATTTTCAAGAAAAACCAGTAGCTACCTAAAAAAGCTACCTTACCAAACACGGATGAAATGGTTTCAGTTACTAATTTCAGCTTTCAGCTACCTTACCACACATATACATAAACGTTTTTCTATCACGTGTACAAGATAATAAATTAAAAGTGTAAAGATTTTAAATTTTATTGAAAAATGTAACATTTTATATTATAAATGCATTAAATGTTATGATAGTTGTATTTTTCAATAAAACATTTCCACTTTTAATTTAGTATTAATCTCTACAACATTGCACATCTTAAAAAAAACTAGTAATATATAAAGGAGAATGCTAAAGACTTAAAAATAGAAAGTCTTTATTGGAACATGCAACACTTAATGTTATATAAGTAATCAATACTGTGATTTTCAATAAAGACTTTTTATATGTGGAATCCTTAACCAATACCTTAGGGCACTTGTTAGCATGACCATATATAAATGTCAAAGCCTAAATCATCCCTTGTATGCACTGAAATTATAGCAAAGGGCGCACATCTAAGAAAGTTCCATAGAGCATTAATGTTTCATTAATGAGATGCATATATATTGGACCATTATAACAAACACCACTTATTAGAGGGAAATGGGCTTAATCAGCATCACTCATCGTGTATCTACAGAGAACAGCATTTATATTATATTAATTAATGACATCACTAACTAGTTTGAGCTTAAGTACTGTCACTTTGGCCGGTTTCAATTCAATGGAAATAATTTTGTTTCCTTTTCCAGTTAATTAGTTCTTAATTCGAGTCTTATTCCTTAGGCCTCAATCAAAGGCTTCACATATATATAGTTGTTATGGCTAGCTATCCTCTTGGCTAAGGTTCCACCATTAAAATCAGTTGATTTATACCAAATCTACTAATGTCGTTAGATGAATTGTTAATTAAGAAAAATGCCTAATCGTTTGAGTGCTTGAAATTAAAGAAGATGTCAAGCTCAGCCGCCATTTTCCCTTTGAATTAATTGAAAGTTAGTATATATATCGACTTTTGTGAGTACAATTTCAATAAAATTACACAGTTGGGTTGGATATATATATACCATAGTACGTCGACGTAATTAACCTTACACCAGGACATGGAATTATATATACCATCTTAGAGAGAAGGCATTAATTCCCATAAATCTTAGTTATATATCCTTCAAAGTCAGTTTAATATATATATGTATGGCACACATATATATATGTTGAAAGTAGAGGCTGGGAAACGTAAATAATACAAACACACGTGTATATATATATATATGCAGGCTGCTAGCTAATTAACCGAATAAGTCGATCAGTTATCTGATAGAAGATATATATATATATATCTGTTATTGTTTTTGGTTAATGGTAAATATTGGTAAATGCATGCCAAGGTATTATGAAAACCAAGAGATCAGATGCACCTGTACAGCTAGCAATTCGAGCCAAATTAATTAATTAATTTTCTTCAGTAATGAGAATAAAGCGTAATCAAAGGCATATATGAACTGCAAGACGCACCCTTTTTATTCATACAATACAAGCATTACATGTACTGCTTCATTCCAATATAAAACAGGCCTGATTAACTCAGCATTTCTTGCTAGCTAGCTCTCATTCTAAAGCACATTTAATTTTAATTTCTTTCTAGCAAATATATATCTTCATCAGGTGTTACTTATGCCCGCCCCTCTTGTACTATACCTCTCCTTGAGTTCCCTTTGACTGGAAGTATCCGAATCCTCTTTGCCACACGTACAAAATCCCTAATTATAAAAATTGCAAAATACATAACCATTGAAATAATTAATATATATTAGTCACTAGCTAGCTAGGAAATATATATATGTTGGTTAATTAATTTTCTGATCCTGCACAATTAACATGAATGTTGTGCAGTACATCGATCTTCATATATATCCTTCCAGAATTTATATATAAACAGAGAGAATTAATAATAATTGAAGATATATATATATATATATATATATGGTTAATTACTTACTTCCAGGTAAGGTCACCGGCTAGAAGGAGATCATTCTCCATGTCTTCATAGGCAATAAGGTGACCAGGAATTGCATTTGACAGATCAAGCTTATCATCATCATCATCAGTACTGATCTCTCCTCCCTCCACAAACATCTGGCGGAGTGCCTTAGCAAGACTTTGATAGCTAGCGTGGTTATGGAGGCTGATGCGTTGGCAGATCGAACGGCCCTCAAGCACCACCGTCACTGCAGGGACTACAGTGGACACAGGATCATCATCCTCAAGGACAGGGAACCCTTGGAATCTGTTGCCATACAACAAACCCAAATTAGAAGTAGAAGAAGAAGGTACTGCACTACCCTGTCTTCTGTCCTGCTGCCATCTCCGTTTCAAGGAACAGTCTTGTGCTAGTCTTTGGGGGTCAAAACTGTTCATCATTTCTAAACTGATGAGATATTGAGAGAGATCGATTTTAGTTGATTGATTGATTAATCTCTACAGCATGAAAGAAGGAAAAAAAAAAGAAAAGGAAGGATATTATTTATGTATGAAGAAATTAAAGAGTAGTTAGTACTGCATAAGTGCATATGCAAATGAATGGCTGGGTGTTAATGCGCGCAGCATGGGGGAGGGGAAAGGGCTTTATGTCTGAATGAATTAATCTGATAGAAAGGAATGGATGGATCGATCAAAACAGAAAAGAAAGGATTGAATGGAGTTTGGTAAAAGTTAAGATCATAAAGAGAGAGCTAGGCAAATGAAATTATAATCTGAAACCTTGTGGGGGCACTATCTTTGATGGTGCATGTATTTGTTGAAAAATGATATAGTAGTACTAGTAAGGAGAAGCGAAGAGAGAGAGAGAGATAGCACAAATGTCGGGAGTGGTCAGATAGGTGTCTAGAATCCACCCCAGCCTCGTGGCTTAGTTTTCCATTTTCAAGACCATTTAATACATACAGTCCCCTCTCTCTTAATTTCCCCCTGTCAAAATATCTCACTTACTTTTCATATTTCTCATCTTCCTAGCTACGCGCATAATTAAAACGGAGGAAGGATAGTGTGTGTATTATTTTTTATAAACCGGAGAGAATTCTACTCAAATAATAAACATGATCGAATTAATTTTTCTAATAATAGGAATGTTTTTTATTTGTAAAAATTCAACCTGAAATCTTATTTTAAAAAAATAAACATGTATCATTTGAATAACCCATTGGTAAATGAATAATGTGCCTATATCAATACAATTGAACCAACAGTAAATTATACCTATATTTCTTCAAAAAGGTTTAAATCTTCTTAGAATTTAACTTACATTAATTTAACTAGACACTAAAATCTAGTTTAAGAGGCCGGTGAGAATTGTCTAAATCTTATAATTAAAAATTACTTTGCCCAAATCTTTAATTTGATTAAAGTGGATCTTATCACACCTGATGAAAAATGTAAATGAGCTTTATATATAATCGAAGAGTATGATTACATACAAACAAGCATCATAATAACATTTTCCCTTTTTACTACATTTCGTATAAACTAAAAAAAAAATACTAAAGAGTTATGGTTCAGTTGATAACGTAAATTGAAATGGTAGGAAGAATCCCGAGTTCAATTCCCTTTAAATACACTTTTAGGGAGGGATGATGAGTCTCAACTGTCACTGAGCCTCGAACATGATTGTCAGAGGATATATGTGATTAACACAAAAAAATATAAAGGAAAAAATTATTTAAGAGAAAATGAAAAAATATTTATCTTTTTTTATTTTATTTTTATTTTTAAATTAAAAGAAAAAATTGTATTAAATAGAATAAAATAATTAAAAATATATTATATCATATTTTATTTATGAAAATTAAAATAATGAAATTAGCATCATTTCATTTTTTATTTTCCATTTCTAAATCCATTCCATTCCCACCATCATATTTTTTTTGTTTTCTATTTTTCCTCTTAAATTGTTTTCTGCTTAATTTTCTCAAATCTTTTCTCATAGTTGTCAGGGGAAGAGAGAGAGAGAATTAAGTTAGGCAAATGGGTAGTAGGAATTGTAGGGAAAGGACGAGATCGAAGAGGGTGGGGATGTTTGCTTGTGATTGCAAAAGATGGTGTTTCCATAAATAAATGTATATGTATATTAAATACAATTTCAACTATATTTTATTATAAATAATTTAGGACGATTAAATTATTGGAGTTGCATTTAAATTGATGGGAGGTCCCGTTGTCGAGATCAATTACAATAATACTACAATTTTTATGGGGATGGCCATATATAATAAATAAATAATTTAGTAATGCGTCAAGAAAAAGCAAGCTTAGCTATACACACGAGATTACACTAAAGAAAGGTTAAAACAATCTTGAAAATTGCAGTGTGCATGAGCAGTGGAGACGACCGCGCTGCGGTCGCCGAACGGTTTGCTACATTGAGGAACCCAAGTAATGATCCACTACTTTAATCTAATCTAATCTTGCCATCTCTCAAAGCTTTAATTTAATTTTGCAACAGAGTATATATATTAGGATTTAATTATATACATCATTAATGTAAAGAAGTTTTACACATACATGTAATAGCGTATTGCTACATCATTTAATAATCATGTATTATTAAATTCAATAAATGATTTGGTGTGACAACACATCATTAAATATTTGTGTAAAATTATCATTAGATATTTATGTAAAAAAATTTTATACTGACAATGTATATATATTAAACTCTATATATTATAGCAGTTATAATTACCATAATATCCTTGTGTCAATTTATGTGCATCAATTTATACTTATACTTTGTGTGTGTAACTATGTATAATTAATTAATTAATTAATTGTGATGGCATAACAAATACAGGGGTATCATTATTATTCTTTTTCTAATTAGGCCAGTTTTTGCTTAACTGGTTCACAATGTGTGCATGGCTTCACGAGAACACAGTCACTATTTCAAACTCAAACAAAGTAGGCAGGGCCTAATTTCAAGCATAAGTTGGATTTTGTTGACCTTAATTACTGTTAAACATGAGAAGTCCGATTTTCATTGAGTATACATGTAATCACACTTCATTTAGCTTTTTGCAAATTAAACGATAATATTAATAAGCAGGAGAGTTGCCTAGCTATAAACTTCATTGTTTACTGAAACAATTTGATGAACAACCCCAATTCCAACATTTTTTTTCCTTTTAAATCTGCAGTTAAATTTTTTAACTGCAGATGTGATCTTAGCCTCATATAATAATGTTTATATTAAATAAAGCATGGAAATCCACTGTCAGATTTATAACTGCATCCCGTGCAGTTCGCAATTAACTGTATTCGCTAGCTGTCACATGTGACATGTCGATCCCCTGAAGAAACCATCAAATTAACACTAATCACCATTTATTTTGTTGTTAATATAAGCAAGAGGCTTTCTAATAGAAGCACCATAGCACCAAATTAAAACAAAAGCAGCTCAAGTTTCCATTCACAGGTGACAATTGGCTTTATCAACAACTGAAGCAACCTCTTGTGCTGCAACTTGGGATCATAAATTCCTCGCTTTGGGATTCGATGCTGTATGGAGTTTGTGTCACCTGTCTCTGCAGAGACACTACATTATATTTGGGTTGTGTGAGACCCAAGTGTTCATACACAATCCTTACCGTATTGTAGTGGGAATCCAGTTTGATAAAGCGCCTTTTGGTTTCTCAATTCGTAGGATTAAAAGATAATAATGCTCTTTATTTTAATGAAGTGTTTTTGTTTATGAATTTTATATACGGTTTGATCACGTGGTATAAGACTACCAGAATTTCTGCTAAGAAAAGTGGATCACATGAAAAATATAATATATACTATTTTGTTAAGTAATTAGAGGGGAAAAGTAAAAGAAATCTCATTCATCTCTCTTAGTGTTTAACATGTACAAAGATGGATCTACAAACTCTGTAAGTAATTAATAAGTGAAAGCAACGATTGTGTGTTAATAAAAAACTAATTACAATAATTTAATCTAACTTATTTAATTGATCCTACTTAATACCGACAAGCGGCAACACCCTACATCCTAAAACGTGGATATATATCTAACATTCCAAACTTGGATTGAAGTTGGTTGATTAAAAGCTGATTGTTCCATATCTTCGAGATTGGTTGTAGACGACGGTTTCACGGCGGAGCAACGATGGGAGTAAGCGATTGGTAGTGGTGTACCTATAGACAGAGACGGACCTAGAAAAAATAAATTGTGGGGGCAATCCACAAATTAAATAAATTATAATATTAAAACACATAATATATTATTATTAAAATTATGAATATATATTATAATTATTTTTTGAGTTTTTTATTTTAAAAATATTGAATAATTTTATTATATTTAATACTATTATAAATCTCTTTAATGAGATATTAATTTGCACATATCATATATAGTAATTTTTTTGGGTAAAACATCATATATAGTAATTAAGTGAGGTTAAAAATGTTTGTGGGGGCAATTGCCCCCACAATGCATAATGTGCATCCGCCCTTGTCTGCAGGGACTCTGATGTTTAAGTCAGATAGGTATTCCAGCAACGTAACAGTGTGTTAGAGTGAAAAATATACCTGAGAGACACACCACCGGGGTATTTATAATGATGTTTTGGCGGGAAAATCTGTTAGGCAGTTACAACGGATCCCTTGAATTACGGGCACGTGCTTATCCGAGATTGGAGGACACGCGCCATTATATGCTGTATTTCCGTAGTGTAATATGCCGACGTATAAATGCCGATTATAGTCGAAGTGTGTGAAGAATATCTGATGAGTAAATTATCTCCGTTGACCCCGGATATCGCGTGTGTTCATGTATAATGATACAATGACCCTGGGCCATGTCGGTAGACATTGCATGCTGTTGCACCAATCCTGGCCGTGGTATATCGGTCCAGAACAGTTGCCCCCCAAGCCGGGTAGTTTATAAGAAAGTATTCGACTTTGTGCAGTTAATGGGTCCGGGATTGAAATAGTATGTTAAAACCCGTGATGTAAAATCTTCCGACGTCGTTCGAGATTATTTTCGGGGTGACGACGTTTCATATCCTAACGTAACTGATGCGACTGTTGATTAACAACTGCCATTGACACGTGGCATCATCATACAGTTTTGGGCCCTTGGGCCTCATCTTTAGGTGCAATCTCGACCGTCCATTTCAAATATTTATAAAGCGCCAGTTGCAAGCGGTTTCACTTTTGGCCATTTTCTTCTTCATGAGAGTTCAAAGCTTCTCCATTTTCTCTACAACCAGTCCCACGTTCTGTCTGTGCTACTCCCTTGGTTGCTTTGCTGCTTCAATTACTGGTGCTGTGCGACCTTGCTTCCATTCCGGTGTGCTACTGTGCATGAACTTTGGAGTAGCGGATTTCTTTGAAGAATTTAAGGAAGTTTCGTCACGCCTTTTAGGAGGTATTATTCTCCTTCCTTTTCTTTGTAATCTTTTGCATTATCGATTTTTCTGGGGTACCATGATTATGAAGGCAAAGGCCAAGGCTTTGGCTACTGAAAATAGACGAAATTGTTTCGTCGTAACTGAGGAAGATGAGGATCCAAGTATCCCTGACCTCGTTTTTAGACGTCGGCGCTCCTCTGGGGTAGATGGTACGGGGAATGCACAGCGTGAGTCAGTGTTGGAAACTGCTCGCATTCTCCAAAGATGGAGAAGCAATAGGTTGTACATGCACTGAGTTCACAGTGGTATAAGACTATAAGTCGATGTAGCATTTTTGTATGGAAAAATATGTTTGTAAAAAACCACATCCCTATATATGAAAAGTTCTCTAGTTTGAATATCACAAATCATGTAACCTTTGGCTCTTGGTTTGAAGCCTATGAGGATACATTTCCTTTTCATAGGATCAAATCCTTATTATATGTCAAGTGTAAGTAGATACAAAACACGAGCATCAAAAGAATCTCAATTTTAATAGACTCGGTGTGCTATGATAGATCATCACGTAAGGGGTTTTATTTAAGAAAAACCTTATAGGCAATTTGGTGATTAGTTAGATTGAATGGTTGGCAACATAGGCCAAGATTAATTTTGGAAAATTTCTCAAGAACATGAAGGATCTTGCCACTACCATAATGTGTTGATGTTTTATTTCCATAACCTCATTCCATTAGGGTGGCTCAACATAACTAGTTTGATGAATAATCCCATTTGATGAAAAAATTCACTGCATTTGAATTCAAGTCCATTATTAGACCTTTATGTATTTGATATTGGTCTTACATTGGGAGTCTCAACTAAAGCAACAAAAGACTTAACAAGGAATCCAATTTTTGACTTGTGTCCCATAAAGAATGTCTAAGTGTGCCTAGGTTTGTCATATCCTAGTGTCAAGAAGTATCTACGACCAAATATGAAAAAGAAAGAGATTAACCCCCTTTCTAGATATCCACATGAACAAAATAAAATACATTAACAAGGAACATGGTCAGAAAAAAGACAATTTTCTTTTTTTAGAAAATAGAAAAATTCACAAGATTAACTTTCTTATAATTAATGAAAAGAAAAGACAACTACAAAATAATCATTTTATCATAAGAAATGTGACCTATTCTAAAAGTGCCAAAGATTATAATCATGGGAATAAAATTTATTTACAATATGATGAGAAAAAAAAGGATAGTTGGAGGTAGCATGACATATAAACTTGATTGTAATCTTGTTATACTAATCATACTCAATGAACCTTGATCCTGCATATGACAAGTGGAGGCACATTGGTCATCTATTTCTTTTAATCAACCACTATTATAACAAAAAGCATTTGTTATTATTGTTTGCCAAATGTTATTTTTAGCATTATTATTATTTTTCATTTCAACTTAAATTTATGTATTTCTCTCTTCTTAATTAACATAATTAAAGTTCTTTATTTCTTATTTAGAGAAGGAAATATGATCAGAATCTTGAAAAATTTATAATTTTCTTCTATATGTAATTCTTCTTTTGAAAATATAACTTGTGGTATATTGTATATGTTATTTTTTCTTGGTATAAAACATTTTGATTGAGTAATCAAAAGAAATTCGTGACAAACTAAAAGCAGTTGCATCATTTTATTTTTTATTTTTTGGTCGAAAAGCAGATGCGTCATGGAAAGCACACATTACAAGAGGATCAAAATTTTTTATGGATTACAGGGCAAATTGGGCCTTGTAGCATGATTACAGCCTGTAGATGTTTCTTTGCTTCGAGGAGTTTTTTTTTTTTTTTGTGAAAAGAGTCTGTTTCTCTGCTTAGTTTTGCTTCTTTTGGGCTCTAAGCCCTTCAATGTAAAGAAAGAGGGGGAAAAAACTATTGAACCTCGCACATCAGTTTAATGTGTACAAGTGGGCCTGGTTTTGACTCTCCCATAAGAGCCAGCCCAGTGAGGTACCCGAAAAATCAATTCCCATTCCAAATTGAAATTCCCATAAGCACGAAACCCTAGTTTCAATTTTCAACTTCAAGCTCACACAGAGGACAGAGCCTCCACGCTTCAGCGTTTGCGATCTCGTACCATTCTATTATGGCGGTAAGTATCTTCCTCTTGCATCTTTTAATAATCTTCTATACATTCAGTTGACTTAACCAACGTCCTTATAACTGAGAGATTTCAATGTTCGGTTTGCTTCTGAGAACTGGCTCGGAGCTAAAGTTATATAGTTAATGCGTTAAACTGCAGAAGGAGTTGTTGCACGCCATGTGTTTAACGGAAAAAAAAATGAGAGAGTAATTTAGGGAAGAATGTGAACCAATTTTCTGCTGCAGTGTGATTAAATTTGCCTTATTTTCTAATTTATGTTCTTCATTTCCTCATCTTGTTTTGCAGACTATACCCGTTAATCCCAAGCCTTTCTTGAACAATTTGACTGGGAAGCCTGTTATTGTGAAACTAAAGTGGGGAATGGAGTATAAGGGTACGGTCCATTAATTTTTCTGCTGTTATATAGTTATACTACAGTTACATGTTTCATTTCATTGTTTACTCGTTAGGTAATCAAATGCTGTATGGATTTTCAGTCACCTGTTAATTGTGCTTTTCCTGTTTCAATTTTCCAGGATATCTTGTTTCAGTGGATTCCTATATGAACTTGCAGGTGCATTTCTAAATTAACTCATTGGTGTTTTTCCCCTTATGATTGATATTCTTGTTTGGGACTTTAGTTGCTAATTTTTTTTTTTTTTAATATTTGTGAATCTCTCTGTAGCTGGCCAACACGGAAGAGTACATTGAGGGACAATTTACTGGAAATTTAGGAGAGATATTAATCAGGTAACTTGAATCTTAACTAATCTATTTGCTAGCAGTTTTTGTGTTTTGTTGCCAACATGTATATATAAACTCTCAATATGGCTGTCACTTTGTTTTTAATATGATTTCAAAATTGGAAACTGGGATTTTATTTCCCTAGCATTTGATATCTCTTATGTTAATTTTCTGCTTGATAACATGTTTTGCGAACCAGAAGATAACATGGTATATGATCTTTGAATCATGTTAGTTAAACTGAACAAATTGCTCAAAACTACTGTGGACTGTAGTATTTTACTCTTCTTTCTCTTATTTTAATTACATGGTTAGATATGTATTAGTTCTCGGATTTTTTTTTTCTTCAAATAATTCAAACCAAAAGAAGAAAAAACAGGAGTTTGATCCAGTTATACTATGGTTTTGTTTGGATAGCAAGATTTGTAACCTAAATATTATTGACGATGGTGTTTAACGGTTTCACTTTCCTCATTGTCTTGTATTTGTGTCATGTTGTAAATAAAATATTTTATAAGAAGGCAATAATTAACATTCTGATGGTGCTTGCTATATTTCTCAACATGATCAAAATTGAAAATGTCTGCACAGAAAGACACTAGAAAGCAATATATGCATTCCTTCCTTTGAGCCTATCGTGTTTTTTTCCCCCTAATAAGATTAATTCAATTGGTCATCCTGGCCTTCTTTGAGTGTCACTTCTTAAATATAATAGTTACATCGTAATATCTTATTTCATTGTTTGCTTTTCTAGATGTAACAATGTTCTCTACCTCCGTGGAGTACCAGAGGATGAGGAAATCGAAGATGCTGCAGAAGACTAGAATGATGAAAGCTGTTAATTGTTATGACATAAATAGAACTCCATTTTTTTTTACTGTTTTTGTATCTTTACTTAAATGCAGCTTTGTTTTTTTCTTTTTTGTAGTCATGTGTAGAGATTTGGATGAATGATGCACTCGCTTGCAAATAGGGTGCCTATGTTCAAATTGTTAACATTATATATTTCAATTAGGTCTGTGTATGAGAAGCTTGCGTCTCGGTACGTTAACAACTCTTAAGTTAAAAAGAGCAGGACACTTTATCAAATGGGGCCGATAAATATATAGCTGTTAATCCTCCTATGATCCATTGTGGCTAAGAAGCCTCGAGAAAACTTTCACTTTGTATTAAAACACTTAACTGAATTTGATGATTCAAAATACAATAAATTGGTATATATTTATAGGAGGTATAGCTAGTGTGAATGCAATAAGGCTAAACTGGTATCTGTTTTTGTAGCCCATGTGTTTTGACAAATTATGGTGGCTTAGCATGTGTAGTTTGTTTTATTAGGTTATGTTTAGTATGCTACTCTGTTTTTATTTTATACGGTTGTATCATCCTCCGGGCTTGGATTGGACTCACCATCGAGTCAAGCTTTGTTTCATCCTCAAATACAATTGAGCGTTTTAATACAAAGTGAGAGTTTTCTCTCTTTTCTTTAGGCTTTTAAGTCAATGATACAGCTGTATAAAATAAAAACAGAGTAGCATGCTAAACATAGCCTAATAAAATAAATTACACATGCTAAGTCACCAAAATTTGTTAAAAAGCATGGGCTATAAAAACAGCTATCAGCTTAACCTTCTTGTATTCACACTAGCTATACCTCCTATAAATATGTACCAAGTTATTGTATTTTGAATTATCAAATTTAGTTGAGTGTTTTAATACAAAATAAGAGTTTTATCTCCTTTCTTCTTTCACATTGAAGACACCTGGAAGTTTATTGAAAGAAATATTCGCAGATAAGGACAGCTCTAGCATGCAGCAACTGTAATTGCTGTTATCTTAAGGTTTGTTTTTCAGTGTGACGGACGGTTCTTGCTCTTTTAGAATTTGTTGAGAAGGATTTTAGGGATTTCTTATTAGCAAAGGATTCGATCTTTGTTTGATGGGTCATAGGCGAAACCGCGAAAGTGAAAAATTAGAGTGAAAATCGCAAAAGTGGACTTGAGTTATTTATTTATTTTTTCCTTCAGGATAAAATAACTTTTTAGTAAATAAAATATTAAAGTTTTGATTTTCGTCGTTGAATTTTATTTTTATTTCAGTTCTTTTTTATAGGGATGATTTTTTTTTTTTTACTTTTATTTTATTTCTATCAAATATGATCTGTCTAGACAACAGGCACTCTTATTGGATTTTGTTATATGGATCTGTATTCCTTAAATATTAGGTAAAGCATTGAGTTTCAGTTTTATTTCTTATTTTTACGTATTCAGTTTTTGTTTCTTATTTTTACTTTTAATTATAAAAATTGTTTTTTATTTATAAACATTTATATAAGATGTAATGAAAATTATATAAGATTTAATATTTAAAAGATTATTGAATACTTTGTTATTTATTTAATAAAAAATTCATTAATTAAATAATAAAACCACATCATTAGATAATTTTACAATTTTTTCACATGTATCAAAATTAAACTCAGTATCAAAAGAAAGAAATTCTTAGGCGAGAAGAAAAAGAGTTTACTATCTAATATGAGTCTGTTTGGGTGGAACTTCTGCAGAAGTACTTCTAGGAGAAAAAAATAGTATAAATCAAAGAGGTCAAATGCTTTAACTTTTCCATAAGTTAAAATTAGTCTTTGTAGATCACCTACTCCAAAAGTCCTCCAATTTAACTTCTTCAAAAGTAACTAATTTTAACTTATGGAGAAGTTAAATGCATTTGACCTCTTTGATTCATACTATTTTTTTCACCTAGAAGTACTTCTGCAAAAGTTCCACCCAAACAGGCTCTATATCTGTTGCTATTTATAAGGTACATTTTAGAAGTTTTGGGTATTCTTTTTTTATAAGTCACTATACAATTTCAAATAATCATTTATTAGTTACAATATTACCATTTTTTATTTGTCCCTATTAACTTTAATGTCTTTCCAATTATTAAATGATATAGTGAGATTAGTTAATTAAATAAGGGTAAAACTACAAAACTAAGAGTGTGTTTGGTAAAACTAGCTGAAAAGTTAGCTGAAAGCTTATAGCTAGCTGAAAACTGAAAGCTATTGAATATGTTCGGTTAAAACTAGCTGAAAATGGTAAAATGACATATAAGTACATGATTAATTATTAAATAATGATAAGTGGAGGTGGTTGAGGGATAAACTTGTAATTAATTTTCAGCCAGTAGCTAAAAATTGGAGTTTTTTTTTTTAAAAAAAAAACTACCTCAAGTACCTTTTCAAGAAAAACTAGTAGCTACCCAAAAAAGCTACCTTACCCAACACACTACACAGCTGAAATGGTTTCAGCTACTAATTTCAGCTTTCAACTAGCTGAAATGGCTTACCAAACACACTCTAAACTATTTTTTAAAATCTTAATAAAACTAACTAGTTTTAATCACTTTTATTGTGTAAAAAAATCACTTTTATTGATCGATGTGATATCTCAGTAAATAAGAACGAAGAGAGTAATACCAATGTCCTAACTTAAATGTAAAAATACTCCCTCCATTTCATATTGATAGTCGTTTTATGAAAATAAATTTTTTTGATAATGAGTCGTTCTCTAGTTTCTATGTGAGTATTAATGTTAGTTTTCCATTTTTACCCTCCCACTTTTATGGGAAAAGAAACTTAAAAAACTGTGCACCACACTACTCATTAATATATTTAGGTAAAATGAAAAAAAGTGTGTAGTAAATTAATAAGGGTAATTTAGTAAGATTACTATGTATTTTAAGTCATTTATTATTGTTCTTAATTTATGTATAGAAACCTTAAACGACTGTTAAAATGGAATAGAGGGAGTAAAAGATAGTAATAACTCACCTAAAAATACTAATACACATTAAATAATATACTACCCGAAAAAACTCGTAATAATTTCTGATTAAAACAACCTATAAATCAATAGTAATTCATGGTCGGGTAAGGATTAAGACTTATTGCAGGTTTCACACATGTGCGGAACGTTGTGTTGATTTTGCTCAGACAAATGGAAAGGTCCCACTTTCTTTTCTGTTTTTTTTATGTGGCTGAAACTTATTGGCTTTTTGACCAAAACAAAATTATTGGCTTTGTGCACTCAAGTGGTGCGACGGTATTAGTGTCATTTAATGTTGGTGGCAAAGTTTGGTGGCTCCAAACTTCACAAAATCCTCTAGCAACTTCTGCAGCTTTTGATGTGATTATTGATTTATTAACAGGCTTAAGGGAGAATTAACATTTATAAATTAAAAAAATACTCCCTCCATTTCATATTGATAGTCGTTTTAGGAAAATAAATTTTTTTCATAATATGAGTCGTTCTCTGGTTTCTATGTGAGTATTAATGTTAGTTTTCCATTTTTACCCTCCCACTTTTATGGGAAAAGAAACTTAAAAAACTGTGCACCACACTACTCATTAATATATGGGTTTTTCTAACATGTGCAACCCTTGCACAGGATAATAAAACAAAATTAGAAAGGTTTTATTGGGAATTGCAACTATCACAACACTTAATGCATTGGTAATGTTAATGGTTACAATTCCCAATAAAACCTTTCTATTTTTGTTTTATTATCATGTGCAATATTGCATAGGTTAGAAAAACCGTTAATATATTTAGGTAAAATGAAAAAAAGTGTGTAGTAAATTAATAAGGGTAATTTAGTAAGATTATTATGTCTTTTAAATCATTTATTATTCTTCTTAATTTGTGTGTAGAAACCTTAAACGACTGTCAAAATGGAATGGAGGGAGTATTTATCATATTAAATGTTATACAGTCCAATAAAATTCTTCTAATTTTAGAATCTTAAGCACGGCCTTTAAGACACTTGTTAATATTTATGTTATAAATTCTAAAAGATTCCGTACATGGATATTGTTTTTGCCCTCTTTTAAGTACAATAGCGATAATTTATTTATTATGTTCTTTCGAGTTCATAATTGATTTTCCCCCCTCATGTTAGGACTTGAAAATATAATTTTCTCCAAAGGTTGGTTCCAATAATGTAATTAGGAGTATATTATTTGTCAGCGGTGTAGGTGGAAGAAGTCCCCACCCCACCAATAACATAAACAAACTGTTTTAGCCAATCCACAGCACTTTAAAAAGATATGATTGTGCTATATACACGAGTTTACAATTACTAAAAACAAAAAATTAGTGATTCAATTCAAGTAGCCTCAGATTAATCTTTCTTAACTTAGTTCGATCTGACAAGTGGGGGCACCTGCACAACTGAGATTTCCTATTAAAATTGTTGACTTTGTTCGCTAGACACAATGTTTGGTAGTATCATGAATTCATGATAATCAGGGTTGAAAAAGAAATTAATCAATTTGGTGAACTAAACTAAATAATGGTCGAATACCAATGCTCCCCAGCGGTATCACCTACCCGATTAATAAGTGTTAAACTTTGTCTTATAAATATGTTGAAAAAGAAATTAATCAATTTGGTGAACTAAACTAAATAATGGTCGAATACCAATGCTCTCTAGCGGTATCACCTAACCGATTAATAAGTGTTAAACTTTGTTTTATAAATAAGACTGGAGGGAGTAAGAATTACACAATTAATTATATTATAGGGTTTATCTAACAATAGCTGATAAGCTATAACTTGATGGATCAGGAATCAAAACTGCAGAGAATCACCACTATTAAAATTTTGGTTTTTACGATCAAATACTAATATCTACTATGAAAATTTCTCTTTATATTTTTGTTGGACCTCAGCATCATTAAACTATAACAAAGAAAAATTCGAGGTATCAAATAATTGAAAGTACTCAAAGGGGTAGTTGCAGGTGAGCCAGCAAATGACCATTACCTACCGCTTATAGATGCTGTGATGAGAAACCAACGTTGGGAGCATTATATTTTCAAGTGAGAACTCCAAAAATCAACGACAACTAGTTCGTTTGTTTTACCGTTACCATAATGTAAAATTATGGTTTCACAGAATTGATTTTAAATTATTTTTGTTTAACGTGCTTCATAAATATGCATAACTCATCTCAACCATTGATTTTTAGAATCAATTCTATTTAATCCTAAACCATGCGGATATTATATAAGTTAGAACCAAATAATTCATGATGATAACCACGGTCTAATTGCAGTTGAGATCCCACGGTTCTTATTTGTTGTATTGTATGAGTGTCCGAAGACTCCGAACTAAAAAGTAAAAACAAGAAAAGATATCAAAAGCAAAAATGTTATTTTGGTACACAAAATAAAAAAGACTCAAGTTACAAAAACTTTTGTATGGTAGATACAAAAAAAATTAGGGTAAATGACATATCTCAGACTAAGATAGAAAAAAAAAAAAAGACTTTATTTGCACTTATAGACTAATATATGAAGGTAAACGATTTTGAATTTGGACCCAGTATAGTGCCCAATTTTATTATTATAAAAGTTTTATTTAATTTAAAATATATATTATTAAATATTTTAATATTAAATTTATATTTATTATGGTAAATGTTTACCATGAACTATTTTTTCGGATTTATGTTATACTTTCCTCAAGCTTAATATCCTACAACTTATTACATATAAGTATAATGTGTGACACCTTATTTTGCTTTACTCGGAATCTCGGATAGTCATTTGGAATTGAAAATACAACTATTGGTATAATAAGTTAGCAATTTTATTTACTCTTAATAAATAAATTACCACTTTAATTTATTCAACAATCTTTAGATTTTGGTCAATTCTAACTCGTTTTTTATTTTTTTTTATCAATTATGTTAGACTGTTTAAAAAATAAAATGTAATTTATCCAATAATCAATGTTAAACCCCTTGATCTTATTTTATGAAAAAAAAAAAACTAAATGGCAATTCAGCCACTCACACAACAAAATGAAATTAGCATCTCTCCTAAATGCATAATTACCTTTAAGAGTGTGTTTGGTATGTCATTTTAGTTAATTAAAAAATGAAAAAGTTCGTCAAACTATTTCAACCATGTTTAATAAAATAACATTTTTTTACTAAGTATTAGTGTTTTTCGAAATGTTACTACTTTCTAAAATTTAACTACTAGCTGAAATGATTTTTTTACATTTTTATTCTTATATTTTTCATAATTATTAACTTTCAAATTCTAGTTGATTAATTAATAAATAATAATAACATTTTCTATCATTTTATAGTTATCAACTATTTATAAAACACTTTAATTTCAATCAGCTAGTTTATTAACTTTCAGCGAGAATTTCAACTTTCCATATTACTATATTATTTTTATTACTTTAAGCAATTCGATCATTTTTTATTTCAAATTTAGCAACTCTCAAGTTTCTCTGAAGTTTCTTAAATTGACCCCATAATCTATCTCATAATAAAAAATTATAATAAAAGCCGCAAGCAACCCACTTGTTGGGTCACTACAAGAAGGACCGGATCTCAAATAAAAAGATCCCCTAATTGCTATTCACCGGAGCATCCCTCCAATTGTAGCATCTTAGCAATAGTAGCATCTCATCTTTTCCTGGGTTGGAAATGCTCTAAGGGCCCGTTTGGTGCACATGATAGGATATGATAGGGTAGGATAAGAGAGTTGGATAGTGACATGATAAGATAAGAGCATGATAAGTTCTTATCTTATCCTATGTTTGATGTACACCAGGATAAGAAGACAGATATGATTATTTTATCATATTCTACGTTTGAGATGGACAAATTATGGTAGGATAGGATATAAAGAATATTAAAATGATAAAATTACCCTTATTACAAATTTAAATTTTTTTTTCTTTTCAGCAAGCACACATAAATAAATTTTTTTATTAAAAATATTTAAATTTATTTTACAAAAAATAAAATTGTTAAAAATATTAAAATTAATATCAAAATTACCACAAAAAATCGATATTATAGAGAGAGGAGAGAGAGGAGAGAGAGGGAGAGAGAGAGAGGAGAGAGAAATAGGGGAGAGAGAGGAGACAGAGGGGAGAGAGAGAGAGAGGAGGAGAGAGAGGTGAGAGAGAGGAGGGGAGAGAGGGGAGAGAAATAGGAAAGAGAGAGAGAGAGGAGAGAGAAGGATGAGAGAGAGGTGAGAGAGGGAGGAGAGAGAAAGAGGGGGGGTAGGAAAGAGATAAGAGAGAGTAAGAGGGGGAGAGAAGAGAGAGAGGGAGGAAAGAGATAGGAGAGAGAGGGAGGAGAGAGAAAGAGGGGGAGAGAGGAGAGGAGAGAGGGAGGAGAGAGAAGAGGGGGAGAGAGGAGAGAGAAAGAGAGGATAAATGAGGAAGAAAATTTTTATCTTATCCTATCACTCCCCCTCAAGATAAGAATTACACTAGAAGGAAAGCATAGGATAAGCAACAGGATAAAATTATCATATCACTTTGGTGCAACAAACACATGATAAGTGACAGGATAGGATAAAGTTATCATATCCTGTCTCTTATCATGTGCACCAAACGGGCCCTAAAAGCCACTTATGGCCGAAAGGAGTTCCTTTAACTGCGTGTTCATTGCTGAAATTGATTTTGAAATAATGTGATTATATATAATTAATTTTATGTAAAATATATTTTAAAGTAACATTATTTTTGTTTGGATAACCTTTATCAAATAAGTGATTTTTGTTTTAAAACTGTTCGAATGCTCTTTATCAAATTTGCTTTTGAGATTTTTAATTACCTAAATGAACTTAATGTTCATATATTGTTCTTTATGTAAATTTTCTATATGCAATTTGATGGGAGGGCCAAACTGACCAACAAATTTAGAATTGTTTCACCCCTTAAGCTTTGGGAAAAACCATAATTTCACATAATTTAATTTTGTAGCCAGACATCCAAATATGTTGAAAGCGATTTTACTGTAGGCAAAATCAATTTTCCACTCCCAATAAAAAATGATTGGATGGTGTGTGTGTGTGGGGAGGGGAGGGGGGGAATCAATTGTTCAAACCCTTATTTTATATAGAATAAGGGCAAGTTTATGAATTTTTATATTCTTACACTTTTTTTTTTTTACATGTTTAGGCTTCAATTAACACTAAAATCCAATGTGCATGTTAGATGAAGTCAAATAATTCATTACAAACCTTGACAAAAAAAAATAAAAAATTGATTATTGACACAAGTAAAAGATTCAAATTGACTTTAACCAATTAACTTCTATTGGAGAGAAGATTTATATAAACATAATCCTTTGTGACACTTATTATATTCCTATCCTCTTTTCCTTTTCTCCTTCTCTCAATTCAAATAGCTTAACAATTCACTTATTTTCTCTATTTTTTATTTTTTTCATTTGACTTTCATCTCATTTTCTTTCTGCATTCAAACGATACACTAATGATGCAGCGGATCCAATTCTCATTCGTATGGGGAAGATATTAGCATTTTGGGATATTTAAATCTAGTAACAATAATATATAGCAGAAACTATATTTTCTTTATCTCCAAACAAATTTTTATAGGTTCATACAATACAAGGAATTGTCTGTGTCTCTGAACCTTTCTTATAGGTCCATAAAATACAAGCTAGAGTTACATAGGTATAAACAAACTATATATAACTTACACGACAAAAAAGAATCCATTTGAATAGTAAAAAAGAATCATAGGAATTGTTGCAGTTATGGCAACAAGAAGAACCTCCCTCCCTCGATTTTGAGGGCACCAATGGAAGGCAGCGCAAATAAGGCCCTTCCAATAGCATCTACCCACAACTCAGTCTTTACGCGCGTTTTATTACTACCTTCGTATCCCATGCGGTTACATTGAGAGATCATCACCATACATCACGCAAATACCTGCCAGTCGTTTGTAGGTTCTTAACCATGCTCTCAGCCTTGGAACTATCGAGAGAACCCTGAAATTCACAACCACGGGAACTTGATTAGCTACCACCAACCAGCCAGCAATAGATCTTAAAGAAAATTCATGGTGTGGTGAATATTAGAAGAGGGGAGGGTAATGATGAGAAACACCATTATGAAAGTATATGACAGACTTCACACAAAAAAACGCTCTCGCATAAGACACAACACAATCTACCACAAATAGACAGGATGTCCTTATCCTCTAGGTAGCAATGATATTTTGTTTGGTATATTATGTGTTAACTACCACATATCTCAAATAAAATACCATTTTGGTCAGCCAAATAATACACAAGTCAGCAAATTGACAATCGTCTATATCATCAACGGAAGGTGATTGGAGCTTTTTTATCTTAAAAAATATACCTGCTCTTGCAAAATTGTGTGCAGAGTGCGGTGTACATCCCTAGCCATGCCCTTGGCATCACCACACACATATATGTAAGCTCCCTGAGATATCATGCTCCAAATTTCTGAAGCCTGGATAGAGTAAAGTGTTAATTAAGAGAAGGTGTAAAATGTTTATTAGTAATTAAACGTATTTAAGAAAGGGTAAATACCTTCTCCATCATTTTATGTTGCACATATTCCTTGGTAGGTCCCTCTCGTGAGAAGGCAACAATGAGCTCAGAAAGTGCGCCACTATTAACGAAGTGGTTCAACTCGTCTTCATAGATGAAGTCCTTTATAAAAATTATAAAAAAAATCAGTAATCCAATCTAAAATATATTAAACCTCAGATTAGGATCTTCTCATGTTTTGAAATTTTCACAAGACCATGTCATGCCTATCTTTCTCTTCATTATTATTAAATAGGTGTGGTCATGTCAAAAGCTGTAAGCATTTATGAAGAGAAAGAAAGACACAATTTTCACATGACCATTTCAACCGGAGAGGATTCTAATCCATTAAACCCCTGCTCACACACACACACCTAGGAGGCTAGGACTTGGGGACTACAAGAAGTCGTCATAATCCTACATGGAGGATAGATAACTTACCATTTGACGGTTCCTGCATCCAAAGAATAAAACTGAGGGTCCAAGTTCAGCTCCTTCTTCTTTCAGAGCTAATCTTTCCTGAAGTTCAAATCAAAAAATATATAAATAATTGGCATATGTAGCAGGATGGAAGAAAAATTAGGAGATTAAATATCAAGTCTGTTGATTAAAACCTGCAAGAAACCCCTGAAAGGAGCCAATCCAGTACCAGGACCTATCATGATTATAGGCACTTTATTATCAGCAGGGAGTTTAAAATTGGACTGTCTAACAAAGACAGGAGCCCAACTGCAGTCCTGGCTTTTCTCCAATGGCACAGAATTCTGGACAACATAACAGAACGTAAGTTATATTTTGAAATAGAGGAATAAACAGTAGAGTTTAGTCACCGAAAAAACTCACAAAATAACTATTGTTATCAAAAGTGGCCATATATTATTGATATAATAAAATAATATTTAACCATGTCATGGATTTCCTTTAATAAATTCAAGTTGATACTTGAACTTAAAGTCAATGTTCTTAACATAGTTATACCCTGCCAGTCGTAAATTGTTGAAGTGACCATAATCTAGGAAACAGGTAAATGTAAGTTACCTTCATCCATGTGGAACACACTCCTTTATGAATCCTACCAGTGGGCATTTTGTCACACACTAATGCACAGGTAACATGAATTCTGGATGGAGCCATTCTGTAAACAATTTCAGCAAACAGCCAAACAGTAAGTACAACAAAATATTTGATGTACAGATTCAGCAAGAAAAAAAAATATACAAAACAACATTTCGTCTTTTGAGACCATTGAGAAAATGCTCAGACTGAGGAGTTTAAGGAAAGTTCAGAGTTGAATGACTTGGCTAAGAAATTTGTTGGTATGACTTTGGTAATGAGAACACCTCAGATATTGTAAAACCGGTTGCCAAAAATGTTGATAGGTATGCACTATTTTTTTTTTTTCGTTATTGCATGGTAAAAGACAAGTGAGTAAGAATGAGATATAAAGCTTCTCTAACTTGGTCTTCATTCACTAGCCTCTTCCTAGTCTCTACATGCCCGCATAATCCCATGTGTACAGACAATAATGCAAGAGTAGCAAGCAGAATTAACCTTGGAGATGATGAGATTGAATAATATCTTGGCTGAAGGCGGGGAGCAATTGCTGCAAAAAATACACCAATTGTAGGTTTGGCCGATGGAAATTCAGCCATGACCTCAAGGAGACTTCTTTGAGAGGCAATCACCCACTCTGCATATTCATCCTGCACAGGCAGACCAAAGTAGCATACAAATGAGAAACTTAAGCATAAAAAGTTAATTTAAATTCTTATGATATAACCCAATAAAAATATTACAACCTTTCCAGCAGGTGAAGCAAGATGTCTTAGTCGATCGGCTTCAGATGGATCAGATGCATGAGCAGCTAAGGCAAGCAAGGCAGACTGGAAAATATGTTTAAAGAATTATTAATTGTTAACATAAAGTGAAGCTTTTAAGAAGATAATTGGATAAAGGTTGAAATTAAGGGTGCATCAAACTCAAAAGGAGCACCTTTTTGGGTGAACTCAAAACGTCTGCGTATCGAGTGAGTGCTGTTCTTAAAGTACAAGGTGGGAAAGGAGGTGGCAAGGAGCTTCCACTCAGTGCTTTCCCATCTTCATCATCAGTATGGATGGAGAAGTAGGTATCTGGTGACAAACCTAGTAACTTCACTGCCTCTTCCACAGTTTCAGATAAATTCTCACAGTAAACACCAACATGGTCCCCTGTTTCATATCTGTGAAATAAAACAACCAAGAGAACAAGAAAAGTGTCAGTACATTGTATAAACAAATTCCTTTATACAATTATATTTCCCCATGCAGACACTTACACAACTCCAGTGCCTGAAATGTCAAATTCTAAATGAGTGCAAGAACGATCTGATGCAGGAGTATGAAGCTCCCTTCGCACAGCCACATTTGCCCTGCACATGTAGTAACTAGTAAGTATACATGTCAGATTGCAGTGTGGCTTAACCCACTTGCAACTGAATATTCTACTCTTATGTACCTGACTGGATGTTGAGCATCCACAATGGCATGGCCATTTACATTATGCCACTTCTTTTCGTCAACAGCTGCATCTAATGGATCATGAACAACAACCCGGTACTCCAAAACAGCAGCAGTATAAGGAGTAGACACAGTTGTATCATCCTCATCTCTAAGCAATTCATCTAATGCTGGCCACAGTTCTTCTTTCCTGTGATAACAGTTAAAGCAAAGACAAAAGGGCTTGAAATATCAGCATAAAATTTGAGCCCAGCTGCAATATATTCAAATGACCCTAAATAATTCAATACCATGCAGTAAAGTCATCCTCTATGCATTGATCATCATCTCCTAGTCCCACTGGAACAAGACGTTTCCCACCTGCAATTGCAGAATACAGGTCAGATTAGAGTGATGGTGAGAATCTATCGAAGAGGGAAAGATTGAAAAATAAAATAAAATTTGAGATTAACTATACTTTAGCCCATAATATACGAACTCTGCTGTCAACAGGATTTATGTAAACCGTGTTAAATGACAATCCATGCAGAAATTGAATTCTTTAAAAAGAACACCTGCTTATGTTATGCCATGTCATTCAGAAAATTCTTTAGTTACGACAGAATCTGGAGAATCCAGAGAAGGTCACTAGAGAGCAACAATCAACACAATTTAAATTCTTGTGGAAGACCAACAGTCATTTCATGATAACAATTCTTATGTAGTATAATGATTTGGGATTTGAACATTCTCATGTGAGGGTCATGTGAAGAGGGATAAACACAATAACTTAATGGGAAGCCTATGAAAGGATTCTAATCATGCATAAACCATTTGTGTGCAAATCTCCCTCTGGAAGAAAAAAAAACTGTCATGTGACATCCTCATGTGAGATCCAGACCCAAAGAATTGAAATAATATTTTAGCTAGAAAGCTAATGTAATGCAAGGAGAGGAGTTTCTAAGCATTACAGTATTGACTAATAAGAGTTTCAACCTGTGGAATATGCACGGTAGTTTCCACCAGTACCCAGCATTATACAAAAGCGTGACAAAAATCAAAGGAATGCACATGAGTGTAAGATACGAGTAGGTAAAAATTGCATAATTATATATACTTGTCAATTCTTCAAAATGCTGATTGCATGCAAGCCTAGTTATGTTCATACAAATTAAATTGGAATCTACCAATTGGAACAGAAATTCATGGAGGACTAAAGGTGATCAAGACAAATACCTTGCTCAGCAAGCATGTCATCCACTGCCTTTGCCACCTGCGTCAATTGACATAGGCATAAGATACAGCACAGCAAGTAGCAATTCCCTGATTAGAATCAAAGCTTAAAAAGACACAAGAATCTAGGAACTCAATGCAAACCTTGTTAAAATGCTCATACTGCCTATTCCCGAGTCCAAATACAGCATACTGAAGATTCTTAAGCCAATCTTCTCCTCTCTCATTTCCCTAATACCACAGTCACTCAGTCAATATACAATGCAATAATTTCACTCTCAATAAAATCAATGTAACTGGAGCCAATGTCAAACTTACCTCCGTAAACCATTTATAAAATCTTGCCGCGTTATCAGTTGGCTCACCATCACCATATCTACAACCACCCCACGAACAGATTAAGTCCTCAAAAATAGCACACACGCACAAGGATGAATAGGAAAAAAAGAAGCTACAAAAGACTTACGTAGCTAAAAAGAAAAGGGCCAGTGTTTCCTTCTTAAATTTTTCCTCGTATTCATCGTCCTCGGCGGCATAATCATCCTGCTCGCCAAATCCCAAAGCGTAAGCATAAAATCCACGTAACAAAGAAAACCAACAAGAGAAGACTAGAAGAACGATTTTAATCAGAGAAAGGTAGTTATTATAGTTACAGAAACAGTACCAAATCAATGACTTTAAACTTGGCCTTTTCATAACGCGCTTTTGCCTCTTCCGCTACCGCCTGCCAAATTCAGGTGATCAAAGCGATGAGAGTTAGAAATACGGAGAATTTTAATTTAGATTTTTTTTTTTTTTTTTGCGAGGATATAGAAACAGAGTGAGTACCTTGGCGAATCCTTCAGCTGTACCGGTCTGAGTGCCGAAGAAGATGGTGACCTTTTTGGTACCATCGTCGACCTCAATCTCGGGAAGCTTCTCGATCAAACGTTTAGGAGGCTCAATAGGCTTTGATTTCTGAGCGTTGGATCTGCGCCATATGAGAACAACGACGCAGCCAATGAGAACTGCTATGGAGGTGGTTAAGACCATCACAAACTCACGGTTCTCGAGTATGATGGAACCGGTTGCCTGAGAAGACACGTTGGCAGGGTCGAACTTGCCCTTGATTATGGCGGACATCAGATCCAGAGGGGAAATCTTCATGGAGCTTGATTCTTCCATGGTGATGATGGAGGGAAATTGAAGGAAGAAAGAAAGAAAGAAAGAGTCTCTCTGGAAGTTGGTAGGTGTGGAGTAGTTGGGAGCAGAGAGACTCTGAAGAGGGAAATGGGTAGGAGGGAAGGGTGGGGGTTATATTGTTGCGAGGGAAACGATGCTTCACTGAACCAACGCCTACCAACCCAGACCGGTCAAATTCACCTACTACTCCTCTCTTCAACCCTTAACCCTGGTTAATCACTTTTCTTTTTTTTTTTAATATACTTTTTCTTTCCTCACGATAAATAATTTCGTATATATATTACTTTGAAATTATTTTGCATTGTCAATTCGTCAAATGCTTACTATCTACCACCACTTTCAACATTTGTTCGACTGAAAACGAAACTAATTCACTTGCCTTGCCTCTTCGCCAAACCCCTGTTTCACAGTCACTGCCCACAGATTGCTTATAATAAATAAATAATATCAAAATAGACATGCGTTTTCATATATTTATAAAGAAATATTAGATAAGGTAATTTGTTTGCATATAAACTAAAATACATCGTTTTGACTTTGGACAGTGATTTATTTTATTTTATTTATTCTCTTCTAAAAAATAATGCATGTTGTTTTCTATTTTCTTATTTTGAATTCAAAATGTATTCAAATGAATTATATTATTTTTATAATTTCTTTTTTTTATTTTTAAAATTTATAATTGTTTATACTCTTACTTAATTAATTATATGACTTTTTGTAATTTTCCTAAATTTTAAAGTATTTATGTAGTACTAGAAATTAATGTTTGCTTTATCATGTCTAAAATTGTTATTAAAAGCTATAGAATGATACCACCAAATTTCTTATAAAATGTGCATCTTCCTTGCGGCTTTTTATGGAAATAAAAGAGTTTAATATTTACCCACGTGTCTAGCGCGCTTCCAGTCTTCCGTTTGGGTGGTACAGCCTTGCTTCATTCAATTCGAAACACCGGTAGCAATGCGACCACGTGTGCAACCAACGACTCAACCGACATTAAAAAATAATATTATAATCTAATTATATAATCATTTTCATTTAACCTTACAGTAAACGTATATACGGCCATTCATTCATGTCGTGCGAATGGACAATTTTTTGTTTTACGTCATTGGATCGTATCGTCCAATGTAAAGTTGGCGATGGTGTGAACATGGAGGCTTAAACGAAGTAAAGCCATGTGTTTCCTCCTTAAATATTAATTCGAATTCTTGATTGAGTTTATAAACTTTTTTAAAACTTTAATTATAATTAGTATTTTAATAATAAATTATGATTCATGATCACCAAAATAACTTCGAAGTTTAATAGTCGATATATTTTTGTAACAATTCATTTCGTGCACATTATATATTTGAATTCCTAGGTAGCGTTTGGTAGACACTATATATAGTTTTCATTTTATGTTTGGTGTATTTTAAAAGTAGAATAGAACATGACATATTATTGAAAGAGTGTAACACTTTGGTTCTATAAAAAAAATGTGGAACTAAAGAGAACAAAACAAAATATCTCATTATTATTTTTTTATTGATAAAACTACCACCGACTCTCCTAATCGCATCCGGCTCCTCTGCGGTGCTACAGGAGCCTGCAGCAGATTAGCTACGTAATAACTAGGGAATAACTACCGATTTTAACTACGGAATGTTTCTGTAGTTGTTCCCTAGCTATTCGGTAGCTAATCCTGCTATAGACTCCTGCAGTGCTGCAAAGGATCCAGATCTCTCCTAACCTTCTTCCAAAAATTGCTATTCACCCAATTTTATCCTGGTTAATATTTTTATTTTATTTTCAATTTTAGTTGAATTTAATTTGTAAATAAATCTCAAAATAAAAAAATTAAAATAATAAATCTAAAAAAAATTAGGAATTTCAAAAAAATTGATATTTAGAAAAGAAAATCTGAAAAATAAAAAATAATATTTCATAAAAATACAAAAAAATTAAATAATGTAAATAAAAATACAAAAAAATTAAAATAGTCTGAAAATAAAAAATCAAAAAAAATAAAAAAAAATTATACTGATAAGCCTTTGGATTGCAGTTTGTTGCTAAAATCTGGAGGAAATGGGGAGTTGTTGGAATAATGGATTCATGGAGTGAAAGTAGGAAATTGTTTCAGATATTGGGGAAGTGATTGTTATCTTATGGCAGTATAAGAAGAGAGGCGGTTACTGAAAAAAGGAGGAGGAAAAAATACCCTAAGGATCGAGAGTTACATAAGAGAAAACGCATACAGATCACACAGATTATAAAAATAACAGAGGTGAAATTGAGAAGAACAGAGAAGAACAGAGAATCAAAGGAAGAAGTGTAGTTGAAGGAAAGGCAAAATACTCAATAGGAAGAGGTAGGGTGCTAATATCTTCCCTACACGTAATCGACTCCGGAATCCAAATCTGGTTTCAAATACCATTTTTTTTAAAGGGTTTTTCCGATATTTTTCCTCAAAAAATAAATATTGGTGGCGACTCCATTGAAACGATCTTTCAATACGTTTTGTTTCGTCGTCCCGTCATGACCCCGGTTCCGACAGTCACCTAACACATTTTATCACCATCATTGTCGCCCGACACCCTACACCGCCACCGTCGCCATCACCTAACATATTAATTCTACCACCACCACTGTTGTCGTCGTCGCCACCGCTATCGTTGTCCACACCACCATCTCTGTCACCCCGTCATTACCACCTAACATCTTTTACCACCACCATTATCGCTTGACACTCTACATCACCATCGTCGTTTCCACCACCACCACCGTCACCGTCGTCACCGCCACCGCCACCGTTGTCGCCCTGCACCCCCTATTACCACCTTCCAACACCCCATATTAAAATTTTCAATACTTAAACAAATAATAAATAGGATAAGGATATAAATGTAATTGAACACATATCATCTTGTTCTGTTTTGTAGTTACCAAACACAACACAAAAAATATTTTTTGTCTTGTCACATTGTATTATGTTCTGTTCTATTTTATTTTGTTTCGTTCTCTTCTTCTACCAAACACTACCTTATTTTTAATATAATTAACTTTTTTCCATTAGTCTAACAAGAAATAATAAGATTTACCGTCGATCACCTAGAATAAACATTTGAAATTTAGGGATTGGGATTCTCTCCAGTTTAGAAAAAACTGGACACCATCACAATCATCCAAAATAATTTATTTTGCATATAAATTAAAGTAGAAAAAAATCAACTTACACTTTATAACCATAAATTAAAGGGATTGTACACTCTTAAGTTGAAATCCGTGTGCGAAATTTAGACACTTAAAACTAATTTTAAACATTTAATGATATTTTAATTCTTATTATTTTTGTTCTTCTTTAACTATGCTTTTAAAAGAAATGTATATATTTAATTGTACACTTATAAATCTAACATAATAATAATTACATCTATTTTCATCATCACCTCCACTTTCCTTTTCTATTGTGTGAAGACACCTCTTAAGGGAGGATCTCCAAGGTGCTTTCATGCTTAATTGGAACTTTTTTTTCATTTGTAATTGGTTTCTCTTGGGCTTTTAAGCCCTATTTGATATAAAAAAAATAGGAAAAAATATGTTTTTCATCTCTATAGTTTCAGTCAACTTTGGTCTTCATCCCTGTATATTAAATTCTTTGTTTTTTCTCCCTGAAGTTTCTAAACCCCCAATCCATGGTCCCTAGTGGTCAGTGAGATCTGTTAACCTGATGAGTTGGATAACAAAAGTTACATGTTATAACCTCAATAGTGATCCCCAAATAGCTGAGTTATTTACTTAATCTTCTTTTATTAATTTTTTAATTATTAAAATAACCATAATTATGAAAACTATGTTTTTTATCATGTTAAATTGCTCAAGTGAAAACCCTAATTTAGTCATTTGGGTTATTTTAATAATTAAAAATTAATAAAAAAAACTTAATTAGATGATTAGTCAGTTATTTATGACTCACTATTGAGATTGACATATAACTTTTGTTAGTCAGCTCATCATGTTAACAGATCTCATTGACGGGAGTGACCACGGTTTGGGGGTTTAGAAAGTTTATGGACAAAAAACACAGGATTTAAAGTATAGGGACGAAGACTAAAGTTGACCGAAACTATAAGGACGAAAAACATATTTATCCCAAAAAAAAATATTACAGTGCACTAATAACTTTCTTTAAATCCCATGTTTTCAATGACTTTTACGCTTTCGTCTTAAAAAACCTTGAGCTACCATGCATGTATTGATTAATTAGCATTATTTGATTATAAGATTGTTGTTATACATTAGTTTGAAACGTAACTAAAGTAGTTATCTAATTTTATAAGCAATCTTATATGAACTATATATTTTGTTTTAATTAAGAGTATGTTAGTAATGATATCAAGATCTCACGGGGAAACAATAAAATAGGTTTTTTGTGGATATAAAATAAATTTAAATAGCAATTAGTAAAATAGATTTAAATAGAGATAATATATTAATATCTGAGAAAAAAGAGAAAAATTTAAAATAATATACAAGTCATAAAAATAGAAATTCTCTTGATATACTATTTATCATCGATGGGTATTGTTTTTGCATTAAAACATGGCAAGTGATGATCGTGATTCGTGACCCGCTAGCGCTGCTTCAGGTATGCATCTTGTTCTGTCTGTCTTGTGTGCCTAAACTCCAATGCTTCCGTAGAGGCATGGCATTTCGCATTTGGCACTTGGCAGCCACAACACCGCAAGCATTTTTATTTGTTTGTCCCTACCCCAAACACTATTTATGTAAGAGAAGGAAAAAAAAAAAACTCGGATTAAAAGACTAAAGAAAACGACATTGGGCCTCTTAGCCACGTTATTAAAAAAAAATCGACAGGTAGCTATCATCATCAAACTAATCAATCGCGGAAGGATATTCCAGACCACATGTTTCGTATGATGCCAACACCGCCATTTTTGTGAATTACGTCCAAGTTTTCTTCTCCACCATATGTGCTAACTGCTATTTGTGAGAAGATCAATGTAATTAGAAAAACCATATCTTATTTAATGATCAATTAATTGATCAGTGATACGGTTATGATTAGCAACAAAAAAGGCTGGGGGAAGTTAATAACCAAGTCGCGTCCGGCAATAACCCAACTGTTTTTATGGTGATTTATTGCTGAGCTGATATTCTGAAATCCTCCCTCCATTCTATTTTGACAGTCGTTTAAGGTTTCTATACACAAATTAAGAACAATAATAAATGACTTAAAAGACATAGTAATTTTACCAAATTACCCTTATTAATTTATTACACACTTTTTTTCATTTTACCTAAATATATTAATGAGTAGTGTGGTGCACAGTTTTTTAAGTTTCTTTTCTCATAAAAGTGGGAGGGTAAAAATGGAAAACTAACATTAATATTCACATAAAAACTAGAGAACGACTCATATTATGAAAAAAATTTATTTTCCTAAAACGACTATCAATATGAAATGAAGGGAGTAATAATGGAACTTTTCCCAAAAAATAAATGAATGTTGAAAACTTATTTTGATAAGCAAGTGTTATATTTTTCAGATCAATACCCATGATAGCTGTATTGGTAACTTAGTATTTTAAACATTTTCAAGAAGCATGTAAAGCACGTATATTAATTTTTTATCAGATCCAGCTGAAGTATTTATTTAATATTTTTAAAATATATTTCATGAAAGGAATAGTGTAAAGTTAGCGGTTACATATGAGCTGAGTTAGTATTGAGTGTACCATAATAAATCATATAGTTAAACGGAGGGTTTGGGAAGATTAAAAATCCTCAAAAGCGTCGCCAATTTTGATTTACTTAACAAAATTGTGAGAAATAGTAATTTTAATCTCTATATCAAAAATGGAAATTGAGATTGATTATTTGAATTATCATTACTTATATATGTTAATAACACATGAGGTATCATATTCATTAATTGTTATCATAAAATATAATTAGATGATAGTGTAAAATTTTTTTACATTAATAATGTATAGTGATTAAACTCTTAATCATACTACACTATTTTCTATAGTGACTCAGTCCCATGATGTATTTTGTCTTATAATAACTTAATTCTTGTTTTTCCTTATAAAATTTAAATTTTTATAAAAAAATTTATTAAATTTTAAATCTTATCCTATTATTTTCTATTACAATCCTTATTTTTAATATAAATTTTTATTCTCATCATTATGGTTTTAATGTATTTATAACTTATTATCAAATACAAATGTAAATTAGATTTCAATAGTAAAACATAAACTATTATTGCAATTTAAGATTGAGTAATTATCCAAAATTATTCTAATTCTTATTTTTTTACTTTAAAAATATTAATTTATTATAAATTTAATTTTAATTATATGAAAATACACCTTTATCTGTATATTACGATTGTTAATATACTATTCTATATAGACTTAAATATTTTCATTTTATACTTTAAGAAAATAAACAATTCATTTTACATAGTTAACATTTTTTTAATATTTATCATTTAATGTATATTTTTGTAAATTTATTCAAAATTAATAATATTTGTGTATAGTCTTTCCTTGATTATGAAACTTCGTGTAATCACATTGGATCTATTTTAAGATCTAGAGAAGTCTTTAGTGAAAAACGGAGTTTTGTAACTTAAAGACACTTAACGCGGTAAGTTAGTGTGTTTTAGCTAGATTTAGTGCCCGTTTGTTTTAGATTTTGCAACAGTCAGAATCAATTTTGCAGAATTGATTTTAAATCACTTCCGTCCAACGTACTTCGTAAAACGTGCATCATCCATCTCAACCATTCATTTCTAGAATCAATTCTACTCAACTGTAAACCAAACAGAATCTTAGTCTATTATATGTTATTGCAAGGAATAAAAATGCAACAGTGGTTGAGTTGGTGTTTAGGAGGGATAGGGATATTGAATTGGAGTTGGTGAATTAGTCTTTTTCAATGAGAGTTAGAGCAATTGTTAGTTGTTTTACATTCTATAATTTTACACGATGGTTATAAAGATGAGTGGGTGTGGAGGGGGATGAGAGATCAAGCATTCTCAGTTTATGCAACTTACAAAGTCATTGTAAATGACAGAACTTTTGCAACTTTTCCACTTTATAAGCTTATTTGGTCAAATTTGGTGCTTACTAAGGTGTCTGGCTTTGTGTGAAAAGTTTTTCAAAATAGAATACCATCAAAATATAATTTAGTTAAAAGGAGGACCATCCTACCAAGGGTGAGGCTGTGGAAGCAACTTCTCGTTTGTTGTTTAAGTGTAGTTTTGCATACTCAATCTTGATGTTGTGTATGGATTGGTGTGGGTTTCTGTTGTTTTTCATAACTGTGGCCATGAGAATTTTATTCATCTTGTGGGTCTACCAAATTGTTCAAGTAGGAATTGTGTGCGATGGGTTACTGTTTGGTCTCTATGGCTAGCTAGGAATGATTTAGTTTTATTTTTTTTACAAACACTCACCGCCTGGAAATGTATTGGATCTGGTTAAAATACGACCAGGGAACTGTACCAAGTCTAAGGATACATCCTTCTTTTTACCATCCAATTTTTCTCCCGCACAACCCTTTTCCTTTTTTATTAAGCTAAATTTCCTTTAATACCCTTTTCATTTTAGACAAGTTTCCAGAATGTACTCATTTTTTTATACCAGAATCTTTTTTCTGAAAATAATTTTAAAATTTCGATACACAATTGAATTTCCATCTACTCAACTATGGCATTGAGTGATGCGTGCGAAGAAATTAGACTCTCCCAAAACTTTGACGTTTCATATGGTCGTGAATTACACCACCAGTCGGAATCAAGGATGGACTCGTTTTTCTTCGGCAATAAGATTCAGAGTATTCCAACAGTGCTACTGTGATGACATATTTGTTGAGTTTCAGAATAATTTAAGTATTCAAATTAAATCAAAGACTCATTACCCTTGGTTTTAATGATTATCAAATTTGTTGATCACGTTATCTGAATGAGAAACAGATTCTGCTCAAATATATTTGCTCTATGTTTTGCAGGAAAATACTATCATACTAAAACTGCTTGTGCCAAATAATCTGAAGATAGCTTACACATGAACACACTGAAACAAGCTTGAAGCAACCTTCTGAAAGAAGCATACTTTGAACCTGCTGATCTAAAGCAACATGCTGAAGTTATGCAACCATCTGAAAGCTCTCAACCTGCTAGAAGTATGTGCGTACTAAAATTGAACCTGCTGAACACATACTCTCCGAACTATCACATGATGACGTGGCAACCTAAGTCTGCTGAAATGGAAGACTCGCTTAAATGTTTGAATTCACTAAAGATCTATCCAATATGCTGATATGTTGCATCATCTATGAGAAGAAGACTCACTGAAGACGTTCAACGTAAAATCTGCCAGAGTCAGAAGACACTCTGCACAATAGAATTAAAGGTCTCTAAACGTCTTTTGCCATCATCTATAAAAGGAAGTCTTTACAAAGGTCTTTCCGCATCTTATGGAACTTCGTACATGAAAAGGGAACCTCTGAACCTGCTGTGTGTCAGAGCAGTGCTATCTCTGCACACATACTCTACTCAAGACAAAGACTTTCACAAGTTTATCTCTCAACGACTATTTTTCCAACGCTATATATAGCTCAATGAAAGGCCTTGAAGAAGAGAGAGCAAAATGTAAGAGCAAAGATAGAGAGCGAATAATATAGAAAAACCTCACAGAAAGGTGAACCGCTCCAGAAAAGAGAAGAAAAGAAGCATGACAAGCTAGAGAAGCTCTCTAGAAAAGAAGAGAAGAAAGAGTGAATTGGTCACATTATCAGAAAATCCTTTCAAGCCTAAACATCCTGTTGTAGCAAATTTCCTCGTACTTAGATTTACCCTTTTGTATCCTGAGTTTTACCCAGTTATCCCTTTGTGCAAGAAGAACCCGAGTTTAAGTTTCTCTGAAACTTAAACTTAGTTTATATTGTAAACACTGTTAAGTGTCTGAGAGCCTAGAAAGGCTTGGCGGAATAAAGAATATTCGGTTCAGCCTGGAGAGGCTGGGTGTACAAAGAATACTTGGTTGAGCTTGGGGAGGCTTGTCTCTAAAAGAATACTCGTTGGGTCTGGCGAGGCCAGGCGTGCAAAGAATACTCGTTGGGCTTGGAGAGGCCAGGTGTGCAAATAATACTCGTTGTAATCTTGCGGGATTAGTGGAAAATCCAGTGGAGTTTTGCCCTGGGACTAGATGTAGCTCACTGGGTTAGTGGGTGAACCAGTATAAATTTTTGTGCTCAAGTTCTCTCTACCCTTATCTCTTTACTTTCAGTTTTAACTAACCAATGAGGGTTTAAGAAAGTTATCTTATTAATCCGAGCAAAAAACAATCTTTTCGTTAAGAGAAAATCATTTCAAAAAGGGTTTTATTCAACCTTCTAAGTTGCATCAGCAAGTTGCTGAAACTCCCAGTTTCGGAAGGTTGACCAAATATTTTCAAAGTGTTTGCTTGTTTTCAAAAGGTTTTCACAAAAAGTCTGTAAAGATTATAAAACACTATTCACCCTCCCTTTTAGTGTTTCCTGTGGTCCTAACAATATTCTCTCATGATTTGAGCTTCTACATCAAATTGTTTCATCAAAACGTTGTCACACACGATGATGATACAATGCGTCATGACATACAGGATTGGGAGAAGGCACCGAGGCTGTTCACACTTGGGAATTTCGACAGTGCAATGATCACCATGTGTAGCTCTCTGTGTTTTCCTATGTATGATCACGACCTCAGGTAATTGGGTTTTGTGGCTGGAGTGGGGTTGCTTGTCGGTGACATGGATTCAGGGATCTTGCTCGATGAAGATTGAAGACAACGATGGGGCTTCATGAGGCAGTGCGCGACACACCTCTGCCAATTGACGAGGACGCACTGATGGAGGGTTGGCTGCTTTGGCTATTTTCCCTTCTTAATTTTCTTTATTTCCTATATTTTCTAAACTCTCTAATTATTTCTTCTGATGAGAGAGTAAGGAGAGAAAGATGGGGTTATGGGTATTTTGAAAAATAAAAGAATGGGGGTTGTGCAAAAAGCATTCTTGACAATGAGTTGAACACATGACGATGAGTTGGTTCTGGATCTTAAGTCTATTTGCCACGTGGGCCATGGGATTTTGTCGGCTAAAAATCAGTGACACTAAATCTTAAATTTTGAACTGGGCCTAAGTCAACCCCAAAAGTTAGCTTACATGGTGATTATTGCCCAATGTTTATACATTCTTAATTGACTTTACCTCTAATCAATGTAAGACTCTAACAGTGGTGAGGATTGACCATTATATATATATATATATAGGGTTTTTCTAACATGTGCAACCCTTGCACAGGATAAGAAAACAAAAGTGGAAAGGTTTTATTGGAAATTGCAACTACCATAATATTCAATGCATTAGTAATATTAAAAGTTACAATATCCAATAAAACCTTTCCATTTTTATTTTCTTATTATGTGCAAGGTTGCACATGTTAGAAAAACCGATATATATATATATATATATATATATATATACACACTCTTAACTTACCTTGTTTCTAATCAATATGGATCCTTAACAATAAAATCATGGAGGTTGCAATCTATCTCCTAACCGACTTAGGTGCAAGTTTATGACCCGATAAGCTAAACTAGTGTTAACCCCGTGCTTTTGCACGGGTTAAGAATATATATAAATGTGTCTAACATTGTAGATATTGTTTTAATAACATGTCATATTAATAGAGCAATTGTCGTAATTAAACATTACCACAGTAAATTAGCACCACTTATATTTTGTCAAAAAACTCAGTATATACAATGTTATCAGTCACGAATAATCGTTTGGAAGCATCATTAACAATGAGAAGTTTAAGTTCTTCCTCGGACCGAACCTTTGAGATTGCCACATATAATTGACCGTGTGTAAACACAGGCCGAGGCAAATATAAACCAACACGGTTCAATGTTTGACCTTGACTTTTGTTGATGATCATTGCAAAGCAAACACATATAGGAAATTGGCGCCGCTGAAACTTTATTGACAACATGTTATCCGTTGGAATCAAGTTCATATGAGGGATGTACAATTTATCTATTGATCCATGTGGCCTCATGACAGTTGCACATATCACGTTAACAACAAGCTCTTGAACTATTAATCCAGCACCATCGCATAACCAGTGAACACATCTAAGTTCCTAATCAACATCACTGGAACACCCTTCTTCAATACCAATCTATGATCCAACAATCTAAGCATTTAATCTCATTTAGGAATTCAATTGTTAGCCAATCAGGTTGAACTCCAACGGACTCATCAACCTTTCCAACTGTATCACTACTAAGATAAACCCTCTCTTCACCGTTGAATAACGATAATGCGTAATTGTTAACGGATTCAACAACATCCAATGTTGATACATTGATATTTTATTATATTAATTAACAATTATCATGGTTCCATGAATTTACTATGGCCTACATAAGATCTATATCTTGTCAAAGACTTCTGTATATACAATGTTATCAGTTATAGATGTCAAACCTAAACCGTCACCAACAATAAAAACCCTTAGACCGCCTCTGACTTTCACCCTAGATATTGCCACATATAATTGACCATGTTTGAATATAGGTTGTGGCAAATAGAAACCCACACGAGACAAAGTTTGGCTCTAACTTTTATTAATGGTCATTGCAAAGCAAACACAAATAGGGAACTGGCATGGCTGAAACTTTATTGAAGACATGCTATCAGTTGGAATCAGGTTCATGCAAGGAATATATACCTTGTCCCCTTGCCCATTAGTGTCAACAACAAATGCTCCAATGACATTGACGACAAGCTCAGTAACTATTAACCGTGCACCATTGCATAGTCTAACAAATAGTGAGATAAATGAGATATTAAAAAATTACATTAAATTTAATATAAATCACTAAATCAACGCAATTATTATATTTCTTAATTTATGTTTCTACGTAATAAAAAATTTAAATGGATGATGACAAAAATTGTTCTAATATAATTAATAATAATAATAATAATAATAATAAAAGAAAGCCAACGTGTGAGAAAGAAAAATGGTAGTAGCAATACTGCCCCAGTGTACTGTGGGAACAGTTTTAATATAGAGTAAATAGAATAAATAAATCGAATAAATAAGAGGGATAATAAGTTAAAACATTAATAAATAAAATAGAGAGATAAATGAAAAATTAAAAAATCACATTAATTAAACTTAATATAAATCAATAAAATCATTATTTTTTTAATGTATGCATTTTATGTAATGAAAAATCAGGAATGGATGAAGACACATTGTTTTAATATAATAATAGTAGAATAATAAAATTAATGTGTGAGGAAAAAAGAAAACGGTAGTAGCACAATTGCCTCCCGTGGAGGATATCCCCGGTTCATAAAAAAATTACTCTTCAAATGAAATATATTAATAGAAACGAATAATGAATGAAAATGTTTTAATATAATAATAAAAAAAGAAAATGAAAGTGTGATAAAAAACAAAAGAAAAAAATGGCAAGAGTAAGACTACCTCACGTGGATGATACCTGTGATTAAAAAAATCACTTTACTAAAGTGAGAATAATGTAACTAAAAAATAAAAAAATGAAAGTTTGAACACATGAAACATGTATTATGTATTATGGAAACAATTATAATATAGAGCAAATATAATAAATAAATCAAATAAAAAATTACTTTTATAATGAAACATATTAATAGAAACGAATGATGAGAGAAAATATTTTAATATAATAATAAAATAAAAAAATGAAAGTGTGATAAAAAATAAAAGAAAAAAAAAACGGTAAGAGTAAGACTACCTCCCGTGGATGATACCTGTGATTAAAAAAAATCATTTTACTAAAGTGAGAATAATGTAACTAAAAAATAAAAAAAAATGAAAGTTTGAACACACGAAACATGTATTGTGGAAACAATTATAGTATAGAGCAAATATAATAAATAAATCAAATAAATAAGAGAGATAATAATTTAAAACATCAGTGAATAAAATAAAGAAATAAATGATATATTAGAAAAATCACATTAAATTTAAATCAATATATTTATTATATTTCTTAATGTATGTTTTTATGTAATAAAAAAAAGGAATGAATTACGACAAAAACTATTTTATAAATAATTTTTATTAATGTATAGATATAGGTTATTTTATTGGTAATGTATAAATATAGGTTATGCATGAATGCAACTATTTTTCCTATTATAACAAAAATATTGTTAATTAAATAAATGATTTCAAAAATTATTTCTACAATAAATAAGCAATAAACTTGAAACAAATAAATATGAATGAATAGTTAGAGAAATTATTTTAATATAATAAAAAATTAAAGTGGGGAAAAAAAAGAAAAGAAAATGGTAAGAGCACAATTAGCCCCGTGGATAGGGATGTCAAAAAAACCCGCACCCGCGGATACCCGTGAATATATACCCGCAATGGGTACCCACATATTTATTAAATGAGTGGGGACGAATATTATATTATCCGCCCCGCGGGTACCCGCATACTCGTTAAAACATATTTTTCTATTAAATATATTTAATTATTAGAATTTTTTATTATTTCATGATGAGATATAATTTATTTTATATTATTTTTTGATGATATTCTTAATATATTAACATGTAATGGTATTATATAATGATTATTTATATATATAGTATGATAATATAATATATTATATAACATTTCATCTCTTTCTCTTTATAAAATTTAAATTCTTAAACATTAATGGATACCCGTAATTACCCGCGGATACCCATTACCCGCATGGGTACCCGTTAATTTTAACGGGTATGTATACGAGTAGGCACGCCCCGCCCCGCCTCGTTGACATCCCTACCCGTGGAGGATAATCATGGTTCATAAATAAATCATTTTGTAATGAAACATATTTATAAGAACGAATAATGAGAGAAAATATTTTTACATAATAAAACTAAAAAATATAATGAATGTATGATAAAAAAGAAGAAAAAAAAAGAAAACGACAGGAAATGATTACCTTCTGTGGAAGATACATGGGCTTTATAAAAAAAATCATTTTACTGAAACTGAGAATCCATGACACGTGTACTGGGAGAATAATTTTAGGATACAGAATAAATAGATAAATAGAATAGATAAGAGAGATGATAAATGAAGACATTAATGAATAAAATAGAGAGATAAATTATGTAATGAAAAAAAGTATGAATGAACAATGAGACAAACTGTTTTAATATAATAATGAAAAAAGAAAAATTAAAATGTGATAAAAAGTGGGGGAAAGAAAACGGTTTGGTAAGAGCACACCTGTCCTCGTAAAGGATATTCGTGATTTATAAAAACAACACTCTTATAATTAAACATATTAATAGAAACGAGTAATGAGAGGAAATATTTTAATATAAGAACGATAAAAAAAGAAAATGAATGTGTGATAAGAAAACAAAAAAAAGAAAGAAAACGGTAGAAGGAATACTGTGTCTCATGGAGTATATACCCGTGGTTCATAAAAAAAATCACTTTATTGAAATGATAATGAAAGAACTAAAAGAATGTAAGTGAGAAAACATGGCACATGAGAAACAATTTTAATATAGATTGAATAGATAAGAAAGATAATAGATTAAATGATTAATGAATAAAAATAATGAGACAAATGATATATTGGAAAAGTGAAAAAAATTAACATCTTAAATAATAAAATAATTTAAAAAAGTAATCACTCTTGTAATGAAACATATTTATAAAAGCGAATAATGAAAGAAAATATTTTTATATAATAAAACTAAAAAAAGAAAATGAATGTATGATAAAAAAAGAAAGAAGAAAACGGCAGGAAATGACTATCTCATGTGGATGATACATGCTCTTCATAAAAAAAATCGTTTTACTAAAATTGAGAATCAATGACTCATGTATTGGGAGAACAATTTTAGAATAGAAAATAAATAGATAAATAGAATAAATAAGAGAGATAATAAATAAATGAAAACATTAATGAATAAAATAAAGAGATCAATTATGTAATGAAATAAAAAAGTATGAATGAATGATGAGATAAACTGTTTTAATATAATGATAAAAAAAGAAAATTAAAGTGTAATATAAGGGGAGAAAAGAAAATGGTTGGTAAGAGCACAACTGCCCACGTGGAGGATACTCGTGATTTATAAAAACAACACTATTGTAATTAAACATATTAATAGGGACGAATAATGAGAGAAAATATTTAATATACGAATGATATATAAAAAAGAAAACGAATATGTGATAAGAAAGCAAAAAAAAGAAAGAAAATGGTAGAAGGAGGACTGTGTCTCGTAGAGTATATACATGTGGTTTATAAAAAAAATCACTTTATTAAAATGATAATGAAAAAACTTAAAGAATATAATTGAGAAAACATGACACATGGAAAACAATTTTAATATAGATTTAATAGATATGAGAGATAATAAATTAAATTATTAATGAATAAAATAATGAGTTAAATTATATATTAAAAAAGTGAAAAAAATTAACATCGTAAATAATAAAAGAATTTAAAAAGTAAGTAAAAAAAGCTTGTGTTTAAGAAAAAATTTTAAAAAAAAGAAAATGGAACGCTTAATGTTCCCGTGTTTTTTTTTAAATAAAAAAAAAGAAAGAAAGAATAGTGGAATATGTACGGAGCATTCACCACCTATTAGATATTATAGATACCCAGACATAAGGTCAAGATTTTCAAAAACATGTAAAAAAATCATGACTCTTGCTATGCAAATTACGTGGAATAATGGCATTAAGTAAAGGATTCATATATTTTATTTTAGCAAGCTTTTGTTCATTAAATGTTACATCGATATCTTAAAATAATTAGGGAGGATTTCACCTTCATCTTAAAATTACATGAACTAAACTAGGTTTAGTGGTTATGTACATTTCATTTTGCTAAAAAAAAAATTGTTCTATTAGAAGATAGTATAATTTCATCAATATTAGAGTATTATTTAGTTTATTAATTAAGAAATAATTAATAAACATAAATTTTATCATAATGAATCATTGTTTAGTATAAATAAATATCTTAAAACGCGCCCGTGTGTTTGTTTTATTCCCAAATCTATCATTAGATTAAAAAATTACCGACATATTATTCATCTATAAAATTTTTCATGAATTTAAAACTATTCAATAAGTTATTGATAAATCATGAATGTCAAGGCTAATGTCATATATATTTTTAAAATAAAAAATCAGAATCATTTGATTACATTGTTTTTATTGTTCAATATTTTTAATAAAGATTGTCAGAAATAACTAGGAAAATGGATAATTACAATTCAATAATACACTAGTAAAAAAATCACACCCTATTAAATTTATCGGTACTCTATATGATCAATAATGAATAGAAGATACTATGTATTTTTCATGTATCATATTGGTTGTTGATCTTCTTTTATAAAAATTCAAACGTTTAAATCAAATCAATATTTGAAAATTTACTTTGCATATTGTACATACTAGCGTACTACACTATTATTGGACCTAAGGCTCTGCCCCTGATTATATTCGATCATGATCTGCATGGATGTAATTGTATTTATACTTCTTTGGATCAAGAAGTTCAATCTCAGTTAATGTAAAAGTGTTTGTTATCTACTAGTTAAAGTACATAATTCATTTTATTCAACCTGTTTTTACAATGGCTAAAACCTAAGAAGTCTACACAGAAACTCAAAAGTTCAGTTTGCGTAGCCTTTGGACAAGAAGTGTGTTTTAGTTTGTTTATGGTGACCTTTTATATAGATGGAAGGTTTGACTCTATTGAGTGCGCTATATTCTCCAGCTGATTACGATTTGTCTATTCCCCGATTTTTGCTGTCTAATTTGAATATTTTCCTTTTTTTTTTGGTCAACCCGAGAGAATACTTTCCCTTTTCAGTTTTAGTTTATCCCTCCGATGATTACTCTATGATTTGATGGCCCTTTATTGGGGTATGGGAGTCCGTCCAATGAACCAGGATAATCGATTGGGTTATCTTCCAATTGGTTGAGTACACTTAGTTTGCACAGTCTATCATTGCATAAGGCAGTCTGGTGGGCCGAGATCATTCTCATCAAAACTGGGGTTTGTCTCGATGTAATACGCTATACAGTCTCGCAAGCTAAGAGATTATAAAGCAGAGTAGATTCTCAAATGTGAGGTTGAAAAACTGTCCATCAAGACCGAAATATGGCTCAATCTGATATGGTACACATTCCCCCAAACTACAAGTTACAAGCTTGCAAAATGAGGTAGATTCTCAAGTGTGAGATTTAGAAGCTCCTCATCAAGACAGAGAAAGGTCGAGGCTTGACCAGGAACGATACACAACTTACTTTTATGTTCAAATTGAACAAATAATTAATTATGGAAAAGTAAGAGTTGGCTTAAATATTACGGTCAAACATATCACCAATGATAAGTCTAAAGCCCCAGAGCTCCAATTTCAATTCCCTTCCTTTGAAAATTAGTAACCATGACAAAAGCCGGGCTCGTTTTCAAAATGGTCCAAGGACTCCTGCTATGCAAAATGCGAGGAAATTAAATTGAAAGTGGTCATGAGGAATAAGATATTATATAATACGTTGACCATTAGAAAGTGGATTGGTCAAAAAATGGTGGAAAGGTGAAAAGGAGAAAAAAAAAAAAAAAACTGAATGCATTTTACAAGGTCAGCCCAATATCAGCGCGTGCCCGGCCCGTCGCTATTAATCTTGTTCTTGGACGATGTCAACACTGATTCAGAAGTTCAGGTGCAGATGCATGTTGTGGTATGCAGCAATGACCCGGATATTTTTTAATTAATTATATTACATATCACAGTTATTTTTTTTAACCAGAATCTTATTAGAGTTGAGAACATCTATATAGTATTAGTTCTTTCAATTAAATTTTTTGAACAAGACTTGAATCGAGATTTTATTTAAGGAAAATTAAACATAATTCATTACATATCATAGTTTATGCTATGCGAGTTTGTTGCATTCAAATCATATAAAATGATCCTGCTTTCTTTATAGTTTTCCTCTGTTGAATCTTGAAGAGAAGCATTGCGTACAGACAATTTTTTTTTCTCCTGATGAATTAATTAATTTGCGCAGATGACGACAGGTTGCGCATTACGATTAGTCAATTACCAAGTTTTAAGGCATATAAAATCAATTTTTTATATACAAATACTTGTAAATGGCCTATATAATGAAAAATCAATCACAATAATCAAACACAACATTTTTTATTGTTTGATCGATGTTTGATCAAATACTAGTATATCTATAATGATACACTGATGCTAATTAACCTCCGGGTCATCAGATTCTAATTTACATGATGAGGTAACCTGATAATAATTATTCAACTTTGTTTACGCATTCAATAGCCTTAATTAAATCTTCACTTATAAATTCAAACATTTGAATTCAGAAGAAGAAAGACAAAAAAATCAGGAAATAATAAATGGGTCATGAATAATCCCAAACTCTGATTAATTTGAAGGATTCAAAACGACTTGGGTTTCTTGAAATAATTTCCCTTCCTTGATCGATTGTAGACTCGTCTTTCGGGCTCCAGAAATAAATGATATTATCTCCCGTAAATAAAATGAAATTTTTATATAAAAAACATAATATTATTTTTTTATTACATTTATTATTAAATATTTTATAAACCCTTAATTTATAGTGAGTAGTTAATAAGATATCCACTTATTCAATTATTAATACCGAGGATATTTATAGAAAAAAACTTTAATTTATGATATTATATTAATTAGTATTAACGTATCAACTCTTTATATTATAATTTTGAGACATCACTTTGGAGAGTGAGACACTCACTCACTCTATTTTTCCTCTCAATAATTTTTGACATTATCTCTTTTTTTCTTATTGGATGGTGAATTTCACTCACACTTATGAGAGTAAGATTTTCCTTCTCAATCATTAATACTAATTTTCTTCCTCTTTCTATTGAAAATTTTAAATGCTAATAAATGTTAAAATTAAATTTTGAAATTTATTAAAATACAAAACTTTATCCTATCATTTTCTATTTCAATATTTTTAATATATAAATCTTTTTTCTTATCTTTATAATTTTATTTTTTAGTATATCTTATATTAAATAATAATATAAATTAAATTTTAAAAATAAAATATAATATATTTTTATAATTTATAATTGAAAAATTGTTCAAAATTATTTTTTTTATTTTTTAAATATTAACTTATTATAAATTCAATTTTAATAAAATAAAAATATACATTTATCTGCATTTTACGCTATACATTTCTTTAATCTTAATTATTTTAGTAATATGTTTATTATATAAAACTTAAGGTAGTAATTTGAATTGGGTCGGGTGTCTATAAACTAAGTTTACAAATAAACCATGTCATGTCATGAGCATTGCATAAACACGGGCATTCAAGGGTAATGTAATTTTTCACTTTACCAAAAAAAGGGTTAATGTACATTTTCTAAATTAAGACATATAATTTAACTATTATGTCATTTTTTTTAGAAATAATAAAACTATGAATTTAACAATTATACATTGTCTGTATAAATTAGTTTTACACTGTTTCGATAATGTATTGTCATATCGTTTAATGAATATGACACATCACGTGTTATTAAACTCATTAAATAATGTGATAACACATCATTAAATGACAATTTATACTGTTAGTGCATAATAATTAAATTAATAACTAATAGAAATAACTTATTAATACTTTTATCTTTTGCTTATTAGTCCAATGTTTATTATATATAGAACTGGAGGTAGTATTATACTTCATCCAGTCCTTTTTATAAAACACACTTAAGCGAATTACACATACCAACAAAAGTGGTTAAAGTTCATTAATTTTATTGGAGTTTTAAAAAATAGTTTAACTTTCTAGTTTTACTCTTATTTAATATCATTAACTAACTCCACTGCTATTTGACAGTGGAAAAAATAATAAGGGTGAATAAGAAAAATGATAATAAATATTGCCTTGAAATTATAAAGTACCTTATAAAAAGAACAACAAAAACTCGTAAAAAGTGTCTTATAAAAATAACCGAAGAAAGTATTATGTCCACATTTTTCTATACGTATTCATATTTTTTTTTGCAAATGATCTATCGTTTTTACAAAATTTTAAATCACTATTTTTATGTATCAATATTATGTCATATTCACGTGTAAGGATCCTCTTCAGCCTCTCCAGCCAACATCAGCTACGGCATAACTATGGAATAACTACAGATTTTGATTTCCTAGTTATTCCGTAGTTAAAATTGGCCGGAGAAGCAAGAGGAGCTGGATCGAGAGGATCCGGATCCCATATTCACATTCCAACTCTATTGAGTAACTATTTTCATATGCTAATGCTATGTCATGTTCACGAAAGTTTTGAATAATTAATTTACAAAAATATAATGTTTAAAGCTTTCAAGAATTAAAATTGAAATGTTTGTATTTTTATAATTTAATTTATTTTAATACAATTAAAATAATATTTTATTAATTATAATAGCATTTTAAAATATTTTCCAATTCCTTTCCATATCTTATAACAATACATGTGCACACATTATACTGTTAATTTAATTCCAAAATTCCAAGAGTGAAAAAAGGCATAAAGCAAATGTAAACAGAATAAGTGGAACAAATTCATCATTAAAATACTTCTTTATAAATAAAATTAAATTTTAAAGAATCAACTATGTATATCATTGTGATGTGATTTTAATTTATTTCTATTAAAACATATATAAATAACTTTTATCAATTAATCTAAATTTAAAAATATCTTTTAATTTATGTTTTAATTTATCTTTTAGTTTTTATATTTTACAAAACTATGAGTATTTTTCTTTAAAAAAAAGAAATAAAATAAAAATAATGTGATATTATTATAACCGACACCAAAAATATTTTATGAAATCAAACGTTAATGAGCTCTAAGCATCCACAATGCGACAACTCTCTTTGGGTGCTTCTAATGAAACACATTTGTACACATCACTCATTTTTACTATTCACAATACAAGCATATTTAAACACTTTATCTCTACAATTGAGCAACTCTTTTTGGATGCTTCCAATAGATCCCACAAAAAAACTTGAATCATTAAATTTTATTATGAACTTATTTATTAATTTATAATAATGTTATTTATAAATTAATTAATTTTTTAAAAATAACCAACTTTTTGTTTTATTATTTAAATTATTTATTAGCACAATAAAAAGTAATTAAATTATCAATAACCATTTTTATTGATTATCACATCCAAAACATCCCCAAATATTCTCCACAAGGTCATTTTGAAGTTGGTTATGACGTCTTGAATCATGTACCTCATGTCTCCTTTGCAAGTATGGTTCAAGGGTCGGATGGGGACCAATATGTATGTTAGTCGTCGACACATTATTGATGGAATGTTCATAAGAGTGGTCAAAATTACCATTATATATGTGTCATTCATCTTCCATAATCATGTTGTGCAGGATATATGATGCATATATATAATATATGTTTGATTGTGTACATCTTCCAAGCATGTGCAGGGCCACTAACAATCGCGAATCGATATTGAAGCACTCCAAATGCGCGCTTCACATACTTTCTTGCTGCTTCTTGATATTGAGCAAACAATTTTCTTTTATTGCCTTGTGGCCCTAGGATGATTTTCACAATTGTCGCTCATTCTGGATAAATACCATATGCTAGATAGTAACCCATGTTATACTGGGTTCTATTCGCTGGAAATTGTATTACAGAGGCATCTCCCTCCATAATTTCCTTAAACACAGGAGATTCATTGAGCACATTGATGTAGTTGTTTGAACCCGTAACCCCAAAATATGCATGTCAAATCCATAAGTCTTGTGATGCCACAACTTCAAGCATAATTGTAGGTGGGGCATTACCGCGACAAAACCGACCTTTCCATGCTACTCGACAATTTTTCCATTCCCAATGCACACAATCAATGCTACATAACATACATGGAAAACCACGTTTCTCACCTATTTGCAGTAGGTATTGAATGTCATTGTTGTTAGGTATTCTTAAGTATTCATATACAAATATATTGTAGACACCCTTCACAAAATTATTCAAGCATTGTAATGTGGTGGTTTCTCCAATTTGAACATAATCATCGACACTATCAACAGGTGGTCAATATGCCAACATGCGAATAGTAGTAGTGCATTTCCACAACGGAGAAAGGCCAATCCTTCCATTTGCATAAACTCTCGTCTGAAAATAATCACTGTGATTGCCAAGTGCTTCTACGATGCAGAGGAAGACATTTATTCGCATTCTAAATCTTCAACATAATTGTTCATCCGTGTATACTACATTATTGGAGAAGTAGTCATTGAACAAGTGATCATGCCCTTCCCCACGATCTCTTTCAATGTGTTGTCTCCTACGCCTACTTCTCGTAACAACTTGTTGTTGTTGTACCCTTTCCACCATCAACCTGATGTAGTGTTTTTTGTACTCATCACTTAGCAAATCTTCGATGAGTTCATCTTTAAGAGATGAATCGCTAGAGTCTAGGGATGTTCATATCCATTTCAATCCAATGTAAACCGCATAAACCGAACCGAAAAATCGAAAACCAAAATCCTAAAAACTGAAGATCACAAAAAACTTAAATTTTTTTATTGGATTAGATTAGATTTCGGATCCGATGTTGAAAAACGATCCAATCCAAACCGAACTTATATATACATATATTATTATTTACTAGCGGAAAGACAGGCACTGTTGTGCCTGTCTATCCGCATTTTGGGTAGGGATGTCAAAAAACCCGCACCCGTCGATACCCATGGATATACCCGCAATGGATACCCGCATATTTATTAAATGGGTGGGGACGAATATTATACTACCCGCCCCGCGGCTACCCGCATACTCATTAAAACATATTTTTCTATTAAATATATTTGAATATTAGGCTTTTTTATTATTTTATGATGAGATGTAATTTATTTTATATTATTTTTTGATGATATTCTTAATATATTAACATGTAATGGTATTATATAATGATTGTTTATATATATAGTATGATATTATAATATATTATATAACATCTCCTCTCTTTCTTTTTATAAAATTTAAATGCTTAAACATTAATGAATACCCGCGGATAGCTGTTACCCACATGGGTACCCGTTAATTTTAGCGGGTATGTATACGGGTAGGCACTACCCGCCCCGTTGACATCCCTAATTTGGGGGGAACGTAAAATTTATTTATTTATATTTTCAAATACCTCATAATTAATTTGTATGAATAAATTAAAATTATATTCACCAGTCTAAATTAAACTAAATTAATCACAATGTAAAATGTAAATGTAGTTTGTATACATTTAAAGATAAATAAATATAATTTATGTTCAATAGTTAAATAAATATAAAGAATTAAACTAAAAGAATGAATGTTATCTACATTTAAGACAACCAAAAATAGTATTATTTATTTACAATTCTTATTACTTTGTCAACTCGGTCTCTTCCTTAGTTGGGAGACCAAATAGTGAATGAATTCCAGGAACATTTTTTTCCTCCCTGCATTTTAAATGAAAAACTTACTATGTTAATATTCATTGTTAATCCATAAAAAATATTTCATTAAAATAAAATAGCAAATTAAATTGAATAATTGTTTACTTTGACACGTAGTGGCAGAACTTGACCCTCCAAATTAGAAAAGATTATTCTTTTAAATGATCACCTGCAAACCAAGAATGAATTGGTTGTTCCTAGGTAATCATGTAACCAACAGAGGTATGACATTGCATCTATATATGCTTAATATCTTATCTTATTAAATTACAAAACAAAATACAGACAAACATGTTAACATAACAAAAGAAAAAGAACTTACAAAATAAAAGATGAAGGGAGAAAAGAATTGTCACCCCCACGTGCAATGAAAAGTAAAACGGTATCATATAATTAGCAAATGACCTAAAGTGCAAGGGATCTAAGAACCTAACTTACAAATTTAATTTACAGTGTATGTATATAAGGAACTGATCCTTTAGTTTATAGTCTATACAATGTATTTTATTTCTAACCTTGCTTTTAAAGGTTGTTTCTAACCTTACTTTTAAAGGTTGTGTCACGTGCAAAGCCATTTTCAAAAATGATAGACTTCTCAATGAAATGCAAGAACCGACATGCAATATAAATCCTAGCTCTCTCCCCTTTAGCTCTTGATAGATCCTAGAGATTAATGGTTGAATAGTTGGAAAGGCATTCTCCCCTTTAGCTCTTGTAAAAACTACAATCAAAGTTCAACTTGTATATTAATTATAAGGCTTATGGAATTCAGGATCAATCTCAATAGAAAATGTTGACTTATTTGAGTTGACATTGTATATTTATATTCAACAGATAATGTCCATCTAAATTTTTTTTGGGGAATCAGAGAACATATCCATGGGTATTTTTATAGACATACCAAGCATATCAACATATAAATTAATATTAGGCCATATCCAGGGCTCTTTTGCATGTCTTTCACAGGTAACATATTTCACATTACAAAAGAGGAAAGGATTTTGGGTAGTTTTAAGAATACTCACAACAGGAAACCAGTAAGACAATATAGCAAAATCTTGTTTATGTAAGATTTCACTGGATGCTCTCAATACATTATTCAAAGGGCGTGGAGCTTCCTCTGACTTTGCAGCAAGAAAAGAGTAGCAGTAGTGTTTAACTGCAGCAGAGATCAAAATTAATAAAAACAAACTTGTCAATAAAGGTGAAACTAAAAGGAAAAAATTACAAAAACCATAGCACAATTAATTTAAATAAAATATCAAACACTAACACCATCATATATATATCAGCAACAAATTCTCTATACATTTCTAGTAGTGGGAAAAAATCCACGAATGTTTAGCTGAAAAATTTAGTGAAGAAAGTAAAACATGTATGTAGAGCTACAACACAATTCAATGCTCACAAATCTATCATGACAAGCATGTGATTGGCGAACAGAATAATGGTGGCACAAAACCGTTGTTGTCCCAATGGTGGTTTGAGGCCTGCGGAGAAACATGATATAATTTTAGCTGGTGTCAAATATTATCAGGCAATTAATTAAACCCACAATCCAGCATCATAAAAGAATATAACTAATAATCTACATAAAAAAAACTAGAACCATGGGACCAACAATGTGAGTCTTACAGCTCAATCCGCATTCCGAGATTCTGAAGGAAGGCACAATAGGAGTACCGCAAGTGTGTCTCATGACGTACATCAATACCATCTTTTCTTGAAGGAGAGTTTCTATCAATCACATGTATATACCTTAATCAACTGGCTAATTTTTGGCTACCCAAATACATGTCAGGCTACTTTCTTTTTGTTGGCCATGATGCCAGGTTTCTCATACCCATCTAATTATCATTGTTTGGGGAGGAACAGTTAAGCAATAAAAGAAACACTGGCCCCAACATAGATATAGCTAAGCCAAAGAAATGGCAGAATGCATGAAAATTATTGATCATAAAGAGTAAAAGAAATCTTCACATTCCTAAAGCCCATTGTAAACAGAATCCTGTCTTTCTTTTCCAGGAAGCGCAAATTTAAGTTCTGCTTGGTAATTTCCTTTTGAATCTGAGACTAAATTTTGAAATATAAACAGAAGAGAACAAAAATACTACCTTTGGAGCTCTATTTCTCTCTTCTTGATCATTGTTTCCAAGCTTGAAGCTCCAATTTGACGATTAATTCCCAAATTTTGTGTATATTCAATCAGAGAAGGAAAAAGTATATCAAATCCTATGGAAGGTGTTGCTTCTCATCATTGATTGAAGTAATGTTTGACTCAATATATTGAAGACCTACAGGAATATCAGAGAAACTAATTTCTATAACAGCAGAAAAAGTGATAGCTAGGAAAAGAATAAGGTACCCTTGTTCATTTGATCTATTTGACTATCTTAGAAATGTTTCAGATTTTCAAGATCCTTTTGATAACTTATAGGTTCCTAAGAATTTAAAAGTATAGATATTTTATTTCTCCATTTTGCCTAAATTCCCCAAACTGACCTCTTTTATGATATTTTTGACTAACTTAGAGGCAATCAAAGCAATTCAGAAGGGTGGGGAGAATATGTAGCATATGTTTCAGAAGGAATGCTGAAGCCACAGGAAAAATCTTGAAATATAAACAGGAGAGAACAAAAATACTACCTTTTGAGCTCTATTTCTCTCTTATTGATCTAAACTGCCTGCAAATGAGTAAAATGTGGACAACAAGTGAGAAATCTACCATAGGATACCAATTATACCAACAAAAACAAAAACAGATCACCCAATCTCTTAGAACCTTGTTATGGCCGCACATGAGCACCATTGAGACCTTGCCTCATCCCAATCTCTCACTCATTACTATATATATATATATATATATATATATATATATATATATTTGCAAATAAAAGAGTAATCCTGTGGTAGCAAGGTATCATGTAGTATAACTATATAAGTTTTGACAGAAAACAAAAGAAGAGTGCATTGATATATAACCAAAAGTAAAAAACAAAGCAGCTGCAGAATGGAAAATTAAAAAACAAATAGCTAATTGACATAAACGATGAATCAAACAGACCTTGTGCAGACGAAAAGAGGTTCCTTGAACAATTATCAAGACGTCTGTTTCACACCCGGAGTCGAGAGACCTAAACTAAATGAATTCACAATAAATTTAAAGGGGGAAATTATATTATTTGGGAAAGGAGAATTGCTCTGTATATAAAACAGGAGTATTTATATATAAGTAGAAATAGGGAAAAAGAAGAAAAGAAAAACAAATAGTGTATCGAGAAAGAAACAATACCAAGCATTTACTCTGGAGTGGAGGGATGGAGGAGAAGAGGAAAAGGATGGTGAAAGAGAGGAAGAGGAGGAAGAAGAGAACTCGCGTTCTTCCTCGTATATGGTATCAATCAACCCGAATTAGTTCCAACCCCTCATCTCATTTGTGTCCTCCGCTTCAATCACACACGGTTTTCAACATTGTCCTAATGCTGCTGCTGTTGTTTTCATGGAGTTTTTGGGAGGTCATAAATATCGTTTAGGAACGGTATTTAATGGCATATGTGATGACTCATAAATGCGCGGTCATCCTCAGATCGCGCCACCGTTCCGCCGCCCGGCCTCTCTCGCTGCCAGAGCCGTTCCATCTCTTCTTTCTCTCTCCCTTTCCCTCATTTTGTTCTTCTAAAAGATTTCTTTGTGGGTTAACTGATATGTGTGTCTGTGCCTCTGTTGTTAACTGCTATGTGTGTGAGCATGGGTAGTTGTGGAGTAGGTAGTGGGGTGGGTTAAGTTTTCTGGGTGTTTTTTTCCTTCCATTTACCCTCAACTACTAATTTGTTGTGTGTTTTTTTTTAAAGTAATTTTAAAATTGATTAGGGGTATAATCGTAAACAAAAAGTGGAAACAAAAAAAAGCTATTCTCTTTATAGAATATGTATAGATTAAATAATCATATATTCACACACACATACATAATTATATATATATATATATATTTATTTATATACATATATATTTATAAAAATACTTATAGTAATATATTTTTATGATTTTGTTATATAATCTCTTGTTAATATTTCTATAAATATATCAATTTAAAACTAATTTTAAATCAGTTTTCATGTCTAATGTATTTCTTTTCAAATAATTTTATATTTATTTTAATAAATACAAGTTCCAATAAAAAATGTTTATTATTTATTCATAATTTTATCACTTTTATCTGATATTTATTGTCTCTTTAAAATATCAAAACTGATCGGATGATGAAATGATAAAACTACAATGACCTTCAAAACCGATTTAAACCGAACCACGAACACCTCTACTAGAGTCAATCTTAAGCAATATCACAAAGTTATCGAGTTATGGAAATTCAACTTGTGAGATGAGTAAAGATCTTCATACAAGTAAAGAATATATAGAAAGAGTTATAACAACTAGTTTTTATAACAACTAATTTTTATAATAGCTATTTTTTATTCTTCAACGACTAATTTTTTTCCCTAAACAAAATAATGACTAGTTTTTTTCCAACGGCTAGTTTGTTACAACAGTTAGTTTTTTTCTAAAACAAAATTACATAATTAAAATTTAACTAATGGATAAAAATTACATAACTAGTAGAAGTTACACAATATATACAATGATTTGAAAACTACTTGGACCTTCCTCAATTTTATACAATTACTTTTAAAAATACATGAGAACCCTCTTTTTTTCTTTTGGTTTAACCACAGGTATTCTCCACCGGAGACAATCTTGTTTGAGCCGGGAACATTTATATCATAGTGGGGCTAGCTCTCCGAGCGGGGATTTTTTCTATGCACAAGACTCGAAGCCGATATCTTACTTAAGGGGAATCAAGCATGTACCACTTGAACTAATCTCGTTGGTCTTTTTTTCTTTAACTACCCCTATCTATATTCAATGACAAAGAAACATCTATTGCTTCTAACAAATCATTTTTTATTATTTTTATCACTTTTTAGCGTTATACGCTAAAGTAATCACGTGTTGAAAAGCAACTACATACAATTGCTTGTATTGCCAAAATTCGAGGAAAAAACATTATTTCACCAACACAATTACTTCCGTGGCAACCATTGTGATGCTCTAAGACCATATATAGTGATGGTTGATAGTTGTCGATAATTTCTAGTTACAGATGTGTTTTTTGCTATATTTTCATCTATCTAAAGCTCTTGGTAATATTAGTTTTTATAGTTCATGATGTTATGACAAGACTCTTTCCAAGATAAATTTGATACTAGTGTAAAAATACATTTTAACGACGCCTAAACCACGACGGTTATACTACAACCGTCGTAGAAATAGACGTGGTGGTAAAATTGAATTTTTTTTGCAAGAAACAACGACGGTTACAACACATCCGTCGTTAAAAACAACAATTAACGACGATTGTGTACACAACCGTCATTAAAAAAACATAAAATAAAAAAGAAAAAAAAATGCCCAACTTTTAATGACAGCTACTAGAGAACCCTCGTTAAAAATCACATTCACGACGGTTATCTTGGCACCGTCGTTAATTGCATCATAAAAAAATTCAATAAAAACAAAATAAGGGTGCAAAAAGAAAATTGAGGGGTGCATATAGCAAAAAGTTGAGAAACAACCACGACCTGCTACAGGACCGTCGTTGTTTTTCTTAAATAAACAAAACAAGGAGTGCAAGGAGTAAAAAAGGTGGTGCGTATACGAAACAAAAGGGTGCAACGAGTAAAAAAATTAGTGCGTACAGGAAAAAGTTGTGGCTTCAATAAAAACAGAGTAAGGGTGCAAAAAGAAAATCTAGGTGGTGCAGATGGCCAAATTTAATAACAACGACGGTGGTCTAGAGACTCGTCGTTGTTCGTCTTAAAAAACAAAACGAGGGGTGCGGGGAGTAGAAAATGCGGTGTGTACAGTAAAAAGGAGAAAAAAAATTAAAAAAGTAAAAAACTGAAACAACGACGGTTCCCCCTTTGAACCGTCGTTGCTGCCTTGTCCTGTTAACCCTTGCGCCGCGCGTTGTCTTCTTTATTTCCCCTTTTCTTTCCTCAAACCCTTGCATCGTTGTTTCCCCTCCCTCTCGTTTTCTCCCTCCTCCATATCCGTTCGTGAGCTCTCTCCCTCATCTCATTGAGTTCTGAACGAAAAGCACCGGAGAGATGCTTCCCGCCGCTGCCGCCACGAGGAGTACGCTTCCCGCCGTCGTTCAAAGTCGTCCGTCGTTTATCTCCAGAGGTATCAAATTCTTCTAATTCGCCCACATATTTTCTTCCAAATCCCTTATTTTGTCGTTGATTCCCAAACCCTATCAATCAATCGCTCTTCTCTGCTAACAATGGCGACCATGGCTCCTCCGATTCCCCCTACCGACAACACGGTCGATGAGAAAGTCGATTACTTCAACCTTCCTTGCCCCATTCCTTTCGAAGAGCTCCATCGCGAAGCTATGAGTCGGTTCCTTCTTCTTTCTCCATTTTCTATTTTTTCTGGATTTTAATGTTCATTTTTCGCTTCAATATTGCAAATCTTAAGTATTTTCCTGATGTTGCCCTTGATTTAGGAAAATGAAATGTTCTAATTTTTAACATATTTGTACGATTACATGACACTTGAATTTCTTTGTTTTTGGTCACTTGCCAGTGTCTTTAAAGCTAGATCTTTTTAGGGCATGAATTTTGATTTCACCAAGATGATGAATCAAAAGTTCTCTCTCAATCACAGGTACCTTCTGTCTCTAGTTTTTCTTCTTCTTTCTGAGGTTAAATTATGCAAGTTTATTTATTTTTTAATTTATTTAGTTTGGCAGAAGTTGTATTATATAAGTTCCCTACTGCTTATATGATTTTTTGTAAATAATGAGAGTTTATGGATAACATTCTCTCTTGTAGTGTGTAACTGAGCAATTACAACATCCTTCTGCTGCCTTGAGTCACCAAAGAGACAAGGCTGACCATTTCATGGCAAAGCCAAGCTTCATGGCTTCTTGCAGTGTCTTTGGTCCTAAGGTAAATAATAAATCATTTCAATTAACTAGATATAATGTCTAAATACAAGTGTTGGTGCAATACTGAAATGCTATTGCTCACTAGAGATAAAAATATTGGAAATTGAAAAGAAATGGAAGAAACTTTACATGTTTTCTACTGTTAGAATATTAGAATATTGTGTGGAACTGATGCCATGGGAAACATTAATATTGAAGAGTTGAGAAAGGCTGTTGAGACACACAGGGACAGGTGGGACTTACAAGCCCAGTTGGATTGGGGCAAATGTTTGCCATCTGAATCTCCATAAGACATTTTGCATCCCTCATGGAGGAGGTGGTCCTGGCATGAGTCCTATTGGTGTAAAGAAACACTTGGCACCATTTTTACCTTCACATCCAGTGGTAATATTTTTTTGTTATGTGTGACATTATGTATAAGATGCATAAGGTTTTTAGTTACATTATATTCACTAGAAAGCACATTGTTTTATCAGAAAAATCCATCTTTAACTTCCTTGAAACTGGATGACATTGTTAATCTAAGTTTCATATGCTCAAATTGAGATTCTTGTAAAGATACCATTTGTGTAACTCTATTTTTTTAATCGCATCTTTGTTTCCTTTGTATTTAATAATTTGTTACCATATTTGAAGGTTCCTACTAGTGGCATTCCTGCCGCTGATAAGTCCCAGCCACTTGGTACCATTTCTGCTGCACCATGGGGCTCAACACTGATATTAACAATCTCTTACACTTACATACCCATGATGGGTTCTAAAGGATTCACTGAGGCATCAAAGATAGCCATTTTGAATGCAAATTACATGGCAAAATGATTAGAGGTTTGTGCAGTTAATGTCATAGGTTGCATGTGTTTCCTTTTCTTACAACTTTACTAATACCTTTGAGTTTTACAGGGTTATTACCCCGTTCTTTTCCATTGAGCAGTTTGTGCTCATTTGTTCATATCTTGAGCTAAACATGTCGGATTTAAGTGCCGTTTTTTTTGTTAGAAAGCTAAGGTATATAGCTTTGAACCCACAAAGTTTCAGATTAAGTTTCCATGCCAATAAATATCAGTTTCAATCTGAATTTTGAACTTTTTCTGCATAACTCGCATGTTGTCACAGTTTGAGCAGTTTGTACTCATTTGTTCATATCTTGAGCTAAACATGCCGGATTTGAGTTCCGATTTTTTTGTTAGAACCCTAAGATACATATATTTCAACCTACAAAATTTCAGATTTTATCTCTTTTATGTTTAGTACCAGTTTTTGTTTAAAGTTAGTGTCAATTTTGAGGGCACTTCTTAGCATGTTCTGTGTTCTTATTTTGCAGGACTTATCTTGATTTATAATTTTAGTATGGAGAATAATTGTTACACTAGCTAAACATTAATTTAATTTCCATGCCAATTAGACCAATTTTGAACTTATGTTCTATTAGTTCAGATCACTTATGAAAATGCTACTATGTTACCAATGCCCACTACATTACCAATGCTTATGTCTTATAATTGTGTTCAGTCATCTAGCATTGGTCATGATTATTTGACATTCTAGTCATTGAACATGACTTTTTAACTAGTTAAATTTCTATTCATTTGAAAGTGAGTCTTAAATGGTGATGGATAGGTGTTCAGTAAAGCCTTCTATAGTAAGTTATTCTATTCTATTTTTCTTTATGAATGGAAACAGGGGCTGTCATAAAATTCTACTGGTCTATCAATTACATTCAAGCATTTAGTATTAAGAATGATTTACTTTTTTTTTAATGTTGTGATACTGAACGATTATACATTGTGTAGGTGATTGGGAAAAGCCTGTCAAGTTGGATGCTCCTGTATCTGGAAGTGTGATTGCAGCAGAAGCTGGGACAGTTACTTTTATTGTATTGCTTCTGTTTTATTCTAACCTACTGAATATACATATAAATTACAATATACATTTGGTAATAATTGTAGGTTCAAAGGCCATCTTGCATTTGATCCTGGAAACCAGAAGGACACTATAACCAATCTTTCCAATCTGATTGGGGGTAGTGATTTTTAGAGTAAAATCCCAATTTGGTCGACAAATTTCTCATAGAAAAATTATTGCACCGGTGTTAGAATTTTTACATGGAACAACTGTAGGTGCTGCTCCATCCGAACAGTGTCTATGTATCTAAATATGACAATCATTGATCTGTACTATTGTAGGTGGTGGTGCAACAACAACATCTTGGTCTTATAAGGCCGGATGAGTTGATGCACTGGGTTTAAATCCCCACTACTCCCTTCCCATGGTCCTCAGGGCCTATAGTTGTTTTTGAAAAAAAAAAAATTGGCATCAGCTAACGAAAATTTGTTAGCAGAACCCCAATGAAAGAGTGGGCCAGTCTGTTACTTAGATCATTAGTTAGAGCATGAGATCTATAGGATATAAATAATAGGAGGGAAGTAATACTGAGGGGTCTATATTCACATTTCCTCATCTTTGTTTCTTTATGTATCTGATACTGAGCTTGGACATGAGTTATCTTCAGTATAATTTCTGTAATTCTATCAATTATGATCTAGTCCTATAAATTTGTCGTGACATGATTTGAATACTATTAAATTCTGTGTATTTTGTTTATGTTGGAATATCTATAATTTATTAAAAGGACTGGATTTTGTTAGGATATTATTAGTCACATGTTAATATAAGAAATTAGAATTAGTTGTCACTAATTCTTAGGTAATTGTTAGTCACATGTTAATATAAGAAATTATCATCTCTTTTGGCACTGGACATGCGTTGTCATTTGGGTAAGAGTAAGTGTTAAAATGTCCTGTTTTCACCTATTAGCTACGGATTAGCTACAAAACTTTAGTAGCTAATCCACAACAACCAAAAACAACGACGGTTACTAAGGCAACCGTCGTTGTTTGTTGAGAATTTCCACGACGGTTGAGTCAGGAACCGTCGTCGTATGTCCCACAAACAACGACGATTCTTTACTCAACTGTCGTTGTTTGTGGGACATACGACGACGGTTCCAGATTCAACCGTCGTCGTTTCTAACTTTTTACGACGGTTGAAGAACGTCGTTAAAAGTCTAGTTTTTAACGACGATTGGATCAACAACGGATCCAGAACCGTCGTTAAAAGTCCTTTTCAATAGTCATTGTTTTCCTGTTTTTGTAGTAGTTGGTGTGAAAAGATTTAAAAAATCTTGAAAAATAGTAATATTAACGGGTTCTCAATTTTTTTAATCGATAAGAACTAAATCAAATCACGTAAATTTAGTTTTGATAAAAAAAAAACTTGTGACTAATGTAAGAAAAAAATCAGGGGTTTCTAATAATTTTTTTAAAATTTTCAAAACTTAAGAATAAAAAGTTTCATATAACAATATTTAATATATTAGGATTAGGGGTGAGCGTGAGACGGGTTGGGACTAGTTTTGTCCGTCCCATACCCGACCCTGACTTTTTTATTAGACCAAATTTTTAGACCCGAACCCGTCCATAAACCCGAACCCGTCCATAAACCCGAAAATGTGTAAGACTACTTGAAACCCGAACCCGTCCACAACCCGAAGAAACCCGTCCACAAACTTTCAATCCTAATATTTTACTTTCTTATGAACTTTCAAATATTGTTATGAGAAAAATATCACTATATTATTATATAACTTTATGTATGGAATGTTTTTCATAGTAGATAGAGCCTCTATCATAGAAAAAAGTTAAATTAAAAAATCTCTAGAAAGTTAAAATGATGTTAAACCTTTAACTAATATAAAATTATAAATGTTGTATATTATATATATACATATATGGTACGGGTTGGGTAACCCGAAGATTAACCCGAACTCGTCCTCAACCCGATATCGGGTTATTGAATGAGACCCGATTAAACCATAATCTTTCATGTGGGACAGGGTACCTAAACCCGTCCCGAATAGCTTGGGTTGGGACGGGTCAGGTTTTGCTCACCCCTAATTAGGATTTTGAGTATTCTTTACCAAAAAGTTACAATCAAATAACTCATAATTGGATGATGAGATTGTGGGAAAAAGATCTGAATTCGATCCCCAAATACACACTTAGAAAGAGGTGGAGAGTCTTAATTATGAGTAAAATCTGAACATGATTGTCCATGATAGTAGAAGATACACGTGGTTAAAAAAAACTAATAACTTATATTTGCCTTCTTGTTACAAATTAAACAATCATTTTTATTTTAAGTGAAAAAGAATTGCTACCACATAACGTGCTTAGCATATGTGAGAAATTGATTCCGTAGTACATCAAATTGATATTCGAGAATTCTTCGAGGCAAAAATATTTTTCACCAATTTTTTTAAGATTTAATTATTATATATTGTTAATATAAAAAAATTACTCTATCATTATTGTCAAATCATTTAATAGTATGACACATTTTATGTTATTAAACTCAACAAAAATGTGATAAGTGATAACATATTATTGAATGTCAATGTAAACCAGAAGCAAAGCAAGAAATTGATGTCAACGAGGGCTATATTTTTATTTTTCTCAATTAATCGGACCACCATAAATAAAATTTTGTTAGTTTATATATATATATATATACATATAATAAAAGTTTAAAATTAAATAAAATACCAAATATCAAATTAAGACAAATACTCATATATATATATATTATGTTGTAAGCAAATTATTTTTTTAATTATTTAAATTATTATTCTCTTTTTATTATTTATTTTAGGGTAAAATATGTTTTTGGTCCCTGTAAAATTAGCGAGTTTTGCTTTTAGTCCCTATAATTTTTTTTTTGTTAAAGCGTCCTCCCAAATTCTTTTTTGCAATTAGTCCCTCCACTCAATTGGCGTGTGTCAGGTGCTGACGTGACACGCTTTCTCTCTCCAAGGTGGACATTTGTATATTTCTGGTGGTTTTAAACCGCCAGAAAATTACAGCTGCCAAGCTGCTTCATCCTTCTCCCCCACTCCATCTTCCCTCACCCCCTGTTTCTCCCACTCTCCCTTTAACCATCAACAGTACGTCCCACTCGTTGAATTCTTCTTAGTTTCTATTATATTGATTCAGTTGGGTGAAAGTAGGGATGAGAATAGGCCGAGCCGAGCTAGGCTTTCCAAGGTCTGAGCCTGGCTTGCACCTTAAATCCATGGCCTGAGCCTGACTTGTTACCTAACATAGGCTTTATTTTATGGTCTGAGTTTGGCCTATTTAAAGCCTGAGAAGGCCAGAAAGCCTGTTTAAAAACCTATTTTATAGTAAGGTACTTGAATATATCATAAGCATATATATGAATAGACTTATAGGTTCAAGTTTTTAACATACTTAAATGTTTATACAAGCTAATAAGTATATAATTATAAGGAAAAGTAATAACAAATCTTTATAATAATAATAGCAATATAAAAAATATTAGTATTTTATTTATATTTAGTTTAATAGACCGGTCTGATAGGCTCAAAAGGCTTTTTCGACGGCCTGAAACCTGACCCGTTTTGCTATATAGGCTTTTGAAAAAGCCTTGGCCTACTCTATTTAATAAATTGGCATGGCCTGGCCTGGGCCTGATATAGACCAGGTAGTAGGCCCCTGACGAGCGACCTGGCTTGTTCCCACCCCTAGATGAAAACATTTTAACTTTTGATTCAGTTGCATTGAATCGATTCAAACTTGAGGATTTGAATAATGTTGATTTGTTCATCATCCGAGCATGTGTCTCCACATACTTGGAAGTATGTTCATTACCCCCTTTTAGTTTTGGGGGAACGACTTCATCAAAAAGTTTGACTCTTGGCTTGGAATTTAAGTTGTTGGATGAATTAGACTTTAACAATACCCATTCACAAGAACACAAAGTTGTGCTTGAAATACATGAAACCAAGGAGACATGATAAAATATTGTCATGGAACCCAGCTGAATGAAAGAGCTTAAGATCCAAAGAAAAAAATATAGGAAGTTGCTGTGAAGCACAACAAATGACAGATAAACACATACTTTTTGAAATTTGACCCCGGGGTCCAATAGAAGGAGAACGGGCACCACCAGAGTGGTTACGAATAGGCATCACAAGACCAGGCTTCGCTTTTCAATTTATCTAAGCTCTTAAATAAAGATTCTCCACTAATATGTGAGCATACAGCCATAGATATAGGTGCTTGAATGCTTATGCTACCCTTAACTTCAGAACATGCAAATTCAGTTTGCAGAAAGAATTATATGCATAAGAAGAAAGCAAAAAGGGTGTAATAGAAACTAAGAAGAACTCAACGAGTGGGATGTACTGTTCATTCTTACCCAGCCTCTTATTTAAATATAATAGAAACTAAGAAGAATTCAACGAGTGGCACGTACTGTTCATGGTTACAAAGGGGTGGGGGAAGATGGAGTAGTGGGGGAGAAGGGTGAAGCAACTTAGCAGCTGTAATTTTCTGGCGGTTTAAAACCGCCAGAAATATATAAATGGACACCTAAAAGACAGAAAACTTGACACATCAGTCTATGACGTACGCCAATTGAGTGGGGGGACTAATTGCAAAAAAAAATTTGGGAGGATGGTTTAACAAAAATAAATTTATAGGGACTAAAAGCAAAACTCGTTAATTTTACAGGGACCAAAAACATATTTTACCCTTTATTTTATTTTTTTAATAAAATATTTTATAATTAAAAACTAATAAAAATATAAAATTTATAAAAAAAAAACTATAAAATAATAATCATCTAAATATTATATTTTTATTTAAAAAAATAAAAATAAAATTTATATAATAAAAGGTATGTAAATGTGTTTTTTTATGCCATTTTATATTATCAAGTACTTAAACTAAAAACACTTCTAATTTAATAAACCAGCATATTAATCAAATATACCATATATTTCTTAACGAGATTTTAACTATATAATTTTATCTAATAATATATATATATATATATATATATAAATTTAGAAAAATATAAAATTTGAGGGGGCCATGACCTGCTGTCCCAATGGGCTTCCCCCAGTGTACATTTTTTATACTAAACTAGCAAGTTACCCGTGCATTCGCACGGGTGACGTTGGGTAGTGGGTAATGTTCATTTTAAATGTATTATTAATTTTTTATTTTTTATAATAAATGAATGTGTGATAAAAAAATAAAAGAAAAAAACAAACGGCAGGGCCAAAATTACCTCCCGTGGGGATATTTGTGGTTTATAAAAAAATCACTTTACTAAAGTGATAATAAAGAAACTAAAAAAAAAAACCCAAATGAGAAAACAGACAAAAGAAAACGATAGTAACATGACTGCCTCCCATGGAGGATACCCGGAGTTCTTTAAAATTTACTTTATAGTGAAATAGATAAAATATTAATAGAAACGAATAATGAGAGAAAATGTTTTAATATGATAATAAAAAAGAAAAGGAACGTGTGATAATAAAAGAAAAAAGAAAAATGCATATGATAGGAGCAAGACTACCTCCTGTGGAAGATATTTGTGGTTCATAAAAAAATCACTTTACAAAAGTGATAACAAAGAAACTAAAAAAATAAAATCCACGTGAGAAAACAGATAAAACAAAACGGTAAGAGCAGAACTGCCTCCCGTGGAGGATACCATAGGTTCATTATAAATTACTTTTATAATGAAACAAATAAAATATTAATAGAAACAAGTGATTAGAGAAAATATTTTAATATGGTAATAAAAAAGAAAAAGAATGTGTGATAAAAAAGTAAAAGAAAAAAGAAAAAAGCAAACGACTGGAGCAAGAGTACCACCCGTGGAGGATATTTGTGGTTTATAAAATTATCACTTAACTAAAGTGATAATAAAGAAACTAAAAAAATAAAACTCAAGTGAAAAAACATGACATTTGTACTGTGGGAACAATTTTAATATAGAGTAAATAAGATAGATAAATAAAATAGATAAGAAAGATAATATGTGAAAACATTAATAAATAAAATAGAGAGATAAATGATATATTAGAAAAAAATACTTTAAATTTAATATAAATCAACACGATATTACCTTTCTTAATCTATATTTTTAAATAATGAAAAGATAAATAAAAATGGAATATAAGTGAAATTATTTTAGAAATATAATTAAAAAAATCAGAAGCATGATGAAAAGAAAACAACAAAAGTAAAAAAAACATAAGTAGAAAGAGAGAGAAAATCGTTTACCGTAAAAAGAGCAGTATTAAAAGTTTAAAAAAAGAGAGAGAAAAGAAAATAAATAGATTTGAGTGGGAAATATTTTGTCTAATAATCATTTTATTGAAGTCTGAAGTGAGAATAAAAAATGTGCATTTAGTGTATGTTTGGTTTTACACCGAAATCACGGTTTAAACGTGGATTTAGACAAAGGCTATAATGAATATCATTGGCGTTGAGCCAGATCTATGTTTGAATAAAATAGAGAAATAAATAGTATATTAAAAAAATAAAAAATTTAATGTAAATTAACTCATTTATTATATTTTTTAATCAATATTTTCACGTAATAAAATGCGTAAATAATAAAAAAAATAAAAGTTTGATATACAAAAGAATAAAAAATAAAAAAATATAAAACTATTTGCAATGTATTAAAAAATAAAAAAGAAAAGAAAAGAGGAGAGAGATGAATTTCGGCGGAAAAGTAGTTGTGCCAAAAATTGACACGTGTACAACTTATATCAATAGATATATCTATATATAAAATATATAGATTTTATAATAAAATAAATAAATAAAAACAGATAATTAGAGAAAATGTTTTTTAAAAAATAATAAAGAAATAAAAGTGTACTTTTAAGGAGGGATGAAAAACCTTAATGAAAAACAGGGGTTGGTTTAAGTGGTACATGCTTGATTCCCCTTAAGTAAGATCTCGGGTCCCGGGTACATTTGGTTAAACCAAAATTATATTTGAGTCTGAAATAAAGGGAAGTGTGATTAAAAAGAAAAAAAAGAAATGAAAAAGAAAAAATGGAAACCTTAAAAAAAAGGAAAGGAAGAGCGTGAGAGTGAAATTGTAGAAAGTAGAAACCAAAAAAAAAAAAAAGATCGAAAAAGAAAAGAAATGGGTAAAGGGATGATGGAAGAGTGACACGTGTGCAAGGAGTGGAAGACTTTTATAACAATAGAAATGATGAAGAGAGATTATATATACTAATTAATTTTTTTAATATTACATATTTACATTAAATCTTAATATATATGAGAATTAGGGAGAAAACCCACATAATAGAATAAATGTTTAACTATGTTTTTAATTCCCAAAATATCGTGATTTTTTTATTTGGTCTCCCATTTTTTATTTTTTTTAAAAATGATTTTTTTTTCCTAAATGACCTCTCATTTTTTACAATTATTTTTTCTCAAATGGTTCCCGAAAAATATTACAATTTCTAAATTAGTCCCTATGAAATATCACGATTTTTAAACCAATACCTTAAAATATCACGATTTGCCTGAATGGTCATGTTGGCAATTTATGATAAAAAAAATTAGATGGATCATTTGGGAGAAAAATCATTTTTGAGGAACCATTTTTAAAAAAATAGGGAATCAAATAAAAATATGGTGATATCTTGGGACAAAAACATAATTAAATTTAGAATAAATAATTATGAACCAATTCGTACGCAATCCGCATCTTGGCGTTGGCGTTGCCTGATCTCATTGGCAACAAGGGTTCATGAATGCTACTTATTGCTGTGTTGCATTTTGTCCTTATCTCACACGGCATGAGTCTTAGATCGTGTTCTCGTGCATGACAATTCATAACGTGATAGATGAATAAATAAATTGATATATATCAAGTTATATATTGATATAAAACCTTGGTATCTATACACCGTTTAAATTTTTTTATTAAATAATTATATTTCAAAATTCAAAAATCAATATTAGCTAAATCACATTTATAAACTTCTATATCAATTTAAAATCATTCAATATTTTATTAAAATTAGCATTATATACATTTTAAAATATATTAAAAAATATATTTATCTATAAACTTTTTCATTTAAAATTTACAAGATTTTATATAAATTATCAAAGTAATAAATAGTTACCATAAAAAAAATAAATAAATAGTTATAATTTAATTTACAATAAAATTTTGTTTAAAATTATCAATAGTATAAGGATATAAACGACTTAGTTACATTGATATATATATATATATATACACACACACACCAATAGGGGTTGGTTCAAGTGATACATGCTTGTTTCCCCTTAAGCAAGGTCTCGGGTTCGAGTTTTGTGGATGGAAAAAATACCCGCTAAATCAATATATATATATATATATATATATATATATATATATATATATATGAGACATATCTGGTGAGAAAGACAATTTTATATGAGAGTGAGGGGGTTTAATATTAACCATGAGATTAAAATATAAGGCTGAGATTAAAAGAGTGTAGGAAATTAATCATGTGCCTCCCTTGTCCCGTGTTTTCGCTCTTCACGCGCGGCTTCACATCTTTTATCAAAATAATACCCAGAATATTGTTACCTATCAACAAATTATCTATGCATTCCCTGCTCTGTAGCAATGCTAATAAGAAAAGAAATACAATAAAGTAATCTCCAGTATGTTACCCATTCACTTGAAACAAATAGAAAGGTAATAATATATGGCTAATGAGATATGTAAACCTTGGATGGTTATGAACTCCAACGTGACACGGGGACAAGGAAAAACACTGGCAATTGGGAATTGTGAACGGGTATCGAGGAATAGAAATTGGGAATTATGAACTCCACTTTATAAACTCCGCTGGAGGAAAAGCATTGGGTCTGGTTTAATGGGGCTGGGAATTTTGGTGATGATCAGGGGTTATGGTGGCTCAAGGTGCAATTGGGAATTTTTGGGATTAAAGTTGTAGAGAGAGAGGCACATGATTAAACCCTAAACTCTTTTAATCTCAGCCTTATATTTTAATCTCATGGTTAATATTAAACCCTCTCACTCTCATATAAAATTGTCATTCTCACTAGATATGTCCCCTATATATATAAAAGATGTTTCTGGTGAAAAAAATATTTTTATGTGAGAGTGAGAGGGATGTTTATAGACCATTAGATTAGAATCAACGGCTGCAATTAAAACGTCCATACTAATGTCCCGTGCCTCAACTTTTTTTTCGTTTTTTCTATCTCCCCTAAACCCATTCACTAAACCTCTTGCTTTGATTTCTTTGACGGCACGCAATTCATCAGCCTTAGCAACTCCAATCTAGAATTCGTGAACGGTGGATTATCAAATCGCAGAAAAATTGAGGTATTGGGCACAACTATATTCAGCCATGGTTCTTTTGTAAAGGGAGGAAAAGAGGAGGAGGAGGAGGCAATTATAAACTGTATCAGTTTATTTCATTTTCAGGTATATGCAGCATATGCTATATTGTTTTCTTATTTTCGACGTATATAATTATTATAGTTAATAATAGACATTTGTATATAATTAATTTCATGCCACTTCAAGAGTATTTTTTATAATATCACATAAAAGAGTATAATATGTGAATTTTTATATATTTAATTAATAATCACCATCACACACATATGTATTATCAATCATATTATTAATACTTGTATAAATATAATATGATAATTTTATAAATAAAATAATATATATATATATATATATATATATAAATTCATTGCTATTACATATCCCAATACCATTCATTATTGTTTTTTTTTCACGGATTCATTATTGTCATTCAACCGTCTATTTGACATATTATTTATGGGTCATTAAACCATGTGACAATTAATATCTATTAAACTTCGATTTTAAAAATATATTTTTCTATCAATAAGACTTTAATATCCTGTAAAAAAATGCTTTTATACAAAAATTTACTTAACAGAAATTTATAAGTCTTGATACCTGAATCAACGATTATTGGTAAAAAAATGAGTTTAATTATATATAATAAAAATTATATCTTATATAAATATAAAGCATTATATATAAAACGGAAATAAATAATCTCATATCAAAATTTCATATCATCATATTATGTTAAATTTTTATGTTTATCCTTTCTAATCCGCAAAAGCCCGAATAATTCATGGGGCTTTAGTCAAACCTGATAAAGCTTGCAACTTGTAAAGGCTAAATAACCCACAAAAAATTGGGATTCCCATAAAAGACCCACGAAAACATAAGGCTTTGGCACTTATTGTAGAAACACAAATAGCTTCCAAACTGTTTAGCTCATCTCAATAAAATTCGCTACTTAGGGTCGGACCAATATCCCAAATTACCTGCTCTAATAGTAAACACATACAACCAAATTTATTGTAAATATGAGATCTTACTGTGGATTATTATTATGCAAGAATTTTAGTAATAAATATGTGTTTGATTTGTATCAAAATTACATTTTAAATAATACTAGTATGAATTTAAATTAATGTTACTGAAAATAATATTAGCCCGCGTACACGTTTAATTACAAGACGGATGAGAAATGTGCGTTGGGACAGAACATAACAATCGACACTGATTACGAGATGAGAAGTGCATTACAACCAGAAAGATATAGCATAAACATTGATATGAGATGAGAGTTGCACCCCAACCGGAAAATAGCACCCTGCACGTCTAATCCAAGGGATGTTTGCTTTCACTTCATTTCATCCCCCACCCCCTGAACCAAACCAAAACCCAAGTCCAGAGAGGATCTATCAGCGAGTCAAAGGATTTTCTAGTTACGCTTGTAAGCGCATGGCATGGGACCTCCCTGGCGCCATAATCCAAACCAAAATGTAGCCCCACAACCCTTAATCCTGCTTTTCGCAAACCATTCAGAAATCGACACGTGGCAAACCACTTAACTGAAGCCAGCTGCAAGTCTCCAATTGGAGGGTGCAAAAACAAATATCTAGATCTGACTGCAGAGTATTATTATTCACTTGCCCAACAGGAGCACCCGTTTCATTTATCTTCCCCCTTTCAAATTTGGGCACCGCTTAGAGCCTAACACAGATCTAAAACCGTAAACTCTGAGCCCAGAGAACAAGAAGAAGCTCTCTATCAACAATGCCTCCCACAGAAGGAGACATGGATCTTAGGGTATAACTTCAAAATCCCTATTCACCTTCTTCTTCTTCTGCATTCTCTAACTCCCTCTTTTTCCCTTTGCTTTTTCCTTTGCAGTCACCTTCTCAATCTGCCTTCACAACCGGGTCAGTTAAACCCTATAATCTTCATTTCTCTCTTTCGTTTCGTACTTTGATCCATTCGTAGGGTTTTCGCATTGTTGTGTTGACGCCTTTTTGTCTTTTCTGCCTCTTGTTTCAGAGAGTACTCGTTCGCTGATGTGGGGAATTTGGAGCATTGCGCCAAGTATTTGAACCAATCGCTAGTAACATTTGGGTTCCCGGCTTCCCTCGATCTCTTCGCAAATGATCCCGTGAGAATTAATCTTCGATTCGGTTTCATGTACATTACCGAAAAAATAGACACATACTATATGAGAATGATGTTGTTTTTGAAAATGTGGGTCTATATTGGGTAGGTTTCGATTGCGAGGACGTGCAATTGCATATATTTCTTGCTTCAGCAGAGACAGCGCGACATTGAATTTAGAGAGTCTGCTAATGAACAAAGACAACGGTAATTGCTTAAAACAAAGTCACAAGCCTTAAAATTAATGTTCATCAATTTTGGGTTTAAGATAAGATGCCATACATATTATCTGTCTGACTGCAAGTGCTTTAATTTCGTTTGATGTCATAGATTTTTATCTGACATATCAAGATTGGAGGCCAAAGTTGAGAGGCTGGAAGGACAGCTACAAGCCAAAGACAGAGAGATAGCGACGATTACTAGAACGGTGAGATCCTTTAAAACATGAGCATACTTCAAGCATAATGTTATCTTACTTAAACGAAAAGATCAAAAGTGTATCTATTGTGCAAGCATTCAACATATTCCTTTATTACAAAGTAATGCTACTATTTCTAGATTTGTATATATTTTTGGTGATGTATTCCTGTAATAATTCTTCTCGTTTAGGAAGCTAAAAACACTGCAGCTCTCAAGGCCCAAATTGAGAAGCTGCATCAGGAGAGGGATGAATTTCAGAGGATGGTTATTGGTAATCAGGTTAGAAGCTGGATCTACCTAGCTTATAGTATCCTGTACTTCAAAATATAAGCTCTGACTCTTATCAATCTGACTACATGAATGGTGTCAAAGCAAGTAAGGACACAACAAGTACATGAAATGAAGAAGAAGGAAAAGGAATACATAAAGCTGCAGGTAAGATATATTTTATTTTTCTTATTTAAATGACAATGGTATTTAGGTGATTAGTGCTCTTACATAATAGAAACTTTACCAATGAATCATTGCATTAGTCTGCTAGTTATTATATTTGGAAATGAGGGCTGGTACAACGTACTTGCAGGAGAGGCTAAACCAAGTGTTGATGGAGAAGAAGAAAGAATCCAGATCAGGCATGGAGATAATGAATTTGCTTCAGGTATCAACTATCCGTGTAGTTTGAATGTTGCTCAATAGGTCTCCAATTTCATGATAATTTAATATTTATGATGTGTGTAAACAGAAGGAAGGGAGGCAACGTGGAACATGGAATGGGAAGAAAGCTGACAACGACTTTTATAAAAAAATTGTATGCAGCTTGATAAGCTTTCACCCTGTCATTATAAACCTAGTGTTTTGGACAATCTTCAACTTTTACAACTTATTTTTAATAATGAAAGGTGGATACTTATGAGGCGAAAAATCAAGAACTGATGGCAGAAAATGCTGATTTAAGAGCATTATTGAGATCAATGCAGGTAGGTTCCTGATACCTAATTTTTGTTATTTGCTGAAATTTCTACTTGCAGAAAATTGTATGAATGCAACATGTGCTTCTTCTGCCCATGTTTCATTGATCCTCCTTGATGTTATTTTGGACTTCCATCTTTTTTTATCATTCAGTCAGTATATGCTGCATTTTTAATCTTTCATCTTGCCTTCATTTTTTAAGAGGTCTCTCTCTCTCTCTCTCTCTCTCTCTCTGATTCTCTGTCTCCCCATGTGAATAACTTATTTGTGTGTGTGTGCGCGTGTGCGCGCGTCTGTGTATATCATGTATTGATGAACAGAGCAAACTGATAGAGGGTCATAGTGACTAATTGGGCACTGGGAAAAATGAAGAACATTAACCCAACAGTCAATTTGGTTGTATTTGTGGCTTTCAACATTTTTTCCCATCCATTTTTCTCATTTGTATATCACCTAGGGTCTGTAGTTGTATTCCCTCTATATAAAAGGCCATTGTTCTGTGATCCCCTATTCCTCTAAAGCAGGGTCCTTGACGTAGATTGAGATTTGTGTGTGTACTGATTACAGGTAGATATGCGTGATTTCTTAAATGCTCCTAATGGGCTACCGAAACAATCTCTCACTGGGAATGAAAGAGCTGAAAGTGATCCTTCACAATCTCCATTGGTTGGCAGAACGGTATGGAAGCTTATTAATTTTTCATACTCTATTCCCACTGTCAAGCTTCCTTATGTAATTAATAAGCTTGTTACTTGCAGGATGTATTTGACCTACCTTTGCACATGGCCAGAGATCAAATAGAAGAAAGTCTTCGAACCAAGATGGCCTCTATAAAGGTTATTACTTATCAGTGTCACTTTCCAGTTTCCAGCTTGAAATATTTGCATATATGATTTGTTTGTTTGGTTTTTAACGGCTTGAGAGTTGAACTATGAAGGAGCGCATGTTTCAATTGCAAGATGCTCAGAAAGGGGCAGAAGTTACTTCTGAAGCTACTGAGAGGGAACTTGAGCTTGAAGCTCAACTTGTTGAAGCAAGGAGCATCATACAGGAGCAGGTAATGTTTTGTGCATTAGGTCCAGGGCATTTAGAGCCTGTTTGGCTGTGACACCCGTGAAAGGGAGGCAAAATAGAAAAGAATGGCAGTGCTACTGTCTTGGGTCAATATATATATGGACCTATGTTTTTTATTAGGGGGAAGGGGGTGTTCAATCGAGACATTTATCTCCATAACTCCATTCAAATAGTTCTCTCTTTCAACAAATCCATGGGCTCTTTCTTAATCATTTTTTCAATTTAATTGCCTGGCAGCGGTTTGCTTAACGCTGGTTTGTGTTAATTTTGACAATGCATTTCAAATTCATGTAAGAGAATAGTGATGATGTGTTGTATTGCAGGCATCAATAATGTCTAAACATCTTGCAAAGTCTGACAGGCCAAGGTGCTCTTGCTGTACTTTAGATTTGTTAAACTGTCTAATTATGCATAGATGCAGTGAATTGATTTGCTTATTGAATTTTACAGGGAATCTATCATCTCAGGACCGGCTGAGGTATGTAGCTATGTAAATGTTTTCCTTTTTCCTGTTTGGGGTGAGAATTCTGTTATGTCAATTTATAATAAACCCAATTTCATATAATTCGAGTTTTTGAAGGTTTTTTTTTTTAATAATGAATATGTGGATTTTTGGTGGTTGGTTGAGATGTAGCTTTGAATAATTATTTGTAGTGAGGGTATTTTATTTTGTAAAGTGATTAGGGCCTCAAATAAACTTGTGGAATTTCTCTTGCACAGATATCCAATCTATGAGTCTATGTTTCTTAAATTTCTAATTGAGATTGTTTTTGTTGTTTTTATATTGGATATAGCATCTGATATTTTATATGTTCTCTTTCTTTTGATTTTGTGTACTATACGCAACTGGGAAGTTAGGAATTGTATAGTGGGTCTCAGTCTTAAATAAAATTTTCAGTATTAGGTATGTTTATTGAGGTCATAGGGCTAATCACTTTTGTTTGAAGACTGCAACTTACCAAGGATGAAGAGCATTTGTCAATAGCTTGTATTGGCATGGTAGGGTCAGGTGAAATTTGTCATAGTTTTTCTCTATTTTTGGGTTGAGTTGATTATGTCTCTTTCTTCTCATTTCTGTCTGTGTGTGTGTAATGAACTTTTAATCTTTTGTGATTCTGAAAATATCTTCAAAACATGTTAATGTGCTTAAAACCCACTGGTTTCCCTGTTGTGAGAGTAACTCTTTAAACACCTTCTCAGACACCGGTTTTGAAGGTTAAACTGGTCCGTTACCTGAAGTGCTGAATCTAAATTGTTAGTGCTGGGAATTATAGAACTGTCAAGGACAGTAGAAAAGAATTCCTATCATACCGATTCCTCTATTGGCAGCAGAAAAAATCAAATATTAATGTTGGCATCGTCTGTGTCTCTGTGGTGTTGATAATGGTAGAAAGTGTTGATGTAGAAATAGAGGTGGTGATGATGATGGCATTTAGCATAACCTTTTGTGCACTCTTCGTTGCTGATTCCTGTGTTTGTTCAATCTTCTCATTCTTCCCACTTGAAATGTTCATTAACGTATGTTTGTGGGATTGAATAATTATTGCTGCCAAATCTTCCCATTTAGCAGTAGATTTATTGTTGCTTGCTTCTCAATCGGTCACATCGATGGTTCCTGCTTTGTGATGTTGTTCTTTCTTGATTTGCAGGCAGTATGTAACTAACATAGCTGAGGGTAGTAATACTTGATGCTTGGCATGATTAATTATGCTGGCTCTGTAGTGTAACATGCATGGACAGCATAGCATGCTTTTAGCCTGTGTTATTAATCTTGCTTGTCCATCCTTGCACTGCCCTATTTTATGTATGTAACAGGCCCTCATATGGTCGAATGTCATTGTTATTAGTATGATGTAATTAGTGTTATTGTACCCTTGGAACTGCTTCTAGAAGGAAAAAAAAAAGAGATATTTATATCATAAGGACTATTCAAACTGTAGCATTTAATATTGGCAGCTAGAAAGATTTTATAATCCCACTTTTGGCTTTTCCGAATTCGTGACGCCTTTATAAAATGGGCAATATAGAGGTCATTCAAATTTATAGAGGAAAAGGCGGTAGTTTTAAAAAAAAGAATGCAAATGTAGTACTTGGGGCCTACTGTTCTACAAAGCCACCAGAATACATGTATTAAATGTGTAAACGCAATTTTACCTAATCACGTGGTATTTGGTAAAGGGGATGAGTTTGATTTTAAATTGTTGTAGTTAACTGACTTGATACCTTGCGTTGAAAATTTAAGTTTATAATTGCTTTAATATTAAATGCTAGGTCTTTTTTTTTCCCATCTTTTTATACATCTGAAAATGAAAATTTTATACGATAGTTAATTTATATTAATTTTTATATATTTCTTGGCATGGGTTTATTCAATCTTAAGGATTTGGATAATAAGCAAAAATTGAAGGGTTAAATAAGCAAAAATCTTAAGGATTTGGATAAATAGCACATGTTTGTATGTGTTTATATAAAAAACTTCACACAACTGTGCAATTTATAAATAGATTCAATTTTTTTGTCAAATAAATAGATTCAAATAACACTTTATTTATATCTTTTTTTTGTCGAAACTTTATTTATATCTTTTTTTTTGTCAAAACTTTATTTATATCTTCCTTTGCATGAGTTTATTAGTTAATTTTTTTTTTGGTCAACGAGTTTATTAGTTAATTCAAAGGACTTCCACTGTTATTGGACCCTTTTCAACAAAGAGACTTGCCGGCTGAGCGAGCGTTCCATAACGTAGGCCCAACATTATTTTAAATGCGTTGTAGGGCATGGGCTGCCGTTGAAAGAACTAACTATAAAAAGTGACTTGTGGTACCAAGACCGTTGAAGGGTTGCAGTCAGATGATAATAGTAACAACTAACTTGGGCAGTAGGCCTACTAGGGGTACCAAGATCATTGTCCATCTCGCCCATGCCACATTTTTATAAGATGCTTATTTGGGTTGGGAAGATGCTAATGTGGTCATGTGGAAAGGGGTGCTTTGCTTGTGCCTAACAAGGAATTAAATTCGTTTCCTAGAGCGTGTGATTGAGTTTCCGTAACCTTGATTTTAGATTTTAACATAAAATGAATTTGGATTAAATTTGAATTTAGAATGATGGATTTATATTTGGATATTTTTTTATTTAAAAACTGATTTAAATTTAAAAGTAATGTTCTCTTTAATATTTTGAAGTCCCAATGCATAAGAATGTAAACCTTACTCTCATTCAAACTATATGTGTATATCAGATAAATTGACTTGACTAACCCAATAATCCAAACTAAACCAATTAAATTGGTTGAAAATGATTTAGTTAATTGATTCATTTTATTTGAAATGTGAACTAAATCATTTTTATTCAGTTTGATTCTTGGATCTTTCTTTTTTAACATGATCATCTAACTAACTATTTTTTTTAATTTTTAATTTGTAATTTTATACTTTAGTTCGTAAAACTTTCTTTCATTTTTATCTTCTTTTTATATTCATTTTGACCTTGTTATGATATTATCTAATGTCAACAACTGTCTTTAGTTAAATTTATTATCTAATTTTGTTATTATATTTTGGACAAAGAGATTAATGGGGTATGTAAAGTTATAATTATACAAAATGTTAAATATGAACTAAAAGTAATATCAATATTTTGAATTTGAATTAATTATTATCTACAATCACAGAAGAATAAGAAATCTTATGACCTTATAAAAAATAACTTCTAAAATTTTATATGAAAGATATTATGTAAAGAATAAACTTGAAAAGTATAATAATTTATTTATTTTTTATCTTAACCCGATGATCCAAAGTAATTATATTGTTTCGACTTAAATTTTCTGAAAAAATTTAAAAAAACTAAATCAAACCACACCAATTAAAACGGTTGATTTAGATTTAGTTTAAATAAATTTATGAATCCCCTTATTCAAACCCACGTTTATGTACAAACTCGATATTTAAAGAAAAGTAACTAAATAAAATGTGAAAGATGAAATCACATTGAGAATGTGGTAAACCCATAAAAGTATTCTTAATGAGAGTAAACGAATTTTTTACATGCATGGCAATCAGTACAGTAGTAATCAGTGTTACACATGAGTTGCTATCAGACATATTCACAGTGGCAGCGTTAGAGTGAAAGTGCAACAGAAGGTCTGATTCATTAGATTTAGACCATTTATGATTAGATGATAAGATGTTTACAAATTATAAAAAAAAAAAAATGTGAGTGCAAGTGTGTGCGAATATGTATCATTGTATTGTGTTGTAAATGTAAAAACAGGAGTGTGTATGATGTTAAGTATTTCAATCACGTCTTGCAATTGAAATGAGAACTCCGTGCGTTGGGAAGCAACCTAAGGTAAACGACCTTCCATGTACTTGTCTAATAGGATGACTCTTCATGAGTGACAGAGACGAAGAAGAAGAAAAGGAAAAACTTGAATCACGAGGAGATGCCATTGATTCAGAATCAGAGCTGCAATCTAATACATCAAAATCAATAACATCTTCACTAAAACACTCCTCCTCTTGCTGCTTCTTGTTTTTTCCCCTTTTCTTCCAAAACCACAGCCTTGACTTCCGTGTGGAAGGTTCAGGGTCCACAATGCAGGGCTTAGGCAACCCCAAGCTAAGAATTGCTGGTGGAGGAGTGAGTGGAGGAAGCTCTTCCGTTGGTGATTGATCTTTTGGTATCCCTGGTTGCATTTCCCATTGGAATGGAACCCCTTCCCCACTCCGGTAATATGAGATACGAGACGAACATCCCACAGAGGATCTCCTTGAAAGAATCTTACTCCACGACTTGTCGTTTTGATACTCAAAATCCATCACACTAAGAATTTAATTTGGACGATATATGTTGAACATCAAACAGTGAATTTTGCGTGTGTTTATATAGGACAACTATTTGTGTCCTTGGCCGATTATATATACATGGCGTTTTGACTATTAAAAAGTCATAAAAAAAAAAAAAAACTATTTTCTTGTTAGATTGATTCATCATAGTGTGTTACTTATAGTTTGAGTGACCTCAAGTCTTTTTTGTAATGACAAGGAAACAAATTGTAAAGCAAAGTCGAAAATAGTGTCGTTGTTTCTAAGGCTACACCATAAATTAATCTTTTATAATATTCTAAGCTGGCCGGCTTCTAAGTTCTACTGCATGTGCAATGACCAAACCCGAAAAACTTGGCCTCCATCTTAGCTTCCCAGACAACACACATTGTTACGTTATTTTTCAGTTGTATATATCATTTATGGGCTTGGGATTGAAATGGACCAGGTTGGCCTAGCTTGTGCTATGTGAGGCAGCGCCACTCAAGGCAGACATATTGGGGTTACAGTTGTCACTAAACTAAGGTTTTTTTTTTTTTGGTTGAATTAATATAGGAAAAGGAAATATGTTAAGACATACTAATAATTCTTTTTCAATATTTTGAAAGTGAAATGTTATATTGATCCTACTAAATAACTTGGTCTCATCTTTTTTATTATTCAAGTCATCACAACATTTTATTCAATAATAATAAAAAATATTAAAAAAAAATATTACTGGCGTTTCGTAGGACACCTAAAGCTCATCTACTACGTATCTTCACAACGTACTGGTCATATCTTGGATTGAAAAATTGACGACTTTTCTCAATTGCTAAGAAAGCAAAGTCCATTACTTTGGAAATTACCTAATGTTTCATTCATTGAATTTGAATGAATATTGAAATGGCTACGGGTCTCTGTTTCATAATTGCATGAATGGAGTGGACTTTTGACAATAGCTTATTTTTAATTATTTGTCTTATGCCTTGTAATATTAATATAACTTATTTATGAGTATGATTTGGGATCGGTTAACCAAACTGTGGAAAAGTTGGCCCATTTTTATCCAGTATTTTATGCATGTCTTAGGAAGCACGCGACTTAAGTTTGTTCACACCGACTTCAAGAAAAATCCTTTGTTACGATTAGGCTTATAGGCCTCAGTTAGGTGTATTGGCATATATGTACATATTGGCTGGGTGTGACGGCATATTATTGCAGCTTATCTGATAATGCGATGGGCATGAATGTATCTGAATAAGACATTTGGCGTGTTATCTAGTTCTAAACCATTAGACATTCCACATAGTCTCTATATAGTTAAAATTAAACATCAGGGACGCGTCAAACGAAGTATCTTATGATTCTCTTTGTGTGTTTTCAAGGTTTCCTTATTCGTTGCATCATATTACATATATGTTGTCACTCATTCAAATTCCTTATTTCGATATCAAACTAAGGCTTTTCTAACTAGCTTCTAGCGGTGTAAGATATGTTAGTTTTTGGAAAAGTTGAGGAGGACTTCATTAATATGAGTGAGGTATGATGAAATTAGTGGTGAGCAATAGATTATGAAGATGATAATCATAGCTAGCAAATTTAATTAGCAATCTCAAGTGTCTTATGACTGGTAATTTAATTTCTTATTTATTGTATTGGTAACACCCAATTTTAACTGGATTATTTTATTTATTTGTAGAAAATAAAATTAAGAACTTTAAATAATTAAAAAATTAAGAAACATTAAAATAGAATATATATATATATATAATAAAAATATATAAAAATAATAAATACAAAAAAACAAAGGAAAAGTTGAAGGAAAATATTGCATTAATGAAACATTAATGTCAGGATTCTCTGATTGAAGAGAGCATATTTTTTTATCAAGAGTATTTAGGGATCAAATCTTGATTAATAAATTTAATTTTTTCATCAATGTCAAAAATTATTTTTAATAATTTCTCTCTCAATTAAAATGGATTATAGATTTGATTTTATGAGAATTATTCTATTAAAAAATATGATTCGTAAAGATTATGATAAGTAATTAATACAATTAATGATTAATTATTAATTTTCCTAAAAAAATTTTAACATGTATTGATTGTGCTTGTATTTGGAATGAATTAAATAAAAAACAATTAGATTTAAATTTATATGATTTGTAAGTCAAATTTAATGTTTAAAACTCACTATAAGAAATAAAAATTTGAATGCATTGGTAAGTTATGTTTGAAGCTTATTAAAAATAGAATTAATTTAATTATTTAACATTTTAAGTCATATGAATGGTAACATTAAAAAAGTTGATATGAGTAAAATATTTTTTTAACTAAATTAAATGACAAGCTACATGAGCAAACTTGATTTAAACAATATCATTCACCGAGGCAATTATGTTCAACGTGAGAATATTTATAATATGACTAATTCTTTTAGTGAGACGATTTCCATGCATTTTTTTACATTTTAAACACAAGGTTAAATTATTTTGTATTTTCACATCTATAATTATACAATTTACTAGAGTTTTTTTTATTATATTTTTACTATTCATTCAATTATCTTAGAATAATTCAATCCTTCCGTGTTTTTTAATGTTAATAAATTGACTTTTCATTACTTTTTATTCATTATTTTTTATTCATTGTATTATATTTTTACTATTCATTCTATTATCTTATAATAATTTAATCCTTCAGTATTTTTTTAATATTAATAAATTGACTTTTCATTACTTTTTATTCATTGAGATTATGAAGGTTAAATAACAATAGAGATATTGCATTGGAATTGCACAATCAAAGTTTAAAAAGCGCCTTTTCATGTTTTGGACGTGTAATCAGACTAGGAAGATATAGTAAAAAATGGTATTTTCAGTGTATGTTTGGTTTAGCCAAAATCATCTTTTAAACATGGATGGATCTCGTGTAAACTAAACACACTGTTATTCTTGGGTTTTTGTTCTGTGAAATAGTTAAATTCTAAAATTTATTACTACTTTTCGATGCATTTTATCTATCTCATTATATTTAAATATACAAATTAAGAAATATAATAAAAGTTTAATATATATTATATGAGTGTAAAAAAGTTTTACACAGATATACAATGGTGTGCTGCCACGTCATTTATTGAATTTAATAGCATATGGGGTGTCACATTCAATAAATGATGTGGTGGCACACCATTGAATGTATGTGTAAAACTTATTTACACTAATAATGTATGTCAAGTAAATCAATATAATAAATGTGTTAATTTATATTAAATTTATATATTATCTTTTTTCTAATATATCTCTTATCTCTATTTTATTCATTGATTTTTTAACATATTATCTCTCTTAAGGGGAATCAAGTATGTACCACTTGAACCAATCCCCTTGGTATATGAAAAGTCTTTATTTTAGAACTATAATTAATTTCATTTAATAAAAGGATATTGTTCAAATTGTGAATCTAATAGAAGTACAAAGGTTATGGTGAGAGTCCGCAGGTGTGGCGAGTTTGATGCTTATTTATCATCTCGGTCTAAGTTGGTAGTAGTTGATTCAGAAAATGTGGAATTCAGATATGAGCAAGAATCTCGGTTTGTGACTATGATTTGAGATTGTAAAAAAAATAATTATAAGAAAAGTGAATTTCTATTAATTTATCTTAATTTCTAAATAAGATGAGATGTCTTTGTATGTGTGTGTTTTGTTTTAATTTAAACTAGTGTGCTTACCCGTGCGTTGCACGGCGCATTTAGTTTTGAGGGGCAAAATATAAATAATAAAATAATAATTTAAAAAATAATATAATAACATATGTAAAATATACGTCACAAATATTTGCAATATTAATTACATAATGCGTAAAAAAATTATAATGCTTATAATGCACAAAAGGTATATTTATTGAAAGACTTGAAAATAATAAAAAAATATGATTAGCATGATTTTAAAACAAAACATAAAAAAGGAATGAGTATGAAATATGATAAGAAATAGTGTGAAAATAAAAAATATAAAATAAGTCACGTGTAAAAAATAATAATGTAATAACGTGTGTGAAATATGTCATAAGTACTTACAATATTGATTACATGTTGATTAAACAAATTATAAAAGTAAAAAAAAATTCAACATTGTTTCTTAATTAGTGTGAACTATATTTACTTATTGTAATCTGTATATTAATATAACAAATAAATACAAATAATCTTAAAATTTAAAGATCTATTTTTATTAATTTGTGTTTTTTTAATATTTCTACAGTTAAACACGACAAAATTGAAGTAAAATATTTAAAATTGATAAAAATTTATACTAAAATATTCGATTAATTCATACTTTTAATTTACATACTAATGACTTTTTATGTATAATGTTTAATCCTAGGTGATATTTTTGACTTTATAATTAAAATGGTAATAAAATTTCAAGTAAATGTAATCAACACAAAGTTTAATATTCATAGGATAAAAAAATTTCCTCTAATATTATTTTTTGATAAGAATTTTACTTCAAAAACATAGGTATTTATCTGAATTATTATAAATTGAATATCATTATTTTCATATCATCCACGTGTGTTATATTTGTACTCTTAAATTACTATGTCTCAATACAAATATACTATTATGATTTAGTTATTAATGTGTTTTTTCTTAAAAAAAATTATTTCTATGTGTTATAAGTCTATTTACACCTATAATTTAAATTTAAATATTAAAATATATAATTTGTGAAAATTTTTCATCCTCGGGCAAATTATATCTACCTCTTGTAATTTATATACTAAATTAACAATTAAATATTACTAAAGTTATTATAAAGATCTATTCCCATGTGGTATTTAAACAAATATTTTAAAAAAGATTAAAAGATTCTATGTATAAATTCACAATTCAATTTTAAAATTCAACAATTTTTATGAATTATTTTTTAATATATTTTTACAACTAAAAAACAACAAAATAACAGTAAAATTTACAATCAAGTCCAATTTATATTAAAAAGTTCAATTAAAGTGTATTTTTTTATTTCGTTTCCCACTTACCAAAAAAGTGTACTTTTAATTTTGACATTTATGAGCTTTCATATAAAATATTTATTTTCGTATGATATTTTCTTACATTATTATTTAAATAATAATAATTTTTCATATAATATATAATCAACACAAATTTTAATATTAAATATTCTATTATAACACCATTCTTTGAGTAAATTAAATATAAATTAATTGAATATTTAAAATTTTTAATCATGTGTGATTTACTTTCACCCTATAACTAAATCATTAGTAAGTTTTCTTGTAAAGTTGCATTCCCGTTTGATTTGATTTTACTCTATAAATTAATTGTTATGAAGAATTTTCTTGTAATTTTTAACTTGTAACTTAAATATTTGACCCATATTTTTATTTTATTGTTATTGGAAAATGAAAAGAATGGTAGAAAACAATTAATCAGCGTCAAATAAAGGATTTTTGTCATTTGACTATAATTTAACCAAAGGTGTTTTTTGTCGCAATAATTTAGCAAAATTTACAAATTTTTTTAGATAAATTTAATATTGAAAATATGAAAAGGCTTTAATTATGATATAATAACCAAAATTAAATAATTACTATTATTACAATTGTAAAGGGTTTTGCTTTTAATAAGTGCTTTAAACTTTTTAAATTTCATATTATATTTTTATTCTTCTTATATATTTCCTAAAATATACTAAAATGTTTTTATAATAAATGAATAAAAATATTTATTTATTTTTAAAAGCTAAATGTTTATTTATTTTTTTGGTATTAATATTTATAATTTCTCAAGCAAATTAAATTATTTATTTTTATAAGATAAAAATTAGCAAAAGTTGGAAGCTTTTTCAAGTAAATAAGAGGATAAATTATTATTATTATTATAAGTCAACAATTATAGTGATATTTTAACAAACATAATTATTATAACTAATTATTGATGATTACTAATGTTAAGAATTTAAATGGGAAAGTGACTTACTATTTTTAAATTTTTTTTTGAAAGAAATTTACCCTTTTATCCTTCTCTTATGTTTCAAAGGATGATTTCACTACCTTAATTATATATATATATATATATATATATATATATATATATATATAAAGATAAAGATGTTTTTATATTATTGAATGATATATTTTATATCTATGATTTTTTAGTAAATAATATGTGGATATCACATTTCATGTGTTTTTGACTTTTTGTAAGTGTTATGTAATGGTACAAGAATAATAATTAATGAATTAGAAAAGAATATTATTGGTGCGAAAGTTATCACTAGAACCAATATTGGAGACAAGATATATATTCCAAGAATAAATATGGTTCCTTCTGATTTAAAATTTCCATTCAGATTTGAAAGAAGACAATTTCCAATATCTTTGTGTTTTGGAATGACCATTAATAAAAGTCAAGGACAATCTTTATCATATGTTGATCTTTTTCTTTCAAAACCACTGTTTATACATGGACAGTTATACGTTGCAGTCTATAGAGTGGGGTCAAGAAAAAGTCTGAAAATATTAATCATAGATGAAGATGAAAATAATTGCTCTTCTACAAAAAAAAATGTTGTTTTTAAAGAGGTTTTTTTGTGATGTTTAATTTATTTCAAGCATTATTGGATTTTTGTAGACAATGATAGAATTTTGAAGGATTATAAATTGGTTTTAGTTTCAATTTTAAGTTTTTTTTTTATAAATAAAGACTTTATTTTCACTAATTTCTACTCATTTCTTAAATTGTTATTGTAAATATAAAATTGATTCTTTATTTTTATATAAACCTAAAACACGAAAATTTTCTCGTGCACTTTGTGACCATGCTAGTTCAAATCCAATCCGTAAAGTGCGCGATCACTATCAAATCAATTATTAATTAGCTAAAATTTTATATAAATAATATTCGAAATTTCTAGTAAAGCAATAAAGCCCCTAAATTATAAAAGCATCATTTTATTTTATTACAATTTTCTGTTTCATTGGTGGGGCCCGTGTAGAAATAAGTCTCCTCTGTGGAGAGGAGAAATAGGGTGAGGTGGGGTTACATATAAAAAAGTCTAATTTGTCCTTGACTTTATTATTTTTGAATGAATAAATGTTTTTTAAATTTAAAGGGTAATTTTGTACTTTTATATTTTTACACATTTCTCTTATATTTCTCCACAATCAAACAACTACCATAATTAATTTCTCTTTTATCTCTTTCTTAATTCTCTCATACCAAACAACCTCTATTTCTATTTTATTTCTCTACTATTTATCCCTTCCCCGACTCTTCCTTCCCTATTTATCCCTTCCCCGACTCTTCCTTCAAACCAAACAAAGGACTAATGAGGAATAAGCTGGAAAAAAATGGCGGGAAACCAATTATTTTCATCCTACAGGGGAACAAAACGCGCACACAAGGATTTGCATACACGTTGCAGTTACAGTGTCAGTGAATAAATCTGGAGCAAACCAAGTTGTGAAATTTCAAATTTCTCATCTGTCTCTGCATTTCGATTCAAGAGAAGAAGAAGCATGTATTCGAGCCAGTTCGACGGTAACGCAGCCTTCTCCGGCGGCGGATTCATGCCTTCTCAGGCTACTCAAGGCCCTGACACTTCCCCCTTTCCCTCCAAGGTCCTTCTCTTTCTTACACTCCATTTTCCTCTTCGCTTCTTCCTCTTCATCATAATCGCAACCGATAATCACGCAGCATCAACACTAATTATACTCTAGGGTTTAGGGTTTTAACTTGCTCTTCTCATAATTGCAACTGTTTTGATAAAATTAGATGGAATTGATTTGTGATTCTATACTCATTTTTTTCTTCTTTCACAGAATCGTGATGCTCAGTCCTTGCTTCCTCTGACGATCAAGCAGATACACGATGCTGCTCAGTCTAGCGATGATAAAGCCAATTTGATTATTGATGGTGTGGATGTTAACAATGTGCGTGCCTTGAATCTGAGCTTGTGAATTAGTTATGATTTGTGGTTTCTCTTGTTCTGACAATTTTGAGTCCAGGTTACTCTTGTAGGAAGGGTATGTAACAAAGCTGGAAGGATTACTGATGTTACATTTGTACTTGATGATGGTACTGGAAGGATTGAGTGTAATAAATGGTGAATGTTATTAAATTTGTATTCTCCTGTCAACATTTTAATGTTTTATTTTGTGTTTTTTTTCCCTTTTCTTTTGTACCTTTACCTTTTGCCAATGATGAGTTCTTGTTTATTTGTAGGATTCAGGAAGCTGTAGATACAAATGAAGTGGATGGTATCTTGTATGTTACTATATTGCATTTACTATGTAGACTTTAAATTTTGCATTTAATATTATATTTAGCTAATACCTAATGGAGTTTTTAATCTTCATCCGTATGTATAGTAGTAGAGAAGAATGGCATGGCACGTAGTGCATTTTAATCACCTTTTGACCTTCTTTTATCAGATTTTCTTAATAAATTTTCCACTGGGTTAATTGAGCAAGGAAATGAAATGTTTCAAATTACATGTTAATACTGAAATAGAAATTTTTAATAAAGGAAAAGAAAACAGAAATATATGATATGGTAAGCTTTCTTTCTTTTTATCTTTCTACTATTTTATTTATCATCCTGCAGGAGATCACACAGACACACACACTGACACAACTGATCATTTTACATTGAGGTGGTTTGTAAAATTGTTGCCACCTCTATAATTTCTTCTTTTTCCAGACAATTTATTCCATATAGTACAGACTAAATTTCTAGTTTCATTAGGGATGGAATGTATGTGCGGCTACATGGACACTTGAGAAGTCTTCAGGGTAAAAGGACCTTAAATGTTTTCTCTTTTAGGTATGATATGAAGTTTACCTATTAATTGTCAGTTCAATATTTTAAATTTTCTTGGATATCTATTGTTATCATAACTATTAATTACCGAAGGATAGTTATCCTGTTGTCTAAGTGAATGACAGGGCAGACCTGTTGTTTTGCTCGCAGTTCAATATTTCACTTCCTTAATTTGTGTCATTTTCAGGCCTGTGACCGACTTCAATGAGGTTGCCACCCATTTCATTGACTGCATATATGTTCATCTCTATAATTCCAGGTTACGGGTATTAGTTATAAAATTGCAAGTTTTATGTTTGAGTTTGACATGATATAATGTTTGTATATGATTATGAATTTTGAGTCTTTGACAAGTCTGTACCATACACGTGTGTGTATTCTAATATTTCATCTGGTAACAATTAGCATCTTCAAGCTAGTGTCCCTATTCAGCAACATGTTGCTAATTCTGCACCAATTACTCCCACAAAAGGTTATCAAGCTCAAGCTGTCCCACCAAATCAAGTAAGTAAACCATTTTTTTTTTTCAGTTTTTGCTTCATTTTTGTTTGGTACCCTAACTGGTTTGCTACTTTTGCTTTGTAGTTTTCTGGTCAACATAACAATGGTCAGAAGAGTGTTGAACTTATGATTTTAGATATTTTACATCTCCCCACAAACAGGTTATTTTTTTTATAAGTAATTTTGTTTATGTTAATTTACTGGCTCTTATTGAGCATATAACTAACTGATAGTAGCCCAAACAGGCAAGTGGATAATAGGCCCACTATTTGGAGAGTGTATGAGAGCAGGAATAGGAGGGTGAGGGAATGATGAGCTGGCAGGGGAGTGTGTTGTACACAAGCCGTATGGTTCTTGTTGGTTGTAGGGATTTTCAGTTATATTGGGGAGGGTGAAGAGAGAGAGGGCATCTTTGGTTATTGGAATTTTGTTATGGATAGAGAGCAATAGCTCTCTGTTGGAGCTAGGCTCTGTGGACAGGATCTGATTTCCTGTAATTTCCTTTCTGTTTTGTGATTCAATAATACTGAGACCATTCTCTTCCGTGTTAATTGTCCTTTCTATTATATCTGTATTTTGGGTTTCCATCAATTTGGTCCGACCTGCCGGATTCACGGAGGGTGAATGCCACCTAAACCGAAGAAGAAAATGGAAGCAAAGGTGAACATGCTGGAGGCTGATATATGACCAGCCTTCAGCTGACGGTTGAAGCGATTCAAGCTCAAAATGCGTTGATCATGGAGAAGCTAGATGCCTTGAATGATCGACGAAAGATGAAAAATAAAGGTGACGATTCGGACGTTGACAAGGAGGAGGAAGGAAGTGTTCATGAGGAAGAAGGACCAAAAGTGGTACCCATTAAAAAAACCACTACTCGGAGGAGTTCGTTAGGGGGATTCAAGAAATTACAGGGTGATTCGCCGGAAGAGTTTCGCCAGTCGGTGAAGAAGATTGAGCTCCCGATGTTTGATGGAGAAGACCCAGCTGGGTGGATTTCCCGAGCTGAAGTGTATTTCCGGGTGCAAGAGACGCCAAATGATGTTCGTGTAAACCTTGCACAGCTATGTATGGAAGGACCGACAATCCATTTCTTTAATTCTCTTTTAGAGGATGAAGAAGAGTTGTCGTGGGAGCAGTTCAAAGGGGAGCTTCTCGACCGTTACGGATGCAGTGGCGAAGGGGACGTTTTCGAGCAACTCACCGAACTTAAACAAGAGGGGTGTGTGGATGATAATATTCAACGGTTTGAGCGTCTTACCGCGTAGGTAAAACGTATTCCGGATGAGCAATACTTTGGGTATTTCTTGCATGGACTGAAAGAGGATATTAGGGGACGTGTTCGTAGCCTCCGTTCGGTGGTTCCTTTGTCGCGGGCCAAGTTGTTGAACCTAGCTCGCGCTATTGAAAGAGAAGTTGCTGGGAGTAAGGGCGGTGGGTACCCAAGCCGAGGAAGTTTTGGTTCCTCTAGTGGATTCGGGGCCCAAGGAAATAAAAGGAATGGGGATTCTGACTAGATTCATGTGGGCCGTGGAAAGGATCACTTCAACGACAAGGGACTGACTAAAGGACGTTTTGGGTTTGGGCCCAAGGAGGTAAAAGACAGAAGAGTCTAATAAAAAGAAAGTAAGTACGATGGATCGAGGAATTAAGCATTTATCTCTGCAGGAATTAAATGAACGCAGGAAGAAAGGACTATGTTACAAATGTGGGGGTAAGTATCACCCTCTTCACCAGTGTCCTGACAAGCAATTGAAGCTCTTGTTGTTGGAAGAGGATGAAGTTGTGGATGACAATGGAGATTTCAAAACGTTGAACTAGTGACCTAAGAGATTCGGATGGAGAGTGTAGTATGATGCTGTTGGGGAATTTGATTTGCCATCAACAGGATAGCCTTCAACGGGAGAGTCCTCAAACCATGAAACTGAGGGGGAGTTTAAAAGGGATCCTAGTGCTTATATTGGTTGACAGTGGGGCAACTCATAATTTTGTTTCTAAAAGGCTGGTTTCTAAGGTGGGTTGGGAGGTCGAAGAGACAAAAGAAATGAAAATTAAGTTGGGGGATGGGCATAAGGCAGCAACAAAAGGGGTGTGCAAATCACTGGATCTGAAACTAGCAGAAGCTGATTTTTCCATTGATGCTTTCCTATTTGATCTTGAGGGTATTGATTTGGTGTTGGGAATGTCGTGGTTGTCCACATTGGGAATTACAACTGTTGATTGGAAAAACCATGAGATGGATATTTACTGGCAAGGAGGAGTGGTTACAATTCAGGGAAATTACAACAAACAGACTCAGAATGTATCTTTTCAGAGTGTGATAACTCAATCTACAAAGGTAGTAGAAGACTCTTATTTTGCAACAGAGGTTCATCCTCGAGCTCAAGTCGACAAAGGCAGCGGGATTTTGAGCCCATCACAGTGTGAGGAGTTAGAAAAGATGCTGGACAGATTTGGGGAGGTGTTTAATGACCCTTAGGGGTTACCTCCTAAGAGGAATAAAGAGCATGCCATCACCTTGCTAGAGGGACAGGGCCCAGTGAATGTGAGGCCCTATAGATACCCTCACCACCATAAAGACGAGATAGAAAGGCAAGTGAGAGAGATGTTGCAGTCTGGAATTATCAGGCCCAGCCAAAGTGCTTTCTCTAGCCCGGTCCTTTTAGTTAAAAAGAAAGATAATTCATGGAGGTTATGCGTGGACTACAGAGCCTTGAACAAAGTCACAGTGCCAGATAAGTTCCCCATCCCTGTTATTGATGAATTGTTAGATGAAGTGCATGGCGCTAAATATTTCTCTAAGCTGGACTTAAAATCTGGTTATCACCAAGTAAGAGTGAAGGCTAGTGACATACATAAAACAACTTTCAGAACCCATGAGGGTCACTATGAGTATCTAGTTATGCCCTTCGGTCTTATGAATGCACCTTCAACCTTTCAAGCATTAATGAATGACATATTTAGGTCTATGTTGAGGAAGTATGTTCTAGTGTTCTTTGATGACATTCTCATCTACAGTAGAGATTGGGAGACCCATATGCAACACTTAGTTGAGGTGTTACATGTGTTGTTAGATAAAAAATTAGTGGCCAACAAGAAGAAGTGTCATTTTGCTCAAGTTACTATCGAGTACTTGGGGCACATTGTTTCTAATGAGGGTGTAGCAATGGATCCGAGCAAGGTGGAGTGTGTTTTGAAGTGGCCTGTCTCAAAAAATGCAAAAGGTGTTGGGGGTTTCCTGGGTCTCACGGGCTACTATAGGAAGTTTGTCAAAGACTATGGAAAATTGGCAAAACCTTTAACTGCTCTTACTAAGATAGATGGGTTTAGATGGACTCCAGTTGAACAACAAGCTTTTGATCATTTAAAGGAGAAGATGACAACAACACCAGTTTTAGCTTTACCAAATTTCAGCCAAGAGTTTGTAATTGAAAGTGATGCTTCAGGTGGAGGAATAGGAGCTATTCTCATGCAGAAGGGCAGGCCAATCGCTTATTTCAGCAAGGCTTTGAGGGAGCGGAATTTAGCTAAGTCTGCTTATGAGAAGGAGCTCATGGCAATGGCATTGGCCATCCAGCAATGGAGACCATACCTCTTAGGCAGAAAGTTCACTGTGTGCACAGATCAAAGTTTAAGAGGGTTGTTTTTACAGAAGATAACTACCGGGGACCAACAAAATTGGGCTGCAAAGTTATTAGGCTATCGTTTTGATATAGTCTACAAACCTGGGGTCGAAAATAAGGGTGCAGATGCCCTGTCCAGGATGCATGAGGAAGGCAGATTTCATAGTTTAATCCATGTTCCAGAATGGGAAAACAGTGCTGACATTATGAGGGAAGTGCAGCAGGACCCGAGGTTAGCTAAGATCATCCAAGGCCTCTCTGAAAATTCCACATCTTTTCTTGGTTTCAGCTACAAAAATGGTGTGCTTTATTATAAGAATCGGCTGGTACTGTCTGAAAATTCGGTGTGGATTCCTACTTTGCTGACTGAATTCCACATGACCCCTGAAGGGGGCCACTCAGGGTTTTACAGAACATATAGAAGGTTGGCTGCTAATCTCTATTGGCATGGGATGAAAGAGAGGATTCAAGAGTTTGTCAAGGGATGTGACACTTGTCAACGGCAGAAATATTTAGCCAGCTCCCCAGGGGGTTTGTTGCAGCCTTTGAATATCCCTGAGCAGATTTGGGAAGACATTTCCATGGACTTCATTACTGGCCTTCCGAAGTCCAAGGGATATGAAGCCATTTTTGTGGTGGTGGACCGTTTGTCAAAGTACAGCCATTTTATCCCAATTAAACACCCATATACTGCAAAAACTTTGGCTGAGATTTTTGTCAAAGAAGTTGCTAGACTACATGGCATTCCAGCCTCTATCCTTAGTGACCGTGACCCAGTTTTTGTCAGTAATTTCTGGAAGGAGATCTTTAAATTCCAAGGAACTCAGTTGAAGATGAGCACCGCTTATCAGCCTCAAACGGATGGCCAAACAGAAGTTGTGAATCGCTGTTTAGAAACATTTCTGCGTTGTTTCATAGCAGATCAGCCTTGGACGTGGGTGCTGTGGTTGCCATGGGCTGAATATTGGTACAACACCAATTTCCACAGTTCAATAGGAACCACATCGTTTGAGGTGGTGTATGGAAGGCCTCCCCCGGTCATTACCAGATTCCTTCCAGGGGAGACATGTGTTGAAGCTGTGCAGCGTGAACTATTAGACTGTGATGAAGCACTGAGTCAGCTGAAGCAACATCTGCTTCGTGCTCAAGGGCGCATGAAAAATCAGGCTGATGCTAAGAGAGTGGAGAAAAGTTTCAGCATAGGAGAATGGGTGTTCCTCAAGTTGAAGCCTCATAGGCAACAGACTTTGAAGTCTAAGATCTGTCCTAAGCTTGCCCCTAGGTATTATGGTCCTTTCCAAATTACAGGGAGAGTAGTGGCTGTGGCTTATAGACTCCAACTTCCTTCGGAGTCGCGTATACATCCTGTATTTCATGTGTCACTCCTCAAAAAGGCTGTTGGGACTTATGATGTTGAAAAAACCTTGCCTCCCGCTGTACCTGCTGCAGTTTTGGCTACTCGCATAATTCCTCTTAAGGGGGAGTTGGTTAAACAGTTATTGATCCATTGGCAAGGGAGACCAGCTGAAGGGGCCACTTGGGAAGAAGAGTTTTTTATTAGAAACCAATTTCCAGATTTCAGTCTTGAGGACAAGACTGATTCTCAAGAGAGCGGCATTGATAGTAGCCCAAACAGGCAAGTGGATAATAGGCCCACTATTTGGAGAGTGTATGAGAGGAGGAATAGGAGGGTGAGGGAATGATGAGCTGGCAGGGGAGTGTGTTGTACACAAGCCGTATGGTTCTTGTTGGTTGGGGGATTTTCAGTCATATTGGGGAGGGTGAAGAGAGAGAGGGCATCTTTGGTTATTGGAAGTTTGTTATGGATAGAGAGCTATTGCTCTTTGTTGGAGCTAGGCTCTGTGGACAGGATCTGATTTCCTGTAATTTCCTTTCTGTTTTGTGATTCAATAATACTGAGACTATTCTCTTCCGTGTTAATTGTCCTTTCTATTATCTGTATTTTGGGTTTCCATCACTAACTCCCTTCTTGGTGCCTTTGTTTTTCCTGAGTGTCAGATTATCCTTGTGAGTTTGTACTTATATATATACCCACACACAGATATTCATGCCTTTCTATACAAAACTTTCTTAGATTTTGCAACAGCTAAGCATTTGTCTGCTGTAGAAGTAGAATAAGGAATTTCCTAGTTGCTTGATTTGCCGTAAGATTGTAAGCGGATTTTCTTTTTATTAATCTGTACAGCTTGAAGTGTATGAATTCTATGGGTCTGTGTCCATAGATGAGAATTGTCTGCATTTTAAGAATTGTCCATCTGACCATCTAGTGTGATTATACAAGGCACAAATTCATAAACTGCTGTCTTGAGCTTATAATGTGAATCAGCCAAGTGTTAGTGTGTGTGACATGATTTATCTTGGTATCCATTAGTTCCATTGGGGGTCGGAGAAATGTAATCTTGTGTATGTTTCCAGTTATAACAAAAAACAAATCCTAGAATGAGGGATATGTTACTTTAATTGTAAAGCTGAACAGAATATTCCACTTGTAGAAAATTTACTATGGTATATATTCTCAGAATTAAACAGTGAAACCACTTATACTTTAGAAACATTTTAACTTGATGGCATATTGCAATCCAATCATACAAAACCATCACATGAGCTTACTTAAAACTTTTCACTTATTTGCCTTTAAGATGCATATATAGAATATTACATTTACGATGCTTTTATTTTTCTCTCCAGTTCCTTAATCTGTTAATCATACTATTATGTATGTGTTATTCCTTGATAGAATTGGAACTATGTCCTTGCAAGATTTTGTCCAATATTCATAACTTAAACTTTCTGTTACTGATGTCTCAGGTCAAGGGATGAGGGAGTCCATCGTGATCTTATTGCACAGCATCTTGGAATTCCTTTGGATAAGCTCATGTCTCTCTTTCCTCTCTCTCCCTACCTCCCTCCCCTTCTCATGCTATTTAAGTTTTGTTTACACTTGATTCTGGTTTTGCAGGCTGGCTATTAAAAATCTTATTCAGGAAGGCGAGATTTATGAAGCTATAGCTGATCACTATAAGTCAATCGTCAATGGTTGACATCTTGATGGACGAAAACATCAATCTTGCCAGAGTATGCTCAGCTTTGTTGTGATGCTACATATGTGGACATAGGGGCAAAGCAGCAGTTCTGCTAGATTTTGATCAACTTGTTTCTCTTTTCTCTTGATAACTTACATGTTAGAGTATGAACTGGTGACAAATATAACATGACATGGAATGTATCTGCTGTGTAAAGGGATTTTCTCAGACCGATGAAGATTAACCAGTTTTAAGGGCTTATCGCTACTGTAGTCAGCAGTGAACGTAGTTATCTTGTAATAGGTCTAAGGCCTAAGGGTCCTGCAGAGTGAGAAGCCAATGGGCTTCCTTACAAAATGGTAAAACTTTTATAGCATCAATTTGGACCAAGTATTGGGCCTATTTAACACCACCACTTTTCGCATATAAATTCCTTGGGCTGCTTATTACTAAATTTGGACCAAGTATTGTATCCGTTCGCGGTTTTACTTCAATGGACCAAAAAAAAAAAACCTTGGGCTGCTTATTACTAAATTATGAGTTTAAGTATGGCATGTAAAAGCTTACATGTTAGAACCATGCACACTGGTTAGTGGTTCTGCATGGAGTGGCATCTGGAGTTCAAAGACACTAAGGCGTTGTATTCCTATTTTAATTATGCGATATCATGAACCAAAGTACTAAATAGCAAAGCACAAATAATAGAACATTATCACATCAAACGTTGCATAGCACTAAAATTTTATCCAGTCTTGTATAATCAGATTTTATAGTATCAGATCTTATCCTATCATCCATGTCAAATATACTAAAACTTTATGAACGTAAATCATTATTATTAAAGAAGGATGCAAATTAGAATCTACAAGTGGAAGATGGCGGTCGCACAAGCATCACGTTTTCCCTCCCTCAGCTCCACCCCTTCCACCGCCCTCGTCTTGTGTCTGAAGGGCACGTGGAAACAGCCAAACAGAGCCCTTGTTACCAAGTCACGTGCTGTGGAGGTGGATTTATCTCTCAGACCGTAGGCCTCTCAAGACGCCACGTGCGATCTCATTTTCAAAGTTTGACCCTCATGTGGATGCGCACCGTTTTCACTCTACCTCCTTAATTAACTTCCAGTTTTTTATTTTGATAGGTATGATGAAAATTGTTTAAATACTCACACTGAATCCGAGTTTACGTACTAAATTGTTAGTCTGTTACCATATATAAACAAAGTTAGGAATAATGCCAAAAGAAAATTATTTTTTGACTTAAAAAATGGGGAGCTAACAACCCTCTGATTCACTTGTGAGGGCTCTTCTTTTGTAACAGAATCGCAATCAACCACACGTATTGAGAATCCATAGTTGGACCCACATTTATATATGTCTCAAATTAATGATGTAGAATGTAACAAGAATAATTTAAGTATGACAACTAAAATAAAAGAGAATTAGGAAACTAGAATACAAAGAGACGAGTACCAGAGATGATGATGAAGTAATCACAACAATAAAATACAAATTAAGATATGGGCAGCGAACGTGAGGAATGATTCGCTTCTCTGACCACAAACTACTCTCTGCAATGGCTTTCTGAAACAAAGTTTGACCATTTTGGCAAAGTATTTGGCCTTCAATTAAAGAAAAAGGCCTTTAGTAGCCATCTGTCCCATTGTTTACTTTATGTTACAAAATTTGTATGTTAGTGAGGAGTTTTTCCATTTTTTTTTTTTAATTTGAAGTCCTCAATTATTAGTTTAAGTTTAAAATTAGTCCTTTTTCTTTTTACTGAAGGGAATCAAATCAAGTCTCAAATGCGAACACACTCCCGCCGAACTCTCTACCAATCTCAAACCCCTTCCTTTTTCTTTATTAATTCCTTATAATTAATTAACTTCATCAGCATGCAACCTTTAGCATTTGTTATTTTAGGCAATATATATTTTCCTCTCTGCATTCTGATTGCTTAGTGTAAAAGCATTTTTAACTCTTATCCGGGTTTTGAGGACTTGCTTGTCTACTGCCCACGTTTTTAGTAAATTCAATTGTTTCCCACTACCTAATCTCTATCTCAATGTCCCCTCTCTCACATGTGCACTTTGCTTGGCTTGTAATTTGGATTGGTGATTGGTGCTGTGGCTGAGTCACTATAAGACATATTTTTCTGTTAACATTTGAGCAAGTGTCCGCATGGTCCGGGGTCAAAGTGGCCATTCGGGGAAGAGCCACCATGCATACCTTGTTGCCTAAACCTGCTTCACTTATTGTATAATTGCATGTGATCAAACCATATCTAATACACTATTATCTTAATCCTCTTGTTGATAAAGCGACATGACAATTGACACCACTATCTTAATCTCAATTGTCTTTCAACCCTTCACCATGTCCAAGTGACATTTATGTATGTCATCATTAAATGCATGTAAAGATATTAGTCATATAGAACACTGAATTTGATTTCCTTCAATAGTTCCTTTTTAATTAATTAATCATTAATTATTGGATTGCAATTTGGTACTTCCAGCTAGAGAGGATTTTGGTACCTTCTTGTTATTTTTTTATTAAATAGAAACATAAAGGTCAAAACTACATAGGAACAAGTTGTGTATTACGTCCTAAATTATTTTAAAGACATAAAATAGATTTTAATTGAGACACATATATTACAAATGAGAATGTGAAAAATGGGGGAATACAATAAAAGACACAGGATAATAGTTATAGGGGTAAAAAAGTCTTTTCCAAAATTAAAAACACAAATTCTAATCATTAAATATTATCACGTAACTGTAAAAATACTAAGACCATTTAAAAAGTTTAAAAAATGATTAAATGATAAAAAAAGTACCAAAACCCTCTCTCACTTGAGGCTACAATGTACACTTGGCTCTCCTCTATCTAGTTTACTGTACATACCAATTTTTCTGTTCAATCATAGTGATTTGATTCAATTTCTAATTAACAGCAATTTGATTTACCTAACAAAAGTTCCGAAATTTTGATTAGTACATATAATTTATTTTGTAATTTTATTATCAGAAACCTTGAGTTGTTACAAAAGTAAAAATCATTTATACCAATCAATTTTCTGGAATATAAAATTGTATACTGAAAAACTATTTTTTTTCCTTTTGATCCAAGTACTTTCTTGAATTATATACTATAGTTCCTACTCTATTGAAGTTAAGACGACAAAGTACAAGCTCCCTTGTGGGAAGGGTTTTCTTTTGCTTGTTAACATACAACAATGGTACGATACGAATTTGAACTATTACATATAAATTACATAAATTCTTTACGATTTCATTCCTATTATTAAAGCTAGGTTACTGTGATTCATAATTTAGGGAGCCATCAATGGGTTTGAGGTCGGCTTAACTAAGTAGTTACGGGCAAGTTACGTTGAAATGTTGAATTGAGGCTTTAGTGAAAAATTAATGGATAAATTAAAATCTATCTGATGGAAAAGGTGGAGCCAGGATGCATTGTTTGCTTCTTATTCAACCCCATAGGGAGCTGTTTAAGCGTGACTGAACAGTGAGATACAAACTTTTTTTTTTTAAATTTCTTTATGGTCTTGGGCTAAAATTGACTCCATTCTTGTTGAGTTAAATTCTGGCTGGTACCTGTGTCTCACATAGCTCTAGTGTATTATTTTTTATGAAAGAACACTAGTATTTTTTTATGGAGTCAATCCTCCCCAAACAAGTAATATAACACACTTTTTAATATTCTTCTCTTGTGAGGGGATAAATATTCTCCAGGAGTAATTCTTTTTGTTCTTTGATGGAAATTCCATAAATATAGTTGTGCATAACCCTCGCAATGGATAGGGTAATTATCCACCAAATGGGTCTGGTTAATTACCCGCACTTTTTAATGGGTATTGGTGCGGGTAGTACCCTATGGTACCCTACCCTACCCATACCTGCACTTATATAATATATATAATTAATGTAATTTATATACATATGATTAATTTAATATATATAGTATTAATTAATATTTTTCCCAAAAAATTAATTAATGTTAATATATATAATAGTCACAAAAAAATATTAATATATACTACTAATTTAATTAATTTAAATGTTTTGGAAATTTTATAATTTTGTATTCATAAACACTAAAATAACAAAACTTAAACTAATTTCCATTCCCATCCGGCCGTTTTCATCTTCCATCCACTTTCATATTACCAAAGTTGTTTTGTAGTTAAACTTGGTGATCTATGAATTATTTTTCATTTGTACGCTAGAGTGATTTTTAAATTAATTTTCATTTTCTAATGAATTTATTATTTTCATAATTAACAAAAGTGCATATAATGGGTACGGGTACTTAAGTACCCAGCGGGTAAGAGTACAGGCATCAGAATCATTACGCACGTGAGTATGGGTCCGGGTCCGGGTACTTTTTCAAAACGCGGGTATGAGGATGGGTACAATAGTACCCTACCCGGCCCATTGTCATCCCTACTCGCATTGGAGTCGTGGTCAAACTCCAAAAATAATTCTTATTAAAATTAAGTTATTTAATATTCTTTATAAATTTATATAATTTAACTGTTGATTTAAAAATTATATAAATAGATCAAGTCTACAAAAATTCCTATAATTAAAGACTAATTCATGCTTCATCAATTATAACGTTATTAACACATAATACACTTTTAAAAATATAAGTATATATTGATTATAAGATTCATACCTATAAATATTTGATTTATCTAAAATATGATATATGTATGATTAATATATTGATATTATTAATTAACAATTGAATTTGTTAAATTTATATTTTATAAAATAATTATTAATAAAAGCAATTTTAATGAGGGTTACTCTTGTAGTAATTTGATTCCCACCTATTTTTTATGTTATTAGGTAATTTTACGTGAATCTAATTAAATATAGAACTCAGATTATTAAGAGGGCTATACATTAAATTTGTCCCATAATATAAAAATACATTATGAAAAAATGTGTGAATAAAATAGTCAACATTTTCTGTTTTTTTTTTTTGGGTTGCTTTTGTTGAGAAATTAGTCCCTTTACTAAAAAAAAGTAAAAGTAAAAAGAGTTAAAGTAACATTTTTATCATTGAAATTCAGACCAATTAAGTCTAAATTAATTAATGAATAAAAAATCTTAATAAGAAGAACAAAAACAAAAACTAAGCTTGATACACACACACACACACATATATATATATATATATCCCATTCATATAAAAATAATGCTATACATCTCTGTCCACCGAAACACATTAGATATTAATACATGCTTGCAGAATAAACCACAAAATGAGATACCTTGGTCTATTACGTTTCCGTTTTTCTACATTTAAATAAAATTGATTTTACACCAAAAAATAGATTTTAAAAGATTATGTATAAATTATGATATATATATATATTTAATACAAGTTATTTATTTCACTTTTTAACTAATTAATTTTATATTGTACTACTGTTATACCAAACAAGCTAATTGGATCACCTTTAGTTTAAAAAAAAACTGCACCTCCTGTAACAATGGTGTAAAATCTTTATATCAGATTTATTTTTAATATTGTATATATAATACAACATATAACTTTAATGATTTATAGTATATTTTGATTTAATCTAAAATCACGTTGTAACTCATGTCAACACTGCTCTCATTAGTATGGACTTCGATGATGTTTACAACGTGGTTTTAGGATAACCAAATATATTATTAGATTTTCAACGGTTTTTGTTTTTTCAACATACATAAAATTTTAAACCGAAGAGAATCGTGATCCGTCAATTGGATCGGTTATTATTATTTTGTTTGAATGATATATATGTACATAAAATAGTGTGCTAGCATAATTATACCACATTATTTTTATGGATAAAATGCACAAATAAGAGAGAGGAAACTGGTAGTTTACGCACAGGGGCCACTGTGATAAAAAGAGTGGCTTTACCACAGTGGCCCACTCTTATATGCATGAGTATTAGGACTCTATTTTGTTTTCTATTAACCCATCACCTATGCTTATAAATTACACGCGGAAGAGTTACCTCTTATTATTAGTGTCGTTTTCTTAAAATCACGAAGAAGAAAAACCTCATATTAATTAATGTATGCAAAGATTTTATTTGAAAAGTAGCTCTTCTTTATGATGATAAAATAATAAATTATTAGTGGAGCGTGTTGTTAAGTGGTTATATTAATTGATACTTTTGTCAACCTTACCATTGCACCTTGACAAGCATCGCAATATATGATCCTGTCGGTATATATCGGAGTTATCTGTTGTGTTCTCTTCACTTGTTTGACGTCTTTCTTGTCATTCGTTTGGTTCTTGTTCCTTAGCGGAGAGAATTATTGTTTACACAATGGAGGAATATATACCTTTTAAGTAGAGAAGCTTTCTCACGTAATTTTGATTTGACAATAATGTCATTAACTATGGCGATTCACGCATCCAATAATGGAAAGTATCCTTCATTTATCCAATAATGGTATAAACTGTGTCTCAACACGTGCAATTTGATGCCAACTCTATGACTAATGAATCATACACCTAATAATTCATGGACTGTGTGGATTAAAAAACAAAGTGATAAGCGAATTAAGCTTTCGAAGAATCTTAAAGACAACTTAAAATGTTTTTAAAAAATCATATATATCTGACGTATTTTTTTAAAAAATATATAAAAGGACAGGCTCAATAAATGGAAAGGACTGGTTTAGGATGCAAACAAAACATTCAATTTTTTTTTCAAATTAATTTAAATTATTTACTAAAAATTGTTGTTACAAGTTTTAGCTAAAAGTTAATTAGTGGGTAAAACTATAAAATCAAGGGCTAGAGTGATGTCAGGTGTGTTGTATGTTATTCATCCCTATATCTATTGACCATTTTGCATTTTAGTATTTTTTAGGAAAATGTTAAGAAAATTTTGAAAGTTGAAACTCTACATCCAAAATAAATACTTCAACATAAATATGGTAGAACGAGATAAGGGAGGGTGAGAGTGTGAACACAAGAGAGGAATGGACCTTGGTTAGATAAAAAAAAAGATGGAAAAATCTGCAATCAGGATTGGTCAAACAAGAAAGGACGTACGACCACTAGAGGATAATGGAGGTGCATGGAATTTAGACAAGAAATGACAAGTTGTGAGGCATGAGGAGTGTGTAACATATTTATTTATGAATTTCCTTGAAGAGTCTGATATTGCAGATCTATGGAAAGTGTTCTCGGTATGGGGAAGGAAGGTAGCATTTATGTATATCCCAAAAACTAGGGATAAGTAGGGGAGAAGGTTTGGTTTTGTGTTCAAATGGAATGATAATATTGTTGGCTTGGAAAAAAAGATTGAATCATATATAGTTGATTTCTATAAACTTCGAGTTAAGTTCTCTAAATTCAATAATGGGAGTAATGATGCTTTAGTCTCAGAGGTAATGAGGGGAATATATATGAAGATGCAATGAGTTAATAAGTACATTAGTGGTAAGGTTGATGGGAGTAGCTATATGGATGCTATACAATGAAAGGCTAAGAAATCGTGGAAACCAAAAAAGATTCAAATGAAAGATGATGAAATGAATTAGAGTGGGTCAGGGTTTCAGGTTGGGGATGTAGAGATGGGATGGTTGTCTAAATGTTTTATTGGTCGAGTGCATCAAGTTGATGAGGTATTTTTGTTACAAGATAAAATTGTGGAGGAAGGAATATGGTCAGTTAAAGTTATTTCAATGGGTGGTGATGATATAGTTTTGTTTCTTCCCTTAGAAGGCGAAGATTTCTTGCAGCTAATAAAAGAACTAGAAGACAAGTTTTCTAGGTATGTGGTTCATTTCAATTCAATTTCGGAGTCAAGAGGATGTGGTGTGTGATAGATTTGTGTGGTTATAATGTCAGGGTGTTATAGTGTTGGTGCATGCTTGGTGAGAGAATTTTTTTAAGCCACTCATTGTTAATCTAGGGAGGCATGTGTGTATTGCCACCGATGCTAAAAATATAGATCGATTGGACATGCTCATATGTTGACTCAGACTTCCTTAATGGAGATGATAAACAAATGGTTTAAAGTGAAGATTAATGATTTATTATTTTCCATTCCTATCGATATATTGGATCGTGGTTGATATACATAAAACCTATTTCAATATATCTCATTAAACTCGTTTTAAAGAAAGATCTTATTTAATATGAGAAAACCTCAGTAATATATCCTTTGATACTTTTTTTAATATACTCTCCATTAATTGATGAAATGTTTTACACATGAAAGATCTAAACTTATTGGTATTATTATTGTGATTAACATGTGTTCTCAAGTATATCCTACAAGACCGAGCAAAACTCAAAGATTGTGAACCTTTTTCCTAGTCTCCAATAGAGCTGTCAATTTGGGTTACCTGGATTGATGCAAGTAGCAAACTTTTGCGGACTGAACGAAAAAACTTGTAAGTTGTCCAGACTTTTAAAATAAAGTCACGAACACTATATGCTTTTTGCAGGGTAGCCTGAGCTTTTTTATGGGCTTTGGTGAGTGTTTACGGATAATGGACTTTATCGGGCCATGTTAAAAAAATTCGAAAGTTATTCGAGCTTATAAAATAAATTACCGAGCCCTACATTTTTTTGTCAGCTTATACTGGAGAGCCTGAATGTACGAGCCCATTTTGCCAACTCTAATCTCTAGGGAGTCTGAACATGTCTTTTGATAAAAGCATTCACCCTCTTTATGTTCCCCTAGCCTTGTGTGTAAAGGCCCACGTTTGTGCATTACCCTCTTCAAACGATTACTCTATCCAAATATGTTACTTATCCTCATTTGAGAGATCTAGTAATGTAGATGAGGAATTAGTGTAGTATCCACATTGTGTACGTGAGTCTCACACATACCATTATCCCTATGTTTGGTTGTGTGGAGGTGAGAGAGAAGTAAGGGGTGAGGAGAGAAGTAGCGGGTAAGTTGGGGACTTCTCTCGTTTGGTACGCGTGAGAAATAGAGGAAAGGTATGAGGGATTAATGGCCCCACGCTGCAGACATCTCTCTCTCCCAAATAGGCGAGAGATAGGGTGGAAACCAACTGAAAAAAACCAAGGCAAACCCTATTCTCTCTCGCATACGTTCTGCTTGGAGCTGGTCGTGGCGGAGGCAATAGACGGCGAGGCGGATCGCGACAGCTAATCGGAGAAGAAGAACGGAGCAAGTGGAAGGTGAAGATCTGTAAATCGGAGTTGCTCTTTATCCTTCTCTGGTGAGTGTCGAACGTCAAGTGAATCTTTGGTTACTGAATCGGAGCCATCAATGGTTGCCGAATCTTTGGTCCCCGCTACATATCAGAGCCATCAATGTGTTTGCCACCCTTCATTTCATCATGGAATGCTTGAATTTTGTTGACATGGATTGCCTATCACGTTTTTTTTGGTACCTTCACTACTCACGTCATTTGGCACCCTTTAATTTCGTCATGGAATGGTTTAGACATTTTCTGAGTTGGATTTTGTTGATTTTGGATGGGATTGATTACTTGTGTTAAATGAAAGGTTTCCTTTTCAGTTAAAACACCTCTTGTCTTTCAGATAATCGATTATTAAGACAAATTAATCGATTATTCTAAAGGTAATATACTATTGCCCCATCCTGACTTGATAAATAATCGATTTCAGAATGGAAAAATCGATTTTCTTGCAACAATTAGCTTCACCATGCCTCACTGACTTCTATATAATCGATTCCCAAGTAATCGATTTTCTGGATGTTAAAAAAACTTCTATTTTCTGATTCCATAACACATAAAATAGATTAATTTAACTTAACAATCGATTTTTTTCTTTTTTGGTGGGAGGAATAACTACCAAATTAATTAAATATACCATTTCTCTCTTATCTTTTTAATCAAACCAAATAACTCAAATTCACATTTCTCTTATATTTCTCATATATTTCCCTCCTACCAAACAACTCATAAATAATCTCTATTTTTCTCTTTCCTACTTCTATTTTCTTTATTTCTACACTACAATCAAACATAATGTACATGTTTCTTTGTCTCTTCTACTAAAGACTTCAAATAATCAGAGAGGATTTTTTCCGTCATTTTTTTTAAGCATGTTTCTAGAAAACAAGAAAAGTTCCATACAAATGTTTCCATATTTGTTTTGATATATACAACCTTTATTTAATAGCAATAAAGGGTGTATCTATGGTCCTAGGTCCATGCCCGTATTAATGATACATGAATGCCACTGGTGGCCATTCCTTAGGAATAACTGGGCAGCCTGGCTCTGCCACTGTTTACCAGCTATCCATTTGACTATACGTTTAATTTATAGTTGAATAAAATTATTTTAAAAATTAATAGTTGAGATAAGTGATGTGTATTTTATGAAATATGTTAAATATAAATGATTTAAAATTAATTTTGTGAAATTATGATTTTACACGCTAATAACGAGGCCTAATCTATATATCAACTGCATCTTAATTATATATATAGTATGCATGTTTGATTCTTTACTTCAAATTACGTTGTAGATGCAGTTTAACACTATATATTGTCAGTTAAATTGTACCTTTGTTTTGTAACGTCATTTTAATGTAATTTAAAAATGTTATTATTCTTAATTGTGTTAGAGGAAAAAAGAAAAAAGAAATCAAGCTACCAATTTACAGTTTACACACCGGTACACACACGCACAATACAATCTCATATAAAAAGATCGCATGGTATTTCGAGATCATTTTCTTGACACGTGTCTTGATTTTTTAATTTAAACATTGGAATATTAACTATTTTTTAACCTGTGCAGAATAATAAATTAAAAAAAATATTAAAAATTATAATTATTACAACATTTATTTATTTATTTATTTTAGGACGTATTTGGTAAAACTAGGAAAAATGTTACCTGGTAGCTGATAAATTAACTGCTAGCTGATAAGCTTTCAACTTATAAGCTCCGAGCTGATAAACTAATTTATTGAATTAAAAATATTTAGTTCCCGAACCCATACACGTTTCGGTGGGTCTTACTGTAACAGATTTGTCTGGAAATATTCGTACCCATATTTGTCCACCCCGGCGGACATTTCGTGATATTGCCCTCCTCCCCGCTTCTATTTGTCTAGATGTGATCCAAGCGGGCTCAAGTGCCTGAAGAGACTTATTAGAAAGACAAGACAGCCAATCCGAAATGTCACGAAATCCCCCGCTCTTCGGGGATGCCCTCAGCGCCGAGGAACGTGTACTAGGGTGTATGTGCGACTCGTTCAGATCATAGACTAATACAAACGAATGGAAAGAAATTTTTCCAGTATCGGTGATTGGTTAAGATAGTGGAAAATCCCAGATAAGGAAACCCTAGGAGAGCCACCGACTCCAACTACCGTCCATGTACGATCCATACTAGATCTGACCAACTTCCAATCCTACCTCCTCTACGTTCTTGACAGCCCATCTTTGTCTCAGTAGAGTCTTTCAGTGGCATGTTTCGGTCCTCTTTCCCATTACTTAGAAAAAGTGAGCCACCGGTTCAGGTACAAGATACTATCATTACCGCCTGGACAATTAGACATCCAACCCGTAATCGCAACGACCCAATTGCAAGAGCGGAGCTCTACCAACTGAGCTATTTCCCCCCGAGCCAAGTGGAGCATGCATGAAGGAGTCAAGTCAGTCTTCTATTCTTTTCCTTGGCGCAGCTGGGCCATCCTGGACTTGAACCAGAGACCTCGCCCGTGAAGTAAATCATCGCACCTACGGTCCAACCAATTGGGGGAGAATCAATAGATTCCTTTTCGGGAGCGATTCATCCTTCCCGAACGCAGCATATAAACTAGTTGATAAATATAAAATGACATAAAATATTATAACTATATAAGTTTTATTTTATAAATTCTATTTGTGTTTTTTAGATAAAAATATATTCTATGTTATTATAATTTTATATTTAAAAAAATTAAATTTTTATTAAACTTTTTAATGATAAAATATTTAATTAGAAAGTGAAATAAATAGTATAATATAATGTAAAAATAATTTCATAAAATAGTAAAAAGAAAATAATAATTTAATTAATTCATAAATTTTTAAATTACTTATTATATAGGTAACAATAGGTAAAAAAACATGAAAGATTTTTGTTATTAAAATTGAAAATAGGTAATAATAGGTAAAACAAAATTAAGGATAATAAGAGAAATGTATTAAAATATAAGGAATTGTGATTGAAGAAAATTAAATAGGCTACAAATTAGAAATTAGGTGAAATAACTTGTAGCTTATCAAACATTTTTGTGTTGGTCAAACTAGCTTATAAGCTAGTCAAATAAGCTAGTAGCTAGCTTATAAATTTTACCAAACACATTCTTAATATTTATTTCCATTTTATTACAAAAAAAACAACGTGCAATTCATTAATAGTATTATATTTTTTATAAAACTTTTTCACTTTTAGAGCTTATCATGTAAAATAACGGAAGTACGTGTCATTAGAGTTACATACACGCACGCCGATTCCGCTCTACCAAATCCGGTGCTTTGCTCTCGCCAGTGTCCCAAACTAATTAAGAACTATGGTTTATTTACCATCCAAGATATCCGTTTTAATTAAGAAGAAAAATACCACAAAAGAAAAAAAAACAGTTAAAATATTTGTATTTGGGCTAACATAACTATAAGCATCTCCGTCATGAGAGATAAAAAAGAGAGAAAAAGAAAGAAGGAAAAAACTACCTGGACTTTAGACAGACGGAAAGTGTGACTATAGAAGCCGTGATTCAAATAGTTTATCTTCTAAAACTCACAACTTTTTTTAATTAATGAAGGAATTATCACAAAATTTTAAATTATTAATTAAATATATAATAATATTTATATTATATTTTTTAATTAATATGTTTTCTTATGTACGCATTTTTTAGATTTAATGTATGGATAATGCATGTACGAAATTTAATTTTTTTATTAGATGAAAGGGACATTAAAAGTAAAATTATAGATCACTAAATTATAAAGACTCACATCATATTATAAATTAATTATTTAAAAAATTATAGTTATTAATTAAGTGAAGACATATACATAAAATCCATTCTTTTAAACTCATTTTAAATATATATATCAATCAAATTTTTAACCTTGATATTTTCTAAATTCACTCTTTTAATTATAATTATCTTTAAATTAATTCTACAATAAATTTAAACAAACAGTCCCTACAATATATGCTGTGCTTTTCGATTTTTAAATGGAAATATGTAAGAAAACAGTTCATTCCAATAAATGAATAGAGGGACCATGTCCATTCCAATGAGAGACTCACCCGTTATGGGTAATGGGTCACCGTGTCCCCTCTTCTTCCGTCTTGCTTCCCCACAATCATACACTACATATATATTTACCCCACCATATATTATACTGATGCAATCCTCCGTCCGTATTTTTAAGATTCTTTTAATCATTTTACACAGTTTAAGAAAAATTAGTTAATGTATTAATTTTTTAAAAAAATCATAGCATTCCAAATATATTCCTATTTAAAAGTCATTATATTTTAGAGAAATTAATTGTGACATAGTGGAAGACTCCAAAAGTCACTTTCCAATGGTGTAGTTGGGCAATGAACATGTAGGTAAAACTTCATTAATTATTTACACTTATCGATATATGAGAAATAAAAAGAATTGAATATTAATGAAGGACAAGTATGGAAAAAATTATTGTTTTACCTAAAAATTTGTAAAAGGTCTTATATCAAGGAACACTTAATTCTTTTAGAAGTAGTATTATAAATAGGGATGGAGGGAGTATAATTCTTTACACTCATAGTACTATTTATTTTTTTTCTTTTTTACACTCATAGTACTATTTATTTTTTTTCTTTTTGACATATACTAGTTTAATTATATGTAATCAATCTATTATTAGTTGATTGTTTAGTCTCTATCCTAAACTAATTGAGCCATAAATATCTATACCCTCATCCATACTTGCGTTGCGTATTTGGTTGCCATCCAAGTCTATCTATCTCTTCTCTATCTCTGTCTTAAAGCAGTGCTTTTCTATTCGTGGGCAAAAACAGAGCGCCACCGCCCATTTCTTCCTATAAAAAGCTTCCACTTTGCCTTTCTATATCCGCACATATATTGATATTGATATATATATTCTTCCCGTCCTTCCTGTTTAACACAATCAAATATATGTAATAAAAAATATTGAGGGTGATTAAAATATAAGAAATGTTAATGTGTTACTTACATAGTTACATTATACTTAATTTTTTAATAGTAATTCAGATCATTCAAAATATTTTTTTTAAATACATATATTAATTATACTGTAATAAAATGGAAGAGATGTGATAGTAATTAATTAAAATCTTTATAATGGGTTGAAGTATATATATCCTAGTACTCCCTTTAATTAATTTCTTTTATTTGTAAAAAATTATAGTTATTAGTTTAATTAAATGGATGATAAACAATTTATAATTATATATTTAAACATATAAATTTGATTTTATAAGAATTTCTCATTATTATGATCTTCATGTTATTGACAAGAGCAAGAATATAGATGCCAAATTTTGAATAAGGGCAAACTATTTGTCGGTTAGAAGAGATGTAAGATTATTTTATAGATATAATTAGAAAAGATATATATACACATGAATGGAGGAGGCATGGGCATTCTGCATTCATATATATGATACAAAAATGATGTTTATACATTAATTTGAATATATACTTCTTTACATGTTTATCTTCTTTAATAAAAAAAAGAAAATAAATACTTTTATTATTTTCTCCCTCTCTCTCTCTTTTTTTCTATAAAATAAAATAAAACGAGAATATAAAAAAAAGAAGAAGAAAATGTAGTATAGAAAAATATGATCTGTTGTTGTGTGGGATATTTATTTAGTTACAGCCATCCTATTCCTAAGAGAAAGAACCTCGTTTTTCGAGCAACCCTAAGCAGCAGCTGAAGTCTCTTTCTTTCTCTCTCTTAGAGCACCTCTATATCTGTGTCCTAATCTTGCACTCCTTCTTCATTCAATTCAACATCTCTCTCTCTCTCTCCCTTGTTCACACACACACATAGCTAGATTCTATAAGATCGCAGTTTCCAAAGAAGCCAGCAACTGAAGTTCAAGTTATTGTTTCACGTTGATCGACGAGACACAGCCAAACAAAGCCGTTTCAAACTATGGACTCATCTTCCTCTTCACCGCACTCTCTCGCTTTCTCTCTTTCCAATCACTTTCCTAACCCTTCCCCTTCTCCCCTCTCCCTTTTACACTCCTTCACCTATCCTTCCTCCACACCCACCCACACAGGTCTCTCTATTTTTTTTATTGCTTTCTTTTCTCTCTTTATTATAATATAATATAATATAATAATCTCTAAAAAAGAACACACTACTTCAGGAAGCAACGCCACACCGGAGGCCACGAACAGCACCGTGGGAGGAGCAGCCAATCTCTCCATCTTCACCGGTGAAGCAAAGTTCGAGGACTTTCTAGGCGGTTCCGTCACAACCACCACCACCACGACTTGTGCACCCACACAGCTTCCGCAGTTCTCCACCGACAACGACCTATACGATTCGGAGCTGAAGACAACCATAGCAGCTTGCTTCCCTCGCGGCTTCGGCGCCGAACCAACCTCCGAGCCTCAAAAGCCCTCTCCCAAGAAAACCGTCGACACCTTCGGCCAACGCACCTCCATCTACCGTGGCGTCACCCGGTATATATAAATATTATTTTTATTATAAAATAAAAAAGCTTTAAAATAATAATAATAATAATATTTTATTGATTGTTCAGACATAGATGGACTGGAAGGTATGAAGCTCATCTATGGGATAACAGTTGTAGAAGGGAAGGACAGAGTCGGAAAGGAAGGCAAGGTAATTAATTACATTTACTACAATGATAATAATAATAATAATAATAATAATTAATATCTCTATTCTCTAGGGTTTATAAAATTGAATAATAAGGGTTTGTTTGTTTAATTGATGTTGGAATATGTATCTAACGTGCGCGGGGATGGGATAGAGCGGAACGGGTCCACGAGATCTGCAGGGAACGGCCCACGGAATAAATGGGAGTAAAAGAATGTGGCTTACTTACTTTCTGTTCAAATCCCAATGCAAGCCCTTCCCTTGTCAAGGGTTCAGATTTCTCTGCCAACACAACCGACCCTCTCTCCGTCGCAGCATTCGCATTAGAGATTATTTTTTGGCGTCTTGCTAGCTATAGTTTGCTGTATAGGACGATATAGTGCAACAGTACTGTCACACTGCGTGCGTTAATTTTTATTTATTTGATTATTGTGCTTGTGCGTGACTGGGTGTTGTTGCAATTGCAATGCTGAAGATTCTGACCGTGCTTTTGCTTTTCTTTTGTTTCTTTATGTGGATGTGATCATCATTGCTCACCCGTGGGATCCTTTGGTCATTATGCGGTTTCAGTTTATTTGGGTGAGTCTAACTTTTCAAATACCTTATGGTTTACACATTGACCATCATCATTTTGTTTTTATATATATTCCCTCCTCCTGTTCGGTCCTATTCATGAATTTGAATTCTTAGATTCAGATTCTTCCACTCATCAAGCTTAATCATGAAAATTACATATATATATATAGGTGGTTATGACAAGGAAGAGAAGGCGGCCAGAGCTTACGATCTCGCTGCTCTCAAGTACTGGGGTCCAACCACCACCACCAACTTCCCTGTAAGTCATACAATAGAATCATATATATATATATATCTTTTCATTGCATGCAAGTTGCAACTCTCATTCACCACTTTGCATTTCACAGATTTCCAACTATGAGAAGGAACTGGAGGAGATGAAGAACATGACCAGGCAAGAGTTTGTTGCTTCTCTACGGAGGTATTAAAACTATAAATATAATTACATTTTAATTATAAAATTATGGCGAGCATTTTTTATTAGACTGTTTATATATTAAGGAATAGTTTGACTTTGAAGGGCACTAATTTTTGTTTTCCTCCATATACTTATTATAGGAAGAGCAGTGGTTTCTCTAGAGGAGCCTCTATTTACAGAGGAGTGACCAGGTATGTATATATCTATCTTGTATTGTACTTTAAAGGATTAGTAGCTTTTTGTGGCCTCTCTTGTTCATTCTTTTTGGCCGTTTGATTCTGAATAAAATAAATTAAATTAAAATTGGGGTTTTGTTTCTTCAGGCACCACCAGCATGGGCGATGGCAGGCAAGAATAGGCAGAGTTGCCGGAAACAAAGACCTCTACCTTGGCACTTTCAGTGAGTAGTAGTACTACTGTTCCATAAATTAATTAATTAACACCAATTATTGTTATTGTGTGCTTTCTATTATTCTATTCATATTTTTTATTTTTTATTTTTTTTTTATGTTAAAAAATTTATATAGGCACACAGGAAGAAGCTGCGGAGGCGTATGACATTGCAGCTATAAAATTCAGAGGACTAAATGCAGTGACAAACTTCGACATGAGTCGCTACGATGTAAAGAGCATTGCAAATAGCTCTCTTCCCATTGGGGGATTATCAAGCAAGAACAAAAATTCCACAGATTCTTCTTGTCTATCAGCTGATAATAGCAAAAGCCATGAGGCAATAAGTCGATCCGATGAACGAGATCCATCTTCAACAACTTCCTTTGCATCACAGCAACAACCTTCAAGCTCTACTACTACCTTAAGCTTTGCCATTCCCATCAAGCAAGACCCTTCCGATTACTGGTCCATCCTCGGCTACCATAATCCTCCTCCTCTTGATCACACCACTGCCGTCAGGAACAACAATAGTAGCACTGTACCCTTCCAAATGGACTTCTCTAATAACAGTGATAACAATAATGCATCGTTTTTCAGTGGAGTAGGAGGAGGAGGCATCTTTGTCCAAAGTGGAAGCAGTGGTTCTTCTACTGCTTCAAGTTCTTCAATCCCATTGGCTACGCCCATATTTGCCTTAAATAGTAGTAATGCTAGTAGTTATGAGAACAGCTGGATAGGAGGTGGTAGCGTGCACACATTCCAAACTCATGCAAAACCGACTCTGTTTCAAACGCCAATATTTGGAATGGAATGAGGTCATGCAAGCACAACCAGAACCAGGTGGGATGACTGGATGAGAATCTGTGCATAGCATAGCATATACTATAATGATCAAAGTGTGTGGGAAGGACAGTGGTGATGGTGTTTTATTAATTAGCATGCAATGCAATGCAATGCAGAAAAAGAAGAATTCAAGTCCATAGCTCTGATGAGTTGGACTGACAATCATAATTCATGAGAACCGTAGCTAGCTAGCTACCTGACACTGTACTAACTACTCAAAGTTCCTTTGTTCAAGTCTTGTTGCATTTCCTTTTTCTTTATTTTTTTTTTTTTCATTTAGCCTTTTTCTCCCTCCCCTGTTAATATACTGACATGATTTATGAGTATAATGGGAAAGAAATCCTTTTGTGATCCCCTTTCATTTCATTTCCTTTTGTTTTTAGGTGTATATCAATTGCCGTCTATGTGAAAGGCATTGAATGCCTATGCTCTTGTTGTACCTTTGTTGTGTCTTAACTTATTTAGGTAACTTCGCATCATATTAGCTAGCTAGATAGTTTTATTTTATTTCTCTTTCAAAAAGAAAAAGAAATTGAAATCACAAGTGCACTAATAATTAATATTGGATTTGGATTTATGATTTAATCCTCAAATTCTTGCTACATAATGGGTTTTTACTCTAGTCTTTTTTTTTTCACCTGATGAACTACATATCTTTATCCTCATTGCCGTGTTTTCTATCCATCATTCTGTATGTGCCGCGGAAAATGTAGAAATTAATTAGATTCGTTTGAGTAGAGAGAGCCTCGGGAGAATTTGAACTCTGGCGTTTATTGTGAGTGGGCGGGCATCTCTCTTTCTCTTTTGCCTGAACTTGTTTCACATGCAATGCAAGCACTCTCTTGTACTTTATCTTGTGACTGTATACTCATTGCCTTTTACTTTTCACTATGACTGAAAAGGTTAAATGAAAAAAAACCTGTTTAGTGATTGTTTCTTCTATTTTCTTTTTTTTTTTTTATTTTATTGTAAGGAGTTTGCTGTGGTTTTTTACTTTCAAGAACTGAACGAAAATTGATTTTAAATGAATTATGACGCAACTATATATATAAACAACACCCAAGAGAAAAGCAAGTATAAGATGTGAGCTTGTCTTGCAATTAATTTGTAATCATAATTTGAATAGACATTATTGTTCTTAATTTGGTAATAATTAAAATCCCAGACCATATTTAAAAGGTGTCTTACTATTTTTTTCAAGATAACGTGAATCTTTCAAAACACAATCCTATTTTAAACAGATAGGATTTCAATGAAAAACACATATTTGTATTCATTTTAAATTTTTAATTATATGTTCCAGTTTAATTTTATTTCGCTATTTTTTCCTGTAATTTTAATTTTCCCACACTCATACACTTCTCTCTATTTCTTTATCATTATCTCTTACTTTCGCTCCTTTTTTTTCTCCCATATTATCAAAGTGTAAGTCTTGGTTATATTGTTTTCCTTTCTACTTGAATCCCAACACAAATATAATAGTCATCAAATGGCGTAATAAGCGTCCTATTCCAGAAAAACATGATAGATTATTCTTGAGCTTCGTTTAGGTGGTGTAATAACAGTCACGCCCATAAAAGGCGGTCGCAAAGAAGTCATTGTTTTTTAACGTAATAACGATATTGTACATTATTTTTATTGTATTTTTGTTTCAGTTTTAAGATGATAAAAATTAGAATATACACACTTTAATCTTTTTTTAATATCTTTTTTTAAAACGCTCTCTCTTTTCAGCTTATGTTCCAAAGAGCACTACAAGCTAGCTCATAAGGATAACGATCGATCCTACACAATTTAGCTAGGTAGCTTATTAAACCTGATTTGGTTAGAGTGGTAAATATAATTCTTTTAGTAGGTTTTCTTTTTTGTTCTCCTTCAATAACTAACATCTCAAATTGCTATGATAAATTATTCTATCCTTTTCCCATTTTCACGATCCTAATGGACAATATTCAGCGATGCATATGCTACAACTCAACCTGAAGGGGAGGGATCGATGCAATAATTGGTCCTATATGCTTGTGTACTATTTACATTAGAAAGGTAAGTCCGGGGCCACTAATTATAAGGGAACAAATTTTGACCAAAAGTTGGATAATCGAAATTCAAAAGTGAAAGTAACTAGCTGGATCATGATACACATAGGACAGAAACAAACCATATATTGTTAGTGTTAATAACTTTTTGGGATGGGTCCCTTCCTTTTAGACTAGTTACTATACAACTGGACTTTAATTTAGAGACTAATTACTTCAAAAATTCAAAAAAGAAAAAAAAAATGGAATGAGAAAAGGAGGGAATAGAAATAGAAGGGATCACCAAACAAAAAAATGTGTCTTTTCTTGTCTCTTATTAGGATCATGACTGTCCTCTGTACCTTTCGGCGCTCATTAGATCCTTCCCCACCATGCCCTCATCTTTGACCATTGTTTTGACTATTCCCTCTTTTTGTTTTATGCACTAAGATTTTTAAAATTTATATATTCAAGTGTCCTAAAAAAAAAAGGAGCTATAACACGAATTAATGCAACATATTGCGGAGTAACGATCTAATATAAACATTAATTAACTCCAATCCCTTGATCTATGATCTTTTGGGGCAAATGTGATAACGAAAAGAGATCGGAGAATATTCCAATATTTTGGTTCTCTAATTGATCGAGGCATATATAACAAACATTGCATGAGGGTGCATGCTCTTTGATATGAAGCCTTTCTCCTCCATCCCTGGCTAGGTTAAACACAAGTACACAATTAACTAAATAGTAAACCAATTTATTTTACCTTTAATAATGCATAGACTACTGAGATCGTGTGATCAGCTTCTATAATTATTTGCTATAATGCATCTTTTTGAACTATCATATCATACACTCACACATTATCACATCACACTTGCTCGTGGGGTAGGATGGTGCTAATTAATTTCAATCAATTACTGATCGAGTTGGATTACTTAATCATGTTGGTTTTCACCGAATAAACAATAAACACACACATATACCTAACAGTTTTTAGTATAATCGTGTGCAAATTATTACCTTTAATATAATTATATATTTGTCCAACAGTGTCTATGGCTCAACAATTAATATTCAAATAAGACAACTAATAAATATAAAATTAATTAAGAGACTTTCAATTAGACATGTAATGTAATTAAGTTGGATCCACATCCACTGCATAGTACACTACTTATTTTTTATATATCGTTATGCACTTTGGTTGGGCCATTAATGGTTGATCAAAAAGTGAGTCAATCTAACACATTTCACTTTGGGTGACCCTAGCTAAAATTTTGAATTAAGCTCAACTCATCCTGAATTAGTAAATTAAATGGATTGATTCACCTGATTTTTTTAAAAAAAAGTTTGTAAAAAATAAAAAAAAAGTTTAAAACAAGCAATCAAAGAATAAAGATAAGAAACTATAAATAGAAGGTTTTTATTGGAGTATGTGATATTTAATGTCACAGAAGCAATCAAGACTGTGATTTTCAATAAAAACCTTCTTTTTTTAATTGGTTTCTTAATCAGTGCCCTTAGGACACTTGTTAGCCGATCCCATAAGAAATTATAAAATAAAAAAAAAAACAAAATGATTTAGACCTATCTCAACCCAACTCCAATCCACTTAGAGTCAAAATTAACTTGAATAAATGGGACCCAATTTTTTTGTAATCTAATAATGATTTGGGTTGGGTCAAATTTAGTCATGAAGTGCGACCCTATATTGAAATCACCACTGTAGGCTCACTTGTTCATTTGCAAGTTTTCCTACTCTAATCTCACGGTTATGCTTGCTTTGGTTTTAATATGATTTTGTTGTTGGATGGAAAAATACTCTCTCCATTTCTTTTTAATTTTTTATCTATCATTTTAATAAATGATAATTTTTTTTAATTTTACGCCATTTTTAATCTGATTATTTTTTATTTTAAATATTTATTTTAAAGTTATATCATAAATGTCGTATAAATTTAAAGTCTTGATAAATTTATTTTTTGTGTTTTCAATAAAAAAATTTATGGTAAGAGATAAAATAAATATGAAAAAGAAATTAATTTCATTGAAAAATGGAAATATTAAATACATTAATGAGAGAAAAAAAATGACATATTAGAAAAAAAAAATTAAAAAGACATTGCATTCCTTAATTTTTATGCAAAAACCTTAAACGGCGTATAAAAATAAAGGGAGGGAGTATATAGTGAGTAGGAAGATGTTTGAGCATAATTGGTTATTTAATTTTTCTCATTTTAGAGAACTGTCTACTGAAATTTTATGGCTTATGGACTTACAAAAATTCATTCTTGGAAATTGTTGGAGGCGAGAATAGAAGGGTGTAGTTTTTCTCTTCTAAATTGCTGTAATTGTTATTTAAAATGTTGAAACAATATTGTAGCAAATAGAGTAAATAAAATAAGTGCTTCACTCTGTAGAATGAAATCTTAATTAAAATTAATATATAAATAATTGATTTTGTGATAAAAAAAATATTGTCTAACAAATCTCTCAGATCCCCAAAAGTTATGACGTGATAGATGTCCGAGATGAATTAAAGCCAAAAAAGAAAATGGCATATAACAATAAGGGAAATTCTACTGTACCCTCCAGTGAGTGAGGGTTTTGGTACCTTCTTTGATCATTTAATTTATTTCTCTCAACTTTCTTAAATGGTCTTAGTACTTTTATAGTTATGAGACAATATTTAACTGTTAGAATTTGTATTTTTAATTTTTGAAAAGACGTTTTGACCTCCTATAACCATTATCCTGTATTTTTTATTGTATTCCTCCATTTTTTCACATTTTTCATTTGAAATACATACATGTCTCATTTAAAATCTACTTTATGTCTTCGAAATAATTTAGGATGGAGTACACGACTTGTTCCTATGTAGTTTTGGTCTTTATGCCTCTATTCAATAAAAAAATAATAAGAAAGTATCAAAACCCTCTCTGGCGGGAGGGTACCAAATTGCGACCCTAAAAATAATACCGAATTTATTTTTAAATAAATGGCAATTTTAGATATTAAGATAATAATAAATGATACTTTTCAATTTTAATTACTCTTATCTTAATTTGATTCTTTTTTATTTTAGACATTTATTATAAAGTTATATCATAAATATTTTAAAAGTTCAAACTTTTAATAAATATATTTTTTATATTTTCAACAAAGAATTTATGGTAAGAGGTAAATAATATGAATAAAATTAAACACATGGGGTTTATATATGCATAGTTATTGAAAAAAAAAGAAATATTAATTACATTAATGAAAGAAAAAGAAAAGGGCATCATTGAAAAAAAAATGACTTAAAAGATATAGTTATTGCATTTTTTAATTTTTATATAAAAACCTTAAACAAAAGATGAAAAAAAATAAAGAAAAAACGATGGAGTAAAAGAAACTAAAAATTGGAGTTGCTAACAAGATCAAATGTGTTGTATATACTGTTATAAGTGTTGGTTGTCTGAATAATTAACCATTCTCTTACAATTAAACAATTCTGTATATATAGTTTTTTGTTATTTCATAATTCATAATACATGCATGCAATTAATGTTTATATAACTTGTTTTTAAATTTACATGTTATTTACTTTACAAAGAATGGAGGACTACCATCGAGCACATGAATCAGCTGGTAAGGGGTTGTTCGAGGCTTCGAGCTTAACAGTGCTCTCGACTTTGAGCCTGAGTATGCAGTTGTGTTAAATATTTGGAGGGAAAATTTTACCGCCCATAGAAATCCAACCTAGCTCTGCAGGATTGTCTCTCGTGGAGGATACATATGATTTTGCAAAAAATAAAAAAGAATGTTGGGCTAGTGAGTTGCATGCATGAGCTCGAGCCTTACTTTTCCATCATTAAAAAGACCCATTAAGAATATTAATATGGAGAAGCTACATACAACAAGATATTCCATAATAAATATAAGCTTCAAAATACATAATTGCCACTATATTACAGATATGTTAACATGATTAAGAATATATAACTGATTACTCATAACTGATTTTATATTGCATGTCTTAAAGGTTTAGGATTTACGGATTATGTTCGTACATGTACTCGTTATTCTTTTTTATATATTTTGATCATGAAATCAAATATGAGTTTCCTATAATATTAACTTATTTTTAAGTTTTTATTTAAATGAAATTTTAAAAATGATTATGAGTAATCTTCTATATAATTAGAATTATTAAAAATTATTTTATATAATATTTATTTAAATTATATATTTACGTAATTAATATTTAAAAGTAAATATTTTTTTATCTATTTTGAATTATCAACATATATATTAATTTATATAACACGTTTCATAAAAAAAACTAAAAATCGTATTCGTATTTAGTAATGAAGATTTAAAAAAACACATAAATCATATTTTATATATATGATTCAGATATAATTTATTTAAAAAAAGAAAATAAAAATCACATAAATTGTATTTTGTACTTATATTTTTTATATTTATGTATGATTTTAAGGGGGATAATTTTTTTTTAATAAATCGGGTTCCCTATTTATGATTTCTATTTTTAAAAATCGCATCTACCATCATGATTATATTAAGTAATTTACATTAACCCATTTACCCCATTTTTCTTTCTTTTTCATTATATAATTTATCATATTTTTTATTTATTGTTTTTTTTTTTATCTCTCTTGTTTTGTTAGCTATTGCTATCACAACCTCAAATTTGGGGTGTGCAAGAAACATTTTAAAATTGAATTATTGGAAGTTAGGTAGAGACTAGGTCCTAGGAGCATGTTTATCTAATGTTAAGGTATTCCCTGAATAGTTAAGGTCATGCATGTTTACCTAATGCAGCCTTTGTCTGCTGAAATTTACTACAACCTACAAGTTTTCGTAAAGTTTCAAATCAAGGAAAAAAAAAAAAAAAAAGAAGAAAAAACGCATACACGCGCACAATTATTATAAATAAAAAGAAAAATCACCATCATAGTTATTCTCCATACATAGAAGCCCTATTTCGTAGCCACCTATAGATTAGCATTTTATAGCCAGTGTTGAAAACGGTCCTACATATCCTTTCAAAGAAAGAGAGCTCCAAGTTTAAATTTATTTCCCATATCGTAATAACCTATATAAAACCTTAAACGGAAATTTTAGGGTTTCAGTACCTGATCATTTAATCAATTTCTTTCAATTTTTTAAATGGTTTTAGTATTTTTATTATTTAACTATTAGAATTTGTATTTTTAATTTTTGAAAAAACTTTTTGACCCCCTATAACCATTATCATGTATTTTTTATTATATTCTCCTATTTTTTCACATTCTCATTTGCAATACACATGTGTCTCATTTAAAATCTATTTTATGTCTTCGAACTAATTTAGGACGGAGTACACGACTTGCTCCTATGTAGTTTTGGCCTATTCAATAAAAAAATGACAAGAAGGTATCAAAACCCTCTCTAGCTAGAGGTACCAAATTGCGACCCAACATTAAACACCTAGCTATATAAATAAATTATATATAGTGAAATGGGTTTTCTTCATCGAATTAATCCATGATAAGGTTGATATGTTCAACTCACCAATAAAATAAATCATTTAACTAAAAAAAATGGGTTGATAATTGACCCGCGGTGTTATTTGTTTGTTAATATTTTTATTTAGGGTTTTATTAATATTAGGGTTAAATATGTTTTTTATTCTTGAAATAAAGTCGAGATTTGATTTTAGTCCCTGCAATTTAAAATTAGTGTTTTGGTTCTTCAAAAATTGAAAATATATCAATTTATTCCTTATTGTCCGGTTTTGCTATGAAATTGGTTATGAATTTTTATTAATAAGGATTAAATGAGTGCATTTTCAATTTTTGAAGGGCAAAAGTCACCAATTTTAAATTACATGGACTAAAACCAAATCTCGACTATATTTCAAGGACTAAAAACATATTTAACCCTTAATATTATTATGTTTGATTATTAGTATATTAACTAATTATATATTTTAATGATTTGCTTATTTCTTTTATATATATATATATATAAATAGATAGATACATACATACGTAAGAAATATTTTTTAATACCTTTTTATTATTTTAATAGCGCTTTTAATTTGTTTAATTTTTTCTATTATTGCCTTTTGATTTCTCTTATATATGCAAAACGTGGTTGGGTTTCCACATTAATTTGCACCAAATATTTGATAATTAGCTGGTATTAGTACTTTATGTCAACCCAGCGCAGCTCTGCTTAAAATTAAATTTATGTGTTCAAATTAAACCAAGTTGACAGGCACATGTAATATTTTCAAAAAGGCTACCCTTTGAAATGGAACAAAATGATATATAGTCAAATGTAAAACTGCAAAAAGCTATCTTTTTTTTTTTTGGTTGTTAAATTTGTGCATAGCTAGCTAGGGGGCCTCTTTTTCAGTTTTCTTTCTTTGTAATGCTTTTCTTTTGAGAGAGTTATGTCACAATCTATGTTCCCCATATGTTTTGCCCACAAACAATAAGTTATGTCGGCCATAGGATAATAGAAACAGCTACCTTAACTTTATTCATTTATTAATTACATGCCTTTCTTTTTCCCAATCGCTCGGTGATGAGTACCTTTGACCGTGGCCTAAGATTGAAAGAAAAAAGGCAGTATCTTAGCTTAGCTAGCAACCAAACCAAACCCATATTTGTTTGTTTATTTTTCTTTTTATGTTAATATAATGATGAAAGGATTAGGGAATTTTGCCTTTTGGGACGTGAACAAGAACTCGTGGATCAAGGACACCACAACAAAATGTTAATTGTGCTTATCTATTCATCCATGTAAGTTTTCTCCAACACTTCTTCTTTTTAAGTTACTGTGTAGTCGGAATTATTATATCATTTGTTAGTTAATATAATATATATTATGATAATGATGCGTTGATGAAGCCTCACGTGCTTTTCTGACTACAGTGCTCCGGCTAAGCATGCGCTTGAATGTCAGAATTAGATTTAGATTGCTTTGCTTGAGTTGCTTCTTCTTCTCTCTCCACCCTTTGCTCACTGCTGAGTTTATCCATACATATCTATATATATTAGCATATCTTTGGTTTATCATCGAGAATTTGGATCTCTAATTATTTGTAAAATTAAAAACGTGACTTTTTCATATTATAATGTTAAACCAAACACATTTTTATCAAACATAATAAAAATATGATTTACCCAGAAATCACATTTAAATGTAAATATTAATTAACCAACCTTATTCTCCATTTTTCACTTAATTAGATCTGTTCTGTGGTCCCTCGTTGACACACAGTTTTTCCCTCAGTTTTGAGATAGCCATATTAGTGGATGAATTTATTACTATTGAATGGATTTTTTTTTTTTAATTTTAAAAGGGATGAAATAATAAAAAATAAATTGAAATGAATACAATAAATGATTAAACTTAAATTTATACATGTTAATAATATTATTTTATATTTTAATTTAATTTCATCTATTAATAATTTAAAAGCAAACTTATTTTAGCATAAACTAACTTATCCAGTTTAAGAACTCAGTGGAAGCGGTAGACGATGGATAACAGTCACAAATCCAATATGAAGCAATAATGAAATTCCACATTCCCAGGGCAGGGCAATTTTGTGGAGAGAAAAACTTATATTATGTTATGTATGTGTTCGATCCAATATTAATTAAGGGTCTATAAGAAATTAAATCTCATTACAATGGGAGCCCAATCGTCAAACCATGTTCTCCTGACATTTGCAGAAGGAAAGAAATCTAGCAAACAGCAATCCCCTGTAATAATTAAGTTAAAATTAAAACAAGATATATACAACACAAGTATGAAGTATCTAATATCTGTTTCCTCCCAACAATCTACAGCTAGCCCACGGGTATTAATCTTCGGTTGTTTTGTAGTGATTAAAATAGCTGTGATATTTTGGGGTCAAATAAATCAACTGGGCAGAGCTACCATGCTGCCAATTATCACTACAATTGCTGTTACAAACGAAGGTAGCTGGGGAACAATGCCTGAATATGGTGAAAAGACATAAAATGAATAGACTTGGTAGTATAGAAAATTTGAAATCTATAGGATTGATAGATGTAGAGATTGGAGAGAGATGAGGATGAGAAAGCTAATAAAACTAATAAAGCAAAATAACTTATGATGCAAATAGAGAATTTGAATGAATGGAATTTTCATGTTTAAAAGTATACCTCTAATTATATATATATATATATATATTCATAAAAAATACAAAATAATTTAAATTTAAAATTCAATAATCTGATAAGGTTGTTATGTCATCACTTCAGTAAGCAGCGTCATACGCTATTTATGAGCATGATAATCCCAATGAAATAAATGACATAGATATAAGTATTCTTCTATGCATTAGACCTAATTAATTAGTACGCACTTTCATAAAATTACAGTTATTTTTGTTTACAATTAATGTGGAAATTATGACTTTCATTTAAAATACCTTTTTTGGCCTTTTCTAAAAGTATTTTTTGTTAATTAGACCAAGTATTTTGTGCACAAATTTTACAAAATCTAATGTAGGTTATGTTTGGGAAGAGGAGAAAGAATGAGAAAGAGAACAGAAAATGAATGATGGTAATGAGCATTCTATTTTTCTCTAAAAAAAACTTCTATAGAAGTAACACTTTTTATTTCGGAAAAGAAAAAGTTGAAGGAAAAAGAGAGTAGGAATTTGTTGCGAACTTGCGATACTCTTGCAAGTCCAATCCAGCATGGCCCAATTAATAAAAGTACATAAACGGGCCAATCATTGACAAAAGACAAAGGAAAAGGCCCACTAGCATGATAAAGGAATCAACAAAAAAAAAGCATGAAGAAGGAAGAAAACGGCCCAGGTCCAAATCCTGGCAATGCAACTTTCGACCAAAAAAAAGCTGAAACAGTTCGCCATTTGAGATAAAGGCTGTGTATTTTGTTGAAAATCTTTCTCTACTTAAGTTGTTAAGACCTCTAGCTCAAAAAAAAAAAAAACTTTGTGATGATCGAAGTAGTGTTTCTGGATTTTTGAAGACAATAGTACAAGTGACTCGATAAGACATTCTGATTTGTCTTCCACTATGTCATGTATCAAATCAAGGTGGTGTACGTGTGTCCCCTCGACCGGATAACTGTTCGTGCCATAATTAATCACACCATTACCTTGTTCATAGAACCTCTTGTTGTCGCCGGATGACCCTGTAACCTGAAAAAAATAAGAATTAAACCTGAGGCGCATGAGAAGCACGCTGTCCTTAAGGATTCATCGGCCGGTTGCGATGCTCCCCCAGGATACAACAGGTCCATCCCGTGCCATAAGCACGAGGTCACACTGAACTAGCAAGAAGGATTCCGTTAAACCCATTGATAACTCATAGTGTTTTGTGAAGAAGAAAAGAGAGTGGAGGCACACCTAAGGTTGAGCAAAAAAGGGTTTATATATTAAAATAATTAGGGTTAGAAAGCATAAAAGTAGGTTTTGACCAAGTCCTAAAAGGGTTTTGACCAAGTCAAAAATATATTCTGAAAAAATAAATAAAGCATTTATTTATTAACTCTCTTAGAAAACTTTTGAAATAAATAAATATTATAAAAATCCAACAATCCCCCACATTTTTCAAAAGTTTTAAAAATTGAAAAGATAAACTTCCTGGGTTAACGCCATGGGATAAATGCATCGAATCTGGTGTCTTTTGGACTATGAACCAGACCTAGACTGATAAGTCGTAACATACAAGTGAGTCGGTGGAACACGTCCTATGAACCAAAACACTTTAATGTATGCCAGAGGTCTTACCAATCACATTATACCCCCACAATTCTCGCTGTTACCGCTGTGTTGCGCTATAAGGCCATGCGCGCGCCTGGTATTCATGAGTGCTCTAGAGATTTCGCCTCAATCTCATACAAGCGGCCCCACTTGACACTCATATAGGTGATTTCATCAAGTGTATGCTGCACTTCATACACCACCCATAAGGGATATGAGAATCATTAAAAGCCTTTTGGGCTTATCCTCTCCAATATGCAGTCTAGCACCTCATACACCATAGGAAGGGACAAGTAAATAGTGCTAGCAAGACTAACAGATGACTTGTTTTTACCCATATGAACCTTCTTCATGGGGTCTCCAATCACAAAGGTTGGGTTACCATCACTGTTAGTATCAAATTGGCTTTAGTCCCATTCCCCTCGATGTTTTAGTCAAATTTATTTTGACCACACATTGATTAGGGATATAACCCCATCATTTAGTAGCTACTTTAATAAATAAAAGGTATACGTATACGTCTCAATATTCAATTATAAATTGAATTTACTCTGGCTATTTCAATATAGCAATCACAATATATAGATATGGAAGGCTCATCTTCCTTCCATAAAGAAATATATGCTAAGATATTTCTTAGCCAAACCATTTTCACATCTTACCAAGTTAAAAATAGACTTGGTCACCATCATAGATGAGATTATACAGGTCTACTTGGATTACCAAGCGACAACTCCTCCATTGAGGGTAAACATAAATTCATTTGTGAATTTATTCTCATCTAAATCAAATCAGAATATCATCACTATATCATTACTATATAGTGGCAAACTCATTATATACAATACCATAATTCATGGTACCTCTCAAATCACTCGAGTATAGACATAGCAAACAATTTTATTTTCAATAAATTAATAAAAAAAATGTAATACACTCCCAATAAAATTGGGCTTACCCAAAATGGATAATATAATATCTCTAGTTTTACTCGTTAATATCATAAGGGATACTCAATATAGATTACTTCAAAGTAATCAAAACTTCCTAAGAAGTTCATTAAAATAATATTTTTGTGATAAAATATTATCACACTTCCTTATGAAATTAACTCTCCAAATTGCAGTTTGTCTAACTCATGCCTTGAATGTATTAATCTCTCAATAATGTTCACAACAGTACTCCTTTAAGTGTACAAGCAAATATAATATTTCATCATAAATGAAACATCCCGAGTCACTGTACTCATACATCTATAAAAGAATTCTCAAAGCAATGAGGATAAAAATTCCATATTGCAAAATATTAAGTAGGAGCATTGCGAATTAAAATATAATATCATATATTATATATTGAGAGGATAAGAAACAACCAAATTTATTAACAAAGAGTTTGTTGTCCCGCAAAAAATATATCCAAGTAACATACTATTTTGACAAAATTGTTCATAGCAAAATCTCAATTTCATCAAGCAATAAACATCACCATCATTTCATGGAAGCTATCACTTTCAAACTCAAGGGTACTAGCCCGTTATAAATTTTAAATTATCAATTCTGCATATATCAAAAAATAATTCACAAGATAACACCATAAGGTAAAGTAATGTAGAACTTTGAAATCTATATGCTTAATAAGAAGCACTGCAGCGCCTATAATTTATTCATGCAGAAATTATATTTCTTGTTCTATATCCCAATGCAATGTAGATTTGACACCTCAACCTCAAATTATGTCACATATAAAAATAACCCCATATTTGATGCTCAATATCTCATAATTTCACCAACAATATTTATAGATTTTAAAATTTAAAATTGATTAAAGAATATATTTGCTTCGCCCATACATTTTTGTAATTCTCTCAATATCTCTTCACAACACACTTGTAACACTGTAATACTTAATTTACTGTCACAAAGCTAAGATTAAAAGGCAATAGGACAACCACGTACCCTGTCATACTCTCATAAGCGGAGAACACAATTTGGGCAAATTAAATCCCACAAACAAATGTAGCAACTCATTTTTCAGTAAAAAGTGCACAACAAATTGCTGCCATAAACCCAACCTTTTCCAAAACAAAATTTGACAGAACTCTCCTTCTTCTTCACAAAAGTAATATATAACTCTGAAAAGATCCTCGATCATTAAGGCATAACGCCACATAGGCTCCTTTCAATTATTAAGAAAGCATATAGTATGACTTGGCCAAGGAAACAGAAACTATATATAGTATATGTATTCTACCCAATATTCTTGGCTACACATTATTTGACTCTAGAAAGTTATGAAATCAACAAGACAAATAAATGAACTGGAAAATATTTTCCAAAGCATTCAAAAACAGACTTGATAATGAATAACGGAATCACTATTACCACGGGATCACATAACGGAATCACTATTCAGAGCGCTCGAGTTTAAAGTTTTGTAGTGCAGGTCAAAAAACACAATTTTTTTTAAGATAATTTCATAGGAATGTCGTAATTTACGCATATGGGTACAAGATTTTGAAAGTCAAAAAGCATTAAGAAACAAATCAAATCCTCCAAATTAACTTGATTTGCGTTCATCGCAGCATAGCATATATAGTATATCAGCAAGATAGCAACCCAAACTTAAATTCAACCAATAATTAAGAACAGACCATACAAATCATAAAGGTGAGATTTTGCATCGCAAAAGAAGCAAAGAGATAGAATATGGAACCTGGGAAGAAAGGGGGGGCCATTGGAAGCGAGCTCATGGCGAACAAGGTCACTGGTGGCGATGTGAGGAACACCGAGGAGGTTGCAGCGATGGCTGGCGTAGGTGCATTTGCCGACGCCACGGCAACCCAAGAAGACGCATACTCCCCACCTCCACCGTCGATGTAGGTTGCGTTCCTACCATCGATTAACCAACCCACCGAACGAGCTCTCTTTCCCCTTTAGAAGCATCACGTTACTCCCCACCTCCGCCAAGAACACGCAGCTCCGCGCATCATCCCACTGCAGTGCCACCATGCACGGTGCTTTGCTTTCAGCTGCGAATGCAGCCACTGTTGTGGCTTCTGCGGTTGAGAATGACCACCGCGCCACCTATCCCTCCTCTACCACTGCGTAAGCTGTTGGAGTTCATGGACGGATCTCTGTTAAGGGAAACTCATCCCACGGGAGCAACAGCCCGGACGTGACTTGGCAGATCCTGCGAGGACTGGCGTACCTACACCGACTGTAGTCGTTCACAGGGACATAAAATCGCCGAACCTTTTGATTAACTCTCGGAAGCAGGTGAAGCGCATCAGGGACTTTGGTGTATAAGGCAAATTGGTGTACCGTGTACAGGAAACATATCCCAAAATTTGGGACAAATTTCAGAGGCAAAATTTAAATGAAAGACGGTATGAATCCTTAAGATTGTTGTCGCCGGATGACCCTGTAACCTGAAAAAAATAAGAATTAAACCTGAGGCGCGTGAGAAGCACGCTGTCCTTAAGGATTCATCGGCCGGTTGCGATGCTCCCCCAGGATACAACAGGTCCATCCCGTGCCATAAGCACGAGGTCACACTGAACTAGCAAGAAGGATTCCGTTAAACCCATTGATAACTCATAGTGTTTTGTGAAGAAGAAAAGAGAGTGGAGGCACACCTAAGGTTGAGCAAAAAGGGTTTATATATTAAAATAATTAGGGTTAGAAAGCATAAAAGTAGGTTTTGACCAAGTCCTAAAAGGGTTTTGACCAAGTCAAAAATATATTCTGAAAAAATAAATAAAGCATTTATTTATTAACTCTCTTAGAAAACTTTTGAAATAAATAAATATTATAAAAATCCAACACCTCTATGATAGAGGTATTTTCACATTTAAATGGAAGATGATTTTCATTTTTCAAGAGTTGAGACTAACCTTTTCAAATTTCAATAATGTAGTTTCACCGGCTTTTACGCTTGTATGTCGGGTTGGGTAAAATATTAGCCCACAACTAACTTAAATAGTATCCAATTGAAACTGTACTCAAACTTGGGTCCAAGCTATCAAACAGGTAATATTTACTTTTGGGTATTACGATTGACATGTGTCTCCAACTGGATGAGGCCTTGTATAGTAATTGTGGATGAGGCCCGATCTTTGTTGCATACCTTGTTGGCTGGCTTGTAACGATATTGAGATATACATGGTGTGCATGTGTTGCTTTAGCGTCAAACTCAAGTTCAAATTTTTCTATACTAAGAGCTTGTTTGGATTGGCGTTTGTCAATCCCAAACTCACGTTCTTACGAATAAATTCACGTTTCATATTTTTCATGTTATTTGGTTTCACTGATAAAAAGCACGTTTGAGTTCTGAAACTTGAGTTTACAAAACGCAGGTTTTTGTAGCTTCTGCGTGTGAAACTTGAGTTTCCTCAATATTTATTTTCTTAAATTTACGTTTGCAGCAAAATATCCAAACATAAAATCATGTTTACTTATACTTAAATTACGCTTGTAATTGTATTATTAATGATTTATGCATATTTAAAAAACGTGGTCTTTAATTCATATTATAATTTAGAAGAGGAAACTTGTGAAAGTTTTCGTGAAGAAGTCCGAAATTGTCAGACAGACAGATGGAAACACTTTGCGGTACTGATGTTACAGTAAGACTAAAAGTTAAGGAAAGGAAAAATGGTAAATTGATAATGACAATACTGCATATAATATATCTGCATGCAATGCAATATTGAGGAGGGTAGGCAAAGGCAATTTCACGTGATTGTGTTGTTGGCATCAAACTCAAATGTCTTGATCTTATGCTTTTTGGCTCTATATATATATATATACTAGTTCTAGCTAGCAACGTAACAGGTCAGGTCACAATTAATTGTTAAGTTTATAGTGATAGGTATCTCAAGCCACACTCATCTTCTATGGCGGTTGCCTTTGCACACCGAATCTGATCCTAATTTCTCACTACAAGTGGGGGGAAGAATCAATTAAATTTATACGCAGCGTCAGAAGATTGTGCACTAATTGACACATGACCACATCAATGAACAATTCAACGCTTGATGAAAGGAGGATATACCAATATATATCCAGCTCTTGAGCTAATTTGATATGGGCATTTTTTTTTTAAGATCATATGTATTTCTATAAGAGACAATTTTGTTTGAATAGGTAGATTTCTATGAGCCATAAAGTTCCCTTTAATACCCAATTAAATTAAATTTAATAGGCATATATGAAAATGAATAGTTTTTTTTTTTTTTTTGTTTCAAGGAAGATGGATAGAAGAAATGTTGGTGACTGAAAAGCTCAATTTGCACTCTTGCAGGCACAAAACATTTTATCTATTTCAATTTAGTAAGTATCTTTTTTTTATTTCTGATTGGTGTTTGGTTGTGGCTTTGTGGGTGGTTTTCCTTACTTGTATATGCTTGCTTGTCTCTGTCCTAGTAGAGATCAAGAAATAAAAGAAAAGCATCAAGTTGGATTTCACTGAAAACCAGAAAGTACTCTTGACTTTTTCATCAAGTTGCCATTACATTTAGAAACCGCACAACCGCAATCCAAGACCTTGAGCAGATAGAAAGAGTTAGTGAAGTACTCAATCCCTAATCATCAATAATGTTTAAAGGGAAAAGATTTCAACACCCTTTACGACACTCCCCAAATGGTTATGATACATGTATCTTTACTTAAAAGGTAAAGTAATTAAATTAATAAATGAATAAATACATAATGGTAAAATGGATTTTTTTTTATTGAGTTACACTCATTTATTTCTTTGTATCTTCTGTTTAATTTTTTTATCTTTGTTTAAAAATAAAGGATTTTTTTTTATAACACCCTTGGTGTTAATAAGTGAGAAAAAGATTAGTAAAACTATATAATAATATTTTAAATAGTTCAATAAATTAAAATAATTTAGTTTGTTCTTTTTGCTCATAAGTAAGACAATGTATTCAATGAATTTCATAATTCTTTTGCATGTTCTTTAAAAATACAGTTCACATGTCTTTTGCGAAAAGTTTTTTTGGTCCTTTTTGATAAAAGTCAATAAAATGTTAATTAGCTTTTAAACCTTGCTTTTAATATAAATATGTGAGAAAGGAGCTCAAAAGAATTACTGTATACTATCCTTTTTATTTGTTAGGCTTAATTAAACATGTGTTTGGTCTTTTTAAAATACACGTATTTTTATTTTCGTCCCCTAATTTTTTTAATCTTTTAGTCCCCTAAAATTTTTTCTTTTCAAAATAGTTATCGTCGTTAGAATAGTTAACAGAGTGTCTGATGTGGCCATTAACATATATGCTAACTTATTTTTAATTTAGTCCCCCTAAAATTCCCTCTATTTGATTTTAGTCCCTCTGTTAACAGCCACATCAGCACTATGTTAACTATTCTAACGGCAATGATTAATTTGAAAAGAAAAATTTTACGGGGGTTAATTAAAAGATAAAAAAATTTAAAAATAAAAATGAAAACACTTGTATTTTAAAGGGTGCTCAGCAATAGTAGCATGTGGCAGAGGATGTTGGACTATAATTGAGGGTGTCGCGTGCTATTATGATGGATATAAAATACAGGAAGAGAGACTGAAGATTGCGAAGAAAGATTAGATAGGATGAAACACCTCACGAGTGTGTCACCGGTGAAGCATTTTTTTAACCTGTGATAACAGGTGAGATTACCTGGAGAAAAAAAATGCAAGTTTAATTAATTGTAATAGAGGGCTTGAGTAATATAAAAACTAAAAGAACAGCGGACACATGCGTGAGCGAAAAAGAGTATTAATACAACCGTGCGAAATGACAAAGTATTAATCAAAAAGTATCTATACCTATATTATTATTAGAACTAAAACGGTAGACTATTATATTTTTGTTACTTTTTATTAATTAATATAAAATAATTCTATTTTACATCACATTTACATATAAAATAATTCTATTCAAATTATTTATTTAATTTAATATGTATGACTGTATGAGTAAATGTTTTAAAATTTTTGAAAATAAACTTACAAGTTACAACTAAAACATTTAAAAACATAAAAAAAATATCATTAACATTAATTATATAAGATAAAGTTATTAATAAACAATTATAAAAAAATGAATATCCATAAAATTTTTTATATATTATTCCTTAAAACAGTTTTATTTTTATACCTAATAATACGACATGTAAAAAATTTATAATATAATTTCCTTTTATTTGATATTGTTATTGTGTTATAACTAAATGAAATAGCTTAAAAAATAATTATGAAATAAACTAAAAAAAGATTTGTAATGTTTTAATTAATTCATATGAAATAAATAAATTAAAATAATTTGATCCATTAGAGTTTTATTATGTATTTTGAAATAAATATATTAAACTTTTTATATATTAGAATTTTATGTCATTCCTATATAACATAAATATTTATCATTCTGGCCTATATAATTTCAAATATTTGTCTTCATATAATTAACATAAAATATAAATATTTATAAACTTATATAGTATATATTAAATTATCATTAGCTTTTATAATTAAACTATAAAATATTATTAGCTTTTACAATTAAACTATAATAAACGGGATTTTGTGTAAGAAATATAAAATAGAAGGGAGGTTAAAGTAATTTACTCTTTGATTAAGTTCAAAAAATAATGTTGATTAATTTAACTTGAAATCATTATTGTAGCCAAAACACTTTCTCCATTGTAAAGATGACTTTTTTTCACCGTTTCGTATTTGACGGTGAAAGAAAGACACGGAAATGACTGACAACGTTGAAAAAAAAAGTAAAATAAAAGGGCTGCCATGGCTGCAAATGTTGTAAGAAGAAAGGGGTTTACCAACAAAATATAAAAAATAAGTCACTCATTATATAAAACATAGAGGGTTAGCTTAGCAATTTTTGTAATTTTGACTCAACAGGTTGCCTGTAAATAATGTTGTCCGTTCATTCATTTGATCCTTAATCTAACGAATATAAGTCTGTGTGTCACCGGTGACACACCCGTGAGGTGTTTCACCCTAGACTGACCCAAAAAACATTTCTATATTACTTATCAAATAGAATTTTTAAGTAATAAATGTAATATATGATTAGTTTATAAACTCATTCTATTCTATATATTGACTTAACAAATTATGAATTCAAATAGAATAGGATAACTTAGATCTCTATTCTTATTTCTCTTATATATACATTAACTTTAAACTGTTTAGTGTGGGATGTATCAAAATATATCCATAGTTTCTAATTGGATATATCGATTAGCAACTTGTCGATAAAGATTTAATTTTGGTGGGGGATGATTGCAATTGGCACTCCCCTGTCCCTTCACACTTAATTTCGGTGCTCCTAATCTTGGCTTCTTTCTACTCTCCTGCATATACAGGGGAATTGGCTGTGTGTTCTTTTCTTTATGCCTATTGCATTATTGTGAAATGAGAATATTCTAATAATTATCAATCGGTTGGTGTTATAGATCATGGAAGCTTGCAATAAACAAAAACACTGCCATGAGGAAACATTTGATGTTGATTTTGTACAAAAAGTTAACTTACTTGGTATGATAAAGCACCCCCAATCGATTCTTTAATTATCATTCACTAAACGATTGAATTAACCCCAATATCTATATCTATTACTTTTGGCTGTGTTATGCGTACGATGACACTATTCAATCATAACAAATCTTGCCATGGAGGGTGGAAAAAAGTTATGTGGAGACAAAAGAGGGTAGCTGGAATTAACCTAATTTTAATTTGTTTAAGTTAGACTTTTCTCACAACATGCATATAACTGCATTGTAACATAAACATGCACCTACAAAAAGTATCACGGAATTGACTCAGCAATTGTGAAATTGTTTTACATAAACTCAACCAGTTGTATGTATATATATAGTGGTGCCAAGAAATAACTTTAATCAATACCCAAAAAAAAAAAAACCTTCAAATAAAAGGTTCTGTTAATAAGTGTTTTAAGGGTTTCGGTTAAAAAATCATAGATAATAAATTATTATTAAAAATTATGATATTAATTAGATTTATAGTATTAAATATTGCATAATTTAATAATATTTTATTAAATTTAGTTTTTTAACCGGTGTACGAAGTACCCTTGTTAACATTTCCTTTAAATAAAGCTGAGCAAATAAGTTTGCTCTTAGCTGTTGTTGAAAAATAATTAACTCATTATTGTTAGCTTGTGGCTCTTGGTTGCCTTCAAGATTTTTTGCCAAAAGTACGGAAATATATGCAAAGATTAGATTCCACTTCTTCAATGTTCAAAGATCCTGGGGGCACTTCACCTAGTTATTTTATTTGCCTGTGACAGCTAATATGCATTGAAAAAAGCTAGAGGGGAAGGAAGCCAATAAGAATGGTGGGTTAGTAACGAGAGTTATTGATAGGAGGGATTTTTAGATGCTCTGTTTTTTTTAATTAATAAAATTAAATGTGTAACACCTTAATTGTATTAAACTTTATTTTAATTAGTAACTCTTAATACAAATAACAATGGTTAATTAAAGTGATACATACTATTTAACAAATAGAAAGATGAGAAACTCTAAAACAAAATAATTTCTCTTTTGATACTCGTAGTTTGTAAGAGATTCTAGACTCTGTTCCATCGTTATTAGTTTATACTACCTCCGTTTCTATTTAACTGTCCATTTTAAAAAAAAAATTATTCCTATTTATCTGTCCATTTACAAACCCAATGCACTAATAAATACATTTTTCTTCATTTTACCCCTATGTTAATAAATGATCCACTAATAAAAACTAATGAGAGCCAATGATAGTAAGAGAGATAAAAGGATAAAATGAAAAGTTTAAAATTTATTTCCATAAAAATGTGAGTAATAATTATATTTTTTAATATGTGTGTTTTAATTAAAGTGGACAGTTAAATAGGAATGGATATAGCAGTAAAAAGTGGCGTGGGGGGGGGACATGTTTCAAACCCATCATTGACAATCATGTTAATAGAGAGAGACAATTTGGATAACCAACAGGGGTGTGAACACAATGGACCCGTTATATTAAAGCTCTGCATTTCCAGCAAAAAAAAAAAAATGCAAAAGTTTGAATAGACAATCAATACGCTTTTCACTGTAATCTTTTGTCTAACCATTGATTTTGTTGGCACCTTTGCTGCTTTCACACACAAAGAGAAATTTGCTTTCCGTAGTTTCCCTCATTGTTACAATTGTTATTCCATGCACGATTAGAACTACATTTCCAGATTTATATAGTTAATTTCAAGCATCATATATACTACTTTTTTAATTTCCTTTACTTGGATAAATGCTAATTAAACTAATAAATTAAACATGAGGATCTCTGGTTTTATATATAATAATCATTTTAATTTCGACTTGGATTTTTATCTGTCATTAATTAATTAAACACAGCTCTAATATTAATTTTGTAGGTAATTGCTACCACCCCTGCTGTACCAAATTATGGCGTGTATATTCACCGTGATTATTTCTACAGTATCTTAGTAATTAATTAAGGCACGCTTTTTAATTGAAAAGTGGAGTGTCATCACTCATTAACCATTGATCTATTTGGTCTCTCACTTTCATGCATATTCTTTTGTGATTCTTTTTGAATGCATCGGCACTTTCCAGAATGAAATGTGAACGATTTCCGGTTTAATTTTTTTAGGGAAATGCTAGCTAGTGTGTTAAGGATACAATTTAAGAAATCAAAATAAGTAAGACTTTATTAGATTTGTGTACTCCCTCCGTCCCTATTTATGATACCCCTTCTAAACAAATTGAGTGTCCCCCTTAATATAAGACCATTTGTAGATTTTTAGATGAATTAATCAATTTTTCCATATTTGCCCTTCATTAATGTTTAACTTTTTTAATTCCCCATATATTGATTAGTGTGAATAGTTAATGGAGTTTTACCCACATGTTCAACTACACTAATAGAAATTGACTTTTACAATCTTTCAAACCATGTGACAATTAATGTCCCTAAAATATAGTAACCTTTAAATAGGGGTACATTTGGAATGTTATAAGTTTTTTTAAAAAGATCAATGCATTAATTAACTTTTCTTAAACTGTGTGAAACGGTTGAAAGAGTCTTATAATAAGGGACGAAGGGAGTGACATTTAATACTGTAAATGCAATTAAAGTTGTAATTTCCAACAAATCTCAACTAATTTTACTCTATTTAATGACCCTGTGAAAAAATGCCTTTTAATTAAATTCAAATTTTATTCTCCAATGACCTTAGTGAGCCATGCATGTAGAGAAAGTGTTTCCATTTGCAACAAGTTTCAATAAAATTGAAGCATTCCATGAAGGGTAATTTAGAGAACACAATTGATTTTTAAATAACATTTAAAAAAATTAAATGAGATTAACTAATTTTCTTAATTAGTGTGAGTTAATTTTTTTTGCTTGCATTTCAGTCTACAGTAGTATATTGTACCTCCGGTCGAGGAAGTTTGTTAATTTAGTATTTTTTTTTGTCGAGGTTGGTTAATTTAGTTTATTACAATAAATTTGTCATGAATAATATGTATTATCTTTACATAACTACCCTTGAATTTATTGAGACCCATTATCTTTCTCTCTCCATTTACTTACTTCATTGTGTCATTATCTCTCTATTCATTAATTACTCACATATCTCCACTAGTGGGGTATTTTTGTCAAAAAATAATTAATGCAAAGGACAATCTGAAAAGGTTCTTGTAATAAGGACGGAGAGTAACTCTCCAAAAGTTTTTATAAATAGGACCGGAGGTAGTATGTATTGGAATCCTATCCTAGGATTACCTTGTAACAGAGGGTACACACAAAATATTTGAGAGATGCAAGGATTTAGAAGGAGTGGAAAGAGTGGTAGAACCCAAATGTGTTATGGGAAGGCGCTTACCATTGGCAACCATGAGATGATCAGGACCATTGTAGTCATCCTTCATTTGTAATTTAGACTGATCATTAGTGATGTGGTGTGAAGCACCAAAGTCCATAAGCCAAGCAGGTTCATGGGGTGTATGTGTTTGAGCTACGTTCACAGTGGGCATTGGAGGGTTGGGAGAATTGTCAGGTATTTTGTAGCATGTCTTAGTCGTGTGACCTTTCTTCCCACAAAATTGACACATAGGTGGTGGAAAGGAGTTGCCTTGGCGCCTGTGGTTGTTGAAGCGAGGTCGCCCACGATTTGTAAAGGAATGATGGACATGGTTGACAGTGACCGACAACACAGCAGAAGCACGATCTTCACGAAGAAGATATAATTCAAAGTCCACTAATTTGTCAAAAAGATCATCAAAGCGAATGTGAGTATCATGAGTTCGAATTGAAGTTGTAAATTCTCGGAAAGAGGGTCCTAAGCCATTGAGGGCATAGATCACGAGATCAAAATCATCTAATGGGTGCCCAATTAATGCAAGTTCATCAGCAGTTCTTCGAATTGATCTAAGATATTCAGAGACAGAGGCAGAGCCCTTGGATAGGGTGCTGAGGCGCTCTCGGAGAGACATAACACGCGAGCGAGAACGATTTGCATAGGCACGTTGCAGCTTGATCCAAGCATTTGCAGATGTGTCTGCAGAGGATATAACAGTCCGTGCTTCTGAGTCACAGGAACCAAGGAGAGCAAGATAAAGAAATTTGTCTTGGCGAATCTAATTAGTGTAGTCCGAGTTGGGACGAGTCTCAGCACCTTGGCCAATGGTAGAGGGGGAACAGGGAGTGGCACCAGTGACATAGCCTTCAAGGTTGCGAGAAACGAGGGGAGAGTTGAATTGTTTGCACCGCGCGGGATAATTCGTATCATTAAGTTTAATGGGTAATTGAGTGACAGTGTTAAATTCAATGAGGTCGGTGGAGGGAGAGGTCATTGTGGGAGAGTATTGGCAGCGATGGTGTTGTTAGATGATTCATAAGCCATTGGAGGATAAAAAAAGGCTAGTTAAACTTGAGAAGTTCTTAATACCAAAAAAAGAATAAAATAATTGTGTATTGTATTTCAAAATTCTCAATTTGTTACATCCAGGTATGACTATATATATACAGGATAACAATTTAAATTTGAAAGATAAGGTTAACAATTTAAATTTGAAAGATAAGGTTTGTTACAAGGTAATCCTAGGATAAGATTCCAAGATAAGGTTAACAATTTAAATTTGAAAGATAAGGTTTGTTACAAGGTTTACCCAAAATCTAGTCTCTGTTTCTCAACTTTGTCAAACTAACAATGTTTCCATTGAATTCTTTCCATGGCATTTTGAGGTGAAGGTCTTGAGCACGGGGGTGGTGCTACTGCGCGGTCCGAATGAAGATAACGTGTACAAGATTCCAGTCATAACCCACCCTCCTCAACTATACCATGTTCACTCTCCACCATCACTTTCCATTTGGCACCATCGACTTGGACATTCTGCCTCCCGCACACTCAGCCATGCCCTCAAGACTAATAACATCCCTTTCTCCACTTTTAGCAATAAGTGTCATGACTGTTTGTCAAATAAAAGTCATAAGCTTCCATTTTCAAAATCTAGTTTAGTCAGTCATCATCCCTTGGATATTGTGTACTCTGATGTTTGGGGCGATGCTCCAATTACTTCAATTGATGGATTTAACTATTATGTAATATTTATTGATCATTATTCTCGTTATGTATGGTTATATACACTCAAGTTCAAATCTGATGTTTCATCAATTTTTCCAATTTTTAAATCATTAGTTGAAACTCAGCTTAATGTCAAAATCAAGTCACTTTATTCTGATAATGGTGGTGAGTTTATTAAACTACGTTCATTTCTTCAAACACGTGGCATTTCTCACCTAAAAACACCACCTCATACCCAGAGCATAATGGTATATTTAAACCGAAACATAGACACCTTGTTGAAACAGCTCGTTGTTTACTTCACCATACGTCCCTCCCTTTCCAATATTGGAGTTATGTTATTCAAACAGCAGCGTTTCTAATCAATCGTCATCCCACCCCTGTCCTCAATCTTTACTCTCCTTATACCAAACTCTTCAGTTGTGAACCCAATTATCAAAAATTAAAAGTGTTTGGTTGTCTATGTTTTCCTTGGCTTAAACCTTATGTGTCCAACAAATTTGAGTCTCGGTCACATCCCTGTGTCTTTCTTGGCTACAGTTCATGTCAAAGTGCATATCTATGTCTAGATCCTAAGACTAACAAACTCCACATTTCCCGTCATGTCCAGTTTGTTGAAGATGTGTTTCCATTCTCTTCAAATTTCAAAAACCATGCTCACTCCAACTCACCCGAAATATCTTTCTCCCCTCATATTTAACCCATAACAAATTTCCCACCGTTATCTCTCACCCATTCCTCTACCAAAACCATCCCTCATCATTCACCAATTCAACCGAACCCACCTCACTATATATCTCGCCCACCTCATCCAACTAACCTATCCACAAATTATCCAACTAATTACATCATTCCTTCACCTTCCAGCCAATCAACCCGTGTCCAACCAATCCACAACTCACCTCCCACAAATCTCGACCCATCACCAACAACCTCCATCCAATCTTATCCCTCCTCCCATTTAAAATCTCCTTCAACTCTTCAACCGTGCCAACCTCACCCAGTTGCACTTCCCACATCCAATCCAACCAACGCCTCTCCACACCCTACACAACAATCTTCTCCTGATGACTCATCCTTGTACACAACATCTTCATCTCAGGATCCTGCAGCAACATCTCCACCCTCACAACCACCTCTCATCTCATCACACACCATGATCACCCGTGCCAAGAATGACATCTTCAAGCCTAAAGATGCCTTCAATGTTACTAAATATCCTCTCCCTATCTCGATAGAACCCACATGTGTTTCTCAAGCTCTCAAAATTCTTGAGTGGAGGCAAGTTATGCCAGATGAGTTCACAGCTCTCATGCGGAACAACACGTGGACTCTAGTCCCACGTGAGTCTCACTACAATGTTGTTGGCAATAAATGGGTTTTCAGACTTAAGAGAAATCCTGATGGCTCCATCTCTGGATACAAGGCTCGTCTAGTGGCAAAAAGGTTTTCATCAAAGGCCCGGGGTTGACTTTCAGGAAACTTTTAGTCCTGTCATAAAACCTCAAACTATCAAGCTTGTTATGTGCATTGCTTTATCTCGTGGCTGGCCTATCAGCCAAATGGATGCCAACAATGCCTTTCTGAATGACACCCTCACTGAAGTTGTTTACATGGATCAACCCAAAGGCTTTATTCATCCAAACTTTTCGAACCATGTTTGCAAGCTTCATAAACCTCTTTACGGTTTGAAACAAGCATTGCGTGCTTGGTACAATGCATTGAAGGAGTTTTTACTAAGTTATGGTTTCTCAAACTCAAAGTCTGATGCCTCATTATTCATTTATCATAGTGGTTCTGTAACTGCTTATTTTTTGATGTATGTAGATGATCTCCTATTAACAGGCAATGGCACCAAATTCCTTAAGGAATTTCAACAATCACTTGCAACTACATTTTCTCTTAAAGACCTTGGCACACCACATCACTTTCTTGGCGTTGAGATCATTCCCACATCTAAAGGCCTGTTTCTTACTCAACACCACTACATACGGGGAATTCTAGAAAAGGTTGACATGTCAGATGCTAAGCCTATCTCCACGCAATGTCTACAAGTTGCTCTCTCGCTTAGGGATGGCAATTGAGCCCAAGCCCCATGGGTACCCGCAAAAATTACCCACAATGGGCAGGGTAAAAACCTGCAAAGCGGGTATGGGCGCGGGTACGGGCAAAAGCCCGCATTTTTTCATGGAGATGGGCGCGGGTACAGGCACTTTGATGCCCACTCCGCCCCATACCCGCACTCATATATATAATTATTTAATAAAAAAATACCATATGAAATTATATATAGGGATATATTAATTTTATTAAAATATCTAATATATTTATGCATATTTTTAAAATTGATATATATATATATATAATATATTACAAATTAAAAATATATTTTTATAACTATCTATTTGTGTTTTTTTACTTTATAATATATGACTAATTAGTGTTAATAATCATTTTTTACAGATCTTGAAGAATTATAACACATGATATCCAAGTTTATAAAATAATATGACGTGAAAGTATATTGTCTTTAGATCATTTGCTGTGTTTTAGAATATTAACATATTGTGTTTCAATGTGATTAAATTGCTGTATCATTGATATTTAAAATTATGCTTGGACGATCTTCGAGTAACTTTTTCAATTGAGATATAGTTTTTTAAAAATATTTTTTTAGTAAGTTGTTAATTTTTTGCTTAATAAAAGTGCGGGTAACGGGCGCGAGTATGAGCATATAGGTGCCTAGCGGGTATGGGGCGGGCACTAAAGTTACTGCCCACGCAGATATGGGCTTTTTTTGAAAATGCGGGTACGGGGACGGGCACTGTGGTACCTTGCCCAAAGGGTACCCATTGCCATCCCTACTCTCGCTTCCTCGAGTGATGACCCCACCTGTGATGTCATAGTTTTTCGTCAGCTTGTTGGGTCCCTTCAATATCTCTCTCTCTCTCACAAGGTCGGACGTGGCTTTCACGGTTAACAAATTGGCTCAGCACATGCAGGCTCCCTCCAACTTACGTATGCAGGCGCTCAAGAGATTACTCTGATATCTCAAAGGAACCATTGACCATGGACTTCATCTTATTTGTGACCCATCCATGTGTCTTACTGGCTTTTGTGATGCTGACTGGGCAGGTGACACCTCTGATCGCAAATCCACTGCTGCTTATCTCATTTATCTTGGTGCCAAAGTTATTTCATGGTCTTGTAAAAAGCAATCTACAATTGCTCACTCATCCACAGAGGCCGAATATCGGACAATTGCCTCAACAGCTGCTGAAATTCTATGGCTAAAACATCTTCTTCTAGAACTTGACGTCTCTCTCTCAACGCCATCAACCATTCTCTCTGACAACATTGGCGCCACTTATGTGTGTGCTAATCCAGCTTTTCACTCTAGAATGAAGCATGTGGCCATTGATTTTCACTTTGTTCGAGATCTTGTGGCCTTTCAACAACTCCAGGTTTCTCATCTACCTTCTAGCCATCAACTTGCAGATCTTTTCACAAAGCCTCTTTCCGGGACACGTCACTCCTTTCTCAATACCAAGATTGGTGTAGTCCCGTCCTCCACCATCTTGCGAGGGCGTATTGGAATCCTATCCTAGGATTACCTTGTAACAAACCTTATTTTTTAAATTTAAATTGTTAACCTTATCTTGTAATCCTATCCTAGGATTACATTGTAACAAACTTTATCTTTCAAATTTAAATTGTTATCCTGTATATATATAGTCATATCTAGATATGTAACGTATAAATTGAGAATTTTAAAATACAATATACAATTATTTTATTCTCTTTAGTATGATCGTGTAAATAACCTTTTTCTGATTTTCTCCTTGATTTGATCTCCAAGAGGTTAACGATTAGGATATGGCCATGCGACTTCTTTTTTTTACGTGAAAGTCACTATATATCGCAACAAAAACAAGCTAAGTGAGTGCTTTCTGTATTTGACAAATAGCATGTGAAACTAGCTAGGGAACAGTGTACGAAGTAGATTTTCATTATTTTTTTAATTTAATTCCTCAATCTTCTTACTTTTAGGTTCTATAATCAATCTATGATTTAATTTAAGTAAATTTCAACTTCAGCTTAAATAATTTTTTATGTTTTAAGGAAAGAACAAGAACAATATTAGAAAGTTGAAACTTGTAACTTGAAACGTTGAAGTGTCAAAATATATATATAATGCTTAATTATTTTTCTACACACACGCCTCTCAACCCTGCACCTAGAAGGTATTTAATTAATTTGTGATCCTTAGAAATATGATCATGTCACGAATTGTCAAATCGATGAACAAATGGGTTTCTATATTTAATTGATATCATTACTTATGATATATTAAACCATTCTGACTATTATTTATAACAACTTTATCGGTGTTCTTATTGAGCATATCAATGCTCAACAAGAAAATGCCACCAGAGGAGATTTTGTGGGGAGTGTTTATCGAGTATTGGTGCTTAGTTAAGCACCAATGGTTTAAATTTTTTTTCAGCAGTTTAAACCTTAGGTAATGTTATTAAAAACTGCCACTTTATAGATGTGCAACTTTTCAAAGTAGACAATTTTTTTTTTATATTCCTGGGGGCTGTAAATTTTTTTTGTCTTACATTCCCTATGGTTTAAACTCCTGGCAATGATTTTTTTTTTCGTCTGAAGTTGAAAACTGTCGAAAATACAATTTTTTTTTAAAAAAATTAAACTGTGAAAAATAAAATATTATTAGTGTTTAATATTATTTATTATTTATTAATTAAAATATTTATAAATAATCAAAAATGAGTAATGTATAGTAATAAGACCCTTTAAGATATATGAATAATAAAAAAAGTAAAAATATTGGATTATATCCCTTTAAGATTTATAAATAATAAAAAAATAGGTACGGTAATAAAAATATGGAAAATGCTAACGAGTGCCCTAAGGGCACTTGTTAATGATTCAAAAATAGAAATGTTTTATTAGAGTGTGTAGCATTAAATGTTGTAAATGCAATCAATACTGTGATTTCCAACAAAAACCTTCTATATATAGATCCTTAACCAATGTCCTTAGGACACTTGTTAGTGTGAACCCTAAAAATATTGCCGTTGTAAAACCATGTTGACTATTCAGCGCGTTTATTTTTGTTTTCTATCATGTCTAGTGTCCACCTACTCTTGGCTAGTACAATATGACGTGTTTATTTCACATGTACTCCAAATTTGTAGATAGGTGTGTAGGGAATAGTGAAGTAAAATATATAATAAATTATAAAAAAAAGAATGAGATGGAGATGAAAAGAAAAAAGAAATGAACGTTGAGAAGGATGTGAGTGAGTGAATATATATATATATATATATTGAATATATGACATCATTGTTTCTTTTATTTTAATGAACATATTTAAAAAAAAGTTTAAATATATTTTTAGTCTCTAAAATATAGTTGATATTTAGTTTTGGTTTCTGTAATTTAAAACCGTTAGTTTTGATCCTTCAAAATTTGAAAATACACCAACTTAGTTCTCATTGTATAGTTTTTACTAAAGATTTTACTATGTATTAGCTACGAAATTTTATTGAAAATGACTAAATTCGTGTATTTTTTATTTTTGAAGGATCAAAACTAATGATTTTAAATTATATGGACTAAAACCAAATCTCAATTATATTTCAGGGACTAAAGACATATTTAACCCAAAAATAAATATAAATTTTATGTAATAAGGTCATAAAAAATAACGTGAAAATGATATAATTTAGGAGAGTTTAGTGGAGTAACTTAATCAATGATTCAATATAGAACAATAAATATATCAAAATTGTCTCTTAATTTAATAATCTTCATGTCTCTCCCATGTAGTATTCTTTCATAAATAAATAAAATATTAATGTTATCAAAATAAAGATAAATTAGGAATAAAAAATTTATTAATTCATTTTATTCCACTCTTTTTCCAAATGATGGAAAAGGTTTTTTCTTCCATACCCTTATAATAAAATATCCAAACAAACAACTAATAATATTTTTATCCCATTTCATTCTTTTACGCCGTGTTATATATGTTTCATTCCATTATACCCAAAACAAAATAAAATAGAGGACATTAGAGTTACCTTCTCAAAGTAACACTTCTTTAGGTGTTAATTATTTCACATGGTAATTTGAACAAGCAATCGCGTTCAAGGAAACTTAACGCAACAAGGAATGCAATGATTTTCATTTTATCATTGATAACGAGAAGGACCACCCAAAAAATATGAAAGAAACAAGAAGGACCACAAAGATGATAATAATAGTTGGTAAACGTTGGCCACTAATAGAAAATTCTTTATGGAAAAGCCAAACCAATAATAGCGATAATTAATTACAATATCACTTATAATGATTCTCAATTGTATACAATATATATGTGTGTGTGCCCTCGTCTTATATATAGCTATAAACAAGATATATTCCTTTCATATTTTTAAGTGATTTTGAGATGCGGAAAGATTATATATATAATAGGTTCTTTGTATCTACTTCCAACGCCAATTCTTCTTTTTTACCTTGTTTGAAATGCAGGGGAGCTTCCAGGTGCCAGCTGGATTAATAACCTAACTTTTTTGCTTTAGAAAAGTAAAACTAAAAAAACTTGAACTTGTTTGTGAAGGAATTACTGCATGATATTGGCATATATATATATATATATATGTATGTATGTATGTATGTATAACATGCACTTGTCATGTTTACCTTGTTTAAACAATATGTTGACAATTGATCCTAGGGGTGTTCAAGACCCAGTCTGTCCCTTTGACTCGTCTCAACCCGTCCTCCTCGGGTTGGGTATGTTCCTGTCCTACGAGAAAGAATAGAACCAAACTGGGTCTCATCGGGTCTCATTTTTTGACCCAGCATCGGGTTGAGGACGAGTTCGGGTTAACCTTCGGGTTACCCGACCCGTCCTTTATATATAAATATAATATTTATTACTTATGATTTTATATTATGTAAAGTTCTAACATTATTTTTTTCATTTTACATGGGGTTTTTGAGTCTAAGTTTTCTCTATTTACCTTTAAAAATACATTCTACACATAAAATTATATAGTGATGTAATGTTATTCTTGGTTTAGTAATGTCCAGAACTTTAAAAAAGTAAAAAATATTGCATACATTAAGAGATATTTTATTGTATGCAATATATTTATTAATTGTATGAGCTATTTTCTTTTGAACATTGTTATATGATCATTTCATGATTATATTTAGCTTATATATCGGACCAACCCGGTCCTGTCCTACTCAGACTCGGTCTTACTTAGACCCGCACATCATCGGGTCTTTTCGGGTCTATGGACGGGTTCAGGTCCGTAAAATTGGCCCGATCAAAAATAGGGCCGGATTAGGGACAAGTAAAACCCGTCCCAATCCGTCCCATGAACATCCCTAATTGATCCTCCCACATTTTTCTCTGTATAACTGCTGTTCAAAACTGCACAATGATCTGTCATGGTTCCGTTACACTCAGGGGAAAAAAAAAAAATCCCGTTACACTCTAGTCATGGTTAAAACACAAATCTAATTAATTAAAAGGAAATGCAAATAAGTATTCTTAATACAATTAAGAAATTAAAAATAATTTTTTTTATTAATGTTAGGAAACTTTAGTAGGACTCTCAATTAAAATACTAGCCCGTCCTGTATATAAGAAACGTATGAGTAAAATCACCAACACCAAGAAAATATATTGGAGTATATATGTTAATAGTAATTAATAGTGTCATAAATTTAAGTTTTTTTTAGAAATGTCTCACTAATTAATCACAATAAATTAAGGGTATATAAGATATTTAGCAATTAATAAAATTAAAAATAATATTATATTAGCTTAAATACTCCATCCATTTCATATTGATAGTCGTTTTAGGAAAATAAATTATTTTCATAATATGAGTCGTTCTCTAGTTTCTATGTGAGTATTAATGTTAGTTTTCCATTTTTACCCTCCCACTTTTATGGGAAAAGAAACTTAAAAAACTGTGCACCACACTACTCATTAATATATTTAGGTAAAATGAAAAAAAGTGTGTAGTAAATTAATAAGGGTAATTTAGTAAGATTATTATGTCTTTTAAGTCATTTATTATTGTTCTTAATTTGTGTGTAGAAACCTTAAACGACCGTTAAAATGGAATGGAGGGAGTATGTTTTTGGTCTCTATAAAATTCTCCAATTTTATGTTTAGTCCCTAATAAATTTTTCACCTAACTTTAGTCCCTTATTAATTTTCCGTCATCAACATTAGTCCCTTCCATTAAATAGCAGGGGTTTAGTGATTTAACGATGACATGGCAATATTGGCACCCTAGTCAACAAAAGTGACATGTTTGCGACGTCATATTTTTTAATTTTTTTTATTACTTAAAAATATTTTAATTCTTTTATGAGTTTTCTCAATTAAATACAATTATCAAAGTAAACAAAGTAAAGAAAAAATGGTTGATGGTTTGATAATCGTGTTTAATTGAGAAAACTCAGAAAAGAATTAAAATATTGTTTAAGTAATAAAAAAATTTTAAAAACATGACGTGATTGACACATCAAATTAATGAGATACGTCACTTTTGCTAACTGGGATACCAAAACTGTCATGTCATTGCTAAACCCCTGCTACTTAACGGAAGGAACTAATGTTTATGGCAAAAAATTAATAAGGGACTAAAGTTAGGTAAAATTTTTATTAGAGACTAAGCACAAAACTAGAGAATTTTATAGGGATAAAAAACATATTTAAACTTATTATATTTTTTATACATAGAACCAAAAAATTTAACTTTTTTTGTTTCTTATACAGAGTAGCGGAGGTAATATAATGTAATTAATTAATATTTCATTTGTCTTTAAGTTTAATTTATGATGTTCCTTTGGGATTTCTCCTGGGAGTTGTAGTTAGAAGCACATGGAGCACATTTAAGATACCTTTGGCTCTTTGGAGTAACTTCTCTCTCTCTCTCTCTCTATATATATATATATATATATATATGTGTGTGTGTGTGTGAAGAGGGTTCAAATTACACCGGTGTAAGTTACACCAAGTATTACATCGTTGATAACTACAAATTGGATGTGTTTTTTAGTAATTCAACCGTTAAATTAAAAGTTATTATCATATAGATCATACATGTAAAATTTTACATTAATCCAAAATTATTTGATATGTCATTGAGATGTTTCAACACTAACGTTATATATACATTTAAAATATATGAAAAACTCAATGATTTGATTATCAAGTTATTAGTCTCAAAATTTTATGAAATTTGACACAAATAATCATGATGATGAATAAATATTATTCAACGGCTGGATTACTAAAAAACACATTCAATTTGTAATTATCAGCGGTGTAATATTTGGTGTAACTTAGGCGGGTGTAATTTGAACCCACCTCTATATATGTGTGTGTATGTATATGTATATCAGTTTTTCTATATATGCAATGTTGTACAAGTTAATAAATTTAAAGTGGGAAATTTTTCTTGGAAAATGTAACATTTTACATTTCCAATGTATTGAATGTTGTAATAGTTATAATTTCCAATAAATTACATTTTCATTTTTGATTTATTATCCTATGCAATATTACACATGTTAGAAAAACCGCGCGTGTGTGTTAGGATCAATTGACAGCATGTGTCAAATTTCAAGACTTACACCAATTAATAATTTTTTGTATAATATAAAATTGACTAATCGTCCAACCTTTGAATAATATTATATCATCATCATGGTCATGTATATTAAATTTCAAATAATTTATATATTCATAGGTATGTTATCTAGCAATGCCCTTTTACTTATATTTTAAAAATATATTACACATTTAAATAAAGTGGTGTGATGAAGTATTAATTAATTTCTGATTTGCATGAAATTTTATAAACTTGATCTGCTCCATAATATCTTTCAATTCAACGGTTGAATTAATCAATTTCACATTCTACAAAATGTTAATAATTGATATAAGTCTTTGAGTTTGACACCTGATATCAATTGATAGAGTGATGAATGTGTATCCGTGTGTGTATGTATGGAGGCGAGGATAACCACCCAACAAAGAAATTAAAACCCGGATCTGTAAGGAATGAACTGTTTAATATCCCAATTACATGTATCGTAAGTTTTGATGAGGCGTTGATTAATTAATTCAATGACGGAAATCATATATAATTCTTAATTAAGTTGATATATATGTAATTAGCCTCATTTTAATTTGCTGCATGTATGCCTGATGTCCCATATCTTAATTCTGATATTTTTGTGTCTGTTGAGATTAATACTTTTGTGTAAGGAGTAATGATATTAATACATTAAAGTTTAAGTAAAACAGAATAATTAACTTATTATCACTTGAATTAATACTCTTGCACCAATATAAATTTCTTAGTTAGAGGAGGTAGCTGAAACAAAAAAAAAAAATCTTAATCATTCAGGTACATTAATATGAAATTTTTTAATTTTATTTTATATAATTGATATTTGATTTGATGCTTTTGCATGATATTATATATGGGGGGTAGGAGAACCTAACCTTCAGCTGAGTAAGTCTCATTCAATTGAAAGAAAGAAAGAAAGAAAGAAAAGAAAAGAAGGCATATCACACACAAACAAACAAGGCTTCCATCCTATCATACCCATAATTTTCATTTCGTCGGCGCCCTCTCTGCCGCACCTCCTTATCTCTACATTAATATTGTTTAATTTAATTTAGGCAAATGTCATTTTCATTTCAACTATAATGCACTTTATCTTTTCGTTTATTTCCTTTGGACCATTCAAAGCTCCACTCAATATAAAATATCAATCTTATATATATACCAGTCTGTTATTCAGTTGGAATCTAGCACGTTACCTTACCAGTAACTTTATTTTATTAAATCCTTTTCTTATTGCTAACATGTTCACATTACAATTCCCTATTATATCTATTGAAGCCTATTTGTGTGTGTATGCATATATACACACATAGATGATTCTCCTTACAATAGTACAATTAAAAGTAAAATACTAAAACACGGAGAATTTTAGGATAATCTCTTAAGTTTAAGATAGACTAATAAATTTAATATTAAAAAATTTAATAATATATTTCTATGGTAAATTTAAATTTAAAGCGTCTATCTTAAAATTATTCCTATAAACGTTGTCTAACTAAAAAAAAAAAAGAATCTAGCATTAATTTTAGAAATGATCCATCTTACTTTTGAATTAGCAATTACTAGCATGAAAATAATAACAATATTTCTATATATTTTTTTTAAAAATAAAATAAAAAATAATTGTGGATAATTATTTTGATAGAAATAATTATTAAAAATTTAAAATTTAATATAAGAGTAAAATTATTTAATGAAATATTAAAATAAAAAATTAATATTTTTTATAAATTATAAAAAACATAAAGTAAAAGGGGCGTACGCGTACGTATTGGTAAAAAATTGATTCTTTTTTAATCCTTTTGGAACCATAAATTTACTTAAAGCAGTAATATCTTTTAAGTACAGTACGATATACATGTGGAAGAAAACCAACAACCATAAGACATGTGGATCATCTAATTTTTACCTTTTCTTCTACCTTAGAAGAAAGCATGCATGATTAATATGTCGGATGTGCAATATAAGCTAAACCATTATGCAAAAATGGAAATTAGTGGCATGAGATGGGAAAGGATCACTCAGCACTATCATTGTACAAATAAGATGTGATCATCAAACATTTCTCTTTCTCAAAAAAAAAAAAAAAGGAGAACAAAAAAACAATTTTCATGCATTAACCCACACTTTCTTCGTTGATGTCTTACACACACTGCAGTAATTTGTGGGACAGCCAGTGTGAATTGACCATGTTGTCCCTCCTGCTGATTCTGATCTCACATGCGTGTGTGTCACTGCCATACCAACAAAATTTAACACTCCCGATTATCCAATCGTGAGATGCCTCGATATGGACAAATTTACCCCTCCTTCCGTCCTTGGTATAAAATATCTTCCAAATACAAAACAACATTCATAATAATTTTTCACAAAAATAGAAATAATTTAATTTTTTATTAAAACCATTGACAAATTTATCCGACATAATTCTTGAACTTTTTACTGGTATCATGCACCTTTTATTGATAAATATAGAATTAAGCATACCTAAACACTTTATATACATATTTTTTAACCACATATATTCTCCATAATGAAAGGTAATTTGATCAAATCAGGAACATTCATATTATGTTGGAGCTAATTGTCTCAGCGATAATTTTTTTATTCATAAAATTCAAACTCAAAATTTTACTTAAAAAAAAATTAAACAACCAATTCCGTCGATTCATATACATATTAAGACCAAAGGAAAATTACAATAAAAAAAAATGGGAGAAATAGACCACACATACATAAAATCTTATCAAGCAATGAGAAGCCATGCCATACCATTAGTCTCTAAGATATGGCTCCATTTTGAATTTTCTGATGATTGAATTTATGGTGCAGGTTATTGATGGGGATATGGTGTGTGTGGATAGTACACTATAGCACCGCTCCAAAAAATAAATGCAGTGTCGCCTAATAGTAATAGATGCTACAGAAAGAAGAAAGGGGTATTTTGGTAAATTAGGGGGTTGGACTATTCCAATTTCCAACAGAAAGGAAGCTGAAATGTAAAAATGTGATGTTGTTGAGAGAGTCAGTGAGTATCACAATATCATTGAATTTTATTTCTCTCTCTCTCTCTCTCTCTCTCTGACTAGGAAGCTTTCTCTCTCTAAAAGTAAGGACCTCCACCTCCTCGTCGAATCTCTCTCCCTCTTTTACACGGAGAGAGAGAGAGAGTGAGTGACCAGTTTTCGGTTAATGGATTCGTCCTTTCTTCTACAATTCCAAGCATCTTTTCTGGGTATTTCTCATTCCATTCCTTTTCAATCTCTCTCTCTCTCGGGTCATCTTGTTTTTCATTAAATTTATCATTTTTCGTTTTATATACGACGACCCATGATGAAGATTGGATTTTGTGTTATGCAGGTTCGAAGAAGTTTTGTGATTTTGATGGTAATGTGGTTGTATGAGTGATTCCTTCTTGTTGTATAGCTATGGCTACGGATTCGTCTTTCGAAGGTAACGCCTCTCTGACTTACTTATTTTGTCTCTGTATTCATCTGGGTTTCCTCTAATTCTCATGTACATGTCACTATTTTGTTCTGTTGAATCTGGGTTGATTGAATTCTATCAATGATTCGTTATCCGCGTTATGCTCTGGCTCCTGGGATTTAACGTACCACCTAATTTAACGATCCACCTGTTGATTAATCTGTATGTGATTGTGTTTTAGCATTGTGAATTTACGATATAACTGATTTTTCCTGGGTTTGATTTAATTTGTTGTGATCTCTTCCGGTGTGCCCTTTCTGAATTTTGGGTTTTAGTTAGCTTTTGATTTTCTTTTATTTTTGATTTTTCGTAAAAGGTGTTTCTTTTTTTTTTCCCCATTTTGTTTGATTTAATTTTTATTTTTATTTCTTTTCTATTGTATTTTTTGTGACTCTGGCATTTTGTTTAAAATCTATGCCATAGCCTTTGATTGCTGAGCTGTTACCTGCATTTGGGGCCATACAGTTCATGACCTGAGCTGTGTAAAATATTATATTGATGCATTATAAGGGAGGAAAGAGGCTTGATTAAACTAAGCTTGTACCTTGATATGCGATGTGCCAGCTGCTAAATTAACAGGTCTATGGCTTCTCTATTAGGAGGGTATGCACTCACCTATAAAAAAAAAGTCAAAGGAAGTTAAGTCTAATTGCCTAATTGGCTGACTTAATTAGTCTGTTGCATGAGTTCTCCTATATTTCTATATTCTTATCTGTTTCAAGTGGTTGGGTTGTCCTTGAGAGTTGAGATGCAAAGTCAACCAGTTTCAGTTGTATACATTTTATTATGTCTCTTGTTCTTGCCTTCTTGGTTATATTTTAGACTATAACAAAATTGGACCCTTAAATTGTCAGATAACTTGTCAGATGCGTATGTAGAAAGATAACTGAATCTAGTTGCAGGTAAAAAGAATCAAGTATTTCTGCTTGTAGTCTAGTAAACTTTTCAATTACTTTATGATAACATGTCTAACATGAATACAAGTCACAGTATAAGCCTTTGTAGAACTAGTCTAGTCTCCTTCACTACTTGGAAGTTTTAAAGTTGGAAGACTCTCATGTATCTAATGAACTGATATATGTTTTCTTTTTCCTTGATCATAGGTGTTGCTCTTGATCCTTCTAAATGCAGTAAACTGAGCATGGAGGAAAAAAGAGAACTTGTATATGAAGTATCCAAGTGGTCTCATGGTGCATCAGAGATGCTGCAGTCATGGAGCCGTCAAGAGATTTTGCAAATCTTGTGTGCAGAGATGGGAAAAGAAAGGAAGTATACCGGGCTTACAAAGTTGAAAATTATAGAAAACCTTCTAAAAATTGTTTCTGAAAAGAAATCAGGGGGCCATGAAATCGCCACAGACCCTGAATCAAGTTCTTCTCCTGCAAATGGTCAGAAACCTGCTAAAAGGCAGAGAAAAACTGAGAATCCATCTCGATTACCTGTTCCTGCAAACACTGATTCAGTCAGTAATGGTGGTGATGTGAGTAATACCATTTACTGCAAAAACTCGGCGTGCAAGGCTACCCTAAATCAAGCAGATACATTTTGCAAAAGATGTTCATGCTGCATTTGTCATCAATATGATGACAACAAGGACCCTAGCCTCTGGTTAATATGTAGCTCTGAAACTCCATTTCCTGGTGTTTCTTGTGGCTTGTCATGCCACCTTGAGTGTGCTTTAAAACATGATGGTTCTGGAATTGGCAAAGATGGTGAGCGTCCCAAGCTTGATGGAGGCTTCTACTGTGTCTCTTGTGGGAAAGTAAATGATTTACTCGGGTAATTATACTGATGCTTCTCAGTCTATTAGATGACATCGTGTATCCATTTAAAAATTTCTGTTTCTCTTTTCTCCTCTTTCCCTGACTTTCTCTGTCTTGGAGTGTATAATAGCAAATAGAATCATGGCATTATTTAGTTCATAATTTGCTTCAAACTTGCATAGGACTGCCAATTCAAGATAAATGTTGGGTGTGATTGGCATTATGAAAGAGAGAGAAATTGCTTAATTGTTGAATGTTCTTTTCTTTTGGATTGTTTAGCTATAGTGATTATTGAACTCTTCTCAGTTTGTAAAATGTCTGTAGAGTAAGATCAATCTAATCTAGGCTTGTTTCTTAAAATGTATTAGATGCTGGAGAAAACAACTGATGGTGGCAAAGGATACCCGACGTGTAGACATACTTTGTTATCGTGTCTCCTTAAGCCAAAGACTTTTACAAGGGACTGAAATATATCAAGAACTTTATAAAATTGTTGATGAAGCAGTGAAGAAACTTGAACCTGAAGTGGGTCCACTGATTGGTTCACCAGTGAAGATTGGTAGAGGGATTGTGAACAGGCTTTCATCAGGACCTGAGGTTCAGAAACTCTGTGGTCTTGCTCTGGAGTCACTTGATTCGCTGCTTTCTACAAGAATCTTGTCTCAGTCATCCAATCCAACTATTCAAGGTGATCAATCTTTCTAAAAGGATTTTGCCTTTTTATCGCTTCTTTCTGAAGTGCAAATTCATCTACTTATTTTTACCCTCCCCCCACCCCCAAAAATACTGTTTAGATGGTGATCTGTGTGACAAGCATCGTAAATTTGCTATGAAACTAGCCTACTTTACTACTTCTATTTATTTTACCTTAATATTTAGTTCTTGCCAAGAACTTCTTGCGTTGTTTGAGTAAATGGTATAAAGGTATAGAACTACTTTAGTAAAGAAAAATTAATTTTGAAAGAATTAGTTTTATTTTTAGGCAACCGAAAGTGATTTTGATTAATCTAAAAGTAATTTCTGGTAATTGGTGGAGATACCAAAATTACTTTTTACCACATGTAATGATGTTAATCTTTCTTTGGGACCCAAAATTAATTCTGGGATTGGCAACCAAACATGACCACTTGATCTCCAAGATTATTTCTTGTATCTGTACTTGTATTGAATTTTGTTTTGATGTACATAACTATGGTATTGTGATGGATAGTACAGTTATCAGCAGGTTGATTTCTTACCAACCGTTGTGTCTAAATTCTTGAATAATGTAATTACTGATCAGTCTGAGGTTACATAACATTTTCAGATGCACATTTACTGGCTCCAAATATGGTGAGGTTTGAAGATGTTACTACAACATCCCTCACTGTTATTTTGGGTTCTGAAGATCCTTCTGGAGACAATGTTGCTGGTTACACCTTGTGGCATCGCAAAGCTGATGATGTGGACTACCCTGTGGAGCCGACTTGTACATTGCTCCTACCAAATAGAAGGTTGAGTATCAGGAGTCTACTTCCTGCTACAGAATACAGTTTCAAAGTTGTTTCCAATGATTCAAGGGAGTTGTGTACATGTGAAGTTCAAGTCTCAACTGAGCATGGTGAGGATGAAGTCCCCAATTGCTCAGCAACAGAAAGAAGTCAGAGTCCAGTAACCAACTGTAGCAGCCTTTCCAATCCATCATCAGTGGAAGATGAAACTAATAACAGTAACCCATATAGTGACCAGACCGATAATCGAGCTGATAATTATCATTCTTATCACAAGGACAGTGACAAGCTTGCTTCTGGAAATTTATCTAATGATGCAATCAACTGTTCCAATATGGGTGTAGTGGGACTTCCCACTGATGCAGATTCCTTGTCAGACAAGCAGCATGTTGTGGGAATGACTGGCTCTGTACCTAGCTCTGATGTACTAAAGCTTGAAAACAAGCATTCACCAGAGGAACAGGTTACTGAGGACATGAGCACTGATGATGGATTGAATTCCCCAGTTCTAACAGGAAGGGAGCATGTGCATGTGCATGTGCCATTAGTAGGTAGGTCAGAAGGAGGGTTGCCTAATACTCCCTGCAAGTTGGAAATACTTAAAGATGGGCCAGGAAGAAATGGGAGATCTAAATCCAGTGGCAAAGATCAAGAAAATGTATCTGGGAAAAGGGTGGGGCCCCAAGATGGAAGTACTTCCAAAAAAGAAGTGGGGAAAGGCAAGATGAGGGCTGCGCCGCCAATGGTTTTTCAGATCGGGATTTTGAGTATTATGTGAAGGTGATTAGATGGTTAGAGTGTGAAGGACACATAGAAAAGAACTTCAGGCAGAAATTTCTGACTTGGTACAGCTTAAGAGCAACCCCTCAAGAAGTAAGGATTGTGAAAATATACATTGATACATTTCTTGAAGATCCAGCATCTCTTGCAGAGCAACTTGTAGACACCTTCTCAGAATGTATATCCAGCAAGAGAACATCAGTGGTGCCTGCAGGGTTCTGCATGAAGCTTTGGCATTGACCAGATTTATAGGTTCCAGCTTAAAGCTGGAAGCCCCCCTCCAGGGTGTGATGAAGTAATTCTTTAGATTTCTAATATTCTTCATTTAGACAGTTACTAAATATATTTATTTCAACATTGTCATTCATATGATATGATGATGTAAGAATTTAGATTTACTTAAATTATACAATTACTATTTCAAATTGATATATTTTAATTTTTTTTTTTCAATTTGTAACTCAATCCGCACTCTATACTGTCGTTAAACCTTTTGATAGATAATAATGAAGGATTTATGGTAAACTAAATCACCTCTAGTTATGGTCAAAGGAGACATTAGTGTCCTTTTGATACTCAGCTTTGTCTGAAAAATGTAAATGGCGATCTTTTTAATCTTTTATTGCTGACAAGGCTCTCTATTTGTTGAAGTTTTGACTCATGGATGGAATTGTTTCCGTGGAACTTCAATCTTCTACCAATTTGTTGTACACTTGTGTGGGAGAGATTTTTGTGTTGACTAAAAGCCATTGTGTAGATTTAGCAAAGGATATATTGACACATCAATAATGAGCAATAATTAACAATACTTAATTAATGGGTTTGTCCAGAATTTAGAATTCGGCAAGTCAATATCCATTTTCTGCCAAATGCTAGACTCTTACTGTGCTGGTCATCGGTCAAAGCACGTGTTTCACTATTTTTGCTTGTACATCATACCCAGATAGTAAAGTTGAGGAATTTATCAGATGATCTTGTTAGTTTTCTGATATAAGCATGGAGCAATAGAAGTTACTGGTTGTGTGTTTGATGAATGTTCCTACAAGAATATTGTGGTTTGTTGGATTGGACCAGCCTCATTCTTGATTATTGTGCAATGGTGTGTTATGTGTGTGTTTAAGGAATGAATTGTTTCAACAAGGGAATTGACTTTTTTCCTTGAGTTGAAAGAGTTTGACAAATGTGAAGGCCAGACCAGAATATCTCTGAGTGTGCATTTGAAGGTGGTAAAATGCATTTACTTGCATGTTGATGAAAATGACTTTTAGTGTGTTTGGTTTACCCCAGAAACACATTTTAAATGTGGATCCGGATAAATGTTACTTAATAAGCTTATGAGTTCAGTTCAGTACCGCGTTGATTGAAATCTATGCTAAATATGGATGTTAATACTTGGTGTGCTATGAACTTGGGTTTTGGCTTCAGTTGAAAGAAAGAATCAAATGGCAAAGAGTGGACTCAAACAAATGTAGTATCAGTTACTACTTTCTTTGTAGTTCTAACTGCTTGTAATCACAAATATGTATGGAATGATGCTTGGTGTATATTTGGACATATGAATAAAAATATATGGCATCACCCCATCTATTGAGCACTATACATGCATGGTTGATATATATGTTCATTAACAGGAGGATGCCTCAACATAGTGGAAGGTACTTCCTTATGAATAATGAGCAATTGAATGGAGTCTCTTTGAAATTTTTGAGACATTTTCAAAAGAGAAACAGCAGCATTTTGTTGGTTTGTCATACCAAGTTCAAACTTCACTCATGTCTGTGTTCTGTTACTCGGTTTTGCTTGTATAAATTGAAGAAGCCATTCTTGATTTCGCCAGCAAAGAACCCACAATGTCCACATCCAGCCAAACTTGTTTTCTGTGCACTAGAAAGGCCAAAATAAAAAGGGGAAGAATCATCTATAAATTTGTATATTTTATTCAACCGATTGAAACTGTGCCTTTAACTTTGCAAGCAAAAACACCTCAATACCATAAATTGGCGGGCCCCTACCTTCACTCCAAACGTTAAAAAAATATTATGAAAAAGCAGAGGGTATTGTACTACTTGACAAATGATGAGATCAAAGTTTGAAGCCTAATTAAAATCTCCACTTTCTTGTGCCCACCGTCTACTTATACTACTCACACATCATTCAGGATCACCAAAGCCAATTCCTTTTATTCTTCTCTTCCTCCTTCAAGATCAAGCATTGATTTGAGTCATTCATAATATAATGTCTGCTGGAAGTTTTGCATCTCCGGTTGCTGGGACTGCCTTTGTTGGCTTGAAGTCCAACTCATCAAATCTCTGTCCTAGTAAAGGGTCTATTGAATGGAAAAGGAAGATTGTCTCCAATGGTTCTAAAACTCACTGCATGAAGGTGAAGTAATCCTATGATTACATGTATTAGCACCCCAAAACCTGATCTTTTTTTTTTCTTTGAAAAAATAAAAACTTTTCTAGTATGCTTTGATCTGTAATATGTTTAAACTTCAAACAGACATGGAATCCTATCAATAACAGGAAGTTCGAAACACTGTCCTACCTCCCACCCCTTTCAGATGAATCCATTGCAAAGGAGGTTGACTACATGCTCAAGAAGGGATGGACCCCTTGTCTTGAATTTGATGAGGTTAGTTACTTCAAGATAAATTTAGTTCATACTGTAGTGTAGATCTATGTTTTTCATTTTCCTTGAAAAAACAATTAGATACATTAAATTAAAGCTGTTACTACTGATTCATCTGAAATAAATGAAAACTAGCCATCATGATCTAATAAAATAAAATTTTAGTACTTCTTATTATTATTAGTATGGTCTTTGCTATTTTGGTCTAGGAATATTCTCCTATTATGTTTTGTTAGTAACATGGAAGTGTGTTTGTTTGGAACATGGAAGGTGGGGTATATTCGTAGAGAGAATAGCCGCATGCCAGGGTACTATGATGGAAGGTATTGGACATTGTGGAAGCTACCAATGTTTGGTTGCAGTGACTCATCACAAGTACTGAAAGAGATCTATGAATGCAAAAAGGCATATCCAAATGCATATATACGCTGCTTAGCATTTGACAACCACCGCCACATGCAGTCCATGGCTTTCCTCATTCAGAAACCTGTTAGTTCTACCCCTTGAGAGCCATTTTTTATTTGCTCTTATTTCTCTTCAAATCCTTTGTTAAAATTCTCAACCCTTTCTCTGTACTCTTTTTTCTAAATCTTTTCCTAAAAAAATGTAATGTGGAGTTTACTGTTTACTATGAATAAAACGGATTTGGAAAATAATAGTCTATGTTTGAGAAGAATACAGATATGATTTGGCTTTTGGTTTGATTTTGAACATGATTCTAGCAAATATTTAGTGGGTTAACTTAACATCGTCATACAATTATAAAATTAAAAATAAAAGAGTGATTTTAACCTCTCATTTATTTTTTCATTGATTTTGGTCCTCAATTTTGGGGAGTAACGTGATTTTAATTTTCGTCATTAGTTATGTTCTATTAAAGGAAGACATAACAATGTTTTTTAGTGTGTGTTTGGTTTAGCGTTAAAATTGACCAAACTCAAATTTGAATTTCTCAATGCAATTATTTCTAGCGTTGAAAACATGAGTTTATCACGTTTCAACGCTAAACCAGACATGCATAGATTTTTCTATAAAATTTTCTTCAAATTTTTTCATTGATTTTAAAATGCACAAGAAATTAGATTCAAATTCTAAAATTTACAAATTTTTCTACAACAAAAATTTTACATAAAAAATTGATGTCCTTTTTAAAATTTATTACAGATAATATTTTTAGAGAAAAAAATCACAAAAATTTTCTAGTAAATTTTTACCTAAAAAAAATTGTAATAAATATGCAAACCTAACTTAAGGATAACGAAAAGTAGAAAAACATATGATTTTAAAAAATAAAGATCAAAACCAAAAAAATAAATAAATGATGGACTAAAAATATATTTAATTTAAAATAAAAAAACATATTTTCTCACTTTAAACAATAATTTATTGAAAAGGAGTCTTTTTACCAAAACCATAATCAATGATCTAGCCTGGGCATTGGTCCCACACACATGGTGGATTCCATGTACAAAGGTTGAAGGATTAAAAGTGAAATCATTGCAGCAAAACCAGCCCATAGATACAAAAATTTAATCTTAAGGCAAACCAGCCCAAGGATTTCACATGTCAACATACATCCTTTGATTTCACAGAGATGTGCACATTATGTTTTGAGGTGTGTGCATGAACGATTGAGAAACACAAACAATAATATTTTACATAAGCACTTGGCTTAGTGGGTTAGCAGAAATTGACCTCTAGGTCCCTAGTAGTTTCCTAGGGAGTGGAGCGTAAATGTGGTCCTTGACAATAAGAAAATGAGTAAATCACGATTAAACAATCAATTTATTCGAAGAATGAAGTGTGCTTAGTGCCAAGTGCCTGAGTATAATAAAAAAAGATAATTGGCAAGTGGCATTCTTCTACAACTACTATTATAATTATTACGGCATTCAAGACTTGGGCATTAGAAAAGTTGCTTGGCATTGTTGATCCACTCCATTCACTAATATACTATGCCTACATTTAATATAATATTTTTAGAACAAATATTTGTCTGTGATTGGTTGACAAATATAATTTATCTTTTTAATGTCATAAAAAAGCATTTGAAGGTATTGAAAGTGGTCTTTTATTTCGAAAGTATAATAGTAAAGCATAAATTCTATATTAATTTAATTTCTCTAAACTAAAGTATATATTTAAAAAAATAGTATGAGATTATAATTGTAATTATTGATTAAAAAATCAATGTAAGAGAATTTAATAATTTTATAATACATGTGGATATATTTGATCATAATTTAAATATTGATTGTTCAATCAACGGTTATAAATTCATAATCTCATTTTTAACCTCTATAATATACCTCACATTATAATGTGAAAAATTAAACATTGATGCATTTTCTTTTAATAAGGAAATACTAATAAGAATAAAATCATATAACTTAAACATTTTTATCCTTTAGAAAACTTAATTTTGATGCTCAAAGTTCAAGGAGCAAAAATAAAAATAAGCAAACTACCCAAGATTCTAAGAGTAATACCTGACAAATTTGATGATTATTTTCTTCAAGAATATCCAGAAAATCACAAATAAATTGGAAAACTATGTTCTTCGGCTACCGCAAAATATTTGTCCAAGGTTCACCGCTGTTTAGTGCCCGAAAATTTTACTATCGTTAACGTTAAAGGGTGAGAGGTATTCACAAACGGGAACAAAAGTGCTGCTTTCATTACCAGAAATCATAACCAACAGGAACGTCAAAACAGTATACTGAACTCCGAAATTGGTTTTGATATTGAAGCCCAGAGAACTCCGAAATCATAGCTCGATGTATCGGCTCAGGTATAGCATTAAAACTCTGTTAGTTTAAGGTCAGAGATGAAAAACTCCCACATCTATTGGTCAATGATATTGAAATCCAGAATCATCTGACTCCACAATAAAAGCATGTGCATCTCAAGGCATAAGGCTTGCAGATAAATCCACATACTGCATGAAAGTTTAGCAAATTCTTTGAATGCTACTTGACAATTAGATAGATAAAAAATAAAACACGCCTAACATCAATTACACTGGACATCGACCTGAAGGTAGCACAGGATGTTAAATGAACAACACAAATAGCTGGAGGAGCTCTTACAAGCTTTCATTTTGGGTCCTGCCAAGGGTTTCTGGCTCCAAGTTTCCATATGATTTAACTGCAACCAAAGTACCAAATCCATCTGCAATGAACAATGGCGATACTTGATTAAGCAAAGAAAAATGCTTAATAGTGCAAAAGACATTTCATGAATCGCATACAAGTAAAAGGGGAAGACTGCATTTACCTTTTGTATGAAAATGAAAAATATGGCCCTACTCATTCATTAGCCTCATCTGATTGGTTTTTTTAACATTTCTGACAATTTCTTAGAAATCAATTAATGCAAAAATCACAATACTCTGAAGCAAAACCAGCAGCTACATAGGCAGACAATCTGCTGTAACTTCTGCATTTGTCACAGCCTTACAGCTAAAAGAATGCAAGCAACATTGGTGTAAACAAGAAAGAATATCAATGATGGTAGGGATGACAATTAGACCCAAATCCAATGAATAGTCACAAAAATTACCCACTGTGGGTAAGGGTTTTACCCATTAAATGGGTCTGGTTGAGTTAAATGCTACACTTTTAGTCAATGTTCATTACTTTGTTGTATTTTCATAGTTTAGCGTTAAAATAGCATTTTTTACTCCCTTCATTTCATATATTTTGTTGTTTTTTATTTTTACTCACTTGTCAAAACTTTTTTTGTGGTAGAAATCCAAGACTAATTAATTTTTTTCCAACTATATCATTATTTAATACTCCCTTCGGTCCTTTTTATAAGAAACATATGAATAAATCATCAAGACAATTTAAATTTTATTCCAGAAATGCCCATAGCATTAAATGATTAAAATAGTGGGGGATTGAATGCATCATACATCCACTTTCATGCGGAAGGGTGAATAGTCCATTAACATTTCACAATAAATTAAGGGTATAAGCAATTAATGCAACTAAAAATAGTACTATATTTCTTAAAATTAGGACCAAGAAAAATAACCTTTTGTTTTTTCTTATAAAAAGGACTGGGAGTATTAAGGATGATTACTCAACTAACTACAATAAGTGAAACGGTAGAGTATAAATAGGGATATTTTAGTATAGATATAATAAAATTATACATCAATTAAAGATTTCTTAATTTTGTGTGTATAACCTTAAATAGAAAAAGATATGGAATGAAGGGAGTATTTTACTAATTTGTTTAAAAGAGCCATACATTACAAGGAAAATACATTTCATTTAATTTAAATTAGTGGGAGTAAATATAAAATATGGTCCCTAAAAGAGTCATTACCTACAATTTGGTCCCAGAATGTGTCAACTTGTTGACATTTTGGTCCTTCCATCAACAGTTTGGCATACAATTGTCGAAGTGTTGTTCCAAGGGTTTATCACCATCATGCCATCTTTCTTACAAATTCTCCATCTTCAAGCAACAAGTCCTATTACAAACTAGACCTCTATCCACCACCCTAACCCATAACCCATGACCACCAAACCCAGCAGCACCTGAAAGGCCAAAACTACCAGCCATAAACACCGAACTCACATCAGACTCCACCAGAAACAGCCAACTCTCAAAGCCAGCCAGCCACATCAGAGATTTTACCAATGTTTTACACCATATCAAAAGAATGAAATGTGCTTATGTTCATTTGATGAGGTTTATGCTATTGGATTTTTTTTCTGATTTAGTTTTTGAATTTTTATTTTTTATTTTTATGTATTTTATAATAATTTTTTAACTCTAGTAAGCCCACCTATTTATCCCACCAATCCAGATGGGTTGAATTGGGTTAGCTGTTTTTTAACTCACTGCTAAAGTGAGTTGGGTTGGCCGGCTGGGTCTCGTTATTGAGCTCAATCCACCACAGGCCAACCCGGGTAGGCTTAATTGGCTCACTTTGACAGCTCTATTAAAATGTGAGTAGAGATCCGTATATGGGTACATAGGTATCCATTGGGTATGGGCACTATAGTTGCCATTCACATGGATTTGGGTCAAAATTTAGGAACACCAATTATACAAATGAAGAATATAATATAATATTTTATCTGAAGGGGAGAAAAAAAACAGCAAATATTATTACCATTATATAAACACACCAATGCAGATGGTTTTTCAAAAAAGGATTTCTCAGACGTAATATAGTAAATAACCATTATCCTTATTGCCAATCATGCTATTTCTAAGTTACACTGACAGTCTGACACAGCTTATCCTTTTGAAAAGTGAACATACTAACACAGTATCTTTCTGTTCAAAATAAACTCAGAATAAAAATAAATGCACTTCAGCAGTGAGCCCAATTCTGTAATTTCTGCCTTATCAGCAAAATTTATAGTTATTACTGCCATTACACCCTATCATAATTTACAACTTATGTTCCCACAGTCCAAATTCGTGTAATCCCTCTTAAACAGAGCTTCGGAAAAAAGATAAGTTTATTCGACAAAGCCATAAATAACAAATAGTAATACTTCAAATTCCCTAAGGTTCAAAACTCACAAGTTTGCTTCCAACATGCCTGTCATTTCTTTGATCAATAGCCCCACACTTTGTATGCCCAAGTACAAGGTATACAAGAATGCTTGGCCTTCCTATGCATCCTATGGTGCTTGCTTCCACACTGAATGACTTTGAAGCATAGGAGTTTTGAATATAAAACTACAATGATAATGTGGTTTCCACTTTCCACAAGAAAATAAATAAAAGGAATTATGAGCTTCATGATTGCCACTAATGTGACTTGGAACATAGAGGAACAAAATAGAATGGTAATTGATTTCTCAACCCTCACCCCTCCATTTCAATGTATTCTGTTTGAACAAATGTATGCTAGGAATGGATTCATGCACACTAAAAATCACCATCAAGCTTAACTTCTAACAACTAATCAACCCCATTGAGTATGACATGAATTTAAAAGGAATTGGAAGACAAGCTTTAAATTAAACACAAAACTAGGGATATTTGACTAGCCTAGACAATTTTCATTCACAGTCATTAAGATCTCCACCATCATTATATTACTCGCATTGTAAAACTACAAACACCTAAAATGTATTGTATTTGTAGAAAAGTTCAAATTACTACATATATTAAGACAAGAGTCTACGAATATATTATATTGTAACTCTCATCCCTCAAATATTTTTCCCTGAATACATCAACCTCTCCTATATGTTAAAAATCCTGTTTGGTTTGCATTTTCATTTCCTGTTTCCATTTCCTGTTGTCATTCTATTTCCTGTTTTCCGAAATTTTACAAAGGAAAAACTGGAAATGCTGGAAACATGATATTTTTGTTTCCAGCAATTTCTGATTTTCCTTTGTAAAATTTCAGAAAACAGGAAACATGAAATGAAAACAGGAAATGGAAACTCAAACCAAACAAGCCCTAAATTAACCTCCTTTAACCAAGATTGTGAAACTTGCATAAAAGTATATTTTAGAAACTCAGATGAGGAGGGTGGGTACTGATTGGGATTACAGAGGGCAAGTGTAAGTTTCAAAATAGAGGGGAGAATAGTGAGTTTGTAACAAGGGTAAAATCAAATGTAGGTGAGGGCAGAGTAACTTACTTGAAGGGTAAGTGTGACTGGACAGTAACAGGGGGTTAAGTAAGGGAGTAAAATTTCACTGATTACTGTGTTCGTTAGTCTAGGAAAACAGAGTAACTTATCATGGATCTTTGGAGTGATGATTACAATAGTCAGGTGAAGGATAACACAGGAGGAAACAAAAAACATAAAAGAGACCCAAATATACAGTGATTAGAGAAGAGTGGCTAGACTATGGGAGGAGGAAGAACAACAAAAGTTTCATCCACAATAATCTAGTTAAGTGCAACAACACCGATAAAAAGTGCCTTAATGAATTTACAAACTTTTAATTTATTAGGAATTCAGGACTTATCTCCTGGGAATGGTAGCAGACGAAGCACTAATAGCATCACAAGAGAGCTGATAACCACAGCAATATTGAGTTAATCTCATGCTATGCACCAATCCTGAACTATAGTGTAATACATGAAAAGAATGGCACACTCAAAAACATTAAAAAAAATAACTATCAGCCCCCACAATTAGCTCCAGCACAAACCAACACGTTTCAGTTAATCACCATCATCAGGAAGAGGAAAATAACTCAATTTCCAATCCTATGCTGAACTAAGCTAAACCCTAACCTCATCGCAAGTCGCAACCAGCAAATTTGAAATAAACCCTAATATACATTATTTGACAGAAAGGGAAGAAAATTGAACACACCTTCTAGCGATTCCTCTCAGCAGGTAATGGGCGATTAAAGCCGCCACGACGGTTCATATACTGCCTCGGCTGGCGTTTGGTAACCGCTCTGACGCCACTAACGTCAGCACCGGGCACCGGCTTTCCCTTGGTGGAGTCAAAACCCGTAGGAATTCCAAGCATCTTCATCATCTCCAACTCATCCTCGTTCACCTCAACCTCTCCTCCATTTTCTTTCTGCTTCTGCTGCTGTTCCTTCGCGATCCCGTCGACGAAGTCCGACACCGCTTTCTTCGTCTCCTTGTGCTCGTCCTCCGCGGAATCACGCCGGTGACGCTTCCGCGGAGGGTCTGGAGTAGGAGTCCGGTGGTGGTGGCGGCGCCGGTGGGAGCGTTCGCCGGGAGAGCGAGAGCGAGAACGCGAGCGCGCGTGGCGGGAGCGCCCTCGGTCAGGTGAACGCGAACGGGATCTCTTGCTGCGTGCTCTCTCTCGGTCACGGTCTCGGTCACGGTCACGGTCACGATCACGGTCACGGTCACGGTCACGGTCACGGTCCTCCTTATCTCGTCTTCGTTCCCTTTCTCTGTCGCGGTCGCTCATGGTGCAAGGTAGGGTTTGAGTTCATGGTTCGCTTTGGTAAAACCCTATAATAAACAACCCTTCCTGTGGCCTTTGTGGAGTGAGACATGGTGGACATTACACTACTCACTGCTCACATCAGATATTAGGGAATTTAAAAAAAAAAAACAAAAATAAAAACGCCCATTTAATAGTGAAAAATAAAAAAAGTAAAAAAAAAATAGATTTTAGCTGTTTCTTAATATTTTTCTGAATTTTTTAAATTTTTGTTTGCAATAATGTTAGATAGTGAGCACAATCTGATTGGCTAAAAAAATCTGTGTAGCATTTTTGTGAAAAAAAAAATTATTCATGGTTTCAGATTTAAATGAAAAAAGAAAAGTGCTAGCAACACATTTTTTAACACACTCTTTTCAACACACTTCATATGATTGATTAAAAGGCACATGGGTCCCACCACATTGGGAGTAAGACCCACATAATTTGGTGGGACCCATGTAAATTTTAACCAATCACATGGAGTGTGTTAGAGTGTGTTGGTAGCACTCCTTATGAAAAAAATTAGATGAAGTATCAATTTAGGGTCAATCTTTTGAGTTTGGTCCATTATAAATCCTCAACTTTTTTTACTATAAAAAACTTGATTTAATTTTATAATATTTGATCAAGTTTTTAAATTAAATTTATTTTTATTATAGTAATTGTTCATCATGAATCACTTTTTTAGGGTTCCCCATATATTTCCCTAAAAAATAGTCCATGTTTCAAATTTACTCAATCCTCCCACTATTTAACAAATCAGGTTAGACACACAACAACACCATTAAATCAAATGGATCAGTGCATGTTTGAGTTTTCATTACAAATGAAGATTTTTACACACCCGAATAATGTGGTGTAAAGGAGAAGAGAAGATAGATAAAAAGGGAAAAAAAATGAGAGATATGATAGGGTGTTTTAATGTGAAAAACAAAAGTGAAAAAAAGACTTATCTCATACTTGAGTGTTTAGTATGGTTTGGATATAATATTAAAGAGAAAAATATGTTTTTCGTCCCCATAGTTTCGGTTAATTTTAGTCTTTGTTCATGTACTTTAAATCTTGTGTTTTTTATCCCTAAACTTTCTAAATCCCCAAACCGTGGTCTCTGCCTGTCAGTAAAATCTGTTAACCTGATGAGCTGGCTAACAAAAGTTACATGTCAGCCTCAATAGTGAGTCTCAAATAACTGATCATCTAATTAACTTTTTTATTAATTTTTAATTATTAAAATAATCCTAATTGCTAAATTAGGATTTTCATATGAGGAATTTTAGCCGGAAAAAAAAAAAACCTAATTTCATAATTATGATTATTTTAATAATTAAAATATTAATAAAAAAAATTAATTAGATGAGTTAGCTATTTAGAGCCATCACTGAGGCTAACATGTAACTTTTGTTACTCAACTCATCGGGTTAACAGATCCCACTAACGATTAGGGACCATGATTTGGGAGTTTAAAAAGTTTAGGGACAAAAAATAAAGGATTTAAAATACAGGGACAAAGACCAAAATTGACCAAAATTATAAGGATGATAAACATATTTTTCCCAATATTAAAATACTTGTGTATACATTTTTATTTGATAACAACATTCTAAATATCCCTATTTAATAAGAAATTTGACTTAGTATACCTTTCTAGTTAAATATAAAATACTTTCTCTTTGATGCGTTTTTCTTTTTCAAATTAGTAAAACAATAATATTATTTCAATAATAAAACTATCCATAAAATAGTAAAACACAAAAAATATAACATTTAAATGTTCAACACATAAGTTGAACATCATTTCCAGTAGGGTGGGCAACGGGCGGGTTCGGGCCCAATAATACCAGACCGTTGCAAACCGATAGCATTAATATAGTGGCCCATTTTCGACTGATTGTTTAATCGGTTAACTCGGATGTGGGTCAACGGGTAATTCGGGCTTAATGGGCGGTTTTATTCGGGTGTGGGCTAGATGAAGATTTTGGGCCCAGACAATTTTTTTGTAACGTTTTTGGGCCTTTTAAAAAATTGAAGTTTTTATTTTATATTTGTTTCTTTGTTCTGTCAAGTTTTTCATTCATTTATAAATAAAGATAATAAAATATAATTAAATTTACTGGCCCATTTACATATATACATTCAAGAATCAGGCCCAAAGGCCTAACCATCTTTACAAAAAATTAGACTAAAACAAAAAAAAATACAGAAACCCTAAATCAAAGAAAAGAAAGATAGGAACCCCCCACCCCCATCCAGCCGCAACCGCCGCAACCACCGTGACCTCCACCATCCAATCCCTCAACCGTAGATTCACATAGTTATATCCCTGCAGAACGGAGCCAAAATCAATGGAAAGGGAGATCCAAATACCAGTAAACATAACCAATAATAGAGAGGAAGAAAAAAAAAATAGAAACGAAACTAAAATCAAAACCGAATAAGAGAAAGGAGAAAGAAAGAAATGGAAAATAGAGGATGTTGAGAAGGAGAGGTAAGCGATTCTATCACCGCAAAGGAGCAAAGGAAGTTTTGTCATCGGAAAGAGAGAGCGATCGGAGGAAGCCGCGACCGGGGGAAGCCACAACCGGAGGCCGTGAACGGGAAGCGAACGACCGGGAAGCAGCGAACGGAAGCCATGAACGGGAAGCCGCGACCGGAGGATGCGAACGGAGGATGCGAACGGAGAAGGTGAACGGAGTCGTGAGTGATTGGGAGGGATGAGATGAAAGTGAGGTGGATAGAGAGGCGAGAGAGAGAGAGGGACGGGCGGTGGTTTGGGTCTCTGGACTTGAGAGTTGAGAGAGAGCCAGAACATATTATAAATATTTAAGGGAGTCAATGCGTGTTAATGTGTTATGGTACCAGACTACACTCATAACCATGATTTTTTTTTAGGCAATTGTTCTAGTTTTTATTTAGACTAATTTGATAGGTAAAAACTCTACTATTGCGAATATATATTAGGTCTTAAGTCTATTTGTAATTTATATTAGCATAAATTTCAATTTTTAGTGGCAGTGAGGAAGGGGGGCAAAGTGAAAGGAAAACTTTCACTAGGGAGAGGAAATGACTCATCTAGAGTAGGTAGGAAAACCATCACACATGGGGAGGTAGTATCATGCTTAACGTGACTATTTCTTTTTCTGCTAGGGTTCCAAGTCTCTCATTTATGTGGCTCTGATTCAGACGTATAATTGAATAGAAATATTTTGATTTTGTGAATCCAAAACATTGATGTCCAAACATTTAGGCCCAAGTTTTAAGTAAATGGTTAGCAAACTAAACCTAGACAAATAATAGGTGGGAGATGTTTTTTACCTACCCTTTTTAATCCTACACACCACAATCCATTTTTTTATATCTCAAAATTACTCAATCCCTTTTTTAATCCCCGTCTATTTTCCCGCAATCTCACTCCCTCCTCATTCTCTTCTTTTCACTTTTTTTACATAGACTCCTTCAGCTTCCTCTTCCCCTTCCTCCTTCCTCCTTCGACCAAAGGCATCGATGAGCTCAAACACGTAAGGTATTTTTCGTCCTCCTTCATCCGCATCTACTCCATCGATCTATCGTCGTCACCGAATCTCCTTTGTGGTTGCATTCGACTATCTTTGTTGACAGGTAAGCCTATTTCACTCTTTTTGTTAGCTTTGTTTTTTTTCATTGCGGTGGAGAGTATCGACAACTTATTGCTTGTAATTTTTTTTTTCTCATACCAAAAAACAAGTTGCAGGTATTTGAAAAACATATCACCGACAATAATCTTAAGAAATTTAATACTTATGAAAGATTCTTTGACCAATTGATTATGTGTTGATGCAAGTGACTCGGAGGAAGGAACATTCTGTTGCACGGTTAGCTCAGTCATCACATCTCCTGGTGTTTGTGTAGATGTCGTTGAAGGTGAACGGATAGATGGTCACAGGGTGTTTGTAGATTGTAGTCCTAGAACCTGAAAACAATATTGGGTTTCGCTTTCACATTTGTTTGATTTGACTTCTGAAATTCTTAAATTATCACACACAAGCACTAATTAAATAAAAATCCTATATACACATTGCAGTAAAAATAAAAAGGGACATTAAAAGGATATTTAATATTTTAAATTAAATATTTCCTGAAATAGAAAAAAAGGTATGTGTGATTAAAAAGGGTGTGTAAAAATCATCTCACATAATAGGTATAGCCCAGTAAAGCTATGCACAAGACAAGTGGTATCTCTATTCACACCTCCTTTTTACTTTTTACCCCAACCGCATTTCTTTATACTATTCCTAAAATATATATTTTATACCTTCCTAAAATTGATCTGTCAAGTACGAATGGACAACCCATATTTTTAGTTTTTGGTTTCTATCACAAATTCGCAAAAGACATAACTAATAAGCATCTGTTTATTTTATGTAAGCGAGTTTTAAGTTTTTTATTTTAAAATAAATTTAATTAAGTTTTTATAACTAAAAATAGAATATTATTTTTGCGATTTTTAAAATGAATTGAAAACTCACCGTACCCTAGGTTTTTAATTTGGACTCTAACTATTTGATTTCAATATAACATATATTTAATTTATTCTATTTTATAACAAAATATTTGATTTAATCAATATAATAATTTTATAAAAATATCTAAAATTTAGTATAATATATAAAATTTTATATTCTCTTAAAATACATAAATAGTAAATTTTAGTATAATTTATTTTAATTAAATTTACAATTTTATAATATATAAATTAATTCACAACTTAATAAAACTTATAATTTTATTATAATACATATTACCAGAAACCTAATTTTCGAAATTGGATTCAAGCTGTGTACCCGAACATGTATACAACTTTTTAAAATTATATACTAATATCTTAATTTCAGGAACATAATTTAAATTGTGTATCATAAATTAAGTTTTCAGTATACAATTCTAAAAAGCTATACACCTTAATTAAGTTTTGGGTGTACAATTTTTCAAAATTATATACTAGAAACTTAAATTTTAAAAAGTAAAAAAAAAAAAAAAAAAAACTGAGGGGATGGTTTGTGTGTGTTTATGGTATTGGTAATTAAGGACGGGAGAAGGGAAATGAAGAAGGAGGAAAATAAAGAGGAAGAAGGAAATTGGAAGGAAAAAGTTGGGAGGATATTGGGTAAAAATGTAAAATAAAGTGGGCGGTGTGGATAGTAAAAAAGAAGTGTGAATTGCAATACATTAGACAAGCCGAAGGATTGCAAGAGTAGAAATTTTAGGCCCAAAAGTATATAAGCATAATAGAGTTATAGATTAAGATTAAGATGTTGACAAAAAAAAAAGATTAAGATTAAGATTAAATTTTATGATAAGAGATAAGTTAATAAATTAATTAGGAAAACCATGGAAAATAAATTTAAGATGACATCACGAAGTTACTTATATAACACATATATAAGTAAAATAGCTTGGATCATAAATAGATAAACTTAAAGGGTGAAAATTGAATATGACGATGAACACTTCATAAAGAAAGGATATGAAATTAATAGTTATAACTATCAAATGAATTTGTTTATAAGAAATATAGAAGTCTGGCAAAAAGAAATAATGCACCCTTTTGCTAATGATGGGAATCTTGATACTGTTACTAAAATATACCAATTGATGACTGTATGATTATGCATACACACATACATGTGTTTGTAAATTGGCACTGATCTGATGGATGGAACTACATTGAGTGCGTGTAAAATGGGATGGTGTGATCAGACCTCGGCTTGGACACAAGGTTTCATGCATGATGAGTCCCACAAGAACCAAGCAAGGATCACTCTCTTGTGCACTGACAATTGAGGGAGTGAATAATTATTTTCTCCAAATTAAAATGCAACTATTTTTTTGTTTTGTTTTAAATTAACGACTCAATTATCATTGGCTTTCCATCACAAATTTGATCAGGAAGTTGCCATCGGTTTTGCGTGTTTGGTGTGCATTAACTACATGCCAATTTTTCCATTAAATTTTTGCGTGTCAATTTAATTGATGATAATTTTCATGAAAATCAACAAAAATAAAATGGACGTTTCTGATAATTTTTCATTAATGGAAATGCTAACGAGTGTCCTTAGGGCACTGGTTAAGGTTCCAAAATTAAAAAGTTTTTAGTAGATTGTGGAGCATTCAATTTCATAAACACAATCAGTGTTGTGATTTCCAATAAAAACATACTCCCTCCGTTTCTTTTTAATAGTCACTAGACTTGTGCCCGTGCGATGCACAAAAAGTAATTTATTCTAGTAAAATAAAATATATATTAATATATTATGTATATAAACATGTAAAAATTCATTAAGTGATAACATAAATATTAATGAACTTTGATGTAAATATTTATTTCCCTATAGTGTATAAATAATACTATAAGAAAAATTAAAATAATTTTTTCTATCAAAAAAATCACATATCAATTCAAAAATTAATTTATTTTTATCAATTAATTTTTAGACCATATTTTTAAAAACTACAAGAAAAGTAAAAAATTTATAATCTATACAGATTTCTATTCATTACTACCCTATATGATTTATTTTTTGTAATCTATAATTTATTTTTACCCAATATTTCAAATATTCATAACTTTTTTGTAAGATTTTCATCCCTGTGTGATTTAATTTTATCCCATAGATTAATTATTATTAATATTTTTCATATATTTTTTCTTATAAATTAAATGATTACTCCTGATTTTTATCTATTAAATTTTAAAAGGTCAAAAAAAAATAATAAAAAATAAATAATCTGCATTGAAATTCAAAAGATATCCTTTTTTTATATGAAATTAGCGATAATATTAGGATTGTTCATATGAAATTACTCATTTGAATTACTATAATTAGATTATTATTGCTTTTATGTAGAACAATCATCCCAAAGTGATATATTTTTACTCTTAAATTATTATATTTTCATATATATTTATTTTTACGATCTTAATATTAATGTCTTTTCATGCAATTTTTTTAATCCTACCTATTATAAGCATTTACCCATTTTATTTTAAATTTAAATATTAATACATTTTATATAAAAATTTAATCGTTGGGTGAATAATATTCAACCTTTACAGTCTATAACATTTAAATAATGATATGAACCATAGATATAAAAATCGGATCGGACCGACCGGTTCAACCGGTCTGGTGACCGGTCCATATCATGCTAAAAATCGGCTGGTTCTATAACCGGTGGAAACCGGTCAAGAACCGGTCGAACTCGTGAAAACCGGTCTCATAAAATCGGTTGAACCGGTCAGTTTTCAAAATTTCAAATTTTTTGTTTTTTTATTTTTTTTCTATTTTTATTTTTGAGATGAATAATAATAAATTTTTAAGGATTTTACATAAATATTTATTATTTAGTCAATTATTATTAATTTTTTATCTTATAATATATATAGTAAGATCCTTTATATCTATTTATAATCTTATATATCTTGATTTATTTATAATTTTATGTTTTTTTATTACTTAAAATATTATATAATATTAAAATAAAACATTAAATATTATATATTTAATGTAATATTTAAAATAAATAAATTAGGATCATCAATTTGTCACAACTCAGGTGTCCTAAAATATATAATTAACTCTAGAATGACCAATTTTAATTGTAATGGAAGCATGTTGGGATCACCAAATTGTCACAACTCTAATGTCCCAATATTTAAAATTTAAAAGGCATTGTGCCTAAAACAAACAAATTTATTTAAATAAATTTATTTGATTTTTTTTTTCTAAAAATTAGGATCATCAAGTTGTCCGAACTCAGGTGTCATAACATTCGGGAGTTAAAAAAACATTATGTCTAAAATGAAACATTTTATTTAAATGAATTAGTTTGACTTTTTTATAAAATTTTAGAATCACCAAGTTGTTACAACTCAGATGTCCCAACATATAGAATTTAAAAAAAACACTTTGCCTAAAATAAATAATTTTGTTTAAATATATTAATTTAATTTCTTCTAAAAATTAGGATCATCAAGTTGTCTCAACTCAGATGCCCTAATATTTAAAATATAAATGAAATTATGCATAAAGTAATTAATTTTCTTTAAATCAATTAATCTAATTTTTCTAAAAGAGTTCTGAATCACCAAGTTGTCTCAACCCTGATGTCCTAATTTATCAAAATTAATAATTGTCTGTGTTGAAGCTATTTTCCTATTTATACAAATATTTGTTTTAAAATAAAAAAGAAAAAAAAACGTGATGGCGTATGTAACGCAACAGTAGCCATCCCTGCCTTTTCATTTTCATTTCTCCAATCCTTATCAAATATGCATTTGGAATAAAAACCAAGCAATTATCACAGTTGCTCACTTAAATTCTGATTGAAATAAAAGAGGAAAGTAAGCCTAAAATTTTTTTGAAGACTGCAGAGGAAGTTTTCTCACACTGCCTGCATTAGCTTTTACTCCTTTCTATACCCTTTGGTTAGAATCTACAATTTCTCACAATCTGATTAGTAGGAAAATTAAATTAAATTTTTCACAATCTGATTTACATTAAATTAGATAAATGAAAGGAAAAAAAATATCACAATAAAAACATATCCTTGATTACCCTTTTGCCTAATAATCTGATTTATATTTTAGTAGATAGAAAAGATTTACAACAATCAAACATTCCCTTTTTAAAAATAAAGTAGAGGGGGAATCGAATCCTTGATGAAGCAGAATAGGAAATATTTAAAAAACATCCATTTGTTCATCAACTTTCCTATTAACCATTAATGTGAAATATCTGCACACTTTGAATGAAGCATGCAACGGGAGATGATACAGATCCATACATCTCAACATCAAGGAGACAACAAACAAAGTATAGGTTCATCCATTAGAAATTTTCCAATACACACAACAAGGTATTTAGAGGGAAAATTAAGACCTTCACAGCTCTTCCAATAATCAATACCAATCAAATTAACCTTGCATTCATTATCAAACTCGATCCACCAAAGAATGCAATCTCACAAATATTATGCACACCAATATGCTCAGCTCAGAGAAATCGCCGATTATGCTTTATTCATTTAGAACATTCAGATGCATTTTATCAAACAGTTTGTATTCATAAGACAAATGAACATTACCAGGCAAATAAGCATTACAGAACCAAAATCTAAATATGAAAGAGCTGCAGAATTAGAAGAAAAAAAAACACTTCACTGATTGATGACCTTCTTCAGATCGGTGTGCATACAATAGCCCATAAATTGTTTCCCTTAATCCCCAACAATTGTCTCTAAATTCCTCCAGTACAACTTAATACCCCTTTTGATTTCTAACTTCTTCACCCTATCAAGCTAAAATTCTTCCAAGATTCTAAATTTCTTCTCTGTTTCAAAATAGAAAAGGCATAAAAAAAACTCTGTTTCCAACCAAAAACGAAGAAGACTGTGAACCTCCTTTCTATTTCAAATGACAAAAGACTCAGAACCCTTTTGCTTCAAACGAAAAGAAGAAGATCCCAGAAAACCCTTTTCTATTTCAAACAAAAAAGAGAACTCTCCACCCAAAAAGCCCCTTTCATATATAAATCTTCCTCTTCTATACTAACCGAGAGCATCTCTGTTGCTTTGAGAAGTGCACTTGGGTTAAATGGTTACCTCTTTTGTGCTTCATTCCCACCATTTTCTGTGGCTTTCCTTTCTCGTCTTTGTCCGCTCTCTGTTGGTGATGATGGGACGCACACCTCTCACACATAGCCGTCGTTCAGAAGCACACTCCAGCTCATTGCTTTTCCCAGGTTAATACATGAAAGGGGACAAATTTAATATAAAATTTGTTTCTAAAGAAGTGTCGTTTTCACATATTAAGATAACAATAAATGCTAATTTTCCAACTTTACCCTATTCCAAATTTATTAAATGGTGGAGTATTAATTTATTGCATATGACTAGAAATGATAGAGAACTTTAAATGCTTTAATGAGAGAGAAAGTGTACATATTTATAAACAATTGAGCTAAAAAGACACACCTATTGCATTTCTTATTCTATGTGCAAAAACCTTAAACGTCAGATAAAAAGAAACGGAGGGAGTACTCTATATAGTTCCTTAACCAGTACCTTTAGGGCACTAGTTAGCCCGACCCTTTCATTAATCTATCCATAAGTAACTTAAATTTACCGATGATTTTGAGGTCAACTAATCAACTAAAGGTAGTATTTTGCTGCATTGATTTTGAGGTCAACTTACCGATAATTCAGTTTTTTTTTTTTTAACAAAAATTTGAATCCATGCCTTTTTTGTGAAAGCTCTTTAGTTAGGAGAGAAAGAGGCAACAAGGAAGATGCCAGATTTGAAAGGCATGCGCTGTGATGATTAGAGTGGCATGAGCCATGCAACGTCATTGGAAGTTTATCCAATTCGTTTGAATTCCAAGCTTATTAAGCAGTTGTAAAATAATTTTCTATTAACCTATATTGTCTGTTTCTTTTTATTATTCTTGATGTACCACAGGTGAGATACGATCAAATTAGATTTAAATTAATATTTACAATAATTTTATAGCATAATATGCTTAAATTAATTGACGACAAAATATACGCTACCAAGTCCAACAAATACCTTTAAAACAAAAAAGTCCAACAAATAAAATAAGTACGTACCCATGAGAACCACCTTCAAATAAAATAGTTCTGAGTTTTGACTTATTAATTTTCGTAATTCAATACATATAATCAAGTATTTGAAGGAGAAATCCAGTAAAGGGTTGGATCCACCCTAATGTATGTTTGTCTAGTGGAAATGTGTACACAAACACATGGTAAATTGGTTAAGTTACAAAAACAATGTCATTCAACTTAATCTAATTGTTTTTATAATATTATGCAATTTGTTTAATTCAAACTATTATTTTGATTGAAACCAATTCAATCTAAACTAATTTATTAATTTTTTTTTTAAAATATTTTTCATATAAATTTAATATAGATGTCTAAATCAATTCATCAAATTACATTAAGTACAAATCCAAACAAATTTATTAAAACAAACTATATATATATATATATATATATATATATTGGTCTATTTTTTTTTTGTCTATATATTTTTGGTCTATAGATTAATTTTTAAATACCCTAAAAGCTAATAGGCAGATTCATTGCATTGGGTTCATGTTATGGTCAACCATCCAGAATCACTATTGTAAGGCCCATTTTCAAGGCTGAGTTAGGTTGAAGCTGAACGGTGCCTAAACTGCAGTTGGGTACCCTTTAACTTGGGTTGGGGTTGATATTGAATTGACCATTCACAATCTTAAGGCCCGATTCTATTCTGTTCTATTACATATAAATATAATAAATAATACTAATTAATTGACCAAAAAATAAATAAACAAATAATACTAATAAGTAATAATAATAATAATAATAATAATAACTATAACTACACCCCCACGCCACAAAATTGACTTCAGATACTCTTAACTATCCGGCCACGTTGACCAACAAAAGAAAAGTGAAAAACAAAAAACAAAACAGGTAGGAGGGATCACATAAAAACATAGGAAAAAAGACACCTGTAAAATTACGAAAATTAACAGACAAAAGTTTCTTATTTTCTCAAAAAATATATACTATTTTCATTCAGATTAAATAAATGCCTAATATATATATATATATATATATATATATATATATGCATGTGTTTGCTGTGGGATATATGATGAGTTTATTGGCAATTAAATGATTCCAATTTTTTTATTGAATCTCAATTTTTTGGACTTGTGTAAATGTGTAATGCACGTATATATGAAGTATATTTAGAGAATTTAATTTACCAGCACAGTCGTTGTATGTATATTAGATAAAAATAAAATACTGGATTTAAAGTTAATACTATTTAAAATCATTTTTTATGATGCAATTTTTTAATTTAAACGTTTGTTTGTCGGTCTGAATTTTTAAAATCAAAATGTTAAAATATATCTTATACCTGCTAAATTAACAATTGCCTCTTCTATGGAGGGATTTTGAAATTCGAACCACTCTTTGCAGGCATGAAATGAAAAAACTTTAATTTGATGACATTATTACATGTGTATGCAAACAAACAAGAGTTTTGTTATTTTAAAGAAATAAAAGTACTCCCCCGTCACTTATTATAAAACCCTTTCAACCGTTTCACACAGTTTAAAAAAAGTTAATTAATGTATTGATCTTTAAAAAAAAATAATAGTATTTCAAATAGACCCCTATTTAAAAGTCACTATATTTTAGAGACATTAATTGTGACATAATAGAAGACTCCAAAAGTCACTTTCCAATGGTGTAGTTGGGCATATAGGTAAAACTTCATTAATTATTCACACTTATCAATATATGAGAAATAAAAAGAGTTGAATATTAATGAAGGGCAAATATGAAAAAAATTATTGTTTTACCTAAAAATTTGTAAATGGTCTTATATTAAGGGACACTCAATTCTTTTAACTCAATTCTTTTAGAATGAGTCTTATAAATAGGGACGGAGGAAGTATATTTTTATATTTTCAATATATTAAGTGTCATATTTTAATTTTATTAAATATTTAATTTTTTTATTCATTAGAGGTGTCCTTGAAATACTCGATCGTAAAAAAAAGTAATACATAAATTTGTCTTGAATTGATTCAGCAACGATTTGTTGCATGCGTAGATCATCACCCTCTCATATTTGTTAGTTTATTGATAAACATAAGAAACCCAAATCTTGGAGAAAGAACACCAATAAAGCTTAAAATTGAAGGAAAATATTAATGAGTGTCTCTAGTGCATTTATTAAAAAATAAAAAATATAAAAAAATTTTATTGAAGTGTGTACTATTTAATGTTATAAATATAATTAATATTGTGATTCCTAATAAAAAGTTTGTATTCACAAAACTTTAACCAATACTTTTAGAGGCTTAGAGAGAACCCTAAAAATAAATTCATATTCACCTTAATGCTTCCAACATCCAAGAGTGAAAATAGCTAGCCAACGACCTTTTTTGACCCAAGTTTCCAAAAGGCCATGTAAAGAAAGAAACCATTGAAACACAAAAATACTACTACAATTTTACTAATTTTTAAACTTCAATGGTACAGTGCATTGAATTCATCCCGTTTATTCTTATTGTTCTCAACAAATCCTCGTCGAAGGGAGAGTACCTTATTTAAGGAGCGTGATTGATTAGTCACTGTCCATTTTTCGGGAAATGGTTTAATTGTTTTAGTTATAATATTTGTACAATAAAATATTAGTAACAATTTATATAATTGTTTTTTTATCTGTGGAATGTTGAATTGGTTAATTAATAAATTAAAAAGGGAAAAATTTTAATAACATGAAATGTTATATTTTTTAATAAAATTTTTTCACTTTTGATTTATTATCTTGTGCAATAATATTACATTAAAAAATCGTTTATATAATATGCTTTTTCTCTTTATTATTTTTCATAAAATCATTCATCATATCATTTATCGCACCTCATAATACTTCTCTATTTTATCTCTATTTTTCTTTATTGTATATAGAACATGTTGTATAAATAAGTTTTTTTTTCTTTTTAGTTTTGTGATTAAAATAGACGAAGGCATGCACCTACCTATGTAGTACTAATAAGGAGATGTGTGTGTGTGTGAAGCTCGTGAATTGAAGAAGAGAGTAAATAAATTAATTAAGAGAAAAGAAAAGAGAGTGTTCTGTTCTGTTCTGAGCATGGCTTGTTATATCTACTACTAGTAATTAATTTGAATTTTGATGATGATGTGGTGTGAGGTGAGGAACTTTAATGGGTAAAGGTGACCACACGCGCATGCATGTTTACTTACAAGTAGTTGGCCAGAAAGGGACTTTGTCGACACTTCAAACTTCCAAGATTTTATGGTGCACTTCATTCATCAGTGGTCCTCTTCTATATGTAGTATGTTTCATCAACACGTAGTATATATTTATTTAATTTAATTACACGTATATATATAATATACAAATGAAATATTTTGATGTATTCATTTCTTCAAAAAGCAGATTTGTGTTAAGCTCGTGACATTTCGAATTAAATATTACTCCCTCCCTCCGTTTCTTTTTATCGGTTGTTTAAAGTTTTTGCACATAGATTAATGAATGTAATAAGTATATTTTTTTAGCTTCATTGTTTACAAATATACCATTTATTTCTTTCATTAAATCATTTAAAGTTCTCCATCATTTCTAGTCATGTGCAATAAATACTCCACCATTTAATAAATTTGAAAGAGGGTAAAGTTGAAAAATTAACATTTATTGTTGCCTTGGTATGTGAAAATGACACTTATTTAAAAGTAAATTTTATACTCTAAAATGACTATTAAAAAGAAATAGAGGGAGTATGCAAATCATTTTCTCAATATATATAAATAATGCATGAAAAAGTCACTGATACTAAATTGTAATTAGTAAAAATCTTGAATTTTGCATTGGTTGAGAAAAAGAAAATTATGTTGCAACTTATTTCAGCAACTTTACTTTCAACCTTTGATTAATTTAAAGAAACAGAATTTTCACCATAACCTTTGACAATCAAAGTAATTGAAAAGAAGGGGGAAATAGCACTATATAATGAGCAAGTCAACCGTTTGTTGGCGCAAGATTGACCAGAGTTCAAAGATCAACTATCTAGCATGGGATCAAATTATTAAAGCCTCATGAACACACACACACATACATATATATATATATATCATAAAAAAATTTGGCCTTTCGGGATGTTTCACTTGTCTCTATAGCCTATTTGTAACTGCTTCATGACAAACCTTTTGATGTCATGGTTTATAAGAACAAATGATTAATGCATGAAAACAAACCATCACCACATATATCATGTGCTAAAACCGTTAAATCTCCTTCACCATTAAATTTTTGACAGAAAATTTGTTTACACATGTTAAATTTACTTCATGAGAAGTTCAAATCATTAATTTTGTGGATTGTCTATATTATAAATAATTATTATGATTATCATCATTGAAGTGTAGACCTTATTAATTAATGGATCAAATCAACTTTTGTTTATTTGTTTTAATTATGCTACACCTTTTCTTTGGGTTAATGATAATCAGATGACAAAATGTCCCTTATTAATTGAAAATTAATACAATATTATATTTATTTTTTTTGCTTCCAATATCCACCCACTCGGTAGTGAGAGACTAATCTCTCGGGTACGTTCAAGCATAAAGCGATAACCCCTTCCAATAGTATTTTTTCCATTTACATGTAGAGACGGAACCAGGTTGAAGGGAAAGGGGGAAGTCACCCCCCTCCCAATCCTTTAACTGCACCAAAAGCTTTTATGCAATATATGCATCAGCCCCCCTCCCTCAATTCAAACTCATGAGCAATTACAAGTTTTATTTATATTTTATAATATCCCATAAAAAATTATACTTTATCAATTAAAAAATTAATTACCTTTGATTTTGTTTGATATATATCAAAATTTTGCCCCCCTACCAAAAAAAAAAAATTTGCCCCCCTTACACATTTTTTCTAGTTCCATCCCTGTTTACATGGATCCAATGATCGAATTCAGGACCAAATGCTTAAAGGTTTGAGACCCAAGACCCTTCCACTTGAACCAATACAAGTTGGTATACAATATTATCTATAGGTAATACTGAAACTATATATATAGTTCAATAATGAACTACATACGAATTGATTACATTTGAACTTGATCTTTACCCGGTGATGTTATTAGCTAGTGATGAATGTGTATAATTTTATACCTCAATTAGTGCTTTGAGATTAATTTTGATTATTCTTTAACAAACTAAAGCTACACTTAAGAAAATAAATGATCTGTTTAACTGCTTCACATATAAATTAAAGTGGTTAGGTCTTTATTCCTCCCCTATTCATATACAGTCAATGGAATTGATTTTTTGGTTTCTTTTAATAATTTTTTGTTTCCTTTTAGTGTTTGTTCCATTTTAATAATTTCCCTGCTTCATTTTATAAAGATGGTTTGATATCCACAAAAGGGTACATATTCTTTTTTTAAAAAAAGAAACAAAAAAGGCATAACTTCTTCAAAGCAGCATTTATTTGGTTTTTTTTACTATCAATTTGTCAAATGCTTTTAAGTCCCACGCCACCTAGTTCGACACTGTGGCATATGCAACCTGTTACTTGTTCAGCTACCGTAAGTTAACCAGCTTCGAGAAAGAGCAAAGACTTGAAAGAAGCCAAATTTTGACTATCCTGAAATGATTTTAATATCCAATTTTGCCACCAAAGGATAAGCTAGGTGTTTGATAATTATAAAAAAAAAAAGAATGAAAAGGAATGGTATATATATATATATATATATATATATATATATATCAAAACATGTATGAGTTCATTCATTCCCCTCCATTTTTTCTTAATTTTCGTTTTTATTTGTACCGTTGAAGAGTGATTCTCACATACTTCTACTTGTTAGACGGGACAACTGAAAACAATTTTTTAATAGTATAAACAAGTGATAATTATAACTTAAATTTTAGTTTTTTTAATAAAAGAAACCACTTGAACTAATCTATCCGAATTCACGTTTAAAATGTGATTTTGGAGTAAATAAGTGTATTTGATTTACCTAAAAATCATATTTAAAATGTAATTTTACACAAAACTAAATATGCTATTAATCTTTGCAGCATATTGTATGAGTATGTTGTGTATTAGCAATAAATATTAAAATGATAATTTTAATATGAGTTTTGAACTTTGACTAAGTGTCTCTATATTGAAAGTAATAGAAGCAACTTTTTCATTTTCCATCATAAATGCAAAGTAGTTTACCTGAACCATTACCTCAATTGGGTATCAGTAATTATATCTACGAGTATGGAATAGTATCACACTCAGAAACTGACATAAGTTTCCCTCCATTTTTTCACTTGTCATTTAAGAAAATCATTGGCGTCACTCAATATGATAAAAGACTTGAAATATTAGCAAAATAATAGTAATACTATTTTATTACATCACTAATTGAGGAAGAAGTCACGGAACACGCATCTTTCAGGGTACTAAGAAAAGATCTTCATAGTCACATGGCATGGTTAGCTTAACTTAGCTTAGCTAGCAACTGTTATAATTACTATTACTATTACATTAGTCACAAACATTAGTCTTCAATGGCTATTGTTAACCAAATTCAAAGGCAATTAAATAGGGTCACCTCACCTCACCCTATCCTACTCCTACTACCATAGGCAAGCCAGCCATTTCAATCCATCTTTGTTTTTCTCTCAATAGGTCAAGTTTTCTTGAGCTTGAAAAGCATTGATAGTAGTACAATACAATACAAGAGACAAAGCATTTAACCTCCTATAACGGTCCCTCCCTAGTAGTACACACAACGTCTTTAGGCGTGGTGGCTCTTCATCAACAAAACGTGTGTGTCTCTCTATGTTTGTGATGTGAGTGAGGCTCAAACAACACTCTGTTTTTTCATTAGTACTCTGTTCTGGAGTGTTGTGCTCTGCATGAAACAGAGTCCCCTGTTCTATATTCATTGCTATGAGGTATATTCGTACCAACAGCTTGAAGAGGCTCTTCTCCTTGAGAAGAAGAAGTTTAGGGGAACAAGTTCTGAGCCCCAACGGTTCTACTGGTGAAGAAAATGATTTGAGCTTGGAGATTCTTCCACATGCAGAAGCAGAACCTTCTCAGAGACCCACATGGAAATGCTTCTCTTATGAAGAGTTGTTTGATGCCACCAATGGTTTCAGCTCAGGTGATTGAGGCTTCTTGATTGTGAAAATCAAAAGTTTTATCTTTCTCAATAGTTTGGAGGAATGAAAGTTGATTTTTTTTTTTTGTCAGAAAATATGGTTGGAAAAGGAGGCTATGCAGAGGTTTACAAGGGAACACTGAAAGATGGTGAGGAAATTGCTGTGAAAAGGCTAACAAGAACTTCAAGAGATGAGAGAAAGGAGAAAGAGTTTCTAACAGAGATTGGTACAATTGGTCATGTACGCCATTCCAATGTATTGCCTCTTCTGGGGTGTTGTATTGACAATGGTCTTTACCTTGTTTTTGAGTTATCCACCAGAGGTTCTGTTGCATCTCTTATTCATGGTACATAAACCAATATCATCCAAAAAAAAAAAAACAAACTTTTTGATTTATTTTCTCATTGAAACTTGTGGGTTTGCAGAAAAGAAAGAAGGGTCTTAATAGTATGTGAAATTGTGAATCTTATTTATTGTAGATGAAAAATTGCCACCTTTAGATTGGAAAACAAGGCATAAAATAGCTCTTGGGACTGCACATGGCCTTCACTACTTGCATAAAGGCTGCAAGAGGAGGATAATCCACCGAGACATCAAGGCTTCAAACATTCTATTGACAAAAGATTTTGAACCAAAGGTCCTTATAATCCCCACTTTTACTAGACTTTTTTAGTTGAATCAATGTTTCAAATACCAGTGCTTTTGATGGGTTCATTTTTATGAAAGTTTATGTTTTGATTGTGGCAGATATCTGATTTTGGACTAGCAAAATGGCTTCCATCTCAATGGACCCATCATTCTATTGCCCCAATAGAAGGAACATTTGGGTACTCTTCTTTTTCCAGGATCCTTCAATGATAATAGCTATACTATTAATCAATGTAGAATACATTTTTTTAAATAAAAAAAAAAGGTTTGAAAATGGGAATGCTCTATCTTTTGCAGACATTTGGCCCCTGAGTATTATTTGCATGGAGTTGTTGATGAGAAGACAGATGTATTTGCTTTTGGTGTGTTTATGCTAGAAGTCATCTCTGGAAGGAAACCAGTGGATGGGTCTCACCAAAGTTTACATAGCTGGGTAAGTTGTCCCCCTTTTTAGTCTTGGGAATTGGGACTTTGTTCTCTTCAATTGGAAATATCTTTTTTGGTTTCTTCTAGTCTTAGGCTAGATCAATACCATTGATTAGTTTATTAGTAAAACATTTCTAATTTGGTGTATTAACTAATTATTCTGAATTAACAGGCTAAACCAATTTTGAACAAGGGTGAGATAGAACAGCTGGTAGATCCAAGGCTTGAAGGGGCTTATGATGTGACACAGTTAAAAAGACTTGCTTTTGCTGCCTCCTTGTGCATCCGGGCATCTTCAACTTGGCGACCTACCATGAATGAGGTATTGTTTCTTGTCTTAGATTACTTCTCTTAATTAATTATTTGGTTGGCTTAGTCTTATTCTTTTGCTATAGTGAAACCATCAATGGATTCGACCCTAGTTTTCTCAAGCTCTCTATTTCTACTTATGGGACCAATGTTGGAAGGATAAATTAAATGTTAGATATCAATTTCTTGTTAGTCACACTTTACTTGTAGTACAAGAACTTCTTGTCTGGATAATTAGTCATCCACTCCTTCCTTTCCAATATCTGTTTTCTTATTCCCATGGAAACTAATCACTAACTTCATTTAGGTCATCAGATTAATGACAATAAAATGACTGGTATAACAACCAGTGTATTGCACAAGTAATAGTTAAATTTTCAAATTATCTTATCATGTGAAAATTTTGTGTATATATATATATATAGAGAGGGGGGGGGGGGGGGGGGGGGGGAGGGAGGGAGAGGGAGAGAGAGAGAAATTTTGGTAGAATCTCATAATTTAATGTCCATAAAGAAAGACAAAATTTTAATATGATGTCATGTAAAAATTGAACATGAGGGAATTTATTCTTAAGTAATACATATTTGATGTTAGGAAATTATATTCTGTAAATTGATACGTAGAAGAGATTGTGACTCATCCACTTGGAAATTTTGTAATCCCATTGGTTAGGGGAATTTGATTTAGCCACCCCTTTGAGATATTAACAATTTAAGCAAGAGAACAGATGACTGCTTTCAATAGCAGCTTACTATGTGTATATATATGATTTTGTGGAAGTGATTTTTTCTTCCTTTATTTTTTTGGGAATAATGGAAATAATTTTCTAATTAGATATATGCATGTTGTTGGTGGGTCAAAAGTTTTACTCCTCAGATGGTTCACTGCAATAAAAACAAAACTTATTAATTAATTGTTGGGGGCATTAATGATTTTTCTCAATGGCAAAATTTTCTGTTTTTTGAGCTAACTTCACCTTGGTAAACCTTGTCAAATTTTCATGATATTATCTCATAGCTTGTGTGTGGCGTGTTCACTTGTCCAATTATTGCCTTTTAGTGGGTTGCCAAGTTACCAATAAACTATATACAATAAGATCAGTTTCCTGGCTTCAAACAATCAAAGTTTCTAAATATAATACTATAATGTCAGCTGTCATTTTATTAAACTATGATAGTTTTTGCGTAGATGACTTTCACTCATCCTTTTCAGCGGTCAGAAATAATCTTATGCAAGATAATAAGATTCAATCTAATTTTCTCAATGCCATTGGTAGCCTTTTTTTCCCTTCATGCAAATTGATTAGTCAGTTGATGTTCTGTTCTACCTAATTTTGACCTTTATGCTAATAGGACAACAGATAATATATATGGCAGTCTCACACAACATACACAAGAATTTAAAAATATAAAATAAAATAAATAAACAAGTTAAATGTGTAGCTAGGCTTCTATTTGGTTGGTTCCATGTCACCTTTGGGGTGCTGATTAGTACCTTTATCAAACAAAGAGGTGAAAGACATGCAATTCATTGGGACTGTGGGCCTTTTTCTTTTGTTTTTCTGGTTGTGAATCACGCAAAGCAATAATGGTTGACACTTGACACTATGCATATCTTGTTCAGGAAACTCTGAGCATAGATAATATGCAATAGTGACCACTGTACAGTTATATGGAGTTTTTAGTCACTGCTTGGTTTCAGTTGGAGACAATGAGAATTAATTCTTTTAAATTATTTTTGCTTGTGTATCATTCTCCTACCATTAATTTTATAAATTTATTAAAATCAATTCTATCTGACTTAAATTAAACATATATATATAAGAATATTTCTTCTAGGTGTATGTGGTGGATTTTAAATATTAAATATTAATAATAATATGTACTTTCTTTTTGTTTTGAAAATTGACAGGTATTGGAGATAATGGAAGAGGGAGAAATGGATAAAGAGAAGTGGAAAATGCCAGAGGAAGAAGAAGAGCAAGAAGAGGAGTTCTGGGGTTTTGAGGATTTGGAATATGAATATGACAGTTCCTTTTCAATGTCTTTAATTGACTCTGTTGGAAGTAACTAACTAGGATAAAGGAGTTAGGTGCCGTTTTCAATTCAATTACATGTATATATACATACATGTTTCATTGTTAGGATTCTTTTGTGGCTCTGCTATTCCTATCCAATCAATCTCTATTATTAAGTGTTTCTATTTCACCCTTTTTTTTTTTCCTTTTTTTCTTGTGTGTGTGTGGATGTGAAGTATTTATCATAATTGAACTCTTAATGTCGGCAACACCAGAGGAAAATGACATAGAAAGGCTGTTTTGTTTTCGCCCACTAATTATTCACTGATAAACGATCTATGTGAAATAAGGCATAGATAATTGGATCCAAAAGGTCCACTCATTTATACATAATGTGACTAAGATTAACAACAATGTGAAATTCAAGGGGTTTTATATAGAGACATCAGAAATAAATAGTTTATAATATGATATGATGCCTCAGATTTTTCAAGCTCATTTTACATGACTTAAGGTATAGAATTAGTCATTACACATAGGAAAAAAAAATCGTACCTATAATTTTGGTTAATTTTAGTCTTCGTCTCTATATTTTAAATCCTTTGTTTTTTGTCTCTCAACTTTCTAAACCCCCAATCTATGGTCCCTAACCGTTAGTAAGATCGGTTAACCTGATGAGCTGGGTAACAAAAGTTACATTTTAGCCTCAATAGTGGCCCCAAATAGATGATTCATCTAATTAATTTTTTTTATTAAATTTTTAATTATTAAAATAATCATAATTATGAAATTAGGTTTTTTATTAGGTATAATTGCTCAGGTTAAAACCCTAATTTAAACTTTTGTTAGCCAGCTCATCAAGTTAACAGATATAACTTTAGGGCAGGGACCACGGTTTGGGGGTTTAGAAAGTTTAGGGACAAAAAATACATGATTTAAAATGCATGGATGAAAACTAAAGTTGACTGAAACTATAGGATAAAAAACATATTTTACCAAAAAAAAAATATATATCAGATGACAAGTGTTTTTGAAATCTAACTACAAAGCTTAAACTCTGAGCCTAATATAATAATGTGGGTAATAACCATTAGGGTCACCTTCTGCAACTCTATGGTATTCAAGTAGAGTATTCTCCAAAAAGAAAAAAATTATTCCGGGGTCTCAAAATATGTCTAAGCAATGATTCAAAGTAATTTATTTTGGCAATTTCATCATAACCTGATTAATTTCAATTATATTATAAGAGGAGAAATATTTCAATTATACTATAAGAGGGGAAATACTTCCATTATGTTTTCACAGCCAAGATTTCCTTGAGGATCAATGTATTATCAAGCATAATAGAGCATAGCCATACCTATATATGCAACAAGGACGTTTTATGAATTTGTTGGCTGTCACACAAGTTGCCATATGCCAATATCTCCCATTTGGAATTTGCAAGAGGCCCAGTAGAGCTGTCATGTACTTCTGAATGCATATGACATTAATTATTATGGTAAATATCAACTTGGGGTTCACATGTCCTCATTTTCATGCATATATTCAGAACCAAATCTGTGGACAGACAAAGTTTAATATATTAATATTCAGGAAGAGTCCAATTAGAGTATGCTTCATTTTTAGTTTCATTGTCATATTATATAGTAGTATATTTTATTTTGATTATAAGAATTTCATCTTATTGTTACATTATTTATTTCTTAATTTTCCAAGATTTTATTAAGAAAATGATGAAAATAAAATTGTGATGTTTTTATACTTTCTTCTACAAATTAAAAAAACAAAATAAAAACGTATCAATAAAATATTATTAATAAAAACACATCAACTGAAAATAAAAATAGAAACTAAACTTTGTGCTGCCATGCCATGGGCATATCAGATCTCAATAAAAACCACAAGTGGATAATAGATGATCGATATTAAATAAATTAACGTGGTCCATTGACAGTTAATGCATTCAGGTATCAATATGCATTCTTAGGAACATAGATTCTGTTCTAAATTATATATTTTCAGTAATCACAATGCATTACTTCATTTTTAGTTCTGTAGTCTTGCATTTAGCTTCCAATGTACCCCAAAAAAAAAATGTATTACTGTATCTTCTATTAATAACTACGCAAAGGATCATGATTTTGAACTTCTTCGCATCTATGATCTATTCATCTTATTCCAAATGGCATGCACAACAATCAGAAGATTATTGGTACCACAACTATGTTTATACAACAATTGATAAAAGATAAAACTATGACTATAGCTCTCAAAATAATAATAATGATACTAACACTAATAATTAATAATCATAATAATATGACATATAAGCAAATATCAACAAATTAAGGAGAATAGACTTTCGGGACGGGAAATATATTTCTTAAAAATTGATTTGGTTAATCAAAAGGTTGCATTTATGGAATGTGTTAGTTGAACGCTACGGTTACCCCAAAAAGTTGTTCGACAAGTAGGAGGATGAATCTCAACAAATATCTTTTAAGTTTAGTTATCATTAATATTACTATTCATGAGTGGAAGGTTGTTTAGCTTAAAAAGGACTTGGAGGAAATGACGGTGTAACAACGAAGATAATGCAAAATATTAATGTTGTGCAATATAGTAATATATATTATTGTTTATTATCTTCGTTGTATAGTTGACAATTGATGAAAAATGTGTTTATGAGTTTTTTTTTTTTTTTTTTGGTCGGAATGTGTTTATGAGTTGAAGCCTGTAATTGTCAAAAGTCAAAACAGAGGGCCATGCCCGGGACTACGTATTTTGTTGCAGAACTTGTAACTTATTTGTATTAACAACTAGTGTGTAGGGGCTTGATATTTTATCCTTTGCTTGTAATAGGCCTTGCCCCATTAGTGATTGTGCTACTAAGCTTAAGAAGTGGTAGAACATTTGTAGACCTTGGTAGAACCGGTAAAATGGGTTAGCCTGACCGGGCCGGTCAACCCGAACCCGCATTTTTACAGGGCTTGGGCATTAAAATTTGAAGCCCAAATTTTTTTGGGCTTTTTAGCCCGAAATAAATAAAGCATGCAACAACCCAGGTTCGGACCGGATAGCCCGACGGGCTTTCGGGCTACCCGCATATATATATATATATATATATAATAAAAAATGTTGTAGGGTATATATTTTTTCCAATGAAGTATACGTTTTTACAATTAGTAAACACATGTTTTTATGTATGGTCACAAATTCTTGTTCACTATGTTTTGATCAAGCCAAATCGACTTATTTTCAAAGCATAATATAACATTTATTTTCAAAGAATAGATTATAATATATAAGTACCACCTGAGGAACTTTCAATTGAAAATATTGATTTTTTTCATAATCATAAAAAATACTAACAACGTTCATAAAATATAAATAAATGAAATACTTATATAAATTACATTTTATAATATATCAAATGTAACTTTCACTTCTTTCTTTTATTTCAAATACTCGTCGTTGAATATTCTTTGTGATATAAACTGTTTATTTTTCTATTAGTAAAGGATAATTTTAGAAAAGTAAGAACGAAAAGTTGAGAAAAATCTTTTAATGTATTTTTTAATGGATTGGGAACTTAGGAATGTATTTTAAATTTATTTGAATGCGTTAAATGTATTTTAGTTTAATAGAATTGATGAATAAATGCGTTTGGGAATTTAGAATGAATTTTAAATTTATTTGAATGAGTTTTATTAGGGTATATGAACTCTTTTTTTAATGTTTTCTTATAACTATATTGTAATTTTTTAGTTTTGTAAAAGTATAATTCTTTATAACTTTTAATGAGTTATATTTTTTAATAAATTAGGCTTTAATCGGGCCGGCTCGCATAAGCCCGCTACCAAATCCAGGTCGGGCTCGGGCTCTTATTTTACAGGACCAAATTTTAGCCCGGTCCGTAACAGCCCGCTAACAGCTTCAGGCCGAGTAGCCCATTTTGACACCTCTAGCCCCTGGTGAGCGAAAGGAAAATTAGGACAAAGATGATGTAATGAAGAGCATGGTGATCATACAATTTGGTATTAAGATGTAACATAAAGCAAGTGGTAGTCCATAAATGCAACCTGCAATAGAAACCTTGTTTTTTAAGTAAATCATTAAATCGCTCCCTGACTTTTTTTAGGGTTATGCAATTTAATGCTTAAGAAATAGAAAATCCCAATATAGTTCCTGACTTTTTACTTTTTCTTTTACTATAGTTCAACTGTGTATTTTGTCGTTAATTTTTTTATGATGTGTCACATTTAGTGACACTTTGTCACTATTTTGAGGTTGAGATCTTCCAATGGAAAAGGGGGAGAAGAGAGAAAAGAGGAGAATAAGGAAGTATACGACTATTGGAGTTGAAGCCTTCAAAGCTATAAATTTGACAAAACCACATCATTTCTGTGTCATGATTGACACTTTAGTGACAAACAATGTGATAGAGTGTTACTAAACGTGACACGTCGTAAAAAATTAACGGGAACCACATATCAAAATACAGAAGATTAATACAATTACAGGAAAGTGTGTTAATTTTTTTTTTCATTTTCACCATAAGTATCCCTTATTACTGGGGATAATTCTATTTGGGGCTTAGTCACAGTTAAAGCTCTCCACTCCTTAGCTCTTCCCACAAACTCTGTCTGCATTGCCAACTGAGCCACAACTCTTTGGTGGAAAGTGTGTTTTTGTTTTGTGTTAACCATAGGTATCCCCTATTATCAGGGGCAACCCTATTCGGGGCTTAGTCATAGTTAAGGCTCCTCACCCACTATGAGTGTGTTTAGTGGGGATCGAACCCGGGAGATCTTCTGGTGTAAAGTGTGTTAATTTATATGTTTATCCATCCCTATTTATTTATTTTATTACATAAAATTACATATTAAAAAATATAATAAATATATCAATTTATATTAAATTTATTTTTTTAATATATCATTTATGAATTTACTGTTTCTTATCGTAAAATTGTTTTCCCAGTCTCACATTTTCTCAGTGACATTTTTTGTAGTTTTTTTATTCTGACTTCAAAAAGTGAATTTTCTATGAACCATGAGATCCTCCACGGAATGCAATCCAACTCCTGTCTTTTTTCCCCAATTTTTTTATCACACTTTAATTTTCTTTTTTTTTATATATTAAAACATGTTTTATCATTAAATTTACATTGAATTTAATGTGTATTTTTTAATATATCATTTATCTCTATTTTATTGATTAATGTTTTCACTTATTATATCTTTTATCTATTCTATCTATTTATTTACTCTATATTAAAATTGTTCTCTTGGTACATGTGTCATTTTTCTCCCCTGTGGTTTTCTCTTTATTTTTTTTTTTAGTTTTCATTCTCACTTTAGTGAAGGGTTTTTTTATGAACAATATGTATCCTCCACGGGTTGAAATGATAACCCTATTTATTTATTTATTTATTTGTTTTTTTATCACACTTTTACTTTCTTTTATTATTATTATATTAAAATATTTTCTTTCAATATTCGTTTTTATTAACCTATTTCATTACATTAAAACATAAATTAAAAATTTCAATAAATGTGTTGATAAATATTAAATTTAATATATTTTTTATAATTTATCATTTATCTCTCTATTTTATTATTAATATTTTGAAAAAAATCCAACAATTGGATTTTGAATTAAAAATAAATTCTCTTTATTTTTTTCTTTTCTCCAACATTAATTTTATCAATGTAATTTAAAAAAAACATTTATTAATTGATGGGTGCATTAAAAGGAGTGCAAGCCATGAATAGTGAAAATAATACTTTTTAATACATTACCTAGCGAATAAGGCTGTCTTAGGATAGAAAGATTTTAAAATATATATTAAACACACACACACACTAACTACTTTTTTAGTGTTTGATTGGCAATTCTCAATGGAATTATTTTTGAGTTGGGGTTGGAAGTAGCGGCTAGTTTATTATTTATTTTTAAATCACAAGTATCTTTCACTCCATTAGAAGTAATCTTATTTGATTCGGGAACATTTATATTATGGTAGGGTTAACTTTTTTTTTCATATGTGAGACTCAAATTTGAGATATTACTTAAAAAAATTAAACATGTATCACTTGAATTAACATCCGTTGATATGGTAAGTTTATATGAGAAAGCAATAGTTTTTGCTTAATGTTCTTGTTCCTCCAAAGTCCAAACAGCAACTATATATATATATAGAGAGAGAGAGGGAGGGAGGGGGGTGTGATTCTACGGACTACGATATTATGTGGTCCATGGATGAACCAAGTTTTTAATCTTTGGTATCAGGTAAATCAATGTTTTCATATTTATTTTTTAGTCTTTATTTTATTTATATATTTTCTATTCCCTAATTGCAAAATAATCCAATGTACGTTATTCAAATTAAACGAAAAAATAAAAAGAAATAAAACCAACAACTTAGAACACGATCTGTAAAGGAACCAACAACTTAAAACATGGCTTCTGACTTCTTGATCATTATATGCTCTTTCCTTTGGTTGACAATTCTATTTTTCCTCTTTATCCATTTCTATACTTTTAGCCACCATTCCTTGCTAAATTCATGTCTCTTTTCGAAACATAAACACTAAATAACATATGGTCTAAAACTCCTTTAGATTACTGTTAGACAACCTCAAAGCTCTTCCCTTTGGATGGAGATTGAATACCACTAAACCAAGCCCCAGATAAAACTCTTATTATATTTCTCAATTTGATGAAAATTGAAGTCTTCAAAAATGCAAAACAAATTGAAATTGTTCATCTAACTTATTCAGCGAAACTGTCGTCGTCCCGCTTTACATTTCACCACACTATGAGTAAGTTTATTTGTGGGTTTCTTGATGGATAGTTAATGTCAATGGGTTATTTGTAAATATTAATAACTTAAAAATAACTTAAGATAGCAATATCTCAGCAACATATCTGCCATACAATAAAATATACAAAAATATACGGTTTAAATAAATTTTTTACCTCATGGTCTACCTGGACCATGGTCGCCTCTCTCTCTCTCTCTTTCTCTCTCTCTATATATATATATATATTAAACTTTAAATAGATTAGAAATATTCATTGATATGTAATTTTTATTGTTAAATCTATTCAAAGTTGTTGAATAAAGTACGGTAAGATTTACTCCAAAAACAAATAAAACGCATACATACATAGAGTAAGGACAACCACTTCGCTTGCTCTAGGAGTAATAGTTTTTAATTTTATTCTGATTAATTACTTTTTATAAAATTTATATTTTATAAAAAATATTAAATGAAGGTGACTTATATCATTTACATTTTTGTTTGCATCAACTCAAAAGTACCTTCACAACATGAGTCTTGATTAATTGAGTTGAATGTATCACGCGCCGTAAGACTTTAAAAGTGTATGGATTCCCCATGTATGTTGATAATATGTGGTGTATTAAAATACAAAATTTGTTACTCACATCACCAAATAATTTATATAAAGTATCAAACAGCGGTGGTCGTAGTGGAAGTAGACTGTAACCTTAAACGGACTTTACCTGCAATGAGGGGTTCAAATCTTGGAGTCGCCGCTCTTGAGAGGGCTTTACCTAACCACCACTCTCAGCTTGAGGGTTAAACCCACAACTATGTTTATGGGAGATTCCCGATCAAATACCAAAAAAATAATTTATATAAAGTACAAAACTTACCAATTCAATCATCAAATCGTATGGCATTATTTTAATAATCATGTATACTAAATTTTAAATAATTTAGACGTAAGTATATAATTTAGTTAGCAAATATTTATTTATATTTTTAGTAACATATTCTACCTTAAAATAAAGTGATGGGAAATAATATAAATCAGTTCGATTAAGAACCTTAAACTTCTTCATTCCAATTATAAAATTGAAATTTTCTATCAAATAAAATTATGTGTACAAAATTTCATACAACTTAAAATTATGGCCCTCGTCACAACTTCATTCTAATATATAATTTATTTTGAAATTATAAGTAAATATCAACTATAAATTTATACACACACGCGCACATATACATATATATATATATATTTAATTTATCTAAAAATTGATAAGTTTAATAATGAAAATGATCACATTACCAACAATTAAATTCATTAAATTCATATTTTATTAAAAAAAATAAAATAAGTGTTCAAGACTTACCCCTAGAATAAGTTTGTTGGAAAGTAGGAGATTGAGGAAATTTTTTTATGCATCCCTAATTTTATTTTTTTTAAAATTTAAAAATGATAAAAAAATATCAAATATATGAGGGAGTATTGAGTAGTGAATACTCCAAGAGTTAGGGTTTTCAAGACTCGGCCTCACACATTGACCTGACCCAATTCAAGCTATTCAGGTCAAGTATGATACTATTATACAAAAAAGAATAAGACCAAATTAGATCTCATTTGATGGCATGGTATTGGGTAAAGGACAGGTCTGGATTAATCTTCGGGTTACCCTACCCATCTTATATATAGAGATATAATAATTATTCATAATTTTCTATTATTTAAAGATCTAACCTCATTTTATCCTTTTAGTTAGGGTTTTTGAATTTAAGTTTTCTTCATCTATTTTTACATTCTATACATAAAGTTATACATTGATCTATTGTCATTCTTCTTTTAATAGTGTCCCAAAGCTTAAAGAGAGTTAAAAAATATTACATGCATTGAGAGAATTTCTAATGTATGTAATATATTTACAAATTATATAAACTATTTTCTTTTTAACTATTATTATATGACCATTTCATAATTTTATTTATCGTATAGATCGGGTCAACTCGATTTTATCCTTCTTAAACTATATCTTAATTAGAAATATGCATAAGATTTCTTCGAATTTATAGACAGATTTAGGACTATAGAATTAACCCGATCAAAACTCGGGATCAGTTAAGTGACAATGAAAACTCATCCAAATTCATTCCATGAACAACCCTACCAAGGGTATTGAAAATTGGTTCGTGATCAAGACAGCCTATCAAATTAGTTTTGGCAGAATGACATCAATTGGATGACCTGAGAACCGCAATTGCCCTTATCCAATGGATTAAAATCAATATCTTGGGTTCATTTAGTTTACAGTAATAAAATTAATTATGATAGATTTACAGCATTAATAACAAAATAAATGATGCACAATAATTTAAAATAAATTTCACATAATTGATTCTAAGTGTTCCCAATTGGAACCAAACAGGTACATATGTCTTGACAGTCATTAGCTGTACTAAATCAATATCAGTTAGGCGGCCCTCTCTCTCCCTTTGTACTTTCTGTGGCTCGATTATATCACATTGCTTGTATACATCCAGATCACGATGGCGTGATTTTATTTTATTAATGCCCTCTTGCAGTATGATGAAAGGCTTAAATCTTTTGAGAGGTAAAAGAAAACATTGGAATAGCTTCACACCGGACCAACTAAAAGGCAAAATAGACATACGAACCGTATCTTCCATAGCATTCACTGAATGCAAAAAAACAATTAATCACTATATATATATAAGATCACAATTCACAATACTGTTACATATGAACCGTATCTTCCATAGCATTCACTGCTAAACTCCCTAGACTCTTCACATTGTTTATAAGCCTACAAGATTGCTGCACTGCAAGCTTATCACCCATAACATAATTTAGAAGACTTCGAGTTCAACCACATTCATTACTGTCAAGAAATTCAGTTCATAGAACAAGTGATAACTAAAGAATATATAACTAAAAGTAACTAGCAAGGTAAAATCTGGGGAAAAAGAAAACCTCTCAGGTATACTAAGCCGTCTAAACAACCTTTTAAAGTTATCTTTTGCTGTCCAATCTCTTCCTGCATCAGCTAACTTGACAAACAGTTCCCATCATGTCAAAATGCAAAATTGCTGATGCCAGACCAACCTGCAGCAGCTAGTAGATAGAGTTTACACCTATCTCATAGTGAATATACAACTACCTCAACTTAAAGCATAATCCTTATGCCTCTCGAGCTCTGCTGACAGATGTGGTATCAAATAAACAAATATCATCCTCTGAAAAGAGTTCCATACTTCCATGTATGTATTACGTCATTCTACAATAGCTGTCCTTTTCTCCAGCAGGGACTCCAAAAATTCCGAACACAATTTGGTGAGAGGTGGCAACATATGTGATGACCCACTAAATATCGTCTCCCAAGGCCTCTCTGATGATGCAGCAGAGAAAACCGATGAAGCCTTGTTCCTTTTCAAATCAAACATGGGTAACTCTCCATAAATTGATGTATATCCGAATTGTCCTGAAATAATGGAGAAAAGGAAAAATGGAAAACTAAATCTCAAATGAATACAAGGCTAGAAAAAAGATGGAAGTATTCTACTGACTACAACTTAATTCAACTAGTTCTTTCTTTCCCTTTTTTTGCAGAAGATAAAATGAAAGATTGCAAGGGATGGAACCTATGACTTCTTCCATATATGCGGAGCAAGCAGTATAAAACCTGAACTAAACACAATAGATAAAGAGGCCAAGTCATCCCACCTGTTTCTTCAAGTGCAGCAAGATCATCCCTCCAAGCCATACTAGACTCAAAGGCTTCTTTGTCATATGGATCAAACAGGACATATTCACGATCTCCATTTATATATGCAAGCACTGTCTGTGATGGTTTCCCATCAGTACCTGCTATTTCAGATGGATTTCCTTTAAGAAAAGCAAGCCCCCCTCCGTTGGCCTGAATGAAAAAGAGAAAGACAAGAGGAAAAACAGCCAAACACCATAAATCTTCTTCCACATTAATGAAATATCCAGGCACTAGAAAGGCTAAAAATTAAAATAAAAAGTCACATTGGGAAGATATTTCCAAAGAGTACTAGTAATGTGCATTAAGAAACCATTCTAAATGTTGATTGTTGATAGCACAATTGGTGGCCTATAGTTAGAAATTTCCAGACATAAAGTGTTTCGTAAACAAACAATACCTTCGTCACAGACCAGGAAGCCACAGGAATAGGATCTGTTACATTGAATAATAAGATCATTCCATCATCTCTAAATGTGCGGTCATTTGATTTGGGGAGGAGAGCAAGGACAGCAAAATATGATAAATCTATTGAGCAGGAGACAGCTGCATGAATATGCAACAAAATTCTGTCAGATCAATACTATTCCTGTCATGGAGTCAAAGGTTTAGAAACAATGAGTATCTGGTGATATGCAAAGAACAAAAAGAAAAATATCAACCCAATATTTAGAAATGTGCTAGTGATTGCAAAACAGACAGGGTAGAAACTTGAGTGACATAATTTATAGAAGTTATCATAGGGAAAGATATTCTCTTTAAACCTTGTACTTGAAGCCTGTATGACCAAGATGCAGCTAACTTTGACATACTCCAAACAGACAGCTGTGGCTTTGAACCATGAGATACAGACAGAAGATACTCTGACTTCCCAGCAAAGTCGAGCCTCACAATTGGCTGGAAACAAGGGAAAGAAAGGAAGAATGAAACACTAGAAGATTAGGCAAACAAGTGAAGAGTACAGGTACAAATTAATGGATCCTAAAATACAGAACTCAAAAGCAACACCATATAGGCATGTATGCTCGAATACAAAATAAGTAAGTTAATTTCTTATGTGCTTTCTTTTTCTTTTCATACTCTACTCTATTTGATGCTTTGATGCATGCTGCAAGATAAAGACCCAATAATTGCAGGCTCTTCTGCCTCCAACAATAGCCATAAATCTTCATGCAAACTTTGTAAGCCAATGACACAAGTTCTAGCAAATAAACTTTACCATAAGCATCTGGGTGAGGAGTGGGCATGTCATATTTGTCAAAATGCAAGGTATTTAAAATAGTGTTATAGTATGAAGAAACACTCATACATAAAAAAGAGAAAAGATGACTAGAGTTCAAACAAATCACCGTTGGAGTCTCTCCTACAACAGCAATAAGAACATTCTTATCAGGGTCCCACAATGTAATAACGGTGTCTGCTGCGACTGCCAACACAGAACCATCAGCGGAAAAAGCAGCAGCTCTCATTGCTTTATTTCTGCAAAGGGAATGTGTATCGGCATGACAATGATTTAGTCATATCATCAATTTAACATAATTTCAAAAGCAATCAGCAGTTACATCATTTTTTTGCTTGCTCTACTGAAGATTAAAATTATATTCTTCATTTATGCAAATAAGTAAATCTTGCTGAATAGTTGCCAAAGGGCCAAATCACAATAAATAGAACACTAAATAATGCAGTCCTCCAAGCACAACAGTAACAAACAAAAGAAATAAAGCAGCTTTAGTCCATTAAGAGGGTTTGGCAAGGAATCTTGAAACTTCAAAGAAGAGAACTTCACACCACCAATAATAATCTTTTTTTAAATAAAAAATCCAGCATGAAGACTCTTGAAACTTCAAAGAAGAGAACTTCACACCACCAATAATAATCTTTTTTTAATTAAAAAATCCAGCATGAAGACTCCATTCTTATCTGATATCCATAATCTGTCACCCTTCCAATATTTAGATGACAACTACCTTGTTCAATAAAGTTATCCATTTTTTTACAACCCATCAGGAAAGAGGTGACTTGGGGTTGGTACAAGTTGCATTTTGAAGGAAAAGTTTAAACAGTAAAATATTATTCTAGCAATTAAAGTAGGATTATTTACTTATATGACCCAACAGCGTGACACATCCAACTAGAATTCTGAAGCATCCTGTCTTTATGCTGAATTTCTTTGTTGCAAACCCATATCTGAAACATGCAAAAAAATGAATTATTGTCACAAAAAAAAATGAATCATAAGCACCAATATCAAATGACCAAAAATACCTTGAAATCTCCACCATAAGATGAGCTGACAGCCATACGGCGCGTTGGGTGGAAAGCAACAGCTGAAATATGAGCATCCCTATCAATAAGTAGAAATGTGTCAACTTCACTTTCTAATATATCTAAAGACACTAGACGCCTCACATTCAGCTTGACAAGATAGAAGTGCGGTTCTTGTAAATTACAGATTATTAAAAAAATATCAACCACAATACTGAACACCTGAATAAGCCATGCCATTGTACTAAGTTACCACCATACCTACATTATGTAGGCAAACTGGGAATAAAATATAACTAAGATAAAACTTCTTAAGATTTTTAAATTTTCTTGCTAAAATAATTCATGGACACACCTGTGAGGTTCATATATAAGGGTGGATACTGAAAATCTTTTGCTCTCTGAATCCAAATCCCAAAATTTCAAACAAACAAGACCTCCTATTCCTTCTTCAGGAAGATTGACTTCAACAGTACCCATCATAGCACCATCAACAGACAGCTCCACCATGGTCACTACTATCTGTAACCACATTATTCCATGAGACAAATAGAGTAATCAATGACTACTTATATGCAAGATTGTCAACAGAACATATTAGAAGTAATTATAAGTAAATTCACATACCGTGACCTCATCAACTGGTTGATGGTTTCTTTCACAGACTTGGACCTGCAAAGCAACAAATTTTAACATATTACATCCCATGATTTAATTTTAAGGTTCTTATCACAGCTTAAAACTAAGACAGATGCTAACAAGTACCCTTGGGGAACTGGCTAAAGAAATAAAAGTAGAAAGTATTTAATGAAAAGAAAAGCATTTATTACATAAAAAACGCAACTACACAAGAATGATTTAATATTTAATATTTAAGTAATTAGAATCATGTTAATAGAGTATACTAGATACTCCTTAACCAATGTCCTAAATCATTACGAAGACCCTAAAAGTAATTATAAATTAATCTAGAAATACCAGACCAAAACACCAAATCAATATAAACATAAATTAAAAAATAATGAAAACCTCAATTAAAACATGGACTGATTCTCACCATATAAAAAAATGTGGGGAGAAAACAACCAAGCGAGAAAAGTAGTAGAAATGAAAATGGTCAATACAACAAAAATAAATTTTATCCCAATTCTGCACCCATGGATATCTGAGGTAGATGCAAGAGGGTATCTTTTACTCAGATACTTAGTTTCTAACAAAATAATTGTGTATATAAAATTAGTGACAGCCGATAACTACCCGTAGACAGAAATTTGAATGAAAAGTTATTACCTCATAAAGTCCACGATTCGCAAACAAGCTGTAGAATTGGATGCCATAGTTCTCTGTTTGTACAGCCACTAAACCAGAAGTGCAGTCAAAGGCAGCTCGACTGGAAAGACTTTCACATATTTCTTTAGAAGACGAAGGGGGCTGAAAAAAGAAAAAGAAAGTGCATGTCAGGGTTGTATCAAGTTAAAGCAAATGCAAGTTTTTGTACAGGCAACTGGAAGTCTGGAATATATATATATATATATATATATATATATATATAGACACACACACACAGTGTGTGTGTGTGTAATGTTTAAAAACATAAAATCATTTTTTTTATTGTGCTTACAACATTGTTTTGAAAAAGTAAAAGACCATTTTGCATAAAAGCTCTTATATGCTCTCACTGCAGTTAAATGTGGGAGTGAATTAGAAAATTCACCTCATCAAAATCAAATATTGTCTTTAAGATGACCAAAGTGTTGCAAATTTGCATGCCTAAATTAAGGAGAAAATTTATAATGATGGTCTTCATCAAATAGTTTATTTTTCCTAATTTTCTGGCATGTAATCAGATAATCAACATCAGAGATTTTTTAATGCATTAGCAATAATATTAGGGCATATTGAACCAAGGAACAAGAATACAAATAGAACATAGGAACCAACCTTAATCCCTGAAATAGACATCATTACTTCCATTGAAGGGATCTTTAATATACGAATTTGGTTATCTGCACAAGATATCTGCAGATGCTTGATTAGTTAAACAGTATAATAAGCTAGCTTGGTGTCAGGACATACCCAGAGACTTCTAACCATATGTTCGACTACACATAGGTCATCCTTACCGAGGACAATGAAGGATCTGGAGAATCTACAAAATACAGGAGTGGAGATCCAATTCTTGGTAAAAAATTCTTCTTTCCTGTGTCTAATTGCCAGAGCACAAGAACTCCTTCCTTCCCACCTAATATAAAACGAAGCCACAGAAACAAAATATTATATTTGGAAAACATTAATACCCTGCTCAACACAGCACAAGACTGACAAGAGGGCTTCATCAACATCATCTAATATGCATTTAGCACAGCATGTGCTTTTCGAAAGAATCAGTAAACACTGTGTTTAAGATAAACACATCACTTAAACAGTTTTAAGGGTTACTTGAAAGTTGAAACCATAAAGACATTTAGTAAGTAGATGAAAATCATTAAATAAATTCTAATTGCAGTAGATATTGTCATGCATGAACTGCCTAATAGCACAGCATGTGCCACATCCAACCTGACACACAAGAGGCTAGAGTCCACATAAGATTATTTGTGAAGTTTTCTAACTGAACAAAACACAAAAGAATTACATTCAAAACTACCTAATTCTAACTTCGTGGACACCCAATTTCCCAATTCAATAGCTTTTTATAATTTATTTCAGGCAATATAGTTTACCTGAATACAGGTACTCTCCATCTGATGTGAAAGATAGAAGACTCACTCCAGCAGAGTGCCAATGCCATGTGGAGCATAATTCAGCATCATCATTTTCCCTTACCCCAGGCTTATCTTCCCCATCATTCATTGAACTTCTGTTCAACAGTCCACTACTATCCTGAAACTTCTGAGAGCCAAATCCTCTCCAAATTAAAATTCTTCCAGTTACATCACCTGCAGCCACAATTCTCTCTGTTGGATGAAATGCAAGAACAGTAAAGGTCTTTGAATGATGCAGGGTAATCTTCTTCGACACAGCAGAATCAGAGTCCATTTTAGGAATTTTCCATATCAGAATTCTGCGCTTCACTTTTATACCCAAAAATTTTCCCGAGGGACTAACAGTCAAGGGTTCTGGTTGTTCAGTCTGTCAAAAAGTGAGAGAACATCCATGCACTTAAGCAACAATGACAGATAATAATGAAATTACATTCACATATATGTTGGCAACACACTAGGATGAAGAAGAATCAAATTGCTTCTGGTTAGAGGAAATATTAATATAAGTAGATATTGCTTTGGAAATCATCATCTTCAGGGGCATTTTAATTAAAAAGGTTTTGAATAACAAATATAAAACAAGCAGTCCAAATGACACAAAGCTTCACTATTGATTTCCCCCTCCTCTTCTTCTCTCTGGTATTTGTACTTAACAAAAATAACCTCAATCATATTCTACTTCGTTTTGCTATAAACGAAGGTAACAAAAGCAACAAAGTAATATACGCATAATTAGATAATACATGAGAATGCCAACAACTGACTGAAATATGGAGGAAAAAAACATGTTTGTTGAGTTTGAATTTTGCATAGTTGAAGGCTTCAAGCCTTTGATCAATATAAATGACATGCAAGTAGCTGATATAGTCAATCTGTCAATGTAAATGCATTACCTAGGATGCAATTAAGAAGTCTCGAGAAGGTAAGCAATCCAATGCTTAATGTTTAAGTTTTCAAACCTTTCCTGCTAAATTCACTCCCTACTAAGATTGTATAATACTCAAGTAGTCATGTATATGATGTGAATGTGACCATTTAGGAAAGCTTTGTATATTTCAACAATCTTCAGATTATATTATTATTCTCAACCTCCACAATTACAAGAAAAAAAAAAAAAAAGAAAGAAAGAAACTTAAACTTGTAAAGCGAAGAGTGTCCATCATATTTTACCTCTTTCAAGATGAGGTTGCTAACCGTCTGATAGTTTGTCAAGTTACACTTTCTAATCTGTCCACGAAGAGGTTTGAGCTTGTTGTCTTGGGCATTTTCAACTTGAACAGACACATAGGCAAAAACATTAGGCGTCTTTGCATTGTTTTCTTGTGGCGGAGATAATACTGAAGGTATCACCTAAATTATTTCGAATTTATTAAACAAAAAATAAAATAAACAAACACAATAGTTACTAGAACCATAGAACCAATGGCAATTAACAAATAGGCATGTGCATAAAGCGTTACCATGGAGAAAATGGGAAAGTGAATGTCGATTTTCTTTATGCATTCGGGAATGGAGAAGTCCCATTGGCGAATGGTTCCGTCGACGGAAGAGGTCCAACAGTAGCAAAGAACCTTGGAACCGGGAACGACGACGACGGAAGTGACGGGAGCGGTGTGGCCTTCCAAAGCGGAAACCTGCAAGGCGGTGGCGGTGCTGAAGATGGCGACGGAGCAACCGCTGCAAACAAGAAGACGCTTCCCGTCGTTGGAGAAGGAAGGGGGAGACGACACGTAGTTTTGCCCTCCCCTCATCGTTGCTGAACGAAACGCTGCGTTTCGCCTGCAACTGAAAACTCACTCAGGGCAAAAAGAGAATGGAGGCGACCAAAGTTACGAAGAGAAGGGAAGGTACGCACTGCGTAAGGGTTTAGGGCTTTGGGCCCTAAGTTCGTTTTTATAAAATTATATTTTATGAAATGATTTGCGTAATTATTCATCATGAATTTAACTATTAATAGTGTATTTCTCCTACACAATCCATCTAGAAAATATTTTTACTGTTTCATTCATAATTACTTTTATAAGTTTAGTATGTCAAAAACAATTCTAAATTCATAATTATTTTTTGTAAGTTCTCGCCTAAAATCATAATTATGATATTTTAATTTTAATTATGAAATTTAGTATTAACTCGTTTTTTATTTATTTTCAAAAAATAAAAAATTGAAATAATACGAATGTAAGTTATTGGCAAAAAAAAAGTTTGATCCGGATGCATTGCATGAATGTGTAAAATACTGTAACTTGTCACATTATTTTTTTGTTTATAAATAAAATTTTGTGTATTAAAATTATTTTATTTATAATTTAAAATAATTATATTTAATTATGAATATGATATCATAATAGATTTGCATATGAGGGGAAAAAAGATATTATAATCTGTGTGGTACAAATTTTATTTTTCAATGAAAGCATTAACAATAACGACAGTAACACCAAACAAAATAATAATAATAATAATAATTTACCATTACTTTTGAAATTTTAGTATTTTACTATGTAATACCACCTCGTCGTATAAAATTTTTTAGTTGCACGTCTAGTCTATATGTTAAGTACGAATATTTTTATAACAACCATCAACATAGGACCATGTACAATTTTGCAAAAACTTTATTCATTTAAAGTAAATAGTAACTCTATAAATGTCATTTAAGATTTTTTTTATTTTTAATTGAGAATTCTCATCAGCATAGCTGTGGATTTAACTCTCGAATTAGGATGGTGATTAGGTAAAATTGACATCGCTAAATGTCATTTAAGTTAGACATGGATAAAGATCTTAAAACAAGTTGTGATAAGGACTTTGTAAACACTTACATATCGTCAAGAATTTTTTTGTCTCGTAAAAACCATAGAATGTCAAATTCAAATAATAGTTTATATTTTTTTTCTATTTACTTAATAATAAAAAAAGATTTAAAAAAAGGAAGGTTTTAGACTTGCCAAAAACACTAAATGCACTTGCTAGTTGCTATTTTAGCCTTAGTCCGTATCGGTATGTAATTAGGATAAGTGTTAAACTTTGTTTAGGATAATTTAGTATTTCTTTATTATTAATAACGGTTTTTTTAACATGTGCAACTTTGCACATGATAAGAAATCAAAAGTAAAAATGTTTTATTAAAAATTATGATTATTACAACAATTAATGCATTGATAATATTAAAAGTCGTAATTTCCAATAAAACATTTCCACTTTTAATTTCTTATCATGTGAAAGCACATGTTAGAAAAACCGTATTAATAATAGCCAGTTCTACAAATCACTAGTTTTCTAATGATGCAGTGATTTTAACTTCAAAATTCATAATAATAGATTACCCTCACCTTGTGTTTGGATGGAGAATTTTAGAATTCTCAAAATTATAATAGACAATATTGAGTGAATTGTTAAAATGAGAGGAATTGACAATGACAATTTAAAAAGTTTGAACATAAAAGAGAAATGTTGAAATTCTCTATCAATATTTGTCATTTGAAATTCCCCTATTTGTCATAAAAAAGCCTCCTATTTGTCATTTGGAATTCTTTCTTCTACTATTTTAACACATGAAGTCTAGTCATTTTAAATTTCTCTATCCAAACACAAGGTAAATGTTCATTATGCTGAAATATGAATATAATAACTACAAACCAGCCAACTAATACTTAAACTCATCCTACAAAGGGCTTCGTTTAGTTCGCCCATCAAAAGATTAAGTGTTTTGAAACACGCCACAAATCTTTAAAGGCGATGGAAGAAATAAGATCAGTAATAATTATCTGAAACATAATTGAATTGGAGATTTTTTTTTTAATCACTTATTTATAGTTGAACAATTGCAAGACCATTCCAAAACTGAACAAATCAAGAGGATAGCTTGCATCTTTATAACACCAATATAACAACTATTGAACCTGAATTATATTTGTATTTTGCAAATCCACTTAGCTAGAGGCCAGTTCAATATCAAACATTGTCATGAATCACAATAGGAGTAGCATTTAAAATTGTAGATTGGTTCACTTCAGAACCAACAGTGGTATCTGATGAATGATTTGGTTGGATAGAAAGAGTCCCAAGACTCCCAACCATCATGGTCTGAAAAGGGTTCAAAGGTTTCGGAATTTCCACTAGGCCTTCCAACATTCTGGCAACAGCACTCATTAAAGGTCTTAATTCTGACCTATACTGAACACACCATAAAGCCACCTTAGTCATTCTCTCTACTATCTCCATATATTTCTCTTCTGTCCCACAAGCTATTCTTAACTCTCCCAGTTGTCCTGAATCAAATTTTTCCCAAACCCACCTTGGAAACCACTCTCTACTTTCTTGAAGGCTAATGTCAAGGTTCCTTCTCCTGCCTATCATTTCAAATAACAGCATTCCAAAACTGTAAACATCACACTTATGAGTCACAGGAAATGGCAACCAAAGCTCTGGTGCAGCATAACCTGGAGTCCCTCTTCCTCCTGTCATGGTTATATGTGTGTTTTCTCTATTACAAAGCTTAGCCAAACCAAAATCAGCAACTTTGGGAGAAAATTTCTCATCTAAGAGAATATTTCCTGGCTTAATGTCATAATGGACTATTCTCTGTGGGCACTCTTCATGCAAGTAAGCAATGCCCCTGGCTGTTCCAATAGCAATCTCATGAAGCTTCTCGAATCCTAAGGTCCTGTCTTCACGAAATAGATACTTATCAAGTGAACCATTAGCCATATACTCATAAACTAGCGCTCTCAATTTCCATTCAAAGCAAAATCCATAGAGCCTAACCAGATTCAAGTGATGAGCTCTTCCAATTGTACTCACCTCTGCCATGAACTGCTTCTTAACCCTCTGGCCACGTAGGACCTTGACAGCTACATTGACTCCAGTACTTAAACTTCCTAAATACACTGTTCCAAAGCCTCCTGACCCCAACTTTTTGGAGAAGTTGTGAGTAGCAGTCCTTAACTGTTGATAACTAAATTTGATAAGCTTCTCTCTTTCCATGTCGTTAAGAAATTTGTCTATGTTGAATGTCTCAGATTGTGAGTCTGATTCTGAACACTCTGTGCTGCCATCTTTGTGGCAACCCCTTCTGCAGCAATTTATGACCCAAAAGATTACAGCAAGGTTAAGCAGAAATCCCAAAACTGCAACATCAAAGGATATTCGATTCAATCAGCAATCTATGGTATGGACACAACACAAGATAAGACTCGAGAACAAAATAAAATTAAACAGTTGCATTTTATCCTACCCATCAACACAGTGGCCCCAATTGTAGCATATAGTTTTTCCTCACTGGAGGACTGATCCATCCTCCCAGCCAGATGCTAATCAGCAAATAGAATGCAAATGCTTGAGAATGAACCACAAACTGAAACAGAAAAAAGTAAAAATGCCGGATGTAAATTAATAAAGACAATAAGAAGGAACATCAAACATGACTGGGAATCCCAAGACTAGTTTTTTTTTTTTTTTATCATGTATAGGGTCTCTCTCACCACCAAGCCATCGATATATATCCAAAATAAACTAAACCACTAAAAACAAATACATGCTACATTGTGGATTCCTAGCTAGTACCATCCACAAGGCTTTAGCACCGTTACATTTCTGCAGAAGAACTTCTAGAAGATAAAAATAGAATGAATTAAAGGGGTTAAATGAATTTAACTTTTTTATAAGTTGAAATTAGTTACTTATAAAAAAGTTAACTGAAACAACTTTTGGAGTAAGGGAAGCAGAAAAAGGACTATCCATTCATGTGGCTTGATAATTCCGCTTGAAACAGGATCTTACGATCTCGTTACGAACCTTAGAAGGCACAAGTCACACTGTACATAAACAATAACTACAATACATGAGTACTCAGACAAAACTCAAGGTTGATGGCATGGGATGCTGTTATATTTATATAATTATTTTTTATTTATTATTATTATTATTATGGATTAACATTAATTAATAAATTATATTTATATGTTAATATTAATTATATTGCACATTGTTATTAATTCATGTGTAATGCATATTGGGCTTCTGATGAATTATCCGTGATGAGTTGGACTGTTCAGTAGTCTGTTGAGAGGTCTTTAATCTCTACTGGTAAGGATATAGAACTGGTACACCATTAGTTAGTTCATACGACATACCTTCTCATATTCTGTCTTTTCATCTCCGATCAAAAAAAGGGGCAGTCTTCTCTAACGTTGTTCAAGAACGACAAGGATGGATCTAGGGGTGTTCAAATCCAATCCAATCCAATTGGAACTGCAACAACCGATTCAAAAAATCGCAAACCGAAATAACCGCAAACCGCAAAAAACCGAAATTTTTAATTGGATTGGATTTCGGATCTGCTTATGAGAACCAATCCAATCCAAATCGATCCAAAGTTTTCTAAACATTTTGATATATTATTATTATTGATATTATTTTTATGTTATGATGTAAAAAAATTATTATTGTGCAACTATATTTAACGAATAACATTCAATCATGAGATTGAAAGCCATCAAGTAATTTGTATGTTACAGGATAATATAAGATAATTGCATGTTTTTATCATATTGGATTTACCATAAACGGATATTGTTATATGGGTTATGGAATTGGGATCGACTCTCATATCTAATTATGTAATTATGCTTTCATAACAAGTAATGATGTCATAATTTTGCTTTCATAACTTCATTTTTTAGTTTATTTGAGAAATTGAAATCCAATCCAATCCAAACCGATTAAAATTGGATTGGATTGGATTTGGAAAAAAAAAACAAAACCAATCGGATGGTTAAATGAGAAAACTGAAATTATTGGATTGGATATTTTTCCCTCAAAACCGATCCAATCCAATCCGCGAACATCCCTCAAGTTGATTCTGGGTACGTAATTCTTTCTAAACCTTACTTGAACATACTATAAAATTGTATCTTATGTTGTTCATTGTCTGGGTTATTACGATGAATTTGTATCCTACGAACCCTACACTTATATTGATAAAATTATTCATTGATTATGCATAAAAATTAGGTTTTTTCGTTGTAGAATATTTGTCATATCGTGTACCTACTGTGTGGTATATTCCGAATAACAAAAAATGTTTTTCTTCTCTGTTTCGCGAAGCGTTCGAACATGGCAACTTGGATTTTATCAATTAATTGAACAAATTGTCATAGGGGTTTTTCTTCTGCATGTGTTTTGAATCACGTGTGCAATTTTGGTGCGATTTCGCTGGGTAATTTGAGAGAATTTGACAGATTTAGTCGCGAGCTTTTTTCCAAAACCCTTACATTCTTAGATCTGTACATTCTCCCACATGACCGAATTATTATGGAAATTACTTTGGGGTTTCAGACCACCGCGGTGGGGCGGTCCTCTGGCCGGAAAATTGCTGCCTAAAATGGCAGATTCCGTCAAGTTTGGTCCGCGCGGGTCACACGACCCGTTTTCTGTTTGTGCAGGTGAAGAAGATGATCCAGTGGGTCGTGCATTCCCATTCGCGGGGCCAGGCGCATGGATCCTTATTCTGACCAGAAATATTTTATTTTTTATTTTAAAAATTAAATAATTAATTTTCTGTTTATTTGGTATTTTTTTTTGTAATTTTTGGATAGTTGTAAGTATTTTATTTTAATTATTCCTAGAATAAAACTTATTTTTAAATATTATACTCTCAGGATTTGGGTCTGAAATTTTTTATACACGTTTCTTGTTATTTAGGTGACATGTTAATATGATCTACTCTCTCGGGTAGCATATTTATACTTGAATTAAATTTTTTTTACCCTTATTTGTATTAATTGTTGTATGTTTTGTGCTTATTTCATATGTTGTTTATGCATAATAAAATTTTATTATATTTTGTTAAGCATGAGTAATATAATTTTATATGATTGTGAGCTCACCTATCGTGGGTACAGTTATATGAAATTTGTGTGAATGAAATAATTTAATTATTTCTCTAATTAATTTTATATTACATTAATGATAATTATGCCCTATCAGTATTTTGTTGCTAATGCATTTTGGTTTTTTGATACAATGCATTTTTAATTTTGCCTTATGTCAATTATTTGTCAAGTACCCTATCGATATTAGATTTCTTTTGACGTGAGTTGTGCGTTGTATTTTATATTTCTTATTTATTATGGTTTGGGACCCTTAGGCAGGATCATAGTGAATGAGAAATTTTATATTATAGGCATGTTTGGTTATATATTCAGAAACATTTAATTTTTTTATTGCATTATAATTGTGCATATTAAATGTTTCGTTGTTGTTTTGATACCAGCTTCTTTGCCTGTGCAATTGACTTCGGTCAAAACTTTGAATGGGACAAATTTTGAGGACCGGAAAGTATCTCTGGATTTATATCTGGCAATTACTAATATGGACCTTTCTTTGAGAGAGGAAGAGCCTCCAGCTCTTACTCCTGAGTCCACTGTTGTCCAGAGAGCTTCTCGTGAGAAATGGGAACACTCTAACGGGGTGTGTCTGATGGTGATGAAATACACCATGGAGAAGTCTATTCGATAGAGCATTCCAGAAAACGGTATGGCTAAGGATTTTCTGAGGTCAGTTGGTGAGAAATTTAAGACTTATGACAAAGCTCAAAAGGGTCAGTATCTGTCTCTTCTTGAGAAGACCAAATATGATGGAGTCAGTGGTGTTCGTGAGCATATGATGAAGCTTGTACACCACTATAACAAGCTCAAGTCTCTAAATGTGGAGCTTAGTGAGGGTTATTTGATTTGGCAGGTTTTGGAATCTCTTCCTTCTTAGTTTGATGTATTGAAGACTTCTTACAACACTCAAAATGAGGAGTGGATGATTGATGAGATGATAGTTGTAACGTCCTAATTTCTCAATTCAAGAATAATGTCTGTTGGAGACACTATTCCAAATTTCTGAAATTATTTCGCTGCGTTATCGATATTGTCAAACAATTCATACAATTGCTTAGGCAAAATTCCAACGTTTGCTTAAGCTCCTACATAGTCATTCATCATTCAAATTTATGGAAATAACTTACATCTTGGATAAAAAAATATTTACAACACTCCTACCGAAAGTCCGGCAGAGTCTCCCCTGTAAACGGGGTTATTCCCTAGTTCTAACCTAACCTGAAAACCAGAAAAATTTACCAATACAGTTGATAATAGTACAAAATAATGTTAATCCTTATCTAAGCCTCCACGGCCAAACTACAAATCTCAATTCTATTACATGATTAAACATTCAAATTGCAAATTTGATCCTTAACACTCTACGTTAATTGGGTCCTCAACTCCCCGCTCAGAACCCGAACAGCGACCTGCACAGCTGAAAGATAATTCCCAAATCGTGGGATGAGACTACGTCCCATTGAGTGAGGTAATTGTGTGTGCAATGTGGGGAAAAACATCACATATAAATGTAGCTAACTATATAAATTCAAACCTTAACAATTCATTCACCAATTTATAACAATACTTTCAACCAATATGCATTTCATAACATTTCTTTCCTCAACATTAAATTCAATATCATACATTCCAAACATCAATTATTCACATTCAACCTCTTGGTGTATTACCCAACACCGGGAGTTCTTGTCACTTAAACATTTGACCTGGTGTTTGTTGTGAAAATTTTCAATTGAAATCGAAAACTCTCATGATTCTTAAAATACAATCTGGGACTAGAATCTGAATCCTCTAAATGTTCTTTTTAAAATCAGGTTTACTCAGAAATTGTATTCAAAGAGTAAAAGAATTTTGAATCACTTGTTTTCTAAAAGAAAATAACTTCGAAAATCAATTTTGAAGAATAAACAAAATTTCAAAGAGATGAAGATTTAAAGGACAAAGTGCAAGAATAAAAAGTGCAGAATTTAAATAAAAGAAAAGAAAAACTTGCAGAAAAGTAAATGCAGAAAATAACAAAAAAAAGAAAAATTGCAGGAATGTAAAGAACAGAAATGTAAATCAAAGAAAAGAAAATGACATAATGTTAAATGACATTAATTGAAAGTTGGTATGGATACACATACTGGGCACTCTCCTTAGTAAACCACTAAGTCGTTTTCGATATTAGACGTTTGGGTGTTTCAGAGAAGTTTCAGTAAATGAAAATTCAACCTTTGTTGCATCAGATTTTGACCTATTTATAGACATCCTAACAGACACTTAACCAGATTTTGACACGTTTACAGACCTAGATTATGTGTCAAATTTCTAAGTATGTCACACGTTCAAATCAGCAACGGTATTTTTTTTGAAAAATAACTGACTGCTTGAGATTTTGACACATGTCTTCAAACAGCAACTTTCATTAACTGCTCATTTGAAATTTGAACATTTTGAACAATCTTCCAATAACCGCTCCATTTGAAATTTGAATGTCTTTTGAATAATCTTCCAATAACCGCTCCATTTGAAATTCAAATTTCCTTCGAAATGACTTTCAATAACTGCATCTGTCTTCATGAATTCTACTAAGTTATTGGACTCCTTTCAAAATGAAACCAACTTTCGATTTTGATTAATTGTCAACTTATATCAGGAATCTTAACCAAGTATTGACTGATTAATTTTCCTTAAGTTTCACGTGTTTAAAATCCCGATTGGTCAATTCAATGTTGAACTTGACCACCGACCACACGCGAGTTTGACCTTGAAACTGATTGGACCATTCTGCAGGCACATTGATGGCACCGTCCAATCCTATCAGTATAAATACTCCTTGGCTTTGACGTTCTTCTTCATTCCTTTCTCTGTTCAAAATGAAGAAGTTTCTTCCTTTGGCTATTACGATCAACCTAATCTTTCTTGATTTCATCTTTGATGGGGTTGTCGAAATAGCCAAAGCTATAAGCTTCTTCATTCCTTATTAAGGATTTTCTTGGGTTGAACGTAATAGCCAATTAGAATTTCAATTCGTCTTCACCCCATCTTTCTCACTTTTCATTTGAACTGCAGGGTCATTTAATCAAAGCTGCGTAATGCCCTTACCCTGGTGGTTCAATCAAAGCTTGTGGAAGAAGAAGAAGGACGAGGAGGGTCAAATGAAGGACAGGTAGGGTCAGATGAAGAACAGGGAGACAGGGTCAAGTTCCCTGAAGACCCAAGAACACAGGAGTCAAGTTCTCTGAAGATTTAGAATAGCTTTTAATTTCATGTACTTTTTGTATTTCTTTTGTATTTTCCAATTTGAATCTATAATGTAATTTGAACACCATTTGTACATGAATAGAAAAAGTATTTCATTATCTCTTTGTACTTCAGACTTTCTAATATAAAACTCATTTTCCTCTCCTTCGCATTCAAAATACTTTTCGAATTCGAATAGGCACTTAATTAGAAACTTGTATTCTTTTTGAATACATATAACAGGATGCCTTACATTTCAAATTCAAAATATAAATTCCAAACTTCACTAAGTTAGAGTCTTTCGATTCCCAATAAGCTTTTCAAATCTTTCATTGTATACATCGAAATCGAAGATATCATTATTGTAATAACTTAGTAAAATTTGTAAATTTCTCCCCAACACCTAGAAATTGAGCTTAATACGTCTTCCTTGTGGCCATTTAACCTCCTGTCTTAATTAGCAAACAATTACATTTTTCATTCTTATTTATTTTGGGCACAAGACCCCTCTTTGGACCGAAGTCCCCTCTTTGTTTTCATTATACATTCATACATCTGTTTATATATTCAACTCATGAGATGGTAGTATTCACAGTCAAACAGATTACCTTAGCATTTAACATAAGGGGGGAGAAATAGTTAGGGCTTACAACATTTGTTCATTACCTCAAACCCTAGCCATATCAACCCACACATGTTCCTTCAATTATGGAATGAGAGTAATTTCAAATATAGGCATTTACAGTCTCCACCATCACACATTTAACATTTCCCAAAATCCCCAAATATCCTAATCTAGGGTTTGAGCATCTAAGGCAAAACAACCATCAATCCAAACATGCAACCAATTCAACATACACATACTAATTCCAAACATAACAATTAATAGAGAAAGGGAATAGAAGGGGGGATCATGCATAGGAAAACTCATACTCAAACATTTAGTGAGGGAGAACCACACTCACCTCAAGGAGTACCCAAAGAGGAGTTGGAAGGGGAAGAATTGAAAGTAAGAGACTTCAAAGAGGAGGAGCCTTCTTCTTCCTCACAAACAAAAGCCCTAATTTCCTTTTCTCTCTCTAAAGTACACTCTCTCTCACTCTAGGATCAAAGGAGAACGATGAAGAATGAAAGAATAAACTCAGTTTTGATGTTTTAAAGTAACAGACGCGTAGGTGCGCCCAGGCTGCGCTTGAGCGCAGCTGGAGCACAGTTCCTCCTCAAAGTTCTCTGTTTCCTGTGCTCAGGCTACGCTTGAGCACAACTCTGAGCGCATAAATCAGAGAGTTCTTTTGGAATTCCTCTGTTTCTCGACAGCTTTCTTGCCTGAGTGAGAATATACCTATTTGGGGTGCAAACGAGCTCAGAATACTATTGTATAGCATATCAAACTGAAGCTCCGAATCTTAGCTTTCTAATCCAAGTGGAATCACCTCAAGTGGACACCTACAACTCTAGATATTTGCAAATTAGTGCACCAAGGTCATTAGGCTTAAAACCCGAAATTAAGCAACAACCTTGATTTTTGCCCCTCTTTGATTCCAATTCAAAACTCTCCTTCTCAAACCTAATTCCTCTCCATAAATCCTCCTCCTAGCTTAGTCCTCCTCACCCAAATCCTTTCCCACTCTAATTCTTCATAAATCAATTCCCTTGACCTTAAGGTTTATTCTTTCACACTTAATGGCTAAGATCTAGGATGTTGCTCTCCTCTTTAACTCCTTCTTGTGACACTTCCTTCCAACTTAGTCCTTCTTTACCTAACCTTATTTCCTCATTCTTAAACCGTTATACTTCTCTCTGATACAGGGTGCGGTTGCTTCTAAGCCCAACCTACAACTTGATTGACTTAACTCTTGGTCCCTCTTCTGAACTCTTTTTAAAACTCATGGTTCCCAATGGATTTCCTTAATTTCTTGTCTGACACTCTCTTAACCTCCGAATTTTCATCCTACTTCTAACTTCCCTCTCAAGGTTGGGTTCACCACCTAAGGTTTCTTATATCTCCTAGGCCTAAATTTCCGGGATGTTACAGTTTCTCTTATATCTCCTAAGTCTCAATTTCCGGGATGTTACAATTTCTCTTATATCTCCTAAGTCTCAATTTCAGGGATGTTACAATAGTCATTGTTTCCTAAGAGGAAGCATCAATTAAAAAGACCAAGTCTCATAGTGTGCAGTTTATTGCTTCTACTTCTGGCATTAAACATATGAAGAAGGGTTTCAAAGGCAAATCCCGTTTTGAAAAGGGGAACACAGGGAAAGCACCAACGCATTTGGAGCCCAAGAAGAAGCACTTCAAGGGAATTATGCCTATTGCAAGAAATTTGGGCACAAGATAGGTGACTGTTATCTTCATAAGAAGAAGAATACTGACAAGGAAGGTATACTCCTATTTGCTCTAGCTTGTTTTGAATCTAATGTGGTTGATGTTCCTCCCAATTCTTCGTGGTTAGACTCGGGTGCCATTATTCATGTTGTGAATTCTTTATAGGGGTTCACAAGCCTGAGAAAACCAAATTGTAGATGCCTTAATTATAGGTTTTGATGATGCCAATAAGAATGAAAGAAATGAGAAAGGCAATGGCAAAGAAAAGAACTAAATTCAATTCAAGCATCAAAGAATAAATAGAAGATCAAGATCAATATCAAGTCAACACAAAGGTTTATTAGTTTAAGCTTGATTGAGTTAGATATAATATGTCAAAAGAGTTCTTATCAATTGCAAGTAACTTGGCACTGAAAAAGAAATTAAAGAAAATATTTTTATAAAGTAAAAATCAGTTCAAAGATTAAAATTTTTGAACTGGTAATCGATTACCAACATGTGTAATCGATTACCAGATGTTCCAGAATTTAAATTTCAAAAATTTTGATCTGTGTAATCGATTACCAATTCTTGTAATCGATTACCAGAGTGCAGGAAATTCAAATTTTGAATTTCAGGCACAACTGTTCGCAAAACTGAACTGTGTAATCGATTACCAAACCCTTGTAATCGATTACCAATGTTCTGTTTTTTAAAATCTTGAAGAGACATGACTTTTAATCAAGGATTACAATGTTTCATCTTCATCCTTATATATATATATATATATATATATATATCAGATTTGAATTTTAACCAGATTTTTTCATGTGAAATAAATATATTTTGAAATCACTTTGAATGATCTTGTGCCAAACACTTGCAAATCATTAAGATCTCTTATAGGCTTTCAAATTGTAATATCCACTCTAAAGGAGAGTCCATTTGTTTTCATCAATTCTATCTGTACTTGTACGTTGGGTTAAAGAGAGGGTGTCTCTCTTGTTGTTTGGATTGATTCTCAACACTAGGAAGGGTTCTAAGGTGTTGGAGAATTGATTGTTTGTAAAAGACTTTACAAAATAGTGGAAATCTCAAGTGGATACTTGGGGACTGGACGTAGGCAAGTGGATTGGCCGAACCAGTATAAATCGTGTTTGCAATTTCTCTTCCCTTAACTCTTGTTTACTTATTGCATTTACAATTTCGTTTTATTAAGAGTAAAACATTCATTCTTCATCTTTGAAAAGGGATTTTTAAGCATAATTAGGGAAAGATAATTCATTAAAAGAAAAGAATAGATAATATCGAATAACTTAATTCACCCCCCCTCTTAAGTTAGTTGATGTCGAGTCCAAGGTTATCACGAGAGATGGAGCTAAAGCATTTGTTAAAGATATAGGAGTAGTGTCTTCATGTTTACCTTCAGGACATGTTTTGTTATTAAAAGATGTTGTTTATGTACTTTTATAAGAAGGAATTTGATTTCAGTTTCAGCTTTGGACAAATGTGGCTATACTTTTGAATTTGGTAATGATAAACTTGTTGTTTGTTTCAATTCTATTACTGTTGGTTCAGGAGTTTTATGTAATGGGCTTTACATGCTGAATCTGAATGACATGTCTGTTAATTATGTTATGTTAATTATGTTGTTGGTCACAAGCGTAGTATTATATATGCATTTTATAACAAAACTAGCATCAGTCTAAAGTCTTATATATACAAACATCGTTAAACTATAACCTTATTCTTTTGAAGGCCGGCAATTTTTTCTTTGACTATCTATTTATTTGTTTATTGTAGAAATGGGGTTGTGGTCAGACTCTACGCTATTCTCCTATTGTAGGAATTTCATAAGGTACACAAAATGCTCCGGAGATAACCCTGCCATCATGAGAAGACAACTATCAATTTCCTTCCTTAATCAAGTACAGATACAAAAATAGCTCCGACGCACGGAAACACGACTGAAACTACAATACAAAAACAGAACATTTGCCCCAGAGAACAAGTTGATAATAATCAGATTCAACTGCACGAGTTGGAAAATAACCATTGAATCAGATCAATGGATGTTGATCAAATAACTCTGACATATCAGACGCATTGCATTTGTTCTACTCCACATGTAAATACAAAGGTATACATATACTCAAAGCAAGAGTCTTCACCCCTCACTTTTGATTAACCCTGCATAATGATACCAAATTACCAAGTTTAATGAGTCTCATACATTTCACGGATAAAAAATATTGCAAAGCAAAGGTAAATTTACCACCATCCCTAGGCAAGTCAAACACTCTGTACTTTGCTCGATATTTCTTTCACTTTTTCCCCTTTTTCCTACAGTCAAAAAGCCTCAAAATTTTAAAAGTGAACCATAAAAAAACACATACAAAGAAATTATGCTATTGATGCAAGGAAGAATATACCAAATCAATGATAGTTTATAAGAAAACCTTCTATTCTCCTACAAACACACACACACACAGAATTGACCCAAGTCCAAGGACACTGGATAGTAACACATTTTGTAGTAAAATAAAATACTAAGAATGAAAAGAACTATCCACCTAATTAGAATGGTCAAGTTCCCAGATCATTGTCATAATTGCACAACACCATAGTGTTACACACTGCTAAGGAAGACCTACTGACAAGTGTGTAATATTCAGGGATAAATAAAGTAAGAGAAGAGTTCATAACAGAATCCATAATAAATCGGTGCCACAAAGGACCTCAATGTGGAGAAGTAACCATAAAAGTGAATGTATTATCTCCCTCAAAGTCCTCTTCTCTCTAGAAACTTTCATCAGACTCCAAATTGTCCTTTGCTTAATCACTATCATCTTTGGTTGTCAAATTGAAACTGAGCACTTTCTTGATTGATAAGACTCAAATTTACAGTGACTTAATTTTAAAGAAACCGGGAAAAGGCCCTTGATTAACGTGTTTTGTTGCTTTAGCTCTTAGCATTTACATTGACTTGCACATAAAGCATGTGGCCCAAAGGCAGACTTAACTTAAAAGGCTAAATTATCTTCTACAAATTCAAACCACAGCTCCCTCTCAATTCTTCCTTCACCAAATAGCACAGGGGAGTATGGCCCCCATGAAAAATTATATACATAATACCCCACAATGTCAAGACCCCAAGCAAAATCTTCTTAATTGTGACATCATAAAAGTAAAGATGCTCTTGTTACATTAAACTTGATGCAACTCCTTTTCCACCAAAAAAAAAAAAAAAACAGCTAAACCCTCTGATTAACAAATCAATGTGAAACATTTAACACTAATCCTCTCTTGACGCTCAAAGAACCCCAACTTCAATGCTTATATGAAATTTTAATTTTACCAAAAACAAGAACATAACTTACATCCACTTTTAAGCCATTTACATAATTTTTATGGATTATACTACTTGTCGAAGCATTGTTGCATAGTGCATACCAAGAGTTAAAAAGCTGGGGACATGGCATACAACTGCTGACCACTTGTTCTTATGATATCAGAACTCCACAGAGCAAAAGTTCTTAATGAAACAAAAGTTCATTAAGAAGACTATAAATAACAGTCTACACTTAAAGTAGTGATATCAGCATATCTGTTCAAATCAAAAGGAATCACTGATCTAAACAAGTTGAAGAATATCCAATTCTAAAAGCATGTAAATACTATTCTTGCAATAATTAGTATCCAATTAATTTAATTGCTCACCATTCCCTTGCTCTCATAATAATCATCAAGAGCCCATTGATACTTTGACTGATTCAACCCAAACCAACGAGCCAAATGATCATCCAAACTAGAGTGGGCTGTAAAAGGAAAGGTACAAGGCATTTGGTTAGAAGAATAAACAAGAGAATTAATTAAAAAAACTCTCAACCAAAGACCTATTGTCTTCTAGGATCTGAAATCAAAATAAAAAATATGTATATATCAAATTTCTAACATCAGATATTCAGTACTTCAAAAAGATCCCTTGTTCCAACCCAGTTATCCATCGCCAAATTTGAGACTTATTCTTGTCATACCTTATCAAACTGGAAACCATTAAAAAAAAAATGCTCTTTTTGTCCAAATGAAGCAAACACTAACAAGAATCCTAGTGCCCAAAACAAATTTTAAAAAAAAAAAAAGGAATCCCACCAGACTCAGTCACACATTATAATAATTCTTGAGTGATATATATTTATTTTTAGTTATCAAATCAAAGTATTTCTAAAAAAAGTTAACATTACCATAACTCGAGTATTTGCGAAAAATAAGAAAATAGGACGACATCCATCTACATCTACACAGTCACACTTTCCAACAACTCATTTCAAAATCCAAATAATCTAAACCACTTAGGTCTCAGTTTTCTTTCTTTCATTTTTTTCCATTTTATGAGACACGCAATCCATGTGTTATTTCTTGACAATTTATTAAGAGAGAGAGAGTAAAGTGCGTACCAGTTTGGACCTTGGTAACAGCATTCCTGAAAAACCCCACAACGGAACCATCGGAGAGGGGTTTTTGGGGCTGAATCTGAGGCGGAGGAGGGAGGATCTTGGTGGGGCTAGGGGAAGGAAGAGGAACAGGGTCAGAGGAGGGTTTGGGAGTAGAAGGCGGCGTCATGAAAACAGTGTAAGGACCGATTTTTCCGATCACAGGTGGCGGCGTAGATTCGGCGTTGATAGGCATTGCCACAACCAAAAATAACCGAAGCGATTTGGACGGAGATGAAGAAACAGCAACAAAAAGAGTGAAGGAAAAGTAGTTGAAGTTGGAATGTTATGTTTGTGTTCCCATCCATCCAATGAATGTGTGTGTGTATATATATATATATATGTACTTTAGTTGCTTCTTCATTCTTTACTTTCTCTTAACTCTACTTTCATTTATTTTTTATTTTTTTATTATTACTGCGTTGCAAGCAATAAAGCATTTCACTTTTTATTTTAAAGGCAGCAACAAAGTAATGTAAAAACTTGTATGAATTTTCTGAGTGCTTTCCAGTCATAAACTGTTTTATTTATGAGATGGTGATGCTGCAAAATAATACAAACCAGCAGCTATTTATTTGGGTGATAATTTCTTGAACGAGTAGCTTTCCTTTTTGTTTTTAAATTTTTTTAGGAACAATATTAGTATGATTAAATTTTTGTAATTTTATTTTGTTAAAATTATTTAATTATCATAAAAATTGTTTGACCATTTTTTAAAGCAAGAAGATTTTTTTTAAGATTAAAATATTTTTTACTCTCTAGTGACACTCGTTTTTAATTATATAAAAAAATAATTTTATTTTATATAATTATAATTCTTGGTCATAGTATCCATGTTTTCTACGGATAATTTATAAAAATGAGGTTTATATATATATTAAGTAGATAAAAATGTAAAGGATAGAATAACATTAAAAAAATAAAATAAAGGAAAGAAGAATAAAAGGAAGAGAAATGGTAAAAAAAGAAAGAAAGAAAGTGATCCGACACATTTAATGTAAAAAATAATAACAAAGATAGATAGAAAGAAATTATCTTTTACCATAAAAAAATGGTAATGCATTGAGAAATATAATAAAGGTATATGATAATTAATTAGTTCTAAATTTAAAAAAAATATTACTTCAATTTTAGATTATTTTCTAAAAATATATAAATATATTTGATGGAAAGTATTTTAATAAGTATTATTGTGGATTTAATGTGATAGTACAAATAATCCAATATTTTTAATAACGGTTTGTTTAACATGTGCAATATTGCACGAGATAATACATCAAAAGTAGAAAAATTTTATTGAAAAATATAACATTTAATATTACCAATGCATTGAATGTTATGATAGTTGCATTTTTTCAATAAAATATTTCCACTTTTAATTTATTATTCTATGCAATATTGCACGTGTTAGAAAAAACGTTTTAATAAAAAAAATCTTTTGAATTTCAAATTTTTTTAGCACATTTTCTTTAATCCAATAAAAAATTAGAAATAAACACTTATAAAATCAAGAGAGATTAGTGTCCGTGTGCGATTCTCCAACGGCGATTTCTGGTAAGCTCGACGATAATTCTACGAAGAAGCACGATAGATGTGTGCCTACAAGAAATTGGCGTCGTATGATCAAGCTTACCAGAAATGATCTAGCTATCCATGCGCTCGAGTACAAATGCTATCACACGCCCGTATATGGACGACTATCTTAGGTCAGGTATTTAACATCCTAGGTAGGTAATAGTGAAGTCGGTCTGACTTGCAATCTAGGGACTTAGCCTAGTTCGTAACTTAAATAAAATAGTCAGTTATGAGTTTATCAAAATCAATTAATCGTGTGAGATCACGATCCACAAGTCGACTATGTCATGCGTCATTCTAATTGTTGGGATCGCGACCTTCATTGTCATAAATGTGTGTTTGATTTGGCATTGAGACAAGTCAAACTCATCTTGGACGTTATTGCTGGTGGACTCTCCCCTCTTATCCACAAAGATGCCTGGGGATTTTAGAATAGACCCATATATTTTGGGTCTATGGTAGACTTTTATTATAAATAGTATAAATTTAATATTAAAAAATTTAATAATATATTTTATTAATTTAAATTTACTTTTTATAATAATAAAGTGCAGGGATCTACGATAGACCCAAACTTAAATGGTCTATCCTAAAAGTACCCAATTGCGTATGGCATATCTCTCCTTTTCTTTTCTTTTTTTTTTTGTCATTGGCATATATTTCCCTTGGACTTGTCTCTTAGCTGTTTATTTCTCTTGGGCCTTTGGCCCCATTTTTAATAAAAAAAGATAAAATAATAACAGACTCAACAATAACAGTTGACCAAAAACAAAAGAGTCAACAATAACAATTTTCAATTGACCAAAAAAATAAATAAATAACAACTTCAAGCCAAAAAAATCATATTTTAAAGTTGATTTTAGATGTCTATAGTTCTATTTGATTTAAAAAGTATTTTTGATTAAATTAAAAATGATAAATATTACAAAATTGAAAGTAAAAACCAATTCAAACTAGTTCTTTTATACTGATTTTCTATAGATTTTAAACTGATTTGAGTAATTTTCGTCGATTGTGAGATTAACAATTTTTTATTAAAAAATTAAAACACCCAACCAATTTATTAAGCCTTTTGGACAAATCGGTCTACATGGCCTAATTCTTTTGAACAATGGCCGACACTTCCATCAAATATAACAAGACCTAATTACGGGACTGAACATACAATTTTTTTTTTTCCCTCCTCTGTCGTGGTTCAAATTACAGAATTTGAAAAAAAAAAACAAAAAAAACAAAAAAACACAGAGAAATCAAGTGAGAAAACTACTCTAATATATTACCACTAATAATCTATTCAGGAAGAATGATTCATTGTGCACTGCATACTGAAGAGCAAAGTCTCACACAACCTCAGAAAAAACAGTTTCAAAGTCACTCATGGAGAAGGCCAGAACCATCCATACCGGTAAATGCATTCTGGAAACAACTTAATACACACGTTCTGACCAGAGCAATGCCTGTCAAGTTATCAGTGACCAATATACCTTTCCCCGCCAACTTATGCTCAAAATGATTTCACGACTTTGAGTGATACCATGTAGCATTCCCTTCACTACAGCAGAGTTTATTTACTGGATCTATATTACAGAACTTGCCAGACAAAGTTCATCGAGCTCGCTTAGCATCCATTCCTCTCCAGTTTGACCACCTAGTACAATAGCTCTTGTCCCTCCAACAACACATGTACTATGTCCCCAAGCAAATCTCGGAGGGCGTCCAGGTACATTTAGGACTCTCCATGTAGGCTTCTCATCAGTTGGATCAAGGATGTAAAGCTGAGAGGCAGAGTGAAGACCTGCAACAGACCCACCAAATATCAGAATTCTCCCACCTGGAAGACTAACAGCCACATGATCAAGTCTGGGAGGAGGAGCCATGCCCTCAGGGTTTGCAGCACCAGGCATTCCACTCCCTGTTACACATCTCCAGCAAGGTTCATCCTCACTTAAATCCATTGTGAATACATCACTGGAACGGAAACGCAAGCTCCCACTCTTGGCCAGACCCCCAAACATTAATATTTTCCTACCACCATAAACTGACAATGTATGGCCCAGCCGAGAAGGCGGGGTCCACGCCACTGGTATTTCTCTCCAAATAGGCTTCTCCATTGACAAATCAAGGAGGAAAGTATCACTCAAGAGTACTCCAGAGTCTGCACATCCACCAGAAACTATCAACTTAGTACCATCAAGAGTACAGGAGCTATGCCATGATCTTGGAAGTGGAGGTGCCAATCCAGAAATTTCACGCCAAGTTGGAGACTTTGCATCCAGGTCCAGAACAAACACATCGTTGAGCAAGCCCTGCCTTCCACAGCCTCCAAATACAACCAAATTAGAACCATTAACACAAGAAAGTGTGTGGCCCCATCGACCAGGAGGAGGGGAGCTTACCTGGACATGTTGCCACTCAGGATTACTAGAGTTGAGATCCAATACAAAGGTGTCATTCATAGGTTGCATGTTAACCCCTTCACCACCAAATAGGACAACTCTATTACCAACAGCACAAGCACTGAAATTGCAGCGTGAGGGTTCAACAGCACCTCCAACAGACAACTTCCTCCATGCTGCTGCTTCAAGAGTGGTCAATTCCCTTGCCAGCCGACTCCATCCAAGTCTCTTCGCACCAGGCACAGACTCTAAAACGCGTGTAGTCTCACTGCCCCATGCATTTTGGCACACCATTCTCCAAAGGTCTTCATTTTTTATCAGCTTGTACAATCGCCTACAGACAGAGCTAACTGATGCAATATCTCTTGGAGTTAATTGAGCAAATATCTTTAGAGACAGTACCTCATCACTCAATTGCAATATCCCACAAACTCCACGAGATACATTCCGGTCCCCCACTGGAATATGCAACGAGTAAAGCACAGAACGAAATTGACCAGATGATTTAGCAGTTTCTGTAATTGTAGAACCCGGAACAGGACCAAGATCAATGTTTGCCTCTGTGAAGGACTGGATACCAATGACATGAGTTATAGTCTCATCATCTCCATATATAGGTGTCAGCCGCAATCTGTTCATCAGTGGAGATCCATCTTTCCTAAAGTTCAGCAACTCACCTTGGAATTCAATCCCCTCTTTAAGGCATCTTCTAATTTCTGAAACTACTGTTGAGTCTACCATCGGATGCCTTCTCTTAGCAAACGGACCTCGACACTGCAAGAAACGGCTGCAAAATATTTGAAATGATTAAAACAAAACCACATTGAATTGGAAGTACCAATCAATAGACTGATAGAGACTCAAGCGTGTAAGAGATGGCATGATAAAGGGCCAGCAAATGTTGGTGAAGTCAGCTAGATGTTTCACAAAGTATATTACTGTAGCCACACATGCCTCAACCAACATTTGCTGGCCAACTGATTCAAAATTTAAAATTTCACCAAGTGACAGCTTGCATTTATTAATTTCACTAAAGTAGCATGAGGCCTTCACCAAACGTAGATGCTAACAAGAAAGTAGGGTAGATTCGTGGGTTGAGGGCCTTTTATATGGAGGATTGAGCTCCTGCATTGAGATCTGAGACCCTTTCCCCCAAAGATCATATGTTCAGTGATAAAAAATAACAGTTCATCAGAAAGAAAGTAATAATGATGCCAGTCCTAAAACCCTAAATTACACTGTCAAAACCAGTAGCACAGTGCACACCCATTTCAAGCATCAGCCACTCAGAAGCTTTCAATACACAAAGCAGCCTGAGCTTACAGCCTTGGATTCCCAACCCTTCTACAGTAAAAATAAGACAAGAAAAATAATGAGAATCTCTTGATCTATAGACTCAGTATAAGTCTTTGTTCCAGAAAGCTATCCGGAAAGACCATATTCACAATATGACAACTATCTCTTTAGAACTCAAAAAAACAATCCATGGTTATCAGACAGTGGCGATTCAGAATTCACTTTTTGATATCTTGTCATGTCAACTATTAGGTTATTTTTCCCCAATCCCTTGAGCACCAACATGGTGATCCAATTTAGTCATCTTTTATGCCGCCTGTCATTGTAAACTTCATGATATCCATATAACCGACAAATTTTCCATCAAACTTTTCTTAATCTCCCACATATTTTCAACATTATTACCTGAGTGTTTCCTAACACTAAACACTCTCTGACCTCATCCTATACTTGTAATTGACTTAATCCTGACCAGAGCATAAGATATCTGGATTCTCACATGACATTGAACTGATAAAAGCTATCCCGACTACAGGAATGGCCAAATGTTCAATCTCTCATTAATTAGCACTCCATCTCAATGGTCAAAAATCAAAATTCTCAATGGTTACACAATACTACGGTTCGAAAATTGTGTACTAATCAAAAAGTGTCCAAACAAAATGATTTTTTTTTAAAAAAAAAAGAGTTTGTATATGCATTAAATGATGTGACAACACATTATTAGATGTCGGTATAAATTTTTTTTCACTGACAGTACATAGTAATTAAACTCTCTATATATATAAAATGTCCTCCATTTTATGATAATCATTTTGTTGTCACTCAAATTTTTAACCATGAAAATAGCAAGAGACCATTAGACAATAATGAGAACATCATTCAATGTTTCTAAAATATAAAATCTCCTAGAGAACAATTATCACAAATTAATTTGTATGTTGCCCCACAACTTAAAATTTATGGTTCTGTCACTGCCCCTAAGCCCTTTCATGGTAATTTGTAAAGTGAAGGCAGACAGAGAGAGCACCTTTCATGCTTGAACCCTTCCCCCTTCTACACTTCTTAATTTTCACGGTGCATCCCCTTTCACCCTCAATTGAATTTGACTTCCTCATCCTACTCCCCTTCTCATCTTTTCGAACTAGCAACAAAAACTGTGCATCATCGAAGTAGTTAAAAACAGGGCATTTCACATTCAACACATTCATAATTGAGCTAAGCCTCCTCAAAGCACACGAGTACGGATGCCGATGCTGACAAACACAGCATGCAAATCAACAGTCTGAGAAACAGAAAGCTAAACCTGATAAGGTGGGAGAGACTGACCAGTTGCGACCGAGAACGTCCTCGGCACGGTAGCCAGTGACAATCTCGAAGACAGTGTTGACGTAAATGATAGGGTGGTCGGGCTCGAGCGCATCGGAGACGACGAAGCCACACGGCGTCGTTTGGAGAAGGTTGTCGACGTCGATGGAGAAGGGGAAAGGGAGAGAGCAATCGAAGCCTTCATCATCGTCCCCGTTCCCACTCAGATCCGAATTGCTGTCCCACTCCATTCCTCAGATATCTTCTTCTTCTTTAACCCATACACCATCACACGGGGTTTAGGGTGAGGCATGAAACGAGTGGCATTCCTGCGTTTGGAAGTTTAGGTAAGAAACAGCTACCTTCTGTCATTTCATATACAACGCAACGAGAAGTAGTTTACTGTACCCACACCGCCTCTGCTTTGTTGCAAAAATCTGGTTTCAATTAGGTTTATATAGCATTTTAATTTCAACACTTACTCTGTACCATCAAAGACCCCCTCCCTCTTGTATTTTCTATCCGCTCGAGAATAGTGGTGCTTAACTAGCGGTGGCAATAGGTCAGGTCTGTCAAGGCCTGTGGCCTGACCTGACTCGTTTATTAAAAAGGTCAGGCTAAGACTTCTTAAAATGTCTATTTAGTTAGTTAAATATGTCAGACTTCAGGCCTATAAAAAAGCCTATTAGACTTAACAGGCTGACCTGTTTAATATAATAATATATAATATATTAAATTAATTATATAAATAACTATAAATATAATTAAAAAATTTATAATACAGTAAAAAATTAGAATATATTAAATTAATTATATAAAAAATTCTGCTTAAAAGGCATGCTGGCTTGCATAGGGTTATAGGCCTGTTGGCCTGTTGGTAGGCCTTGTTATAAAACAGGCTTCTAAACAGGCTTGCAAGTCAGGCCTTACAAAAAGGCCTGTAACATGTAACAGGTCAGGCTCAGGCTTAAGAATTATAAGTCAGGCCAGGCTCAGACCTGCCAAAGTCTGGTCTGGCCTGTTTCCACCCCTATACTTAACCAAATAAGGAATAGAATAGCATTATTTTTTAAATATGATATTATAATGTAAATAATTTTTTTTTTTACACTCTTGCCTTTTCCTCTTTGCAAATTTTTCATGAATCAACTACCATTTTCGTCATCGAAATATCACTCTCTTTCCTACTTAGTCCCTAAAATAAATAAAAATAAAAATTAGTTCTCGAACTTTGAAATATCCATCACATCATTCCTCAAACGGAGACCAATGTGACTAGATGATGTAAAAGTTGGAGGACTAATATGATGGATATTTCAAAGTTCGAGGACTACTTATGTAATTAATTTAGTTTGGGGACTAATTAGGAAAGAGATGACTAGTTCGGGAACGAATACGAGGGTTTATTCATTTCACCTTTAAAAAAACCCGGGGCATTAGAATTTTAGTTTTTTTTTTTACAGGTATTCGAATTTTAGTTATACAAGCGCCTAAGATTATTTTTTAAATTAATTAAATGTGTTTTTTATATTTAAATTGGTCATTAAATAATATGTCATTTTCCATACATATTTGTTTTCTGACATAAATATCGACATGCATGTCAATGTGCGCATGTAGAGTATTCCACGTGTCTTTCCCTTCATCGATATTTTGTTATCTTTGGTAAGGAGAAGAAAAATGAGATTAGGAAAAATAAAGAAAAAAAATGAGCGAAAAAAATAGGTTAAAAATATTGAAAATATTAGGATTATTTAATAGAGAATAATAAAAGGGAGAGAAGTAGACTTATAACTGGTAAAGACTAAAATATTTCTAAATAAATGTTTTTAAGTAAAATTTATAAGAATTTTAAATATTTAAACTTTATAAATAGTATGTATAACTAATTTATGTAAAACCATAAAATATATATTAAAAATTATTAAAATTTATAAACTAACAAGTTTAATTAATTAAAACAGTTAAAATTTAAAAATGTGAAACAACAAGGAGTGAGTCTTTGAAATTGGATAAATGCAAATAATTTTACGTTATTTAACACTGAAACATGCAGTGTTGTATTGTTGTGGTTACACACTTACACATGGAAGAAAATGGCACTCTTGTTTAAAAATTTTTACTCCATGTTCTCTCATACTTGGCAAAACTTCTTCCAATTATTCACCATATTAGTGAAAATATTGGCAACTATGGGACATTATTTCTCTTATTTCCTCCGTTAGAGCAACTCCAATGGGGAGTGCTTAGGTTGCTTTTCAGGTTAAGCAACTCTAAAATTGGGGTGCATTATTGGAGTGAGATTAGAGTGAGTTGCTTAACAAGTAGGAGCATCTTGTGTAAGTAATTTGGGAAGTGTGTAGTACAAAAATGCACCAAAAAATTATAGATAAAATTGTGTGGGGTCAATTTAGTGAAATTTATAGAGTTGCACCATTGGAAATAAGAGTTGCTTAAATTGTAAAAAGTATAAAGAGATTATGTGTAATAGTGGGACCCACATAAGAATGATAAAAAGTGAAAAAGAGAGAAGCATCATTAGAGATGCTTTTATTTTCTACAATACCAAACTCAAACGCATTTCTCTTCCCATTATTTCTTCTCCCTCTCCAACAATCTCTTCTCAATCAAACTCATTGTTCATGAGTGTTAAGTTTAGATAAAACTAACAATCATTTTCGTTGGTCAAAAATACGTTAAGAACCTCATCGGCTTCATCAGTATAATTCTTTTTCTTTTTTAGAAGTGATATTTATACAAGTGTCTTATATAATATTTTATACAATAAAAAGAGAGATTGGGATAAAAAGGAGAGAAAATGAGGTGTGATGGGGATAAAAGAGAAAAAAAAAACATATTTTATATTAGTTGTATGAATTTATTGTATGAATAATAAAATTTTATTTTCACTCTCTACTAAGAATTGGAAACAGAAAGAATATTAGCGATTATGATAAGTGCTCATTTAGTTTACAGTTAGTTAAAATTGATTTAAAAATCTATGGGTAAACATGAATTTTAAACAAATTACGAAGTACGTTTAATAAAAGTGATTTGATTTCAATTTTTTAATACCTTATTTTCTATGCGGGTTAAATGTGATTATCTAGGTTTAGGAGGATTTGGCATAACAATATTTTACTCTTTATGTTATCAGATAACTAAATCGCATGCTTATAGTGTTGGTTTGGTGATGATCAAATTGAGAAAAAAAAGTTGCCATAAAGAAGTTGTCCTTTCATGTGCCCACATTGAGAGTTTCATTTAGAGAATATGAGTGCCCGTTTGGTTTAAATTTTAAACCATCCAGAATTAATTCTGCAGAATTGATTTTAAATCACTTTCGTCCAATTTATTTCGTAAAGTGTACATCATCCATCTCAACAATTCATTTCTAGAATCAATTCCACTCAACTGTAAACCAAACGGATCCTGAATCACAAATGTAATTCTTAGTAAGTATGAAAGTTACCAAGGAATCCATTTATTGTAGTCTACTTCCCTACAGTATTTCCTTGTAATTATTCTATTTGTGATGTTAAGGAAACCATTTATTCTAGTTAATAACAACTTGTTTTGGAACACTATGTAACATTCAAAAATCAATTTTATGAGAATTGAAATGAAATTACTTCAGTTAAATGTACATTAATCATAATCCGTGTATAATTTATTTTCAATTATTGATTTTAAAATCAATTTTATCTAACTGAAACCAAATGTTAGGGTATTCCAAACTGTGACAATCACTAATCACATATCATGAGACACGTTTAGCATGCTTAATTTATTTTTGTTGCAGGAAGAATCATACAACCTTTACTGCCATCAAGAAGTTTTGGGATGGTATGCATTATGACTTAGTATTTGCAGAGGAGGCTCAGGGTCAAGCTGATGGAATATGGGCTCTTAAGGCATCTGAGTATACATATATTTTTTAGGTAGAGAACTCTTTGCAGCAGACCATCACTTTAAAAAATTATTCGGGCATTGAGAGCTAGCTTTTGTACAGGTGTGTATGCTAGCCTTGTTCCAAGTGTTTGTCAGGCTCTCGGGGATAATCTTACGGATCAAGGCGCTCTTGGAGGCTTTTGTGCTTACTCATTGGGGATATTAACGATATCCTCCACCATTCTAAACAGAGGGCAAGTCATTTCAATCAACACAGGTCCGACATTTTTTTCCAAGCATTTGGAGGGTTGTGAGCTTATGGACCTTGGCTATTTTGGAGGAAGGTTTACGTGAAGGAAAACTTGTCAATGGGGTCAAGTTATTGCTCGCAAGTTGGATAAAGCTTTATGTACTCAAGAATTGAGGTTGAAGTTACTTGAAGCTACAGTAAAACACTTCATAAGGCGAAATTCTGACCATAATCCCTTCTTTCTATGATGCTTTCATAGTATTAACACTAGCTCTCCAAAGCCTTTTTACTTTAAGACGACATGGTGCACCCATGTAGACCATGCAACTGTAATTCGAGAAGCCTATAGTAGGGTTCTGAATGACATGGTGACTTCTATTAACCACGTAAAAAAGGATTCCCAGTTTTTTAAAAGCCATAATGAAGAGGATTCAGTGGGTGTTGGAAGAGATTGACTTGGCATATTTGACTTTGTTACACCAATATTTACTCAATCAATAGGAAGAAAATTTGTTCCAGGGGGAGACATTGGTTCCAGAAATCTCGTGAAACGTGGGTTAAGCTAGGTTGTCGAAACACTTCATTTTTTTCATGCACGAGCCATCGTTCGAAGGAAACGCAATAAGATTCATGGGTTATATCTTCCTAACGGTGATTGATGCATCGATGTCGATGTGCTTCAACGCGAGGTTGTAAAGATTCTTCCGAACAATTGTTTCGAAGTAATTCTCAAGTATAACTTTCTGAAGAGGGGGGACTTAGCCTTACTGTTCCTATCACCAAAGAGGAGGCTCATAAAGATTTTATCAAGTATGAAGTCATATAAAGCATCAGGACCTGACGGTTTTCAAGTCATCTTCTTCAAGATCTATTGGGAAGATTTAGGCGAAACTATTTTCCAGTTTGTCAAGTCGACTTTTGAAATGAGTTCTCATGACAGTCGAGCTGCAAAGATCCTTCTTGTTTTGATTCCCAAGGTAAATCATACATTCTCCTTTAAAGAGTTTAGGCCTATTAGCTTATACAACATTATTTACAACTTTATCTCTAAAGTTCTTGTAAATGGACCTTGACCTTTTTTTTTAAATTACTTGATAAGCCCGCTATAAAGTAGTTTTTTTTTTTGTATATGAATCATGGATGATGCGATTCTTCTTCAAGAAATACTTTATTGTATAAGGAAATCATGAAGAAGAAAGGAAATGTTTTATTTTACACTAGATTGGAGAAGGCCCATGATCGGGTGGATTGGGATTCCTTATGGGGTGATATTTCATACGCATTATTCTCTCATTATCCTCCAAGATTTCTATGTTTTGGAATGGTGGTCAAATGGTGGAGATGCAGTCGGTTCGAGGCCTTTGTCAAGGTGACCCTCTCTCCCTGTATCTCTTTTATATGCATGGAATAGTTGGGATACCTTCTCAATCATGAGGTAGATGGAGGGAATTTATAACCAATTCAATTGAAAAGAGGTGGGCCAATGTTCTTTCATCTATTTGTTTGCAGATGATATCTTACTTTTTAGCAAGACTAATCCTTCTCAAGTTTGTATTTTAACATGTGTGATGCACCACTTTTGTATGGTGATCAGATTGAAGGTTGATGTGAAAAAAAAAAATCGTGCACCGATGCACAAGTTTTTACATTAGAAAACACCTTCAAGAATAACATACTCTTAATAAAACCTATCAGTTGCATACAACATCATAACGTTGTGATAATGATAAACCAACTCATTACTACCCCTGGTTCTATTTAAAGATCTCTTTTGACTTTAGAACCTATAGTAAGGAAACATGTTTTAATGCATTAATTTTTAAAAATCTATTATAAGTTTCAAATTTACAACTATTTTAAAATTAAATTCTATTCAATTCCCCACATAACTAAATCTTAAAAACTACGGAGGTTAATTAATTATGAAGGGTAAAGAGGGAGAAAACTAATAAATGTTTCAAAAACTTTATAAATGACTTATAAAAATAACCTAAACCATAATTTCAAAAGGGTCTTATAGAAAATATTGGAGGTAGTAGTCTACCAAGTACATCTTGTTAGACAAGTGGCTTCACTAACTTAAGAGGGGGTGAATTAAGTTATTCGATCTTAACTAATCTTTTCGATTACTGATTTATCTTGTCTTTAGTGTACTTACAATCCTTTAATTAAGATGAAGAAGAATGCGTATACTTAAGATGATGAACAAGTAATTGCAATAATTAAATAAGAGTTAAGGGATAAGAAATTGCAAACTCAGTTTATACTGGTTCGGCCAACCACTTGCCTACGTCCAGTCCTCAAGTATCCACTTGAGATTTCCACTATTTGTAAAATCCTTTATAAATGATGAATCCTCCAACACCTTGGAACCATTCCTTGTGTTGAGAATCACCCACATACAAGAGAGGCACCCTCTCTTCAACCCACAATGATAAATTCAGTCTTTGAATACAGATAGACTCTCCTTTTAGAGTGGATATTACAGTTTGAAGAACCTATAAGATATCTTGATAATTCGCAAGTGTTTGGCACAAGATGATTCTTAAAAATGATTTCAAACTTATTTGATTTCACATGAATAATCTGATCAATTTTCGAAAAAGAGACATGTGTATATAAGGATGATGATGAAACATTGTAATCCTTGATTAGAAGTCACGTCTCTTCAAGATTTTCAGAAAAATGACTCTGGTAATCGATTACACAGTTCAAAATTGCAAACAGTTATGCCTGGAATTCAAAATTTGAATTTCCTGCACTCTGGTAATCGATTACAGGATTTGGTAATCGATTACCAGTTCAAAATTTTTGAATTTTGAATTCTGGAACTTCTGGTAATCGATTACCAGTTCAAAAAATTTGATTTTTGAATTGATTTTTACTTTATAAAAATACTTTATTTAATTTTATTTTTAGTGCCAAGTTCCTTGCAAATTTTAAGATTTCTTTTGACATTTATATCTAACTAAATTAAGCTTAAACTAATAGACCTTCTTGTGTTGACTTGACTTTGACTTTGATCTTGATCTTCTTGACTTGAATTGAATAAGTTCTTTCCTAAGCCATTTGTCAATCTACCTCTTTTCTTTCCTTTTATTGGCATCATCAAAACCTGTAATCAAGACATCTACAATCTCCCACTTTTTGATGATGACAACCATTATTTAAGGGAAGAATGAAAAACAAGATTTTTTTCAAGTCAATAACGGTCATTCCCCTTAGTCTCCCCCTTTGTGTTTGTCTTTTAGAATACTTGGGATACTTGGGAAATAAGATTTAACTTTTTGTTTTAAAAAATTTACAAGACCAAATTGATTTCAAAATGATTTTCAAAACTTGTAATCAAATTGATTTCCAAAATTGATTTCAAAACTTGTCAAAAGCTTTCCAACACATAGAATTTATTCATTTCCTACATTTCATCCAAAATTTCATTTTCCCTAATCTCTCCCCCTTTGGCATCATCAAAAGCAATATTAGGCATCCAAAGATATGAAGATGAGAGATATTTGGTTTTCTACCATTGAATAATTCATAGGGTGTTTTATTTAAAATGGGTCTAATTAGTGCCCTATTTATAGTGTAACAAGCAGTGCTAACTACTTCTGCCCAAAAGTATTTTGGAATATTAGAATCATTAAGCATACTTCTTGCCAATTCTTCTAGTGAACTATTCTTCCTTTCAACTACTCCATTTTGTTTAGGGGTCCTAGGAGCAGAAAAAATATGTTCTATTCCATTTTCATCACAGAACAAGTCAAAGTTTTTATTTTCAATCTCCCCTCCATGGTCACTCCTAATGGATGCTATTTTAATATTTTTCTTATTTTGAATCATTTTTGCAAATTTCCTAAAGGCATTAAAAGCATCACTTTTATTAGCAAGAAATAAGGTCCATGTATATCTAGGGAAATCATCCACTAAGACTAGAGCATAGTAACTTCCCCCAAAACTCATAGTTCTAGAAGGCCCAAAAAGATCCATGTGTATTAGTTGTAATGGCCTAGAGGTTGTTACTGTGCTCTTTGATTTAAATGATACTTTTACTTGTTTTCCCTTTTGACAAGCATCACAAAGTTTGTCTTTTTCAAATTTTATCTTAGGCAAACCTATTGCTAAGTCTTTTGATATTAATTTGTTTAAATGATCCATATTGATATGAGCAATTCTTTTATGCCACAACCAAGATTCATCATTTTTACTAAGAAGACATTGGTTATGATTTGTAGTATTATCTGATTTTATCTTATATACATTATTTATTCTATATCCTATATACTTAATGTTTTTGTCAAGTTTGGATTCAATAACACAATTTTGTGAGTCAAATGATACTGAGAATCCTTTATCACACAATTGACTAACACTAAGCAAATTATGCCTAAGGCCATCAACAGGTAAGACATTTTCTATGGAGGTTGAAAGATTTGTACCTATTTTTCTGATTCCCAAGATTTTACCCTTGTTGTTATCTCCATAGGTAACATGTCCATAAGCTTTGAGATATCCCCGGTCATGTGCTTGGAGCATCCACTGTCAATGTACCAAGTATCTTTCATGGAATCCTACAAGTCACAAAATTGTTTAATTTAGGTACCCAAACTTTCTTTGGGTCCTTAATGTTAGTATTAATCAAATATCCTTTTGGGATCCACATCATATTTTTGAGATTTGTAAAGTTCTTTCTAAAATAACAATTTGATGCACTATGACCCTTCTTTCCACAGTAAAAGCATGTTAAAAATGGAGAACTAGTGGATTGAGCAATTACAAAGAAATTTTTATAATTCTTTTGTTGAGTTTGAGAATTATATCCTAATCCTGCTTTGTCAAATACACACCTTTGATTTCCTAAAATAACATCTAAATTATTTTTACCAAAGGTGAATTTTGCAAGTGTAGTATTTAACTTATTAATTTCCTCTTTATGTTTTAGGCATGATGTGCATGGATGAGTTTCTTTGTTGTTTTCTAAATTAATGATAGAACTCAATTTTTCATTTTTAGAGTTTACTAATTTAAGTTCATTTCTAAGATTATCTAGTTCTTTATTTAATTTAGAAATTTCTTTCTCAAGTTTTGTAGTGATTTTCTTGTAAGATGAAACTAGTTTTGCTAACTTAAATGATTCTTTATGTAAATCATTAAAGGCTTCTTGTAATTCATCAAATGAGATGGATGTATTATTGTCAGAAGATGTTACCTCTTCTTCACTTTCGTAGTCTCTGGCCATAAGTCCTAAGTTGACTGTTTCATTCTCTGAGTCACTGGAGCTTATGTCATTGTCATCCCATGTGATGTAAGTTTTCTTTGTTTTCTTGTCTTTGAATGTCTTCTTGTTTGATTTTTCCATCTCTTTTTGTAAATTGGACAGTCTAGTCTGAGATGCCCTGGCTGGTTGCATTCAAAGCATTTTTGGATTGATTGAGAATCTTCTCCTTTCTTCTTTGTGTTAGGTGTAGGTCTTCTTCTATTTCCTCTGTTTCTTAGGAATTTGTTGAATCTTTTAACAAATAGACTAAATTCTTCATCATCATCCAAGTCCTCATCTTCAATGATATCTTATTCTTCATGGACCATTGATGATAAAGCTTTGAGAGCAATACTTTTCTTACTTCTGTCATTCTCTTCATTTTGATTTAGTCTCGTCAACTCTAACTCATGTTCTTGAAGTTTCCCAAAAAGTGAATGAAGAGACATAGTTGTAAGATCTTTTGATTCTGCAATCGCGGTCACTTTTGGCTGCCATTGCCTACTCAAACATCTTAGAACTTTGTTAATTAAATCTTCATTTGGAAAACTTTTTCCTAATAATGCAAGATGATTAACAATATGAGTGAATCTCTTTTGCATTTCTTGTATGCTTTCATTTTGATTCATTCTAAATAGTTCATATTCATGTGTGAGGGTGTTTATTCTAGATCTTTTGACATCACTTGTTCCCTCATGAGTCACTTCCAATGTATCCCACATCTCTTTAGCACTCTTACAATTTGAGACTCTAAAATATTCGTCTATGCCTAATGCAAACGTGATTATGTTTTTAGCCTTTAAGTTGTATTGAACTTTTCTTTTATCCTCCTCACTCCATTGATCCCTAGGTGTTATCTTAATTTCATCCCCTAGTTGCATTGAAGGAACAAAAGGTCCATTTTCTACAGCATCCCAAATGTTTAAATCGATTGATTCCATAAAGATTTGCATCCTAGATTTCCAATAGTGAAATCCTTCTCCATTGAACACAAGTGGTCTATTAAAAGAGTTTCCTTCACCAAAAAGAGAGTTGGATGAGGCCATAGTTGATCCTGAGACTTCTAATCCTTAAACAATATACAAACTCTTATACCACTTGTTAGACAAGTGGTCTCACTAACTTAAGAGGGGGGTGAATTAAGTAATTCGATTTTAACTAATCTTTTTTATTATTGATTTATCTTGCCTTTAGTGTACTAACGATCCTTTAATTAAGATGAAGAAGAATGTGTATACTTAAGATGATGAACCAGTAATTGCAATAATTAAATAAGAGTTAAGGGATAAGAAAGTGCAAACTCAGTTTTATACTGGTTCGGCCAACCACTTGCCTACGTCCAGTCCTCAAGTATCCACTTGAGATTTCCACTATTTGTAAAATCCTTTACAAATGATGAATCCTCCAACACCTTGGAATCCTTTTAATGCATTAATTTTTAAAAGTCTATTATAAGTTTCAAATTTACCACTATTTTAAAATTAAATTCTATTCAATTTTCCACATAACTAAATCTTAAAAATTACGTAGGTTCATTAATTATGAAGGGTAAAGAGGGAGAAAACTAATAAATGTTTCAAAAACTTTGTAAAGGACTTATAAAAATGACCTAAACCATAATTTCAAAAGGGTCTTGTAGAAAATATTGGAGGTAGTAGTCTACCAAGTACATCTTTTGTATTGCAAGAAAACAACTCGAGACACGTGATTTCACGTTGTCCTTAATGATTCATTCGCGAAATGTGACAATCCCCCATGATACAATACAACAAGTTGTTCTCATGAAAAATGAAAAGGCAGAACTAGCAGGGAATGAAAATTCGCTAAGCCCATGGGTCATCTCAGATAAGTGGTGAAGAAGGCGATGAAGGTAGAGACTACAAAACTAGGTTAAGAAAAATAAGAGCTCATATGATTAATATACAAGAGTTAGATTAAAAAAAATCAGGATTTGACAAAACCTATCTCTTCAGATAAAGTTAAAACTAATATTATTTTATTGATCGTTGATAATTTTATTTTATTATTTCTTACCTAGATAATGTGTGGGACTTAAAAAAGCTTCTGAAATATATAAAAATATAAAAATATCCAACAATTGCATCATATACACAACATATAATCAATAGTATCATTATCATATTTTAATATTAGAAGCATAATTAAATCTATCATGAGTATTTATGGAATTGTCTTATTTAAATATTAATGATTTCTAAAAAAATTTCATCCCCATATATTATATTTTTCAATATTAATAAAATTTTATGTATATTTCCTATCCTCATACGATAAAACATTTACCTATATAATTATTTGAATATTAATACAATTTTATATAAAGTTTTTATTTCTACATAATATAAACATATTTAGTCATTTGATTTATTATTAAATTAAAATTGAAACAATATTTTAACATTTTTTAATTGAAAAAAACTAAATAAAAATGACCTAATTAATAACTGAAATATTTGAGAACCTAATTGATGACACAAGTAACTTTTAGAAAATTAGTTGAGGATTTATTCTTTTTTAGGAAAAAAACAAGAAAAATCTTAAATCAACCAACGCCCATTTAAAGTATTTTTATGTAAAAGTGAGGGTTTATTATCCTTTAATTTAAGAAAATTAAGATTATGACGCTTTAATGTCTAGGCGCGCACCCATATATATATATATATATATATATTTGCATGCAATCAAATAGTAAAGGGAACTTTTCCAATCTCTATTACTACTGATGGTAGCATAGTAAGCATGTTTGGTTTTTGTTAAAACCGTGTTACAAACATGAATCAAGTTAAACTCTAAGGCTAGGACTATGCGGGCCATGCCCTCCCTCAATTTTTATTATCCTTTTTACTTTTGTAATATATATATATATATATATATATATATACTTGTGTACATGTTTATATATAGACTAGTATATTAATTTGCATAATACACGTATAAATATATATGTTTATTTAATTAAAATAAAAATTACAATAAATTAATATTTTTAAAACTAAAAAAATTATTATAGCATAATTTGTGATGATTTTTTAATTTTAAATTCTAATAATATATTATTTTATTATTAAAATACAATTTATATGGTAATGATAGGATATAATAAAGAAAATTAAAATTATAAACATAAGAATAAGGATTTATGTATTAAAAAAAGATTGAAATAAAAAATAATAAGATAAGATTTGGAATCTTAATAAATTTTAAAATTTAGGATTAACATTTATTAACATTTAAAAATTTAAATTGGAAGAGAGGGAGAAAATTAGTATTAATGGTTGAGAGGGAGAACCTCACTCTCACAAGTGTGATTGAAATTCACTATCAAGTGAGAAAAAGAGTGAGAATATAAAAAATCACTGAGAAGGAGAGTAGGGTGAGTGAGTGTCTTACTCTCCGAAATGAGCTCCCAAAATTACATAGAGAGTTGATTGTTGGATAAAATTGTATAGCAAAAACCCAATTAAAAGAAGATATAGGCTATATTAAGTAAAACTAGTTGATAAAATGCCTATTGAATTAGGATTGTTTGATTTAAGCGGTAATGAATGTAAAATGATATAAAAAAATATATTTACAAAAGTTTTATTATATAAATTATATTTTTGTTTTCTAGATAAAATATAGTACTAGTAATTATAATTTTTACTTAAGATAGTTTTCCTGTCTGTTTTTGCTTTTTCGTTTGCTTTGTTTCTTTTTTTCTTGTATCCTTCCCCTTCACAAAAAAAAATTATAATTTTAGATTTTTTTTATAAATTTTAATTTTTTATTATTTTTTAGCAATGGAGGGCGATTTAAGTCAATGTCCCCCTAAGTAGGGGTGTTCGTGGATTGGATTGGATTGATTTTGAAGGAAAAATCATTCAATCCAATAATTTCGATTTCTCATTTAATCATCCAATCGGTTTTGATTTTTTTTTTCCAAATCCAATCCAATCTTAATTGGTTTGGATTGGATTGGATTTCGGTTTCTCAAATAAACTAAAAATGAAGTTATGAAATCAAAATTATGATAACATTACTAATTTCCGAAACCGTTAATCATTTACAATTTTAAAGCCGAAAAGTTATACTTTGCCAAATTGTTAATGTGTCTTAAACAAATAAGTTGTAACTTTAAGTACTTAATTTGATATGAGAGTGGATCTCAATTCCATTGCCCATATAACAATATATTCGCTTATGGTAAACCGCAATATGATAAAAACATGCAATTATCTTATCCTATCCTATAACATACAAATTACTTGATGGCTTCCAATCCCATGATTGAATGTTATTTGTTAAATATAGTTGCACAATAATAATTTTTTACATCATCACAAAAAAATAATATAAATAATGATAATATATCAAAATGCTTAGAAAACTTTGGATCGGTTTGGATTTGATTGGTTCTCACACGCAGATCCGAAATCCAATCCAATCCAATAAAAAATTTCAAATTTTTGCGGTTTGCGATTTTTTCGATTATTTTGGTTTACGGTGTTTTGGATCGATTATTACGGTTCCAATTAGATTGGATTGGATTTGAACACCCCTACCCCTAAGATATAGAGGGGCAAGGTTTTGATGAGCTTGATTCCCGGGAAGTCCCCGATACGCCCACAATTAGAATTTTTATTAAAATAGAGGAATAAGTTAAATAAATAGTAAAAAGAATATAATAATTAAAATTATTCATAATTTTTTAAATTACTTATTTACACACACACACACACACACACACACACACATATATATATATATATATATATATATATAAACTACGGTTGCTTATTTAATTCAGTGTTTTAGAATTTATATAGTTTTTATTATGTAATATATAATAAAAAAAATTACATTTTGGTGGGTTATTTAATTGGTAAAAATTGTAATATCTATTCTATTCTATCTATTTCCTACTATATTATATTCTATCTATTTCTTACTATTAATACTGTTTACAAGAGCTACATGCTAAGTACACTACTAAAAAATTGACTATTAGAGAGGGAAAAAACCCCTCTCTAAACAATCAAAATTCCTAGATTTTGTAACGAATTTAAAATCCGTCGCTAAAAGTGGCGTTACTAAATTTTTGCAAGGAATTTTCAAAATCCTGTCACAAAAAAAGTTTGAAAATCCGTCACAAAAGAACATGAGGGAGGAAGGTCAAATTTCATCGCTAGTTGTGACGGAATTTAAACCGTTTCTAATAGGGAGGGATTTTTTTCCGTCGCAATTAAAGAAGGATTATTCCGTCTTAATTAGAGAGGGATTTCTTCTGTCTCAATTAGAGAGGAATTTCTTCTGTCTCAATTAGAGAGGGATTATTACTTCTTTCTCCATTAGAGAGGTATCTCTTCCGTCACAATTAGAGAGGGAAAGTGATCACTTTTTATTTAGTGAGGAAATATTCCATCTATATTTAGCGAGGGATTTTTTCCCTCACTAATTGGAGATATTTAGTGAGGGATAATTCCCTCTCTATTTAGTGACGGATTGATATTCCTCATAATTAGGGAGGGATAATTTCGTCTCTAATAGCGAGGAATTTTGTATTCCTCACTAATTAGACCAGGATTTTTTTCCTATAATTTTGAGATGGATTTTTTCCCTTTCTATATTCTAAAATTAGAGTGCACCATTTTATTTTTCTTATAAAAGATGCTATTATATATAGCATTTTTTTATCATAAAAATCACAAAAAATTTATAATTACAAATAAGTAATATTTATAAATATTAAATACTAAATTAATAAAGTTGAAATATTAAAATCCATAAATATCCAAGTTATATACTTCAATACATATATATAGCAAAGTAATATAACAAGGCTAAATGAACATATATAACATAACTAGATACATATATAACATGACTAGATACATACATATAACAAAGCAAAATAACATGGCTAGATACATACATATAACAAAAGCTAAATAACATGGCTAGATACATATATATAATAAAGCTAAATACATCAACAACTAGGTAGCACCAGGCTCATCATCAAATTCATGGTCAGCTTCTTCATTATCTTGAACAGTAGGTGGAGGCTTATGTGGATCTAGACGTGAAGGCCCTGTAGATGAATGACCCAAAGAGATAGTCTCCATGAACCTAAATAACTTATCTCGAAGCAAACGCGACTCCTCCTGGGATGAACGAATCAACTCTTCATTCAAACGTAACCTTTCCTCATGAGTCTGCAAACGGTCTTGAAGGCTCTTGTTTTCAGCTGTCAAACTAGAAACTAGCACTTTCATATGCTCATATTCAGATGATGAGACACTATATGATGATGAGGCAGAGGTAGAACACTTGTATTTCCCAGCCTTCGGTCCTAAGCCATATATCTGTCCCTTCTTATTCACACCCCCAACAACATCTAAAAAAATGTTGTTGTCAGATTGATGGGTAGACGAGTCATTATCCCTTGGTGTCTCCTGTGAGTCTCTTTCAGCAATTCGTCTCTGATACTCAGTCTTAAAATACAAAACATTATATTAATATAATAATTATATCAGGAAATAAATATCCTGATATGCATGATTTATGAACACTATTTACATATGTCATATATATGCATGGAGAAAATGAGTTTTTTAGACAAGAAGTTGCCTTTCTACATTGAAAGTTAAAAAAATAATTGTAATTTGTGTTCCTTTTTTAAATGATATGTAATGATTTTAATAATTTTTAAATTTTCATTTAAATTGTAATGAAATGTATATAAACTAGTATTTGCAACATGTTTAAATGAAATCAATAAGAGGATCATGTAAAATAAATTGAAGTGAAACTTAATAAAAAAAACTATTAAAACTTAATGTTATATAAAGTAACCAAAAAGTTTGTGTTTAACATATGCATGAAATCGACATTGCAAAGTTGCTAATGTCCATGAATTTCTAACTCATGATTACTTCCATATAATCTTGCAGTTGCTGTGTGCACTGTGGTGGTGATTTTCCCCGGGCCCTCATGCATTATACATAAAAACATGATTGTGAATCATGGAGTTGGCTGTATGCATCGTGATGTGGATTTATAATTTTAGATGGATTCGAGTATGTGTATATTTGGTTAAACTGTGTGAAATTCTCCTGCATGTACTATAGACATTATATCCCACATCAAGTGAGTTCATGTAAAGTGTTTTCACTCTCCTTGCTTTGTTGTGGTTTGGTTGTGCCTTTTTCCCTCTGTCGTATAGCTGGTACTGGAGATCAACATAATGAGCACTATGAGGGTGCAACTGCGATAGATGCAAGAAGACACTTGGAGGATCACTGACGTGCCGAGGAGGTGCATCTACACCGGTGAGGTTCGAGTCACCATTACCCATCCTAGTCTCCCGGTACTTCCAGTTATCCAGTGATTATTTATATTATTAGTAATTATTAATAATATGGGCTTAAGTGTGCTAATAAGCCCATTCTAAATTTCATTCTACTAATTTGCCTTTTTTTAGTTTTCTATGTTGCTTTTTTTATATAAATGTTTTTACACCTTCTGCTTATTTGTCTTTTTTTAGTTTTTTATGTTGCATTTTTTATATAAATGTTTTCATTTTTAAAACATACACAAAATCTCTTTCATTTTTTAAAAATGCCATACTAAAGCCTTCAATCTTAATTCTATGTAAAATTGAGAAAAATAATCTTATTATTTATTGACTTTAACATATTATACAAAAAAATCATATTTAGATAACTATCCACTTAAGTTATTTATCAATTAAAAACTCACATTATTTCTTTGATGATAATTTTTTTCATAAAAACTATAATAAACATTGTAATATATAAAAAAAAAGTATAATATAGAAAATATTTTTTTATTATTTTTTGAGATCATTACTTTTATTTATACTAATTTACATAAATAATAAAATAATTAAGTAAGATAATTATTTTATGTATATGAAAATAAATATCAAAATATTTCTTATATGGGAATTTTAGACCAGGAAAAAATCTCTCTAACTATAAACTTAATAATACATCTTTATTTAAGGAGGGAATAGAACATCCCTCTCTATTTAGAGAGGGAATATAGTATCCCTCACTAAATAGAGAGGGAAACTCAAATTTGTCGCTAATTAGCTCATATACCAAAGATAAACCTTTGATCTTTATTTAGTGATGGAATACAAATCCCTCTCTAATTAGAGAGGGAATATAATTTCCCTTGCTAAATAGAGAGAGATTTGAAAATTCCCTCACTAAAGTAAAGATGAATTTGTATTTTTAAATTCATCTTTATTTAGGGAGGAAAAAATCCCTCGCTAAATAGAGAGGGAATCACAAATCCCTCAATAAATCGAGAGGGAAAACCAAATCCGTCGCTAATTAGCTTATATAACAAAGATAAATCTCTTGATCTTTATTTAGGGAGGGAATACACTATCCCTTTCTATTTAGAGAGGGAATACACTATCCCTTTCTATTTAGAGAGGGAATATAATATCCCTCGCTAAATAAAGAGGGAAACATAAATCCATCGCTAATTAACTCATAGACCAAAGATAACTCGTGATCTTTATTTAGTGAGGGGATACAAATCCCTCTCTAATTAGAGAGGGAATATAGTTTCCCTCGCTAATTAGAGAGGGATTTGAAATTCCCTCACTAGAGAAGAGATGAATTTGTTTTTATAAATTCATCATTATTTAGAGAGGGAAAAAAACCCTCGCTAAATAGAGAGGGATCTCACATCCCTCTCTATTTAAAGAGGGAATCAAATATCCCTCGCTAAATAGAGAGGGAATCCTCAATCCGTCGCTAAGTAGCTCCTATATCAAAGATAAATTGTTGATCTTTATTTAGTGAGGGAATCCAAATCATGTTTCCCTCGGTAATTAGATTTGTGACGAATTATTTAGAGAGAGAATAAATCCGTCACAAAATCCCTCTCTATTAGTTTGCTGGAAATTTAGTGGGGGATTTCGTGACGGAATTTTAGCGAGGGATTTTTTCCCTCTCTAAATCCGTCACAAAATTTTAATAGTACACATTTTGTGAGGGATGTATTGATTCGTCACAAAATCCCTCGCAAATAGAGAGGGATTTAAATCTCTCTCTAAAATCGTGTACACGTGTCACATTTTTTCACTTCCATTTTTTAGTTATTTATTTATTTTTTTATTCTTACTTCAGTAAAGTGATTTTTTATGAACATCAATTATTCTCCACGGGGGTTAGGGGTTATTGAGTTTTTCCAAAAATGATTTTTTTTCATACACTTTATATATACGTTTAAAGTGATTGAGTTGTAGATTTCAAATGATCAATGTATTTTAAATTTATAATTATATTAATGATCTATTGGTTATTATTTAGTATTTTCTATAAACATGATACCAATATGTTCTTCACATTTTACTAATTGATATATATGATTATATCATAAGTTATTTTATTAAAAAAATTTAATAATACATTTAAAAACGAACATTATCCAAAACCCAACGTCAACTGTACATTTGCGCGGGTACCGTGCTAGTTGCCCTAATGTTTAAGAGAAATGTTGTTTGAACATGTTGTACATGTACAACATAGAGAGAGAAAGAGAGAGAAAAGGGAAAAAAAAGAGAAATGTAAGATGTAATGAGATGTGATGTGATGAAGAGATAGAGAAAAAAAGTGTGTTGTATAAGTTGTTATATATTTTTTATTGTATGAAAAAGTTATCTCAATGCTTAAAGCCCTGGATGCAGTCTCATTCAAGAGAGAAGAATAGATGTATGTTTAAACTTTAATTGTCTGCCCAATTATCTAGCAAAATCATCTCAAATAGGAAAAATCTTATGTTTCCGTGTCAAAACAAGTAAGATCCTAAAGGCTAAAAGTACAAAACGGCCAATATGGTACGGAACATGAGTCCGTACTCCGTACTGCTCTAACATTTTTTGAAATGCACTTTTTTTCTTTTCTTTTTCTATTTTCTTGTTTGATAAATATAGAGTATTAATTGTTGGAAGAAAAAATTGACTGCTTTATGTTGTAAGTAGTAGTATTATCTATTACATTGTGAGTGAGTTGATTTTACAATTTCGGGTTAAAGTGCATTTAATAAATTAGAATGATAATATATGATTTAAATTTAATATAATAATTGGTGTATTTTTTGTGACATAATAATAGGTATATATATGCATATGTATATATATTGTTAATTGTTCTGTCAAACGTTATATCATGTCAAAACCTTAATCTTGTATTATTCCTCGTGGGCCTATTTCGCATCGTTAGATGTTTGTTAATATTTGTGAGTTAAGTTAGGTGCGCTTTAATTACGCAGAAAGATCAACCTGCACTTTCCATTTTATTTCCTCTCTTGTTATTCCCCCATATATCCCCATAGTACAGTGATAGTCCATTCCACACAACACCGTACGTAGTACACAAGTAATCCAATCAAAGTAGCAGGTAGTGGCTTACCAAAAAAAAAAAAAGTAGCAGGCAGTGATGATTTTATAGGCCTCCATATATATCAAGTAAAAAAAAATTTCCACACCCAACTTCATCCACCCACTGCACACCCGCCCCCCCCCCCCCCGCTACCATTTTTTTTTTTTTTTTGTGAAAAGTAATATTTTCTGTATAAAAAATATTTTTTTTATCAATTTTTTTTGTGAACAGTAACATTTTTTATAAAATATATTATTTTTTTCCAATTTCTTTTGCATGAACAGTAACATGTTTTGTATAAAAATAATATATTTTTTTTGAAAAAAACATTCTATCTATAATTAATCATATTGACAACATAGATAACCACCAAATTATATAGCATTAACCATAATTACAAGTGAGGCAAAAAGGTGATTAAGTGTGAGTTAGTAGATAAAAATGGCTAAATGTGAGATAATATGTGGGTAAATGAGTTGTTCAAGTGGTTAACATTTAATCACTTCGAACAATTATAAGTGAGACAAAAGGTGGTTAACTGTGTGTTAATATGTGGTTAAATAAGTTGTTCAAGTGTTTAATATTGATATAAGTTCAGAAATGACAAATCTATAACTTTGTTTTCAAATGAAGAGGTGGTTAATACCATATAAGTTGGCGGTTAATTGTGTTATTAATCTGATGAATAATTTGTTTTTAAGTAAACATGTGGTTAACGCTTTATAAGTTGGTGGTTAACTGTGTTATTAATCTGGTTAATGGTTAATATCATATAAGTTGGTGGTTAACTGTGTTATTAATCTGGTGAATAATTTGTTTTTAAGTAAACATGTGGTTAATACCATATGAGTTGGTGGTTAATGGTGTTATTAAACTGGTTAATAATTATAACGGAGGCAAAAAGTGGTTAACTGTGAGTTATTATGTGGTTAAATTAGTTGTTGAAGTGGTGAATATTGATATAAGTTCACATAACTGTTCAAAATGACAAACCTACTATGTTTTCAAGTGAACAGATGATTAATACCATATAAGTTGGTGGTTAACTATGTTATTAATCTGGTTAATCGACAATAAATCTTTTTAAAAAAAAGTAGGTATTGTTCACATTTAAAAAAAAGTACTGTTCAAGCATGTGGTTAATACCATTTAAGTTGGTGGTTAACTAGGTTATTAATCTGGTTAATTAGAAACAATTTTTTTAAGAAAAAAAATCAGACTTTTTTGAAAAAAAAATTGTCAAAAAAAAATACTGTTCACATATAAAAAAAAGACTTTTTTAAAAAAAAAATTGAAAAAAAATGTTACTGTTCACATATAAAAAAAAAAGGAAAAACAAGAAAGAAAAAGTGGGTGTGTACTGGGTGGACACTGTTTGGGTGTGGGATTCTCGCGATTGATATATCAATTGTCGAATCCTCCTTAATCGGTGTAACGAATCATGCTAGCTAGTTGGGATATACTATCACATGCTAGCTAGCTAGCTAGGGTCACTTCCTACTAGATTGAACTAGGTATGTATTTCTATCCCCACTAAACACATTTTTAGGAGTGAATTGAAGAGTCTCAATTGTAAATAAGTCTCGAATAGAATTATCCTTGATAATAAGAGATACGTACATATGGTTAGCACAAAAAAAACTATTAATGTTATAGTTTAATTCCAGTTATAATTAGTTTGTACGTACTCTTGATTCTGTTGAATTTGGTGAGGCCATTAAATTGTTCTTTCTTTCCAATCTAATATCTATCGTACGTAATAATTGAAAACTTGGCTAAAGCAAGCATATTCTCGATCGCTTGTACTATGGCGTTTTTTCTTCAATGAAGAAGATGTCTCTATAAATTAACGCTATCCTTGCATATGCCATCACATGCGTGATGAGACAGAGCAGTAGATGATTCAATTCAAAATATATAATTTTTAATTTTCTCACAGAAATTATAATTAAGAAGTAATCGTGTACGTTGTTCGATCAGTATCTCTTGTAGCAGGTATAACTATATATATCTTTCTGTGAATCTGATATATGGGATATGGAAAGCCAACTTGGGAGCTGAGTACTAGTATGCCTATCTTATTTTGATATATGGCCACAACCACAAGATGTGGCATGAAATAGGGGAGGGGGGGCATGATATGGTTGATGATTGGATTCGAGCTAATCATATAACATATGGAGCTTCTCCACATGGCTTTACCTACTTTTTAGATATTTTGAGTCTGTCAATAATCACCATAACAGTTACTAGTGTCAGTATATTTTTTCTTGTTTGTTCAGTTAGTCACATGCATGTGTTACATAATTGTCCTTTTCTTTTTTGTCTGTCTAGCTAGGAGTTCAAATTTTGATTTCATCTCCATATTTGGAAATCAATCAAGGCTAAACTTCAATTTAATTTGTTTCAAACTAGCTAGTCTCCTTTGTTGGAATTGAGGTATGCACTGGATCCAATCTACCATGTTAGTAATAATAATATTGTGTATATTGTTCATTTCATTGTCATATTTATTTAATTCATATGATAAGGTCCTTGATTAAAATTAGAGCCTTGTTATTATAATAGAGATTATAATAATGAGAAATGAGTCTTATATAATTTTAATCTAAATTGTTCTTGATCGTTGGATTATTGAGGATAGGACATCATTAATCCAGATAGATCAATATATGTGTTGTAGTCTTTATAAGATAAATATTAATAGATCTCATTTATTAAATAAACACATATAAATGGTGCATATAGAGATATGACCATTGAACTGACTCAAAGGAGAATTCCTAATGGTTAATATTACCCTTGAATTGTCAATAGGAAATTCTTTTGAAGAAATGTATAATTTCCTTAGACTTGAGATTAACATAGTAATCAACAAGATATTTATTATACTTTGATATCGGACACCTAATGCTTTATGACATTAGTTGAAAGATTATTAGGTATGATTAAATACTTGTAGGATTAATGTCTAATCAAGAAAGAATCCATCAACTCTTGGTAATGAGTTTGAGCTCTATATAAATAAAAACCTTGGCCAGGGTATTATGAATGAAATAAGAAAGGAGTTTCTCAAGTCATTCATCACACGTTAACTTAATAGAATTTGACAAATACCATATTCTAGAGTTAACATAGAGCTGAAAAGGATGGAAGGAAATATTATATTAATCTTCTAGTGGTTCTAAAGTAATATATACTTCATACTATCTTGCCGTTAAGGAGTGTTGCTAGACGCCAACCTTAATTAGTAAATTAATGAATTAATTTACTACCAGTTTAGTAATGAACCTACAGGGTCACACACTAACGAGTGTTCCAATCTTTGTTGGACGAAAAAATATAATTGATTAAATTAAATAGTTTAATTTTATCGGATAAATATATTTTCTCAAAGTGGAATATTATTGTATTTTATGCTAGCACCAAAAATACAAATAATATTTGAAACATCTGTAATTTAATTAAGTCAGACTTAATTAATATATTGTGAAATAAAGATAAATATATATAAAGGAGAGGTTGCAACGTAATTGACTAAGTCATGCCAAGTTGACAACAACTATCTGATTGCAACAAAGTGTGTTGCTATTAATGAGGGAGCAATTCCTATTAAATAGGAATTTTTTAAATTTGAAAAACCCTTGGTGCAGTACGTGCCTTTCTGCAGTACGAGTACGTGCTTAAGAAAAAAAAAAAAAAGGCCGTGCCTTTTATAGTGCACATCGTGCCTTTAATACTCATGGGTTGCAAAGCAAATTAAAAAGGTGATTCTCTCTTCTCAGTTAGTCTTATACATATATATTTTTCAGAATTCCTGAGTTACAGATTCGATTCCACGCGTCAAGTATTGACACAACAACGTTGGTCTCGGTGTGGATACACGTGTAGAGCCTTCATATTTTTGGAGGGGAAATTTTATAGAGCCATCACAGTCTCCTGAGGTAAATATTTCTTAATTTTTTGCCTCACTGATACCTAGTTTGCATAAATTGATACACATAGGTTCTCTGTTTTCCGCTGCGCATGTTATGAACACGCTATTTTATCCTTCAATGGTATCAAAGCCAGGTTTGGTGTTTAATTTATGCTGCTATTGATTATTGATTTTGGGAATCAATATGTTATATTGAATCGATACGTTTTTTGTTTTTCGAAATTGTTCGGCTTTATGTATCAATACGTTTTATATGAGGATATATATGCTTTTAGAGTATGTTGATCATGACTACATGCTGACATATATGTGATGGTATGAATCATGTTGATTATAGATTCTATTTGATGTGTTGATAATATATGTTCCTCTTGAGTGCAATCTGAGTCATTTGATGCCATGCTAATTCAAGCACGAGAACATGTCTTTTGCGCAATCTAAATATATTGCTTTTAAAATTCGTTTCTTTTCGTTTTTCATGATGAATACGAATTGAAACATTTCCTGAGATTTGTGTGAATTCAACCTGTAAGTCAAATTCGGTTCTTTTCATTTTTTTTTTTGTATACGAATTGAAACTAGACTCTGACATTGTAATATAAGTTAATAGAATGTGTGGCAACGGTAGCGTACTGTGCTTGTAACCCATTAATTAAATTAATTAATTGTTTTTTTTAATTAATTTAAGTTAAATGTAACCTATTAATTATATTTAATTGATAAGTCTCTTTGTACTTAATTAATATTGATTAATTAAATTAAGAGACTTATATATATAAAATTTGATTTATATATTACAATGATTAATTCTAAAAATATGTGATTGTTTAATCTCTATATATGATATAGAAATTAATACTGATTTCATGTGATGAACTTTTATTTTTTTTTAAAATATTTTGTATAAGATACATTTTATCTTAAAATATGTTAATTATTAATTTCAAGAGACGACCTGATTACCAGGGGACTTGAAATTAAGAGGATTAACAAGGCATTTCATAAAAAAATTAATTTTTCACTAAATCCTAGACTACCTAGGGAGTGTAGAGATTAATTCTAATATACTTGTAGGAACGACCTGACATACAGGGGACTACTTGTTATTTACTATTTTAAATGCATTTGTATGTGATACATTTATCTTAAAATGTGTATGATAAATGACTTGACAACCAAGTGTTTTTCATAATTTTAAGATATTTATTTTATATTTCCACTAAAAGAAATATGATTTCTTAAAGTAGCTATCGTAGTAAGTGGGAGTATTTTGTTTGTGATATTTTTATATATATATGTATTGACATGTTTTATTTTTATTAGATATCTCGACATGTCTACTTTGTCATTGCGTTCGATACTTGCTGATGGAAAGTTGCAAGGTGACAACTTTCTGGACTGGTATCGAAATCTGAGAATTGTTCTCATGCAAGAAAAACTTATCGATGTGATCGATAAACCTGCTGTGACTGAACCAAAAGACAAGGATGATGCTGAGACTTCTAGTACTTATCAGAAGTACTTAGAAGACTGCATGAATGTAAAATGCATCATTCTAGCATCCATGAGCCCAGAGCTCCAGAGACAACATGAGGATATGGATCCCCCTGGTATCATCGCTCATCTTAAGAAGATGTACGGTGAACAGAGTAGGACAACTAGATACCAGTTGTCTAAGACTCTGTTTAGGTCCACATTGAGTGTCAATGGGAAGGTGGGACCTCATGTTCTGCAGATGATCATTCTTATTGAACAACTTGAGAAGTTGGATTGCAAACTTGGGAAGGAGTTATCCCAAGATTTGATTCTGCAGTCACTCCCTGATTCATTCTCACAGTTCGTTGTTAATTTTAATATGAACAAGATGGATTGTGATTTACATCAGATGATGAATCTGTTAATAGACTACCAGAATCAGATTGACTATGGAAAGAGCCAAGGATCTGTCTTGGTGATTGGAAAGTCCAATAAGAACAAGGGCAAAGGAAAGTACAAGTCTCCAAAGAAGCCTTTTGTGGCAAAGGGTGGTGTGACCAAACCCAAGCACAAGAAAAGGCAGTGTTGAGAAAAGCGATGTTGAGTGTTTCTTCTGTAAGGAGAAAGGACACTGGAAGAGGAATTGCCGCAAATATCTTGATTCTTTGAAAGAAAAGAAACAAGGTAAGACATTCATTATGAAAAATGTTTTCATGATTTCCTTAACTATTACTGATTCTTCTACATGGGTATTAGATACTGGCAGTAGTTTTAACATCTGCAATTCGTTGCAGGGACTGCAAATAACTAGAAGGTTGAAGAAGGGAGAAGTCAGTTTCCAAGTGGGAAATGGAGCAAGTGTTGCAGCCAATGCTATAGGAACAATCTCCTTAATAATGCCGACTGGCAATGTACTAGTCTTAGAGGATTGTTATTATGTTCCTAATTTCGTTTCGAACATTATTTCGATTTCTATATTGGATTCTCGTGGTTTTCGCACTGTTTTTAATAAAGGTGTTTGCTCGATTTATAATAATGATAATGATCATTTATGTGCGAATGGGTATATCCAAAACGGCATTTATGTCTTACCTAAAGTGTGTTATAATCCGATTATGCATGTTTCTGGTCTTAAAAGAGAAAGAGATAATCAAGTGAATAAAACTTATCTTTGGCATTGTAGACTCGGTCATATTGGTGAGAAAAGAATTAGTAAGTTGCACAAGGAAGGTTACCTTGATGACTATGATTATGAATCATATACAACTTGCGAATCTTGTCTCAAAGGCAAAATGACAAAATCCCCATTTACAGGAAATGGAGAAAGAGCCTCTGAATTATTGGGACTAATTCATACAGATGTTTGTGGGCCCATGAGAATTCAAGCCAAAGGTGGATATTCTTATTTCATCACCTTCACTGATGATGTTTCACGATATGGTTTTCTATATCTAATGAAACATAAATCTGAATCATTTGAAATGTTCAAGAGATTTAGAAGTGAAGTTGAAAAACAAACTAGTAAAAGTATCAAGGTGCTTAGATCTGATAGAGGAGGAGAATATCTAAGTGCTGAATTTCTTGATTATTTGAAAGAGAATGGGATTCTCTCACAGTGGACACCTCCAGGAACACCACAGCACAATGGTGTATCTGAAAGGAGGAACCAAACCTTATTAGATATGGTAAGATCCATGATGGGGTTCACTGATCTTCCAACAAGCTTATGGGGATATGCTTTGGAAGCGGCAAATTATTTGTTAAATAAAGTTCCCACTAAATCTGTCTCTACAACGCCATATGAGATATGGAAAGGCCGCAAACCAAGCCTTAAACACATTAAGGTTTGGGGATGCCCAGCCTACGTTAAGAGATTACAAATGGATAAACTTGAAGCAAAGTCTGACAAGTGTAGGTTCATTGGATATCCTAAGGAAACAATGGGATACTATTTTTACCACCCTTCTGACCATAAAGTGTTTGTGGCAAGAGGAGGAACCTTTTTAGAAAGGGAATTTCTCGCAGAAGGAATTCATGGTAGAGAAGTAGAACTTGATGAAGATCAACTAACCAATGAAACGTCAAATGCTCAAGGACATGAGATGAATATTGAGCATCCTTGCTTGGATAGTTTAAGGTCAACACAAAGTTTACCATCTTCAAATGTTCCGATCCAAGACCCGGTTGTGGTTCAAGAACAAGTTACTGAACCAGTTCAAGAACAGATAGAACAACCAACGAATCTAGAACAAGAGGATTCAGTAGCACAGGTGCCTCCTAGAAGGTCTAGCAGATCACATCATGCACCAGATAGATTAAACTTGATGGTGCTAGATGACATAGCAAATGAGGATCGTCATATTGATGATGACCCTAAAAGTTATGTAGAGGCTATGCAAAGCTTGGATCGTGAGAAATGGCAAGAAGCCATGGAATCTGAAATGGAATCCATGAAGATTAACAAAGTATGGACTTTGGTTGAAGCTTCAAAGGATATAAAACCAATTGGTTGTAAATGGGTTTACAAGAAAAAGATTGGAGCAGAAGGAAAGATCGAGACTTATAAAGCTCATCTTGTTGCCAAGGGATATCGTCAAAAGGAAGGAATAGATTATGACGAGACTTACTCTCATGTGGCAATGCTCAAATCAATTCGGATTCTACTTGCTATAGCAGCATACTATGATTATGAAATATGGCAGATGGATGTGAAAACAGCTTTTCTTAATGGAGAATTAAAAGAGGATGTGTACATGACACAACCTGAAGGTTTCACACCCATGTCTGATCATAACAAAGTTTGCAAGTTACAACGATCCATTTATGGATTGAAGCAAGCTTCTAGAAATTGGAATATTCGCTTTAACAACACAATCAAAATGTTTGATTTTGTTAGATGTGAAGAAGAACCTTGTGTATACAAAAAGGTTAGTGGGAGCACAATTATCTTCCTATTGCTATATGTTGATGACATATTGCTCATGGGGAATGATATTCCGGCATTACAATCTACAAAGGTTTGGCTTTCTTAACAGTTCTCCATGAAGGATATGGGAGAAGCAGCTTTTATTCTAGGAATAAAGATCTATAGAGATAGATCCAAAAGGCTGCTTGGACTCTCTCAATCTATGTACATTGAAACCATCTTAAAGAGGTATCACATGGATAACTCTAAAAGAGGCTATTTGCCTATAGGAACTGGAGTTACTCTCAGTAGAATGGATTGTCCTAAAACTGCTGAAGAGAGGGAACACATGAATAGAGTACCATATGCTAGTGCAGTGGGAGCTATCATGTACACCATGACTTGTACACGGCCTGATGTCGCCTATGCACTGGGTGTAACTAGTCGATATCAAGCAAACCCAGGTGAGGAACATTGGAAAGTGGTTAAGACCATTCTTAAGTACTTAAGAAGGACTAAAGACCAATTCCTCATCTATGGAGGTTCTGAACTCAAGTTAAAGGGTTATGCTGATGCAAGTTTTCAATCAGATATTGATGATACCAAATCTGTTTCCGGATATGTCTTCACCTTAAATGGTGGTGCAGTCAGTTGGAAAAGTTCCAAGCAGGATAACATTGCTGATTCTACTACTGAAGCAGAATACATAGCAGCAAGTGAAGCTGCTAAAGAAGCAGTGTGGATGAAAAATTTTCTAGCTGAACTTGGTGTAGTTCCTTCAATGGACGAACTAGTTACATTATTGTGTGACAATAACGGTGCAATTGCTCAAGCACAAGAGCCAAGATCGCATCAAAAGACAAAGCATTACTGCAGAAAATATCACATACTTAGAGAGTTTGTCGAACGTGGTGACGTTAAACTACAAAAGGTTTCTGGTAAAAAGAACCCTGCAGACCCATTCACCAAAGCACTTGGCATAAAAGAATTTGATAGATACAAGTGGGAGCTGGGAATGAGGTACATGACCGATTGGCTCTAGTGCAAGTGGGAGATTGTTGGAATTGAGGTATGCACTGGATCCAATCTACCATGTTAGTAATAATAATATTGTGTATATTGTTCATTTCATTGTCATATTTATTTAATTCATATGATAAGGTCCTTGATTAAAATTAGAGCCTTGTTATTATAATAGAGATTATAATAATGAGAAATGAGTCTTATATAATTTTAATCTAAATTGTTCTTGATCGTTGGATTATTGAGGATAGGACATCATTAATCCAGATAGATCAATATATGTGTTGTAGTCTTTATAAGATAAATATTAATAGATCTCATTTATTAAATAAACACATATAAATGGTGCATATAGAGATATGACCATTGAACTGACTCAAAGGAGAATTCCTAATGGTTAATATTACCCTTGAATTGTCAATAGGAAATTCTTTTGAAGAAATGTATAATTTCCTTAGACTTGAGATTAACATAGTAATCAACAAGATATTTATTATACTTTGATATCGGACACCTAATGCTTTATGACATTAGTTGAAAGATTATTAGGTATGATTAAATACTTGTAGGATTAATGTCTAATCAAGAAAGAATCCATCAACTCTTGGTAATGAGTTTGAGCTCTATAAAAATAAAAACCTTGGCCAGGGTATTATGAATGAAATAAGAAAGGAGTTTCTCAAGTCATTCATCACACGTTAACTTAATAGAATTTGACAAATACCATATTCTAGAGTTAACATAGAGCTGAAAAGGATGGAAGGAAATATTATATTAATCTTCTAGTGGTTCTAAAGTAATATATACTTCATACTATCTTGCCGTTAAGGAGTGTTGCTAGACGCCAACCTTAATTAGTAAATTAATGAATTAATTTACTACCAGTTTAGTAATGAACCTACAGGGTCACACACTAACGAGTGTTCCAATCTTTGTTGGACGAAAAAATATAATTGATTAAATTAAATAGTTTAATTTTATCGGATAAATATATTTTCTCAAAGTGGAATATTATTGTATTTTATGCTAGCACCAAAAATACAAATAATATTTGAAACATCTGTAATTTAATTAAGTCAGACTTAATTAATATATTGTGAAATAAAGATAAATATATATAAAGGAGAGGTTGCAACGTAATTGACTAAGTCATGCCAAGTTGACAACAACTATCTGATTGCAACAAAGTGTGTTGCTATTAATGAGGGAGCAATTCCTATTAAATAGGAATTTTTTAAATTTGAAAAACCCTTGGTGCAGTACGTGCCTTTCTGCCGTACGAGTACGTGCTTAAGAAAAAAAAAAAAGGCCGTGCCTTTTATAGTGCACACCGTGCCTTTAATACTCATGGGTTGCAAAGCAAATTAAAAAGGTGATTCTCTCTTCTCAGTTAGTCTCATACATATATATTTTTCAGAATTCCTGAGTTACAGATTCGATTCCACGCGTCAAGTGTTGACACAACAACGTTGGTCTCGGTGTGGATACACGTGTAGAGCCTTCATATTTTTGGAGGGAAAATTTTATAGAGCCATCACAGTCTCCTGAGGTAAATATTTCTTAATTTTTTGCCTCACTGATACCTAATTTGCATAAATTGATACACATAGGTTCTCTGTTTTCCGCTGCGCATGTTATGAACACGCTATTTTATCCTTCATCCTTGATCTGCAGAACATGGAAAGTTTTGCGCACGACAAAACATATATGTAACATGTAATGATTGTCAAATGTAAACTTCAGCAATTTTAGGGATTGAAATTTGAAGCAATAAGGCACGAATGACATTATATTTATTTGATATAATTTTCTAACAGGATGCATGATAGAGAACTCTAAACTTTGTGCCAGAGTTTAAGTTGAAATTTTTTCACTTCACCAAACAAAATAAGGTGCTTACACCATAATTCATATGTTTCAACTTCAAGTACCAAACACATGCAGAAAAGAGAATTCATAGGTGCATTCAACAAATAGCACGCCTTCTGTCATGTGGAAAGATCAAAATTGATTGGCTTTTTTAATTATGGGCTGAAACTAACTACAAAAAAGCGCAACCTGGTACTGTAACACTTCTGCCACGGGAAGGTGTAGGTGGATAAGCATGGGTGTAAGCATAAAATTCTACTAAGCAAACTCTTCTTCTTTTAAACAAAAAGGGGAGAAAAGACTTTAGAGCGGTCGAGAGAAAAACCCTAGCAGCGCGACGCTCATATCCTATACAGCACAGTACCTCCTCCCCCTCCCCTCAGGGGATGGTGGAGGGGATTTCTCCCCGGTGAGAGTCTCCTTTTTATCTTAGATGAATTATCTCCCATTTTAGATGGGTATTCCCTTTTTATGGGAAGAGTTTTATTTTTATTTGTTACTTTTTTCATTTCATTCCTCCATTTCTACTGGTTCTTCTCCTCCCCTTTGGCTTCTTCCTTTATCCTTTTCTTTTCCCCCTCCTCTTCTACCAGCCTCTCTGCTAGTTTTTTTTTTCTTTTTTGATTTTTTTTCTTTTTCGTTTTTATTTTCCTTCCTCTCCATAGTTGTGTTGAGCTGACATTTTTGGAGGTTTATTTGCATATGAGTCATAGAGGTTTTTCTGTTTAGATATGGCAGAGCCATATGTTCTAAATAGAGAAAAAAAAACAAAAGAATGAAGTGAAGAAAAATTATTCACCCAGCAAGCACCTCCAATGTCAATGCTATCCGGCCTAGGAGATTTATTTTGTTGTTTAGTTTAACTGATTTATGAGTGAGCATACTTTGTACCGTAAAGATTATCTATTTAGTATTGCAATATCACTTTATTCACTATAGTTGTAGATGCCGTATGGCTGCCCTTGAGGCTTAATGTATTACAATCTTTGACAAAAAAAAAGAGATAAGCATGGGTGTAGCAATGAGCTGGCACCACGCTAAATTTTTTTTAATTTTTTTATTAATTATACAAATCTCATGTAAAATATTTTATTAATTATTAATCTGGTCCTCCAAAATATTTTGTAAATTTTATAGTATTATCTTCTTATAATTCTTTCACTATTTATATTGAGTTCCCATTTCCTTTTTTATATATTCTTTAGAGATTAAAAAGTGTTATTTAAAATTAAAGAAGAATGTGTTTTATTTAAATGTGATTTTTAGATCTGCATGATAAAAAATAAAAATCTTACAAGAATAAAAAATGATTTTTCTTTGATTTTATTTGAATTTTACTTTTAGGATTAGATAATAAAATTAAAAAAAGATGTTTTAATATTTTAGTTTTAAAAAAATCATGCAACTTTTAAATTTACCCTTATTGTAAGTTTTATTCGATATCCTTTTTGTAAGTCAAACTCTATTGTATTCCACACATTAACTAATCTAAAAATTATAAATGTTCAATAATTATGAGAGGGTAAAGATAAAAAATAATATAATAAATGCATCTAAAAGTTTGTAAAAAATCTAAGAAAAATGACTAAATAAAATTATCAAAAGAATCATGTAAAAAGGATTCAATATAATATTTTATTCCGGTTTCCTAATAAAAAAAATCCTAGCTACGCCCTTATGGATAAGCAACCTTAATTCCAAATGAATTCGATACCATTTTAAAACAAATGGAATTGCCAGATTTGATTTCTTCTCAGAACTGTGCTTCTATCAGCCAATGTATTAAAAAGAAAAGAGAAATTCTACTGGATCCTTCAAAGAGAGGATTTTGGTATCTTCTTTAATCATTCAATAAATTTCTCTTAATTTTCTTAAATGGTCTTAGTATTTTTAAAGTTGCGAGACAATGTTTTAATTATTAGAATTTGTATTTTTCATTTTTTTTTAAAAAAATTCTGACCACCTATAACCATTAGCTTGTATTTTTAATTGCGTTCCCTCATTTTTTATATTTTCATTTGCAATACACGTCTGTCTCATTCAAAATTCATATGTCTTCAAAATGGTTTAGTAGAGAGCGATTTGTTCCTATATCGCTTTGACCTTTATATATCTCTTCAATTAAAAAAAATAAAAAATAACAAAATCCACTCTCTTCAATGCGACCCAACAACAAAAAAAGCCCAAGAGGGATAGTTTGCACGGAGTCACTCCAAAGTCCAAACTATCCCTAATGAGAGAAGCTAGCCTTTAACTGCACTGATGGTCATGAAAAGAGAGAGATGAATCTAGAGATGACAATTGAGCTCAAATTCTATGGATATTTACAAAAATTATCCATAATAGACAGGGTAAAAACCCGCAAAATGGATATGGGCGCGGACAATAGCTCACATTTTTTTATGGGGACGGGCGCGGGTACGGGCACTATAGTGCTCAATCCGCCCCATACCCACATTCATATATATAATAATTTAATAAATAATATCATATATAATTATATATAAGGATATATTAATTTTATTAAAATATCTAATATATTTATACATATTTTTAAAATTAATATATAATATTATAAATTAAAAATATATTTTTAAAACTATCTATTTGTGTTTTTTTACTTTATAATATATGACTAATTAGTGTTAGTAATAATTTTTACAAATTTTGGAGCATCCTAACACATGATATCCAAGTTTATAAAACGGTTTGATGTGAAATTATATTGTAATATTTAATAAAAGTTTTGAACATTAGATCATGTGTTATGTTTTAGGACATTAACGTATTGTGTTTCAATTTAATTAAATTGTCGTGTCACTTATATTTAAAAATTATAAATTTTTTTTGGACGATTTTCGAGTAATTTTTCAATTGAGATATAGTTTTCTTAAATTAATATTTTTTAGTGAGTTGTTAATTATTTACTTAATAAAAGTGTGGGCAACGGGCATATAGGTACCCAACGAGTATGGAAACGGACACTAAAGTTGCTGCCCACGCGAGTTACGAGTGCGAATACGAGCTTTTTTTAAAATGTGGGTACGGGAACAGGCACCGTGCTACCCTGTCAAGATATTACTCATCGCCACCCCTATATGAATCTCCTTAATGTTCCTCGCAACTCAAAAGGTCCATTGCTTCTTTGTTTTTTTTTGTTTTTTGTTTTACTATAACCAAAAATACCTTTTTGGTCATCAACTACAGTCTTGTAAATTAGCTCATTACTAGAAGTTGTGCTCAAACAAATCATGCAATATATATCCCTTCCTTTCATAGCCTGCCAAGATAATTATTATACGTTATACATTATAACATATATACACATACAAACTAGTGAAAGAAAGAAAAAAGAGTGAAGATAGATAACTATGAAATGTGATGGGTGATATCAGAGTTTAGAAAATCGGACCGGATCGGTCGGTCAGACCGGAAAACCAATGAACTGACCATGTGTCCGGTCTAACAGAACCACATAATCGGCCTTACACAAAACCTGTCACAAAATCAAAAAATCAGTTAAAAACCGGTCAAAACTAATAAAAAATCAGTTGAACCGGTCTTTTAAAAAAACAATTTTTTATTTTTTATTTAATTTAAAATATTTTTAAGATAAATAAAACATATGTTTGAGAATTACACATAGATATTTATTATTTTATCAATTATTTTTTTTGTTTTATAAACCTTATAATAAGGTTATTTAAATAAATTTATAGCTTCATATATCTTAATTTATTATAATTTTGTGTTATTTTATTAAGTAAAATATTATATAATATTTAAAATATATGTTTAATTAATACCGGTTCGATCACGGTTCAACCACAGTTGAACCATTGAAACGTGAACCAGTGTATTCATCGGTTCAATTACTGGTTCGATTTTTAAAACATTGGATGATATAATGAAAAGAGTTAAAGAGAAAAATATGTTATATAGATTATTGTATATATGTTTTATTGTTGTATGAATTTTATATCTCAATTATTATATATAAATAAATAAATAAATAAATAAAGATACATGCATAATTAAATAGTTCCTGCTGGTTTATAGCCATTGAACAGTTTTTAATTTTTTTTATATAATAGAAATAATGAAATTTGAATGTAGAATCTCATATTATTAAATTACTCAAACCCAATCACATTTTGATGTGTTATTGTAAATATATATATAAATAGTTTTTTCTAACGAACTAAAGTTTAATTGGATGTTTTACTTAACTTGATTAGCTTATATCTTAAATCAAATGGGCTAAATAAGTAAGACTTTAAATCTCGTTTGAGGTTATTGTGAGTTTTTAATTTTAAAAATAAATTATTTTTTTTAATGCAAAACTAAAAGTTCAAAATCTCTTTTTTATAACAAAAGAGATTTGTAGTTTTTAGTTTTAAATTATAAAAAAATATTAAAATTTTTAATAATAAAAAAACTTATGACCATCCTAATTAGGACGTTGGTTTTTTTATAAAGTAGAAAAAACTATCTTAGGGGTCGTTTGGGGTGGTTCTGAGTTTTTAGTTTTTAAAAAATTTTAATCAAGTTTTTACAACTCAAAATCAAAAATGAAAACTTGTTTTTGTGATTTTCAAAACAAACATTTTGAAAATCACAAAAAATGGTTTTCAGTTTTTGATTTTGAGTTGTAAAAACTTGATTGAAAATTTTTAAAAACCAAAAACTGAAAACTCATAACCACCCCGAACGGCCCCTTGCTTATTTGATTTAAGGTAATGCTAAAAATATGGCAACGGTGAATAATTGATTTTTCAAAGAGTAGAAAAATATTATTTTTATTAAACGTGCCTTAGAATTATAATTTGGGTATAATAGATTTTTAGTAATTAATTTTAAAATTATTTTTCTACCTGCAAATTAATTGTGATTTAAGTTAAATTAAACATCCGATCCAATCAAACGTAGTTAAGATGAGTTGTTACTTGTCAGTTCTTGTTGGCTTGTTGCAACGGGTATCTTTCATTCATTTTAAGCTGAAATGGCAGTTACTTACTTACTTGTCCATCTAATGATGTAATTAAGTTTTAGCCCGTTTGGATGGGTGGTATGAAAATCAAAACTATGATTTTATGAAATTAATTTTAAATTATTTTTATCCAACGTGTTTCATGAAATATGCATTACTCACCTCAAAGATTGATTTTCAAAATCAAATTTACGGTAAACTAAACAAACACTTTGTACTTTGCTCCCAATTCTCATTAGTGAGTTGCATATCCTTGACTTTATTGATTTATCTAGTTTTGGTATTGTTTGCCTATTAAAGACTAAAACATTGTCAATTTCTTTTTTCGTCCGTCTTGATAATAAAAGTATTAATTAAGATAAAGAAGGCGCAATAAATTAAGAAAAACCTTCACTTTCCGAATCCCTTTCTATCTTCAATTAATGGAAGGAGACTTTGGGACGTTCACGGATTGTATAATTGTTGAGTTGAGTTGACTGCCAATCCTTCCATGATGGAAATTTCAAGTTTCTTTCAAAGCGAAAGGTTCGATCGTTTTACAATATCTTAATACACCAAATATTTGATTAAATTTGAAACATAAATATCTGTCAGTTAAAAAGAAAAGGAATTATTGGTGTGTTTGATTGAAATGCTTAAATAAAAAAAATTAGTTAAAAGTTATAAAAAGTAATTATATCTTTTTAAAATAAATTAATTTAAATGTGAAAATAAGTTCAAATTAATTGATAAATTCCTATGATTTTATAAAATGTGTAATTAAGTCTCTATAATTTAAATTTTTTTGTTTTATTTTTAAATTCTATGTAAAAACAATGAGTCATATAAAATTCAAACTTTTACGCGCCCGTCATAGGAAAAAATAACTGTTTAACAATTAACCATTATCAGGATTGTTTTAAAAATTCGACTGATAATTGAATTGGTGAAAGTATTAGTTTACAGTTTAATGGTTCAACTATAATTAAACTGATAAAAAATAAATATATATTTTAATATTATATTTTAATTAATAAAGTAATATAAAATATAAGAAATTAAAATATATAAAATTTTAAATTAATATAAATAGTCTTATTATAAATTTTATAAAATAAACACATTAATAATAATTAGTAAAATAATATATATCTATGTGTAACTCTTAAATATACTTATTAATTTATCTTAATAATATTTTTAATTAAATAAAAAAAAATAGAAAAAATAGATTTTTTTAAAAAGGTCGGTTCACCCAACTTTCTGACACCAATTTTTATTGATTGTTAATTGATTCTCACTAGTCTTAAAGACTACTATTTTTTTAAATTAAATGGATCCATTATTAAATCGGTTCCCAGCCGAACCAATCAAATCAGCTGGTCAGTCCGATTTTCAAAACATTGATTATCAGCGACTTAACATTTTTTTACACAATATCTATTAAATAAGATATCATTAGATAATAGTGTAAAATTCTTTTATATAAATAATATTACTTATTAAAATCGTTTTTTATTTAGCCAATATAAATTATTTTTAATATTTGAGTGGGTTACACAAAGATGCATGCATTTTTTTTTGGTCAGCAAGAAAAGTAGCAATAAGTTAAGTTGAGGGGAGATGCAATTCTAGTACTCGGAGATAGTCGATGACACGTGACGTGTACTGGGGCAGCTTAGTGTTTTTGGTGCTTTTGGGCATGATGAATTGACAAAGACAGTGTTTGGTGAATGTTGGAAAAAATCTATTTTGGTAATTTCCAGGTACAGAGAGAAAGAGTAGCTGAAGCGTGCAGCCGTCAATGCTTTGCATGCCATTGCCTGAACGGAAACTCTGCTCTGTTTATATGGATTCGGTGGTTATTGGATCTTTTCCTAATGCTTCTTCAACCACAGCTGGTTCGTCTCTTCTGCTTTCACATCACTTCACTCTCCACCGATTACTTTTTTTTCCTTCGATTTCTTCCATTTTCCGTGTAAATACAAATGGGTATTTGCTCAATTTTTTTTATTACAATGTATTTCTCTGACTAACACGAGCAACCATTGGTAGTTATAGCTGGAAATCTCAGGAGGAGTAAAAATTGCGCCAATAATTGCTATTCAAGTATGCCTCATTTTCCCCCTCTCTTTCTTTAACCTTAATTAATGATTTTTTTCTTTAACTACTTGAGCATCTCTCTTGTTCTCATCTTGTTGCCATTGTGTCTGTTATTATTGTTTTTTCACCTTAGCTAACCCTTCCTTCTTCAAATTTTGTATACCAAGGCTTCTTTAGCAGAAGGATTCACTTTTACCCTTTGTGGATTGAACAATATAACAAAATATATTGTACATTAATTTTATAAATATTGAGATTGATTGATATGGGCTTAGTAAATTACACCCTAACTTTCAAAATGTGATAATTTAAAGAGTTTTTAATCGCAACAGTAAACTAAGAGCATGTTTGGTTTGGTTTAGGATAAAGTCGCATTTCCAACGCTAAATCAAATACGCACTAAGTAACTAACAGGAAATGTTGAAAATCTGGATGATTGCTAGAAGCATGGTTGTATTGAAAATCTTTCCTTCTAAGCAGACACAGGTTATGGGAAGAGCATTTATAAAGGATAGCTTAACTCTGCAGTTGTGATGATCCAAAGCATTATGTTCTCAATTGATAATGAACATGCTTTGTGAATTGGGATGTTTATTGTACAAATGTACAGTGCTGCAACCTTCTTGTGTTTCTTTTAAGAAGTCAGCATTGATGAAAATTAACTCAATCAGTTGACTCTCTTTATGTCTATCTATATATTGAGAATAGTATCTGTAGAATTTGTTTTAGCTCTAATTCATTTTAAAGCAAGAATCTATTTTTTGTTCTGCGTGGTCACTGATACTAACGCCCGACATTTGGTGCTCTAGGTTTTTATGCACCAAAAGCTTCATGGAACAAAAGGAAAATTCAAAATGAATATAATTTTTTGAGGTCTAGCCAACCGAGTTTGAACTACCATTACAAAGGCATTGAAGGAGAGCCTAAATATCAAGAATGCAACAGAAAATATGTTGTGAAAGCAGCCCCTGAACAATCTTTTGAATCTGAACCTCATGCTTTTGAAACCAAAAACATTTTGGATTCTGTCAAAAATTCCTTGGATGCTTTCTACAGGTTTTCCAGGCCACACACAGTTATTGGCACGGTTAGAATTACTCTCAGAACTAATCCTTAAATGTTACAGTTAATACATAATACAATTCATTTGTAAGAGCTTCTTTTTTGGATAATTTAAATATTCTGAATGTCTTAAAGGGCTGACTTTATGTGTTTGGGCAGGCATTAAGCATAATTTCTGTGTCTCTCCTTGCAGTGGAGAAATTATCAGATATATCTCCACTATTTTTCACTGGTGTGTTGGAGGTAAGACCCGAATCATGTTGTTTCTCTTTAAATAGCCAATTGCTCCCTCCGCCGTGACTTCTTTAATGCTTTTTCAATTTTTATATGTTTCAGGCTGTGGTAGCTGCCTTGTTTATGAATATTTATATTGTTGGCTTAAATCAATTGTCTGATGTTGAAATAGACAAGGTATGAAACTTACTATTTGAAACAAACAATATGGATTGCTTATAAATTAATTTTTATGTGTCTTTTGGACTTCTGGATTGTTCCAGTAAAACAGAACATGAAAGCAAAAGAATTGCTGTCTGGTTTATATCTAAAGTAGGATATTCAGAAACATAAAAGACTAGATGTATGCAAGAGTCTTTGCTCACATACAAAATTTGAACAGTTTATATGATTTTGACCACCAAACTCTGGTTTATGTATTAGTTTATCAAGCTTCCTCAATTATTTAGCCTGTGATGTGGTCAAGAAAATATACAACCCTTTATAGCTTACAAACTTTTCAGAGGAACTACCATATGGGTTGCCTATTAATGACCTTTGTTAGATGTTTTACTGCAGATAAACAAACCATATCTTCCATTGGCATCTGGGGAATACTCCTTTGCAACTGGTGTCATTATTGTTACATCTTTTTCAGTTCTGGTACCATATAGATTCATACCCTTTTCTTAATGATATTTTTCAACATGAGCGTCACTGACAGAGTAGAAGGAGGCTTATTGTTTTGTTCTCTTCTACAGAGTTTTTGGCTTGGCTGGATTGTAGGTTCATGGCCATTGTTTTGGGCTCTTTTTATCAGTTTTGTGCTAGGGACTGCTTATTCAATCAATGTGAGTTATTTTGGATTGCATCTAAACTTCCTTTCTTCCCTCATATTATTCAGGCATAATTATGTAAAGGTTATAATACAATGTATTCATTTTAAAAATCTACATAAGTAGTATCATACTTGTTCATGATTTAGCGGAGTACTTGCATTGTCAAATTTCATGGCAATAAATGTCAAATACTATCCTTTTATTTTATTTTTCCTTTTGGGAAGAAAACTAATTGAGTTAAAGGTGGGATTTAAGAGTTGATATTGTGTAACACTAACACCTAGTAAGTTGTATGCAAGATTCATATTTTAGCAAGAACAAATGATTCAAGTAGTAAATTCTGAATATATTAATTGGACAATGGCTGTATTATCTGACATTGATTTTGTCAGATAAAAAAATTAATTGCATTTTTACTGGTTATTGAGTACTTCTCTAATTATTCCCACTTGTACTGATTTTACTCTAACAACGTTTGAGCCTCTAGGCAAACAGATATCATATGTTTAATTAACTAATTATTTCAAAACCTTAAGGTATTAGATTTCTAATACACCCTTTCACACAAAAGTTCTTTGGATTTGATACGTGGACAATGCACAGTCCTCCTACCTTGTGCTCCAATCCAATATTTTATTAGATGAAGGGGCTGACAAGAATCAATATTTAGACCACTTGGTCATAGAGACTCTAATACCATACCATAAACCAACTACCCAAAAGCTTAAGCTATTAGGTGAAGATACAAGAATGGTTTTATATTACTAGTACATCTCTAACAAAGACACTCATAAAGAGAGCCTCGTTTTGTAAAATATTTGATGATGATAGCAGTGTTTTCATAACATTTTTTCTTTTTAAATTTTCAGGTTCCCATGTTGAGATGGAAGAGATTTGCAGTGCTTGCAGCGATGTGCATCCTAGCTGTTCGCGCAGTTATAGTCCAACTTGCATTTTTCCTTCACATGCAGGTTTTGTTTTATGGCTAATTGTGCCTTTTAAATTAAGTACTTCGAGTTCTGGATGAGCATGCATTGGCTTTTATATGCACAAGAGCAGTAACAAATCTTTATATCAAGTTTCTAGGGTTGGTTTTGTTGGATTCATGATAAACTATTTCAAAACCACCCTCTGTAAGTATTAATCTACTTTTGCCATCTAGTACTAGGAACGCCTATATTTTCTAAATCTAATAACCCTTCTACAGTATTAAAGTAAGAATGACAAAAGGAAAAATAAAGGGAACAGGTGCATTTTAACAATAGGTAGTATTGACAGCATGGGGTCTGGCTAGTATGTCATAACTTCCTACCTGACAAATCTATCTTCCCCATTAAGTCCATTAACATATTTTTCATTTGCTAATTCATGCAACAATGTCCAGACTTTTGTGTACAAGAGACCAGCTGTCTTTTCAAGACCGCTGATTTTTGCTACTGCATTCATGAGCTTCTTCTCTGTAGTTATAGCATTGTTCAAGGTAAAGGCCTCTAGTTTCTTAGAATGTGTTTGTTTTCAATATCAAAATTTTAGTTCAATGTGTATAACTAAAGTAAACCTTTTACTGGATTTATACAGGATATTCCTGACATTGAAGGAGATAAAATATTTGGCATCCAATCTTTTTCAGTACGTTTAGGTCAGAAGCGGGTATGTTCTTCAAGTGCAACATGTCAGCAGAATTGGTTGTGCCCTTGTGTATCCCTTGGTTGTCCCTAACTAATCTTTCTCAGGTATTCTGGATTTGTGTTTCCCTTCTTGAAATGGCTTATGGAGTCGCCCTCCTGGTGGGAGCAGCATCTTCTTGCCTCTGGAGTAAAATTGTCACAGTAATATGCTTATGAGTTATTGCATATATAGGTTACAGTTATATGCCTGCTTTATCCTTCTTCCACTTCTGCAGTTATTTGTTTTGTACCTGGGGGATGGGAGTATGCTTTTGATTAACAAGTTTTAGACTAGTGAGTTGCAAGGAAGTTGATCTATTTCTTGCTTTCCTTCTCATGCAGCATTTTTACTGTATATTGGTTGGTTAATATATATCAACATTTCACAAACTTGCCTCCCTTCTAATGCTTCTTTTTTACTGTATATTTTTTTATTGATAACAACATTTGACAATTGTCTTTTTTTCACATGTCTCGGGAAGTAGTGAACTAATGTGCTCTTTCACTGTTGCAAGTTTGGCATACAGTTTACTGGAATGCAGCAAACTCCATTTTTGTTTAAATATTATCAAACTTATAATCCGGCAGATATCTATGCAGAAATAAGGAAATATCTCCCTAGGAAAGTTGTCTCTGTTGCGTAGAATATTCCAACTTTATAATCTTGATACTAGTGTCGAAGGTAAAAATTCATCTTTGAAAAGGGCATTCTTTCAGGAAAAAAGCTTAGGTCTATTATTATACAGATCGATATCAAGTGAATGTAAACTTGTTTAAACTTTCCATCAATGTTTGAAATTTATTCTGTGCCAATGTGTCAGGGTCTGGGACATGCTGTTCTTGCTTCAGTTCTCTTCTATCATGCCAAATCTGTAGATTTGAGAAGCAAAGCTTCCATAACATCTTTCTATATGTTTATTTGGAAGGTAATCATCAACCTCAGACTGTTTTACCATTTGAGGACTTCAGTATCAAGATTATTATTCAAAAGAAATACTTATCCGGTTGCTTTTCCCCTATTTTGAGAAATAATGGTTGTTTGATTTCTAATGACTTCAAATTCCAATTGAAATACAAAACACGGGGGTACATTAACTATTGTAAAGTTATTTTTGTGAGCATGAATTTCAATGACTAAGTTGATGAACTTAATAATATATTTGTCTAATTTTCTCTTCTGATAAAAAAAATTCAACACTGTTCAAAGCGCAATTATTGCCAATTTATCGGTATATTTATTTTCAAATTATTTGCACTAAATCCTTTGTCTTTTCACGTATAAAGTGGAACATGATCTTGTATTGATGCCTTATTTCTTATTGCAGCTATTTTACGCAGAGTACTTCCTCATACCTTTAGTTAGATAAGGATGCCGCGGCATTGTTGATTTGAGAATTAGTTTTGTTTAAATGGTGCTGCCTTTGTCACAGGCCAGGCCTGCTTTGAGTGTCTACATTGGTTTTAAGTTTTTGATTGCAATTGTAAATGAAGAATTATTTCTTATAGGATGAAATTTTGTCTATTGTTACTAAAAAAATGATAAATTAACAGACTCATGCTTCAAGCATTATTTTTGAATAAACTATCAAATCCGTTCCCCTTTTTTTTAGGATAATGCAGTTTAGTACTAAGAAATAGAAAAACTCAATATAATCTTTGTCTTTTTGCTTTCTCTGTCACCATAGGTCCAACTGTGTGTTTCTCGTTAATTTTTTATGGTGTGTCACGTTTAGTGACATTGCGTCACACTGTTTGTTATTATAGTGTCTACTGTGACACAAAAATGATGTGATTTTGTTAAATTTATAGTTTGGATTCAATTCCAATAGTCGTGTGTTTCCCTATTTTCCCTGTTCTTCCCCTTCTTTCATTGGAAGGTTTCAACCCTAATGACGTCGATTTGTGCCCCGATGGCAAATAGTGTGATACATTATCATTAAACGGGACACATCATCAAAAAATTAATGGCAAACAAATAGTTGGACCATAGTGACAAATGGAGCAATAAGTCAGAGATTATATTGAATTTTTCTATTTCTTAAGTACTAAATTGCATGACTCTAAAAAAGTGGGGGTTAAATTTGCTAGTTTAGTCCATTATTTTTACTCTATTTTTTGTCTTATTTTATTTCTTTCTCTTTCTTTTAGTATTTGGGCAATCTCATAGCTCGTCATTTTCATCCTCTTCATGCATATAAATTGGACAATTGTATGTTGTAAGCCCAAATTTGGAGAAATCCTTAGTATCTGTTTGGATAAAGAATTTTAGATTTTTTAAAATTGTGATAGAGAATGTTGAGTGAATGGTAAGTATAAGAGGAATTTTAAATAATAATCTAAAAAGTAAAAATATAATAGAGAAATGTTAAAATTCTCTTTTACTATATGTCATTTAAAATTCCTCCTATTTACCATAAACATCTCTCCTATTTGCCACTTAAAATTATTTCTTTTATTATTCTAAATCATGAAATATAGTAATTTCAAATTACTCTATCTAAGATTATGGATAACTAATCTAAAACTATAACAAGTTGATAGTATAACGGTGTAAATTTTATTATATAACAATAAAATTAGTTGAAATTTTTTCTTATCAAACCACAAATAAAGTGGTGTAAATTAGAACGAAATCCATAACTATAAAAGGAATGACAATTTTTTCCCGCAGTGTTTTAAATTTTTTAGTGGGCGTTTGAAAAAATAAAACCTAGATTTTGTTGAATTGATTTAAAATCACTTCCGTCCAACGTGCTTCGTAAAGCGTGCATCACTCATCTCAACCATTCAAGGAAACTTGACCCAAACTCACAGCCACAAAATGGAAAAGAAAAATCGCAATCAATTTTTAATTATTCTTTCTTAACAATCACAAATAAAGTGGTGTAAACTGTAATTAGAACAAAAGCCCACGGCTTCAAGGAAATACAATTTTTTCTTTGCTCATATGCCAAAATTTGAGTGTATTTTTACCAAACAAAATAAACCGAGTCTCGGATGAAAATGCCATTCTTGGACTGCAAGTAAATTTGAACGAAAAAAAACGCAGTTACACGCCGGATTAAAAAAAGTACTAAAATAAAACGTAGACAAAACATGTAGCAGAACGACGTCGTGTATTAATCAGATTTATCATCATTTACGATTTACGAATATCAGTTACAGTTAGCACAAAACGACGGCGTCAAACATAGATGTTATAAAAGGTGAATTTATATATCACTAATTCACTACCATTGCCACCGGAACTGCATAGTCATAAACCCTAGTTATAGTTGCTGTGTCTCATTTGCTTTTGTTGACAATGGAAACTCCTTCATCGGAGCCTACAGCTCCCGGCACCGGAGAGACCATAAGCAAGAAGTGAGTGTTCTAAATGCATTCTTTCGCTTTCGCTCATTTTTGAGTTAACCACATTCATTGTATTCTTTTGCGTGTAGTGCATTGAAGCGTGAACTGAAGAACAAGCAGAGAGAAGAGGAGAGAAAGCGCAAGGAGGAAGAGAAGGCCAAAAAGGTTCACCTCATCAGATTATGAATTCGATTTCTATGTCATATCATGAATGCGATTTTGTTTGTAATTTTCTGTTTTTTCTTTTGGGGGTTTTAGGCAGCTGAAATGCAACGTGTTCAAGCTAACAAATCTGCCTCTGCCTCTGCCGATGACGATGATATGGACCCAACGGTATAGTTCATCTGCTGTCACTGCAATGATTTTGAATTGTGTTTGTTTTCACTCTCATCAATAATAGGCTATTTGGTGAAACATTTTCCTTGTTTTAACTGCAGCAATACCATGAGAACAGGCTTAAGTTCCTTGCTGCTCAGAAGGCAGAAGGGAGCAACCCATATCCACACAAATTCAACGTCTCTATGTCCATTGATCAATACATTAACAAATATGGAGGGTTGAGCAATGGGGAGCACCTTGAAGACGTCTCTGTGTCTTTGGCTGGTATTCACCAATTTCTGTTTTGGCATTTTCATTTTGGGGTTTGTGGTTTCTTGTGTTGATGCTTTATATGTTGATTGTGGTTGTCTTTCTGCTTTTCAGGCCGAATTATGCACAAACGGTCTTCGGGTGCAAAGCTTGTTTTTTATGACTTGCATGGTGGTGGCATCAAGGTCCAGGTTATGGCTGATGCAAGGTACCCAATATAACTTTTTATACTGTCATGTTCCGTGATTTGGTATCCCTTTCCCTGCTAATCTTGGTGCTTGACTAACATAGAAGCAGCTGTATAATTTTTCAGCAGATTAAGTTGCTTTTATTGCCTTCTTTTTAATCTCCTTTTTTTTTTCCTGTACATCGTATATTTGCTTTTCCTTTTCTTTTAATAGGACTAAAACAAGTTATATCTCTGGGATGCAGTAAATCTGACTTGGATGAGGTTGAATTTTCCAAACTCCATTCTAATGTGAAGCGTGGTGATATTGTCGGTGTCACTGGGTTTCCAGGTTTGAGATGTTATTAACTTTTTGCTTGTTCTAATATTCTTTTTCCTGACTTCAATTTCCTTTTTGCGTTATCTTTCTTTCACTTAAATTCAGTCTCCCTTGTTCTCCTATCCTATCACTTTGACAATAAATTATTGCGATGATAAGAGTTGCTGTATATGTCTTAAGCCTGTTTTTCCCTTGCTTGATTGTCCAGGGAAAAGTAAGAAGGGGGAGCTTAGTATTTTCCCCAAGACTTTTGTAGTGCTGTCTCATTGTCTGCATATGATGCCAAGGCAAAAGTCTGCCGCCGCTGCTGCTGATAATGCAAATGTGAAGGTAAGCAAAATTTCTTTTGGCATTTGATGGTGTTTGTACTTCACACACAATAACATTGTTATTTCATTAATTGTCTGTAGAGAAATCCATGGGTACCAGGAAGTACCAGGAATCCTGAAACATACATTCTGAAGGATCAGGTATTATTAGCATGAAAAGTACTTTGATAGGTTTTTTCATGTTTCCTTTTTTGAAAAAAAAAATCTTTTATGCCATATAGTCAAATACTATCTCATGTTCTAGGAACTATTTTTGAGCAGATCATAATTAGGTGGAAGCACTTCTGTTACTTGGAAAGTGTTTAGTGTGCATGCAGTATATCATCCTCATTTGGTGGTTTAGGGTAGGGATAAGTAATGGATTGAGATAGATTGATACTTGGCATTATCTCTAACTATTCTCTTGTGTAATAGGCATTCATTTTTCTAATTGCCTTGCAAAAAGAAAGTTCTTGTTATTCGTGAGCATATGGATGTTTTTATGTGAAATTTGATATTTGAGCCTAAACTAAGTCATACAACTTTAACTTACGCTCAATATTTTTATTGTACTAGGATTTTCCCTTTTCAATTTTTAATGTGCTAAAGTTATCGCATTCATATATATTCAAAATTGAACAAAAATATTTACATTTTTGCACCCAAATGAGTCATGTCAATCATATTCTTAAATGAACCATAAATCAATAGCAAGAACCTTTCCTCTCCATATCCATCTTGGGTTTTGGTGTGAAAGCACCTCTCTTTATAAGAAATGTGCATTCTGAGGCATGAAGTGGGACTGTGGGAGAGAAGGGATTTCACATCTTCTGTATTCTTCTTTCTATAAATTATATGACTCATCTACTAACAGTGGTGTTTTTATAATTCTCTGGTTTTATTGTCTTTTTTAGGAAACGAGATATCGTTTACGCCATTTGGATTTGATGTTGAATCCAGAGGTTCGAGAGATATTTAAGACCAGATGTAAGGTCATTTCTTACATCAGGAGGTTCCTTAATGACCTTGATTTTTTGGAGGTTTGTTCTCTGCATAGGTATTCTGATGCCAGCTGCCTGAAGCTTCTTTCCTTCCATTCACCAACTTTTTCCACTACTTTCAGGTTGAAACACCTATGATGAACATGATTGCTGGTGGAGCAGCAGCCCGCCCATTTGTAACTCATCACAATGAACTTAACATGAGGTTGTACATGAGAATTGCTCCAGAGCTTTATCTTAAGGAGCTGGTTGTTGGTGGGCTGGATCGTGTGTATGAAATTGGTAAACAATTTAGAAATGAGGGTATAGATTTGACGCATAATCCTGAATTCACCACCTGTGAGTTTTATATGGCATATATGGACTACAACGACTTAATGGAGATAACAGAGCAAATGTTGAGTGGTATGAATTTTTACGGTGTTCTGATTGCTATAGTTATTGTTATTTTCTATTTCTATCTTCAAGTCATGTAGTTGATCACATGATGTGGAAAACTTTACTTAGGTATGGTTAAGGAACTTACAAAAGGCAGCTATAAAATCAAATATCATGCAGAAGGGATTGATAAGGATCCTATTGAAATAGACTTCACTCCACCCTTCAGGTATGGTGTAAATTTGTTGGTTAACAATGGTGGTTATAAAGTCTATTATATTTTGGAGTGATTCATTTTTTTTTTTAATTATTACAGAAGGATTGATATGATTGAGGAACTAGAGAAGATGGCAGGCCTCAGTATTCCCAAGGACTTGTCCAGTGAGGAAGCTAATCAGTATCTGAAGAATGCATGCTTGAAGTATGACATCAAATGCCCTCCCCCTGAAACAACTGCTCGTATGTTGGATAAGGTAATCTACTTTCTTTCTCCTTTTTGGCCTATAATATTATTTTCAATTTTTCCTGTTATGCAAAAACAGACTATTGTTTCTTTTTCCTTAATTGAATGGAGCAAATGTTTCAATTAATAAGGTTTGCAGGTGATTAACAGATATGAACATAAAGAGTTCATATATTGGATATAATTTGGTCCAATCTGCTGTGCTGTAGATGGAAATGGAAATCTATTAGGAACCAGGGAGGAAAAATAGAAAATTGATAGAAAGAATCAAAGGAAACAAACAATTTTGTTGACTATACTACTGAGATAGGAGTGAAAACTCCCCTTCAAAGGTTTCCCCTTACAACTGAACCACTGCTCTGTTTTTCTGAAGTAACAAATCTCAGTTCCTCTCTACCCAATTCCTATTTAAGCTAAACCACTCCTGTCCTTCCAACCTCTATAACTGACTCTTGAACTGTACTTAAACTGACTTGTAACTAACTATTAATATGGGAATCTAACAATGCTTTCCCCCTCAAGATTCACCTTGCCCTCAAGGTGAAGGGTTGGCTGGAGTGCTGTAATCTGGATCTCTGATTAGTGATTAGGGAGCACTAAGGGTCCCTTTGGTTTACAGTTGGGTAGAATTGATTTTGATAGCTTCATAAAATCAATGGCAGAAAATGAATGATGCATGATTTACGAAGCACGTTAGATAGAAGTGATTTAAAATAAATTTTAGTGGAATTGATTCTCACTGTTTGCAATCAATAACCAAATAGGCACTAAATAGGCGATGTGAATGTTGAGCTTTGCTGAACTTGCTGCCATGACACAAAAGTGGATCTTAAAATATTGTTGGGTATAAAGCATCCATGAAGGAGATGTGGCCATGGGACAACACATGGAAAAGTGAGCCAGTGTCTAATATTAGCTTTTGTTTTCCCTTGAAGCAAATCCTACTCTTTTGACCAGGTCCATATTTCTCAGCCTCATTACTTCCTCCCTTCCTTAGGGAATGTTGCTTGGCTTATTAAGTCTGCAGAACTCCAATGCTTCTCTCTAATGGTTTGGGCATGTCCCATTAGCATTAGGTCAAAAAATGAACTCAGTTTGTGTACTTCCAATTCTGTCACTCTTTTCTTCTCGTTCATGCTGCATCTGATTGCAGCAGTTATTGTTGCCATCACTTCATCTGCAGTCACCCATCAGCTGTTGTGCAAAGACTTTAGTCCAGTGGTTCCAGCAGTGGAGGATTGGCTGGTAAATGTGAGATCCAAAACTCACTCATAGTTGATGACCATCCATCTCCATGGCTGAATCTGATCCCAGTGATGTGATGTGCCAGTTGCTGCACTCAAAAAACTGCTGTCATCTCTTTGTTCCTAGACATGCTGGTGCTTAGGTGGAGGAACCCCATTGCCTACAGTTTGCTTCATGGTGTCATCGTCCCATTTTATGCCTTGCTTTTGCATCCATTGCACAAGCTGTTTGTGTTTGATATTGTATTTTTGCAGCCACATTCTTGAATTCTGAGAGCTGAGAAATGTGTTTGCTGGCTACCATGAGAAATTTTCCAAAACTTTGATTCTGAGATTATTTGGCAGGGCAGATAAATTTATTAGGAACCAGGGAAGAAAATTAGGAAGTTGATAGAAAGAACAAAGGAAATGAACAATTTTATTGAATTCTGAGAATAGGAGGTAATCTCTTCTCCAAGGGTTTCCCCTTACAACAGAGGCACTGCTTTTCTAAAGTAACAAATCTCAATCCCTCTACTTTCTACTGTTATTCCTATTTAAGCTAAACCACTCTTGCACTTCCAACCTCTCTAACAAATTGTTCTAACAAACTATTGATACTCTCTTAACTGACTTGTAAACTAACAATTCATATTTGGGAATCTCTAACAAAATCTGTTTCTATTTTCCAGAAAGGGCAGAGACATTAAATAAGTTAGAATCATGACATTTTCTTATGTGATAAACATGGCTGCAAATTGGTTTGCTTTTATGGTCGTCAGTTGGGCTTTAAATGCTGATGATTCTAGTTCATCTGGATCTTATTTTTTTAAGTCTTAGGAGGTGTTTGCTGGATATATGATGCCATGCTTGTCATATTGCAGCTTGTGGGGCACTTTTTGGAAGAAACATGTGTGAATCCTACATTCATCATAAACCATCCTGAGATAATGAGTCCTTTGGCAAAGTGGCACAGATCAAAACCAGGCCTGACCGAACGTTTTGAATTGTTTGTTAATAAGCATGAAGTAAGTTCATGAAACTTAAGTGATTATTATTAAAAACAAGCTAATCACTTCTTGATTCTTATCACTGTTTTTCTGTTACTTTTCAGCTTTGCAATGCATATACTGAATTAAATGACCCTGTAGTACAACGTCAGAGATTTGCTGAACAACTCAAGGTAATGATGAGACATGATACAACCATTAACTTGTAAATTGATTCTCTGCTCAAATTGTTTGGTATTTTTTTATGCATAAGTGCATAACAAGAGTAACTGATGTGATGTGTGTTCTTGCATGTCAGGATCGGCAATCTGGTGATGATGAAGCGATGGCCTTAGATGAAACATTTTGTACAGCTCTGGAGTATGGTTTGCCACCAACTGGTGGTTGGGGTTTGGGTATTGATCGGTTGACGATGTTACTGACTGATTCACAGAATATTAAGGTTCTTGTGCTTTTGAGCTCTCTCTCTCTGCATGCTCACTTTGTTTTTGCAACCTCTTACAATCTTCGTTTCTTTTGGGTGACAGGAAGTTCTTCTCTTCCCTGCCATGAAACCTCAAGATTGAAGCTTCAACTAAAGGTTTATATTGTACATACTTTTCCCTTCTTTTCAATGAAAAGGACTAGAAAAATTGTTTGTTCAGATGTGCTGCTAATATTGGTTTTCAAGATATCATCCATGTTGAAAGGTTGAATTTTTCCCCCTCCATTGATTTCAGGAACTTGACAAATTGAAGATGATCAGGATGGGAATTCATTTATTATTATTTATTTGACAGCCAGACTTGCCATCGACTCCCCCGCCCATTGTCTACACTTGATGGTCCATCCTTTAAGGAAGGGGTTGCTCTGTTTTTTCTTTTTCTCTTTTGTGATTTCAACATTGTAATCTTATTACTAGCTTCTTTGTTATTTTTAAGATCACAGCTGAATTGTTATTTTAAAAATGAATATTCTATTGAATTGCCAGTTCACTTATCGATTAGTGTCTTCAATCTTTTTTTCCCCAAATGCCTTTTATCATTACTATTCTCAACGAAACAGTCTATCTTCAATAATTACTATAAAAATCTATAGTATGTTTGTTCTTATCTAAAATGACAAGTTATTCTCCCATTGATTTCGATACAGGTATAATGAGGTATTCTATTTAAAATTTTAGAAAAATATATGAAACACATGCCTGTATTAGTGCTTTTATGAGATTATCTGTCGCTGTCCTACTCCTATTGATAAAGTTGAAACTTCTTATAAATGCCATCACCTATTCCAAATGAATCTTCAATGGATCTCATTATCTTTATTTTATTTTTTATTAATATGGATCTCATTATCAATAACCAGAAGACTTAGCTCTCCATTTATTATGACACCCTCAATGGGAACATTTTCATTAGGAAAATTTTCTTCCCGATTAAAAAGTTTATCCTTTTTGCCGTCAAAAGCTTTGAGAAATGCAATTTCACTAGAATCAGATTTCAGTTTTTTTTTCTTCTTCTGGGTTGCTTTGATTTATTTCAATAACAAGTCGACATACCATAGTTAGTGTTGGCATAACTCAAACTCAAACATTTAGTCCAAAAAAAAAAACTCAAACTTGGACCTCTAAGGTTATTTGGGTCCAACTCTAGCCCAGACTATGAACGGGCCTTAATCCAGTACTTTTAATATATTGATCCTTTGACAAAAAAAAAAAACAAGAATAGAAGTTGTTGAAAGCAAAGTGATCTTCCAGAAAGCAGCATAACTCCAGAATGGATAACTTCATAATGGGAAAGCTTTCAATTAGGGAACCTACAAACGCAAAGTATGAATCAAGGTACTCATGGAAGTGATGTTTGGGGAAAAAATTAAAATAAAAAATTGCACATGTCTGCGCACAGCAACAAAATATTCATTGGTCATCTCTAGTCTTTCTTTTCATTTGTGACTTTGAGGTTGGTGTAGTAAATAAAATCCTTCTAACTATTCACAGCAGACTGGAGGCCCTATATTTATTATTTATATAATTATTATCTCATCTCAAGTCAAATAAAAATTCTCTTTTTTCAACTCGCCTTGAGACCGTTTTCACACGAGTTTCATGAGGAGCCAAAAACAAATCAAACAAATAAATATTTAATTAGACATAAATTTAAAGGACGAGTTCATGGAAAATCAGTTTACAATAATTAATCAAATCAAATGTGTATTTGCCTTGGCTGCTGACATGTTCGGTTGCCATTCTTTCCTTTCTCTCTAATGCCATTGTACATCGATTGATTTCATGATTGAATCATATATATGCCATTTGCCGCATTACCACGATAATTCCTAAGGTTGAAAATCTTGTGGACCCTTATATCTATGTATAATAATTATAATACCTAGTTGTGTTTGATCATGGGTCATGTAACAAGTTTTGGCATTTCATCTGACATATTGAGAGGTTGAGTTGAAAGAAGGAGTGGGCCAAAAAAAAAAAAGAGTTGAAAGAAGGAGAAAAGTGGGGGCTGGGGGGTGTAGTGGAATATCTAATTGGCATTAACGGGCATGAAAATAAATAGGCCACTTGGAAAAGTAGATGCTATGTGCTTCTCACTTTCCCAAAAATTATCAAAGTGGTAGATATTCAAAGTATCAAGTTAATAATTAAAAGAAAATCAATGATCGTCAACAACTTCATATCCTTTTCTTTTTATCCTCTCCTCAATTTCTTTTCCTATATCCTAAACTATACCCATATACAGTTCCATACCGGAATGTAGGAATCTTCCAAAATGAAAAGAGGGTAATGACATGACTCCAACATAGTAGAGGCAGACAGAAATGAGTGCGCACACAATCACCTGAAAATTCCTATTGGACATCCTTTACTTATTAGAGGCAATAATTCCCTCTTGCCATTGCCATCCTTTATTTTATTTTTTTATGGGACTATGCTACCTAAGCAATGCCATAGACAACTAACTAGGCCAAACCAAGGTACCCAAAGAAAAAATACAACAAAGTAGTATCTTGAGTTGGACAAATCTACCAAGTATAGAACTTAAAAGAATGAAGAGTATATGGAATTATGGGTGTATAAATTTGTAACATGAAAACACACCATTTGCTTTTGTTCTCAGCAGCAAGGGCAACCCGTGTGTGCCCTCTCGTGTGCCCAATGGGTAATTGCCTGTGTTAGGATTTGAGGAAGATGGGATTAATGGGGTTTCAAAGGACACCCACCTTTTTTTGGTCCATTCTTGTGTGGGCCACGCATGATTCTTTTTGAACCAAGAAAATTAGGCCTTTTGCTTACCATCACTCAGAAAAGGGAAAATAAAGTGCAAATAAAATGTAGAGTGAAAATAGAAAAATCTAAAAAACAGACGGATTCCAGAGAAACTTATTGATATATACTACTTTTTCCGATGAATATTTATTTCGTTTATTTTTATTTTTTAAAATGATTATTCAGTTGTAATATATTCGTTTTTTAACTAAAAAATGTGATTAGATAGAAGGGCCATGAAGGAACCTGAAGTGCTGAACTGAACTTTTATTTAATTTGTTTTAGCTAAGTTTTGGTTGGTCCTTTCCCCTTTTATATTCAAACTTTGTTAGGTGAAGGAAAAAAAAGCCAAGCTTTTGTATTAGGTCACAGTTTTCCCCCACGCTGTCTAGTAAAATTTTAACTAGTGACGGACGAGATTTTTTCTTAACCCTTTTAAAAATGTGATCTATATAATGATATTGTCATGAGTTTTTATTTTTACAATTTCTTTATATATTATATTTTTTATTTTTATCTTATTAGTTGATAACTCTTCAAATGTATTAATGACTTAAATAATAATAAAATGAATATTTTTTTTGGTTGAGTCACTTTTTATTGGTGTACATTTGATTGAGCAATGTTATTTTTATGTAACATTCAGAGTAATGTAACCCATTAATGGTGAATTATGATGGAAAGAAAGATGTAACATTGAGAGTCATGTAACTCATTAATGGTGAATTATGATGGAGAGGAAAAAAATAAAATCGTATGTATTGCTTTACTGCTAAGCACTTGCATCTAGACATGGTAAAATGGGTTAGCCCAACTGGTCCGTTTGTAAAAACTCACACAGATGTAGGATTCGAGCCTTTATTATAGAGTCCAAATAACTCCCGGGATTTTGAGTCAAACCTGATAAAGCTCGTTACTACAAAAACCCCCTGCAAAAAACTTGAAAAATGTATGGCTTGAATTTTTATTTTAGAAGTCCAAATAATTCTTGGGATAGAGTTATTCCTTATATAGATGTGATCTTTTGATGGTGGCACTTAGAGTTTGTGTTGGGCGTTTTGAGGTGTGTATGCAATATCCTTTTAAACCTCATTTGATACATGCATTGGTTGTTAAACTGAGTAGAGCCCATTTAAGCGTGATCTTGATATGTTGCGAGATTTTAGTTGTGTGATGATTCTGAAAGAATAAATGTATTTGTTAAGTTGTTTTTTGTGCTTAGATGTTAGATTGAGTGAAACTCAGTAGGGTGTGATCATACTATGTTGTAAGATGTTGCTTGTGTGCTAATGAGAAAGATTGCATGTGTTTCCTAAGTTGTCTTATGTGCTTGAATGCTAGATTGAGTAGAGCTCATCAGGTTTACTTTGAAATATCTTACGTGGGTACTTTTATGGCCCTAATTTTGTTGTGGAATGTCCATAATACAAGGGATATGCTACTTAATAGTTAGTTTATAAGTGATGTTTTGTTTATATGTTATGTTTTTCCAATGACTAGATTTTTTTTGGTCAAAAGAGTACTGCATTACTAGCCCAAAGAAGAAGGGCAGGAAAAAAGGCCTACGACCTAATACAGAGATAATCATAATCTAACCAACCAAAGTACAATAAAGCATAAGATTCGCTCTCTGAACTAAACTTTACTTGACATAAAGCTATTTGACATAAGCATAGATAAAAGCTAAAAAAGAGGAAGAAACCCTAAATAAATAGATTAGAGTTGGGGTGGATGTAAGGTGTCCAGATCAAGATGGGCGTTGGAGCTTTAAGAAGTAGCCAAGGATCTATCCAGAAGAATAACGTCAAGGATCACTGCTGGAGGGGCACAAATCCACTTATGGGGGAGCTTTGAAGAATCTGCCATGGAAGCTGCTAGATGAGCTATGTGGTTGCCTTGACGACGAACCCAAGTAAAGCCAAACTTTATATATCTTCAATAATATGCATGATTTCTCCTCACTGAAATTCTTTTCTGCAAGCCCTAACCACCTCCGATGAATAACTTTCCAGGACCACTCGTTAGACGCCAATTAGATTAGAAGCAGTGAGGATTGCATCCTGAGAGCCATAGCCTCTGCCACTAGCGGGGATGGGGCACCTAGAGGCCGAGCATTGCCAAATTCCACATTTCCCAGGTAATCCCTTGCTATAAAATCTAGACTGCCTGTACCTCTATTAAAATTGAATGATGCATCAACATTTACCTTTATCATCCCTTGTCGAGGGACTTTCCAAATTGTAGGGGGTTGGGGGTTTAAAAAACAAGAGGAGTTTTGGGCCAAGTGCTTTCACAAGTAAAAAACACGTGTTCAATTGTTTTAGGAGCATCATTACAGATAGGACAAGAGGAGTTTTGGGCCAAGTGCTTTCTGAATAGGGTAGCTTTTACAGGGAGAATATTATGGCAAGCTTTTCAAAGGAATATTTTGGGGGACTGGTAGAGACCATAGGTTGCTCCATATGGGTGAAGGGTTCTGGTGAGAAGAGGAGGGTAAAGATAAGGATAGGTTAGAAGATTGCTTTAGGATATGGTAACCAGATTTGACAGTGTAGATACTTGTTTTAGAGCGGGGCCAATAAAATTTATCTATATTCCCATGCCAGCCTACCGGAGTTTGAAAGACCTGGTTTACCTGGGATGGAATGATCTGCCTTTCCACCTCTGTTCTGTTCTAGCCTCCCGTGGAAAGGTCAAGCAGTTCACTGACTGTTAATTTTTACTATTGAATTTTCCTAGGTTACAACTTTGTCCTGAACTGAGCCAGATGTCCTTGTTAATACGAACACCCTCACCTTTAGTGACCAGTCATCTTCTTGAATATAATTTTTCAGTTGCTCCACTCCATAAAGGAGGTTGTTCCAAAGCCATGACCCATTTCTCCTCTTCCTGGCTTACATAAGATCACTTGTAAGGTAGTAGATACCTTTTAGGACTCTAGCCCAAAGGGACTGAGGGATTTGAAAAGCTCTCTATGCTTGTTTAGGGAGTAAGGCGGAATTCATAAGATGAAATTCCTTGAATCTCATTCCCCCTAACCTCTTGCTTTTAGTGAGAAACTTCTAGCTCTTCCAATGTAAACCCCTGTATCTACCCCTTGAGTTCAACCACAATCTAGCCACATGAGAGCAGATCTGGTCACATAATCTTTTTCGGAAGTCTGTACAACCCCATAGAATAAGTAGGGATGGCCTGGAGGACAGCTTCGATTAACCTTCCTTCCCAGCTTGGTTGAGCAGATTCTCCTTCTAACCCTCAATCTCGTGAAATACCCTTTCCTTGATTTAAGTTGTTCATCTATTCCACTCAAAGGGAAGGCCCAAGCACTTCCCCGGATTATCCCACTCATGCATGTCCAATATATCAATAATCTGGTTTTTTAGGGTGGGGGGTTCCAGATGAAAATATAATTCCAAATTTTGACAAATTTATCTTTTGGCCTAAGGAGATAGAGAAAATATTTAGGAATATTCTGGAGAGTTGGAACGCTTCCTGTGTGTTAGCCTTAGCAAAGAAGACAACATCATCTGCAAAAAAATTAATGTGTTAGATTTGGGGCAGTGGGGGCAAGGGAGATCCCTCCGATGTCTCCACCGTCCTTAAACTTTAGCAGTAGGTGAGATAAACCTTCCATAGCTAATAAAAACAGGTAGGGGGAGTGGGTCCCCCATCTAAGGCCTCTGGAGATAATGTCTTCAAGGGATTGTCTTAATGGAGACTATCCATGTATGGGAAGGCTCCTAAGTCCTGACCACCAATGGAATAGGTTGCGGAGGATAAGGTTATTATGCCTATCACATTTTTTTTTGGTTAAAAATATAATTTAGTTCTTAAAGTTATTATTTTTTATTTTTTTTAATATTTGTTACATATTATTTAAATAATGATATATTTAATATATAGTTTATTTAAGAATATGTAAATAAAATTAAAAAAAAATAAAAGATAAAATATGTCAGAACGGAGGAGTTAGGTACTATTTTTTTCATCGGAAATGTTTCGTGTACCACAGACAGTGGTACACCATTTGTACCACTGTTTGTGGCGTATTGCTTTTACACTCTGTTTGGTGTAGAAGAAATTAAGGGGGAGAGAAGAGAAATAAAGGGAGGAGAAATAGGTTTGGTTGTTTGGTACAATGGAAACATGAGAGGAGAGAAATGTTTAGAGGTGGGGTCCATGGCAAAATATTTCTCCGCAATTGAGCGGAGAAATTGCGAACATTGCAAAGAAATTTGTCAGAGTCACAGAACCCAGTGTAATCACATGGAGATGGGCAATGAAGTGTATAGGTGGCGGACTTCTATTTACTCTCTTTCTAAAATTATGAAATAACAAGGATGAGACTGAACACGTCGCAGGCTTCTATACACGTGGCAAGCTTTTATTCAATTTATCTCCTTTCTATTTCTCTCCTACCAAACAAAAATACTATTTCTCTTTACTCTATTTCTTTTTTACCAAACAACTCAATTTCTTCTCTATTTCTCACTCATTTCTCTTCACTCCATTTCTCTCTACCATATTTCTCTCTACACTACCAAACACAGTGTTAGTCATTTTCCTTTTTTCTTTTTTTATTTTTTTAGAATGTAACACAAACTGTGGTACAAATAGTTACATGTATCATTACCGATCCCCCTCTTGCCATATATGGTTAAGGCAGAAAGAGCACACTATTTAGTTTTTTTGTCAATCACATGTATTCTTTATTATTATGAGCTATTTAATTCGGGGTTAATTACAGTTGAATTATTTAGTGGGTATTGAACCGGGAGCTCTTCTCATGATAGAGATTAACGCGGGAACTCTTCTCACAATCTAAGTTTAAGTTATCAAGTGAAATAGACACTATTTAGTTATGTGAGATGATACGATAACTCCCCGTCTTACCCAACGGAGACTGTGATGTGAGAAAATAATGAATTTCTTGTAAGATACGTATAGGCATTCACCACTGGCACTGGCACTGGCACATGCTTGCATGTTAGGGTGTGGAACAATCCAACTAATACATTTAACTGATCACTTATATATATAATATGTGTGCTACATTCGGAGTTGGAGCGTTATTTCATGCGCGACTCTCGGAGATATGACAATTTGTCTCACGAATTAACAACCTACTGATCAAATTTAGTTTTGCATTATCTGATGAGTGATCGACGAATTAATCATTACGTTATCAGAATCATGCATGTTTAGTTTAAGCACTCACTTCAATAGCAGAATCTGGCCATATATGATTCCTATTTGGAAACTTACATACATAGCCAACCAAAACAAGTAACCTTTTGAGTTCGAAAGCATTATTAGCAAATTAGTATAATATACGTTCATGTATATATATGGACCAATTATGGACCTCTATGATTACATTTTAGTCACCATAAAAAAGGGTGGCTTTGCTGTAATTTGTCGTACTTGATTCACTTCGCCATTTTGAAATCGATCATTGATCCTCCACTCAGCTCTATCTACTCTGGGAGGCAAAATTTTGTTGGTGTACATGTGCAAGTGAATTATATATTATATATAATATAATTAGATGGTACTAATTTTAGTCAAATTATGTCAAGATATATATAAATATTAAATATATCACCACTCTTTGATTGGGTTAAGATGAAAAATATTTAAAATATTTTTTTCTAAAAAATATTTATTAAGAAAAATCTATTTTAAATATATATATATATATATATATATATATATATATATAAACAGACGAAGTTCTAACGTATATTAGTTTTCTATGGTTGATTGAAATCCTTTGTTTTGGACCGCAACTATCTAGGTTGAGTTTATCTTTTTGACCTGTAAACCTCAAAGACAAAGAATAACGTTACTAATGAGTGACAAAGGAGCTAAGAGGTGTATGGTAATGGGTTGGTGAATACTGATGCATTTACACCGCAGTAATCAAATGATAATCGTCTGATGATGATCGAACGTCTCAAATGTTAAGATGAGTAAATCGGATTTAAAACTTCTCTCGGCATTTTCCTCGGACGGCTACCATTTAATGATTATGGTAAATGTATCATTTTGTTACTACACCTAATCCAAATCAGTGAAATGATTTTTTTTAAGAAAAAATATATACAGAAGGTTGTCTGTCCAGTCCATGTGGGCGCCATCATCATCATATTGACCTTTGCATAAAATGGCCAACACAAAAACTAATTGAATAAAGGGAAATTGCTTGCCAATTGCCACTGAACTCTCCACACAAACGTTATCTTCGTAGAAATTAATTGCAATTTTTGTAGACGCCTGCGTGAGACTTCAGTTGACAAAAACCCATTAATTAATACATTACAACTTAATTATAAGGAAAAATCATTCATCCTAACTAGTTTGATTGATATATAAAAACAAAACAAAAAAGAAGAAAACAAGTATTTAATTAATTAATTGATAATGAAATATATAAGAAAATAAAAGCGTGCTTGGTAATTCAAGTCATCGATAGAGTACCTTCTTTTTTAATATACAAATCTCAAATGTTCGTCGTTTATTAGAAATAGCTAGCATTACGTACGTACACATAGTTGTACTCAAGGTTGACCATTATTAAGTGCCATGGACTTGATATGATGTATGACACATGGAGAAGAGATGCCTTCCATGGAAACTGAAAATATAATATTAATTTCAACAAGAAAATTTTCTAACTAACAAAGAAATTAATGTTAATTTTAAGGCAAGAATTTTTTTTTTTTTTTTTTTGCTGAAGCATTATATAATTTCATTGGAGACACAAATAAATGAAAAAGGAAGAATTTAATAGGAAATTTCAATTCAAAATTTAACTACCTGCCCCTGTTTACCAGTATTTCTTTCTTGTTCTAGACTAGAAGTGGAGGCTCTGTTTTTGTTATTCCATATGCGTGGACTAGCTACCTTAATTTCATCGATATAAATGGACTTAAACATAATGATCATCACTGGATCAAACTTAAAGTAGAGATTCCGGAAAATTGTACAAGTATAACTAATTAACTACTTGAGTTCTCACGAAAATCATACTTAATTAACAAAATAATTAAAAAAATACCTCAAGTGAACTTTATATATTGCACAATTTAGTTTTTTTTTTTTTTCCATCTGAGATTAAGTTTCAATGTAAAATTAAAGAAATGGAGGGTAACAAACATGTTGCATGCATTTCAAATATAGAATTATATATATATATATATATATATATATATATATGGAATCACAGGCACTGCGTTACAAATATTCACGGACGTTATAACAAGGCCAATAGATAGGACATAATAATGTCTGCATCCATTACGAATATATATTACTTTAACTATTTTTTTCCTCCAATATAAAAGAGTACGTACCACGTACGTACATGTAAAATAATTTAATCAAACTTTTTGGGGGTAATTTAATGAATAAATCAAAAAAGTATAGTAACAATATATATATTTTTTTTTTACCTTAAACAAGCTATCATTATTTAATCACTAGAACGAATTTTAATGTTTACTTGAACATGCTATGATTATTTAATAGGCTTAAATATGTATTTGGTCTCTACAAAATTAGCGAATTTTGTGTTTAGTCCCTCATTAATTTTTCACCCAAGTTTAGTCCCTGAAAAATTTTCCGTCACTAACTTTAATCCCTGCCATGAAATGCCTCTGTCAAGTTGTGAGTTGGCAATACTGACGTGTCATTTTTTCATTAGCTGGCTGCCAGGTTGTAATTTTTATTAATCTTTTTACTGGATTTTTTTTCCTTTTTTATAAATATCTTTAAATCATTAATTTTTTTTGGATGATAAATACACTTTTTCTTATCGAGCAAAACCCTAACTCTAGAAGGTGAGAGGGGGTGGAGGTATCGGAACATAGCAACACAAGAATTCTGCAGCGGAGAGGAAAGGAGCAACTGAGCAAGGGGATATGAGGTCGTCTGTCTCTGCACCGGAGAAAAGGCATGCGGCTTCGAACTCTGCTTCATCTTCGTCGCATGCATTTCAAAGAAAAAGAGTTTGTGGGTGTGGGGGAAATGTGGTGTTAGTCAAGTCGAAGACCTCCACCAACCCGAGACACATGTTTTGGAGATGTCCGTACTGGAGCTGTAGTTATTTTAAGTGGGATCATGAAGAGGTTTTTCCTGCTAAAATGGGTGCTTCGATTGTAGGTGATGCATAAAAGGTAGAATTCCAGAAAGCAAGGTTATGAAGTTGAAGAATAAGCTTGATGCAGAAAGGAGGAAAGGGAAACTGTTTATGGGTGTTGCTATGGGTTCTTGGGTTTTGACACTGATAGTGTGTGTTGTATGTGTAGGGAACTGTCCTTGCAATTTAATTTGATATGAACGGTGGGTTAATGTAGTTAGGAAACTTGATGGCTCAATTCCTGTTTTGTCTGTGACCTCTCTTTTGTTATGGGGTCTTTTGTTATGGTTGCTGGGATATTGTAATTGGCATTGTAGTTTAAGTATTAATGATTTAGCCTTTTGTTAATTTGTTGTGGATTGCATTGTTGAACTCAAATTACAGATATATGACAGTGAATGAAAAGCTTGACATGTTGTAGTTGACAAAGTAAATTAAGAGCTTTTAATGGTGTCCAACAAATTCACCCATCTATAATCAAGTTGTAATCAAGTTGACAGAGCCTCATATTGGAGCCTATAATCAAGTTATAAAAGTATAATTGGAGTAAATTAAATTCTCAAAATATCATATCATAACCATACCATAAAAGGTGTCTAACAAGTTCACCTATCAGAAGCATAACAGAAAAGGTTCAAGCACCAATGCAAAGGAAAATTAAAAATAGGTGTCCTACATATGCACCTTAACCCGAAATAATTGGGGTTTTACAATTCAATCCCACAAAAGGATAGTACAAAATAAAGAGCATGTGACTATAGTCCAAAAAAAGCTCCCAAACCAAAATATTCCCCACTTCAACCATGTGACAAACAGCTCGTCTTGCAGGAACAATGGGCCCAGAGTTCTATTTTTTTTAGATCTATAAGCAGAAGACTCTGGAGTTTGACCACCTTGTATATCCTCACCACCATCATTTTGATCTCCTCTTAATATTGCAGCTGATTGAGATAGTGCATTGACAGATTGCTCCATTTCTGCTCCTTGAATAGTTAGACCAACAGTATGGCTCAATGTTTGAAGCAAGTCACTAGCATGTCTTTGAGTAGCACCTATATTCAAAGAACCTTCAGAAACTGACTCCTGAATGCGCCTAAGTGTAGTAGCAGCTGTTTCAAAACTAAATGCAACTGGTGAATGTTGAACACTTCCAATTTGGTCTTCAGTAATTCCAGCATTCTTAAATGCAGCATTAAAAGCATCCTGTCACCCAAAGAAATAGTATGAGTAATAAATTACATTACAATATGCATTTTTGTATTTGAAATAATCTGGCACTTGCTGTTACCTTTGCTCCTGTAGCTTCACCGCAAGCTAACATTACCCCATACAATGACTTAACAACCTCTTCTGGATTGATTGCATATTGAGAAGTGTTTTCTTGAGGTTGAGAATTTGTTTCTTTACCCTTGCCCTGTGAAAATTACAAAAATCTAACACTTGCATGTTTTGCCACATAAGTATTATGAGTGATGTTTTTTTTACCTTATTCTTAGTCTGTGATGACTTTTTAGGAACAACATTACCCCTTTTTTGTCTTGACCCATTTGTAGTATTTGAAGTAGATGCACCAGTTGCTAATCTTGGTCTCCCCTAGAAAAGAAGAGAAATACATAACAAGCAATGTCTTAATTAGATAGTCCAGGGAACTGAAGTAGGTTAGTAACTAAATTATCTACAACATTACCCTTTTCTTTGGTCCAGGTTATTGAGTATTATGTGTTGGTGCAGCAGATGCCTGGGAAGCATGTGTAACATGTGGCTGAGAAGCATTTGAAGCATGAGGCTGATCATTGACTTCAGGTTCTGGTTGTGGTGGCTCTACTGGTGGATTTTCGCAGCTCCTAGTTTTATGGCCATATTGATGACACCTTCCACATCTATTCATGGCATGTGTCCTCTTAACCTTTGTTGGATTAGGGTCTTCATTTGCCTCTCTTCTTCTTAATTTCTTAGGTCTCCCAGGACCTCTTTTGTAGGATGGTGGCAAAATAACAGGATCTTGTGTCTTAGGCCACTTATTTTGACCATTTATGGGGGATATTTCAGGGCTATAACACAGATCATATGTTTCCCTCCTATAGTATCTATGAACATAATCCTCTGTGTTATTTCCTTTATAGGTGTTGCAGCTACTGCATGTCTACATGGGATCCCCACAAGTTCCCAAAAGTTACAAGAACATGAATGTTTGTTTAGGTCCACTACAAACTTGTCAATAAACATACTATGTGTTGCCTTAGCAGCTCCCATGATTAATGTCCCTCCTCCAAATTTCTTTCTGAAGTTGTTGTACAGATGTCTTAATCAAAATTTGTGCTTTACACCTCGGAGTAGATCCTCAAATGTAGGTATAAGTCCCTGTGAATATAAGCATTAATAACAGTTATGAGTATGTCAGATTGGCACATATTTAATGAATAAAACAACACAGATAGATAAACATCACCTTTTGTTGGTCAGAGATAAAGACCCATCTGTTTGTCATGACATCTCCAATATCCTCAAGTAGCAATGTTAAGAACCATCTCCATCTCTCCTTTGTCTCACTTTCAACTACAACAAATGCTAACAGGAAATATTGGTCGTTTGGGTCTCGCCTAACTGCAATCAGCAACTGACCTCCATATTTGTCTTGAGGTGACAACCATCCACCCCTATGAAAGGCCTACAAGCTGCTATAAATCCCCTTTTGCAACCATCCAAGCACATGTAATATCTCCCGAATTGTGGTTGCAAGTTCTGAACTGGTCTCTCTTCTTCATCAAGTCTCTCCAACTGTGCAGGTATAATGAAATCCAATTTGCATGTATTTCCAGCACATGCTCTTCTTAATTCAGCACTGTAAGACCACAACAGTGTGTACTATTTGCTGGAATCTCCCTCAATAACTCCTTTAGCAATCTGTCTAGCTTTGAAAGCTCGGGAAATGGTAATCCCAATGGAGTATGTAGTTCTGATGTCTTTAACCACTTCCTTCAAAGTCACCTTACTGTTAGACTTTAATCCGTTCACCACTGCTTTGGCTACCCAACCAGCCTTTGCATTATTGTTGTCAAAGACCCTCCCATATGTATGTCTTCCAATCAATGTCTTTACCCGATAAGTTGTGCTCCTCCCCACTCTACTCACCAACATAGTGAACTCACAGTTTTGACTACAGGCTACCCTCACCCTGAGTGTATCATTTTTAACATATCTAATTTGCCTTCCATTCAACACTAAATGCTCTAGAATAGCATCCTTAAACTGCTTCAAGCTAGAGAATTCCATGCCTAGTTGGAATTTGAACTTTTTGCACATATCTTCCTCTCTAAATTTTGGGTACCTTGGCCTAGCATTCTTATCACAGTCAGATTCATCACAACTCTCCATTTCTTCACTCAAATATTCTTCCTCCATGCCATACATCCTATCCACATTTTCTGGCATATATGTTTCTGCCACTATGACCTCTCCACCTTGATCTCCTACAACATTTCCACCACCATTACTATCATCACCTACCACATTTTCATTTCCACCCCTGTTAACTCTTACATTGCAATATTTCTTCTTCTTCAATTTATTCTTCTTCCTAAGCCCAAATCACTGAAGCCATCACCTAAGCCCAAATCCCTTTACTCCTTACTATCATCAAAGTGTAAATTATTCAAAGATTCATCACTGCTGTTAGGATCTTCCTCTTGCACAGTATCATTCTCAGCAACCCATTTCCCACGAGTATCAACCTGCTCAGCAACCCCTTCATTCTCAACAACCCCTGCAATATTTTCCCTTATCCCATCATTCTCAGCAACCCCTGCTACATTTTCCCTTCCTTATCATTCTCAGCAACCCCTGCTACATTTGCCCCTGTCTCATTATTATCAGCAAAACCTGTTACATTTCCCCTACCCTTCCAGTCACTCCATCATCATCCTTGTCGTAAGGAAGTTGCTTGGGAACTTCTGTAACAATGGCTTCATTCAAAGAGTGCTCCACATAAAAATGAACTTCACACTTCTTCAACTCAGCATAACTTGAAACTTCACTTGCATCATTATCATCCTTAATCTCTTTCCATTTACTTTGCCCTATTCCATCCTTGAATTTCCACCACTTTCACAGGGCTGTTGTAGCCTATGTATTTGAGTAGTCCAATGGCTTCAAAGCATGACCATGTATCAACATCCAAATTATGGAACACATGCACCTCAATCTCCTTATAGTGCAGATTCAATTTCCATAAAAACTTCCCCATATGATGGAATACAAGTGTGAAACCCATATCCCTGTATCATATATGGAAAATATTCAATAAACAATTCATGGTAACAGTAACCCACACACTCGTTTGACCCCACATGCTTTCAAAATAAACAACACAATAAAATACCCATATCCCACATGGACACAATGTCTAGACCAAAAGAATCAGCAAAAAACCCTAAAATATTAAACCAAGCAATCGATCCCTACATCCAAGCAGAATATAGTAAAGGACAATATTTAATACCTGGTCAAAATGCTCCTCCAAACAGTCCAACTTCACCGGCAAGCAACCCACGATCTCACGCTCCTACCAACAACTAGGGGTGGGAGTCAGGTAGGCCGCTTGGTAGGGGCCTACTACCTGGCCTGTTTAAAGCCTGGCATGGCCTGGCCTGTTTATTATATAGATAGGCTTAGGCCTTTTTAAAAGCTTGTTTATATAAACAAGTCAGGCCCAGGTAGGCTAGAAAGCCTGTTTAGCTTGTCAGGTGGCCTACATAAATATAATAATAATATTTAATTAATATAATTATATATTTATATTTATATATTATTTTTTATAAAATTATTTATTTTAGGTTATTTTTAATTTTAATTTTTTAAAATTATATTTTACTAAAAACCATCTTTCTGAAACTAGAAACCCTAAATCCCTCTCTCTGTCTCTCACAAAACAACACAATCTCCTTCTCTCTGCCGCTTTGCTCTCGAAGAAACGAAGACTCCAAGACGGTTCAGCGTCGCCGTTTGCCACCGATCGTTCAGAGTCGTCGTTCGTTCGCCGTCGCCGTCTGCCTCCGTCTTCCATCGCGCGTCCTGCGTCTTGTTCCGTCACGCACCGTCTGCCTCTCAGCCTCTGTCTTCCATCGTGCGCCGTCTGCCTTCGTCTTCCATCGCACGTCGTCTGCCGCCGTCCTCCGTCGGTTAGTATTTACTTCTCTCAGTCTGCTATAATCTGTTATGGACATGTGATTTACTTCTCTCAGTCTGCTAAAAGAGAACATCATCAAAACGATTAGGTAAAGGAGAAAGAAAAGTGAGGATATTGTGGACAGCATTCTCTTTGCTGTGGACATGTGATTTGCTTTTGGCTTGATGACCTGTTTTAGAGTCACGCCTTCAATCGATGCTAATTAACTCAGCTTTTTCACTTTTTCTTCATTGCTAATTTTATATTCGTCCTCCCACAGATAGATTTTTAAAACATTAATAACATTGATATAGTCTGGAATTTTTGTATCTATTATCTCATTATTCGTCTGGAATTCTTGTGTGATGGAAGTCCATTTCGTAATCGACTTCCTATTGCATGTGAGTATGTGACCTTTAGTCAAATACAATATCCATATACAATATACACATTAAAGGAGATTTGGTTATTACTGGAAAGTTTTCTGAATCCGTAGTTTCTAATATATCGTAAGTTCAAATCTTTTACCCCTACTAAAAAGAATAGTCGAGTTATAAATGTAGTTATTTTGATAATCATTTGAAAAAGGCCTGTTGAAAATATGAATAAAAAATACTTTAAATTCCTATATTATGATAGTGCAGATAAGTGTCTGAATAATTTTATATACGTTTTTATGCATATAAAAATAAAAATAGTGGACATTTAGGTGTCTCATTTCTAATTGAGACCTCTTTACTAAGTTGTTATTTTGATTGAGATCTCTTTATATAGGCTGCTGTTCTGATATATTAAGCTGAGTATTGACCAATGCTTAATTAATTTTCACTTTGTCACTTATTCTAAAATTGTTTTTTTAATTTATAATGAAATAGGTCTTCGAAATGTCTTCTCCAAATGAGACCAATGAAGGTGTTTCTTCTACTCCTTTAACTGCAAATGTTGATGGGGTGGTTGGAACTACACCAACAGATTCTAGTCAGGTTGGAGTTGGAGATAGTAGAATTGAAAGTGATAAAGAAACAAATCAAACACAAAATGATGGTGTCATTAAGAGGAAGAGACAAAAAACATCAGCAGTGTGGAATGATTTTGATGAGGTTGAAATGACTGGAGGTGTAAAGAAAGCTGTGTGCAAGTATTGTAAGATACCATTATCTACCGGTGGGAGAGGAGCTAGTACCACTCATCTAAAGAGGCATTCAGAAATATGCTTTCAAAGGAGGCTAAAAATGGCTGGAGAAAAAAAGCAAAGTGTAATTCCATTTCAGCCTTCTAGTGGTAACACAAATCCATTTCTTACTCCTGGTGCTAAGTTTTGTAATGAAAAGATGAGGGAAATAATTTCCACTGCTATCATGGTACATGAGTATCCTTTTAGCATAGTTGAAGATGAGGTCCTCAACTATGCCTTCCAATATGCCAATGCCGAGTTCCAAAAAGTTAGTCGTAGAACAATTAGAAATAATTGTTTAGCATTATATGAGGCAGAGAAGAGGAAATTGAAGGCACAGTTGAGAAGTGTGAGCAAAGTGAGTTTAACTACTGATATGTGGAAATCAACTCACCAAGTGGTTGAATACATGGTTATCACTGGACATTTTGTTGATGTGGGATGGAAGCTTCAAAAGAGAGTATTGAGCTTTGTGAAAGTACCTGCTCCTAGACTTGGAGTTGATGTGGCTGATGCAATTTTCAAGTGCTTGAAGGCATGGGGGATTGAAAACAAAGTGTTTTCAATATCTGTGGATAATGCATCTTATAATGATGCTTGCATAAGAAATCTCAAGGACAACTTATCATTGAATAGCAAGTTGTTTCTTGGAGGTGCATTGTTTCATGTGAGGTGTTGTGCACACATATTGAATTTATTAGTGCAAGATGGCCTCGGGAAGATTAAGGATATCATTTATAATATTCGGGAAAGTGTGAAGTATATTAAACATAATGATGCAAGGTTGAAATCTTTTTGTGATGTTGTTGAGCAGAAGGGCCTAAAGGAGAGGAAGCTTATTATTGATTGCCCAACTAGATGGAATTCCACATTTCAAATGTTGTCCACCGCAGCCATATTCAAGAGTGTCTTTGCAGCTTATTCAGAAAGGGAGCCACATTATAACTATGCACCTTCACGTGAAGATTGGGAGAAGGTTGAGAAAATTTGTCAGCTTCTAGGGGTGTTCAACCGTGCAACTCGTTTGATATTAGGTAGTGAGTATCCCACTTCTAATTTATATCTTGCTGAAGTTTGGAAGGTGAAACAAGTAATTGATAAGGCAATAGACGATGATGATCAATTCATGAGAGAAATGGCGGGTCCAATGAAAGCAAAGTTTGATAAGTATTGGGGAGAATGTAATCTTTTAATGGCCATTGCTAGTGTTCTGGATCCTAGGTGGAAATTTCACATTATAGATATATGTTTTCCTTTGATCTATAAACCTGAAGGAGTTGCTCAAGACAATATAAAGAAGGTGAAGGCTGCACTTGAAGAATTATTTGATGAATATGTGGCTCTAAATGAACAAGAATCATCCTCCAAAGAAGGTGACAATGTTGCTAGTGGCAATAATGACTCATCTTATGGTTCACAAATTACTGATGTAAGTGGAGTTGATGAAATCATGAGCATGGTGCGAGAAACACAAGCAATTCCTGCAATGAAATCAGAACTTATTGCTTATCTTGATGAAAGTGTTCATATTCCTGATGATGATAATTCTTTTAGTTCTTTGGAGTGGTGGAGGAACAATAGTATGAAATATAAGATATTATCTAAGATGGCGGCCGATATACTAGCTATTCCGATCTCAACCGTGGCATCGGAGTCTACATTTAGTGCTGGTGGGAGGGTAATTGATGAATATCGTTCAAGATTAACTGAAGAATCAATTGAAGCACTCATTTGTGGAGGCGATTGGTTTCGTCATAAATATAACTTGAAGAAAAAATCAAAGGTTTGTTATCTATACTTTTAAATTGTAATTTCTTATACATGTTAGAATTATTATTCTAAAATTACATTTAATTGTAAAAACAATCTCTTTTATATTTTGTAGGTGGATGAACAACTTGAGGAGGTCTTCTTGAAGATTTGATGTCATACTCATTGTTTTTAGTTTGCAATTTTATCTTTCTTATGGACTTATTACGATCTTTGTAGTTGGTACTTTGTTTAGCTCTTTGGACAATTTATGTTATTTTTAATGTTGCTGTCTTGCTGACTTGCTGGGATTTGTGAATTATAATTGTGACCCTTTGTGGGATTTGAAGTATTTTGAATGTATTGTTGTCGTTGTGACCCTTTATGTTAATTTCATTGTTGCTGGCTTGATGCCATATTGTTGAATGTTGATTTTTTGTATATATCTGATTGTTGCTGTCATATTGCTGCTACATTGTGATTGTGATATTATAGGAGTGAAATTGCTCCAAATGGCTTTTAAACAGGCTTTTAAATTGCTGCCAATGGCTTTTAAATTGTTGTCATATTGTTGATTTCAATATTATATATAGGCTTTTAAATAGGCTCGTAGGCCTGCAAGCCTATTAGCCAAGAATATAAATAGGCTTTAAGCCTATTTACCGGCCTTCATCACATATAGGCTTTTAAATAGGCTCGTAGGCCTGCTAGCCTATTACTATTAGCCAAGAATATAAATAGGCTTTAAGCCTTTTTACCGGCCTTCATTACATATAGGCTTTTAAATAGGCTCGTAGGCTTAACAGGCTTTTAAATGAACCAGGCTTAGGTACTAATTAAAGCCTACCACAGGTAAAAGGCCAGGCGCAGACTTTAATATTTAGAAACAGGCCTGGCCTGTTTATACAAAGCTCGGCCTGGCCTACCTGATTCCCACCCCTACCAACAACGGAGCACCACCGCTTCAAAAACCTCACAACCGCAAGAATCAAATGCGCAAGCACACACACCAAATCACTGAACAAACACAACCTAACTGGAACGAAGAGTAATACTACTCACCGTTCGAACCACTCTCTGTGTATGAGTAGATGGAAGGTTAGGGTTTTTTTAAGGGTTGAAAATGAAGAGTCTTCTCAACTTACAAGGTTCTGAAAGTGAAATAATTTCCCTATTAAATATGTTAATTTGATAATTTAGTGTTTTTCCAGTAAAAAGATTAATAAAAATTACAACCTGGCAGCCAACTAATGAAGAAATGACACGTCAGCACTGCCAACTCACAACTTAACAAAGGCATTTCACGACAGGGATTAAAGTTAGTGGCGGAAAATTTTTCAGGGACTAAACTTGGGTGAAAAATTAATGAGGGACTAAACACAAAATTCGCTAATTTTGTAGGGACAAAATACATATTTAAACATGTTTAATATCTTTTGAATGCATTTCAGTAAAGGATTTAATGCATGTTTAAAATAACTTAGGGCCGTTTATTTTAGTAAATTTTTTTCTTTTTTTCTTTTATAGTTTTAATTACAAGTAATGTTAACTTGTTCATTTTTATTTTATTTTATTTTCAAAAAATTTGTACAGAAAATAAAGATATCAATACAAATAGTTTTCACTATTTTCTTTATAAAACTTTGAAAACAGAAAGCAAAATAATGTTTTTATAATTAAAACTAAAAATATTTTTATAACTAAACTAAAAAATAGAAAATAAAGATAGAAAATATTTTTTAAAAAAAAAGGGCCTCTTACTTTTTACATGGAAATTTTAATATTTTAATTATAATTCTTTAAAAATGAATTATGAAATTCTTCAAATCCCAAATTCACTAACTTTTCTCCTAAACCACATCAATAACATTTGCAGATTTTATGTAAGTAGGAAAAAGGAATGTTTTTTATTAACTTTTTATAGAGAGAATGACTTGCATTATTTTTGTTTCATGGTGGAAATAATACACGAGCATTCTTTGGTGACAAGGAATGGTATCTGCAAGGAGTTCCATATATATATATATATATATATATATATATATATTTGATAAATAGCTTCTTGTTGTTCGTGGGCCGGGATTCTCTCCCGTACGGCAGAGAGTGCAGTTAGAATCCAAAGGCCATGATTTTTTCTGTCGACTTTTTATATTTATTTAATCTATATCTTTAATATTTGAATGACTGAGATCTTCTCCAGTTTTAGAAAAAACGGGAGAGGATCCGGACCCGTTGTTCGTACCATTATATCGAAAGCGTGCATGTGCACGAAACATGAAGTATTTCGCGATGCGAATCATTGGAGTGCCTGCCTGGTATAGTGTGTGTTTGGTTTGGCGTTAAAACTGACTAAACTCAAGTTTAGATTCCCAACGTAACTATTTCTAGCGTTGGAAACGTGAGTATGCCACGTTTTAACGCTAAACCAAATATGCACATAGTCAATTATGAAATCAATCAATGTATATATTAATTTTGTTGTATACTAGCTAGTACCACTGTTGTTATTTACCTATTCCATTACAAGGAAATACACATACTAAAAAAAATACAATAAATATATTATTTATATTAAATTTAGGGAAAAGAGTATAAAATCACCTTGAACTTTTATCCTTTTACAAATAGGCACCATGAACTTTTAATTTGTCCCTATTAACCCTTAAACTCTTATCATTATTACAATAGATCCATTCATTAATATCAAGTTAAATAATTACCATAACCAATCTCAATCTTTCGAGATTTTGCATTTCAAATATTAAAAAGACATAAAAGAGTAAAATTTACATTTTTTTATTCTTGAATTATTTCAAATTTTAAGCATATTTGAAATTTTAAAAGCGAAATATGACCATGTGTTCTTTTAATTTAGAGTTTTTTTCCTATTTTATTAATTTTTTAAACTTTATTTTATATAATTTCAATATTTTAAATACAATTTTAAAGATATTTGTTAATTTTTTAACTTCATGCTAATGAAATGACATATTACAACAATGATGAAAGTTTAAGGATTAATTAAGATAAAATAAAAGTTCATGGTGCCTATTTGCAAAAAGGTAAAAGTTAAGGGTGTTTATATACTCTTTTCCCTTAAATTTATTTTATTTTTTATTGATATATAATTTATTTTTCTATTTTAATCATTAATTGTTTCACTGCTTAGTAATTTCACTTTTTTCCATTTTCAAAAGTTATAATATTTCGCTCTAAAAAAAGTTATAATATTTCAGGGTTTGGTTAGGATATATATACCATCAGTATATGTGGTTAACCGTTAATGATTTGGCTAGGATTTATAACTATAAAATGGATATGAAAAAATTATGGCTTATACTTAATACTAGTATATATACTACGTAGCTAGAACTTTAGATTTTACATTAAAAAAAAGTCTTGTTAATAATAAATACTCTGGAGAAACTGTTTAAAAAATTAATAAAGAAATTTTTTTATTCTAAATCATAATATTAATTTTTATTTATAATATTAAGTGTTATTTTTTTAAAAAAATAAGAATGATTGAGAAATTATATTTAGGGGTACCGTACGTCAACCATGTGAACCTCTCATCTAACTAAACGCTTAAACAATGAGTTTTTCCCATACCGAGAAGATTTCCATTGCATCTGTACATTTGTTGGAGACGGTTGTTTAGTTAGTTAATTATTTATTCTATATAGACCATAGCCTAATCAGTCTTCTCTGTTTTTCTCCCCATTTGTTATGCCGGGTTTTTTTATCATTCAATTTCAATATTCATGGTAGAAATTTTGGAAAATATTACTATACACCCTATTTATCCCAATCTCTTAAGGATTGTATTTTATCATCATATTGTTTATCAGAATCCTATTTATATTGAACAAATCACAAAAACAATATAAGAAGAATAAAAATAAAAAACTTAATTCTTAAAGGGTTCACTTTTTTTAATAAATATGTTAAGAGGAAGAGATTTAAGAACATACTTAATCATTAGAGAATATAATTGGTCACTTTCTGAATGGACTTAAATGTATTTTGAATTTTTTAAGTTGAGAAGAGAGTCACGTGTTTCTACAACATTCAATCCCTAACATGTGGATGAAGAAGAATGTCAGGACTAAATTGCTCGATGCTAAAAAAGTTAAGGACCAATTTGTGAGTTTACTCCTTTTTTAAACTTATACTCCATCTGGTCCTATTTTATAAGACAATTCAAATAAAAACACACATAGTAAGAAAAGTAATTAATGCATTGATTTTCAAGAAATTACTCTACAATATTACAACTTTACCCCTATTTAAAATTAAACTTCACTACCATGTAATTGTGTTACTTTAAAACTTTTAATAGTCAACAAGGGCAAATATGAGAAAAAACAATAAATGCTTCTAGATTTGTGTACTTTGTCTTATAAATAGATAAAAAAAGCTTTAAACGTTGTCTTATAAATAATACCGGAGGGAGTATATTCTAAAATATTATGATTTGTCACGATGAAAATAAAAGAGATATGATATGATTTTTATTTAAATTTTGAAGTTTATATATTTATTACACAATAAATGTATTGAAATTTACTTTATGTTCATTAATTAAAATAACTAATTATTTTTTAAAAATTCAATTTCTGTAAAATTGTATATATACCAGTATTTACACTAGTGCCATGCACGGGAGTTAGTTTAATTTTTTATTAATTTTAAAAAATTATTATATTAAATTATGTAAAAAATTAATTAGATTAATCAATTATTTGAGACTTATTATTGAGAGTGACATGTAAATTTTCCTAGCCGACTCAATTTTTATAAAATTGTATATATATGTCAAAAGAAACGCTACACATCCCAAGAAACACAATTTAGTGCATACAGGATAGGCAAAATTATCAGGCTTTATTGCTTGGAGGTGCATGAGTTATCATACATTTTATCAAAAGTACCAATATCCATATTTGCCTGATTGTTGTTGATGATAATATGGTGGAACGGCATCCATTTCCCACAGATTTCTGCACAAATCTCAAAATGTTTAAGTAAATGAAATAAAATTTTCAATAAATTTTAGGCTAAGGTATATGCTTTTTAATTATTTTGAAAACTAATATAAATATCAATTAGCACATACTTTTTTTGGTATTTTAAGAAATAAATACTCTTTAATTAAAAAATGTAATTAAATTAATTTTTTAAAATAACATAAATTTAGGAAAAAGAAAAAAATTGAATTGTTCATAAGATAAAAATTACTTCTATTTTTTTTTAAAAAATATTTCATAACACACATCATTACATATCTTCATGTAATTGAATAATAATAAAATGGACTTAATTTTTATTAAAGTCGCGTTTTAAACATATAGGATTAAACCAAACGCACTAGAAAACTTTAACCTATAATTTCTCTTTCGAATTCACCTCTACAAATCTCCAAATTCATGTTCTCAAATAAAAGAGTCCCCAATTATTACATAGATGATAATTTGCCATCGTTTATCCTTATTATTATTATTGGGAAAAGGACGTTAAATAAATGCTCTTTTAGTGTTATTTTTTTATATATAAAACTCGAACCTCATACTTTAATTTACTTAAATAGAATAAAAAAAAACAAATTAATATATATAGAGCGTGTTTGATAAAACTAGCTAAAAAGCTAGCTGAAAGCTGAAAAACTCGGTAAAAGCTTAAAGTTAGTTGAAAGCTAAAAAGTTGTAGAATGTGTTTGGTAAAACTAGTTGAAAATGGTAAAATGACATTTAAGGACAATATTAATTATTAAATAATGATAAGTGAGAGTGGTTGAAGACTGAACTTGTAATTAATTTTCAGCTAGTAGCATAAAATTGAACCTTTTTAAAAAAAGCTACCCCAAGTAGCTTGTAACTACCCAAAAAATTACCTTCCCAAACACAGTTAAAATAGTTTTAGCTACTATTTTTAGCTTTTAATTAGTTAAAAATAACCATTAGACTTTGTACAACTTCTTTCTTCTTTTTATTACAGTAGTATTGGAACGTGCAAATGTGAAATTTGAAATAAATGGTTTCACTTATATTCTACCAAACACGGGCTCAAAACTCTAGCAAAAATAAATAAACCGAGAAAGAAAGCAAACAGCAAAATAGTTTGAGAAAGAATGGTCAGTGAAATTGTTCCAAAGTCAAAAAGGGTGCAAATAAGGAGACGGCTATATGCTCCTCCTAATATATATCCCAAATGGTATGATGAATTTTTTATCCCTTTTTTTATGGTTTTTCAATAAAAATGAAGTCAAAGTAAAAAATAACACATCCAAGAAAGTTTGTCGTAGCCATCATCATCAAATTCAAAGGGGGCTGAAGAGGTAACACACGATTCGATGGGCTTGAACGCATCTGATTGTGATCCGTGGGGAATAAGAGACGTTGGAAACATCAACAGTGGAGGAGTGACGTGGCATTGATGGAGATGGAGTTGAAGAAAAGAAAAATGATAAGTGGGAAACTGCACTGCTTCATTGAATTTTCAATCCTCCCATTTGCACCATTTGCATATACCACATAGAGATATAGGTGGGGCCCACACACCCCATCATTCTACATTGAAATTCTGAATTTGCCTTGCCGTCCAAACTCAATTTTAAAGTCAATAATCTTATTATTTATCTTCTTTTATATAAAAAGCTCCTACAAATAATTATAGTGTAATTATAGGATGGACCCTTTTAGTTTGGATCCATCCACCATAAATTTTTAATTTTTTTATTATAAAAAGTAATTTTAATTTTATAATATATATTATTAATTTTTAATATTAAATTTATACTATTTATAGTAAAGGTCTACCGTAAAAGGGTCCATCCTATAATTACCCATATTTATAAAATTAAATTTTTAAATTTATTCTTCATAATTTAGGGGCATCGAATACTATTTTTTATAGAAAAATCAAAGTGTCGATATCTTAAAAATCGATGGAATCGACATTGTTTGCTCTTTCTTTTATCAAATAAATCATGAGTGAGATTTTAATTATTCAAGTAATAATGTGTGATGCCTAAATCATCAACATATGTAAATTTAAGAAATGGACCCTTCGCAGCTCGCACTATAATATATATATATATATATATATATATATATATATTAATAGTGTATATGAAATGGGATTGTTTTGCTTAAGTCAGAAGTTGACGTGAATTGTAAGGCACTTCTTGTTAAGGAGCTATGTTATGTATAATGAGGTCCTGTAGAGAAAAAATGAAATAGCTAACACATTATGATTACGATTAACAAAACTATTTGATAAATTACCTGAAATGTTGTAAGTTGTTAGTTAATTGAACTATAAATATTTAATAAAATCAATTATCAAATTAGCTGAAAAAATGTAAAATAATACAAAATGAACACATATACATAATTTTTTATACAAATAATTTCTATTTTTCTTTTATAAATAAAAATACATTTTTAGGTAATTATAGTTTAATTTACATTTTTTAAATTTACTTTTTGTTTTAGGTATGATAATTATTAAATCATTTTTATTTAAAAAGTAAACTATTTTATTAAAAAATTAAAATGAAATGGTGTAATAATTAAAATAAATTATATAATAGATATACATTGTAAGTATAAAAAAATTTACATTATCTTCAAGTGATATATGTTATCAATTGTCATATTATTTATTGAGTTTACTAATGCATGAACATATTTATTAAATGGTGTGAAGATATATTATTGAATTATAATGTAAACTTTTTTCACATTATTAACAATGTATATCTATTAAAAATATTATTAAAATAATATAATATTAAAAAAAGGAAGGAAGGGTGATAGAAAAGAAAAATAATGAGATATAAGAATTAATGAGATGGTAGATGAGTGAATCCTAGAAAAAAACAGGTAAAAAAAGGACAATTAATGACATGTTTTTATTAAGTTATTAATTAATGATAAAAGTTGAAAAAAAAAATACAATCTTATATTATGAGCTAATGAAATAAATTTATTCACTGAACATTTCAAAATTAGTTAAATAAATTTATAAATCAGTCAATAACCAAACATGCTTATATGTTATGCCAAACACAATCTTTTACATAGGCGTCAGCGTCACTCTTGTATAGCTTGTTTAAATTGGCAGTTGGCACATTTACATGAATGAAATGCTCTTTAATAGTATATCACATTAGGGCTATTTTGTTTGTGCATAAAAAAAAAAGTTATTTTTTTAAAATATTTTTTAAATTTCTTAAAAAATTAATTTTTATTTTAAAAATTATTGTATAATTTGAAATAAATTTTTGTTTGGTTACACTCATAAAAAAAATATTTTATTTGTGAAAATAAAAGCCTCCGCATTTTTAAAAATTTTTCTCTGTCTTCTATAGCAATTGTTTTTTTCAGAAACAACTCTAAATTATTTCTTAAAAAAGCAGAAAATTAATTATTTCATGATTCAACTTTTTGAAAGAAGTCCAGACAAACATATTAAAAATTCTTATAAGTTATTTTTTTAAAAAGTAATTATTTTAAAAAATAATTTTAAACAAACAAGCTGTAGGTTAAATTTAAATTATCCACCTTAATCCCAAGGGGTTGGTCGAGTGGAGAGTAAGACAAGGTCTCATATCCATAGTTTCCTTAAAGTGAGGTAAATGTTACTCCTCCGTCCCATTTTACTTGTCTTTTAAGATTGTGACACACGAATTAATGAATATCACTAATATTCTAAGTTTTATAAAAATTATAAACTAATTCTATGCTATACCCCTTATCTCTCATATTAAAAACACATCATTCAAGAAATATACATCAATTAATTGATAAGGGTGAAATTGAAAAAAATCTTTTAATAGTATATTGATATTATAAAACAACAATTAAATTGGGACAATTTTTTTTGCTAAAACGTCAAGTAAAATGAGACGGGTGGAATAGTTTCTAAATAAGTTCTCAACAGTGTTCCCTAGAACTGTGACATCATTCTCTCACCCTAAATTTTTTTAACCAAAAGATTACCCACCCCATGCATGTAAACTAGATATTATTCTTCACCATACTCAGCTGCATAATTTCTTTAATTTCAATTAAAATGTACAATATAGATGTATATGTATGAAATGAAATATTTACATTAATTAAGAATAATTTGAATGTGTGTTAATTAGATATGATCAATTAAGAATCGCTAATTAGTCTCAATTAATTTTATTGAGACAATAGAATATTAATGATTAATCATTTGGTTATAAAATCTTATATGAGAAGGCTTACCAAAAGTTTTTTATATGACTAAATGAGTCTCATGGATTGTCATTCAGGACGGAGACCAAATGAGGTGGTATTTTCTAGTTCTAGTACATATTAGCAACTATTATATGGTCAACTCTAAATAATGTGACAAAAAGTTTTTTTATATATTTTTTACGGTAATAAATTTTATATTGGTTAAAACCAATATTTTTTGTCAAAGATCAAAATCAGCAAGATGTTTTAGGCATTGAAAAAAGTTCTTCCGGCTCACACCTACATACCAAACAATTCCATATCTACAAAGGCACAAACTATGGATTTTAAAAAAAGAAAAAAAGTATATAACCACCTTAAATTTTTCACCTTTTTATAAATAGACATCATGAATTTTTACTTTATCCTAATTAACCCTTAAACTTTTATTATTATTGCAATATGTTATTTAATTAACATAGAGTTAAATAATTAACGAAACCAATCATAATTATTCAAGATTTTGTAACTAAAATATTAAAATAATATAAAATAAAGTCTTAAAAAATAAAAAATAGAAAAAAATCCTAAATTGAAAGAACACATTGTCATGTTTCACTTTTACAATTTCAAATATATTTGAAATTTAACAGAATTCAAAAATAAAAAATTGAAAATTTTACTCTTTTACATGTTTTTAATTTTTGAAACACAAAATATTGAAAATTTGATATTATTTATGTTAATTATTTAACTACATATTAATGAATGGACCTATTGCAATAATGATAAGAGTTTAAGGATCATTGTGACAAATTAAAAGTTCATGGTACCCATTTGTAAAAGGCCAAAAGTTCGGGGTAGTTTTATGTTCCTTTCCCGTTAAAAAATAATATTTACACACCAATTAATATTTGGTGTATTGTACGGACATTTTAAAATTAAATAAAAATATTAAAAATATAAATAAAAAATAAAGAATTGTACATAAGATTTGTATAATTAATCAATTTGAAACAAAAATATTTTCAATTGTAATTGAGAATTGTATAATTTATTTAACTTGTGTTTGGATAGAGAATTTTAGAATTCTCAAAATTGTAACAGATAATGTTGAGTGAATTGTTAAAATGGGAGGAATTGACAATGACAATCTAAAAAATTTGAACATAATTTCAACAGACCACGTCAGCCTAGTGTAACAATGTCAGGTCATCACGTAACAACACCAATTAACGACAATGATTAAAATTGGAAACGAAAAATTAATGAGGGACTAAACTTAGGTGAAAAATTTTATAAGGACTAAACACAAAATTCGCTAATTTTTTAAGGACTAAAAACATATTTAAGCCTTTATTTAAAATATTTTGAATAATTTATTTGACAAAAACAAAAATCATATTTATTTCTCGAATATATTCAGAGAATTAACTTGTATATCGAGATAAATAGACTCTAATTTAATATATCAAAATAATTATTTTATATTTTAATTAATTAAATAATAAAATAAACCATTATTTTTTTATATATTTTTTAAATCGATTTTTTGATATTTTAAAATATTAAATGTTAAAAATTTTAATTTAATAAATTCTATTTTTTATTTTCTAAGTGTGTCCTTAAGTTAAATACATTGTACTATATACTTATAACTTTTTACTATTGATATCATTAATAGAAATTGATTGATTAATCCATGTAGACGTTCAACGGTTTTATTTGCTTTTCATATTAATTTTTTTTACTATTTATAGTTTTTCTTATATAATATCAACCTTTTAGGATTAAGATAAAAATTCTAAAAATGAAAATTTTTATTAAATAAAAAGTATTAATTACTAAGAAATATAAATGAACAACAAACATTTTCTATTTTCAAATTCTTATCATCCATCAAAACCGTTTTCTTATTTACTCATTTTTTTTTTCAGAAAAATCATAATGGTAGCTGGGTTGGTGAATGGTTAAAATCAAGAAATTCAATAATAGTCAGTATGTTACTTAGACTTAGTATTTCTTAATGATATATTTGGTTTAGCGTTGAAATGTAATAAATTTACGTTTTCAATGCTATAAATAATTGCATTGAGAAATCTAAACGTGAGTTTAATTAGTCTGTTTTAACGCCAAATCAAACGCATACTAAATCACTCGTTCAATGTGTTTCATGAAACATACGTAACTCATTTTTAATTATTGATTAGAATCAATTATACGAAACTAAACAGACATGGATATGGAGCCTGGAATCAAAATTTTGGATGATGATACCATGAATGAACAAGAAAAATCAGAGATAGAGAGCCCCGACGGTAAATTAGGAAATAATGATCAATTAATTAAATTTAGAAGAGGATTTTTTTTGCGAAAAGGATTTAACTTATAATAATGTAAGTTACATTAAGTATAATATTTTTGATAATTTTAAATTAAATGTAAAATTTATTTATTTAACCGTTGAATTATAACTATTTATTATTGTGATTATTTGTGTCAAATTTTATAGTAAAATTTTAATACTAATAAATTGATAATTAAATCATTCTTATTTTCAATATATCAACCATTAAAAGTTTTTAATTTTTATATATTAAATTTGAATTCGTATTCTTTAATTAACACATAATCAATTAATCAATATCAAATATAATAAAATATAAAAAAAATCATTAATAAATTAATTTTTACCAATTTAATTTTTTTATATTTTAAATTTAAATATTTTAATTTTATAATTTTTTTTATATATCATAAAAATATCCGTTTGACACTATTGCTAATGTTCCTTAAATTTCTTTCTTAGCAGAAAGATGAGGGGAAAAACATTCCAATATACTCTCCTTAAATAGCTGATAATGTAATCAAATTTTTACACTGTGTTTATATATATATATATATATATATATATATGAATTTGAATGAAATTAATATATAATTGATTTTAATTAAAAACGAGTCTAAATAATATGACTTGTATTTTAATTTTTTTCCTGTTAAAAGAAATTTTATAATAAAATTTAATACAAAATTTTTAGCTCAATGAAAAAGTTACAATTAACTACATTAGGTCAAATATAAATTTAAAGATAAAATTAATTTTATTTCATAATGCACAAATATATTGGTATATATGAATATATTTCATATCACGTTTACGCGTTAAAACTTAAATAGGTACTTAAAAGTTAAAACAAATTCAAATATGTTATAATTAAAATCTCATAAATTCAAGTTGATTATACACTTCAAAGAACCGATTCCATCACCCTTGCCTGATCTCATCAGCCTCGTCAAAGGAAAAAGACAAATCACAAGCTAGGTTTTCAAATTCATTGCGTCATATGAATAATCGCACAACTATTATTTATTTGGATTTTTAACCATTGAGCAACTATCGAACAGATAGTGATAAATCACAATATTACAATAATATAATTTAATTTTAATTCAAACTAAGTGCTATAATTTGTCTTATTATTAAATTAGATTCTAATATATCATTTAAAAAAGTATGATTTCAACATTATTTCTCTTAAAAAACAAATATTTTCTAATAATGTGTCAACAATATTGTGTTTGGCTGCTGTTCAAAAAGAAAATTTTGTGTCTGGTTAATTATATATAAGAAAGTTGTGGGAAAAAAAAGAATAATAAATCATTTTCTCTCATTTAATTATAAAAAATGTAAAAAAAAAAAGGAAAAATTGATTAGGAGGTTACATCAAAGTTTTATTTTCTTAAATAAAGAGAAAATACAAAAATTAAGAAAATAATTCCATTTTTTATTCAATTCCATCAATCTATTTATCTATCTTATCTAATGTGTAATCCACTTATTTCTTTCTCATTTTTTAAGATTAAAAAAGACATGTCAGTATGTCACTACTCATACAGTTTCTTTAATTTCACCTTTTCATTAAACTAAATAAATAGAGATTTTTTATATATTTTTTCTATTTTCTCTTCATTCAAATAATATATAAAATATACTCATTTCCTTATTCTTCTTTTTACTATTTTTCTCAATTTATTTTTTACCCTCTCATGTTTTCTCAATATTAAGACAAAATGTAATTAACTACTATAATGATTTATATCATGCAAAACACTGATCCTTCGGATAATTTGTCAATTCTTTTTTAAAAATATTTAAAATTTACCAAGTATGAAAAGAATAAAATATTAAAATATCTTATGTGAAAATTAAAATTAGAAGTCTACACGCAAGAATGGATGTCATGAGATTTTCAAATAATAGTATTATACACAAAATTTACATTGATTTAGTTAATTAACTAATAAGTACTACTAAATTTAGTTTTGGTATTTGGTTAGGGTAGAAAGAGGTTGGTTTTGAAGTCCAAGGCATCACCATGGTCAACATAGTAATTGTGAGAGGCAAATCAAAATGACATTCATTTATAGTCTTAATTGTGGGGCTCTTTGTGGGGTATAAAAGCATAGGCACATAGGTGTGCTCACATCCTCACCCTCTCTAATCACTCTTTCCTTTGCTTCTCCACTGCAAGGGACAGAGAATCCTCATGACCCTTCTGTTCTGTGGCAATAGCATTTCTCTCTTCCCATTCCTCCATTAATTGATTTCACTCTCCCACAATTGCCATCTCACCTTGCTCTGGCCTTTCCTTCTCTTCAGAATCTGAACAAACATGGCGGCCAAAGGGTCAATCACCCTTGAGGAAATCAAGAACGAGACTGTTGATCTGGTATGTGTATATGCACAAACCCCACTTTTATTTTCTCAAGAAATTCTGTTACTACTCTCTGTTTAGATGTTTCAGCAGCAAAAAATCTTAAAATAGTTTCAATTTTTTTTTCGTTCATGCCTCTTTAACTAACTTCAAGGTTACTTTTTTGCCTATGCCCTCAACGACAGAGAAGTCAAGAATTCTAAATAATCTTAATTTCATCTCATTCAAATTCTCTGGCATCTCAGTTTACTTGAACCATGTTTTTCTCCCAGATAATTTCTTAGTGGGATTGTTCTAACATAAAAGGGGAGTGAAAATTTTTCTTATCTTCGTTTGTTAGTTTTCCTCCCCGTCTGTTTCATTGAGGAGAAAATTAAGGAATAAGCTTGTAAAGGTCTCTCTGGGCATGTTCCGAAAGGGACAGGGTATGTATGATTCCAAAAGCATTTCACAACTATAGGGTACTATTGTTTTTCTTTCAAATTAAGTTTCCTTCATTTTCTCAGCAACCAAACAGATGAACTTTAGGTAACTTTTCTTTTTCCAATAGTGAATCAGTGGATCTGAACGTGTTAGAGCCTCAGAGGCAGATAAGTTGCATTTTTAAATACGCATTACTTTTTTTTTTTTTATTTGTCTAGGTGTGAACATGATTATTTTCTATGACTAATCATATGTCTTTTTCTGTGTCTGCGCCTTGTTTGGAAGGATAGAATTTAAGTACTTTTTCCGTGGTACTTTTAGCTTTTTTTATAATAAAATAAATCTATGAGCAATTTGCCCCATCTGATTCTGATCAACCGTTTTCATAGTAACTCTCACATTGATTTATGATTTAACGATCCTGACACTGTGACACAACAGCGTCCTTAGCTTTTTACTTTTCAACTTGTCCAATTTGTCCTCAATTCCTTTTGCAACTTTCGAGGACACATTATTAAATTGGAGATATGTAACTGTTGCGTGTCAGGAAGTGATTTTGTGATAAAAAGTTACTGACTATGTCGTTATATCAATTAAAAATTAATTGTTACAGTAAGGGTACGATTTGTGCGATATCGTCTTGGGAGTGTGAGGTAATTCGACCCGTGCTTTCTTGTTGGTGCTGTTGTATAATGGAAATTGAAATTGGAATGTAAACAAACGGGTCCTAAGATGTGGAAGCGGTGCAAGGTGTTGTCACACATGGAGTGATAGTTGTGATGTCTCGTCTGACACACACTTTTTGGGTGGTGGAAAGCGCGTCAGTCAACGCTTTTTTGTGATTGGCTGGCGCCTTGCGTGAGCCTCTGAACTGGGAGAGCTCAACCCAAGGGCCTGTTTGGCTCGTAATTTTTAACCGTTGTCCGCCGCACAGTTTTACTTCAACTTTCGTACGTGGAAGTAGAAACCTATTTATTTTTTAAAAAATAAATTTGCTTCTTTTGACAAGAATAAAAAAGGAATCTGTTTGATTCTTTTTCTATAATTTTTTTAGAAAATAGAAACTTATTTATTCGTTCAGAACAGATTAATAATAAATCAGGAATTTAAATAATTGGGCAAAATCAAAATATCAATAAAATAGTACGCTCCTCCCTTTCTAGGCAGTGCTATGTGCGTTTGACTTCATCACTCACTTTGATTTCATACTTGAGACGTATTTGAAACATGTTTGGTTTACATTAAAACCTAAATCACTTCACACAGGTAGAAGATGGAAGTGGTAGTCTTGGAATGCGTTAAGGAATTCAATTTTCTTACTAATATAATTCATTTGTTTACAGGAACATATTCCTGTTGAGGAAGTGTTTGAGCAATTGAAATGTACCAGAGAAGGGTTGTCCTCAGAGGAGGGAACCAATCGGCTTCAAATATTTGGGCCAAACAAGCTAGAGGAGAAAAAGGTACACTTTCTGAATGATTATCACAAATATATACACATTCATTGGCTAATACATTTCAAAAAAACAATTAATTACTAAATGCATTTTATTTTACTGATTTGTTGATATAGGAAAGCAAAATACTCAAGTTTCTCGGGTTCATGTGGAATCCTCTGTCATGGGTCATGGAAGCTGCAGCTATCATGGCAATTGCTCTTGCAAATGGTGATGGGAAGCCCCCAGATTGGCAAGATTTTGTTGGTATTGTTTGTTTGTTGCTCATAAACTCCACCATCAGTTTCATTGAAGAAAATAATGCTGGTAATGCTGCTGCTGCTCTCATGGCTGGTCTTGCTCCAAAGACAAAGGTAATTAATCAATTGAACTTTGTGTGTAATGTGTATGTGTCCTGCACCAAGTAACTATGGATGGATGCATTTGAAGGTTATGAACTCTAAAGTATTGTTAAAAGGTTATTTTTAGAAGTAACCACTTTATGCTTGTTTTTAGGATTGACACAAAATTCTCACACGCTTGCATTGCAGGTTCTTAGAGATGGTCAATGGAGTGAGCAAGAAGCTGCAATTCTAGTCCCTGGAGACATCATAAGCATCAAACTAGGTGATATTATTCCTGCTGATGCTCGTCTTCTTGAGGGTGATCCTTTAAAGGTGGATCAATCTGCTTTGACTGGAGAGTCACTTCCAGTGAATAAGAATCCTGGGGATGAGGTTTTCTCTGGCTCAACTTGTAAACAAGGTGAAATTGAAGCTGTTGTCATTGCAACTGGTGTCCACACATTTTTTGGGAAAGCAGCTCACCTGGTGGATAGTACCAACCAAGTTGGACATTTCCAGAAGGTGCTTACAGCAATTGGAAACTTCTGTATTTGTTCCATTGCAGTTGGTATGTTGGCTGAGATCATAGTCATGTACCCAATTCAGCACCGAAAGTACAGAGATGGAATTGACAACCTTTTGGTCCTCTTAATTGGAGGAATTCCCATTGCTATGCCTACTGTGTTGTCTGTGACAATGGCCATTGGTTCTCACAGGCTTTCTCAGCAAGGTGCTATCACCAAGCGAATGACTGCCATTGAAGAAATGGCTGGAATGGATGTCCTTTGCAGTGACAAAACGGGTACACTAACACTTAACAAGTTGACTGTTGACAAGAACTTGATTGAGGTCTTTGCAAAGGGTGTAGACAAGGAACATGTGTTGCTTCTTGCTGCAAGGGCTTCCAGGACTGAAAACCAGGATGCAATAGATGCTGCTGTTGTTGGAACTCTTGCTGACCCAAAAGAGGTTTAACTTCTTTTCAATTGCATCAATTGCTATATCTCATTTCATTTTAAGAAAAAATGTTGATGTGGCTGATTATGTTAACCAAATATATGTCCTGTGCAGGCAAGGGCTGGGATAAGAGAAGTGCACTTCTTCCCATTCAATCCTGTTGACAAGAGAACTGCTTTGACTTACATTGATTCTGATGGAAATTGGCACCGTGCAAGCAAAGGTGCTCCTGAGCAGGTAACCTCATAATTCAATTGTTCATTATTAGTGAGATTTCTAGTTACTTAATGGATGCTAACATATTTTTGTGATCACAGATAATGACCCTATGTAACCTCAGGGATGATGCTAAAAAGAAGATCCATGCTATCATTGACAAGTTTGCAGAGAGAGGACTTCGTTCACTTGCTGTTGCTAGACAGGTTTTTATAGCTAGTCTTCATGTTCGACGCTTGTGTTAAAGCTTTGCATTTCCTTTCACTGAGCCCCTTGGTCTGTTGTGCTACTTCTGCAGGAAGTTCCTGAGAAAACAAAAGAAAGCGCTGGTGGTCCATGGCAGTTTGTTGGTTTGTTGTCACTGTTTGACCCCCCAAGACATGACAGTGCTGAAACTATTCGTAGAGCACTTCATCTTGGTGTAAATGTGAAGATGATTACTGGTAACTACTCCATTTCATTCCCTCTCCCGTCCCCCCTTTTTTTCCACAGAGAGTCCCTTGTATCTAATGATATTTCTTATCAAGCATCCTCAAGTTAAAATCCTGAGTTTTGTTCTACTTTTTTAGGTGATCAACTTGCCATAGCTAAGGAGACTGGCAGGAGGCTTGGGATGGGAACTAATATGTACCCATCTGCTACCTTGCTTGGTCAAGACAAAGATTCAAGTATTGCTGCACTTCCAGTAGAAGAGCTGATTGAGAAGGCAGATGGATTTGCTGGAGTATTTCCAGGTTATTCTCTTTATCATTTTCTATGATGATTTTTTTATTTTCTTCTTTCCTTCTTCATATGTTCTTTGAAATGATATACCTTCTAATTCTGTCGTTATGACACCTACAGAGCACAAATATGAAATTGTAAAGAAGTTGCAGGAGAGGAAGCACATTTGTGGAATGACTGGAGATGGTGTCAACGATGCTCCTGCTTTGAAGAAGGCTGATATCGGAATTGCTGTTGCTGATGCTACTGATGCTGCAAGAGGTGCTTCTGATATTGTCTTGACAGAACCAGGATTGAGTGTTATTATTAGTGCAGTCTTAACTAGCAGAGCTATTTTCCAAAGAATGAAAAACTACACGGTTGGTTGCAGTCTGCTTTCTTCATGAACATAATCTCTTTTGCTCATGCTTTTTCCAAATTAACACTATTTTGCATTATTTTCTTTGTATTTCAGATATATGCAGTATCCATCACAATCCGTATAGTGGTAAGTGGATAGTAATTTTATAATTGTAGGTAATTTGTTTTGACGATAAATGAATGAATATTAATCAGTTTGGGTTCCCATTTTTTTTTCCTTAATGCAGTTTGGATTCATGTTCATTGCATTGATCTGGAAATTCGACTTCTCTCCTTTCATGGTTTTGATTATTGCCATTCTAAATGATGGTAAAACTCTTAGCCGATATTTCTCTAAATTAGACTTAAACTCTGTTCATTACTGTGCTGATTGACAATGAAAATCTGACACAATAATTGTCAAACTAATAGGAACAATCATGACAATTTCAAAAGATAGGGTGAAGCCATCTCCCCTGCCTGATAGCTGGAAACTGAAAGAAATATTTGCTACTGGGATTGTTCTTGGAAGTTACTTAGCACTTATGACTGTCATATTCTTCTGGGCAATGAAAGAAACTCATTTCTTCCCTGTAAGAATTTTTAACTATACTATATTCAAGTGCTTGGTTTGGATCAAATATATAACATATACTTGATTATTTTTCAGGATAAATTTGGAGTTAGACACCTTACTCATGATGAAATGATGTCTGCTTTATATCTACAAGTCAGTATAGTTAGCCAGGCTCTTATATTTGTAACTCGTTCCCGTAGTTGGTCCTTTGTTGAACGCCCTGGAATGTTATTAGTCTGTGCTTTCATTATTGCTCAACTGGTAAGGATGATGCTCCATTTAATCTTACAGAGTTCTTTATTGTAAGCATGCAACTAGAATGTGTTCCAAATAGGACCTTGCTTGTTTCTTTTTGTCAACTCATATGAGAGAAGGGTGGAATGAATAATATTTTGACCATATGGTCTTGCAGATTGCTACAGTCATAGCAGTATATGCTGATTGGGGATTCGCAAAGGTTAAAGGAATTGGTTGGGGTTGGGCAGGAGTCATCTGGCTCTACAGTGTTGTCTTCTATGTTCCACTTGATTTGATGAAGTTTGCCATCCGCTACATATTGAGTGGCAAGGCTTGGTTAAATCTGCTTGAGAACAAGGTATTTGTTAATTAGCTTTTTCTCTTTCTCAATATGATGAAGATTTTCATGAGTATATTTGAATTGTGTTTCAAAATGCATGACAGACTGCCTTCACCACCAAGAAAGACTATGGTAAGGAAGAGAGGGAAGCTCAGTGGGCTCTTGCTCAAAGGACCCTGCATGGACTTCAACCACCAGAAACTTCAGGTATTTTCAATGAAAAGAGCAGCTACAGAGAACTCTCTGAGATTGTTGAGCAGGCCAAGAGAAGAGCTGAAGTTGCAAGGTAAGCAACCACACCCTTGAGTCCGAGACTTGTAAGATTTACTATAAAAAATTTGAGCTAGTCTTTTGTTGGAACTAATACATGAAATATCTTTCTTTTACAGGCTTCGTGAGCTTCACACACTTAAGGGACATGTGGAGTCTGTGGTGAAGTTGAAAGGTCTGGACATTGATACAATTCAGCAGCACTACACAGTGTGAAAAACACACTAAAATTGTAGATAATAGAAGGGCCAAAATTCAAAGGAAGGCCTAACTGCATTAATGCTTACTAGGAAGAGAGTTAGGCTGTGATATAGCTTTCTCTCCCAGTCTGTTTACCCTTTTTCATGTATTTTCAGTTCTGGCTAAATGGATGTCTTTGCCTTCTTCCTGCCTAATGATAGGAGCAAAACTAGTGTTAGTTTCAGTTTTTGCTTTGCTTTGCTTTTTCCCTGCTTTCATATGGTTTTGGTGATTCCTCATTTGTATGCCACATTAAGATGGCAGTGATCAGTAAATGTCAATATTGAGAATTTTAAAGGTGGGGTGAATAAGAGCATTTTGAAGGTTTTATCAGCATCTTCCAAAATTTAAAACCTATAATTGGTTTCAATCTAATTTTATTTTCTTACCTTTAGGAAGCACTCAAAAAAAGATCTCTAATAATACGCATTTATAAATGCTTACAGATAAATCTACATGTAAAACAAACTAGGGAGATTGTGGTATGTATGATAATGCTTAGCTAATTCTTGAAAGAAGTATGGCATAATCTTCTCTCTTTCTATTTAAAGGAGGGAAGTTACAAATTTCAAAGAGTTATTGTATTTGTACAGCATGAAAATGACAACACCATACAATAACCACGTGTCCCTAGCTCTTTTATAATAAAAAAAACATAAAAGAAACAAGTGAAAATTGTCACAATCACATCAAATGAACTTATTTAAAAAATAAATGAAATATATTTGAAATTGCTTTAATTTCTTTTCACATCACACTGTGACCGCTTCCCCCTTTAATCTTCTCTCCCATTTTCTCAAGTTAAACTGTAGACCCTTTTCTTCTTGATTGAGTCCTTCAATCTCCACATCCATCTTTAGGTTTCCTCTCTTCTTCAACAACGTGGAGATGGAATTTGGAATTGGGGAGATCAAATCACAAAATGGATGATGGGGAAGCTCTCTAGTTGTGGCTCCAAAAGTTGATGTTAGTTGTTGTTATGGAAGTATATAACTGATAAACGTTTAGTTTATAACCAAGTAAAATAATGTTTATAACTTTTTAATATTCAGTTTATAATCAATGACAAACTTGAAAGAGAAGCACCTAACTGACACATTTCGTGCAAGAGAAGCACCCAGGCTCAATTCAAGAGAGATGTGTGGTAACCTAGGAAAATGAGAGAAAGGAGGATTTAAACACAAGTATACTCAATCAGTCAATCTAATCAATTGAAGGAGTCATCTGAAGAAGAAGAAAGAGAGAATGGAGGGTACACACGTCGATTGATTTAGTTCTTGCACATTTTTTTAAATTAAAAAAGGGTGACGCGTGGCTATTGTAGGGTGTTGTACATTTTCATGTTGTACAAATACAATAACTCAATTCGAAATTCAGCTTTTGTCAAACTGATGTATCGAGAGACTTAATGATTCTTTGTTATTTTTTCAAGATTTGGTAAACTAGAAAAATTGATATTCAAAGAATTGAGGTTAAGAAATTAATATATATGCTTAAGAATGATGAATAATTTTGTTTGAATAATTAATACATTAAATTAATTTTTAAGAAATTAAAAAAAGTCTAATCACAACCAATTATATACAACAGGATTTTTGAACCCTCAAATTTGATTTTTTTTTTTTTTTGGGTCGAGCTACATTTGATTTTTCATGCTTTTTTTTTGGGTCAATTTCTCATGCCATTGGAACGGACTATTTTTTATTGGGCCTCTACCATAATTTACTAGCCCCTTTCAAGTACAAATGGCTTTGACCAGAAAAAAAGTACAAATGGCTATTTTGAGCCCAAAAAAAATGTGCTAATGGCTATTCTACTAACGGTCAAAATATGAAGAGAAGTGTTATTTGTGCATTAAAGATATACAGTAATATATACAATGGTGAGTGAGAAAGAGAGAATCTGGGAATGTAATGAGTGATATAATGAAAAATGATATAAAAAATGTGTTACACATATGAAGTATTGCAAATTTTGATGGTATGAATAATATTTCTCAAATATAAATTTCAAATACTCTACCCTGGAGCAGTTGCAGGCATGGGGGTGGAGGTTCATTCACGTAATTACACTTGCGGATAATAAGTATATTATCATTTTTTTTCATAACAATAAATTATATATTTCTTTTTTTAACTTTGTCCCACTTGTTCAATATTTAATGTACACTTTTGAAGGCTAGTCTTAACACTATTTGGTAAAATAAGAGAACTAAAGAAGAGAAAGGAGGAAAAAGAAAATAAATATAAAATAGAGATAATTTTTATGTTGTTTAGTATAAGAAAAATAAGTGTGAAATAAAAAAGAAATAGAGAATATTAGTTATTTGTTTAGATAAAAGTGATAGGACAGAATTTTTTTATTACTTTTTCAACTGTCTTTTTAATAAACGTACTAGTATATTATAATCGATTTTTTATAATTCAAAATCGATTTTCTTTGACACTTTTTTAACATCTGCCCTACAAACTATAGTTATTGAAATGCTAAAAAAAAATCGATTTTCTTTAAATTTTCCTCATCACGCATCTAATTCTAATGACTTTAAACTTTAAAGGGTCAGTTTGGAGGTAACTTCTGCAGATGTACTTGTAGGTGAAAAAAAATGAATGAATCAAAGAGGTCAAATGCATTTAACTTCTTCATAAGTTGAAATTGGTCTTTGTAACTCACCTACTCCAAAAGCTCTCTCATTTAACTTCTCCATAAGTAACTAATTTCAACTTATGGAGAAGTTAAATTCATTTGACATCTTTGATCTATTCTATTTTTATCACCACTTCTGCATAAGTTTCATCCAAACAGGGCCAAAATCTAGTACAAATTACATATTCTTCAAGTTTTTAAGTTGTTCAAAGCATATGTTTTTAACTTAAAACAGATTACTTGAAAAAAAAAAAACAAACAAACAACTTTCATTTTTTAATATAATCTATTTATATTTTTGTAATAAATTTCTTATACTTTTTGAAATGAGACTATTTTTCTTTTAGTCGTGATTTTCTAAGGGGTTAAGTTAACTCTTTCAATATAATATGATAAAGAAAAATTAAACCCCTTATATTAGAGCAAACTAATAGAAATCTTGAAATGTGGGAGAGAGAATTGGTTTTTATGAGATTGTACCTGAGAGGTGTGATTCTATCCAAAAGGCCTAATTAAGGCCTTTGAACTTGTGCAATTCCAAGCTTTTTATATACAAATTATTTCTCTTACTTTTAGTTGATGTGAATCTTCTTTATTTTCAGCATTCCTATCAAGTCCCTAGTAAAATAGCTTTGCTTGAACCTATTGTGACCTGCCTTCAATCTCTAGCTAGCCTGCGTTTGTATTTCAATATTTTGAGTCTTAAAGGTCATATATATGTCAATCTTCATTTATTAATTGCATGGGTTAATTTATATTTCTTTTCTCATGCCTCAAAGACCACATTTTTTTTCCCATCAATTCTTCCCTTGGATCATCAATAGGCCATGAAGCCACATGCATGGGTTCCAAGTGATTTTGACGGTAGTATGTGACCGAAATACTATATAAAATATGTTGGAGAAATGCAAAATAGAGAAGAATGGAATCTAAAAATGAAACATGGCAACCAAATAATGACAAGATATGCCAGGGAGGATGCTACTGCTCATATACAATCTTGAATTTATAGAAGTGTTAAATTGCCACTTTATCTATTTATTTGTGGGAATTTAATTAACTTATTTTACTATGGTATTAATTAGTTAATTTTAGTGTGACACAATTTCCCTTACTTATTGTAGGACTGATGATTCGAAAAAAGTTAAAATTTTCATGGATAGAGGTTTTTTTTTTTTTTTTTTAAGAAAATGATAAGAAAATAAGATGAATTACAAACTAAAACACACACAAGGTAAAAAAGAAGGCTAATTATACAGTGGACTCTATGAGTTTGGGTCCATGGTAGACCTTTACCATAAATAGTATAAATTTAATATTAAAATATTTATTAATATATACTATAAAATTAAAATTACTTTTTATAGTAAAAAAAGTTAATGGTCTATGGTGGACCCTTTGAGTTGGGTCCACCGTATAATTACCCCAAAAAGACCTCATGCATGACTCAAACAGATTTTTTTGAATAGCTTACACTAATTCATACATAGTTGTATCACTATGCATGTATTGAGCATAGTTTCACATCATTAATATGGACGATCTTTATGCATAGTCGTGTATATCATTATTAGCATCTTCGTTTATTTAGATCTTTATAAATAAAGGACTAAAAGGGTTAATAAGAGAAAGAGAACATTCAGGAGAGATACCCTAGCTCACATAAGTTTTTGTGACCTAAAAACCCTAATTCAATGTGTTGTCTTAAAGAGTGCTCCAACAAGGAAGCAATCGAGTGATTGAAATACACTTAAGGTATGTTTGTGAGTTGAATTTTGGAGGGAAATGGAAGGAAGAGAAGAGTTTATTGGAAGCCCTTCCCCCTTGTGTTTGTGAGTTTGAGTATTTTACAAAGTATTTCCCTCTCCTTCTCCCCCTACCTTCTCCCTCCAATCCTTCCCTTTCCCTCCTCTCTAAACTCACAAACACACCCTTAGGTAAGACCGAGATTCAAAGTGAGGGACGACATTAGATTTATCTTTTATCTCTTTCATTTCACTTATATTGATGAAACTTCTAATAGGATCTCTTTTTCTTGTTGTTTTTATGATGATTAATTAAATCCCTTAACTAAGGTCAAGGGTTATTGTTATGGATTTCCAATATACTCTATTATATTGTTTTACTTCTCTACAATTGGTATTTCTTTTTGTTGCGTGTTTTACTTCCATTGATTAGTTCAATTCTTTTCTACCAATCCAATTGATGGCTATATTAATGAGCTCCTTAAAGACTTAATGCATATCATTATTGTCTTCTTGCGTGGACCATATATGGGATTTCAATTATAGGCATAGTACATCAAGTATGTAGCTATATAAAAGAGGGAGTGGTAATTAACTCTTAGAGAGGAAATTAAACTCCGTTTTCTTGACATAGGAATCTATAGTGTTTATTTTTTTATTTTGAACTTTATAAATAATTTTCATCACATAGAATTCTAGTCGCAATAAGCTTAAGTGTTGGAACTTTGTTCAAAAGGCCTTAGGCCCTTGGATTTGGATATTTATATATGCAACTCCAAGCTATTTATGTACGCTTTATGTCTCTTACTTTTAGTTGATTTGAGACTTCTTTATTTTCCAACACGTTTGAAGTTTTGGAGAAACTAGATATAAACATATGTCTCACTTTATTTTATCTTTAAAACAAAATAACTCAACTTGCAATTTTTTTTTTCGTTTTCGCTCTCTAATTCTTTATCATTCATAAATATTTTTTATTATAATTTTATTTATTTTACAATTTTTATTGATATTAATTATTTGGATAATTGAAGCATCATAATTTAAAAAATAAAATAAACAAAATATTGAAAAGATAATAGATGGTTGAGTTCTAGGAGAGAAAAATTTATATATATTAAACCAAAACATAAAATATGTGATAAAGGGAAGGTGTTATTAAGTCAACTACAATGCATGGTTCAGTTTTGATCTATGATAAACTGATTGATAAAGTGTGTGTTTGTTTTGGTGTTTGGATTTCACAAAGCCAAGGCTGACTTGAGGGGAGGCCGGTAAAACAATTATTTTAGGTCTCCCTTATTACAATATCTCAAATTATTTTACATATATTTTATGTATTAAAATTAAAGGTAAAATAATATGCTTGTAATTTTTGTAAAATTAAATAAATTTGATTTTGATTCATATAACTTAAAATTGGTGCGTTAAATCTCTCTTAAATCACCCCAAATTAGTTTTTATCATGTGTGTTTTTAGTCTCCGGTATTTCTTATCAAATGTATTTTTAGTCCCTAAAGAGAGGGTGCTAAGAATTAATTTGAAATGATTTAAGAAAAAAGAAGCTCAACACATTGATTTTAAATTATAAGAACCAAACTCAAATGTACTTAAATTTATAAGAATTAAAAACATATTTACACAAAATTTAATAAAATATTTATATCAAATATAAAAATATTACTAATTATTAGTTAATATATAATAATAAAAAATATCTTTTTCTTATAAAAAATAAAATTTTAATTTAATATAATTTTCTTTACTTAAAAATAGACTCATATTTTTTTATAAAAAAATATATGTCATTTCAGGTGTTTTTTTTGTTGGAAGTAGGTTTTCATTTTATAATTAACTTTAGGCCTACATATTATAACATTTATGTTGGGCCAGTCCTGTACAAAACAATCATTTTTAGTGTGAAAAATGTGAGTTTACCACGTTTTAATATTAAATTAAACGTGTCTGAAATATTATTTTTAACGTCATTTTTGAACAATTATAGAGGAGACTTCAGATTTATATAACAGCAGTAATAAGAGCAGATAATCAATATATTATTAACATATGAAGCGCCTTGTGAATAAACGGACTGTTAGCATATTCTTGTGGGGGCGTCTGTGTACGCCAATCTCACACCACAAGTCACGCTCTAATCATGAGGGGGTAACTGGCTAACTAGTGGAGCCATGCCAATTGTCAAATCTGAGATAAATATTCAACAAGGAAGGAGAGGGAGCTAGCTGCACAAAAATCAGCTGCTTCATGTGAAGTCATATTAGCACAAATCAAAGTGATCGAGACTGAGAGCAGAGCAATTATTATTATTATTATTATTATTATTATTATTATTATTATTTGTGGGTTTCTAGGCAGGTAGTGACAAAGCATTGCGTTGTCGTTTTCAATCTCCTCCACTCCACTCCACCGAAAAAAAGGTGGAGTCCGTACAGACAACAATGTGATCCTGAAATGGAGGCCGTGGAGCAATCCATGCCTATCGTTTAGCAATAGCATCAATATGAATATGTATGTATATGCTGCAACTGTTCTTCCCATTAATTAAATGTCAATCTGTATACTTTGCATTCCACGTGATGCCACTGTTCAACTATGCTATCCCGGAATTACGCAAAAGTACAAAACTCAACTTCCTGAATAATGCTCATGGAGGTGTCCCTCAAAATCCAACCATATCTTTTTATTTATTTATATCACTAGCTGGATGGAAATTTATAAGAGAAATGAAATTTATACACCCTATAACCATATAACTAAGGGAGATAAAGAGAAAAAAGAAAATGAAGAAAAAAAATATATAAGATGTGATAGGTGATTAGTGAGGAATCCATATTTGCTACAATTATCAATTTTCAGTCAATAAATTTGAGTCATCTGATCAAAATCGAACGGTTCAGATGAAAGGATGTCTTTTTAAATATGTTGAACCGTCCGATTTTGATTGAATGATCCGGATTCATTGACGGCGTGAATACACCAATATAGTGACGGGAGTAAATCTGGGTTTGAGATATGGAAGGAAAAAATTGGGTTATATGAAGTGTTGTATATTTTAGTTGTAGAAATTTATTATCTCAAAATATAGGGTCTGTCTAGGGTGAAACACCTCATAAGTGTTTTATTGGTGACACACAACTTTAATACCATTGGATTGAGTAATTTTTAAATGGAAGGCTAAGATCAATTACTGGATACCTACTAAACCAAAAAATAATAAATTGCAGTTAAGGCCCTCCATATTTTAGTAGCATAAATTATTGGAATGTTTGAATTTGCTCGTAAACCATTCATGGGATGTATCCTTTGATTCCTTTCCTTTCCGTGGCTTTATCCGCCCTGTTTAATGAGCTTTGTAATCATTGTAATGGAAATTAAACGTTTACTACCCTCTATAACATGACATAAACAGTAGCTTCGTTAGATGTTTTTTTGAAATAATATTCCATTTAATTAAATAATTTTGAAAAAATAATTTAATTAAAATAATTTTGAAACGGCCTGATTATGTGTTATATATTATTAAAATAGTTTAATTAAATTATTTTGAAATAATACCTTATTTCTATATTGAAATAATTTTAAAATATAATATATGAAATGAATCTTTGATTTTATATCAATATAAATTATTAAATTTGTACTAAATGATGTTAATTTATTGAAATAAATTAAATATTAATGATATAAAAAAATATTATTAAATAGAAGATAAGTTTTGTGCATCGCATGGATTCCATACTTATACAAGGGAATAAGGTGTACTTTTTTCTGTGTACTATTTATTAATGAAGATAATATTTTAATAATTAATTTTTATATTTTATTGAAAAAATAATATTTTATTGTGTTAGGATCATTTAAAATAATTTTTGATAAACCAAAGTATTGTGGCTCAGTTCGCAACGCAGACTGAGATTGTGGGAAGAGCTCTCGGTTCGATCGAGGGGTGAGCGTGGGGCGGGTTTTGTCCATCCCTATAGAAAAATATCACTATATCACTATACAACTTTATGTATGGAATGTGTTTTCAAAGTAGATAGAGCCTCTATATATCATAGAGGAAAGTTAAATTAAAAAATCTCTAGAAAATTAAAATGTTGTTAAGCCTTTAAATAATATAAAATTATAAATATTAAATATTAAATTATATATATACACACACACACACACTTATATGGGACGCGTTGGGTAACCCAAAGATTAACCAGAACCCGTCCTTAACTCGATACCGGGTTATTGAATGAGACCCGATCTAACCCTAATCTTTCATGTGGGACAGGGTCTAACCCAACCCGAGTTGCTTGGGTTAGGACAAGTCAGTCGGACGGGTCGGGTTTTGCTCACCCCTAGTTCGATCCCCACTAAATACACTAAACAAATATCATCAAATTTATTTATGTTAATGTTACTCCCTACGCGCCATTATTTGCATCACAATTATATTTGAGAAAGTCTTCTATCATTTTCTCAAATCAATTCCTTCATAATACTCTTTTTAAAAAGTGGTAATTGATGTGAAATAAAGTGTAAAATAAGGAAGCGTGAAAAAATCATTACTCTTTTTTAAGAGTATTAAAATGTTGAAAGATCATTTTTGGGGAATGAGAAGTGTAGGAAATAGAGAGATATAAAGGAAAAAAAATAAAAGGAAGAAATGGTAGAAGAAGTGATAATTGATGTGATAGAAAAGAAAAAAAGGGATAAAAATATACGGTGTGAAAGAATTTTATATATTTTATAATTTAAATTAAATATATTTTTTTATATATTTTTTTATCTTTTAATCTTTAAAAAACATTAAATTCATGTACTCTTAGTCCTTAAAGATATATTGAAAAGCACCTAAGATGCATTGTTTTATCTCTTACATTGATATGATCTATCGTGTTGCCAAAATTTAGAGTAACTATTTTTACCTAATAATATTCAATATTGACAAAAAATTGAGTAATTATTTCATGAAAATACTTATACATGTTTGAATCCTCTCAAGCAAGGTCTAAGACGATTGCTTCTCGTGGAGGATACATGTTGTTTACACAAAAAAAAAATAATACATTTTATTGGCTCATGCACTAGAAATTTCAATTTTTCACTAATCTTATCAGGTAACTTCTTTAAATTTCGTCAGTATCTGTAATTGTAATTTTACTATAATAATATTTTTATTTATATTTCTGATTCTAGTACAATATATATGAAGTATAATGAAGTCTCTATGTGATTAAATTTTTTCATAATATACTTAATAAAATAATTAAATTTTATTTATAATAATATTATACATAGTTTAAAATAATTAAAAGTTTTTAATTTTTAATAATTTATTTAAATATTATTAAGTAGACCAATATATTATAATTGTTTTATATTTTTAATTTTGTATAAATTTGTTCTATAACATTTTCTTAAACGACAATGCAATATTGTTATTATAATTTTTTATTATGTAATTATATACAGTCATTTAATATAAATTATATTTTTAAAATTAATTTTTTTATACAACATAAATTTAGAACGGTCTAAAACTAGTATATACTAAGTGAGTGTTGCAGCACACTTTTCTGTTTTACACACAAATCTAAAATTTCCTTGTGTGCATGTGAGGATCACATCGTCTTTTCCATCTATGTGGGTCCTCCAAAGCTGACAAAGAAGGGTAATTATATGGTGGACCATTTGAGTTTGGGTCTACCATAAAGTATTAACCTTTTTTATTATAAAAAGTAATTTTAATTTTATAATATGTATTAATAAATATTTTAATATTAAATTTATACTATTTATGGTAAAGGTCTACCATGGACCCAAACTCATAGAGTCCACTGTATAATTACCCGAAAAAGAATTTTCACTGGCTTTCCTTTTATCTTTTCCTGTAGGCCTCATACAGCAATTGCCATGTTATAAAGGATAAATCACAAAATTTAAGGGTCTGTTTGGTTTGCATTTTCATTTTCTGTTTCCTGTTTTCTGAAATTTTACAAAGAAAAAACTGGAAATGCCGAAAACAAAAATTTGCTGTTTTCAGCATTTCCAGTTTTTCCTTTGTAAAATTTCAGAAAACAGAAAAGAGAATGAAAACAGAAAACGTTTCCTCAAACCAAACAGACCCTAAGATTCCTACTTCACCCAGTCATTGAACCCACGATAACAGGTCAATTTCATTTAAAAATGGTGTTTCACGGGTGACATCACCCTAGAAGTACCCTAGAATATAATAATACCCTGGCTGCATTTTCATTCTTTGGCGAATATTTCAGTTTTTCCCCCTAACTTCACGGGTTATTGTTTTACTTGTTTAAGAATGAGCTTAATTAGATATGGTTAGGTTGGTACGGATTTCGCTAATGTTTCAGTAATGTCATAATATCTGCTTTCTATTTATATATTCAGGTTTATACGGATTCTAATAAGATCTTTTAAATTAATTAAAATGGGATCACAGGATAAAAGATCCAGATGAAAAAAAATCTATATCCTCATGTATATTCGTAATGGGTGGCCGGTTATTTATAAAATGAGTGATAATAGATATTATACTCCCTATCTTGTGGATATCTATATATTCATTAAAATAAATTTTTATATTAAATATATTTAAATATTAAAATTTTTTTATTATTTTATGATGTGATATAGTTTATTTTATAACACTATTTTTAATATATTAGTATATAATGATAATTTATATATATAATATTAAGACAATATGATATTGTCTCTTTCTTTTTTATAAAATTTAAATTCTTAATCATTAATGGATACTCGCTACCACATAGATACCCGCTAATTAATTTAGCGGACATGGATATAGGTAGCATACTACCGCCTCTACTCTGCCCCCATTGACATCCCCGGTTCGATACAAGGTTACTTTTAAAAAAAAAAACAGAGAGAGAAGTTCATAATAAGATTAGAAATATACTTTTGGGTCAGACTAACGAGTGCCCTTGTTAAGGATCCATACAGAGAATATTTTATTGGAAATGACCGCATTGATTGCATCTGTGACATTACATATCATATACTCCAATAAAAACTTTATATTTTTGGTTTCTTAATCAGTGTCCTAAAGAAACTCGTTAGCATTTTCCTATATTTTTTTTATATGATTTTACTTAGTTATTTTTATAAATATAACATTAAGTATATAATCATTTAACGATTTGTTATTATATTAACAATATTATATGTTATTTTATTTTAGAGGTGGCAAATCCCATCATGTCATATTTTTCTTTCAAGTTTTTTTATGTTTTCCCCTGATCTAATTATTAGGCTATGTTCAATGGTATTTCGTAGCTATTTCTCCATCCTCACAATTCACGAGTGCTAGCACCATATAGGCCAAACAAGCGCCCTCTGACAATTTCACTAACCTGTTAATTGTGTGACTTGTCAATGCATTCTCTAGCGAGGAGTAATAGTCCAACATTCAATTAATGTTAATGCTCGATTACTTTCCTGGCACGGCTAATTGCATGTTTCCTTTTAAAATTTGATATCCCAAATGGCCCTACCCAACATAAAATCATCCATGTCCATGTGTAATACAAATGAATATATTTTCTTAGCCTTATTGTTTCTGCCTCAGGTAGAATATATAACATCACCAGTAAGAGTAGTAACAATTATTAACTATGAGAATAGGAACCGTACCTTATACTAATAATCTGAGTTTCTGAGACTCTGCACATGCATGCTTGTCCCACAAATGTTCAAAGGGTGGTTGGCATTTAGTTTTACTTTAGACCTGGAATCTATCAGGTATAGGATCCTCTGAAACCATAAAGAAAGAAGGACTTCTGAACTAACTTTCTTCTTGATCTTCTCCTTCCTATTATTCTTCTTCCTTCTAATAGTTTTAGTTTCCTATTTGGAATAAACAATACATAAATGGGATAAGATATTTCCATAGGATAAGTGATTATATTAGTAACCAAGAAGGTCAAAGACTTGAGATCAAGTTATCTAGTTTCCTGATGAACCTTTTTGTTTTTCTCTTTTTCCTCAATAAGGACAACATTTTGACTTTAATTACACGACTCCAATTTTTATCATCGTCGCTTTCTAATTATCACACAAGAGTAGGGACATTTTGGTTTGGATTTTCAATTTTAGTGCATCCTTTCAAAGTGTGTTTGTGTGTCTATATATATAGATACAAACCATTTTTCTTATTATGTGACAAGCTATTAATTAGTCCCATATATATCTATCTTATCAGAATATACAGCATCTTGTTAATTGATTGATTTTGGATTATTGCTATGTTTACCAATTGTATAGGTAATTTGGGATCATTAATTGTGAAATTGAACCAGTAGCAATTAATTTAAAACTATATCATTATTTGTATATATTTAACAGAAAACAACAATTTGAAAAGGGAGATAAAAACTGTAGAGAGAGGGAAAAAAGAAAAAAGGAGTAGGAGTAGGATGAGCTGGTTGATTTGAAATGAGGGGAAAAGGGGTTTGTAAGTAGGGGAGACCCTGAGAAGAGCAAAGGGAAAGAGTACCACTTAAAGGGGTGGAGTCATGTGAGGGCATTTATAGTGGGGTTTTGGTGTCTTTGTTTTGTAGTGCACATGGGATAGAGTCCCTTCTGTGGGTAGTTGTGAAAAGCAAGAAGCATGTGAGGCCATGTGCTATTCTAAATAAATAGACCACTCCCAACATTTTGCACACAAATCTTTGTGCAGCCTTGTCACTCCCTATAATCACTCTCACCCTGGACTCTGTTTTTCTAGGCCTCTGCTCTTCTTTCTGTGTTCATTCTTACTTGGTTACACTTAGTAATCATAATTGAATTTCCTTATCACTCCAATTATTTTGTAGCCTGGCCTCTTATGTTATGTCAAGGAAACTCTGCTGAACCTCATCTTTCAGTTCCTGAGCCTATAACTTGAACTGCCTTCAAGAGTAGTTAAAAAACCAACTTGTTATACTTCCATTCTGCTCCAAAATAGTTGACAAAACAACCTCCAACTGTGTCACTATTCTCACCAAGTTACTTGATTTTTATTAGTCCCTTTATCCTACAACCTCTAGCTTCCATTATCATTCTTAAGTCATAATCCCTAACCTTGTTTCTCTGGTGGCAGCATTATTGTCCATGGAGGCTCAACCAGCTAAACGCAGACGTGTTTACTCTTTGGAACCAAACAAAATAGTAATGCAATCCATTTTTGCTAGAAATTATTTGAACTATTTAGTTCCAGCCTTGATGAAGATAAAGGCAAAGAGTTCTGCAGAAGATAATAGCAGGCATTGTGACATTAAGAATGTTAAGTATGAAGTTGACATGGCAATGGTGTTCTCAGCACAAGGCTTTGCATGGAGTAATGGCCTTAAAGTCAAGCTTGAAAGAGATCATGGCAATGTAGCTACAAGCACTACTAGCTTTCTGGCTAGTCATGAAGGTTCATCAAGGATTTATGACCACCAAAATGAAGTTGTCACACAGGATTATTTCTCTTCAAACCCTAGAACAAAGTCTCAATCAGACATTTTGAAAAAAGATTTAGCCAGAGAAGATAATGAAGATGAGGACAAAATGAAGAGCTTGAGAATGTTAATACCTGGAGGAGAAGAAATGTGTGATGAACAAATGGTTGCTGAACTAGAGAGTTACATAAGATGTTTGCAAATGCAGGTGAATGTTCTTCAATGCCTACTAGCTGAGCCATAATTGAAGAAACTATATGGTAATATATTTTACTGCTGTTGTAATTTGTTACCATATATTATTCAAACCTGTTTAGGGGAGAAAAAATGCAAGAAGAAAGTAGTAGCAGTAGTAGTAAGTGAGTAAGGTTCTTTCTCCAATGCAATGAAGAAATTTTAGCTTATAATAATTAAATATTCTCCTGACACACACGCACGCATAGATGACAATGCAGTTTGGTTAATGTAGTCTTCTAGAAACGGGATGCAAAGATTTGTCAGTTAGACTAATTAACTGCAGAAATTAACTAACAGAACGCAAAAAGTGTTGCGTTCGTTCAATCTGCTCTTTGTTAGTATCTGAGCATTTGATTTGGTTTGTGTTGTACGCACTCAACGAAGTGTCGTTTATGGATCAGCCCAATTTTTATGGATTATTAAGATCATTTTTTAAGTTTGTTCGAAAAATTGGGCTGCCAAAGGTCTTAATGATCCATCATTTTTAAAAATTGTTCAGGTAAAAAATGATGGATGATACATACAACTGGCTAGCCTTTTCGCCAGTAGAGCAAATGATCTTTTCTGAAGGCCTTTATAAAGGAACAACCATCACTTTTAGAAATTTTTAAGTTTGGTATTCAATAAAAAAAAAATGTTATTTTACCTGAACAATTTTTAAAATTCAAGTCAAATATTTTAATTCATTTTTTATTTATACCTAACTGCAAAAAAATGTTGAATTATGATTTACAAATAAAATATAGAAAATATACAAACGCATGCAATAGTATGACGTGTGTTGGTGAATGCGAACATCATGGACTCACAATCGCATGAATATAATACGATCAATCCCTACGCTCCAATCACAATATGCTTTCTGATTTGAGATCTCCATATTTTGAGGCAACATTACATCAATCCTTATTCGCTTTAGATCTTTAGATTGCGACCCTCGATCACTTTTCACGATCAAGAAATTCATCCTTTTCACTGTTGAAAAGGAGCTATATATAGGTATCATAGTCCTCAACTTCAATTCATTTCACATTCCAAAATTTTAAGGTCAATTTATGGTGTTTGCGACACAGAGGGAAAAAATTGATCTACGTACACACATTGATGCAAGAACGACCGAACTGAATTAGATCATGAATAGGCAATTTCTTGACCAAACAATAGTTTTATTAGAAAATATAAGTTAGTTAAAAATTTTACAATGATAAAGAATGAGTTAAATAAAGATATATAGATAACAAAATAAACCCTATATATATATATATATATATATATATATATATATATAATGTTTAAGGTATTTGACACATTCATTTCCTTTTGTAATATTAACATCCTTTCTAATAATAAATAGATGAAGCTGTGTGAAAGCGATGACATATAAACGTAGTGCGGCTACCAGTGCTTTATAGCTAGCTAGACATCCTTGGCAAAAAGAGATGCCTTTCTTACGAATGGTTAAATAGAATTTCAAAGTAAAGAGTGGTATCTTAACACACATATATACATATGTTCCCATTCAGAAAATGCAGGGCTTCAAATTGAGGCACCGTTACATCTCAAATTGTGCAAAGGGAAAGAAAACAGGTTGTAGCAATGTGATCATGAAACACATCAAATTGTTTGAATATTATTAGAAAAATTATAAAGGGGTTGGAGTCTTGGAGAAGTCAAGGATTTCATTCCCACACAAATATTTTTTTTTTTTCGGTCGAACCATACAAGTTTTGATATTATAAACATGAAAGCATGGGGAGGATTGCCAGAAAGAAAGATCAATGAGCCCATCCCAATTTTCGTAACGAATGGGCCAAGATCAAAATTAGAAGCCCATAAAAGAATAAGCCCAGTCATTAATCAAAACTAATTTAGGCCCCGTTTGGAAATACAACTTATTTAAGTGCTTATAACATAAACTCTTATTTAATAAACACTTAATTAATAAGCTCTTAAAAAGATTGATGAAAATTGAAGAGGTTGCAGTGTATTTAAATTGTCCATAAGCTATTCTCAGGAGCTTATTGAAATAAGCTGAAAACAGCTTATGAACATGTCATAAGCTCTTTTCAGAAGTTTACCCAAACAATTACATAAGTGTTTATGTCATAAGATAAGCTCAAATAAGCTTTTCCAAACAACACCTTAGAGCCTGTTTGGGTGGAACTTTTATAGAAGTACTTCTAGGTGAAAAAAATAGCATGAATCAAAGAAGTCAAATGTATTTAACTTCTCCATAAGTTAAAATTAGTTTTTGTAGATCACCTACTCCAAAAGTTCTCCCATTTAACTTCTCCAAAAGTAACTAATTTTAACTTATGGAGAAGTTAAATGCATTTGAACTCTTTAAATTATGCTATTTTTTCCACCTAAAAGTACTTCTGTAGAAGTTCCATCTTAGTTAACCATCATAATGACGAAAAAAAATGTCAAATGCTCCAATATCTTTTTTTAGTTTATTTTTCATAAGTCCTGTCTCTAGTTTTTTTCTTTAAGGCAAGTGTTAAGTTTTTACATTTATTCCATTTAAAAACCTTTTACAAAAATATTTATTAAATTAAAATTTTTATTAAGTAGAATATTATTATAAATTTTATGCAAATTTATAATCAGCTATTATTCAATTAATTATTTTCTTTTAATTTATATAATATATTATTTGAAATTGAAATAAATATTCTCTATTAAGTAATATAATATCCATAAATTTTTAAATTATATAAAAGGCAATATACTAATTATGGAAGATAATATGTATAGTTCAATGCTTTAATTGGTTAATTTCATGTTTAACAACAACAAAAACCACCATAATAATAATAATAAATGAATAAACAAAGTGGACATGGTGCAGCGTGGCAAGCGGAGAACCAGGGAAAAGGATGAGTGTTAAATTAAATGCAAAATAAAATCTGGGAAGATACTTTGAATTGGGTTTTGTGATAGAAAAGGAAGCAAGGTTGGTCGGAGCAAAACAGGAAACAGAAAATTTCTACATTCCCATTCAGAAAGCAAAACCTTTTTGTGATTACAAAAATGTGCAGCATGCCCATAGCCTCATCACGACAAAGCTTCTTCACCAACGCTCTTATACCACACTCCCTGAAACCAAAGTTCAGGAGCACCACTGTCAAAACCCTCTATTGTACCTGCTCACAACACGAACAACAATCCCCATCTCCAAGGTGAGTTCTAGCACTGAATTGGCAAACTAGGAAGGGAGAATTCTTGACTTTTTGCTTATTTGACCTATTGAGTTAAATTGTATTAACTTGACACAGGAAGAATGAGAACAAGTTAGCAAAGTTAGCAATAGTTGCTCTTGCTGCTGGGGTGTTAACACTGGGGTCAGTTCATGATGCATCCGCCGCTAAAACTGGTGGTAGAATTGGTGGCCAGGCCTTCAGGTCTTCAGCTCCTCGCTCCTCACCAAGAATTAACAACAATTCTAGGTAAATTTTTAGGAGAGATTATGATATTGATTATTGCAAATCCACTCTACTGATTATGCTCATCTTTTATGCTATTTAGATATTAAATTGTTAATTAATCTTCATCCTAGGTTACAATGTTTTGGTTAGGATTTCCAGAAATTTATTGCCTTCTCTCAGAAATTTATCTTTCAGTAATAGTGGACAGGCAGGGTTTTATGATTTCTCACCATGTTTTAAATTTGATATCTCCACTCTAATTTGTCCATGATCCAACATTTTAATGAAACTAGCTCATGCCTTGCTCTTTCAAATTTGGTTTCTGTAAAATTAAAATGAAACTGATGCTTTATTTATCTTATAGAAGCACATATTGGGTCCCCCTCCCCATGGCTGCCTAGTGATATGAATATATAGTATAGGTTGTGGATTTAGGTTGGTCTAGTACTGTTTATGTATTGATCAGTCATATCTCAGTAAATTGTTTTTCTCTCTTTGCATATAATGTGTTAGAATTTCATTTGAAGGCTTCCATATATAAATAGAAAAAGTTGTGTTCTGCTGAAAATAGAAGTATCTTTCCTAGAGTATCGTTAGAGATCATATTGGAAAAAAATAGATGTCTTTTATACTTGGATGGTATTTTGTTCTGTAACTCCATAGTGTCACTTATATAACCATATGAACATGTAACGTTTCACATGTTTCACATGTCCCATCTTGGGAATCTTGTTTCTGAAATTTATGTCAATTGACAGGACCAATATCTATGTCAATCCTCCAGTGGCACCTCCACTAGTTGGTGGATATGGCTATGGTTATGGTGTGCCATTCTATGGTGGCTGGGGATGGTCTCCATTTTCTTTCTTTGCGCCGGGCCCGAGTGTTGCTGTAGGAATTGGAGGTGGATTTGACACTATAGTTCTGTTTATGTTGCTTGGTGCTGCTGCTGCAGTTGTGAGGAGATTCTTTGGGTCAAGAAATGAAGATGATGAATACTAGCAGTACAAAAAGCTTTTTAATACATGGACAGAGAGAGTGTTAAATAGATGTTTAAAGGAAATGCATGGTGACCAATTGTTTTGGTGTATTTTGAGATATTATACTTGAAAGAGAAGCAATCTTGTGCTTTCTAATGTACTGTTTTAGATGCTTGTTTCAGTGTTGAAGCATAGCTAACAAGGAGCAAGGAAGCAATAGGATACATGATGCTCATTCAGGGGAAGTTTTCATTATACTAATTTAAAAGAATCAAGAAAATATAAAATTTTAGTCTTTCAACTTCTCGATGATTCTTTCAGTCATTGAAAAATTGATAGCAATCACGAATGAAAGTAGGCTATGTCTATAGAGTCATTATCTAACATCTCATAATTGTTTTGCTTATTCAGTACAAGCAATTTTCATTACTTTTAAAGCATGAAAATTGCTTGTACTGAATACTACAACGAAATGGTGACAGAAAGTGCTAAAAGGAATGTTAGCACTTCATTAAAACTACAAGATCAACATGTTCTTTATTGAAACGGAGGAAAAATCTACCTGAGACACCAACATGGAGAATATACATGGTATTCTGGGTCTAGATAGATACTCAGTGTGTGTTTGGTTTTTATTAAAACCACGTTTTAAACATGGATCTAGGATAATGCTATTGATTTAGATCCACATTTCAAACGTGGATATGGTGTTACACGCTATCAACATTAGAAATCCAATGAATCAAAACAGGAGGTGTGACTTAATTCACATCTGAACTATAAGTGCACTTTGCCTGTTTCCTGCCGTGTTCAAAATTCCTAGGAGCATGTTTTTGTTTGAACCAAGCTAATGCATGAGCACTCATGCCTTTTGGGTTTACCTTATGATATTCTCTTTCCCTTTGATGGGGAGCGTTTATTGACACTCCTTTTTATCCCCCTATGTGTCCTACTATCCTTTATCAAACAGACGAGTCAAACTAATGGTCTATCTTTACTACTATGATTATCCTTATTCTTGATTAACAATTACTACTTCCATTCCTAATTATAAGAACCTTTTAACCATTTCACGGGAATTAAGGAGGTTGATTAATTTAGTTTATCACAATAAATTTGTTATGAATGTGTACCATCTTTACAAAATTACCCTTGAATTTATTGATATTCATTATTTTTCTCTTTCCACTTAATTACTTCATTGTGTCACTATCTCTCTCTTAATTAATTATTCACCTATCTCCACTAGTGGGTATTATTGTCAAAAATTAATTAATGCAAGGGACAACTTGAAAAGATTCTTATAAAAAGGACTAAGAGCACCTCTAAAAAATGTTCTTATAAATAGGAACGGACATAGTATAATACTTAATTTTAAAATATAAAATGCTGTAATTTCTTCTGCATTGTTAAGGTATTTTCAACATGGCCATATTTCTGATAACCATTGGCTGCGGGCTCCAGCATAATATGCATACCACCAGTCACATATACTAGGGAATTAGCTTCTATTCCCCTCCATATCTGAACTGGCCAAGTAAGCATTCAAACCTAATATGTTTTTGGACTCCGAAAATATACTTTTCTTAGTTACTTTAATTCTTATTTAAATTATCTTTATTTTTAGTCCCTACATTTAATAAAAACAGTGCTTTTAGTCTCTCACTAAAGATTAAAAAACATGATTTCTTGAATTTTTTAAGAGCTAAAAAATGAAAAAAAAAAAAAAGGTCTGTTAGTAAAAAGAGTCATTTTTAACCATAAAAAATGTATTTAACCTAAAGTTAAATAAGTATAAAATTAGTATAAATTACTGGTTCAACTCAACTATTTAATTAATGATACCATTGTAGAAACAAATGGGTGTAACACTAATAGATGCAAGAGAAAGCTTTCTTAATTTTTTTCTTCTGGGTTTTTTTTTTTTTTTTTTGGATGACTTCTGGGGTTCGAAGTGTTGATGTATTGGGGTGAGCAGTTGAGCTTGGTTTTGAAGTCAGCTAGATAACTTAGGCCCATAAAAGCTTCTTTAGGCTATTCCTTGAAGACAATTTTGGGCTCACTTTTATTCTTGCTTTTCAAACCATTTAGGTTATTACGACAAAAAAAAAAAACAATTTAGGTTATTCAGCAGGTTTTCGATAGAAAAATAGGTCGTAGCAGGTTTAAAAAAACATTTATAATGAAGTATCATTGCATATGATAAATGAAACTAAAACCTTCTATGAGTACAATACAAACTAATTTAAAAAAAAAAAAGTAAACCCTCAATTAGGTCCATGAAAGATACACGCGTTGCCACTTGCCAGCTAGGTCTCTCAAAGATATTTGTCACAATTTACATCCCTCAAGTATAAAAATGGTCACCACGTTAGTCCCTCAGTTAGTCACAGTTAGAAACATCGTTAACAAAAGCTGATGTGGAACGTTTTTGTGTGACTTGACATGTTCAGTGTCAAATAAGCATATAATTCAACAATCTTACATGACAAATGACTTAAAATTCATGTATGTTGAGGTATGTTGCATAGATGCAAGTGCAATATTGATACTACATACAAATGTGGACATGATGTACGACTAAGATGCGAGAATGAGAAGAAAGGTCATTGGTCGACAAGGGTTATAGACATGGGAATTAAGAAGTTCCAAGTAAACTTCAAATGAAAAAGCAACTTAAAATCTTTTTTTTTTTTGCCAAATAAACCTTTTTTTATAAGTTGTACTTGAACTATGTACCCTATTTTGGAAAATAATTTCAGCAAACACACAATACATATCCATGCATACCCAACAAGTGTTGATACCTAATATGTACATAGTACAAGCATGCCTTCAGTTTTCGGGTATTCATGCTCTAGAAGTGTTTATAGGGATGACAAAATTATCCATACCCATAAATGCTCGCTAGTAAAACCCATCACGGTATAAAATTACCTGTGTCTATGGATACTCATGAGTGAAATAATTTTTTTACCCATTTATTAACGAGGTGGATACGGGTATCAAGGTGCCTGTACTTGTAGATACCCGCTATATATTTGAAATTGTAATACCACCCATTTTTAAATGTTTTATTTTTATTTTTCAAACTATAGTTTTATTAAAAAAAAGAAGGTATTTTAAATTAGTTATTATTTATTTATTTTTCATATTCTAATAGATATATGTGAATATTAAAAATAACTACTTAAAACTCATTTAAATAGGTACAGGTATAGGACGAGTTCAAAATGGGTTTACTCACAGGTTTGGGTACCAGGTACCTACTACCTATATCCAATCCACCCCACCCCACTGACATTTCTAAGTGTTGAAAGTCAAGAACAAAAATAGCTACTGAGCAAGAGTTGGTCATTAATAACTAATATCATTATGCTGTTTTGTGCCTATTGTGTTTGCTCGTAACCGTACAATTGGTATGTGAAGAAATTTTGAAGTCTTTGGTGACCAAAATATTTTTCTTAATTTATACCATTGAATATACATTACTTAAACTATAATATTAAAATTTTAATTGAAATGATAAATACTAATGATCCACTTGTAAAAATTAAATAAATCTAATGAATATTTTTATTAAATGTGTTTATTTTTTAAATTCTCTTACAACTTATTTTCATCCTCCTTAAAAGACCTTTAATAATTTAGAATAAGAAATGTCTCAGGAATGAATAACAAAATTCTATGATTGGTTGAGATGAAAATAGAAAGAAGTTGGGTGGAAAGAAAATAAAATAAGTATATCTTTATAATCAGGCTCACCCACATTGTGCTTAAATTAATTTTTTTTATCAAAATAACGGGGGCAAAAGGAATTGAACTCTTGCCCACTTAGTCATAGAGACTTTGATACCATGTCATGAACCAACTATCCAAAAGTTTAAGCTATTGGATGAAGGACACATGAATAGATTTATAAAATATATTTCTAAGAAAATAAAAGGACAAATTTGTCTTTTTTTTGTCAGAAGGACAAACTTGTCTTTGTCCAACTTTCTATTATCTCTCTGTCGATCTTTCTCTCCACTAGGGAGAAAAAAATTGTTGGGACCCACACAATTTAATCACTATGAACTCTCTCTCCTTCTTGTACCAAACGCGGTGGATTTATCACTCTCTTTGCTATCTCTCTCGCGGGTAACTCTCTTTTGCCAATTATCACGTTCTAAACAGTGTGTCAAAAAATTATAAAATACAAAGGGAACAAATGGCAGTATTTTATTAAATGATTGAATTTCTATTGGAAATCCACTGCCCCTAACGTAAATTAACTCAGTTAAATTGCTATTGATTTCAATTATTTAATAAATTGATTCAACATTTACATGGATTAAGTCGGACCTAACATTAAAGGGAAATTTGTAAGTCTATTAATTAGATTAGCAACTTAATTGAACTAATTAACATTAGAGACTACAATTAAAGTATTTTAAAAGTATAAGATATAAAACAATGATTTTAAAAGTGAGGGACAAATATCAAAATTGATAAAAAAAATAGATGAAAAAACATATTACACCCTTTTTTTTCCAAGAACCGTTATTCATACAATTCATATAATACATTTTTCTCTCTATCGCTATCCATCATATCTCTCATCACATTTCACATGTGTAAGGATCATTTTTAGTTACCTTGCATCTCTAGCAATTTTAGCTACGAAATAGCTAAGAAACAGATATCAATTTTGGTTTCCTAGTTATGTTATAACTAATACTTCATCATGACTCAATTATAAGAAAAAAAACACCCCCTTATAGTGGACTAAAATATAAGCAAAAGTTAACTAACTTTATCCTATTAAATGATATCATCCCAAATTACCCTTTATTTAACTAATATTTTATTTTCCAACCACTCTATTTAATGAGTCATGTGCCAATAGAAAGAGAGTAGTATGTTCACTTGAAACAAGTTTCAATAAAATTGTTTGTAGGGTAATTTAGGCAATACAACTACTTTTTTTTATGAAATCAAGAAAATTAAATGAGTTTAACTAACTTTTTTAATAAGTGTGAATATAGTTATTTTTGCATATAAATGAGTCCATAATGAGTATATGTTAGAGAGGCGGAATAACTAGAGAGCATTATAATGTAAATTATTGTACATTTTTATCATACAAATAACATTTCTCTGTCCCCCTCCTCGTCTAGACATAGGAATTAGTAACAGAGTTGACAGTGGTGCGGGTGTAGAAGACCTGTGGAGCACTTAGCCACAAGGTCATGGCAGGTAGCCATTCTAATAACACTCTCCATTCCCTCCCGCACTTGTGTTTGCCACAACCAACCAATTACCGAGTGTGACTTGTGTTGTGTCAAAATAATGCATTTCCTACGAAGCACCATTACGGACCCACCCTTGACCCTTGGTGGTTCTTTTATGACATTTCGATTTAAGGTGTATTTATTTGTAACATTTTAAAAGAAAAAAATACTTTTAATTTAAACATATTTGAAAATGATAAAATATATATTTAGTACCTATAAAATACACCGGTTTATTTGTTCCTATAATTTTATTTTTCATTTTCATCCTCATAAAATAAAAAAATGTGATATTTTATTTCCTAAATTAATTTTTGGTTGCTAGGAAATAAACATGTTTTAGTTTTAATTCTTATAAATGAATATTTTTAATATATAATTTTCATATAATAGGTAGATCATGATAATTTTTTGGATGTTAAAGATTTCGAAGATTGACCTTAATAATTTTTATTTTGTGAGAATCAAAACCAATTTTTAATTTTTACATGAATGAAAGTCAAATCAAATATATTTTAACGGGAATAAGAATATAATTTACTCTATTAATTTTTGTTTAAAATACTTACGTAAGGTTTATTTAAAAAAATTGAAATCTAAAAAATAATCTTAATATTTTCATAAATTAAAAATGAGTAACTTCTGAAAAAAAAAATACTATATCGGGTGTTTCTAGGGTACTACACTTCACGGGTGACATACCGGTATGTCACCCCTGGTAACCTGTAATAACAGGTCATTCGGTTATTTATAATAAAATAATGTAATTTTCTATTTTGCTGAAAAGGGCCTAGAGCATACCACTTCCAATGCATTGTATACCCCGGCCTGCACCCAGCACAATTTGGAGGCTATTTATACAAATATAGAACCTGCTAATGTTCAGCTTTTGCTTCGTGCGCAGGTTAGTTTGCACTTTACTCCCAAATGCTGAATTGATGAAAAGTGTGCCCCTTGCTAATATTGAGCTTTTATTTTCCCAACCGTTTGAAGCCATTCTATAAAGTTTAATGTATATTAATGGGAATATTGAAAGGAAGGTTAATGTGTCCTCATTTTTTTCCCCGTAAATTTGGCCATAATGTGTCCTCATTATTTTCCAATGGTAAGTGCAGTTTAGTTTTGAATTTTATTTTTTATTTTTGTTATGATATTTTTTTGGTTAAATGGCCAAAAAAATTAATGGGTATGGTAGCACCATAGTACCATGCAATTAGTAACCCATTTTTTCTAGTATTATTTTAATCTGATTTTAGTTTATTTTAAAGTACATAACTCATACTATTTTAAGAGAGAGTAAATGAAAAATATAAATGACGCCTAGGTGGTATAACGTGTAGTTGGGTAACGTATAGCTTTAGTATTTTGCATGGAACTAGTAGCACCATAGCACCATGCAATTAGTAACCCATTTTTTCCAGAATTATTTTAATCTGATTTTAGTTAATTTTAAAGTACATAACCCATACTATTTTAAGAGAGAGTAAGTGAGAAATATAATTATTGTTTTTAATTTGAGTAATATTAAATAAGAATAATGAGAAATATAATTATTGTTTTCCATCCTCAAAGGAGAAAAAATATTTTAATATAATAATAACAAAAGAAAATGAATGTGTGATAAAAAACAAAAAAAAAAGGAAAAAAGCAAAACGCCAGGTGCAATACTACCTTCCATGGAGGATATTTGTGGTTTATAATTGTTGTCTTGATGGTTTGATTTTGTCATGGTGGCTTAGTTGGAGGTCAGGGATGGTGAGAGGGACACCATGCCAAAGTTTTGTGATTTTTTGTAATATATGCTAATTATGGTGAATTAATTACACTTAAATAGTGTTTGATTAATGAAAAATAGCTGGATACGCCGATTAATTGTGGGAAAATTATTGGGACGTCCATTTATATGGTGGATGTAAGGGTTTGAGTTTCGTGGGGTTTCGGCGAGAGCGTGACGCCCATTGCCATGAAGGATTGTGTTGGAGGATTAAATTGTGTTAGACTATTCAAATTACACAATTAAATTGTGGGTGCAAATTGTAAGGAGGATTACATTGAGTACAAATGACATAAAAAACAAAGTAAGAATGAATTTATTTTTCGCTTTCTGTTTAACCAGCGTTGTTTCTAACTTGCCCACTGTGATTTTCCATGTCTGTAGCATCATATTCGAGCAATGAGCACAATGAGAGCTTGAAGGATGACCAATTTCAAGTTGCTCATCTAGCCATTTGAAGAAATTGCATGTATTTTCTTTTTGAAAAATGAAAGGTGAAAGGGACATTAGTTGGAGGTCAGGGATGTCAGTCAGTGAAAGGAGTGCACTTCCAACAAAATCCTTCATGGCAATGGGCGTCACGCTCTCACCGAAACCCCACGAAACTCAAACCCTTACATCCACCATACAAATGGACGTCCCAGTAATTTTCCCACAATTAATCAGCGTATCCAGCTATTTTTCATTAATTAAACACTATTCAAGTGTAATTAATTCACCATAATTAGCCTATATTACAAAAAATCACAAAAAATTGGCATGGTGTTCCCCTCACCATTCCTGACCTCCAACTAAGCCACCATGACAAAATCAAACCACCAAGACAACACCACCATCTCCCTGGGCCAAAAAGAGACTTAGGGTTTTAGGTTACCTCCTCCAACACAATCATTCATGGCAATGGGCGTCATGATCTCGCCGAAACCCCACGAAACTCAAACCATTACATCCACCATACAAAATGTACGTCCCAGTAATTTTCCCACAATTAATCGGCGTATCCAACTATTTTTCATTAATTAAACACTATTTAAGTGTAATTAATTCACCATAATTAGCATATATTACTAAAAATCACAAAAATTTGGCATGGTGTCCCCCTCACCATCCCTGACCTCCAACTAAGCCACCATGATAAAATCAAACCACCAAGACAACGTCACCCACTCTCCGGGCCAAAAAGAGACTTAGGGTTTTAGGTTACCTTCTCCAACACAATCCTTCATGGCAATGGGCGTCACGCTCTCACTGAAACCCCACGAAACTCAAACCCTTACATCCACCATACAAATGGACGTCCCAGTAATTTCCCCACAATTAATCGGTGTATTTAGCTATTTTTCATTAATTAAACACTATTTAAGTGTAATTAATTCACCATAATTAGCCTATATTAAAAAAAATCACAAAAATCTGGCATTGGGTCCCCCTCACCATCGCTGAACTCCAACTAAGCCACCATGACAAAATCAAACCACCAAGACAACACTACCCACTCCCCGGGCCAAAAAGAGACTTAGGGTTTTAGGTTACCTCCTCCAACACAATCCTTCATGGCAATGGGCGTCACGCTCTCGCCGAAACCCCACGAAACTCAAACCCTTACATCCACCATACAAATGGACGTCCCAGTAATTTTCCCACAATTAATCGGCGTATCCAGCTATTTTTCATTAATTAAACACTATTTAAGTGTAATTAATTCACCATAATTAGCCTATATTACAAAAAATCACAAAACTCTGGCATGGTGTCCCCCTCACCATCCCTGACCTCCAACTAAGCCACCATGACAAAATCAAACCATCAAGACAATAATTATAAACCACAAATATCCTCCCTGGAAGGTAGTATTGCACCTGGCGTTTTGCTTTTTTCCTTTTTTTTTTGTTTTTTATCACACATTCATTTTCTTTTGTTATTATTATATTAAAATATTTTTTCTCCTTTGAGGATGGAAAATAATAATTATATTTCTCATTTATTCTTATTTAATATTACTCAAATTAAAAACAATAATTATATTTCTCACTTACTCTCTCTTAAAATAGTATGTGTTATGTACTTTAAAATTAACTAAAATCAGATTAAAATAATTCTGGAAAAAATGGGTTACTAATTGCATGGTGCTATGGTGCTACTAGTTCCATGGAAAATACTAAAGCTATACGTTACCCAACTACACGTTATACCACCTAGGCGTCATTTATATTTCTCATTTACTCTCTCTTAAAATAGTATGAGTTATGTACTTTAAAATAAACTAAAATCAGATTAAAATAATACTAGAAAAAATGGGTTACTAATTGCATTGTGCTATGGTGCTACCATACCCATCAATTTTTTTGTCATTTAACCAAAAAAATATCATAACAAAAATAAAAAATAAAATTCAAAACTAAACTGCACTTACCATTGGAAAATAATGAGGACACATTATGGCCAAATTTACGGGAAAAAAAATGAGGACACATTAACCTTCCTTTCAATATTCCCATTAATATACATTAAACTTTATAGAATGGCCTAATTTACGGGAAAAAAAAATGAGGACACATTAACCTTCCTTTCAATATTCCCATTAATATACATTAAACTTTATAGAATGGCTTCAAACGGTTGGGAAAATAAAAGTTGAATATTAGCTGGGGGCACACTTTTCATCAATTCAGCATTTGGGAGTAAAGTGCAAACTAACCTGCGCACTAAACAAAAGCTGAACATTAGCAGGTTCTATATTTGTATAAATAGCCTCCAAATTGTGCTAGGTGCAGGCCGAGGTATATAATGCATTGGAAGTGGTATGCTCTAGGCTCTTTTCAACAAAATAGAAAACTATATTATTTTATTATAAATAACCGAATGACCTGTTATTATAGGTTATCAGGGGTGACATACCGATATGTCACCCATGGAGTGAAGTACCCTAGAGGCACCAGCACAGGATAATTAAGTCAAGGAAGACTTGTAACACACGCCTTTTTGACCAAGAAAAAGCAATCCAATTCAGTGCGGCATAGGAGAGTCTTTTCATCCCTTTTTATCTTTATTTTTACATGGTTCTTCCTTTTCATCTTAAATAAAGAAAAAGGAAGTAATACAGCATCATTTTCTTTATATTCTCAAGGTTTTTCTTTCGTCATTTTGGCCTATGATTGTTTCTGAGTAAAGGGAAGGCATTAATATTGGACAACATGTTCGGATTTTTTTTTTTTTCGATTGTCTACAACTGTAACTTCTTCCCTAATTTCTCCTTCCGGTTCATTTGAAAATTTTGGTCCTGTTTAGAGTGGTGGTGAGTTTTCAGTTTTTTATTTTTAAAAGCTTTGAATTAAATTTATACAACTCAAAATCAAAAATTAAAAATTACTTTTTGTGAACCACAAAAATAAGTTTTCAATTTTTGATTTTGAATAGTTAAAACTTGATTAAAAATTTTTAAAAACTAAAAGTCTAAAACTCGTCTGACACGATGTTAAAGGGTTTTTTTTTATGTGGTTCAATATTCTCTTTGACAAATATTTCATCAACCAATTCACTTGAACTTTCTAACTTCAATTACAAATTAAAGTGAAACAAATTTCAGTAAAGGATCTATTTTGGTAGATTTGATTTGTGTTTCCATATTTTGTTTTTAATAATTTTAATTATAAAAATATCACATTATTTTTATTACATATTTTTTAAAATTGTATCAAAATTATTTAAATATATATTTTTTGTTTTCACTTATATATATTCATAAAAAAAGCAGCCCTAGATACGCTGCACATGTCTTCTCCCTCCTAAACTCATTTGAAAGTTTGAATCATTAAGAATTAGGATTTAATTGATATATATTTTTAGTTAAGTTTTAAATAGACATCTAATGGTATGTCGCCACATTATTTATTAATGAATATGATAACTCATATGTTATTAAATTTAATAAATGACGTAACAATATATCATTGAATGTCTGTGTAAAATTTCTTTACACTGACAGTGTATATATATTAAACTCAAATAAATTATATATATATATATATATATATAATTAAGGTCTGCGTATTCACAAATCACATGACCAATTGTTTCGAGAAATTTAATTATTTTCTTACCTCTGAACTAACAAAACAGATGGTTCATGGGAGAAAAAGAAAATTGCAATCAAACGTTCAGATTTTTGTCTGTTGGTTCTCCTTTTCTTAATCGCAACCCAGTCCTCCTAACTAATTAAATGATTACTCCATGTGATGCTAAAACAACACCAACTTTTGTGGACTTTTGTTTGCTTTTAGGGTGTGTCACTCAAATGGGTGACATACTGGTATGACATCTCTTTTTGTAATGATATCTAATGGCAAAATGACACTTTGTACTCTATTTGATATCTAATGGCAAAATGAACGGCAACAAACGGCTTTAAGCTCAAACAATTATAAAAGTTCTATCAAGTATCAACGAGTGCTTTAAAGTTTAAAGATGCTCGTTATAAATAATTTAAAAGTACAAGTATTTAATGGAAAGTGTGATATTCAATATATTTAAAACTTAAATGTACATGTTTTATACTATCAGCATGTGATTGGTTTAAATTCCCCTTGCATAAAATTTCGGATTTAACTCTTGTGTATGATAAAATTTTCCTTGAAAGAGCTAAATCCCGGAGCAGATTGACTCTCATAGAGAGGATATATGTTGCTTAATTAGATCAAAATCATGTTTTATTCTAAAAATCTATAATAAAAATAACATAAAAAGTACTGGCTAATATTTACTTAAAATAATAAATTTATATTAATATCAACTTCTAGAATTGGACTAATATTAATGATATAAAAATGAAAAACTTTTACCATAAAAATATAATAAATATTTTTCTTAATAAAATTTTGAGTTTAATAAATATACACTATCAATATAAAAAAAATTACACTATAAAAAAATGTTATATATTGTCATATTATTTAACATATAGTATGTCATTTGTTATCAAACTCAATAAAAAAAAAACCATGTATAGCTTTACATCGATAGTGTGGTGTGTTTAGTAAAGAAAAAAAAAGAGGATATAGAGAAATAAAAAAGAGAAAAACATGATAGAGAAAAATAAAGAAAAAAATTGGATTGTTCGGTATTAGAGAAATAATTAAGAATGGAGATAAGGTGGTATTTTTCTATCATCTTGTTTAATATGAGAGAAATAAGAGTGAAATAGAGTAATATAAGTGAATTTCCACTACATTTCCCTTCTCCTTCACCAGATAATTTTTTCACATGGGGTTGTAACTTTAAAATTCTCTTCTCTTTAATTTCTCTCATACTAAATATATAAAGATTATTCTTTTTATCGTATTTTTTTCTCTCTCCTCCCAATTTCTAATTTATTTTTTTCTTGCCAAACAGAGAGGCTTTTATTTTTTTTATCTTTAACCCATATGTTAACAAATCTTATAATTCTAATTTTACACACACATATCACTGTTTTTATTTATCTACGTCTCATTTTAAGAAAATGTTCACTCCATTCATATTTTTTAAGGCATCTTTTAGGGGTTTTTTATGTTTTATTTTATTATATTTTTTTAATATGCTTTTTTATCACTTTGTTTGTAATTATTATTTTTTTCATTTATTATCTATTATTAAAGATAAAACCGAAAAAAATTAATCACTCTATTAAATTTCTAAATAAAATAAATAAATTCTCAAATGGGACGAATAATGATCATATATAAAACTATAATAAGAACTAGAATATCTATCGTTCCGAGGAGGATATTTTTTGTTAACAATGAAGAGATGGCATTGGATCCAGAGAAGAGATATGCCATTCTCACAAAATGGGGAGATTCCTTTTGTCTTTTTAAGTATCCATTTCATGTTCTTTCTTTTACTATCTTATTGGTGAGCTAGGAACTCATGCACTCAAAACTACGAATCCGATGCATTGAATGTGGGAGCTGAATTGGATGCAATCTTTTCTTTACTGTTTGTAAGTTTTAAGAACATGTTTTGTTTAGGGGAATCCAAATAAGAGTTTTTTTTTTTTAAATAAAAATCCTAATAAGTGTTTTAAGAGCATTACAAATAAAAATTTAAAATATAGTAGTGCTATTTAACATTATATGATAAATATTATAATTTTTAATAAAAATATTTTATCTATTAATTTTTTAACCAGGATATTATTTAATATGATTTTTTTTCCTAATTTTGTTAGCATTAGTTTTGAGGGTTAGAATATAAAGGTAGAACTTTTTATTAAAAACAGGAAAAGTTTTTATGTTTTTAATATAATAATATTTTTTTTTTACACTTTTAACATAAACCCCTATTTACGGACTCAAATTTGTTGTAGTCACCAATTTGGTGCATTCACGCAGTCAATAAATTTTGGATTGACCGATTAAAGATTGGATGGTTCAGATGTTAGAATGTTTATATCATACTTAAAAAACATCTTGACATGATCAAACGGTTCATATTTACTGACTGCGTGAATGTATCAAAATGTTAACCACAGTAAATTCGGATTCCCTTATTTACTATACTATAGAATTGTCCATTTTTTATCACATGATCATGAGTGAGCTAATTAACCAATAGAAATCTTCTTCCTTCTCTCCCTCTCTCTCTCATAAAGTTATTTTCCTTTTTTATGAAAAAAAATTTAAATGAGTATATATTGTTACTACAAGTGTATATAAATCGCTCTAAATTACGATGAATTAAAAAAAAACAAAATTTAAATTTTTATTACGTTACATTAATTTTTAATTCAAATTAAATTGAACTTATACGCATATTTATCATATCATTTATATTTATTTAAGTAGATATTTATAAAATTACCATATTAATCTGTTTTTATGGTTTTATTTTTAAGTTGTTCCGGATCAGTTTTGATACGCCCTGACACGATCCAGTACGAACGCCTAGCAAGTTTCTGATGTAATACGCTGTCCAAAGGCCTTGCTTAGGCTCTAAGGCTGCTTTGACTTCTCAAATCAACAACGACAACTCATACATACTTTTCCAGACTGACACAACACACAACAAACCTGCACAACACACCTTGCTTACACAACATGCAGGAAACAAACAGTGCAGCAAGGAGACTGAAGCAAGTCTCTGAGAAAGCAACAACACAGCAGGAAAGCGACAGGGAACAGACAGCGCAGCAGGGAGACAAAGCTTTTATACCAAAATGGAGGCACCACTTCAGCCTCTAAAAAAGTCATACACCGGTGACATAAAAAGGAAACAACATAGCTGCTCTAACAAGAAGGCGTAATGTGCAGCGCGCAGATAGAAGGCGTACTTCTACCAGTTGTATTTGTATTCTTTAACCTATAAGTATCCAATGTAAACGAGGCTTGGCCCCCAAGCTTTGGTGCAATATATAAGCACCAGGGGGCAACGGAGAAAAGCAATCAATCCAGGGGACAGAAGTCCCCCTACCATGTAACCCCATTTTCATTGGAATCCAAAATGCATGAAATACTTTCACCATGTAACCATGCTTCACCAAGACTTTGAACCCATTAATCTCAACTTCCTTTTTCCCATTTTTGATCCGAAACATTTGGCGACTCCACTGGGGAAGCATGGTTGCAAAGGTTAAAAAAAAAAAACGCACTCAGAAATGAAGGAGAACCTTCTTGATGGCGTGATCAGGGAGAAACTGCTACTCCGGTTCACTCAAACAGGGTCAAGCACCGGAGACAGAAAATGATGCATGAAGCGTGGCTTCGTGTAACAGCGAAGCTGAGCTCGAGGATTGCGATTTGGTATATGATTTTGAAATATTATGTGCTTATAATCACTTCCCTGAAGATAATGACGTTCCCTTTTGTTGGGGACGACTGATTTTCGACATCATCCACGAGATCTTCAAATTGATGCTGGTAACTCGAGACCTTTATGAATCAATTGTTGCTGGTAACTATCCAAAATGGAAATTCTACATTTAAACAACAGATCCTGATCACGAAGACAGATTTGATTTTGACCCACTTGATGCAACCAAGACTTGGCCTGAGGATATTATACCCCTGCGGCCTGTTAATTGCATGGTCTTGGATAAGAGCAAAGAAGAGAAGAAAATCTAAAGGATGCCCCACAGGTCACGAGAACCACGAGACGCTGTCCAAGGAGGTGAGACGCTGCCGCTCCAGTTATGCTGAACGACCCCAGCGTCTTAACATTCCACACTCTCCAAGAAGCAGAACCCCCGCGAAAGAAAAGGCGCCCACGAAGAGAAACGACCATTCCAGATAGGAGCAGTAGAATACAAGAGGCATAATACGGAGTCAAGGCAAGGCAAGTTGGACGAGCGAAATACACTCCCTGTACAGAGTATCGCACGCAAGCAAAGGATGAAAGCGACCACCCCAGGTTAGAAAGCTAAACTCAAAACTATGATGAATTTATATACGCCTGCTATATAGCACCTCATTACATGTTTAAGATATTGCTATATGCTAAGTTGATGGATATGATGAATCATTAAACGCGTCATTAAAAAAGGCATATTGCATAAAGAAAAAATAGGCGATTGCAAACATGAATACCTTGTATTTCTAAACAAACGATTTTATACATCAAACCTATATATTGACTTAAGTAAAACTGTTATGCATAACCATGCATTCTTGAAAAAAGATTACGCTCAAAAGCTTAATGAAAGAAGGGAAAGGCTACACACCTAAATGAACGACAAATCCCAACAGTAAATATGTATAAAATCGACCATGAAAAGATCAATCAAGGAGCAAAATTCAAGTATGATGTGGTGAAAAGAGTTCAAAATATCGCGGGTCTAAAGCGAATAACTCAGGAGAGAATTGCGGGCGCTCTCCTCAAGGACGCTTAGAACCTAGCACGCCTAGCTATATCGCGGGTCTAAAGTGAATAACTTAGGAGAGAATTGCGGGCGCTCTCCTCAAGGACGCTTAGAACCTAGCACGCCTAGCTATAATGCGGGTCTAAGTGAATACCTTAGGAGGGGTTAAAGGCGTACCCTCCTCAAGGACACTTAGAACCTAGCACGCCTAAAAAACATATGTATAAACCATAAAAGGCGCACTATGATACCTATCGCAATTAGCAAGAAGCTTAGGAAAGAAAAAATTTGAAAGGCATTAAAAGGACTTCTTCATATGCAAAAATTACCTGCCATTGGCAGAATCCGCCCTAATAAAAGCGAAAAAAGTGTATTGAAATACCCAAAACCATGCAAAAAGCGTGAGGGTCTATGTATGCAAAAACCTCGTATCTAATAAAGGATTCAAAAGGAAAGCTCAGAGTTGTCGGAACATTTTCAATATTCCTCTAACTAGCGATAAACTTCTTTTTAGCTCCAGTTATCTTGCTCAGAACTTCAAAGAGCAGCAAAAATTATAATTGGCATAAACGCCCCAAAAGCCACAGCTCAAGCAATGAATTTTACATACTAGGCAGAGAAAGGCATCCTATGAACCCAACGATGATAATAATCAATTTTAAGATAAAGATTTTTTTTTTCGAAACAAAGTGCGAGCATTTTGCATTTAAAGGCCTTGATTATTATCGCTTTGGCCATTCTCATACTGCACGCACCAAAGGGATAAAATGATCAACGCTGCTCATGGGTAAAAAATCAGGTTTGACTACTAATTCATACTTGAATTATGATACTTAACATCACCCTGTTGAGAATGATTTGAAAACGGGTTACAGATAGTGAAAGCTGATATATTTAGATGACTAAATGGAAGGAGAAGAAATATGTTACCGCCTCCCAAGCGCTAGGGGGAAAATGCCATGGTACCAATCCGGAAAAGATGCCTTAGAAGGCCAAAATGAGACAGAGATCAAAGGAACCCCAACGGAGGGAGAGCGAAAATATGCAGATGGAAGCTCACACACGTAGAAAGCCTCAAGAGGCAGCATGAAAGACGCCCCGCAGAAGATCACTGGGCGTACATCAAAGGGCGAACACCTGGCAAACACAAAGCGATGAAAATTATGTGTGCACATCACAGTATTTCTCACTGCATGTGCAAGGGGGCAAATGTTCCGGATCAGTTTTGATACGCCCTGACACGATCCAGTACGAACGCCTAGCAAGTTTCCGATGTAATACGCTGTCCAAAGGCCTTGCTTAGGCTCTAAGGTTGCTTTGACTTCTCAGATCAACAATGACAACTCATACATACTTTTCCAGACTGACACAGCGCACAACAAACCTGCACAACACACTTGGCTTGCACAGCGTGCAGGAAACAAACAGTGCAGCAAGGAGACTGAAGCAAGTTTCTGCAGAAAGAAACAACACAGCAGGAAAGCGACAAGGAACAGACAACGCAACAGGGAGACAAAGCTTTTATACCAAGATGGAGGCACCACTTCAGCCTCTAAAAAAGTCATACACCGGTAACATAAAAAGGAAACAACACAGTTGCTCTAACAGGAAGGCATAATGTGCAGCGCGCAGACAGAAGGCGTACTTCTACCAGTTGCATTTGTATTCTTTAACCTATAAGTATCCAATGTAAACGAGGCTTGACCCCCAAGCTTTGGTGCAATATATAAGCACCAGGGGGCAACCGAGAAAAGCAATCAATCCAGGGGACAGAAGTCCCCCTACCATGTAACCCCATTTTCATTGGAATCCAAAATGAATGAAATACTTTCACCATGTAACCATGCTTCACCAAGACTTTGAACCCATTAATCTCAACTTCCTTTTTCCCATTTTTGATCCGAAACATAAGTTAAATCATATGTTTTTTATATAATTTATAAAGTTTTATATTAATATGAAATTTGATTTTTACTTTATATTTTCTTTTATTATATAACTTTTCTGTTTTATATTGAAAAATATTTTAGTTGATTATGGAAAAAGGAGATAAAAAGAATAAAATATCCTTAATAAAGTCACAAAATAAATCATAATTAAAGCATACAAGTTATTTGTTACTTTAAAATGTCGATCTGTCATTATTTAAGTATTCTTTTAATAAACTATATTAATTCCAAGCTTATAATAATTATCTTCTAAAGTGAAACATTTGTATTTGAATTAATTCTTATAATTATTATATTTTTTAAAAGTTTATTTATTATTATATAAGAACAAAATTGAAATAAAAAAATGGATCAACGGCAGCCCACTCTAAATCAAGTTGAATTTTTCGGTACAAGATCACACGTATCCTCTCAAAGGAGGCAATCCTGTTCGAATAAAATTAAACTAATTTAACTGTAAAATATAAAAGAATGACATTGTTTTAAATTGATGTAATCTAATCAATAAAAATCCTGTTCAAATAAAATTAAACTAATTTAACTGTAAAATATAAAAAAATGACATTGTTTTAAATTGATGTAATCTAATCAATAAAACACCACTATTGGTCCAATCTGGTTTAACTCCTATAAGAATTTATTGGGGATATGATAATTGATATGATGAGAAAATAAGAGAGAGAGATAAAAAAAGAAGAGATGTAAAAGGGGATGCTCAGATCCTCTCTACTTGTCATGCCTCTCAAGTAGTATTAACTATGGAACAACTGGAAATTAATTGCCAATTTTAGCTAGGGAAATATTTTGTAACTAATTCCTAGTTATTTCGTAGCTAAATTTGTTGGAGAGTGCTGAATAACTAGAAATGATCTAACACGAAAGATATAGAAGTGTGACAAAATCAAAACACTTTTGATATATATATATATATATATATATATATATATTCAAAAGTGTTTGTGTGTGTGTGAGAGAGAGGCCATAAAAGTGTTAATTGTCTATATACAATAGGTGTTGTCTAAGGTACACAAGTTAAAAACTTGTGTACCTATACACAAGTAAGTTTTGATCATCAGATATAATACTATTAAATTCAATGGCCCAGATTTAATTTTATGAAACGGTTATCGGTTAAGTCATATGTAATATTATTAAGCCATTTTTTGTTATTAAAAAACATGAAATATTAGGCGAAGAAGAACCACCATAAAGAGGAAGGAGAGAGTGGTGGTCGGTGGAGACAGGATGGTTGAGAAGGTGATAAGGACGTAGTGGAGCCATGGCGGTCGGCAACGACAGCGGGGAAGAGGAAGAGGTTGCGCGACGGTGCCGACTAAACAAAGCGCGGCCGCGGCGGAGGGTCGTGCGACGGTGTTTGGAGCGGCGAGCGCGACGGAGATTATGGCGGCTCGCGGCGGCGGTTCCTCCCTTTCTCCTCCCTCTTTTTTTGGTTCTTTCTCTGTTTCTTGATTCTGTCTCTTAGATCTCACAGGGAGAGTGGCAGAGGACGCTGACATAAAGCACAAATTCACTCCTCCCCTCTGCTTTCTGTATGGGGATTTACTGCAATTTTTTTTTCTTCCATTGAACCAGTGTGCAGAGCATCAATCTTCCACATGGAGTCCCGTATACCAAAGGTGAAGATTCACTGGCCGCTGTGGGTTCAGTCACTGTCGTAGGCTCGCATCGTCGCCTTGCACTAAATGGGTTAGGTTTTTGTAACTTGGTTGAACCCACTACTAGACCTTCATTGGTGACCAATAACTTCTTACCAAACAAAACGTTCTGTTATGCCCAAAAAATCAAAACCTAAACAAAATCACAATGCAAAGGAGTGAGAAAGCAAGTAAAGAGCAATGAGGAGCTGTCCATATCGTGAGAAAATATAAGTTAATCGATACCCAGGAATGGAACATATCGTGAGAGGAAGAAGTTGTATGCCGACATTGCAGAGATGAAGGCAGGTGTTTTGCAAAGAGGGTGGACTGCAGATCCACAAAACTATTTTTTACTATCAAATAAAAAAAATAAAACCTAAAAAACCCTGTTATTACAGGTAAAATTAGTTGTATACCGATGCACAAGTTTTTTACTTGTGCACCTTAGACAGCACCATATGCAATAACATCCAAAAATTTGAAACCTCTTTTATTTTAACCAGAATTATGCAAAATATTTTGATCTCCACCCAATAATAAATTTATATTATTATAATTGTAATCATTATTTTTTTTATTAGCGACTATTATTTGTTATTTTATCCTCTAAAGTTAATCCTTCACTTTAGAGGAATATGGTAACCTAAGTGAAAGCTTCATGGAAAAGAAAATATTTCAAGTAATCAACAATATTGATCCCAATACAGGTCAAGGATCACATAGTGACCATTAGATCCTCTGCACTCTGCAGGAACTTGGAAAATATATATTTGCATGGTTGGGTGACTGACAAGTGTCACTCTCACAATTCTTGAACCCCATATCACACACACATACACAACATTATGTGGTCATACCTTATATTAACAAGCTACACAGCATGTGGGCGTGATCTCATGAATCTATGGATTATGATGGTACTTAATGTGACAACCATTTATTGAAACTAAGCAACTAATTTGAAGTGACCAATCATATTATTAGAATAAATTATATAATGGGACCCACCTAGATGCATCTTGAAGATAAAAATATGCTCGAGCTTGAGATCCAATTGAAGGTTTATATTATCATGGGATTGTTAATTATCACCTTTTGATTAGTTAATGGGTATTGTTTAATTTAATTTAATTTTTTTAACCATGTTCTTCTTAGAAAAGCCATAGATGAGGATGCAAATACAAGACAGACAAGGACCGCCTCTGGATACGATAATGGCCCAATAATTAAGCGTTATTTTTAGAAACTGACAAGACTTAAAGCTATAAGAATCATGAACTAATACAGATAGAAGTCAAGAAAAGAAAACAAGAGAACAAAACAGAAATTAAGGGATGGGAAGGTTTATGTGACGAGTAAGTATGTACTTATTTGGATTTATCATGACAAAAGAATCTGTTTTGGGTTAATATTGGATGATCCATGATTCATGATTGATGAATTTAATTATTTGACAAATAAAACAAGTGTCGGTGTTATTAATCTCCTATTATATTATATATCACTTACTATTCCAAAATGTTAGAGAGTGAAGAACTGAAGATAGTAGAATATATATGGAACTGAATAGAAATAGAATGAGTGATGGGTACGTGGGTGGGTCTACTTTCTCACGGCTTGTGCCTTTGTAAGGCTACAACGCGTGCCTTTCCTGATCCAATTTGAAGAATATGCAACTTCAAATTTAGGACTCTTCTTTAATCATGATTCATGCATACCCTCAGTATATTTGCCTTTCTCCCTCACCCCACCCTCCTTTATTTCCCTTTCCAAAACTGGGTTTACTTATGTTTAATTTCTTTTAGGTTCCTACAATGTAAAATTATAATTTTATAAAATTGATTTTAAATCACATCCGTTAACGTGTTTAGTAAAACATATATCATTTATATCAACCATTGATTTCTAGAATCAATTTTATTCAACTGTAAACCAAAGTTTATTTTTCAATTAGGCACAATCCATAATCAAGTCTGTGAAATTGATTTTAAATCATCTCTATCTAACGTGTTTCGTAAGACATGTATCACTCATTTTTAATCATAAATTCTAAAATCAATTTTAATCAATTATAAATCAAAACACACTATATAAAAAAAAACACCAATGAAAAGTCTGGTGTAGATAACTTATTAACTTAAACATGTTAATAAAGGTTCAATCTTAATTATTATGTATGAAAATGATTCTATCAGGAGAGTCAATGGTCTCTCTGTATCAAAAAGATTAGTTTTTAGTTATAGACTGTACAAGGTGATTTCGGTTATTCATGAAGAATTATATAATATATTTTTTCCATTTTTATATATCTTCTTTTAACTAATAAAAATATTATTAATTTTAAAGAGAACAAAATTTTATTTTATCAGGAAAAAAAAGCAGAGATTGGTAATTCAATATTTCAATGAAAACATCCTGATCCTGATGAGTGATGAGTTGGGTGTAGGAATACTGTTGAGCAATGAAGTTAGGTGATTCACACACACATGTCAAAATGTCATGTGTGGATCTGATTTTCACTTCACCCTGCCTAGGAAAGAAAACATAGATCTGACCAAACTAGTAAAATAAAATAATAATTGAGATATCAATCTAGGACTGGGTTTTATTACCGTATATACGTCATGCTGAGAGTAACTCATGAAATTCCTCTGTTTTAAATTAAGTCAAGCTGGATATAAATCTCATCTTTGATTTTGACAACTTTTGATGTCCACCACCTGTTGGTGTCTGCTACACACATATCTTGTGTATAGAATATATGTAATCTCAATAGAAAACAGACAATATAATCACATAGGTAACAACATCATTCTCCAAGAAAATTGAAAGCGATTCTCTCTCTGATATTTTAGTTTTGGTGTTGATTCATAACCTCATTTGTTCTCAAAGCTTTCCATATGACTATTTTAAAATAAGCATAATAAGAATATAATATATTTAGTTTTTATTTATTCCATTAAAAATGTATTTTGATTTTTTTACACTAAAATTTTAGAGTAATTACTTACACCATTATTTGCTTATTTTAATTTGTTCTCACGCGTGTTCATCAATATGTATATGTGTCTGTGTTTCTGATTTTTAATTTTGGAGTCTTGGAAGCTTGCAACCAAAAAAGTCTATAAAGCTATATGCAATTTCTTGCTCTTCCGCTTTTAAGGGGAAAGTGATGGGTGAGAAGTTTCTATTCCCTCCATCTTAACTTAACTTCTATGTTTTATTTTAATTATTATCACTGACAACTTATTAACAAAAATTAAAATATAATTATTTTTTTTTTACAAAAGATATTTTTTAAAATAAGAAAAAACATAAAAGTAGTGCAAGTTGCAACAGTAGTGGAAACATCCATTGGATGCATCATTAGACCATGCTTTCTGTTTCTAGATAGATCATCATATGCATCCTTTCAGGGTATTGAACATATCGTTATAAGCAGGCACATAAAAGTTATCAAAGACTTTTCCATTTTCAACCAAGATATTAATTATTTCTTGCTTTATTCTTCAATAGGAAATGCTACAAAATGGGTGGAATTCACTTTAATGCTTTTTCCAAGAGGGCAACATTTGAATTGTTTGTAGTTGATATGAAATCTGAGGTTTTTGTGTATAGTGGGTCATAAAAAGGTCATTTTCCCTTCTTCCCTTCATTTGAAGTAAAGGGAAAATTTTGTTGAGAATTTTTTCCACACTGGCAAGTGGCAAGGGAAAAAAACATAAGCATAATCCTAGATCCTCTCAACAGAACATGTGATATCACCATCCATTGTATGAGGATGGAAATAGTCACTATCAATTTCAAATCCCAAGCCCCTGGAATTTAATTACTACTGCCAAGAGAAATTCATTATGTGGAATCTCAAATATATAAAACCTGAAATTAGTATTGTGATGAAATCACATACACAACAGAGGATTGTTCTGCATGTACGGAATGGATAATAAAATCCCAATTGTTGAAATTCCAAACACAAAAAAGTTTATAGAGAGATTCTAGTGGGATAGTAAGAAGAGCACTAACTTCCATTGCTCATGCATATCTTGATTAAGTCCTACATGACTTTGTCTGGAATGTCTTGTTCTCTGGCCTACATTGGCTCATGTTTAGGAGTGTCATTTCTTTTTGTTATACAACTTTGTGGTCCCCTCTCTCCTATCCTTTCCAACATTACAGTGAAGCAACCTTATGTACAAAATACAATCAACTACAGCAATCTTTTCAAATACAAAATATTCATATTATAATATGAACATACATCTTTCTCTCTCCCCAAATATCACATATAGTCACTCAATACATATACAGACACATTGCTACTCCAGCTTTTCTCTTGCCTCCTTCCCTCACAGCCTGTCAAGCCTGAATTATTAACCTCATGATTACAGTTTTAAATTTGAGCTGGTTTCTTTGTTGTTTCTTAGTAAAGGGTTGAATGGTTCTTACCTGCCAAGAGATTTGTTGCCGTCTGTCTATGAGATTTCTCCAGATTCCACAGGTGGTGCACTGTTTGGATTGATCCCTCCTTTGTCTTGGAAATGATTCAAGGAGAATCATGAGGGAATTGGTCCCTTTTAATATTAGTATTGATCTTATTTTGTAAAGCTGACTTATGGGTAAAAATGCTGCCATAAGGGAGGAAGATGTTCAATGACCTTCATCAGAGAAAGCTGCAATTTTGGTACTTCTTATTACAGGTACTTGAGCTACAACCCCACAGATATCTTTCCATTAACTTGAATTAGGTAGCAAATCCTAATGAATACAGTTTTTTTTTTTTGTTTTCCTTGATGTGAGTCTCCAAACATGTGGTGTGTGAAGATGTTGCAGTTCTGAGATTTAGTGCTTCTTAAGTAGGTCATTTTTCATAGCTTTAATTTCCATGGAAGTGATATCAATTAACAATTATCCATCCTTGGTGATACATCAAAAGTCTCAAGTTTCAAGAATGACATAAAAGAAAATAAGTTGACTTGCACATGTCCTTCACATGTAAACTCCTGGTATCTGTGTGATCCGGGTGAATTATGAATTTTGGATTTTCTTGAATTCTTTTGAGTCCCTATTTTAGCTTCAAGGGATATAAAATTTTGTTGTCTTTGGAATAGCTCAAAAGAGCCTAGCTTTATAAGGAACAAGGAGAAGTGGTCACTTTTCTGACTATAGTATCTTAGGAGTAGGAGATTAAGACCACTCTTATGGGCCTCATGGCTAGTGCCTAGTGCTGCTGTCATCATACAATCACAGACCCACATCTTAGTTGGTTTCACTGTTGGCTACATCTATTGTTCATGTTACATGCTTCTTCAGTGTCCCAACAATGTTTGATTACACGTTTAACCATTTCAATGCAAATTCTTTTGGTCCCCTCTCTCTCCATTTTTGGTTACTAAAGTGAAAACCCCTGTTTTGATAAATTATCTAAAAAAACAAGCTGGAAACTTTCCTATATATTGCCTGCATCTATGCACCAAAAAGAGCAGCAACAGAATCTTGCAGGGTAATGTCAGCTTATTATGACCGGTCCTGTTGGATTTTTGTTTCAGTTTCTTGCCATGGAATTGATTGTGATATCAGGTATATGGTTATTACCTATCAGTTTGGGTCACAAACAGTTCCTAAAGTCTAAGTTTTCAGTTTCTGTGGCCTCTGTTTGTTTTACCGTTACAACAGTGTAAAACCATGGTTTCGCAGAATTGATTTTAAATCACTTCCGTCTAATATGCTTCATAAAATGTGCATCACTCATCTTCAACCATTAATTTCTAGAATCAATTCTACATAACTGTAAACCAAACGGTTTAGGACAAACTGAATTTTGTCCTCACCTTCACATTGTAGCTTGGGAGATCATAACTCTATTGATTTGCATTAAGGAACAACATGTATTTTTCATTACTTTTCTCAAGGATTTGCATAATAAAAAAGCAATTTTCTAATTATTGAGGCATGACCAAGGTGTGGAAGTTGATTGAAGTATGATGATAGCTAGAAAAAATAAAAATAAAATAAACAGTTTTTAATTTTCTTTTTAGGCATGGGAACCAAAATTGAATATTCCATAAATCTTCTAGCAACCTTAGTAGACAGCAACAACATAGCTGTGGGTGGTGTGGATGTCTGGCAGTATTATCAGAACAAAGGGCGGCTGACCAATAACCGTCACAGTATTGGAATCAATAAATTGGAAGGTCCCATGGATAGGAGGCTTGACAGAAACAATATAGAATCCATCAAAAAGACAATGCAGATGCATGAGGACATCTTTAAACATCAGGTATCCTGAAGATGTGGTATGATTGAACTTCTCATCTTAACAAATACAAAATTCAGGTTGCCGTTCAATTTAATTTGTGCCACAAATGTTACATTACATGAAAATCATAGTCATAGGGTCAATCAAGTATCTTATTAGGCTTTATTGGTTTAAACTCATGATTGAAGGAGAGGCTTTCAATGTCTGTGGCCTTTGGAGTATTGCATTTTGCATGTAAAATGCAAATGCAATCATTCATAGAGCATAATGCTTCTGACACTGAACATACATACTGATGTCAGAATCTGTTAATGAAGTTGTTCATTCTGTGACATTGTATACATGGCCATATTTTTATTATTCTATGAGCTTCATTAATTATTTATTTAAAAATTCCAAGCAGCCACCATATGTGAAATATGAGTGTTAACACTGTTGAAAGGACATTATGATCTGGAAGAATTTGAATTTTTTACTAGTAGCAATTATGGGAATTTGCAGGTAAGAGAACTACACCGGGTATACAATGTGCAAAAGATGCTGATGGATGAGCTCAAAAACAAAATTAGACAACAGAAATTTCTAAACCCCATGAATGACATGGATGTAAGGCATCCTCATTCCATTGAACAACAACATCAAACAACACAAATTTCATACGGGTCTGATTTCCATGCTCAAAGTTTGAGAGAGGATTTAGGCTCAAGAGAAAGGAGTGGAAGCTTTTGTGGGGACACCATAAAAATGCAAAGAGGTTTTGATCTTGAAAAGCCTGCTGAGGAAGACATTTTGACTAGAGAGCGTGGCTTTGATGAAGGTGAGGCAGGGCCTAGTTCCCATTCTGCATTTCAGAGCTGTAAAATAAGTACTGGTGACTCAAATGAAGAAATGGAAGTGGATTTGACACTAAGCATAGGAGTTAGCCAGGTTAAGAGTTCTGATATGCCTCAATTAGCATGCTCAGACTCACCCAATGGGAAATCAGATAGAGTAGGAGAATGCAGTGACCCAACTACCCCCATGAGCAGCTCAACTGTGACATTTACTCAGGAAAGAAAGGGGCCACATTGGCTTTCTCAAAGTCTACAGCTTAAATAGCAGTTTAACTTGTTTGTTTGTATCCTTTCAACTCTACATGGACCACCGAATTTAAATGGTCCATGCATTCACATTCCTAGATTAGTTTCTACTTTTTTTTCCAATAAATGAATAGCTTATATACACACTTCTGAGTGCTCTCTGTACATAGATAGTTAATTTGCTGTACTTCTTAAATTATTTTAATGTCCAACATATATATTCTCTTCTAACCTAATGTTATTCTATCTAAATATACAAGAAGTCCATTCTCAAAAGACTAATAAACTTAGAGTTGAATATAATGTACTATGAAGCACATTAAACAGAAATAATTTAAGTCTACCAAAGGGCTGTGGCTCAGTTGGCAATGCAGGCTGAGATTGTGGGAAGAGCTCCCGGGTTTGATCCCCACTAAACAAAAATCTTCGGGAGGGGTGGGGAGCCTTAACTGTGATTAAGCCTGAACAGGATTGCCCGTAATAAGGGACACCTGTGGTTAAAAAAAAAAATAGAAATAATTTAAAATTATTTTCACAGAATTGATTTTGGTTGTTACAATTGGGAACAAAACAGGCACACGATATGTTATGTAAAAGCGATTTCTTGCCTCGTTCTCATTGAATGATTAGGCAAGGGGAAACAGAGCTGGTCCCATGAATTCCATTACATCAAATGGTGGTGCATTGAATTCCAATAAACGTAGGAAGGGGAAACAACGCCAATTCGTCTTCCATTTTGACCACTGTTAGTTGTTAGACTCTTGCTCTTTGTATTTTGGTCTTTGGATTTGGAGCGAGTCTGAGATGGTGACTGTTTGTTTTGATTTTTTATTTCCATTTTTATTTTTAGTTGACATATTTTAGTAATAATAATTAAAAAAAGATAACATTATTTTGATTTTATCTTCAGATTTCAGGATTTTGTAAAAAAAAATAAAGATAAAATCTTGTTAATTTACCGCTTTTTTTTTTTTTTTTGTAAATAATAGGTATCTCAGTTAAGACTGTTCACCCCTCCCTCCCGAAGAATGTGTTTAGTGGGGATCGAACTTGGGAGCTCTTCTCACAATTTCCATCTGCGTTACCGACTGAACCACAATTCTTTGGTATTTATCGCTTATTTTACTAAATCATGAAAACATAACACAATATGAACATAATATAATATATTTTTTTTCGAAAATTAATTTCTTGTAAAATCACATTTGAAAATCCATATTTAGAATTAATTTTTTATATAGTTTTAATTTTAGAGAAAGAATAGAGAAACCAAGTTTTTTCTATTCTAAAAGTTGAAAATTATAGAAAACAGTAAATTTTTGGAAAATAATTTCCAAAAGTCATATTTATCCTTTAATTTCTAGAAGTTAATTTTCAAAAAAGAAAAAATAGAGAGCATTTTTTAAAATTACTTTTTAGATGGTGTGAAAAGCAAAAAGGTTCGAAAAAGCAAGTCCCAATTACAAATTTAGGTGTCTGATTAATTTATCGTTGAGTAATTGATTTTAGAAATGAATAGTTGAGATAAGTGATGCACGTTTTATGAAACACGTCGGATGGAAGTGATTTAAAATTAATTATATTAAATCATTATTTTACCCTGTTGCAATGGTAAAACAAACGGAGTCTAAACCGTTAGGGATATTTTTTGGGTCAAAACTGTTAAAGATTTAAAAATAAAAAAACTATGTATGCAACCCAACCCATCGAGTAAGGGAGTTGCTTTTTGTACTCTTTTTTTTCTAACGACACCATTCCTGATCCCTTTCATTTTTATTATAATTCCTAAATACTTTCATGGTCACCTTCATTATATCTTATCTAAAACCTAAACTCTCACTGCTTCGTTCTTTCCCTACTACTATCTTATATTATTTTTTACTTTTTTGTGTAAACAATGATATTCCCAAGCGATAGCTAAAGACTAATTTCCTTCGAGGCATAGAGATCACCGAAGTAAGTTTTGTCTCTCCCAATAAAGTCTTTTCTATACACACCGCCAGAGATCAAATCTCTATCAGGATACTTAAGCAACTCAACTATCTGCCAACTGTGTTGGGTTTTGTTAGTATATTATTTTTTACTTATTTGTTCTCATTCGTTCAAAACCGTGAAGATTGTAGATATCTTTCTCTTTTTTATGTGACTATAGTTGTGAAGCCTAATGTGACTATAGTTGTGAAGCCTAAATTTAAATTATTCTATTTCTTGAAAATAAATTTTGAATCTTTTAAAAATATTATAAAGAAATATTATATAAATAAATCATATTTTAAAAATTAAATTTAATCCTTAAAATAGTATTCTAGAAAGTAAATTTAAAAAATGTATTTTATTGATAGTATTTTAGAAATTGAATTCTGGAGTTATATAAAAAAATGGTAAGTACAATTTCTATTAATCTGTTTGGTTTAATCTAAAACCACGTTTCAAACGTGGATCCCGGTCGATACTACTTTTTATAGCGTTGACTTAGATCCACTCTTTATAACACACACTATGTACATATTTGCAGTGGCAGAACTTGACCATAAACTTTGGGGGAGCCTTTTTAACCTTAATTTATTTATTTTGAACAAATTAAGTTCCTAACTTTTTAAAACTAAGGGCTCGATCGGAGGTGGTTGCTAATTTTTAGTTTTTTATTTTTAAAAATTTTAAATTAATTTTTTATAACTCAAAATTAACAATTAATTAAAAACTTGTTTTTGTGGTTTTTAAAACAGATATTTTGAAAAACCACAAAAAGTGATTTTTAATTTTTGGTTCTGAGTTGTAAAAACTTTATTCAATTTTTTTAAAACTAAAAATTGAAAACTCGCAACCACTCCGAACGACCCATAAGTAAATTTGGTTCTTTTATCAATTGTCTTTCACATAAAACTCTCAAATTCTCATTTTCAATTTAAATATTTGGTAGTTTATGATGATTTGAAATATGAAATAATTTTAAAGCTTCACAAGTAAATATTTTAATAGAATTTAATAAAATTTGAACGTTTTTGCAAGAATGAAATTAGGGTTTAAATAATACAAAAATTAAGAATTTTTTAATTTTAGGTAAAATTTGTTATTTTGATCGGTGAGTTTTTGAACTTAATAAGATTCACAGTGATTTAATTAATTTAATTTGTGGAGATGTTAAATAGAAAGTGATAATTTGGAAGTTTTAGATATAAGACAATTGATAGGGGATTTAAATTTGCTTAATTTTGAAAGTATAGAAACTTAATTTGCTCATAAAAACTTGAGAACATGATATGACACATTCTCTAAATAATGTCATATTATGTGCTGCTACATCATTTAATGAGTTACATATGAGATAAAATATTCACTAAATAATATACCAGCACATTATAGGATAATAGTGTCATTTTTTAATAAAAATCTAAATAATTTTAATAATTATATAAATATGTATATATATTAAAAAAAGTTTTGGAAAAAGTTTGGGGGAGCCTCTGTCACTTTAAAGATCCGTCCCTACATATTTGGTTTGGTGTTGAGAAGCTATCAGACTCAAATTTAGATCTCTTAACACAATTATTTGTAACATTAAAAACATGAGTTTATAACGTTCAAACATCAAACCAAACATTATATCTACTTTTAAGTTCATTCAATTCTTATATAAGGATTGATGATTATGAACGTGAGGTCAAAACAAATGAGCGAATATTAATGGCGTATCTCTCACACTGAATGAATATAAAATGCATCGAGACCGTTATGCCAATTTTTTCTTGGTGGAAAACATAGATATCCTCCATGAAGACAATCTTGTTTAGGTCTGAGTTAAACCTCTATAAGCTGTAAGGTTCTCCCACCAAATATTTAACACTTAACTCTAGATCACTTATTAAAACTGAAATGAGTGGTATTGAGTTCTGAGTATGAGTATGCTTCATACCTAAAGCAACCACATGGTTCTAAAAAGAAACAATCACATGGTTTGAATCACAAATTGGAATTATATGGCTGTCGATAGTGGTTTTACTTTGACTCGAGTTCTCCACAGAGGATATATGTTATAATAAACAAAAATATAGATGGAATCAATTCTGAATGCTTCCATTTTAATTTATTGGAAAAAAATTTATTGTCTCATTCTCTCTCTTTTCTTCTACAAACTCGAAGCCACAGATAGAGCTCAAAGAACTCCATCAATTATTGACAGAACATTGAATTATCAACTATAATAGTAGCACTTCTCTAATTGGGCCTGGTGCAATCAATCCTAATTTCACCTTGATTTCCAGTTTTAACACCAACCCTTCCCAACTTAGTAATGGCATTGATAAAGGCACTCTCAAAAGCTTTTTCATTGGATGCAAATAAGTTGACCGTGGCCTTTGACCTTCCATCTGTAAACAACACCTGATCAGAAGTGAAGAGACCCTTTCCTTGCTGCAGATTCTTGAAGTATTGATTGTCAAACTTTTGAGGCGTTACAGGGTCCATGTTTATGGCAATTCTTGGATCAACTCTCAGAGGGCACATCTGTCTAAGCTGGAAAGCATATTGTAAATTTAATGTTGGATCAATTCTGCTTCTGGGGCTGAAGTTGTAGATTCTGTTTGAGAAACGGTTACAGTGAGAGAATCCAATTGTATGTGCACCTAACATAACATATTATTAAAACACATTAATTTTCATGCCTTTTTATTAAAAGAATTAAACTAAACTTGCTAAGATTCTTTAATTTAATTTCTCAATGGAATGGACAATTTAATATCATTTAAAACAGAACAACCTGTGCAGTTTACCTGATAATGCAACCAAATCTGTCTGGGAGAGGCCATGAGAGCTGAACATGGTATTGAGCTGATCCAAATTGAAATTAGGGCTAGGAAGACTGTGTTGAACACTGGCAATAGTAGATATTCTCCCGTCACGCCTTCCCAATTCAACATTATAAAATGGCCCCCCTGCCTGCAATATTACACAATTTGATTATTATTAGTAATGTGCATCATTTGGATTGGCTTAGAGGTAAGTGAACTAATAGAATTATGGGTCAATTCAATAATTTGAGGTAGCAAAGACAAAAAATAAGGTTAGAAATGAAATGATACCAAATTGACGACATCCCTAGTAGCTAGAGCAAGAATATCAGCACAAGAGACTTTGTTTCGGCACTGAGGATCCCTATCAACAGCTGCCTTGGCCTTAACCACAGTGTCAAAGCCATCCCCAGCTAGTGATATATCATCAGGATGATCCTTCTCTGCCTTATTATTTGGTGATGCAAGCAAAACCGAAGCATCACAACCCTGTCACATACAAAACAATTAGCAATTTAATTTCTTAAGAAAAAATCAATAGCCTTGTCAAAAACATGCTAACTTAAATATAAGAAAACAATGAAAGTGGTGAAGAAGACACACACACACATATATATATATATACGCCAAATAGTTATTGCTCAATTGACAACAACGCAGACTGAGATTATGAGAAGTCTTATTAGATCCTCACAAAACACTCTTTAGGAGGAGTGAGGAGCCTTATTGTCACTAAGCCCCGAACAGGATTAACACAGCAAAAAAATATATGATATATATATAGACACATACCCGCACAAAACAATCATGGAAGAAGAGTCGAAGAGTGGCAGGGGCAGTCACAAAGGTCTGTTGGAACTTCTGCGTCACTGCAGAACGCACATACTGCTCAACATTGGGGCATATTTTGTTGTAGAAGCCACGAGTGAGTTGAGCTGAGCTTGTAGTACTACTCAGGAGAAGAAGCAAAGATAAGACAACAAAGGTAGGAGCTCCCATGACTACTTTTTTGTTTTAATTTGTTCCTATGATCACTTGGTTGGTTCTAACATACATCTATCTATCTATCTACTTATATATAGTTAACATGACCCCCACCTTGAGCTTAATTAATCAACAAAATAATATGTGGTTGACATGTAATAATTGATTAATTATAACAAACAAATTGGGTTATAATTGAAAGGGAGTCAGAACAAAAACAAAGGTATGTTAATTACATGGACAGTCTGGCCAGGGATACAAGTATCGTTATGGATAGGGAATGATTGAGGCGACATTGACGCCAATAAACCTTTAAAAATTGTTGCGTGAAGCATCTAAACTGTGTTTACAATCTGTTCACGGGTGATTGGCCTTCCACAGAGTTTACTGTTGTATATATTTACATGAATCACAATCATAAAATAGTCATAACAACATGGTAGGTGTGCACGATCACGGATAAGCATGTTCATGACAACCAAAGGAAAATTATTTTATGAACAGACTCTAGCTAGACAAAACAAAAGGTACATTTTCTTGTCACAAATATTGCTATATATTTTAAATAATTTTTTATAATATCTATATGATTATCTCTACTTATATATAAGGAGCTAGCATATCAAATATACTCTTATGAGAGAGATTGATCTTGACCACATAACATGAATAAACAGTCAATATTAGATATTTAACTAACTATTTATATATCATTGCGTAAGTTTAGGATACTTACACATTACGTAATAATATTTAATAAATTTTAAATTAATTAATTTAACCATTAAATTAAACGTGGACATTTTCTAAGTGATTATATATATCAAATTAAATTTTAGACAATTTAGATATATATATATATATAATATAATAATAAATATTTGTTTATTTTTTAAATAACATAATATATATTGAAATAAAGTGTTGCTCTGAAGTATATAATTAGTTTTTTAATTATTCAAAATTTTATAAACTTAATCTATTTCATAGAACTTTTAATCTAATAACTCAAGTGATAAAATTTATCATTTATAAAAAGATATTAATGGTGAATGTATAGAGATACAACTTATACCTTGTGTTAATATATGTATGCAAAACTTTATACATACACACATATATAACACTTACTCTCTTGTTTTTCAAATATAAATGATAAATCTTCTCTTGATATGGTTAAAGGATATGTCAAACTTGGCAGTTTATCCGTCTTTACTCAATTGCCAACTCAATTGCATGTTACCCTCTATGTACCAACTCAGCTGTGCTAACTGCTCCAATATACCTTGCCCCTTTGGCAACCCCTTCTCTTTTCAAACAAAATACCATTTTTTATATTTTATTTCAAATCAGCAAAATTGATCCATTAAATTTTGATGACAGATCCGATATTATTATATAATATCCTAATTTGTTCCTCATACACAATCACTTTTCGATTAATTATTATTCACAGAATGAATCATTCTTTTACCATCTTATAAAAAAAAAATTATTATAGATAGTTTTATCAAACTAAAATATAAAAAATAAGTTAACGTGACACCATTCACCCGCATAATAAAAAAAATACATGGTAAAAAGACAGTGACACCTAATAATAATTTTTACCTTTCTTTCCATAAATGTGTATGAAATTGAATAAAATGTAACATACCTCGCAAGTTTGATTGCAACTTGCAAGATAGATTCAAGCAATTAGTTTCAAGTTGTGTTCTATTATTATTATTAGGATCATATTACTATACATGTTTCGTGAGAGACGAAGCGATTCAAATTGATTTGATTGATTTCCTTGATCAACGCCAGAGAATCTTTATTTAAAACCCACCAGCGCAGGGAAGAGTAACAAATGAGACCATTTCTTCCTGTTGTCTATATCAAGTTTGCCAAGATCCAAGAGGGAACTTTAATTTATATATATATTTTGGCCAATTAATATTCGGAGACGACTTTAATTAAGACCTTGATTTATTTTCTCAAGTAGGATTTTAATTTATTGTTTCTACACTATGGCATCTTATTTTGAATATTCTGCTAGTACTAATTAGTTCTCTTACTTGTCTACGGGTTATATGATTCAGTAATTTAATTAATACGATGAGTTTCTCTGACTTTGTACATAAACTAATTAATTAGGGATGCTATTTTTCGAATAATGATAGTAAGATACTATTATATGTTTTTAGTGTGGATATTATTATTATTATTATTATTATTATTATTATTATTATTATTATTATTATTATTATTATTGTGCAAGTTAATTAACACTAATAAGCCCACAACCATAAGTAATAAGCATATTTTATCCAGGCACATGACAATTGACAATGCAAGGCAACCATATATAGTACAAGCCAGCTCCTGTAATTCAAACAAAAAGGAACAGCAAATATGCCAATTGTATCGGCTAATAAAAGCAATTTAATTAGTAATGTATGATATGCTGACACAAAAGTAATGCATCGGAGTCGATTGGACACCATGTCCCGCCCTTAACTCTTACGGCCAGAGATATCATAATCATCTCACTATGACATTGATAGTTGATGGTTCTGAGTCAACAATACTTATGGACCAAAAACAAATCTACAATCAATATGTTAAACCTCGCTTGTGGCTGCTTCAACTGATATTGCATGGGTCAGCATGTTGAAAGAAAACTCATTCAGAAAAACTACATGATTGTAAAATTTGGTGTTAAACCAAAAAGGCCACTGTATACTTTGTTAACACAGCACTGTTACCAATTCTTTCTCTTTTGTAAACCTTTCCTCCGTCACACCTTGTCTTCAAAGCTAATCTTTATAACTTACAGCCAAACATTTACGCGGTTGAGTTCACCTCCATCATAATAAGTTACAACCAAATCTATTTCGGTCACCATGGCGGCACACGACAGTCTACCCCAAACCCAAAGAAACTCTTGTTTGAGTATTTTTCTGCCCCACACATTGCCCCTCACTTTCCCAATTGCTGCTGTTTTATAGCTTCCCCACGTTTCTTTGGTCCATGGGGAAATTGGGGATGGAATTTTTGGGATGCACGAATCAAAGCCTGCTTATTTCGCTGCATGTCCAATAGCGCGCTTTTCCACTAAACTGTTTATCAAAGGTCTATAGTTTCTCCCTTTTGAATTCTTAGCTTTACTATAGAACAATTTCTTTAATTTAAAGCCCATAAAACACAAAAACATTATTTTTATTGCTCTCTGCGATTTGCAAGTCACTTTATCAAATAAATAGCCAATTAGTTTTATTACACATCCATCCACAAAAATCAACAGAATAAGCTGATATAAATGCGTCTACATAGAGCAAATTTTATATACTGTGTCAACGGTCCTACAGTTGTCAAACCTTCATAATTATAACTTATAAGACAGGATACGTTTACAATGCTACAAGTTGCATGCGCATCACAGATTGTTGATATAACATTACATATTTGAAATGTTATTTATTTAATAATTATCTTGGTTTTTTTAATCAATATGTAAGTTGTGGGAACAACTTATGTCACACAGGCCAACTTGTGGCGTTGTAAGATGATTCCATGAAATATCCTTCAAGGATGAAGGATGCATTCATTTTCATCGCAATGTAAAATAAACAATTTATTGGGATATAAGAACCAAACAATTTTGGATTCAAAAGCAATCCCTCTGATCTGGGCCATGCAACCCAACATGAAAATCTGTTGAATTGTAGGCTGTAATTTCGATTTTCCATAACAACTGTGAGCTATTCTATTTGTATGCCAGTTTGTTTATGGCCAACCGAACTAGGCATCCGTTACAAGAAAATATTATTTAACAAAACCCGATGCATGTTCATCCGTCCAACATGTAGGTTTAAATAGAACATGAAGGGAAAAATTGCTGGGAGACACATTTCTTTCATCATTCATCGTTGTGGCAACGTTAACAACCTACCTGCCTGCAGATATATATTTCCTAAAAGATTAGTGAAACATTTAACTGGATCAATATGTGTACGTAGATGACAGAACACTCAAAGAACAACAGAGAAATCTGATCAAAACAAGAACTTAAGGTAGACCAATCAAAGGCTGATCATTGATCAATCAGGTCTCACGTATCAAAGCACAGGAATCAAAGTTGGTTTAATATGAAAACAAAAATTTTGATACACCAGAGTCAAGAGCTATGGCATCATCCTTTACAAATAAATAACTAATCAATTCCAAACTTGAATGAAAATACACATGCATTGTAGAATTCTATTTCTTAATCCTTATTAGTAGTTTCATGGTACAAAAGAAAGAACCATTTCACATGACAAAAATGGTGAATTTCAAGGTTGAACTATGTACACAAGCTGCCTTTCCTATTTTCTAATATAGTCAGAATTTCAAAGTTGAACAATGTAGGGTTATGTAATTCATTTTGCATGTTAATGTTAAAAGACAGTGTTAAAGAAATATATCAATCTGCAATTATTACCTGTACAGGACATAGAACAAAACGATGACCCTTCAGCTTCCTTGAAGAACTCTCTGGGGATCAAGCTGCCCACTACAATAACTAGAAGAAACAGTTGAAAGTTCTAGTCTTCCTTTCCATTCTTCGCCTGGTTTCAAAGTGATAGGCTTTTCAATAGTAGCAGCCTCTACACAAAGCATATGCTTATACTCATCATCACCAAAATCAGCCATAGCCTTTGCTTTCTTATCCCAAGGATTCCACACCACTGCATAGATAAATAATAAATGAGGGGGAAATATAGGGAAGCTATCACTTGGTGTAAATGATTCCAGATGTCAAATACTCAAATCTGAAAGCAATACAGATATTAAAAATACCAACAACTGAAGAAGGTTCCTTAAATGGGGGACGGGAAGTTATTGTAAGAAAAAGGTTTATATAATACTCTACTTGGTTAGCAGGAAGAATTTAGACTTGGAGATGAAGGCAGGTACCTACTTTAAGCTATGTCCTACTGAGAAACTTGACTTTTCAGTTTTTACTATATAATTCCGTTCTTCTTTATTTACAGATTTACAAAGCACAATTTTATATTTTAAATCGTATATCTTCAAATAATAGTCCCATGCCACTAGTAAACTGTATCAATATCACAAACTAAGTACACAAGATGAGCCTTATAATAATCACCAGCATCAGGAAGACCATCTTTACGTAATACAAATGTTCTCTTTTTCTCATGATCAAGAATTGCAATCTTTGTAGGAGTGCTGAGATATATCTTGTCAACCTATCATATAAAGAAAAGAGAAGCATCAGTTTCAGGTCACCAAAGCCTATGAATGAAACATCAGTACATCAGGATTGGCAACATGCTTGTGCCTAGAATGTGTCAGGTATTACTACAAATTGGGCAAAGCAATACAAACTAGGTAAATGTTTTTTTTTTTTTTCTTATATTTTTGGTGGAAATATGTTTCAGATATGGGTTAAGTGCAATAGTCAATACCCAACACATCCTGGTACTGGTAGTGGCCACCCCTGTTACAGAAAAGGTAAAAAGGAGAAAAGGTAAGGGGTGGTGGAAGCAACTGGTTAATTGTTTGTGTCGTAGTGTGAATGAAAAATAGTAAACAGAACCCACTTTTGGCAATCTGCACGTACATAATAGACAGAGAAGCTGTCAAAGGCAAACGTTTTTTTGGCATTGGGCTTATGACCCAATTTTGGCCTGAATTAATACTAGCAAACCTAAAAAAGGAAGTCAGGACTATAAATTGGTCTGATGCTCTACTTAACCAGGCTTATCTGCCTTATCACTCTCAGTCTCTCCTATTTTAATCAAAAAAGCATTTTTTTACTTCATTTAAAAATTTAAAGTATTATTTATATGTACAAGTATAGAAAACATAAATTTTATTTATAGAAATCGATTCAAGTTATCCTGATAAACCCAGAAGTTACATTTTACAGAACTTGACTTATTTGATTACTTATAGCATATCTACAGTAATACCAGCATTTGTACTTTTTAAAGCAAAGAAGACTAGGATAAACAAATCTTACTTCTGATTCAAATGTTAAAGCATCCCCCTGTTCAGTAAAGCGTTCCTTTTTCTGCAAGTTGTCAAGATAATCCATTGTCTCTAATCCCTCTACCCGAACCTCACTGAATATGAGCAAACAAACTAGTTAAATGCAATTCAAAACTGCAGGCTACAAGTATATCCCTAAACACAAAGAAATCAGTGAACTAACAGTAAGCAAAAATAAAGGCCAGCTGAAAAGAGATATTTAAATTGGTATATAAAATGAAGAAAAGTGAAAGGTATTGGGATATATGCAACAAAAGGTTTTGATTTCACCATAAAGTTGATAAATTTGACAAAACCAGAATATTTCAGTCACAACTCAAAGACACATTTTTGTCTATGTATATACAAAAACACGAGCCTATTCCCACTAGGTGCAGTTAGCTACATGGATCAACAATACCAAAATGTAACTACATATAGACACATTTTTGTCTACGTATAGACAGACACTGTCTATACACTTAAAAATTGTACGTGAACTAAGTGATGGGATTTTCATGCTATTCAAGAAACTATGGTTGCAAATAATTCCTATTTCTATGTCAGCATTTTGAAAATTGTTGTATTATCATTCTGCACCTTCAGATACCAGAAAGCCATAAATCCAAAGTTAATTTTAGATGTTCAAAAGCCAATACCCACATTCTCATACAGATCTGAACATGGAATTCCTTTCATATTTTAAGCCAGGAAAACAGGCTTATATCAACATGATAAGATTGCATAGTTTTATTCACTGTTCACTATGTGGATCTTGAACTGGTTCTCAACCAAATCCAAAAGTTACTGGCCATATTTGATAACAGAGCAAATTTATAAATAAAGACAAGCACGTTAAGACAACTTTTATATTGAAGTGTGATATAAAACACATTTCAAGCACTTACCTTATATCTGACACAGAAAAATATGTATGATAAGCAAATGTGAATGAAAATGGCTTCCCTTCAATGTTTGTGTTCCTAATCCGAGATGTCAACATCAAATCTCCTCCAGGACCCAAAGCTACCCTAAGACGAAACTCAAAACTATATGCAAAAAGAAAGGCATATCATATCAGAAAGAAATATAATATAAACAATTCATGAATTCAAACTATGAAATTAAAAAAAATGTTAAATAACAACAGGAAGTGAAAATAAGGGTTCAGAGAATTTTCTCTTAAATAAGCTAAATTTTTTTAATTTTACTATATATACCTATGAGGCCAAATCTTCATGTCATCTTCTGAGGGTTTAAGAATCAAATCAACAAAGGCTTTATTCAAAGTATTTGTTGGAAAAGGAGAAGGGTCATCATCAATGGTCCAGAGCCGGTTTCTAGCAAATCCATGCTGCTCAAGGGTACCGTGGTTTCCAAACTGCAAACAGGGAGCAAGTTTACTTAAGCATGTAATCTGGGATCTGATTGTAGTAACAAAGCAAATTTTGGAGGGGCATTTACAGATTGCAGAGATAGTCAGAATACATCCTATGATTTTTAGTTACATTATTTTAATTGGTTTTATTATGTTTCAGTTTGATTGCAGATCAAGTGATTGAGGCATAACAAAATCTAAAAGGCTCAAGCGCAAAGGATTTTCACTTTTAATTACAGGACTGATTTTAATAGTCCAAAACCATCTCTGATCATAATTGTTGAGGGTTTTAGATTAGTAAGGTATTGCTGAAGCAAATAGCATGTTTCCAGTTCCAAGGGTACTTCACTGCTTTGCTGTTGGTGGTTTTAAGACAGCTATGTAGCTGTGCCTAACTTTCTATATATTGGCTTTTTTAATTTGTTTCAGTAATTTGGACTGTGAATTGTTCTTATTAGAAACTGGTTATTTAGCTTGGACCTTAATTACAGACTGACATCTCGGTCCCAACTTTTGATAGTTTATGCAATGTACCCAGATATCAAAAAGAGAAGAATGCTTTTAATGAATTATGGCTGCAAATTGCTCTCATCTTACTTGTGTGATGCAATCAAATGTAGGCACGATTATGTTTCTTTTCTTTGCCATCTCAAATTCTACTATGTTTTGGTTAATTTTCCAGTTCCAAATTGCCCTGACCATCTTTGCAGACAGCATTAAAAATTAATCCCATCGTAAGCAAATTGTCCAGGTCTTTGCTTGAATCTGTCCTAAAACCCAAAACCCCATCCTACTGCTGCGGAAAATCGTCCTCATTACATACCCCCCAAATAAACCTTTAATCCACAGTTTTTATATCCTTGATTCAACATCCTAAACCTAACCTAAATTTGTAACACTTATGTTCTCCTACTTCATAGTGATTTGGACTGTACCTAATGTTAGTTTTTCATAATCTGGAATTACGTTTTGTTGGGTTTTGCAACAGATTATTCTTCAATTTGAAACAAGATTACTTGAGATATGATATTAGGGTTTGATATTTACAATGAAATCCATTTATGAATGTAGTAACTTAAGTTCATGAGTGATGAGCTATTAACACTTTCCCATCACAGCACTATCATGATGAAATCAATCATGGAAAACAGAAATATTATCATGACAAATACATACTTGAGGAAAGCATACTGGAATCCCTCCACGAATTGCCTTTGGAGGCTTAAATGTAGCCTGCACAAGTGCACAAAATTAATAAAGCAAGATGGATGAGAACTTATCAAACTCATTACTGGAGTTGAATTTTCAAAAGTATAATCACATTGATAGACCATTTGTAACTAGTCCTGCCCTTAACTCCAGTTTTCACAGACAAAAAAGCTGTCCATTCAGTAGCCAAGATTTACTGGTATTAAGTGAAGATAGGGACTCAAACATTACTATTTAATATTCTATGCAAAATTGATACACATGGATTTTCAAGCCAATTTTGAGACATGAATCCCTTGGTTAGATTGTCTCCAATATATAAAACTATGAATAAATAGAACAGTAACAAGCGTTAAATCAACAATATTTCCAAATCTCAAAACATATCACTGCTCAAGAACTATGTCTTACAATATTTGAGCTATTAACATTAAATATAAACTCAATTCAAACCAATTTCTTTCCCAGAAGCTTTTCAAAGAAATTGATTCATTCAATGCCACTGGTTATAAGAGAATGCCACCATCCAAGCCAAATGATAACATGAAGAAGCTGCAAGAAAATTTGTTCAACCACACAATTGATAGGCTTATCATGTGACCACTTCTGTCATCCTCATTGAGCAGCTTATATCAAAAGATGACAAGCACTTTAGATTTTTGCTGAGATCAATCAAATTAGGAGCATCATATTTGCAGTTAAAAGTCAAAGCATCATTTAATAATATTGTAATCAGCACATAAAGCCTGGTTTAGGACCATTTCGGATTAATATTTTAAGAGCAAAAGAAGACGCAGAACTTTAGAAAGATCCTTTAGTTGTGCAGTCAAATCGTGCACTTGACCTATGAAAATTTTCAGAGCGAACTGAATTAACACAACCTTATTGAGATATAAAGTTTATTACGTTTTTCTTTCCTCATCTTGATATAAAATGAAAGAAAATCAGCTAACTAAATTAATACAGAAAACTAAAATACAATTAAGTTTCACACTGTACCTTACTACTGAGAAAAAGCAATTCCTCGCCATGGTCATTCTTCCAAGAAGTCACATGACCACCGTATAAGTACACCTGAAAATTACAAACAAAGAATGAAACTAATCAGAGTCAACAATACCAGAACTTGCACAAGCGATTTGCTCCTTCAAAATCGAATCAAAAGCTGTAAAATGAACATCAAAAGCACTACGCTCGGAGAATTTATTTTACTGGAAATTAGCCTAAAAGTTAAATCAAATTGTTTTAGAACAGTCCTTTGAGATCAAAATCTCCTAGTTCATAACAAATCTTGATCTGAATAAAACTCATGAGATCAGTACTCTCCAACCGACAATGGCGACTGAACGTGACATGCCAAAACCAAAAAACAACACTCAAAAACTAAAAAAATTGAGAATCTAAAGGCGTGAATAGGAATCCAGACTAGACAGCAAAATCGAGGAGCGGATCAAGCAGTATCTGCTCGGAATCACAGAGGAAAACAAGCGGATGCAGACATTACAGAAACAGACGAAGACATGCAGATGCATGGATGGAGTAGGAGGAAAAAGACCTCGGCGGAGCTACCACGAGCATCGCGAAGAAGAACCTTCTCGAGGCCATTGAAGCCCTTGCACAACTCGTAGCTACTCGAAGAGGAAGCTGATGAAGGTGTCTTTTCGCTACTCATAGCTACTCGCTATAGCTACCTATTCCTCAACTTCACCAACGCCACCATATATATATATATATCATCACTCTCACCCTTCTAATTCTTTCTCTGTAACTGCAATCTATTTCTTACTTGTTAGTTCCTCCTCTCTCTCTCTCTCTCTTCTAAAATCCCTTTTAATTTACTTTTCTTTTTTCATTAAAATTCTTATTATTAATTTCAGGATTTTTTTATGGGACGTTAACTGCAAAACTGTTATTGAGTACGTCTCGAGTAATCGTGACAGTGACAGATTCATATCATGCTCAATCTTTCTTTGTATTAATCTAGCAGCACTTTCCGGAACCGTAATTTTGTTGATAGACAATTTGTGAGTACTATTAGAAGAAAGTGCAATTACGGTCATAAGTAGGAATATATAATACTACTAGATATCTCACTGAGGGAACAAGTGTCAAACATTTTTCTACGATATATATTTATGGCATGTCTTACCTTTGAAATTGTATTAAGATACTACTTATAAAATACCTATGGCACCCCTAATGACTAATGTATTGAAAAAACGTAAAAGAAGTCAACGTGAAAAAGGGTTCGTATACCGCATAGGATGATCCCGGTGATATGCACAAAAAAGGTCGAAATGATCCCCCAGTAACGTAACGATGCTTTCTTATTCAGATTCGCAACTGTACTTGGACAATTTATATTGCAAAGTCGATCGAAGTGCCATGGTACTCTTCAGTCTTCATTCAAGTTCCAAGCTTTTTAAATTGCAGTTAAGAACCATAATTGTGACCTTTAAATATTAAGATTTGGGAGAATTTTACAATGGCATCACAACAATAATTGTGATTCTATTAATGGTATTTATCCATAATTTTTCATAATATAAAAAATCATGGCATAACCATAACTACAAACCTTATCCATTTTGATGGATTCAGTATATCGAGTTCAAATATTCAATGAGCCTTCACCAGTTACACAAGGACATGACAGAATTGTCCACCTGGCCCTCTTCATTTCAGTGGCTTGCCTAAAACTTGTCATGTGATCCTAATTCCAGCTCATGTGTTTGATTTAGCATTGAAACCGACCAAATTTAAATTTGAATTCCCCAACGTAACTATTTCTAGCATTGAAAATATGATTTTATCATGTTTCAACGCTAAATCAAATGTGTTCATCGATCCTTGCAACGAAGGTAATTAGTTATTACTCAAGTGCGTGAACGTTCAATATATAACCAAGAAAAATGTTGACATGAAATATGGGGGAGGAATTAAAAAGGACAAAAAAAATAACACTTTTATTTCCAAAATAAATAACAAGTTGAGTGGCTTTTACACCCTGCTGTACAAACTTCATGCCTCAACTATCAATACAACCTCAGTATTGCAAGCCCAATTGCTTCACGGAAACAGTTTTGAATGGGAAAATGATCAACATGGAACCTCAAAAAGACGAGCTCACAAACAATCCTTGCCCTATACAATTCATACCAAGCAGCTCTCAACAAAGAAAGAACCATAAACATCAAACCATTGCAAAGAAAAATCTCTAGTTTCTCTCTTCACCATGAAAAGCTTCTAGGGAACAGAAGCAGCTATGTGAAAAAAACACTGATGCTGTCCCTTTCACTTCCGTATGTTCAGTTTCTCACAGCAAAACAGATAGCAAGCTCCCTGAGCTATAATGAAAATTTTATGTAAACTCTTATAAGCAACATTCCTTCTACCTGGAACCTGAACTGCACGTAGCTGTCAGAAAGCAATGTATAGTTAAAGAGTCAGAACAACTGAACGGCCATTTTGAGTTTGTTCTGTTTCCATTTTGGCAACTTGTAAAATTCTTTCTTAATCATTCCAAATTTCTCTTTGAACTCCGCAGGTGACAGATAAGCCTGCACGCATCAAGCTCAAACAAGTCAGAACTAAAAAGTAAGAAAGCCTTAATTATCACATGCAATTTGCAAAGACTGGAGGAAAAACAATAAAAAGATGATGTTTATATCTAGAGATTTCATTGTACCTCTCGTTTAGTCACGTCAATATCTGTTACAGGATCTGTAGAAGCTGTGTTAATGCTTTCATATGGGTAAACTGGGAGACCTTCATCATCTTCATCCTCAGCTTCTCCCTCTTTAACATCTTCCTGTATAGTAAGAGATTCTATTCTGCTGCTCATAGAATCCTCTTCGCCATTTGTCTCAGAGTTTGTTTTGGGGCCATTTGAACTCACTTCACATCACAACATCCCAGATAAGAGAAAAGGCATTTTGCATAAGAGAAAATTCTAATAGGAACATATATAGAATCTTAATGAAATCATCTATTGCATACCTTTCACAGACCGAGGAATCAATTTTTCTCGTGCTGGACGTGGTTGTTCAAAACTAGAAGTAAGCTGAGCTATGGCTGAAGATTTAGATGTCAGTTTGGCCAAATCTGGTGACATAGATTTTGGGTATAGTTTTCTAATCATTGGAGGAGGAGTTGAAAGGTTCCTATCTTTTGGGCTCTCGAAATTAGCTGCTAGTGCATTAAAGGCTGGAGATCTTCCCCTCACACGAACACGATCAGGACTAACAGACATGCTGCGGGAACGCTGGGATTTATCTGGCACACCACTAGACCTTCCTCCAAAAGATACAGGTGCTCTTCGTTTGGGTTTCTGAAAATGTATCAACCAAACAGATAAATGCAAATACAATCAAAATATTAATATGGAGAGCCAGTGCTTTCCCAACAAATCAGTAAGGTGGAGCAAATTAATGGACGAAGTCCATTAGAATTATCTTAGAGACAAATCAGTTAAAGACCAAATCAGCATTGTTTCATGTCATTTGATTTAATCTAATGACAAGACAGACCCATACCCACCCTCTATGAAGGATTAGCACCATAATGAATCACTATTTTTAAACTTTATACATGTGTATACCTATAATAATTACATTAATGAATACAAAATGGTCTTGAAAAATCCCCTTGGGTAGAAGCATTGTTTCATTCTTTAAACTGCTAACAAGGAGCAAAGGATAAATGAAAGATGAATTTCGTTTGGAGGGGGTGGAGATGGAGACAGAATTCTTTGTAGGATAAAATTAAAATTATCTCACTTATATAAGTTATAAAAGACAAACATAACATAATATGCAAAAACAATATGGCAATTCAGAGTGAAAGAGTTCCCCGTGGTCACTCTCTTCAAAAAGCAGTTATTCAAGATTGTAAAGGAAGCAGAGAAAAGATGCCTTACAACCAAAGGTGGAGTACCCCCATTTTTCACGATTGTAAGCTTCCTTTGAAATGAGTTTCCCAGCATCTATCAGAAAAAGGAATTATCAATAGTCAAAATTTTAAGCCTGTTTGAAGTTATATAATTATGATATTGCATTGAAGAACTTACTGCAGATTTTGCAGATTCCCATTTAAAGAAGCGGGTGAAGAAAGGTGGCTCACTACCTTCCATGACAATATATATAGGAGCTACACGAGATACTGTTTCTAGAAGAAAATCATGCTCGAGAAATTTCTGTACAATACCAAATAATAAATCAAGAATTGCAAACCTGACTTATTCGACTTATTTTGAGAAAATAATTGCTTAACAGCTTTAAATCCTTCAAAAAACAATACTCCACAGTGAAAATGATTAGTAGTGTTTTAACGATTAAAGAGTTGTCATAGTTAAATCCATATTAAAAAAAATAAAAAAAAAAAGACAGAACATTTAACCAGGTAGTAAGAAGTTAGATTTCAAAATATTAGTTACTAAATTATACAAGTATGTTTATAGCTTCCAGCCAAAGCCAAACCAGTTATACCTCACCAATTGTTAGAGCCTTCATTCTACTCTTGGGGTCAACCTGCTGGCCAACCCAGACAAAGATTTCAGAGTGACAATCCAAGACGAAAATATCTTCTGTCATCAAATCATCCTGGGAAAAGTTGTAGATCTCCGTCACCTGCAAAAATTGTTTCAGATTGATGCACTGCAGCAGAATAAATCCAAATACTTGCATCTTGATAAGCAAAGCATAAGACATGGAACTATATTCTTTTTTTATATATGTAATCACAGAGCTGTAAATTCACCCTTCAGACTTCATATCTCAAATATGCCTTTTCTATATAAATTGAGGTATTAGAAAAGCTATCAATGACACATTGGCCACTCTTTGTGTCAGCATCCACACCCAAAGTCAGTCCTTAAAGGAAGCCAAGATGACCATAACCAATTTTCAAAAGGATATATGTCAGTCCTAACATGGTGTTTTTATATGGATCAGATTAGCTATATTTCATTCTATTTTGCCAATCATTATGCCAACTAGTTATATGAGTTTGATTTGCACCTTTGCTGTTCACGTCAGCATCCTTTTCAATAACTGTATAATTATAATATATCACGGGACATCTAAGTGACAAACGCATACTGAATGCCATTGTAAACAGAAGTGTTGATCTTGGAAAAAGTGTCTTCAAAAACTGTATTCATCCTTGTTCAGTAGTTTTTCTTTGTTCATCATTCTTGGGGATTGGGATTTCTGTTTTTCCTATATTATCAGTTTGATCAAATTAATTTGCTTTTCAATCCTATTGAATCACTGATAACTTGTGTGCTGAAAATGGATTGCATCATTGAGTTTTTTATGTGAGGGAAATTTAAAGTTAACACGTTATAAATGAAATACTGACAAAGGCCAGAACTTCTTTAACATGCCTTCATACCATGGGATCACCATAACTCAAAATATTCAAAAATCATGCATATCAATAGATCAGTGAATGTACACACCTTTAAATTTCCTGCACGGTAGTCAATCGAGGAGGGAAAGAAACCATCATAAACAAGTTAGCCATTTGCCTTCAGGAAGAGAGGGATGGGGGGTTTGAAGATCAGATAAATCTACCCAACTAACAAGAAATTAGTCCTTACCTTCTGAGAAATTGCAAGAAAACAGGTGAGGATCATTTTCAGCATCCCTCACAATCTTTTGACTGGGATATTCTGATTTTCCTCCTAACAAATCCCAAAACTGTTCAGTTTCTGCACCTTCCTTTTGCGGTCTGCTTTGTAGATCCGGCTGCAAACAATTGGAAAGCATATGTGTTGATTAACAAACAGTGATATATTTTCTATATTGGCGTAATTTGCAAGCTGGATAATGTTGCTTGGGGGAATGCCACCTTCTGGGATCGAACCCAAAACCCTGGACAATTGAGGCAATCTTGTGGATAAAAATTGGTATACACCTACACAAGGTGTATACAATTCTTTTGGGATGAGAGAGATGGGAATGAAAGAGAGAAAAATGAAAGATATGATGAGTGATGTGATGGAAAAATAAAGAGAAAGATGGAGCAAAAAAGGAGGTGGAGAAGGAGATGTAAGAGAAACTAAGTGTATGAAAAACATTGTTCCAATCCTATATAGCCCAATGACATGTTTAGAAATTACCAGTATAGTTAACCATATTTAGCATACAAACATATAAAATCTCACCCACTTTTAGCTGCTTGTCCAATATGAATAAGTTGACAAAATAAAGCCTTGTGTAAGTTGTGTTTGTTTGGACGAAACAATTTTTTCACATTTAAGTAAATCTTGGAACAGAACAGACCTTAATCAAATCCAGCATTCTCTCAACAAGTTCCTGGTCATCTGAAGTTGTAAAACTTCCAGACCACATAAAAACAGTGGGCCCACTATGAAGTATGTAGCAATAATAGGAATTCAAGGAGGAAGCAACCTGGTTGAGAAAAGAATATGAAAAGAAACATTGTGATTAGATACATAAAATCTGTATTATTCAGTAGTGTAAATTGCCCATACAAAAGAAGTGGATAGAGATGGCCACTATAAACAGACAAGATGACATACGGGTTCTACTTGTATAGCTTGCATATTTTCGGGTCCAGAGCCCTGGATGCGGAATAATGCAACACCTTCCTCACTATATGTCTCATCTGGAATTTCCTTCTCTGCAATGTAATTCTTGTATCCATCACTAAGTCCACCCTGATAGACAATTGAAATAAATAAAAGGTATTAAAGAAAAAATAATTATATTTGTAAAAAAAACTCAGTTACCCAAATATCAGAATTCCACAAACCTTAAAAACAATAAAGCTTTGGAGTATAGAATGAAATTGAATTGGTTCACTGCCTTCATAAATACGAGCCTTCAATCAATTACACATGGATAATATCAATAAGGACATATTCAATGAGCACAAATAATCTCTCAACAAATTGAAAATAACATATTTGAAGAAAAATTACCTGGGATGGAAGGAACTTCATTGACTCAACCATTTTGCTTGCTATGGAAAGAGCTGAAGCTCTTTCTTCCTGATTTCATCAAAGAAGCTTTTAAGGAGTGCAGGTTAATGCAAATGTATAGCAAGACAAAATAATAATTTCATGCATTTATAAACAATTTGTGATCCCAAAACAGCCACCAATGCTATGTACGGTTTAATGAAATATATAAGCTATATAATTCACTGGTATAGTTTTCAGCTCCAGGCAAATATTTTGCAGCTAGATTGAGTTTTATACATAAAATAAATTATCTTAAACACATGCATTCAAGAACTAGAATAAAACAGTACAGATCTTTCACCTCAACACTATTATTTCCAATCCATGTTCCTACAAGATACTCTTCCCTATCTTCTCCGGGATATGCATAGTGAAAAATGTAGCAATCTCCACTATAAAATTTTGACTGATCAGTGCCTTCAAAAAGAATCTTTTCCTGACCATTCACACGCCAAACCTGTGCAGTTATGGTAAAGCTCTTGTCAGCAACAGAAGCAATTAAGCAAAAGAGAAATGTAGGAAATTGAGTAAACCCAAATCACAGTCAGTCTACCCAAACAGGGAGGAGTGCAGAACATATCTTGTGAAATTCTCATGGATAGCTAATTACCAGATGCTTATGGAACAATATAAAATATTGCTGACATATCAACTACAACCATTCATAAAACTCTGGAAACCACTTTCAACTTGATGCCTCAAGTCTCAACCATAATTTTAATGTAAGTTAAGACATGTTTTCCATTGAATCCGTAAATCCTAATGCACTGGAATGTGGGAAAATTCTTGGATTCCCAAAGCAAAAGGATACTACAGACAGAAGAGCTTTTGTCAAGCCCTAAATGAAATCATTAAAACAAAAGGTCTAAGTAAGTACTTGGTCCCTATAGTTTCCATCTATTTGGGTTTTAGTCTGTCAAGGACCAATAACTTAGTAGAAACTATAGGAACCTCTTGAGATCCCACATCAACTAGAGATATGGTCAAAGTAGTCGTTATAAAGCCGGGACAATCCTCACTATAGGAGCTAACTTTTGGGGTTGAACTAGACTCGACCCAAAATTTAAGAGAACCGGTCCTCATGGAAAATAGGAACCAATTATAAACTATATGCACTAAAACCCAAATTTGGACAAATGGGAACCGTACTTTTAATGATATGGACCAAAACCCGAACTGGTGAAAATGCAGGGACCTAGAAAATAAAATAGACTAACATAAATGGATAGGAAACTATAGTCTATAGGGACCAATATCTTATTTAAACCAAAAAGTAATATGATGATAAACTGGTTAAGGGATAACATTAGCAGATAAAGCAAAAAGTAAAACAAGGATCACGGATTTCATATTTATACATCCAATTTGTATAGGAACTAGGAAGTGCCATGCTGGCTATTCTACATTAATTCCCTTCCCTAATTCTAGATTCATTTCTTCACAAAATATTAACCAACTACTCAACCATTCTAAATGAAATCTAAAGTAGTCTAAGTTTCACATATTTCAATCATATGATAGAATACAGCTTTTCTATATTGTATTCTACTCATTTTGATGAACATCTTTAGAATGGGAGACTGGTGGAGTTTTCAGAACACAGTGATAGTGAATCTAAAAGATTCTCTCATTATAAGAAATCAATTACATAGGGGATATAAGATTACTGAAAAATTAAAAGTAATACCAATAAAAGTAGCATCAAGAGATATCAGTTTTGATGAATTATTTGCTGAGCAAACTAGTTGGGTACCTGCAGAAGTCCTGTGCAATCTATGTGAGGTTGAGGTTCTTCTTTTACTGGTTCAGCTTTCAAGAGGCCCTTAACATCCAATCCTTGACGTTTTAGAAGTGCTAGAAAGTCATAAATAAGACAAAATTAGAAGCATATTAGTATATGACAACAGTCAGGGAAATGATGCTGACAAAACCAATTTACAGGTGAAGAAACCTATTCAGGTCAAGAACAACAAATTTTATTTGAAACTAACCTGCTACCTTGCCACGACCATCTTCAGACATTGTCACATTTGTTGTCTGAGGCCAAGAATCAAATTTGGACCTGAACATCACTGTTTCAAATCCTTCAATTACACGAATTATCTGAGATTTTGGTCGATTACTGCTACTAAGTAACTCCTGTTTGTTGGTCAACAGAAATTCAAGTCATTAAAACTCAGAACAAAATGCACAACAATACTGGGAATGAAACAAGAGACGTTACATCTGCAACTCCACTTGCACTTTTTCTTTCATCAAGAGGTGTGTTTCTTCCCATCCACATAAACACTTCCAATCCACAATCTAGAATATAGCATTTGTTTGTCTCCAGTAATTCCTTCACCAAAGAATCAGTTTCAATAGGTTCTGCCTTCCCCTTTTCAACACTGGAAAGTGATAATTATTAGGAATATTAATAGTCTTATATATAGGGGTTGCTTGTATCTTTTTAATCATAATTTCATTATAGCTTAAGCATTACAGAATCTAATGTTTCAATATAATTTCATCAATGTAGTTGTCACAATAATTAGCATTATTTTCAAATTCTCAGAATTATCACCTTATACAACTTTAGGTTAAAATAATAGTAAATTTATAACAATCTTCCATTGATAAACAACATAAATTTGTAGATGAAGGAGAGTAATAGTGAAAGAGGACAATTTACAAACACGCTCAAACATGAAATACCATCTTGCTAAAAAAGAAAGGAACATACTTTTTTTGTTACAAGAAAAGAATATATTGAAACAACATATTACCAAAGCAGCTTTGGGGGGTGAGAAGCAGCTGGCTTATCGTCGTCACTGACTGTTTTCCTTGGAAGCGGAGCGAAGCCCCCAAAGATACCCCAGAATTCTCCAGTTTCAGAATCAGCCATCAACTTTCCATCCTCTTCATGGAAATTCAATTATATACATCCAATTAGAGATACTAAGCAATAACCTATAGAATTTTAGAATATACTTGTACAGTTGTACACTTACCAATAGCAGCTACTTCACATTTCCCATCATGGTAGGTGTCCTTAATATACTGTACAACTTCCAATGCTTTAGCCCTTTCTTGAATAGATGAATTGGAACCATTAAATTGGAAGATTTTTGACTCGGTATCCAGAATAAAGATATCATCATGGTTCAGTGAAGATCGGGCAAAAGGAACCTACAACCAACACAAATAGCTAATCAACAAGTAGAAATTAATGTTTATATATAGACGTGCAGTGTCTATATATATTGTGCACAATAATAATATACAAGACTCAAACCTCAACGAATCAATAGCACACAAATAATGTCAAACTTGCCTCTTTAACATGTACAACATGTTTTCCTTTGCATACAAACAACCTTGTCTCATGTTCTTCAGCCTCAACGTGTTTAAAACCAGAGGCAGCTCCACCTTCTTGCGGTATAATACATGGTTTGAAATAAGACAGGAACTTTTCTGTTTCATGTCCTTGTACTTCACGATACTGGACAGCACGTCCTCCGAGAGCTGCATCCAACTCAACTGTTTTGATGGCTGCAGCACCAGCTTCATCCTATTTTTATAATTTTGATCACTAGTGAGCAAATGAACAGAAGGGAATTATATAAAATATTAAACTCAAAACAGGTGGAACAGAATAGCAATATATAAACAGTAGAACTTACCTGACTGGTGTCTTTACCAAGCCAGTAATGGATATCATGACGCAAAGCACCACTTTTTGAAGCGGTTGTCTACATGGAGATGAAGGGGAAAAGAAAAACATTGATACAATGAAAGACATTGCTGTATATATTATTGATACTAATGAAAGACATTGTTGTATATATTATGCAGGCACAAGAAACTTACAAAAACTAAAAACTTCTGGATTAACAAGTATCCACATAAAACAAATAACAAAGAATAACGTGAATTCAACCCAAATAATTGATACAGAGGAATGTATTGAGATTTGAACCAAATATCTAATAAATTATATTTCTCACCAAGAGGAAAATAAAGCTAATGGGAAAGAATCCAACAATGTCTTTTTCATGAAACTCTCATTCATATATATATATTTAAGAGAAAATAATATATTTCATAAATGCTGAAAATCATTCTGTCCCGAAAGCCCAAAACCTAAGGCCCCGTTTGGGGTGGTTGTGAGTTTTTTGTTTTAAAAAAAGTTCAACTAAATTCTTACAACTCAAAACTAAAAACCACTTTTTCTGGTTTTCAAAATGGTTGTTTTGAAAACCACAAAAAGTAGTTTTTAGTTTTCAGTTGTAAAAACTTGGTTGAATATTTTTTTAAATCGAAAACTGAAATCTTGCAACCACCCCAAACGGCCCTTTGAACAAAAGTTCCTATTTAAGGTACAAATGGCCCAGATGGAAAGATTCCTGTATGAATTATTTTATAACATAGTTTTCCTTTTCTTGCATTGCTTCATTTCTTAATACACCACAGCAATCAAAAGACTTGGCTGTGTAAATCTCTAAGCTTCAAGTTTTCCCATCTTATGTATGTGCCTCTAGCTGAAATTGGAATGATGCTGACTATCTCAAGAATAAAAAGATGATAAGCATACACATGCCCATATTTTAGTTTGGTGAATTGATTCCTTTAGACCAACATCTCTATTTTTACATTTTATACTGAGAAAAGGCTAGATTTTTTTTTTAAAAAAAAAAAGGAAGCAGAATGAGTTAGCATTATTATAGATCCTTGGATGGACGAATGGTCCCTATCACTGTCTTATCCAACAAGGCAAAAACCACCCTTGAAACTAACTAAACTCAGGCTAAATTTTTTCAAATTTTTCTATCCATGTAGCTTTATTCTTATACTAAAACTCAAGAGGTATTACAGTGTGAAATGTCAAAGCATGAATCTAATGATTGAGTCCCCACCTAGTTAAGGAGCATTTGCTAGACACACAGTTGTCAAAAAACTTATTTGAAAATATTGCACACATCTGATCCCTCCCTAGACCTTGCAATAGTGGGAGCCTCATGCAGTGGACCACCCTAGTTATTCACATAAACCCTGTGTTTATATCTGCTGGTCTTAAAAGTATAGAATCTTCATATTGAGTGTTTTACAAAGAAAAAATGAACAAGACCAAAATTGAGTTAACATGATATTGCATCTGCATGCCAATATAATTTGTCATGATGGGATTGGGAACAACAGGTAGGGTTTTACAATTCCAATCATAATACAGTAAATAAACAAAGTTACAATTTGCCACCATTGTACACAAAAAAAAAAAAAAAAAAAAAAAAAAAAAAAAAAAAAACTTCTTGCACAGTGTTTACCAATATGAGGTTAGCATTCTATGAATGAACAATCATTTGGAACATATGGCATACCTTCAAGATCACATATGAGTCCCCGGTGAAAAATTTTCCATAAGAAGACTGAGGGATGGGAACCGGATTAAAATTCTCAATACGCCATATTTCAAGTCCACTATATATGGTTAAGGAGAACAATGCAAAAACACTGGAAAGTGTACAGGCATAAATCAAAACTGAACATACATATAACCAAATGAAGCTGCAACATTGAATGAATTAATGTTGGTATGTTATGTGTATGGTAAATGGTAAACAGCACATTATTTTCAACTAGTGCAGGATACGCCTTTTGTCCAGCTCCCTTGAAAGCTGGATCCAAATCTCTCATAGAAACAGACATACTGTTCTTCTATTATTTGGCCTTCCACAACCCAGCTTGAATATAGCAAACAATTTCCCTGAAAGGAAGCCATGAATCATATAATGAATCTATTTATTAGCCCAGTGATTGGAAGAATTATCTATGGAAAATCTCATGACCCTTTTTGCATTGAAAATCCCAGTTAAGAGTTCAAAAGAAGGAATTTAAGAATTAGAAAAACTTCTTCATCTTGGCCTGTACAAAAACAACAACCACACCATCCCTATCCTAGATTTATCATGTTTCCACAAAATACTTTGCAATCTGATAATAACAGATTCACAGCACTGCAATTTTGTCAAATTTTGTTTCCCTATCTGTTGACTACTAAGGGATAATAGCCATAATGTAGTTTGATTATAGTTGGGTAAATAAAAGAATACCATTAGATGTCCAGAAACTTCCATATGTATGAATTCAAATTTCCAATGTTAATATTCTCAACTCGAGAGGCGATTAGTAATACAGAAACAAATAATCAAACCTCTAAAGCTTGCTGCTGCTGCTAGTAAAACAGCCACATCTATCTAGTTGGTATGACCTCCTAAATGCCAAAGTGTTCCCAACCACCCTTTATGTCTTGTCTATTTTCTTACCTCTTTCTATGGAATGCCTTTAGCTTTAGAAATTGCATTTTAAGTGATATATACATGCCTTGTCATTGAAGCTGACTGACTTCAAATGTTTAATATCACACGAACTCAAAAGAAAGTCTTATTTTTTTGCCAACTTCTCTGTTCCGCATAGCCATTGGAGCATATTTTGGTGGCCACTATTTGATATAGATTTTAAGCTGCCATACAAGAGCATGAATAAAATACACACATATCCCCACAGGTGCATGCAGATGCACTAAAACATGTAACCAGGAGAGAGACAGAGAGAGAGTTTCACTAAAAGGAGTAGAGGTGCCATTGAGAAGGAAGCCTAGTAATAGTAACTCCTGGAAAATTGTCAGCTTAATTACATCAAATAAAAAAAAAGGAAAATGTCTGCAAATATATAAATTCAGGTAGGATGATATCCTTCTCCTTCAATACTTTGACTAAGGCAAGGGCAACGCTACTTGAGAGCCACTAATTGCCTCCTCTCACATAAAAGAATTGTGTGTAGACAACAAGTTGAACAAGACCAAAATCACCCACGGAAACGACACAAAACAACTCATCCATATGCAACAAAATGCACAGGAATCCATTTACACGTACTACTATATGATTGAACTATAATGAGGCAAGAATATTTGTATACTAAATACTAATCACTAACCCCACGTATCTACGCAGGCAACATAATATAATACATACATGCTAAAACACATAAATATATAACAGATACATGCACACACATCTATTAAAAAGCTTTATTGTTTAATATTTGAAAATTAAAAAAATATTAAATAAATTGCTTGTACCTGAAAATTCAAAATGCAAGAAACCGAGAGGAAGAAGAAGAAAAGAAAAACTCAAAATCCAACGTCTGGGAAGGCAAAAAAGAAAATAGCAGTAGAATCCAATCTAACAGCCAAAACTGCAGGGAACCATAGGATTTATGGAAGTAGAAAATGGGGAAAAGCTTGTGGAGCTGAGAAGAATAAGAAGTTTAGAGAGAGAAGGAAGGAACATTTAGAGGGAAAAAGTGGAGACCAGTGAGGGAAAGGGAAGTAACGACGAATGCCAAACGTGCTTATCACCAACGGCAACAAAAGCCACCGCCACATACACACAGAGACAGAGACAGAGACAGAGAGACACATGAACTGTAAAAACTGAAATTCAGATGTAGCCAAATCAACATTTTAAGTTTTTTACGGTCCCAAATGGAAAACTGAGAGAAAAGTAACCTCAGCCATTCAATTCAATCTCATATAGAGAATTCCCTGTCCTCACTCCTTAGCCTCTTTCAGGTGCCATTTTCTGGTCTTCATTTAATGTTCAGGCTAGCACAGTGTCAATCCAATGCCTCCAAAGGGTATCAACATTTAATAAATTAAATTGCGCAATTGGATTGAGACCGACGTGAGACCAGACAGAATTTTTGATGGATTGCGAAAACACATACAGTTTCAAAATAATCATAATCATAATAATAATAATAACGAAAAGAGCATGAGGGAAGGTGTAACTAGAATGAACACAAGTACCTTTTTACCAATCACCTACACGAGAAATTTCATTGCTGTGTAGTGGGTAAGCACCGAATATGCATGTAAACAATCTTGTTTGCTTGTTTTGAGCTTGTATTTCTATAATTTGGATCTAGATAGTTTTCTAGTGAAATTCAATTTTCTTTTTTTTTTTTTTTTGGTTATTTTGTTTTAATTTTGAGGAGAAGAGAGATGGTTCGTAGAGGAAAGGGATGGTCCGAGAAAGACTTGTGAATGGCTGGTAATGGAGCAAGCTGACCTCCGCATTGTGAGGAATGGACGCTAGAAAGAGAGAAACCGGGAAAGTTCTGTTAGTGGTGGCCAACGCTATTCTATTACTCATGCAAATGCCATCAAAGCCTGAGTTGGGTTGGGGCTGCTTGCAGTTGCAGGGACTTTGGTAGGATAATTATCAATTATAAAATGTATATGAGTAGATAATTACTAGTATCAATTAAAAAATGACGTTTAAATTCTAATAAAATTTGTATTTTAACCATACGTGTAACACACAATATAACATTATAATTAAAAAATTAATTATAAAAAAGGATATATTTTAAAATTTAAATAAAAACGTCTAAAACATAAGAAAACTATTATAGAAAAATTAATTATAAAAAAGGATATATTTTAAAATTTAAATAAAAACTTCTAAAACATAAGAAAACTATTATAGAAAAATTATTAATGTGATTCTTAATATATTTTAAATTCTAAAAAAACAAATGAAAATAATTAATAATGAAAATCATTGAGCACGTGGAACAACTGTAAGGATTATTATAGCTTAACCAATGATCTCGAGTTTGAGCCATGTATATATAGTTACATTAAATACTATGAATAGTGTTGGATGAGCGAGTTCAAACCTTAGACATATAGCTACGTTAACATATAACTAAAATCATGACCAAAAAAATGTATTGAAAATCTATTAATTCATAATTTTTTAATATGTTATTGAGATGTTTTAAGAATAACATCATATATACATTTAAAATATATGAAAAAAATAATCATTTGATTATCAATTTATTAGTGTTAAAATTTTATGAAATCTGACACAAATAATCAAAATGATGAATAAATATAATTCAACAATGGGATTAATAAAAATCACATTCAATTTAAAGTTATTAATTATTGGTGTAATACTTGATGTAACTTATATCAATGTAATTTGATATGTGTGTGTGAGTAATATTAATTTTAATTAATTAAGGCATATTGCCCAAATAATAAGAAGTTTGTTTTCCCTAAATAATATAAGATCTTGGAATTAAGTGTCATGTATGAAAAAAATAGACATTATAAGAGTTTTGCCTTCTTAAATTATTTATACAAGAAAACTCAAGTTGATTAATTGGAATTTAATGCAGTTATTGGATATTGAGGGTCTTAAAAAATAAAGGAATTTAAATTTGAAATTTGTTTGGTAGTTAGAGGTAAACATGAATCATAATATAATCGACTTAAATATATATCACAACAATAATAAGCAAGGCTACAAGGCAATATATGGTTCCCACATATTCATAACCAACCTTCATATTTCATATAATTAAGTTCCTTCTTAATCTGTGTAAGTTATTTTAAGTTGAGAAGCAGTCCAACACAGTACTCCACCTTATGATTCTTACATAATGTCTTCATAAATATGTTCCTTAAAGGCATCCATGTGGTTCTCTAGCAGACAAATAGCAACCAGCACAGATCCATCCCCATCTGGACCTGGAAGAAGCAAAGAATCTCCATCTAAGTCATGTGTTCCTGGACCCATGTAAACCTCCTTCCCCCACCCAAAATCAACCCCATAGATCGGTAACGTCAACCAACTAATCACCCCCAAATTTGGGTTCCCATAGAAAGGCCTTGCCTCAGTCCTTATTTTTGCATGAAGATCTTGAAACATAGTCAAATCCTCCTTCTTCTTGAAGAACTCAATCCCTGACCTCACATACTCATCCGTTGCCTTCTCAACTGCTTCCCTTATCCTACTCGACGCATACCCCAATGGCTTTGACATCAAATCACCGGCGAGACTAGTAGCAACCACATCAAAAGTAGCATTCCCAAAATACCCTTTTGGCAATGGAGGCTGCATACGACACCTTGAATCAACAGAAATACCTACAACCGTTGGTTGGTCCTGTTTGTGTCCCCTTGCCTTGCATGCACTTCTCCATATATGTCCAGTCACAGTCTCATAGCGCGTGTAACCACGCCCATTGCTAGGTCCATGCCAACTCTCATTTGCTGTCTTTCTCAATTTCTCAACTTGGTTTTTGCTCAATTTGATCATAGCTAAAGTGGTTTTCTTCTTCCTTATTTCCTCTGTTTCTCCTAGCAACAGGGGAGGGAGATTGAACTCCCATTTGTCATGGTATGGTGGTTGAGGCACCAGTGGAGGCTCTCCACCACGCAACACTTTCCGATCATGAAACGGCGTCGTTTGCAAAGGCTCACCTCTTGCAAGCCTTGCCCACTCAGAAATGAAATGCAGGGCACTTGGTCCATCCGCAATCGCGTGTGAGATTTTGAGGCCAATGCTAATTCCACCACATTTGAACCTCGTGAGCTGAACCAGAACCAAGGGTAACTCATGAATTGAGAGGGTATATTCAACATTGGGGATAAGGTATTGGTACTCATCGGAAGAGGGTGAAAAGTTATGGAGATCTTCTAATGTTAATGAGGACTCTGCTTCAGTGAAACGAACACCCATGGCATTGCACTCGAGCTCAAAACGACCATTGCCTATCCAGTGTAAACGACCAGCTAGTGTATAAAACGGCACTAGGACTCGGCTTAAGGAGTCTTTTAAAGTGGTAGCAATGGTGGAAAAAAGCCAATTTTGTGAGGGGCGGTAGAAGTAGATAGTGTTGACGTGTGTTATGGTGCCTATTTGATCCCATTCAGATAAAGGTAAGCGACCGCACCATGTTGGCTCCATAGGCCTCACGGTGTAACAGCCTTTGAAGGTTACTGTCATGTTAATTTAATTGCTTTCTCTTAGTTGTGGGATTAATTAATGGTCTGAAAGTGAATGATTGACTCTTATATATAGTTATAGGTCTTTGATTAGGAAAAAAAAAAAGTTTTATTTTGCGCCGTGAATCATGTATTCGGTTAGATGAAATGAATTCCTCATGAAGGTTGGTTGGTGCATGAAAGAGTCAGAATTTTAGCTTGAAACCCAAATGCATGCATTGTGCATGTAGTTTCATTTATTAATGAAATTGTTGCTCCGTTTGGGTTAGGCAATAAAACTCAGCTTAATTTGTTATCTAGTCCTTTTTATCCCTCCACACACATTGACAAACTACTTTTATAATCACTACCTTATGTGTGATATTTGATGACTTCAAAGAATATAAATCCTATTGTTGGGAATTGTAGTAATATTTGAACCAAAAAAAAAAAATTGTAGTAATATCATGTCAAAGAACAATAGGCACAATTATTGTTATGAGAATTGCTGATAATTAAAACTTATATAACAATTCATGTAGCATTAGCTTGCGATTAAATGGACTAGACTGGGTTGGCCCACAAAGTAAGTGGATCTATAAAATATTAGGTCTGCACCACGTGTATTAGTATGTGAGTTGGCCAACAGGTAAAATAATATATATATATATATATTGAAAAATATTAATAAAGTAAAAAAATATTTTAAAATGTCAATGAATATTATAAAAGTATTGACAAATTATGAGTCTGTTTGGGTGGAGCTTTTACAGAAGTACTTCTAGGTAAAAAAATAGCATGAATCAAAGAAGTCAAATGCATTTAACTTCTCCATAAGTCAAAATTATTTATTTTTGGAGAAATTAAATGGGAGGGATTTTGGAGTAGGTGGTCTACAAAGACTAATTTTAATTTATGGAGAAGTTAAATGCATTTGACCTCTTTAATTCATGCTATTTTTTTTCACCTAGAAGTATTTCTGCAAAAGTTCCACCCAAACAGGCTTTATATGTGAGTGTTGTTGTTGCGAAGGCAGGAATTAAGGTTAATAGGGTCAAATCTGAATATATTTTGCTCAAATGTAAATTGGAGTATAAAATTTAGTATTAAATAAAAATTATTATCAAATATAAGATAACAATAAGATAAAACATAATCAAAGATAAAAATAGATAAATTGTAAGTAATTAAGGTCCTGTTTGGAAAAGCTTATTTGAGCTTATCTTATGACATAAACACTTATGTAACTGTTTGGGTAAACTTATGAAAAGAGTTTATGAGCATCTCATAAGCTATTTTCAGCTTATTTCAATAAGCTCCCGAGAATAGCTTATGGAGAATTTAAGTACACTACACCCTCTTCATTTTTCATCATTTTTTTAAGAGCTTATTCATTAAGTGCTTATTAAATAAGAATTTATGTTATAAGCACTTAAATAAGTTGTATTTCCAAACGAGACCTAAATGGTAGGATAAAATTTTGCTCTAACAAAGTATATTATTGTATAAAAGTTCTACGCTTTTCCATGTCAGGAAATCCATCTATAATCGACTCTACACTAAACTTCTTGATAGTTTCTCTTTCAATAAAAATAATGAGACAATACTTCAGTGTTTTCTCTCTAGATAATTTTTAGTTAGACATATATCTTCTTCTAACTAGACTTCAATATATGTACTATATAACTTTATCCAAATATATGAGATAATGTATTTGTACAGTCAAATTATACAATAATCATGTCTACAGTGAGATAAAGAAAAAAAATGTGAGATATAATAAGTGATATGATGAAGTTTGATAAAAAAAATTGTATAAATTAGTATATATATTAGTTTTATATATACTAATGGAAAGACAATCACAAAAGTGTTGTTTGCCCACATTTTTTTACTATTTATTAAAAAAATTATTCATAAAAATAAAATAATATTATATAATATGTTGATTATTGTTTTGTTTGGGTGGTTATATTGAAGTGAAATACTTTATTGTTTTCTTTTAAATTGAATTATAATTACCAACTTTTGATTTCTTTTTTAAATAGGGGTATAATTGAAATAGAAAAAAAGGACACCAAAATAACTATCCTCCCTTATACCTCTTTTATTATTATTAATATATATATATATATATATATATATAAACAAAAAGTGAGGGGGGCATGGTCTCCTTTAGTCCCTTCATTCCTTGTTTTGTTTGGGTAGTTATATTGAAGTGAAATATTTTATTGTTTTCTTTTAAATTGAATTATAACTACCAACTTTTGATTTCTTTTTTAAATAGGGGTATAATTGAAATAGAAAAAAGGACACCAAAATAACTATCCTCCCTTATACCCCTTTTATTATTAGTGTATATATATATATATATATATATATATATATAAACAAAAAGTGAGGGGGGCATGGTCTCCTTTAGTCCCTTCATTCCCTCGCCCCTGGTGTGTTGTGACTTGCGAGTTAAACCGGTTGGCCACAGACCAAAAATATGTTTAACATGCGAGTTAAACTGACTAACCCCATATAAGCTTGTACTTAAATGGGCCAAATGTTTATAGGCTCGAGCAAATAGTCCACGAGTAATATTGTGCCCCAATTCTCGTGACCCATTTACCCAGCTACTCATTATGAGTTGGTCCAATATAATAGATCAATACTCGTGGGAATAACTTGATATCATATATATTTATGTCCAATAAGACATAACCATCAATCAACTCGCATACTAGTCTCGACTTATTATTGTTGTTCTTATTTAAAATAGTAGTTGACTAAAAACATTTTAATAACAACGTTGAAAAAATACGTATGAGATTTCACTATAAAGTCTACTTGATGTCTAACAAGTAACAACAATGAACAAGTTGTTTTAAAGACTTTATATATTAAGTAATTAAATAGTTAAGTAATATAATAAAGCAATGTTTTTTGTTAATGAATAAGTAAAATGATATACTATATAAAAAAATGTCAATACGATTGATCTATATGGCATACACTGACACCGACTCCTTTTGAGGTGCTTTTAAGGATGATTTTTGTTGGATGGTGAGTCTTGAACCTTTATGCGATGTTTGGTGGGAATAGAGAAATTGAGAGAAAAAAAATGAGTAGAAGAGAAGTGGGAAGAAGAAAAATAGACGTGAAATAGAGGAGAAATAAAGGTTGTTTAATTTAGTGTGAGTGAAATAGGTGAGAAATAGAAGAGAAATGTGAAAGTAAGTTGTTTGGTGTGATGGATGGAATAGAAGATAAAATAGATTTTTTTTGTCAGAAATCGATTTTTTTTTTTTGTCAAAAATCAAATTTTTTTTGCCAGAAATAGAAGAGAAATCAATATTTTTTTTGTCAAAAATCGATTATTTTGTAGTCAATAATCGATTTCTTTGGACCAGTAATCGATTATTTTGGGACAACAGTTATTTCTCTCTTTTTCTCTAGCAAAGAGGAGAGAAAATGTTTTTTGTATGGGGCCCACCGGTTTTTACTATTTCTCTCCATTTCCACAGGCTCACCAAACAGAGCTAGGAGGTGCATTTCTACCCACTTCACCCCACCCACCACCATTTCCCCCATTTCTATAGGCACCAAACAGGGGCTTAATCTCTTGTAAGTGTAGGTGCGTAATACATCTTAGGCCCAACTTGCATCTTTTACTTGGTAGGTTAATCATGTGTTATAATAGACTCCATCTTAAGTTGATAAGATGGTTCCTCGTTTCACTATGTCAAATTATGAAAATAACTTGTTATAATAAGGGCGTACATATAGTGCAATAATTATATTTTAAAAAAATAAAATTAATTAGTTGGTTAGGGCACTTACCTTCTAGTCCTATATTTTATTTTATTTTATTTTTTAAAATTAATAACTAATGTTGGCCATGTGGGCAGCGCCCTTACCACATATTTATTTATTTATTTTATTTATATGCTGGTTAAGGCGCTTGCCATATAGAAAGTGCCCTCACCATATATTTATTTTTTAAAAAACTAAAGGTTGGTTAGGGCCGTGTTTGCCAAGTAGGAAGCACCTTAACAGAGCATGAAAATTCCTCTTACGCCCTTTGCCCTTATTTTTTAAGTGTCTTATATATCCAACTTCAAAATTGCAATATCATAATTTAAGTTATAGATCTCTATCAGACTTTAGACCATCATTGAATTCAATATAGATAGATTCTTCAATGATTAATTAAAAATCTTGAATATGCTTCATAGTTTTTAAAGTATCTAAGAAAATTTAATCTATTCTAAACCTAAGCTTTGAAACACAAGCAAATCAATTGGCAAGGATCCTTATCGTCTTAATTATATTATTCATTTTTCAATAAATAAAAGTTCACATTGCATGAATACCAACTAATATATAACCAGTTAAATTTGCCATTGCATTTATTGCTGTCACTAGATACAGATCCCCAAACATTTCCTTTTACTTGTTTTGGCTACGCTTAACATAAATAGCGACACCTACATTCATGAAACAATGGCATAACAAAACAATATCCTATACTTCGAGGGTACCTTGCATTACATTGGCTGTCACAATACCTATCAAAGCAGCGTGTGCCAATCCTTAGAATTACTTCACATTGTCTGTAATAGTTGGTGTTGCTCTTGTAATCGCACTTACAAGCCTTACCATCCACACGAGAAGCCTTACCACCAAGATAATACTTTGTACACCTTGAGGAACACTTTGCATCTTCAGAGCTTCCCATGTCTTTCGTGCAATGAATTATACAATCACCATAAACATATTCCAAGTTCCTCAGTAAGATAATTTATCAAAACTCAAAATTTGTCATCGCAACAAATTGTTTCTACTCGAAAGGTACAAACAATTAGTATTATAAAATGGGATGTGTGTACCTGATGAAAGGAGAAGGAGAACCCAAAACACAATAGAGAGCTTGAACATTTTGTGTAGAGATAGCACTATTCCCCTTAGAAGGATTTTCTCATGTTTGCCTTGAACATTATAACCTGATGTTCTTTTATTTAGAGGGCAGGGATGTGAAAGACGTGGCAGTCTAAGCAATATTAATTAATCATATAATTTATTATATTATATTATATATATTATAGTCTCTCTTCTCTCATATTAATTATATATATATATATATATATATTCACTTGATGGAAGCATTGATAATTAATATACTATATCTATATATATTCACTTTATGGGAAGCATTAATAAGAATATTAATTACTATGGAGATAAAAACTATAAAAATACTTAATGACATTAACTATTATTAAATAATGATAAAATCTTAAATAATAATATTTAAGATAAAAGATATAAAAATATTCAGTGATGCTATATATTATTATTAAACAATAACAATCAAATACCAAATCGTGGTAATCATTGGGGTTTGGTTTAAGTTTTACCTGTTTGATTCAATTCCACTTAAATAAGATCTCGGGTTCGAGTCTTATGGATGGAAAATTTTCCGTTGGGAGAATTAGTCGCACCATGATGTAGATGTTCCATGAAGGATACATGTAGTTTAAACTGAAAAAATATCGTCTGGTGTTTGAATACAGGAGGATTCCTGGTCAGAGATAAAAAAAAACAACTTTTTATATACAATCATCATATTGAATATTGAAGTTATTTAATATTAGGATTTGATGAGTATGCACTATTAGTGTAAAAGAAATTTTACAATATTATTTAATGATGTGTTATCATATGTCATATTTATTAAATGATACTAGCAGATAGACAGGCACTGTCCGTTTTTTTTTTTAAAAAAAGACGTAAAATTTGTTTATTTTCATTTTCAAATACCTTATATAATTAATTTGCATGAATAAATTAAAATTATATTAAACATTCTAAGTTAAACTAAATTAAGTATAATATAAAATGTAAAAATAAACTAACTTCTAAATATAAAGTCCTTCTCTATATATGGTATATAATAAACTAACTCATTCACGACTTAAATGATAAGGATAATATTTTAAATTTAAATTAAGAAATAGAGATTAAAATTAGAATAAAAAAAATAGAACCAATCAGGATTTGAATTTGAATTTGAATTGTAAAAATAAGGATTAGTGTTAAAAAAATTATCATTAAAAAAACTAGAATTCAGTATATCCTCCAAATTTAAAGAGTGATTTGAATTTGAATTATTAATCTACACTTTTCAAAATTACTTTAAAAATTCACGACTTAAATGATAAGGATAATATTTTAAATTTAAATTAAGAAACAAAGATTAAAATTAGAATAGGAAAAAATATAATCAATCAAGATTTTGAATTTGAATTAAAAAAAATAAGGATTAGTGTTAAAAAAGTTATCATTAAAAAAACCAGAATTCAGTATATCAAAATGGGGCGTGAATTAGGGGTATTATTGTCTGGAAAAAGTGGAAATGAAAAAAAGGGGAAATCCCTTTATATATAGGTATAGATAACAATACAGATAACAATGTAAACTTTTTTACATTAAAAATACATGTTGATTAAACTCTTAATAATAATGCTAATTATTAAATGTTCCATAAAAATAGTTTAAATTAATAAAATAAGTGTATAAATAAATTCTCTATATAATAATTTTGAGACCTCATTCTGAAAAGTGAGATACTCTCTCTACTCTCTCAATTAAAAAATATCATGTTATTTTTATATTTTCTCACTATTTTTTTTGGAGAATACGTTTCACACACTTCCCTTACAATATCTTCTTTAACATCCCCTCATATATTTTTCAATCACTTAAAAATAGGACATTATGAAATCTAAATATTTATAATTCTAATATTTAACCTTTTTTATATCGATTCTATTTTCAATTTGAATTCAAGTTCTTGTAAATATTATTAATAATATATATATATATATATATATATTTTCCCCAATTGATATTTATAGCAACAGATAATCAAATTAAAAGTTTAAATAATGTGATCATGGATTAATATCTCAAAACTTAAATCATATTAAATATTATAATAAATTTGAAATAAAATAAATTATATCTTGTTAAATATTATGGTTAAAATAATTGGTTTTTATGAATTAATAATTCAAATTTAAAATAATTACCTTTTAATATAAACAATAATATTAATGGGTATAATTGAATTTGAGGTTGGTTGGGGTTTAATAATTACCTCTTGCACCATTTTTTGTTTCCCATTGCCGCTGAAGGCCTTAACTCATTGATGTGCAAATATGTCCAATCAAACCTTTTTCAATGGGTATAAGGTTGGTGATGATCAAGTATGAGCATGTTTGGGTGGAACTTCTGCAGAAGTACTTCTAGGTAAAAAAAATAGCATGAATCAAAGAGGTCAAATGCATTTAACTTCTCCATAAGTTAAAATTAGTTACTTTTGAAGAGGTAAAGTGGAAGAACTTTCGGAGTAGGTGGTATACAAAGACTAATTTTAACTTATAGAGAAGTTAAATGCATTTGACCTCTTTGATTCATACTATTTTTTTCACCTAGAAGTACTTCTGTAGAAGTTTCACCCAAACAGGCTCTAAGTGTTTCTCATCTACAGTATGCGGATGACACAATTTTTGTGAGGGAAGCTACAGTGGATAACATGTGGGTTATAAAAGCAATGCTTTAGAATTTTGAATTGGTTGTTGGCCTTAAGGTGAATTTTTTTTAAAAGTACCTTAATTGGTATCCATATGTTGATGATGTTGTGTTAGAGGTGTTATCCAAGTTTCTGAATTGTAAGGTATCCCCTTATCCTTTTTCCTATTTAATTTGGGACTGCCAATAGGAGTAAACACAAAAAGTTTGAAGACTTGGAATCCAGTTCTACATAAGGTGAATAAGTGTTTATCCGTGTGGAAATGTAAAAATTTAACCTCCGGTGGCTGCAGTTATTACAATGTGTCTTTCATTCCTTATTGATCTATTTTCTTTCCTTCGTCAAGGCTCCTAAAGGTATTATTTATTGACTAAATTCTCTTTTTAAGTATTTCATTTGGGGTGGTTCTTCGGGGAAGGATAAGATATCCTGGACGTAGCTTGGGAGGAAGTGTGTAGGGAAAAAACTAGGTGGTTTAGGGATTCGTGACTTAGGTGCTTTTAACTTAACATTACTTAGGAGTTGGAGGTGGAGGTGGAGGCTCTTAGTTGAAAAAGGTAGGTTGTAGCACAAGGTAATCTCTCTTCTATTTATGGTGAGGGACTTTCTTTTTGAGAGGAAGCAGTGTTAAGGGGTCGAATTGGTGAAGTGATGTATATGCAATTGAAAAGGGAACTAATGTTACTATGAATTGGTTTACGGGATCTTGTGTAAAGAAAGTTGGGGATGGGAAGCATACTTGTTTTTGGAAAGATGTTTGGTGTGGGATGGGTTCTTTTTCTACTTCTTACAATATGTGCGAGCCGGGAATATCCACATCATGGTGGGGCTAGCTCTCCCAGCGGGGATTTTTGTCATCCACAAGACTCGAACTCGAGACCATCCTTTAGGGAAATCAAGCATGTACCACTTGAACCAACCCCCATTGGTTCCTGGTGTTGATATAGTTCAGTATTTGTTTGGTTTATTTTTCTTTCACTTGTAAATATTTTTGGTTTAGGTTGTAGTATTCGTTGTACTCTCGGTTTTTTTTTTCTCAATTCAATTTTGCTTATTAAAAAAACTTATTGATTTATTATATTATTACTAATTAAAATATAAAATAAAATTACTCAATAATAATGCTAATTTCTAATTTTTATTCACTTTTTTTTTCATAAATTTATTTTAAAATTAATTTTTTTGTTACATAGGGAATTAAAAGAAAAACAGCAAACAGAGACAACAAGAAACAAAGGCTACCGCAAAAAGGTAACCCCAATAGCATCTGCTAACAAGGCAGATCTCAAAAAATTAGGAGGACTTTGCCATCTAATAATACACTCAACTTGAGAGACACCAGCTTTTGCTAACAGGACGGCACAAGCGTTCCCTTCATGAAAGACATGGGCAATGTAGCAGGTCCAATTCTTCCGCAACAGACAGTGGATATCAGCTATAACAACAGCATGACGGTGATGAAGAGGAATATCTTGAAGGAGATAGAGACGGACAGCTTCTTTAGAGTCACTTTCACACTAAACTGTGTGAAACCCAAGCTCTGAACTAATTAACAACCCTTGTCTTATTGCAAATAACTCAGGTGCTACAATTCATATTTTCCCAACATTGGCTGAGAACCCAGTGATCCAATTTCCTTGGCAATCACGAATCAGGCCTCCTGCACCGCATAAACCAGTAGAGGAAATACAATTGCCATCAACATTGACTTTCACCGAGTCATGAACAGGTGGTAACCAACGAACAAGCCTTGAATCAACAGAATTCAGCGGAGTCTGATCATCAACAATGAACTCAGAAATCCAAAGGTTAATACTTCTCAGTACTTGAGTTATAGGCCAAGGTACATCATAAAAAAATAAAGCTATCACGCCACCTCCAAAGCCACCAGAAAATTATAATGAAGAGTGTGCCATCCTTACCCGAGGCCAAAGTAAAAACCCAATCTATGAAGTTATTTACAAAGAAATCATTATGACCTAGCCATCCAAACCCGGACCAGATTTCCAAAGAATGAGGGCAATCTCTCATGCAATGGATGGGAGATTTAATTGTGTTGCTACAACAAGGACAAGCTGAAGAACCAGAGAGATGTCTATGATGTCTCAAATCATTAGAAGGTAAGGCATTGTGCAATGATTGCCAGATTAAAAATTTAGCTTTCTCAGGAAGAGATGTTTTCCAAATCCATCGCCAAGGATGAGATGAAGTAATATGATTGGCCTGCTCTAACAGAAAGGAGTATCCCGCAGCAACAGAGTAGCAGCCATCCAGGGAGTAGTTCCAACTCCATATGTTAGAAATTCGGCTTACTATAGGAATAGGAATTTGTTGAATAATATCTAGAACCTCTGTTGGGATGGAAGTAAACAAATTGTCCAGGCACCAAGAGCCATTGTCCCAAACGTCTTTAACTTGTAAATCCATTTCAGAAATGTGGATGTTATCAACTAAGTCACAGAGTCTACCATGTGCACTCCAATTTGAAAACCACGTGGAGGTTTCACCTGATCCAAGCCTAATAGAGAAAACATTTTGAAGAGCTTCATTAGCCTTGCAAACACTCTTCCAAATGAAGGAATCAGACTGTTTGTAGGAGGTATGGAATAAATTCATGTTCTGAAGGTACTTGTGGCTTAAGAGCTGGACCCAAGGCTTATCCTTGTCAATAAGCATGTTCCAAACTAATTTTCCAAGAAATGCTATATTAGCAGTACGAGCACTCCTAAGACCAAGACCACCAATCTTCTTTGGTTTAGATACAGTTTCCCATTTAACCAGATGAACACCACGAGAGCCACCTCTATTAGCCCAAAGAAACTGACGGGAGAGAGCATCCATAGTGTCACATATCGATTGCGGCAGCCAAAAGACTTGCATAGAGTAAGAAGGTAAACTCTGAATTACAGATTGAGTGACACACAGTCTGCCAGCCTTGTTGAGAAGCTTAGCTTTCCAGGAGGCCAACCTAGATTGAATCTTCTCCAAAATCGGATTGAAGGTAGATCTAGTAAGTTTCCCTTTAATTAAGGAAAAACCAAGGTATTTCCCCAAATTATTTGCAAAAGAAATCGGAGATAGAGTAGCAAGATGAGCTTTGTGCCTACGATCCATGTGAGTTGATGTAATAGCCATTGATTTATCAAAATTCACTCTTAAGCCTGAAGCATTGCAGAATGACTCCATTGTATCTCGAACCACTTGGATTTGATTAGGTGATCCCCTGCAAAAAAGGAGAATATCATCAGCAAATAGAATATCAGAAAAACTTGGCTCACCTCTAGATATTGAAACCAGTTTCCAAAGCCCATCATTCACTCTCTTTTGGATATGTAAAGATAGTTTTTCCATGCACAATAGAAAGAGATAAGAAGACATAGGATCGCCTTGTCGCAACCCACAGGTGGGGACAAAGGGGTCAAGCTGAGAACCATTCCATAATAAAGTTAAAGAAGTAGATTGAACACACCACATAATTAACCGAATAATTTGAAATGGAAAACCAAAATCAAAAAGTGCGAACCTAAGGAAATCCCAATTTATACTATCATAAAATGAATTATTTCTTGAGCAATTATGGCATTATTACAAGTTCCTCTCTGGGGAAGGAAGCTGGACTGAAGAGGACCAATCAAATCCATCAAGATAGGTCGCAGCCTATTAACTAAAACCTCAGTTATGATCTTGTAGATTACATTGCAAAGGCTGATTGGTCTGAACTGCTTAAAAAGGGTAGGTTTATCCCCTTTTGGAATAAGAACAATAAGGGTCTCGGGTAGTTTGACATCAAAGGTACCCTCCTCAAAGACTTTCTTAACTAAATGCCAAACATCATCACCAATGACCTCCCAGTAGTGTTTGAAAAAGAAGGCTTGAAATCCATCTGGACCCGAAGCCTTAAAGGGTTTTATGGCAGAAATTGCAGCCCAAACCTCATCTTTTGAAACTGGTGCAATAAGAGAAATAACACCCTCTTGAGAAACTTGAGGTATAGTGTCAAAATGCAAACTGCTCTGAGTTGGAGGATCAATAATAGGACTGAACAGTTTCTTGAAAAATTGAAGACTTTCATGTCTAAGTCTATCTTGATCAGTGCACCATGAACCATTATCCAGGGTGATCCCATGAATCTTATTTCTTTTTCTTCTGATAATAGTCTGAGTGTAGAAGGATTTGGTGTTACGATCACCAAACTTGACCCAAATTTCTCTAGATTTTTTATACCACAACAGCTCCTCTTAATGAAGGACCTTTTGATATTCCCGTTGTAGATCTCTCTCCAGCAGGCAAAGGTTATGATTAGATTGATAATCAATTGCATGTTGAATACCCATGAGCCGAGCTTCAAGTTTAGCCTTTTTGGCAAAAATATTCCCAAATATATCCTTGTTAAATTTGATCACATTTTCCTTGACTTCATGAAGGCAGTTCCAGATATTTTTCTCCCCTGCAAACCAGGCTTCATGAACAATAGGATCAAACTGATCATGAGACATCCAACTAGCTTGGAAGCGAAATAGTCTTGGCAGCCTAGTATTGTCTCTAAAACCATAGTGGAGGAGAATAGGCCTATGATCAGAATATACTCTACATAAATGTTGTCACGACCCAAATCCAAGGCCGTGACCGCGCGCACATGCTAATATCCTTAGCCTGGCAAGCCTAAAATAATAGTACAATACTTGACAAATGATTTTCCAAGATAAACATATTTTCAGGATTTTTCAGAAATTTTGACAGAGTCTCCCCTATATTTTGGACATCCCAAAATTTATAGAAAATCATGTTATCAAAAATTACCACCAGCCAGAGTTTCCAATACCACAGTATTTGTCCAATCAACATCAAAATACACATCTCAATATAAAACAATTACTAAATTCCCTATAGCTGCAGAATATACATATAGTCCCAAAATAACATCAATGGCCACCAACACAAAGGAAGCCTATCAAAATGAAATAATAGTAGAACTTGAACAAATGAGTCTGCCAGCAGCCTGCTACTCAGCTGCCTGAGAATCTAGATGAAAAACAATAGAAAGGGGTAAGTCACAAAGACTTAGTGAGGGCCTAACAACCACCATGAACTAGAAGGGAAACATACCAACGCACGAGTTGTTCGATAGAAACGATTGACAGTATAAAATTTATTTCCAACAAAAAACTGGCTAAACACATGAGTTTGATAAATCCCACAATCTAAAATAACTTGTTTCCAATATCCAAGAGATAAGTTTTTTATTTCCAAAGCAATATAAATTTATCATGTTTCCCAAATTTATTAAATAAACATTAAATAGATCAAGATCAATTAAAATAGTAATTATAAAAAATATTAAAATAGGCCATGATGACCGATAAACCATTCACAACTACGGAGAGTCAACCAAACTGCTTCCCAACAACTTCAGGAGTATTGTGCGAGGTAGAAATCAACAGATCTGAGCACCAACAAATAGTTCTAACATTTAGAAATTTATTTGAACCTCTACCTATTTATGGGTAACCATAAAATCCCTAAAACTAGTGCCCAAAACTCTAAAAATAATTCTATCTAAAGTTAACACATACCAATAGCCTATTTACGAGTTGTGAGTTTACCTTAGAGAGCCGAAACGAACAACCTTTACGGTGTGGGTACTCTCCTCCTTCCTCGGAGCACTATCCCTGACCCCAAAAATTACCAAACTTAGTTCCGGAAAGAAAAAGTAAATGAGTAGGAATTTTGGGTTTCATTACCTTTCACTGGATGTAAGGGATTGAGAGGAAACAGAACACAAAGGGATGAAAGGAGATGAAAATGGGAGAAAAACGAAAGAGAGGGGGGAGGGGCGACGAGTTATAGCAAATGGGGGTGGGGGGTCTGCTTCTGAAAGTCGAGAAGCTTCCCCTCCCATTTTTCTTTATAAATGGCTTTTGTTTTTTTTTTAAATAAAAAGTGAAACGATGCGTTTCAAATGTTCCACATGAGCTTCACGAAAAAGATGCTGCCAATCAGTATTACCTAAGACTCTATCCAACCTTTTAGCCATAGATAGAGCCCCATGAAGATGTCGGTACAAGTAAATTTAGGACCAGAGAAACCAAGACCAATGAAATTACAATTATCCATAAACTGCTGAAATTTAAGTGCTCTATTATAATTAAAATGACCCCCCTCTAGACTCGGAAGGAAAAGCCACTTCATTAAAATCATCCAAAGCAACCCAAGGACCAGTAATAGCAGTTCTGAGATTATCTAAATAAAGCCAAAAGGTTTCACGATTGGAAGGAATATGACTAGCATAAATTGCACTACATGTCCAAGCTATATTATCATAAGACAACTTCAAAGAGACACATTGAGGATAAATATCAATAATATCAATCACAACATCAGGCTCGGAGGAAAGGATCCAAATACCTTGAGAGTGGCCAATGGCTTCAGAAATGGCACAGGGAGTATATCCAAGACCATTCCAAAATTTAACAACTCTAGAAAAAAGACAGTGAGTTTCCATCAAAACAATTAAAGAAGGTCTATGCTTACGAACAAGCTCTTTTCAATAATTCTTGCCATCACGACCTATGGCACCTCTAATATTCCAAGCCATAACGCTGAATTTTTTGAAATAATCCATTAAAACTAAAAGGAAAGAAATAAAGGAATTATCCAAAGGATACCAGCAAAGGATACACATCAAGTCAAACTTCCATATCTTCCTCCTCCGAGCTTTGCTCATCACTTTCTTCATCATCAGGATCACTTGAATCCATAACATCCTCAAATTCTGAATTCTTGTTAGCATCATCAGGGGGTTTAGATTTCAAATTGTGGTTTCCCTGCATATCTTGATCCCTTAAACCTTCTGAATTACTGAAAGAATCTGGATTTCCAAAAAAGACAGCTTTCATAGCATCACGAGGAGGTCTAAAATTGATATTGGAACCTCTTTGTATAACTTACCCTTTAAGCTAACTAGATGACTTGAAGAATCTGGATTATCTAAAAAGACAACATTCCCAAGATCTGGAGTCGCTGGTTTCTTCCCTTGATCTTCTAAACTCTTAGATGTCTTGGATACATTGGCTAAAAGTTTGGTGATATCCAGAGAGGGCATGGAGGGCCTTGGTCTTTTCTTCTTAATCCAAGATTTAGAAGATTGACCTTCTTCTGAGGATTTTTGAAGAGTGTTAAACTCAAGATTGGACCTTGAAATATCACCAGAACTCTGATTCAAGAAATTGAATCTATTCCCTTGGTGTTGGGGCAATTTGGAACTAAGGTTACTCTCACTCTTACCCAATTTGGAATTATTCTTTTTCCTTGACACAACTAACCAATCCCCATGAGTAGTATTACCTTGGTTATCAAGATCATTGGGAATCGTCTTGGAACTCTAATGGCCTTCTTCTGTATTAACCTCTTTTGATTGATTAGTATCTTGTGCTTGAGCAGAATTCGCAGGAATCTGAGAGCAATCCCTAAACAGATGGCCATAACAGCCACATTTAGAACAAAGAAGATGTAGGCCTTCATATTCAATAAGAATCCAATGCCCATCCACACTAATTTTTCCAACAACTGGTTTACTCAAATCAATCTGAACGCAGACCCGAGCAAAACGGCCTCTTTCTACCTTTAGAGTATTAAGATCCACCTTAATTGGTTTACCAACCAGTGACACCATTGCAAGGAGAATGCTCTCATCGTAATATACCAAATTGAGACAGGGAAATCGAATCCAAATCATGGTACTATCAATTTTTGCTGAAAAAGAAACAAAATCAGGGCTCCATTCTCGCACAGCTAAATAATGATCGAAAAGCATCCAAGGTCCTTCTTCTGCGGCCTTTCTTCAATCATATGGTTCAGCGAATTTAACCATGAAATACCCAAACCCAATATCCATCATATCCATATCACCCATAGGTTTCCAAAGTTTCAGAAGACGTTCCTTCATCAAATTGTAACCCACAGTTTTTTCCCAAAAGTTTGATAATCACAACATCTTGCCAGGGAGAACTTAGCTCAGCAATTAAAGACGGAGCAAAAGAAATCTTAGGGAGTAATCGGTTACCTTCTTCGAAATCGATCTTGGCAAGATTGAGTGCAAGAAGATCAATCCTTTCTCGAGGAGGGAGAACAGGCTTTAAGCCCGTGACCATGTCACGAAATGACGGAGGCTTATCTGTATCTGGAGGCTTAGCAGGGATTGGCTGTGGCTGAGCAGTCGTACCATGAGGCGGAGGAGCACTCATCAAGAAACTCAGAGAAAACTCAGAGCAAAAGTCTATTTACAAATTGTTTATTTGAAAACATTTTAAAATTAATTGAACGGTATGTTACTAGTATATTAACTCCCGTAATACGTGAATAAATATATATTTTTATTTAATTAAAATTAAAAAAAATAGTATATTATATTTTGTTATTAAAATCTAATTTACATTATTATTGGGAATAAGATATAATTAAATAAATTAAAAACATGCAAATAAGAATAAATATTTATATTGAAATAAAAAAAATAGGATAAAATTTTGAATCTTAATAAATTTCAAAATTTAAGATTAACATTTAAAAATTCAATTAGGAAGAGAGAAAAATAATATTAAGGATTGAGAAGGAGAATTTCACTCTTACAAATATGTGTGAAATTCACCATATCCAATAAGAAGAAGCGGGAGAGTGCAAAAATCATTGATGCCATCTCCAATGGAGGAATTCACATGAGTTGCTACATGTAATAAATTATAATTTTTTACGCATTCCCATAATATAATATTATTTTTATAATTTTAAGCAACACAACTTACTTTTACTCCAAGCCAACAACTCTAAAAATTTCATAAATAAACCTCATAATCTATCTCACTTTATATTATTTTACATATTCCCATAATAAAACAATACACTGAACCCCACAACGCACATGGTGCGTTGTTGCAGTAACAAACGGTAGCTTAGTTCCCATACTCCTCCAATGGCAAGAGTTTTCCCATACTCCTCCAATGGCAAGAAACTCTTGCAAAGTTTCTTTTACCTGACATATGCGATATGAGCACTCTGATGGAGTTGCTCTAAGAGAGAGAAGGGTGAGTGAGTGTCTTAATTTCACTCTTTAAAATGAGGTCTCAAAATTATAATACAAAGAGTTGATTGATTAAGACTTAAGAGTTTAATTAGTATACACAGACAGTTTTAAAAAGTTTTACATTGTCATCGAATGATGTACCGCCACATCATTTAATAAACATAACATCTCATGTATTATTTTTTTAGTTGATAATCAAATTATTTTGAAATTTGTTAGAAATAAGATTAAGATTTAGATTTCATAAAAAAAAAATTATGGATATGGATGTTCATATCCAATTAAATCTAATGCAAACCGCAAAAATCAAATCGAAAACCATAAAAACTATTTTTATCGATTTTCGGATCCTACGTTAAAATCCGATCCAATCCAAACTCAATTTATATACACATATTATTTTATGTACAAATATTTATATAGTTTTATACTAGTATAACTAAATAAGTATATATTTATAAACTTACTTATACTAATATATTTTTATGATTTTATTATCTAATATTTTTTTAATACTTCTATAAATATATTAATTTTAAACTAATTTTAAATTACTTTTAATATGTCATGTTTTTCTTTTTTATATAATTTTTAATATTTCTTTCATGTCTCATATTTATATTAATAAACATAAGTTATGATAAAAATATTTATTGTTATTTTATAATTTTATCAATTTCATATAATATTTATTATTTTTTAAATCCAAAAATTAATCTAATTCAATTCAATTTAAATTGAATCCGATACTTTTTTTTCTCATTTTAAAACCAATTTAAACTAATGATGTGTTTGACAAAACTAGTTGATAAGTTAGCTGGTAGCTGATAAGCTCCTGACTTATAAGCTCTAAACTGATAAGCTAGCTTATTGAATTAGAAGTGTTTGGTAGAACTAGCTGATAAGCTAGTTGGTAAATGTAAAATGACATAAAAGGACGTAACTACGTAAGTTTTATTATATAAATTTTATTTGTGTTTTTAGGCAAAAATATATTATTATGTAATTATAATTTTAGATTTTTTAAAAAATAATTATTTTCTTATTAAAATTTTGAGTGAAAAAATATTTAATTAAAAATTAAAATAAATAGTGAAATTGATAAAATAAATAATATAATATAAAAATAATTTCATAAAATAATAAAAAGAAAACAACAACTTAATTAATTCGTAATTTTAAATTACTTATTATATATGTAATAATAGATAAAAGAAATTTAAAGATTTTTATCATTAAAATTAAAAATAAGTAATAATAAATAAAAAAAATTGAGGATAATAATGAAAATGTAACGGTGTAAACCATGGACGTGTAACAGTGTAAAAATGCTGTTTGATCAAGTGGTCACCGAGCAAAGTTTAGCTAGATAATAGCTAGGGGTCAGTTAAGGACTTCACTCAACCGGTCGTGCCGTAGCTATGTGGTAGCTAAAGTTTTCTGAGAGGCTTAGAGATATCCCCATGGCCCCACGTCAAAAGAAATAAAAATAAAAATTAGGGGACATTCCCAGTTAATAAAACAAAGTATATATTATTGTCATAAACAGAGAGATACGTGGGTTTAGGGTTTTTGTGAGGTGTGAGCCATGGCGTCGAGACCGGAGGTGGTGGCGCCGCCTGAGATATTCTACGACGACGCTGAAGCACGCAAATACACTTCTTCTTCTCGTATTGTTCAAATTCAGGTTTCCTTCTTTCTCCTTCTCCATGAAATTTGATTTGGTTTATGAAAAAGGCGACACCCTCTCTAAAAGTCCTTATTCTTCTTCTTTATGACTGTCAATTCTGTTTTCTTTACTTTCTGTTTGAAATTAATTGAAATCTGATTTGGTATGTTAAAAAGGCAACGCTGTCAGAGAGAGCATTGGAGCTACTCGCTTTGCCTGATGACGGTGTTCCTAAATTACTTCTTGACATTGGTAATTTAATTTGATTTTATTTAATGATTATTCTCTCTGTCGAGTGCGCTCTCTCTTTCATTCATAGAGCGAACACTGTGATTTGTGAATGATCATCACTTTCGGTAGGTTGTGGATCGGGACTCAGCGGTGAGACACTTTCAGAGAATGGACACCATTGGATTGGTTTTGACATTTCACCATCAATGCTTAGTACGTTATCCTCTTTTTTTTTTATATATATATATTTTTAAAATGTTGCTGTTCTTATCTATTTTGCATTTTGCTTACTCATCTTTTGTATTTCTTCTTATGATTATTTTTTGGTTAACCCGTAGATGTTGCGTTGGAGCGAGAGGTTGAGGGTGACCTATTACTTAATGACATGGGTCAGGTGTACTGTTTTAACTTGATTTCAGCTTTATCACTTGTCGTATTATTTATTGCTAGTTAAATTCTTTTGAATCTCAGCTAAATGTTATTATGTTCTAAACACTTCAGTTTCCTTTTCCATGTTATCAATACTTTCTTGTGATTTTCTCATCATGATGTTTATATGTAACAAATAACTTCTTCCTTGGAAATAAAGATAACATGCATGCCTTTCCGTTTTTTCTTACTCTTGATCTTTGGTTTCAGGGTTTGGGGCTTCGTCCTGGAGTTATTGATGGAGCCATCAGTATATCTGCAGTTCAGGTGTGCTTTAGATATGTGAGAAAATCAAACGAAAGATAATATTACTGAATGGGCTTTATGTTAAATGTGAAAATGTATGACATCTTAAGACTATAGGTGGAAGAAATGATAGTCAGTTATAATGTGTCAAGTGTCAAGTTACATATGTTGAATGCACAGGTCTTGTATTTTTCAAAAGTCACACAACCCTAATTAAGATAACTTTTTGGGTTTAAAGTTTATTTATGACAACCAATATCCCATTTTGATCTGGGTGTGAATAAACCATGCTTTTATCTATGAAGTTTGACTGGGTGTGTCTACTTTCCATTCCTAATTTTGTGGACTCTTATATGATAATGCAGTGGCTATGCAATGCTGATAAATCCTCCCACAACCCTCGGTTAAGATTGAAGTATGCTCCTTTTCTTATTCATTATACTGCTTTACATTATTTCAATACCTGTTTATTTCGAGTCTCTTCAAACTCTTAGCATATGTAAACTTGCACAGTTCTGCTTTTCTTTGCACTGGAATCTTTCATCATTGCTCTAATAATATGTAACATCAATTACTTTTGCAGGGCTTTTTTACATCTTTATACAGATGCTTAGCAAATGGAGCTAGGGCAGTATTTCAACTGTATCCTGAAAATATAGACCAGCGTGAATTGATTTTGAATGCTGCAATGCGTGCTGGATTTGCTGGTGGTATAGTGGTGGATTTTCCACACAGGTATCGTTAAATCTTGCAATACTACTAGTGCTAATTTGTTTCTTAAAAAATAATGTGCCATGAAAAACATTTTCTATGTTTTTAGTGTTTGTTCTATCAATCATCATAATACGTTTGTCTTCCAGCACAATCTGCACAAAAACTATGATTTCAGCACAATATCTGTCGATGGAGTCATATGACACTGTGACAGACTAACTTTAGTGATATTTTTACCTTTTGCTGATATAAAGTTAAAGAATATTACGAACTCAAGTGTTATCTGTGATCCATTCATGTTTTCTCCTGTCACTGCTTGTTTTGCTTAACATTATTTGTGGGAACCTGCTGAAATTTATTAAACTGTATAATTTCCTCATCTGAATTAATGCATGACCCTTACCATACACTACAAGATGAAAGAATGAGACAAGGACGGTCATAGATGTGTAATGTATCTGGACATATATTGGTGCATTGTTGATTAATTCTCCAGACTTCATGTATTTGTAGATTTATTACCAATGGTCAACCCTCCTAATTCACTCCTATCTTCCGCCTTTACTATATTTATACTCTTAAAGAAAAAGGCATTATATTTGATTGTAAAGGTATTTGTCTTTTGTTCTACGTGGTTTTAGCCATGATTTCTTTTGAAAAGTATCATTGCCTAGCCTTCTTGACCACGGTTTTTCACTAATAGGAGAATAATTGTCTTATGACAGTTCTAAGAGAAGAAAAGAGTTTCTTGTTCTCACATGTGGTCAACGATCAACAAATGCATCCATGCCCAAGGGTAAAGATGAAGATGAGGAGAGTTGCTCTGATGATGACTGTGATGATTATGAGGAAAATCAGACAGTGAGTCTTACTAGTTACTACATTTATGAATTTGATTCATGGATTTACAAAGTTATAAAAACTTTTAGTAAAAAAGTAATCCTGCTATAGTTTTGGCTTGAGTAAACTAACAAATCAGTCCCTAACTTTGTGGGGACCATGCAGTTTCGTCCCTGACTTTTCTAAAATAACATTTTAATCCATACTTTATTAAAAAACATGCTCTTTAGTCCTTCACTTAATTGAAAAACATGCACTTTATGCATGTTTTAACAAAGTTAGGGACTAAAGTGCTATTTTAGAAAAGTTAGGGATAAAACTGCATGATCCCCACAGAGTCCAGGACTGATTTGTTAGTTTACTCGTTTTGGCTTTCCCACCCAATGTTGATTTATGCATTATTTGATTAATTGTTTGTATCTATAGATCACTTTGAATCTTAACTAGATTCCACATTTTGAAAATACAAAATATGTTGACACGTTGCTTATGTATTGTGTTTTTTAATCCACCCTCTCTCTTATGAGGTTATAACTGTTTACTTAATTAAACAAAAATAAAAACTCTGCAGGTATCTATCTCAGACAGGCATAGACCCCGGAAGAAACAGAAAAAGAATAAGAGTGGCAAGGGAAAGGAATGGCTTCTGAGGAAGAAGGAGCAGATGAGAAGAAGAGGAAATGTTGTTCCTCCAAATACGAAGTACACGGGTCGGAAACGGAAGGATCGCTTTTGATGTTGTTCGACATTTTTTGACCCTGAGGTGCTTGCTGGTCGTATTTATTATTTGTTGGGCATCAAAATATGAAGTACACGGTGCTTGCTAGTGACTGAAGGACACTCTTACATGTACATTTGTGCATTCCTGCAGTCAATCAGTTGGATGGGGGAGCCTTGGAGGATTTTTGTGAACCAATTATATGGCATATTGGAGTAACAGATTTTATATGGGATCCTCAGCCATTTTTGCATAAGATTTTGTATGTGCTTTTGCCTTCTAAAATACATATATCATAAAATCTGTCATTTTTGCTTTGGTTGGTTTTGGCAACCTTTATGAATCTAATTTTGAGGGGCCTGATCATAGAATCCAAGTAGCTTTTCAAGTGATGAGTAATTATAATTGTGTGTTCATTTTTCATTTTACAGTTTTACCAATATCAGGTCTTGCTGTAATATTTTCAGGGTTCTGATTTGTAACATTTCACATTCGTGTAGCTATTATTTTTGAGTGATTCATGCCATTGCCTGGCAGATACACATGAGTAATTTTATTTTCTTCATTTGCCACTTGATATGACCGCCTGTTCAAGTGATTGATTTTAGTAGTTTTTTTGTATGGCTTTTTTTAGATTATCATTTTACGAGATGAGGAATGCTAGTGATATATTCAAACATTCTTTGCACATTAATTTTGGGTAAAATTGATATAATATACTCCCTCCGATCCTATTTATAAAAATCTTTTAACTACTTCACACGGATTTAGGAAGTTCACACGGATTAAGAAAATTGATTAATTTAGTTGATTACAATAAATTCGTCATGAATGTGTATCATATTTACTAAATTACTCTTAAATTTATTAAGATCCATTCTTTTTCTTTCTATTTAACTACTCAATTGTGTCATACTCTCTTTACTAATTAATTACTCACCTACCTCCACTAATGGGGTGCTTTTGTCAAATAATAATTAATGTATGAGACAATTTGAAAAAGTTTTTATAAAAAGAACTAAGACTCACCTTAAAAAATGTTTTTATAAATAGGACCGAAGGAAGTATAAACATCCACACTTTCCCAGGTTTGGTTTGAAATTCACGAGCTTTACCAGATAGAGAATCGAGAGAATCGGTTTCACCATATTCAGAATTAAATTTACATGATTTTATGGAACCCATGTAAATTTCATTCAATAAGAATGTGTTTAAAAAGTATTAGAATGTTTCGCCAGCACTCTTCTTCAAGCCACTGCTAATAATTTTGGTCATAAACCCATCCTTTTTAACTAAGTTCAAGCTTACAAATCGAAGGATCAGCTTCATCTGTATGGTCACTCGGCTATCAGGTATCTTCCTAATAAATTAAATAAGCATAAAAACACCATTTAATCATGACCAACTAAATCAAACATGTGACAAGGACTGGTGAGCAGATAGTGAGGAAAGAAAAGAATCATCGACTGCCCCCAGCCCTTTTCTCCAAGAAAACCACAGTAAGACGATCCGGTAAATTTACAACAGGAAGGATTTCCTTCCAAATTATTATACAACAATAATTAAAACTAATCACTTGACATAATTACATTAAGTTTCTCGACATGTATGCATAATGTCTCTTGCAGCCATGAATGTTTGAACTACCAAGTGCAGCAGATATGGGCCCCGGGAGTAGTAGCAAAGGTTTATGCTCAAAACTCATCTATCTCCTGTCATACAGAATACACGTTAGCTGTGGTGTTTGCATGTCGCAAAAGTATTGCGCACTCTCATTATTGCCATCATGATCCAGGTGTTTGGTGCTCTGCATGCAAAATATAGGATATAGCATAAAAGATAATTTATTTAATTTTTCATTTGGAAGCGGGTTGATGAGTTAAGTTCAACACAAGTTTCCTCATTCCACAAATTTAAGCAATGACTATTTGTCCAATAACATTTAGCTCCCATAACAAATACCATAATTATTCTGTAAGGATATGTTTGCGAGTTCAATTTTGGAGGGGAAGGGAGGGGAGGGAAGGGAAGGGTTTATTGGAAGCCCTTCCCCCCTTTATGTTTGTGAGTTTGAGTATTTTACAAAGTCTTTCCCTCCTCTTCTCCCCCTTCCTTCTCCCTCTAATCCTTTCCTTTCCCTTCTCTCTAAACTCACAAACACACCCTTAGGGAATTATTGAAATAGTATCTTAATACCCTGCCATCATCTGAAGTTGAAGATAATAACATCCCCAGGTGACCATTCCAAAAATGTTCTCAATACTAGTTTCTTGGCAACATAAAGAAATTTAACTGTCAGTTGTCGCCCTAAAGGCATTGATGAGATGCTATCCATTCACATCACTGTAAATGAGTTTAATCCAAAAGTTCACGAGTAGGACTATCATACCTCCAACCAGAAAGATTAAAAATTTTTTTACTATTTAGTCAGTCGCTCTTCAACATACTGAAAAAGATTCAACACCACTTGGGCAAAGCTCAAGCATGTTTTATCAGAAACAGCCTACCTAGCCCATTATACATTACTAGAAGAATGCAATTGTGTTAATGCAAAAGAACCAGGATTTATGTATTGTCAACCAAAATAAACCGAAGCATTAGGAGGACATACCTTCTCCAAGTAGCTGTTCAAACCGAGCCACAATGTGTTTTCCATAAGTGTATTTCTTCAAAGCATGAGCATGAACTCTTATGCGAGAAAGTAATATTGCTTTCTGATTTTCAGAACAGATCTCAATAACCTTCTGGACCACATAATTTGCAAATTGGTCTTTCATCATTATCTACAATGAAAATTAAGCCCGGTTCAGTAAGCAAGAGAACATAACCAAATGTGCATGTGTCACACCAGGGAACATTTTAGTCAGCATAATTCACATTATATGTAATGCTCAAGAACTTTCTACCATTGTAATGATTGGGAAGATCAATAATCATAAAACATGGAAAGGATCAATGATTCCTACACATATAGTGTAGAAAAAGGATCTTAATGTAGTTTTAGAGTCCATACAATTTACAAATACACAATCAGAATCAACTATCAAATGAACCTTGGAGATTCTAGGTCAGTCAAATAGAACAGCAAAACAGTAGCCACAAAAGATTTCTGACGTGGTTATACTATCAGTTCTAGACATACAGTGATGGGAATACAAGTCCCTCTTTTTACTCTAACTCTTATTGACATGGAAACGTGCATATGGTGGGGGGAAAATCAAAGATTTGGATCAAACTGATTATGTATGAGCTAAATGCTATCCATTAAGGCATCATTTGACAATACTGCCAAACTGTATGATTTAATTTCATAAATGACATACAAACAATAAACTAAGATGGTCCACTTACCTACAAAAGATAAAGGGATATTTAGAGGGGAAAAAAAAGAATTAAGAGGAGCAAAATTTATAGGTAACAGCCTCTCAAGGAATACATTGGCAAGGTTTAAGATGGGATACATCTATTGGCAATGCCGAATAACAAAGGATTCAGGTTCAGGCAATTACAATTAAATGTTCAATTCAAAGTATCCAGGCATAAGGCTGAATCAATCAAATGGATCATGAACATAATATGCTTGATAATTAAGTTCAATAGTTTCCCTTGCCTTTTGAGGATAAGGCATATCCTAAGCCTTGAAAATTTTAGACTTACCAATAAGTTATCATTTTGTTCGTCATGCCCAATAATCTCTGCAATTAACAACTGCCTTTCAGTGGTATCACCATACTCCAAACATTTCTCAATAACATTTGATGCAAACTTATGCTGGCTCAATTGTACAATATGCCCTGATAGCTTGCTAATAATTTGGTTCCTTTCTTGAGGCTTTCCTCTCTCCAAGACATGCTGTAAAATGACAAGAACAAAGCATCATAACTAAAGATATGAAAAAGAAAAAAAATTACACAAGGTCCACAAACCATAAAAATATACCATGTGCAAGATGGAAAATGTTAGCTGTGCAAACCCCAAAATTTATCTGTCCTGAACCAACTATCCTAAAAGCTTAAGTTGTTGCGTGAAGCCATATGCATGGTTTAATTCTAACATGCCCCCTCATGCAAGACCCCATTGGGCTTAAAACATGGACAATGCACAGGCCCACCTACCTTGTGCTGAAACTAAATCTTTTTTTATTGGAATAATGAGGGCGACAAGAATCGAATTCTTGACTACTTGGTCATAGAGACTGACACCATGTCATAAACCAACTATTCCAAAAGCTTAAGTTGTTGAGTAAAACCACATGAATGGTTTTATTCTAACAATCTATATCATTTCAAGCATAATAATTATTCTATAAAGCTATTTGATGAAGCATTATCAATTAACACATACACAAAACCAAGTATTCAAAGGTGAAGGAAAGGGGGTTGGGAACACATGTACACAAAGAAAATCTGTAAAACTAAATTTGCAGGTCATGTTTTGACATTCATTGGAGTTGTCCCCTCCAAAAATTCCAAAAGAGACTGCATATTTGTTTGTATTAACTCATAATCGTCAGCACTGCCATATCTCTCACATAAAAGGTATTTTTACAATAGACAACCATGGCAAGTTGATATCATCACAGCACACAATAAAATGAATCAATTTCTTGTTTTTGAAATGCAATGTCTCTGCAGTTTAAACAATATAAAATGCTTAGCCTATGCATTCAGGAAAATTATACTATGATAATTGCACATACTTTGCAAGGTATGTAGTACACAATATGGAACATTTAGAAAAAGTTTGAGTGGGAGTGGGACTCATAGTGTTATGTAATAGCTTATGTAAGCATGTGTTGGTATAAATTTGTAAATTTAAATGACAAATTTAAGAGATTTCATATTAGAATTTCAGAACGAAAACAAAAACCTCAACAATACTTTGAAGAGTGAAATAGCAACGTAACAACTGCTGAGACTCACTAATAATACTATTTTTAAATCCACAGCATGACTGTTGTAGGTGTAATCAATGTCTGGTCGCTTAGTGCTATAAACCTGATTATTTCTGTAATGCCGACAGTGCATACCTTGCTATTTATAATTGTATAAATGACAGAAAGGGCATGTATATACCTTCAACTTGATTCACTTTCTACTATGCATCATAACCACCCCATGCTACTAATAATCAATATTACAATGAACAGAGAGAGAAATGACAACTAACCTGAGTAACATAATTACCATACTGGTCCTGAGCAAGAGCACAAACTGACTCTAATATTTCATCCACAATAAACTGACATTGAACCTCATCAGAGCAATGCTCCAGAACTCTCTACAAGAAACATTATCATAGATAGGACTAACTAAATGCGCAATCAAAGAAAAATAAATTTCTTCTATCGAAAAAGGAAATGCAATAACCTTACCTGTATGACTCGGCAACCATAAGGATGCATAGATAGAATAGCGACTTGACCACGGAATGCAGATATTATAAAGCCAATTTTTTTTGTTGGAATAGATTCAATGCACTTCTGTATTACATGATTCCCGTTTTGGTCACGAACACATCTCATAACATTTCCATCTAGCTCATGAACTAGCTGAGCTTTCTGTTCAAGATCAATAACCTCAAGTGCCTGCACAGGCACAGAATTGAAACAAATATGTAATATAAGCTCTCAATTCAAGGCTTGATTTGCAGCCAGAACTTTTCTCTATTTTCAACTTTCTTCCATAGCAAACAAATCACACTTTGAAAGAAATGAAGGAATCAACAAAGTTACAGGAAAAGTAGTGTGTCAATCATCAATTGTGCCACTGCACATTCTTCAAAAGAATAATCAAAGGAACTTAAAAGTGTTAGCTACGCAACAAGTCCAGAGATTCTAGGACTCATGGGACAGGGATAGGGAAAAAGAAAAAAGGACATCTCCTTTGCTTTTCCTAGCACTAGCTGTGAAGGAAGCCTAAAAAATAGGAGGATCAGTGCTGAAAAAGAAGCATAAGGAACATGCTCAAATTATATCATACTTATCAGTATCAACATTCTTCGTTTCTGTGATTCTTTTATTCTACAAAACTCAACTGTAGTCACAATGGAGAAATTTTCCTTAGATATAATCTTATTTGATTCCATCTTTTACCTGTCTTTTACACAAGAAAACCCCCATAAATTCATGTTGATACTGCTTCATCAATCCCATGCAGATATTACTATGACTAAATACTTTCATGTATTATACAAATTTAATGTCAGATTGTAATTTGTAAACAGCTGAAATAATAGCAAATGCGAAAGTAGGATCTGTATATATCTAGATCATTAATAAATTAATATCATAAATGCTACGGTTCAAAGTGGCATAAACAAAATTGTACCTACTAAAATCCATAAGCATAACTTGTAACCAGATTGCAACAGCTTCCAAGACATGCAGCTGAAATAAATATATGCTAATGTCATAAAGCTACATGAATCAATATGAATTACATACCTTTTGGATTACACGACAGCCATACATCTGCAGACTTAAAGGCAGTATCTGACCAACAAGTCGATTTGCAAGTTCCTTCCTCTGCTCAGGGCTTCCATACTCAAAAAACTATGCACAGTAGAAAAGGAAAAATTAGAGCATGACAGATTCCACACAACCATAAAGTAAGTTAACGATAATGTAAATCACTTTAAAAACACACCTTCTGGATTACATAGTTACCAAATACATCAGTCATTAACTTCGAAGCATGTGGAAGAACCTCTTTGAACACCAATGCCTTCTCTTCAACACCACAATTTTCCAACTTCTGCTGGATAAATCGGCTCCCATGCTGATCAGTGCTGGAGTTAAAAACCATGGTGAACTTAATTTCCAAAGCCAAGGAATGGATAAAGTGATATGTTGAAAGATAACAGAAAAGACTACTTGCCTAAATTCAACAATATATCCAATAATATCAGATAGCTCAAATCTGCGACCTTTGCCAGATTTTAGCTCTTCAAGAAAATTAACAATTTTGGGGTCATGAGAACTGTCAAAGGCCCTTTGACCTTGCCATCCAGATAATACTCCTTCATTTCTACCAGAAACTGGAGAAAGTTTCATTTCATTCCTTCCTCCTGGAAGGCCATGACTGCCTTGTGGGTATCCTGACAAAACTGGACTAGAAAGTGGGGAAGTTGGATACTGCATTACAAAACCCATATTTGGCGGGTGTCCAAAATAACTAGGAATAATTAGCCCACCTCTATTAGAGTTTAAATTAGCACCACTCCTCTGATGATGTGATTTTTTGTCATCTAAATAAGCACCACTATTGGGCCTTTTTTGGGAATCAAAGGGACCAACCTGGCTACCAATACTTGCTCTCGGTGCCAGCATATGACCAGACATACCATACCCCTCCAGAAAATGTTGCTGATGATATTGCATGTAAATAGGATCGCCAAAAGAAGGCTGCAGAGGGAATCCAAATTGTCCAAGGAACTTGCTTGCAGGCAACATTTCAGCTCCATGTGAAATGCTTCCCCCAGTAGAAACCCCTGGTGCTTGCAGAGTAAAACTGGAACCAGTAGTCCCATCAACAAGAAGTGGTACAGCACCATGAGGAGGGTATGCAGCAAAATATGGAGGAAGAGCTGTGGGATTAAAAGGGTATCCACCAACATATTGCGGAGAATATACACCTGAAGCCTGCAAGTTAGTGTAAAATGGATTTGTTGAGGTCATATAAGCTGCTGTTGTGGCATGTAGTGGGGGGGTAAACCCTGATGACTGCAGTACTGGCTGGACATCAGAGGAGAACTTGCCAGGATTGTGAAGAAACTGGTCAATACCAACATATGTACATTTTTCACTTTGAGAATTAGTGCTAGGAACTTCGCATGGATTATTTTGTTGCTGATGTTGAATCAAATTATTCTGGCCGCTGTTCTTCCATTCATCTCCATAACTCTGGTTTTCTGAATTTGGTATATTAGATACAGTGAGAGACCTTAATTGAGATTCAATGATTGTAACGTCTAAGTCAGTAAAGCCCATGTTTCCAGTGGATTCAAGAGATGATGAGCTTGTGACAGCGGCAGGGGAGTCAACATTAGTTGCCAGCCTTATATCATCTGCATCTATGGTAGGTTTTGCAGAATCTAGTGTGGTGACAGACAGGTCATGGGAAGAACTGGAACCAGCATCCAAGTCAATTAGTTCGTCCACCACTCCAAGAGACTTATTATATACAGGAGACATGGTGCGGGGAAGACCTTCCTGAAAGTTTAAATTTTAATTCAGTCAGAAAATTAATCTGGAGGATGCAAAAAAAAAAGTCAAGTGATTGACTCCATTCAAATCTTGGATTCAACCACATACAAAAAATAATAAAAGAAAGAGGTTATGATGAATCATGGGATCAATACCCAGTAACCACTGCAGCAGCAAAGAGGCAAAAAGAAAAGGAAATAATTGAGGGAAAGAGTAAAATTCTGACAAATTAAGAGTTAACAGGTAAGAAGAAGATAGGAACTAAATACTTTCATACGCAGAAAATTGAACTGATTTCACAAATTCAGAAGTTGATGACAATAATTACCAATATTACATTTTTGTGCTGAGATGTCAGTGAAGCTGCATCCTTTCTATGCCATATTCCACTAGTCTTGTCTAAGTCATTATCATACAGCTGTTGGGGTGAATCATCCTCAGACTCCTCCTTGGGTGCTGCAAGAGTTCCTCGTGACAAATGAAAAGAACTTTTACTAGTATCATCTGCAGAAGATAATCACCAATTACTGCTAAAAGCATAAAACAATCAATATGGTGCAAGGTGGCCATTTTTCCAAGATATAAGTGAGGGAGGAAGTTTAGTATTTAGGTTGACATTGAAACATTAATATGCCAAAATAAGAAAGATCAGCAAATGACTGGTTTTCAGACTCACATTTTTGCATAGCTCTGTTCAGAGTTACCAAGCTCACATTATGGGTGGCGTTCTGTGATAATAGGTTTTTTGAGGCCAGAAATGAGCCTTCCATGCTTGGAGGTGCACTGCCACTGCGATTGGGTACCACATCCTTTCCACTACCACGAAACCTATGGCCCTTTAAAAGTACACCCAAATCCTCTGTTGCCATGTCACGAGATGGTGAACCAAAAGTTGCAGCTTCCTTAAGAGATGGCCATTTCCCCCCAGCTACAGAGATTCTAATTGGACTCTCAGTTGCCATACTAGTGGAAGATTAATCTGCCCCTTATTTTGTCATGGAAATGAGAAATGTCATGTTGTCTCCTAAAGTGCACCCAAAAAATTATGGGATCAGTGTAAACTTCTAATGACAAATAAATTCATTACATCAGAAAAGTAAGCAAGTACAGTACAAGAAACAAAAACACTACTGAAATAACTAGTGACAAAAGGTATAATGTGCCATGATAGAATACATACTTTAATTGAATTTGAAGAAGTATAATGTAAAAACTCACGTGACAATTCACAGAGTTAAAATATGATATTGTATCGTTCCTTAAAGTCATAACTATTCACAGGAAAAGTAAAATCATACTGACTCGGAGCCTTGCATGTGGTATTCGGCACCAAGCCCATATTTCATGCACAATAACCATATAAAACGCAACCACACCTAGATTCCAATTGAGCAAACAAACAATATAGAGATAAAACAGTGGAAAATACAGTATCATACATGTCCAAAAGGGAAACAGAGATGAAAATAAATCACAAAAATGTTCAGGGGAATAAAATAAACAAATCAGAACTTAGTGACAGAATATATCTAAAAAATAAATAGCCTCCAAGGTAGTAAACCTTGACATATAACTACTAGCAGGAGCACTATGAGCGGAATTAAATTTGCACTAGAAACGAATTCCTCTTGCAAAATACACAAACAAACTAAGCCTCACTGGTCAAATTTTCAAACCAAATATTTCTTCCTTTTCAACTAATAAGGAACTGGCCCTAAGTTAGCCACGTATAATTACCGAGGAGAAGACAGCCAGTTCGCCCAATCGCCCCATATCAGTTACCAATTCGAAATTTCGTATAAACAAAGCAAGAAACGGTGGAATTGGCAAGAAAAGAAAAATAAGAATCAAAATTGAATGCATGCACATACAGAAGACATGATAGTAAGTAGTTGAAGAATGAAGGAAATGAACCAACGTTGCTTTTGGAGCTTCCCGGGAGAGGAAAGTAATGGAGATGGTGAAGAATGAGCGAGTTTCGAACCCTAGATTCTTTTAGGAAGCAGAATTTAAGAAAGAGGGGGGATAGATAACGATGAGTGTGACTCAATTGATATATTATTATGGTTTAATAATATATTATTATTATTATGAATAATATTATATTTATATGATGGGTCGAGTGCAGTGCAGGAGAAGAAGAATTTAAAAGTGCATTTGTACCTTTCTTGGTATGTACACGCCACGGTCACGGAGAAAAAAGCGCTGCTTCCAGACACCGTTTTGCGAATTCTCGGTGCTGTGTTTTTGTGATTTTGGACTTTGGGAGTTTGGTTAATTGGTTTGGTGTTTGAGTTGTTAGAGTGTGACGAAGCAGAATGGGACAAGGGTGGCAACAAAGTGCCCAAATTATTAATTAATCATGCGCATATCATAGATAGATAGATATAGATCCGCAAATGATGAGATAAATTGTTGGTGAAACTTATTTATTATTTAAAAAATACACAGTACACTTTTATATGTTAAATATAATTAATTTTTTTTATAAAAAATTACTACTTTTTATGTTATTATTCTCAATTTTATGAATTGACATTATCAGAATCGATTTTTTTTATATTTCTCTTGAGTGCATTATAAAAGACACTAAAAAAATAATTTTTTACGATTATTCAATTGGTTGTGTATTTTGCTTTTTATTTAATTTCTTTATTGATATTTTAAAAATATGCGTTAGTAAGTTCATGATAATTTTAAATTTTTTAATTAAATTTGACTTAAATATTGTATGAGAATAATGCTAAATCATACAAAATGATTTTCTTAAAACAACATGCTAATAGACAAAAAATAAATAGTGAATATGTTTGTTTTTATCGTTTTTTTAAACAAGAAACGCATAACTAAAAATGAGGAAATAAAATATTAAGAGAGTTTGATAAGGGACGTTTATTTGTGCTTTTCTAAGAAAAAAAAATGTTTTCAAAGTAAGAAAACATGTTAAAAAATTTATAATAATTACACTGGTTTTTAAGAAAATGTAGAAACATGAAAACAAAATAGCAGGGGCCTTAGCTAAAAGGCCCATACTGCCATACAAGTGTTAGGACAATAGCATTAGCATTAGCATTAGCATGTATCAAAGATTCAAAACCATACCAGCCTTTATGGGTAGAGTAGAGAAGAGATGTCTTCAATCATGAGCCCTATAAAACAAGCCTTTATTAGGACAACCCTTTTGTTTAATCACAAACAAGATGGATGACCCTCACTATAAAAAATTCAACACGAAGTTTTCTAAAGCAATTGTCATAGCCTACGTGTCATCTATAGCATGGGGGCCCTATTTGTAGCTTTAAGGAAGCAAGAAAGAATGAAACATATCTAACTAATGATAATGATGATTATTTTACAAAACATTTGGAACCATTTGATTACAACGTTGTTAAATTTGCCTATAAAAAATGTGTCCAATTTATTTTTTAAAGTGTGAATTTTATTTTAAAATATAAAATGCAAAGTTATAGTTGTTATTTAACAAATGAAGTTTTAATAATTTGTTTTAAATATATGCACATATTTTATTGTAACATTAATAGTTACTTTTTTAAAATATGTATTTTATTCTCTATAATAATTTCTTATTCTACGTAAATCATCATGAAAAATTGAGTTGAAAAGCTTTTATGCTTGAAGAAATGCTAAAGCATTTTTTGAACATAGTTGTTATATTATATGAAATTTACTTGAGCTTACTATTTAGCTTAGCTATGTTTGGTTGGAGAGATTTGGAGGGAAATGATTTTAAATGAATTTTTATGTTTGGTTCAACTTTTAGGGGGAGGGGCTAAAATCCGTGTAAGGACATTTTTGCTCCCCTCCAATAATAGGGATTTGGAAGGAAGGGGAGGGGAGGAGAGTTTGAATTAAATAATAGATATGACTTATATACCCCTACAATCATATTAATAAAATTATGTATTATAAAAGTAAAGAGGTGTATAAGTAAATTAGTTTTTATTTTTCCTCTCCTCCTCTTGTGAACCAAACATGGAAGTGGTCATTTTCTCTCCCCTCTCGTCCCCTCTTTGAACCAAACAAATAAAATGTCACCTCCCCTCCACTCACCTTCACTCCCCTTCATTAAAATCCCTTCCCTCCTCTCCTTTGAACCAAACAATGTCTTAAGAATCAAGTATATCCCATAAGGAATGGAAATGAAACACACATGATTTAGACTGTATTTGGTAAAACTAGCTGAAAACTAAAAAATTAACTAATTTGATTGAAAGTGTTTGGTAAAAATATCTAAAATTGGTAAGATGACATATATTAATTATTAAATAATGATGAATGAGGTGGTTGGGCGATAAAGTTGTAATAATTTTTCAGCCAGTAGCTGAAAATTGGAGCTTTTTTAAAAAAACTACCTCCAGTAGCTTTTTAAGAAAAACTAATAGCTACCTTACCAAACACTAATGAAATGATTTTAGTTAATAATTTCAATTTTTATATAACTGAAATGTCCTACCAAACACACTTTTACCCTCTGTTTGTTATGATAGAAATGCTGAAGAGAGAGTTGAGGGAGAGTGAAATACCGAAGACATCACCAAACCACCGCGTTTGTTATCATGGAAAAAGAGGGGGAGAGATGATTTATATTGTGGGTCCCACATGAAATTTTTTCTCTACTCAACAGCAAAGAAATTGGAGAGAGTTGAGCATCAATTGTCAATTTACCATATTGACCCTACGTATGTCATATTTTCTTCATGATAATTATTTGTTATTTGTAAGGGTAGTTTAGTCTTTTTAACATTTTTACAAATCTATCTCTCATTTCTCCACAACCAAATAACTATAAAAAATAATTTCTCTACTATCTCTCTCTTATTTCTCTAATACCAAACAACCTTTATTTCAACTTATTTTCTTTACTATTTCTCTCTTTTTTATCTCTTTCCTATTTCTATCTTCCCCAATTCTCTGTATAAACCAAACACAACATTAATATGATTAGCATAAATGACACCTAATAATAATATATTAAAAAACATGATAGTAACACTCCTCGGTGTTAGAAATGATCATTTCACTTATTTTTAAGTAAAAGAGGTTAATATCACACTCTCTAACACATTATTTTTAATATTTTCTTATCGTTGTATAAAATTTATAAGGGTTCCTTGAATAAAGAATGGATTCCATCGAATAGGAAATAAGGGAGCTTTAGTTTCAAGGATAGAACCAAACATTCTATTTTGTTTTATTCTCATTCAATTGCATTTTTTATTCCGTTATTATTACATATGTGCTATTTTTGCTGACCATGGAATTCATGCATTAATGAAGTTCATGTACAAGATTGAGTTTTGTAGTTATTATTCCAAGAATTTTTATTTGATGCCAATTTTTTATTAGTGCATCCTCCAGGTATAGCAATATTAGCGGTGCATTTAAATGTTTCAAACTAATCACATAACCGAATTTTATTAACATTGTCAGTGAATTCTATTTAAAATGTATATGCGAGAACAATATAAAGACTTGATTAAAATATGTAAAAAAATCAAATAACTAAAATCGCATAAATGCAAAAATAAGAGACAGAGTGCAATTAACTATTTTATTTTCTTTAATTCTATTATTTTTAATGAAATCAAAATATATATCTCTTTTACCTATTTATCTTATCTTATTCTATTTTATTTTTAACATATATCAAACAAATAATAGAACTCATATATCTTGTTCGGATTTATCTCCTCTAACACAATAAATATACTTTAAAAAATAAAATGCATAATTATATTTATTAATTAAAAAATTAATTATTAAAATTTTAATAATTTCATAATTTATTATATATATATATATATATATATCCCATCATATTTTCAATCAATTTTTTTCACTTTAACAACTTTTGTGAAACTGGAGCAAAATCCATTTTCTTTAAGATGTTTACCAATAGCCTCCTAGTTCTAAGACTCATGTGGTGTAATAAGATTTTATTTGATGTCAATTTTGCTCAATAATGATGAATGGGTTAAGAACAATACAATACAACTGCTTATGCGTTTTTGAAATTGATCAAACTCAAGTTTTAATTCCAGAACGTAATCATTTTTAGCATTAAAAACATGAATTTACTATATTTCTAATGCTAAATCAAACATGCTATGAATTAAATTTGATTGCTTGATTGGAAATTGAGTAAAATTTCCTAGAAATATAGGGTTCAATTTTTTATTTTAAAATCTCGAATAATTTTTAAATTTTTTAACTTAATTTGATAAAATTTATTACTTATAAAAACTCGTAAAAATAGTAAAATAACCAAACTACACGTAAAAACGTAGTACTTGAATTTTATTTTTGAAGTTTTTGTATTTTTAGTTATTTGGGCCGATGACCAAGTGAGGAGTTGTGACAATACCAGGCCCATTCACCGAACACAAAACCTCAAAAAATGCGTTGCAAGAATTAAGACACAATCCCTTCACCCTAAATCTATGAGGAATTGTTGTCTTGTTAATGCATGGCGGAAGTGAACACTCTAGTGGTGAGGAAGCCATGCTTTGGCCTCCCAACTGGTTGCCCTCAATGCCTCTCTGCTTACATCTATCTCAACTTCGCACAAATTCCTTTCCACCTGGACTTCCACCTAAACCACCCTCATTCAGGTAACACCCCATTCCCCCCCCCCTTTCTCCTTTTTTTCTGTTTCCTGCTCATGGATTATCATTCTCATCTAATAAAGTTTCCTTTTTTTGCTTTGTTTGCTCATGGGTATGGTGTTTTGTTCAGATCAAATTCCTTACTTCGAGGTTGGTGACTATGTGGCGTATAATAATGAGAAGGAGGGGATCATTGACTGCTTGAAGAAAGATGTTGGCATAGTTGATTTGGACAGTGGGGTTTCTTCACTTCCTGATTGGATATCAACCAAAGCAATTCTCACCACTTGGCTTGCTGATGCACTTGCCTATGAACTCTGGGTGGGAAGTGAAGGTTCATCTGCCTATAGTATCTATTATTCTGATCTTCCGTGGCCCCTAGGGAGGGTTCTCTTTAGGAAGAAAGCTCATTGGGTAAAGCTGAGACATGGGATAACTAACGACAATGCTGAAGTAAAGAAAGAAGAGGTCAGTTTCTCTTCTTACCTTATGTGTACAATGGTTTCAATTTTTTCCCATGCATGATGGTTTTAATGTTTTGTGTTATTTTCTCTTTGATTTGGTCATTTGGTATTTATGTATTGCTATTAGTGATGGACAGATTTATGGGAAAGCAAACTCTGCATATGATGCCCTGTCAAATTGTTTAGGTGAACAGAACTACTTGTTTGAGAACAGGTGACTCTTCTGGCTGTGTTACTTATATGTGAATTTGTGAACTCATGTTCTGTTAGAGCAATATGTAGGAGCATCTTGGTTTCCTTTTCATTTTAAGAGCAAGTATTGACTTTAACCTCCTGGTAAAGTATTCACATTCTTTATTTGGTTTATGCAGGCCATCAAGCTTGGATGCTATTTTTCTCGCGCATGGACTTGTTGTTCTTCAAGCTTTACCTGTAAGCATTAATATCAATTAATTATGATTCTGATGTTTGTTTGAAGATAATTATGGATACTCTAGTTGCTGATAGAGTTGTACCAGTCAATTAAAATTAAACTTATAAGACAGTTACCATTGCATTTGACAATGGGAACTATCATGAAGTTGGACAGATTCACAGGATATGAGTAAATGTTATTTTTGGCACTCTATTGACTGAAGCAGAAAAGCACATTAGCCAATAGTTAAGTCACTTAGGTGAAAAAGAGATGCATTCATAAGAGGGATCATGTTAGGGAAATCCATTTACAGAATATGTGTATATGAACTTAAGAAGTGTGTTTTCAAATGTCTAGCTGCCAAATTTTGGCATTTAATGAATGACAATTGACTAAAATTTTTATGAACAAATTAAAGTTGATATTTAAAAAATTTTATCTTAAAAAAGTAGTAATGCTGGCTAAAAGCAGTTCAAGATTGGGCAATAAACTATCAATCTGTCAGCCAACCTCAATAAACTAAGGGACCTTTTGGGTCATCAGCTCCATTTGGAGGTTTTTGTGCTTAATAGTTTATACTTGTCTTTGGTATAAGAAATATAGGAGAATGGATGATATTAATGTTGCTAGAAAATTAACTGCAATGAGGTGCACTTAATGGAAATTTTGCAGCTTAGACTTGTTCTAGGTGAGATAACTGAGCAAATGGGAATTTGATGATTTGAGATTCCTTGTTTTCTTCTTATTGAGAAATATGTTATTTTTTAAGCATGAACGGATTTGAAGTAATATTTCTGAACAAGGAAACTCATATTTGGTACAAAAGCCTTGTAATCCTCTGCATTTAGTTGCTTTTGCATTCTTCTACCCATGGGATTCCTGGTTTTTTTTTTCCTTATAATGGAGATCATAAATATGTTTTGATTTATTTTATTTTTTACCCCTGTACTACCTGTAGTTTGAATATCACCTATTACTTATTTGAATCACTTAGACATTTCATTTGAGAAAATTTTAACTCTGGATCCTGCATTTATATACCATCAGGAATCTTCAATGCTGCGCATCAAATTTGTGGAACATGCTAATTTAGTTAGATATGTGCAACAATGTAAGACAAAACTTATAGAAGCTGGTACATCTCCTTCCTCTGGCCCACAGTTTCATACAGATGCATCATCCTCAGCTTCCAGAAGTCATTCAACTCCAAGTAAGATATTTTCAGGATTTTGTGAATGCACACTTTTCTTATTGATTTGTTTGAGTGGATTGCCTTAATAAGCATAACAAGTGTTTTATTCCTTTTTTTTTGGGGGGGGGGGGGGGTGGTGGTGTTCTGGGTTTACTACAGATGATTACCATTGTACCCTTATCTTTCTAATAATTTCATTCCAAAACAATGGCTGGAAATATGCTGGCCTGATGTAGCATAACCAGAATAGTGCTATTCCTAGGACTTTTTCCACAAAATTCTAGATATGAACTGGAGTAGTCTGAAATTGTAGGTTTACAGTGACTAGGAGGATGTTATAGGGATGAGTATAATCAACTAATGATGTAAAGTTATCTTTCAGCAATGCTTGATGTGGAATCTTCTAGTAAATATTGTTATCTATATACTATTATATAGAAGTGTACATGTGATTGAAACCAATGCCATACATGAATTCTTTTCCCTCCAAATTTGTACTTTCTGTGATAAAGTTCTGTACTCAATTACCTAAATCTATTTTTTTATATATGTACGGATTTAAAAAAATTAAATTAAATACAAAATCTAGTTATAAGTAATTTCATTTCATGTTAATGATAAAATAAATCTTATTTCTTTTAACAGTAGTAAGTTAATTATTCTCATTTTCAAAATTAAAATTAATTATTCAAATATCTATTATATTGGTGAACAAGGACATAATTATTTAATTTATAAATTTCAATCGAAACTTTTTAGTTTATATTAATCACTGCATACACAATATTACCTATTAACTAAATCAATATTTTATTTTATTCCGTTCATAACACTGTTATTAAGCTAGTTGTGTAATAACTTGATTAATGATTGCTAAGCTTAGATCCATGGCCTTGTAATTGTAAGTTACTCCATCATATGGTTTGCGTAAATAAAAATAGAAATAAGTGCTCATAATAGCTGCCTCCTAAATTTTGACTTTTGACATGCCTACATAATTTCTTCATGTTGATAATAGAACCGTACAACCATACTTCTGAACATTGAAGCATTTTAAAATATAGAATAGTGTATGAGTTTTGAGGTTAGAGCACAACATTTTACAGTGGAGTAGTTTACATTTGTCGTACACTGTACTTCTTTAGTTTTTTGGATAAAAATATGTTATGCTATCAAGACATAACTGATTATGTGGAAAAGAAAATATTTGCTATATTAAATTCTGATGCTTTGTCACTCTTCATAACGTTTGATTTGTCTTTTTTTTTTTTTTTTTTTTAATTAGGATCAAAGCCTAAGAGCAAACCCAAAAGGGAGAAAACAAAGGAGGAGAAAACCTTTAAAAGGAGATCCAAATATTTTGTGGTAGCACAGTTGGTTGCAGTTGTGGTTTTCCTCACGCTTATGACTACATTTGATGATACTGAAGTGGAAGTAGATGATGGAGGTTATGATTAAGATGAATAAAAATGCATTCGTTCATTTATCTTCCTCTCAATTACAAGCTGCCTGCATGATAAAAGAAGTGTCTTCTTCAAATTTATTTTACCATGCAAATTGAAAATTGGGAAATTACCATCCGTTCCAAATTACTAATTATATGATCCATTTCTGATTACACGAGTTAAACAGATTTATCATTGGAATATGCTGCTGTTTTCTGAGTTATAAGAAATGAACCATGACTTGAGTGAACCTTTGGGTTTATTATCTTGTACCAACGTGAGATAAAGATGCAAAGGATTTCTTCCTTTTCCAATAAGTGGAATTATAGCATGAATTAAAAAAAACAGTGGTGCATGATAGATCTTTATAATAATAATAAGTATAAATTTAATAAAAATTTTGATAATATATATTATAAAATTAAATTAATTTTTTATAATGATAAAGTTAGGGATTTATGGAGAATTTAAATTTAAAAAGGTCTATTCTAAAATGACCATTTCAATAGAGATAAATCTACAAACGATTAGTTAAAAAAAGGTTTATTTTAAATGAATTATTTGCATTTTCCTACACTAAGCTTTTTATTACATTTATTATATAGTGGATGTGTCGTCTCCTTGTTTTTGGTAGACCATTTCTCTTTTCAAAAACATATACCATTTGTATGACAGGATGGCCACACTTTAAATAGGGTGCATTTTTTTTTGCATTGCAAGGCCACATGTATCATTGGGAGACAATTCTGTTCGAGTTATAGAACCTCAATGAGCGGTAAAACCCTCCCCCGAATATTTAACACAACTGCATACTCAGAACTTGAATTCAAAATTTTAACTCAAAACTACTAATTAAGCTGAAACGGTTCCTTACCATTTAATGTGCTTGGCGGTGCAGGGCGCCTATTTTGAACAACATTGATTGAATAATTATAAAAATTTACACCCGATCGATACACTGCAAAAAGGGGGTTATATTTTTTGAAGTTATATCCCATTTTTTTAAATGAGCATAAAACACTCCAAACGAATTTCTTGTAGATATGTAAAGCTACCACACTTACAATAAATCTCCCTACATCATTTCATCCATCTAAGACTTCAATTTGCACCACATTATCTCTTACAATTTGACCAATACCAAAGATAGATCGACCTGTGCAAATGTCAAATTGACCAGTCCCACATTGGCACATTGTCACCAATCATAGAACTAGATTGACCAATCCAAATGCCAGATTGACTAGTCCAACATTGTCAGTCACCAATCCCAGCACAAGATTGACCAATCATTTAACCACATTGATGACTTTTAGAACCAGATTACTAAATCACAAAGACCAATTGACCAATCTCACATTCTAATTAACCTAATCACAAAGACCAATCCCAACTTCATTGACTGGGTGGGAGATTAACAAGTTTTTTCCCCTTGTGTGAATATTCCTCCAATTGGAGAACATTAAAATGTTCATAAAATTTAATAAAGAAGGGTCTTGAGAATTACATGAAAATTCCTCATTTCCCTCTCCTCAATAGTCAATATCAAAAACTTCTAACGAGGGTGAGAGATTTGTATAAAACCTTTCCCTCCCCTTCATTTTCCTCTACTCTCCTCCGTCCAAACCTACCCCTAAAAAAATTACATTCACTAATACCCATTGCTATACTGACTAATTAAATAAGCCACAAAATGTAAGCCATCTATTTTGCAGTCTCACAAGTATTTTGCAACTTCACATTCTCCCACTGCTTAACAAGTTCATTGTATCCCTTAGCAGAATCAATAGCAAACTCTGCCATTGAGCTCATAGAAGTTGACATTCCAGCACAAAGTACCTTAATAGCAACCTCGGCCAATTTCTCAGTAGTCATTACTTCTTCCACCTGACCAACTTCCACCATTTCCATATTTTCATTTGCCTCTTTTGATCCAACTGGATTTTGTCCAGAATCTTCTCTTAAATGTTGTGTATAGAAGGACCCTATACCAGATGCAAAAAAATCTATGTCATCAAGCACTGCTGTTTCTTGGATGGCATCTAGACGCCTTGCCCACTGAACACAAAGTCCAAACATAGGGTGTGTGCCACTGGACCTTCGAGGAGAGCATACTAATTTTGATGCATCAGGTTCACATTTCACACATCGGAGAAGCCAGCCAGTTAGAGCATGAATGTAGGATCTTTGAGAAGTGATCCATGATTCAAAGGTGTTTCGCCAATTCCTCAACTCAGTTTCAAGATTGGAGGCTGAACGAGCAAGCCTGTGTGGATCAGTTATTGACATGCCACTCTGTTTTCTGGCATCAATGCCAGCTAGAAGAATCTTAGCTTCATCTAATGTTTTCTTCTGTGTCTCATGACATTCTGCCATCACTTTCCACATCCTAGCCAGCCTGTAGTTTGCATATGTCAGAATCAGCAAGCATGATATTTTTGTTTAAATACATTGCTGTGCTAGTGTGACATATCTGCATTTGATATGTTGAACTTAGACTGCACACACAGTATATTGCTCATGTGGAAATCAGAAACTAGAGTTAAAAAGCATAACCATACATAAAACTGAATGTGTAGTTTGAGATGGTTAATTAGAGAGGTAGGATGTGACAGTGTATATAAATAATAGGAGGGAAAGATGGGGGCCTTGGGGTTAGAGAACAATTTTGTCAACTAGAGAACAATGTTGTATGGGAATCATTATTTTCACACATACCCTTGCATCAATTCAAGAAGTTGGGGATGCAACTCTTCATCTCTTAGAGTTTCAATTCTACTGGAAATAGCTTCAATTGAGTGTATTGAAACTGTTATCTGGGTATGTAAATCTCTAATGACTGCTCTTGTTTTATCCACAGAAGAGGGTTCCTCTCCTTTTACATCATGGTTCCTGAGCTGTTGACATTTCTTCTCATATGCAATTCGAACACGTTCTCCAGACTGTTGAAGAAGAAAGTTTGAATAGCATTAATTTTCCTATTATTAAAATTCAAAATAAGCATGAATAGCAGTAACAATGATAATCTAATAGACTGAAAGAAAAATTACTAAATTAAATTAAAGAGGTTGAAGCTGGCCTCCGCTATGATTGCAAGATTTATACTCATCAGTTAAGGCATTATAATTTTTCATTTTACCTAGAAGCTAAACCTCCCTCTTTGGATGATTACTCTACATGAATATGAGTACTTTGAAATATTATTTTAGAGCAATATCAATTTAGTAATAATAACTGTAAGCAAGTTTAGTTTCTATGTGAATATTGATTTTGTTTATCCCTGAAAGGTTGTCTCCATAGCAGCATGGAGTATACTGATTGGATTAAATAGGTAGAAGTTCAGTGATATACCTTGACTTCCTCATAGAGCTTCTTCTCCCATGCATATAACCTGTCTAATGTTGACTGATGACTAACAGAAACCATGCAAGGTTCCTCTGATGGATCATCAGTGCCCCCGTAATCTTCATCCCTAGTGTTTGAAGAATTCGATAAAAATCTTGATGAGGAAGAGCGTGAAGAAGCTGAACGGAACAGAGCTATTGGATTCAACAATTTTGATGCTGCAGAGAAATACAATTCAAATTTATATTCCTCAAATTTACAAATTTGATATGAGTGAAAGAAAAATTATCTACACAAATCAAATGAGAACTTGGGAACAAGAATATTTTACACAATACAAACACATTTTCTATAATGTGGATTGACATTGGAATGGGGAAGTGGGAAGTGAAAAGAAATGCATTGACCAAATGAACATTAGTAAATTCTTTTTCCTACAATAACAGAGCAGAAATTGAATGGCAACCAAACCATTTAAATGTTCATGTCTCCTCCATAAGTACCAATTTTAAGAACCAATGTTATTCTTGAAACTTGAGGCTTAGCTCATAATACTGAACACTATGAAATGCAGGAGCATGCAAGAACACTTTCAATAAAGTGAAAATATAAACTATACTTTCATCAAACCTGACAGTTCATTAGATGTTGACAAATATTGAGCTTTCTTGGCCTCTAACAATGCTGAGACATCATTGGCTGCATCACATACTACTGTGAATTGAGCTTCAAGATCCGTTATTACTTCTGCCATGCTTGTCGGCCTTCGGTTTACATAAACAGTAAAACCAGGTGTTTCTTCCTTATCTTCTTGATTACCAACTGCCATTTCCTGATGGCTGGATTGAATATGACCTGCAGTTTGAGCTTTTGATACCTGAACACATTCACTGCCATTGGCTTGTGAGGCTGAGATTTCATGTGCACTTTCAATTTCAGCATCTGTTCCCTCCTCTTCCTCTTTCTCCTCATGTTCATTAACATCCTCAACTGTGACTTCTTCTTTGGAGGAGTTTATGTCAATTTTGGTTCTTTCTTCTGCTACATTTCTCTTTCCAACAAAATCTTCTTGTTCAGTTTCAATTTCTTCCAGGTCTGGTATTCCTTCTTCTTCACGGACCTGCCCCAGTCCTCTGTTCTCATCATCCATAGCAGTATGGTCAAGGCTACTTCTGGTGGGGTAACCATAATAGTCCAATGATGTAAAAGGATTCCAAAAGAAATCCCATTGAGAAGATTGAGGTGAAGGTGGAGGGATATTGGACCTGTTATTAGGAGAATAAGCAAAAATTGAGGCATTCATAGGTGAGGATTGCATACCAAAAAAACCATCAATGCCAAACTGGTGCATGGGAGAATATGTTTCAACTCGAACCATTTCAGGTGATGGAGGCCTTTCCTCAACTGAAATTGCTGGATTACCACCCGGCCTTAGGTAATTCACTTTCAAAGTTGTCTTGGGTTCAAACTCAATTGTAATTGGGGTTGAGGATTTTGATGATATGGGAATGAAGGCAGGACTAGTTTTCTTCACAGGTGTGAAAGGTGGGGTTATGAATGAATCTAATGAAAACTCATGTGACTCATCTCCTTCAAAGTAATCACGCAGAGCAGCTGAGACTCTTTTCAGAGATTGGATGTATGCTATATGTCCAGTAGCAAATAGAGTTCTTTGCTCAACAGCTTGTTTGATGAATTGCTTTCTATCTTTACAAAGTTGAACTGCCTCTTCATCATCCAACCTTGATTGAGAACATCCCATCTCTTACCCTGGCTTACCCTTTAGCCCTATGAATATCTCACGCTTGCATTGAAATGGAAATCAAAGGACAATCTTTTATTTATCAGGAATCTGTCTGCAGAAAAAGGGAAGTCCAATATTATGTTTAGTAAAAATTAGAAGCAAATTCAGCATTATTTTTTGAACCAAAGAAATGTATCAATGTCAATAAAGTTGGATGCTTTTCTTTATTTTCAAGTCAGAAGGATAATTAAAATTAAGACTTGGATAAGAGAAACAAGCAATGGAGATTCCAGAAGCCTTCCCTTTCCCTCTATGCTTTCCAGGAAACCAAACTATTCTCTTCAACAAATAAAATATTTCAAAATGAAAATAATAAAAGGAAGACACAAAAACAGTCGTCAATTAGCTAAATTAACTGAAGAAGATCAGTATTCGCAAACTAGGAAAAAAAAAGGTAATCAAGAGTTACATTGTTACAAATATGGAAGGTATAGAAATATATTTGGGAACAAAAAATGCAACCAAAAAAAGGCTAGAAGGGGGGGGGGGGGATGATTTGAAAAAAGAAGAAAAAAAAGGTTAGAGAAGAACTGATTGATAAATATGAAGACATGGTACCCATTTGACCTAAAATCTCAATGCAGTCTCACTCAATTTCTCGCTGGAAGAACTGAAAAAAACTGAATGGTGATAATAGGAGAAGAAGAACAAAGAAATGCAGAAAGAGACAATAATAAGCAGTGAGCAATTTTTGTGCTTGATTAAGGATAAACATGAACAGTAAAGTGGAGCTTAGAGTAGAGAACTATACCTGACGATGGTGGGCGGGAACTAGAAGGAGCTTTGATCGCAGAGAGAGAGAGAGACGTTGAGAAAAGCAACGGTCAAAACGCAAAAGGGAAGAAAGAACTAGGGAAGCAAAAAAGAAACAAAATTTAAAAGGGAAAACAAAAAGAATATATATGACTGCCCTTCATTTTGCCCTAAATTTCTTTACTGCCACGATTCTTTTCTCACTCAAAGGAAAAATGTTCATGAAATCGACCAGTCAAAATCCGGAATTAATTAGGGCCAATTATCATTTCATTTTTACGTTTCGGTTTACCCTTTGTTACAATAGACTTTAATTTATGTCAAATTCAAATATATGAAATATAAAATTTAACAAATTAGATAATATTTCAATTATTTTTCTGAAGACACGAGATCAAGTAAGTTCCTTAAAATCATGAAACCACGTTGATATTCAAAGTTACAGTTAAAAACTAAATGTACATTTTACACGCATTGAAAACATTAAATTAATTGTTTTAAAAAAAAAAGCTTAATGCAAATAACATCTTTTAAGGGGGGTGCCAAATGAAAAATCAGAGTTGCAATAACCTGATCCTATGTGAACAAGGTTGTTAGTCACATGAAGATGTATAAAACCTTGCGCTAGGTCAACTAATCTGAGCTTGGAGTGGGACTTGTGCTAGTTGAACTAACTTGCACAGAGCAAAGAAGCTGAGTAGTTCCGCCACCGGTTGACAGTACTTTCATCCTCTGATCCGAAGATTGGTAAAACCAAGGGTGATTTGTGGAGTGGTCCCACGGGTCCTTGAGGATGGATACTCTTATGCTTGCATTGTAGTAATTTGTAACGAACCACTCCTCACTCCACTCCAGTCCCTCTCCCTGGTTTGAATTGTAATTTGCAGCAAAGACGAGTAGAATTCAGTACTTTCGCCTTACCACAGTGTTTAAGATTAAAACTTGAAAAAAAAAATTTTAAACAATACAAACAGAAAAGAAAATTAGGAAAGAATTTAGAAAAGCAAAAAAAGTGAGTGGGCATTAAAGAGAAAGAGAACCCAGTCCCGCTTGCCTCGTACCGTAGAGCTCGCAATTTGAGCTATTTAACCCAATTTGATACGGGGTGGGTAACGAATTTTATCGGACTGGATTAAAAAACTCGAAAGTTATTTTGATTTCTAAATTAGGTGTGTGAGTCCTATTTTTCTGCAGGATTTTTATAGGTAGCCCATTTTTTTGGGTTTTTTTTTGGGCTACCTGACCTTTTACGATTTTTTGCGGGTAGTAGGCTTTATTGGACTGGACTAAAGAGCCCATAAATTATTTGGACTTCTAAAATAAGTGTCTGAGTCCTACAATTTTACGAGTCGGGCTAGCCCATTTTGCCAGCTCTATCAAACCCATTGGATGGCCTCAGTAACCACTTGGTGGTAGAGGTGGCAATAGAGTTGTCAATTTGGGTCGGTCCGACCTTATTAAAGGTTACATGTTTTTGCGTGTTGGGATAAAGAACTTGAAAGTTATTTGAGTTTTTGAAATACATGTTTGAACTCTACAATTTTTGTCTTTTATGGGTAACTCGAGTTTTTTTACGGGTTTTACGAGCAATGGGTTTTATTGAGTGGAGCTAAAAAATTCAAGAGTTATTTAGACTTCTAAATAAAGAGTCGACCTCTTCATTTTCACTTGCTTTTGTGGGCCGATCAGCCCATTTTTCCAACTCCAAAGGTGGCAAAAAAGGGGTTTGATTTGTTAAGTCAACTCGTTTAACTCATTATTTTTAATTACTGAAGTAGAAATACCCAATTCACCAATCCATTTAATTCAACCCATATTAACCTATTCAAAAGTGAATTGCTAATTTGCTGATGGGTCGGGTCAAACCAGTCCATTTAGTCCATCTCTTTACTAATCTTTTAATTTATTCATTTTTTTATTTTTTTGGGCGAGATAACTCATTTAATTCATCTCATTTGTTTTTATTTCTTATATGGGTCATCCATGAATGCGTTGTGTTAAAATTTTCAAACTATATTTTATGCATGAGTCAATCCATCACGACCCATTTGTTATAGGTTAATCACTAGCCCGAACAGGTCAACTCATATTGTCATCCCTACCTTGTAGTGTGCTCATTTTTTTTGGAACCTTTTTTTTTATTCCCACCCCTAGAGCTGGGTATAAGAGCCTGGGCCCGCTAATCACCCATTTAACCCATAGTTCGCATGGGTTAGGACTAGGAAAATAACGGGCTCATTTAAATGTGGGCTTTATGACTCGGTCCGTTAATTCGCGAGTTAAATGGGTTCCAGCTCGCGGGTTTATGCGGTGCTGGGATTCTCTCCGGCCCTCCAGTCCTCTCCAGCCGGTTTAGCTACGGAATAACTACGGATTTTGATTTCTTAGTTATTCCATAGCTAAATTGGCTGAAGAGTGTTGGATGGCTGGAGAGGATCCGAACCCGTTTATGCGTCAGCACACAAACCATAAAGCCTTTTTTTTTCTTTAAAAAAAAATCCTAGTCCAATTTTTTCTTTAGTCTTTTTAGAGTTAGGGTTAATTTTTTCCCGTCACGTCGCTACGTATTCTCTCCAACACTCTTATCTTGTGTGCCTTCTGCTTTCATTCCCAACCACTGTTGTGCCTTCATCTGGTTATGGTTGTAAGCATCCCTTTATTGTTGGTGTCTCTCCATTGCCACACCTAGCACATTCACTCTCTCTTCCCCTGATATGTTTCTCTATTTTGATCTAGCTAGGAGTAATGTGATGATTTCTGCCTATTTGTCATCTTCCCAACGTCATTAGCAGTCGTAGGCTTGAGTCTTCATCGGCGCCACTTCCTCTCCTACCATGTAGTTATTTGTAGAAGTTAAAATTTACTTTTTATTTTTAATTAATTTTTAGTAGTTATTTGAATAAGGCTTATTCAAAAAATTTCATTAATTAGAATAATTATTGAAATTTAGAAAAATTTATATATCTAAATTTTATATTTTCATTGATTTTTATTATCATTAAAATGTTTTTTATCGGTTGATTAAATTTTAGAAAATTAAATATTTTAAAATTTTATTTCTATATTTTTATAAAAAAAAAGCCTTATAATACGTGGAATATTTGATAATTAACAATAAAAGAAAAAGTATAAGGCATCGGCGCCGTCTTCAAGTTTTGACTTCTCAAAATTACCACTTGTAATTAATTGTTTAATGATTTAAAGAAAAATATAAAGATGATAAAATTATAAATATATCTTACTACTAATTGAAATAATAAAAAAAATTACATAATTATATTATGGGTTAAATATGTTTTTAGTCCCTGAAATATGTTTGAGATTTGGTTTTAGTCTCTGCAATTTAAAACCAGTGGTTTTGGCCCTTCAAAAATTAAAAATATACCAATTTAGTCTTTATCGATAAAAAATTGTAGCTAATCGGTAGCAAAATCTGTAGCAAAACTATGCAATAAGGACTAAATTGGTGTATTTTTAATTTTTGAAGGACAAAAACCACTGATTTTAAATTGCAATGACTAAAATCAAATCTCAACTATATTTCAGGGACTAAAAACATATTTAATCCATATATTATTTATTGCTCTTCAATCTTAATTAAAATATTCTTAAATTTCTCACGGTATGATTTTATATATTTGACTTCACACATTCATTATTTTAGTTTTTTTTTTATATTGGCTTAAAGCCCATTAGTTTTTCTAAAAGTTGGATAAAATGTCAATTTGGTTTGGCCCGATACATATATAGGCAGCCGTGTAAGGATTCTTTTCAATCTTTGCAGTCTCTCCAACCAAGTTAAGCTACGAAATAGCTACGACTTAGCTATAGATTTTGATTTCCTAGTCATTTGGTAGCTATTCTGTAGCTAAACTTGACTGGAGGGTTGGAGAGGATCCGCATCCATGGGCAGTCCGCATGACTGGGTTGTCTTTTTTTTTTTGGTTGTTAGGGGTGGAATTAAGTCGAGCCAAACTAGGTTTTGCAAGGCCCAAGCTTGACCTACATTATATTTTCGTGGTCCAAGTCTAGTTTGTAGCTTGTTATAGGTTATGTTTTTAAGTCTGGCCTAGCCTGTTTAAAATTCTGGTTTGGCCTATTAACTTGTTTAAAAGTATATTTCATATTATGACCATTAAATAGGCCAATAAGTCTATCTCTAAATAAGCTAGTATGTTTATGGACTAATAAACTTACTTTTTAATAATGTAAATATGTCATTGATATATGTCTTTAAATAAGTCAAAAAACTATCTCTAAATAGGCCAACAATAAAAATTTAAAAGATATATCATTATACTATTTATTATGTATAATATATTTATATTTTTATTAAAAATAGTATTATTTATAGTCTAGCCCGTCAAGCCTAATAGGCTTTTTAAAAAAGTCTATGAGCCTATTTGGGTGGAACTTCTGCAGAAGTACTTCTAGATGAAAAAAAATAGCATGAATCAAAGAGGTCAGATACATTTAACTTCTCCATAAGTTAAAATTAGTCTTTGTAAACCACCTACTCCAAAAGCTCTCCCATTTAACTTTTCCAAAAGTAACTAATTTTAACTTATGGAGAAGTTAAATGCATTTGACTTATTTGATTCATGCTATTTTCTTCACCTAGAAGTACTTCTACAGAAGTTCCACCCAAACAGACTCTAAGTCTGACTTATTTAATTAAAATGACTTTTTCAAAAGTCTAGATCTGACATTTTTATTAAACAAGACAAGTCAAGCTAGGCCGTAGACCTCCGATGAGTGGTCTGTATAACATCCTGAATTTTATTAAGTAAAATTAAATTAAATTAAATTAATAAAGTAAAGGAAATAAATAAATGAATAATAGAATTAATATTATAAGTAGTTTTATCCATAAAGCTAGTTCAAATTTAAAAAGAAGATAAGAGGGTTGAGGATGGGCCCAAGCCCATATAAGCATTTTAGTAAGGAGGGTTATCAGTTCACCCTAATCATAATTCGTCAAATCGTCAAGAGAGCGAAACGCTAAGGAGGGGAGAAACCAAGTCTTAAGAGGAGGTTACTGCAGAGTGATCATCAAGAATCAAGAAAGAGTCTTCCTTGCTGTTCGATCTTCACTTCAAGGTACGATGGGGAAAGGGTGTTGTTTGTATGTGCATGTGGGAGTGCTTGAGTAGTGAGGGCAACCATAAGACCCTATAAGACTCTAAATTCGAAATCGATATATATATATATATATATATATATATTGAGTATTGTATGATGAAAACATGTTGATTGATGATTAATTCTGTGAATCTTGGTGAATCTTGATTGAAATAGAAGAGGGTAGCGAGAATAGCGAAAATGGATAAATAAGGGTTTGATGATTTGGGATTTTGATGGAATAACTGTGCAAATCTGTGTAAAAATTAGTGTTTTTGCTGAGTTTGTTTGATATAAACGTGCATGATTGATGTATTAACCTTAAGGATTGATTAGAGGTTGAATAAGAGGGTTTAAAGGGGGTAAAACATTATGGCAAAATTGGGCTTTTACCGCGCTCAAATTAACCCGATTACAATGACTAACCGGGATAAAATGCAAGAAGCTGATAAATTACCGCGGTTCCAAAAACCAATCGCGATAAAATAAATAAAGCTGTGTTTTTATTTTTATTTTTTTTTTCAAAATTTTAGACAAAACTACCGCGGTTGGTAACCGGAGCAGTGGTAAAAAAGCACACTTTGTATTAAACCCCGGTCCCGAGGTATTAAACTAAACCCTCCCCTTCCAGGAAAAACCCATTCTGAGAAAGCCAAACCCCCTTCTTCCTCCCAAGTCCGCTTCCGCTCTCCGTCCCTCAGACCTCTCTCCGCACCGCCGTCTGCCACTGCGCCTGTCTCTCCTCGCGCCGTCCGCCTGTCTCCGTGCACCTTCGCCGCTGCGCCCGTCTCCGCGCCCCGTCCGCCTTGTCTCCCTATGTGACGCCGCTGCTGCAACAACCGCGCCCCCTGTGCCTCCCTCCTAGGTATTTGCTGTAAAACGCTTGTTTTGATTCTATGCGCGTATATATAGTATAGTCTGTTAGATATGGCATGAAGCTACGTTTAATGTTTAGCCAATTTATGAAATCAAGTTCATACTCTGGTAGTCTTTTCAGGAGGTGTTCATCAGAAAATAGCTTCTGGGTTATTCGAACTTTTCCTTTCTCACCTCAAATTTGTCAAAGATGAGATCTCTAAAGGTGGATACTCGATTAAGCTTCTGCCTCCAACCAAGGGTGCATTCTGGTTCTCCAAGGCCACTTTTGAGAGGTGATTTCCACTTGGCGTATTACTTTCGGCAATTTTGACTTTATCTTTAGCCTTCTTCATATTTCAAGAATTTTATTATACATGTTTCCAATCAAATTTGATGGGAATGGTTTCTAAAGAACTTTCGAAAATTTTCACTCAACTAATGAATTCTAGGTCTTGAATTATGAGGCTGATTTTGCTTTCTTTTCTTGGGTGGGGATGGGGTGTTTACATATTTGTACGGTTTGTTAGCACACCTGATGTTATTGAGAGGTTTGTTACCATTGAAAAAGAAATCTAGCAGATTGAAAGTCAATTTCAAGCTAACGCATTATCAATGTCAACTGCAACTACGGGTGAAGGTATGGTTACTTAGGAGCTGCAACACAATCATGTTTTGTGGATATTTCTGTATGGATTGATTAGTGTTAGGTGCTGGAATTAAATTCCTAGAAATAGTATTTCTTAAGTCTTACTGCCTATGAATCAATGAAGTAATATTATGGACAATATTCCTTCAAGGCTTCACCTAATCAATAATCATCAGCTACTTAAGTGAAGCTAGTTTTCTACTGGAATTCTGTCATGCATCAGGAAACATGCCACAAACCAATGGCATCACAAGAAGGCTAAGTGATTCTACAAAGGTATTTTATTTCTTAAAACAATGTCAGAATTACTTAATAATCTCTCAAGTTTTTACTAATTTATGTTTTGTGTTTCTTCAGTTAAATGATGTACTTGAAGGTGTTGACAATAAAGAAGAGGAAAATTCAAAGTAACGTTCTACCTCTTCAATGGTTTCTGTTGATGAAATGTAATTTCCTTTTTTTTTTGCTAGTTCATTAGAAACTATTTCTAACACTATTAATTTCTATGATGACAAGGATTTCCCTGCAACGTCTGTTGGAGTCTCGAATAGCTCTACTCCGAAAAGAGCAAGCAATGGCTTATACACGTGGTCTTATTGCTGGATTTGAGATTGACAGTATTGATGATCTCATATATTTTGCAAATGCTTTTGGAGCATTGCGTTTAAGGTATGAACCGGAAAGATACAACTTACAAGTTCTTACTTGTAAAGTTATAAAATGGAAACTGTTATTTAATAAAAAGATCATGTGAATTTGAACAAAGAAATCTGATCTTATATATGCTTATTTTCTTCCTGCCAGTTTTCAGAAAGTAATATATCTTTTTTCTTAAAAAGTCTTTCTCTTCCTGACTTAATATCTATTCTTGACAGTTGACCCTCCTTTGTAGATCATGAAATTTCACTTGTTGTGACATGTTTCTGTACATTTGCTGATGTTTTCTATCTGCTGAACATGGTCATAAAGTTCAGGACAGCCTACGTGTCACCAAGTTCAAGGGTTTTTGGAAGGGGTGAACTTGTTATGGATCCAAGGTTGATTGCTAGGTGGTATTTGAGATCAGATTTCTTCCTAGATCTTGTAGCTAGCTACATTGCCACTTCCCCAGGTATCACATTCACAACTGCTTGAAAGAATGATTTTGTATATGTTTAATCAAATGTATAGGAAATTGAAAACTAGCAATATTATTTTTACTAATAACTTCATAATGGTGTGCAACAGTGGATGCTTTCATCTATCCGACCATAATTTAGTTTTTTTTTTTCTTTTAGTTCAAGGTTGGAATAGAAATTAGAATCCTAATGTTATGTTTATAATGCTCTTTGTCCTCTTTGATTGGTTTTGTGGATGTCTTGTTAAATGACATTGTTGGTTTTTCTTTGTTGGCAGATTCTGATTTGGTTTATTATGCCAGCAATTAGAAACTCCCATGCTAATCATACCAACAATGCTCTTGTACTGATTGTTCTGCTTCAATATGCCCCCAGATTATATTTGATTTTCCCTTTAAGTTCTCAGATTATTAAAGCCAGTGGTGTGGTTACAAAGACAGCTTGGGCTGGAGCTGCTTACAATTTTTTACTTTACATGTTAGCTAGTCATGTATGTTAAATTTTCTTCACTCACAAAATTTGAAGTTAGTTATTATCTCTAAGCTTTTCAGATATTTATATTAGTACAATTCCTCTTCATGATGTGTTTTTCATGGTTTTGTGATTGGTTGCAAAGAAACAGGATGATGAACGAAATTGATTTAAAAAATGTTAGAATTTCAATTGTTTTAATTGGTTTTTTTTTTCTATTTGGTTGCCGACTTAGACTTGTTAAACTTTTGCCTTTTTAAGTTACCAAAAAAATAAAACTTTTGCCTTTTAATGTAACAGCAGGCCAGCGGTTACTCAATTTTTGTACCTTTATATTTATTTCTCATAAAGCCTAGTTTAAATGCTTCAGATTTTTTATATCTAAGTTTATTAATGTTATATGGCTTCTATGACACGTTTGAGGGGTTCCCCTTATCATGATTCCCCTCCATGACACATTTCATTTTGGGGTGGGGTAACATTAATTTAGATTGTAGTATATTTTACTTTTATTGTGAATTGATCTCATCATACTTTCATGTCACAAAAATTCATAAATGAAAATATTTAAATTTTCATATTTAATAATTAATCGGATCATATAGGCAGAACAATTTACCCTTTTTAATGTTATAGATGAGTACTAATGATCTTTTTTTTAATTTGTGGGTGCAGTCAGGGAAGGTCTATATTCAGAGGTGCAACACATTAGACTCACCATCACCTATGCCTGAACACAAACTTAATGTGAAATGCAGTGGAAAATAATGTTGTCCCCTCTGCATTTATAGATAAGTACCTCTATTGTCTGTGGTGGGGCTCGCAGAACTTGAGGTTTGATTCTTTGTTTTGAATTTTTTCACCAAGTCTGCTTTAGCTGAAAGAGTTTTTTTGTAACTAAAACTATGGTCTTACTCTTCACTTTAGAAACAGAAGCTTGGTTCTTCAATTCTTGATTTGATGGCTTTCATGTTGGCTTTATTGTATTCGGTGGTGATGGCTCCTGCTAGTTCTTTTTCCATTATCAGGGTCTAGCTTTTAGTTTTGCTTTATGGATCTTGTCTCTATCGGGAAGCAACTTACTGTAGGTGTTTTCATATGTTGCTCTGGGTCTGTGGTCTGTTACTCAGTTCTTATTGTTTAGTTTTTTAGTGGTAGTCTGCAGTGGTCCCGCACTACTTTTCTGCCTTGGTATTAGTTATTTTGTTAGAAGCTTATTTCTTGCTTGGTGTAATAAGGAATCACATTTTTGTGCTTCTGTGGCTATTCCATCACTTGCAGGACGTTCAAGGGACATAATCCTATCATTTGGATTATTATAATATTTTACTTCGGTGTTGCAGTATAATGAGGGCGTGGAGCACTTTGAATTGTATCTATATTTGGATTTTAGCTCTATGTATGAACATGGTTCTGCATAATTTCCTGCACTTCTTTGCGGCTGAGATATGTGAAATTTGAGGCTAATTTAGATTTATTATATGATAAAAGACTAAAGAGTATATATATATATAGGCAGATTGTTTAATATTTTGTTATGTTTCTTTTACGTGCATTATTATTTATTTCATGTTTCAAACCATTTTATTGCTTTACTTAAAATGCTTATTTAATAATATTATTTTGGTTCTAGATTATTTCATGCTATGATAATTTATGTATCGCAGGAGAGAGTATCTTAAAATTTTGTTTTTTGTTAGAATTTTTAATAAAATAACTAGACATTAACTACAGAATAGCTACAATACTCTATGGCTTTTTACCGCAATTCCTTAATCCAACCACGGTAAAAAGCCTCAGATATTTTAAACTGCTCACCTTTTCTACCGCGGTTAACCGCGGTAAAAAGACTTACTCACTTACCGCGGTTCCGAAAAGTAACCGCAGTAAATTCCTTTTATCTCACCACGATAGAACACGGTCGGAACCGCCATAAAATGCCTTTTTTGGCATAGTGAAAATCGCAAGAACTGTCATCTCGTGTCGCGGGTAATCGATTACAGAGGTCTGTAATCGATTACAAAGTGTTCTGGGCAGCAAGGGAGTGATTTTGGCTTGCTGGTACCAGAGTTTGTTTGCTGGTAATCGATTACAGAGGGTGTGTAATCGATTACCATAGTTTTGACAGCTTTCTCGCCTGAGAAAGAATGCGTTTGTTAAGGGTGCAAACTAGCTCGAAACCCTATCATATAGCATATCAAACTGAAGCCCCAAATCATAACTTTCTAATAGAAGTGGAATTATTTTAATTGGACACCTAGAACTCTAGATATTTCCAAATTAGTGCACCAAAGTCATTAAGCTTAAAACTTGAAGACTCCAAAATTGAGGAATCGCCTCTGGTAATCGATTACAGCTCTTTGGTAATCGATCACCAGGTCAAAAATGAGTATGAGAGTGTTGTTTAAGTGTTCTTGTTATCCTTTAATTATTTGTTGATAATTATGTGAATTATTTGTGGAATTGATAGATTAATTAGATGTTTAGAGTGTATTGATTGTGGTATGAGCATGATGATATGAATATCTCATGTGATGTTAGATTTTTATAATATTGTGATGTATGATGTTGATGTGATGAGCATATGAGGTATGTCATGATGATGATAATATATTGATGCATTGAGCATATGAGGTGTGAAATATGTGATGATGATGCATTGAGCATATGAGGTGTGATATATATGATGATTATGCATTGAGCATATGAGGTATGTTATGATGATAATAATGATGATGATGATGTAATTGATCTTATGATGTTGATGATGCGTGAGCATATATGATGTTGTACTTGAGGTACACAAGCCTAGTGAGAGGCGAGTGTAACTCAGGGAGGTGATTGTACTTGAGGTGCACAAGCCTAGTGAGAGGCGAGTGTAACTCAGGGAGGTGATTGTACTTGGGGTGCACAAACCCAGTGAGAGGCGAGTGTAACTCAGGGAGGTGATTGTACTTGGGATGCACAAGCCCAGTGAGAGGCGGGTGTAGCTCAGGGAGGTGATTGTACTTGGGGTGCACAAGCCCAGTGAGAGGCGAGTGTAACTCAGGGAGGTGATTGTACTTGGGGTGCACAAGCCTAGTGAGAGGCGAGTGTAACTCAGGGAGGTGATTGTACTCGGGATGCACAAGCCTAGTGAGAGGCGGGGTGCAGCTCAGGGAGGTGTTGTACTCGAGATGCACAAGCCTAGAGAGGGGTGATGTGCAACTCAGGGAGGTGAACTGTGCGAACCCATTATAGGGGGTGCAGAGACCATGATGGGATCCATCATTAGTGACAACTAGGGAGTTTGATGAGGAACGCCCATTGTGCGGAGTTCCAAGTCATGATCCTTGGGATGATGATTATGACGATTATGATGATTATGATGAGTATGATGATTGTGATGATTGTGATGATATTGATGATGTTTGGGTGTGCATGATGATAGATGAATATTTATTGTATTTGATGATGATGTTGAATTATATTATGATGTTATGAGAATTATTGATGAGATGAGTATTACGTGTTGGGAATGTGCTTAATGATTTATAAAGTGTGATTCGTATAATTGTGTTGAAATAAGATGTTTGATAATAAAGATGTAAGATGTTCTGAGTATGTGATTACTTGATGATAATGAGGATTATATGTAGGTGAGGATAGGGTAGCCTCCTATGTGTATGTATGAGTGGTATTCTTTTCCTTACTGTTATACTGTGGTTAATTTTACAGGTGATGATGATGACACAACTGGTGTCGAGTATTAATTGAAGGGAGAGTCGCTCTGATATATGTGACATCAGGGTATACTGTTGGGGATTTTTATTTTGTGTTCTCTATTTTAGGAAATGATTTTATAAACTGTTTAAGTGTCGTACATGGCCAATAGGTTATTTTGATGTTGATTCCGCTGCTTAAGTATTTTGGGAACTGTTACTTCTATTTTATCTTATGTGAGTTTACTTTTTGGAACAAATGGCTTTTTAAATGATGAGAAATGTGAACCTTTTTACCTGTTGTGGGACGTTATCTTTCTAAATCTCGAATTATTTAATGTATAAGAGTTTGGGGGTAGAAGGGTGTCACAGTCTGGCCTATCCCCACTTCTAGGGGTTGTGAAAGAAGATCCAATTAAGAGGGAAAAATTAATAGAAAGAAAGATGAAAAAAAAAAGAGAAAATAAATATTTTTTATTATTTAAATTGAGATAAATTAAAAAGAAAGAAATTTAGAATTTTGTGTTTTTATTTGTTTGATTAGATGGAAAATAAAAAAAAATTAAAAAACTCAATAATTGATGTAATGCATATTTTTACCTTTGATAAAGAGTGCATTTAATTTGTTTGAGTTTTTTTCCTTAGAAATCACTTTTGAAAAAAAAATATTTAAAACATTTGCCTAAACTTTTGGAAAAAAAAAACACAATCTAAAAAAAGAAAAATATTTTTTCTAATTATTTTGAGAAGTTACTTTTTTACATGGAAAAAAAATAGGAACAAAAAGTAGCAGCAAAACCTTTTAAAATAATTATAAATATAACCATTTTTAAAATATTTTTATATAATTATAACTAAGAAAGTGTTCTTTTTTAATAATAACTAAATAACAAATTAACTTTGAATTTATATAAAATCTCTAAAATGTAAAACGCTTTTTACATAAACTTAACACTCATTTTTTAATCTTAATAATAAAGTGAATTCCATATTGAAAGGGATGAATTATCTTTTTAAAAATTATATTCTCTTTCCTTTTCAAGAAAAAATTAATGTGAATACCATAGTTTCCCTTCTTCTTTATTTGCTCTCATTGGCAGATAAATTATTGATTCTATTTTCTGTTTTAGTTAGTTATTCCGTTGAATACCAAGAGCTCTTCAAAATCAAACAAGAAACAAATAGTATATTGTATTTATTTTTGTATCTATCTAATTTCACTCCCGGTGGATAAGTGACAATTTGTTTGTCCTTAAAAAAATATTTTTTTAAATTGTTTAAAAAAATTATTTTATTTTAGAGATTATTGTATAATCAGAAATATATTTTTGTTAATTTGGCTACAATTATAAAAAAACATTTATTTACCACAATAAATGTTTTCGTATTGTTAAAAAATCTCCTCTCTCTTTTATTTTAACTGTTTTTTTAATAAGCAACTCTGAGTTGTTTCTTTAAAAAAATAGAAAATTAATTACTTTCTGATTCTGCTTCTTAAAAAACATTTAAATAAATATCTTAAAAATTCTTATAAGTAATTTTTTTAAAAAAAAAAATGATTATTTTAAGAAATAATTTTAAACAAACGGGTTCAGTTTGCCATCTCTGTCATTATTGAAAGATAATGATTATGAAGTCAAACTATTATTTTGTTTGGATATGGAAATTGCCAATGTTGTTCTCCAACAAATTATCTATGGTGTATCAGAATGGGAAGGTGATTCAGCAAAATCCACCATGTTACGTGATGAGCTTCTTCCTACACATCACTTTTATTGGATTTTAGTGTCTCCAATCCCACGCACTGATACGAACACCACACCATCTCTTTGTCACCACTCTCTTTCTCACATATAAAAAATAAATAAATAAAGGAAAACTGCGTACGGTGGATGTAATATGATATAGGAAGATCGAGGCCAAGGTTACTAGTAGCTCTGAGCTTTGAATCTAGCAACCAGTCAATTTGATATTGACAACTTGACTATGTGTCCATATTATCCACCCTTTTAGGTTAATTGTATAATGAAATTATATACTAACGTATATATAACTATTAGACAGAAAAAAAAGGTTAATTGTATAATGAAATTATATACTAACATATATATAACTATTAGACAGAAAAAAAAAAGTGTAAGATGAGATTGATGATTCAATGAAGAGAGATGAAGAAAAATCTGTTACATGAATTGTTGTATTGATTTTTTTGATTTGTGCAACATTGTATGAGATAATAAATTAAAAGTGAAGATTTTTTATTAAAAATTATAATTATCACAACATTTAATGAATTAGTAATATTAAATGTTATATTTTTCAATAAAATATTTTCACTTTAATTAAATTGATTTATTATTTTATGTAATATTGCACAGATTAAAAAAAATGGTTGTTAGATATGTCTCAAATTCCATTTATAAGAATTCTTTTGACTACATTGATTTTTAAAAATCCCTTATAACTTTTAAATATATTTCTATTTAAAATTAAATTTTATTTAATTTTTCATATTAATCAAATTTTGGAAACCACGATTCATTAATTATAAAGAGTAAAAAATAAAAATAATAATAAATACTTTTAAATTTTTATAAGGAATCTTATGAAATGAAAATGATCAAAATAAGATTAAGATCGAGGTAGTATTACTAATTGTATGAATTAATTATCTCTTTAATGTTGGTCCAAAGCCACAATTTGCACAAAAGGATGGTGGATTGGTGACACTTGTCCACTACATGTTGTTGAGCAATCATCTCATGGCCCAATATCTTAGCAGTGCTTTTACATGGTTCGTGGCACCAATTTTAACGCCACAACCTTTTTAAAAGCAACTAGTAATCTGTATATCATTCATAAAATATTCTTAGTAAATATTCTTAGTTTTGACCCAAAAAAATCTTAGTAAAATGTAAATATTTCGTTTATTTGTATAAATATTTATAATTTTATAAAATTTAAAATATAAAAGAGAGATTTTAAAATTTTAAAAATGTGTATAATGTATTTTGAAAAAAAATTAAAAAAAAATAATAAGAGTACGTCAGGCAATTTTCAATTCTTACCGTACATTAGTATTTTTTAATAAAAAAGTGATAAACATGATAAAAATTAATGGCAGGATATAGAACTGCATGCACTCTGCTTGAACTTTAGAGAATCTAGTTCCTAAAGTTAAGAATGGCGTACTTCCTCTTTTTTAAGGAATAGATTAAAACATTAAGTTATTTTTAAAATTAAAGTGTGTTTTGAAGTCTTATATATAAATTAAAGTTGAAGTCTTATATATAAATTAAAGTCTCATAGATTTTGGTAAACAACAAATTGTTGCAGAATTAATTAATAAAATTAAGAATAATTTAATCATATTTTTCATAACAAAAATAAGTTGATGAAATAAGAAAACTGAAAGTAAAATAAGCGTATTAAATGTAAAATAAAATTAAAATAAACAATATGTGGTTTTCAATGAAAAGTTAATGTGCTTTCTAAGAATTCTTAAAGAGAATATTTTTTATTATATATAAAAAATGAATATTTTAATTTATTATAAAGGAGTAAAATATCAACTCCTTTTTTTAGGTTTATCTTTTTATTTAACTCACCATTTTCATGGGAAGGAAAAAAAGAAAAAGAAGGAAGCATATTTTTTGCTTAATTTCTCCCAATTCAAATTTGTTTGGCAGAGATGTGTCGACCCAGAGGATCTTCATCCTGCATATATTTTTTTTACAATGAAAGAGCTTATGATTAGTGTTTAATTAGTATATACTAAAAATGTAAAAAAGTTTTTTTAAAGTTAATGTGAAATTCATATATTGGAAAAATCTGAAGCCACAACTAAATCAATATATGATGGGGTTTCAGTCCACGAAACAAGATCATGAAACTTATTTGCATTTGCAGTCAAGATATGGGCCACATTCTTTGTTGAACGATAATCAAAAGAAATAAAACAAGACAACTTTGATTAATAGTAAACAATAAGCTATTAAAACCTATAGAATGAATAAGTGGAATACAAAACAAGTAATTATTTTAAAAGTATAAATAGCTAAGTTCTAAAATAAATTAAAAAATAGAAATAATAATTAATTGAAGAATTTTAAAATAAAAATACGCTATATAATAATAATAAAAAAAAAATCACATAACTTAAAATATATATATAAATTAAAAGAGTACCTTCAATTTTAAGAATGGTAATTTTACTTTATTTTATTTAAAGGGTTTGTTTTTTTTATGAGGGGAATGGGCCAAAAAGGCCGAACAAACAAAAACCAAAAAGCCTAACTATCTAACCTACGGTACACAATATTGGCAGCATCAAATGAAAACGAAATTAGGGCAAAAGGAAGCAGCTTCTCGAAGACACAGAGAGACGATGTGAGACCATTTTTCGTGAAGGAATCTGCAACTGAATTTGCTTCATGGAGGGTATGGCTCCAGATTACATCTTCGAAAAAGCAAGCGACGTCCTTGATCTAAGAATCAGACCAAAACTCAGGTGTGAAGGTAAATACTGATCTGAAATCAATTTTTACATTTATCGAATTCGATTCCATGATCACTCTCTGAAAGCCTTTCTGTTTTGCAAGGCAAATCCCCCGGAGAAGACCCCTAAGCTCCGCATTGAGGATTGAGCAAGAGCTAATATTCTCCGAGAACCCACAAATGAAAGCTCCGTCAGAGTTGCACATAACACCACCACAAGCCGCGTTAGATTGCATATGAGAAAAGACACCATCAGTGTTGCAGTTAATCCAATTTGCAGGAGGGGGAAACCATTTGAGCGGGTGTGTATTCTTAATTAAATTGTTGAACATTATCCTTGGCTGAAAATAGGGTTTTTGCTTGAAGCATTAAGTTCACCTGACCTTGAATATGATTAAACAGCATGTCAGTAGATAGTCTTACTGAATTAAAGATAATATTGTTCTTGTGCCGCCAAATAGCCTCTAGGGTAAACCCAAAACTCAAGCTTTCCTTCTCTGAATCTGAATTAGGAGTTGTCTGTTTTAAACCTGGTCCATCATCCACTTATGAATTGAATTCTGTCTGAAAAATTTAAAGCGTTTGTTTGAAAGGGTTTAACTATGATTATATTTGGTAAAAGTAGTTGATAAACTAACTTTTATCTGATAAATCCCTAGTTGATAAACTTCTAACTTATAAGTTACCTTACTAAATTAGAAGCGTTTAATAAAACTAGCTAATAAGTTAGTTGTTAAATATAAAATAACATAAAAAAACATATTTACAGGTTTTATTATATAAATTCTATTTTTTATAAAAAATATTTTTATGTAATTATAATTTTAGGTTTTTTTTTTATAAATTTTAAATTCTTATTAGTTTTTTTAGTGATAAAATATTTTAAAAATTTAAAATAGTGAAATAATTAAAACAAACAATATAATATAAATAACTAAAAAAATGTAAAAAGAGAATAATAATTTAAACATTTTTTTTTTAATTTTTTAAGTAAAATAGTAGTGTGAGGAAAGACGGAAAGAGAAGAGAATGGGAAGGGCAAGAGAAAAGATAGGGTAAAAGAAATTAAAGACAATAAAAAATTATATTAAAATATAAGCAATAAAAATCGAAGAAAAATAAATAAATTAAAAGTTAGCTAAAGTAACTTGTTATCCATAAATTAAAAAGTTTTAAAATAAACTAATATCACATAGTATCAATATATTACTAAATATTTTTATGTTAGTTAAATTAGTTTATAAGTCAGCTAAATAATCTAAAAATTTTTACAATCGCCAAGAACACAAAAATCTAACTAAAATTTTTTTACATCGCCAAGAACAACAAAAAATCCTTGTGAAGTCTCAATACACTGCCCAAACTTCGTCACGGAATATTCTCTCTAATATTCCCCGATAGAATGATGGATTCAAGTTGAGAGCATGCAAGCGTGGTTTTGAGTCTTTTGAGTTTTGACAAAATGGCATGACAATATTTGATAATTTTTTCGCAATCATGACGTAAACTAGCAAATTAGTCCCTGATTTTTTTGAGTCATGTAATTTAATTCATAAAAAATAGAAAACCCTAATATAGTATTTGATTTTTTACTTTTTCTTTCACTATAGTCCAACTCTGTGTTGGCCGTTAATTTTTTTATGATGTGTCACGTTTAGTGATACACTGTTTGTCATCAGGGCACAAAAATAATGTCATTAAGGTTGATACCTTCCAATGAAAAAGGGGAGAAAGAGAGAAAAACGGAGAACATTGAAGCATACGACTGTTGGAGTTGAAGCCTTTCAAGCTATAAATTTGACAAAATCACATCATTTTTGTGTCACAATGAACACTTTAGTGACAAATAGTGTGACAGAGTGTCACTAAACATGACACATTGTAAAAAAATGAACGAGAAACACACCGTTAGACTATAGTGAAAGAAAAAGTAAAAAGTCATGAACTATATTGGGGTTTTCTATTTCTCAGGGACTAAATTGCACGACCCTAAAAAAATTATGAACTAATTTGCTAGTTTACTCTGACTCTTTGGGAGTTTGAATAGAAGTAATCATCTATTATATTTTATGGAATCTTTTGTTTGATTTCATTCAACAAATTTGATATTTATAATCTTACACACATTTTACAAAATTAATAAAATAATATAAAATTTAAATTCTTTAAATAATTTTTCATCTAAATATGGTTTAAAACAAAAAAAAATTCCAAATAGTAATATTTTTAAAATTAACCTGCTTCAAACTTAGTTTTAACTAAAATTATTTTTACAAAATCAAATTTATAAATACTCACTCAAACAAACATTTATAGCTCGTTTAGAATAATTTTCTAAGAGTAAAAAATAATTATATAAAAATGAAATGAAATCACTCTCATTAAATATGTATCATAATTTATATATAATTCATTTTCAGTCATTAATTTTTAAATTATTTTTATCTAACTATAAACAAAATAGACATTGGTCTGGCCTTGAAAGGTAACAAAACTCAAGTTGAGATATCTTAACACAACTATTTGTAGTGTTGGAGTCATAAGTTTATTACGTTGCAACAAACTAAACATACTTTGAATAAATGATTAAAATTGGAATCAAATTCGGGTTTGTTCCTTGTCCTCTTCAATTGATGATTACTCAAATTATATATGCTCGTTAACAAAATATTAAGAGAATGAAAGTACCCCACACAAACTTGTTATACACAAATAGGGGCATATGAAGTGAGAAATGAGATGAGCTAACATTTACCTTATTATAACTAAACATTGGTGGCTATGATTATTTCAATTAAATATGTTCTTGACTATCTATGGACGTCTATTGTATTATAGTCATGATTAATTATTCTCATAAGGGTATGCTTTTATCTTATACGTTTCCTTTGTATGTGTGTGTGATAGAGCTGTCAAAACGAGCCCAACCCGGTGAGTCAACCCGTGTAAACCCGACTCACCAGTGAGTTGGGCTGAAAAATTTTTGGCTCACTAGACCCCGGGTAAATCTGACCCGACTCACTTAACCCGTGAGCCAGACCGAGTTAGGGTCGGGTTGAGCCGGGCCAACCCACTATTTTTGTTAAAAAAAAAAACCTCGTGCGTGCACGTGCAGTGTTACTGACTTACACTTAGGGAGATCCCTTTCACTTAGGGTTTACTGTCTCCCTCTCCCCTTTCACTCACTCACAATCCTGAATCCTCACACTCAGCTGAAGTGAAACCCTAACACAGTGGCGCAGCGCCCCTCCTTCATCCGTCACGGAAGCACGACCTCACCAGTTCTCCTGCGGCGGCAACACTCTCATTTGTCAGATCGTCGTTCTTCTTCGTTAGGGTTCAAACTTGTATCTGTTCTGGTTAAGGTTCAAACTTCATCCTCTAAAAGAAAGTGACTAAAGTGAGGGGCACGAAGCGGCGCGCGAAGAGGGGTAACGCCTGGATGGATCTGGCTGGGATGGAGAGAGGTAGAGTGGGGAGAGGGGGAGCGGCGGAGCTGCTGTAACAGTGGAAAAGGCAAACGCGACTGAGACTAGATTCGCGCACGATAGTGGGTGGTTGACAGAGGCTAGACAGGCATGCGATAGGGATTGCGGAGAACGGCGCTGGTATGCGCAGCGGTGGCCGGTGCACGGCCGTGATGGGGGAAGTGGCGGTGGCCTCAAATAGATCGAGAACGAGGACTCTTCCTCTTCCAGTTTTGATTTTATTTTGCGTTTTTTATTCTAATTTTCCTCTCCTCTGCTCTGATTCTCTTTTGGTTTATATGTTTTTCCTTGCTATTCTATTTTGGTGCAGGTGGTTATGGTGGGGGTGGTATGAACCACTACTGGCAGTGGTGTTGGTGGCTGAGCAAGGCCGCAACGGTGGCATGGTGGATGAGTTTTTTTGTTTAACTTTCATGCTTTAGAAGCTTGAAGCTTGGAAATATCCATTCTCTGCAACGATTATTAACTAAGTTGTGTTTCGATAGACAATATTATGGGTCTTCTCAAAGAGGTTGAGAGTTGGGTTTTCCTCTTCAAGAATTTGAGGGTAAACTAAACAACTATGTTGATGTGTATTTTGGATTGCTTAAATTGTGATTTTTTTTATTGGGAATCTTGCATGTTGTTTATGTAATTTGACAGGTTGTGAATTTTATTTTTCCATTTTTTTTCATTTTTTTTTGCAATTTTTCTTAATTTTATTACATTTTTGCTATTTTAAATTTTTTAAATATTTTCTAAAAGTAAGTGAGCCAACTCGTGTAACCCACCAACCCGTGGTGGGTCGAGCCGGGTTGGTATTTTTCCAGCTCACCCAGCCCGGCTCGCCCCCACTTATTGCGCAACCCGTGGTGGGCCAGCCCACGTGAACCGGGCTGACCCATTTTGACAGCTCTAGTGTGTGACGAGAGTGTGTCTCCAACACTTACACTATCTAATAACTTTTTATGGAATTAGTGTGAAATAAATTAATCTAATTAAATATTGAGTCATGTGGTATTATATTAATGATCACGTGTGTGCGTGTGTGTATATATATATATATATATATATCAAATTTTAGATAATTTAAACATCCATATGCATGTAAATTAATAATAGAAGTTGGCAACGCAAGCTAAGGTTGTGGTAATAGTTTTTGGGTTCGATCCTCACTAGCTAAACACATTTTTAGGAAGAGGTGAAAAGCCTTAACCGTGACTAAGCCCCAATCAGGATTAGCCCTGGTAATAGGGATACCTTTGGTTAACACAAAAAAAAATGAATAATAGATATTTACCTATATTTTAGATAGTTCATATGTCAAAATGAAGAGGTAAATTAATGATATATCAATTAAATTTTGAATTATTTACCAAAAAAATCAAATTTTGAATTGTATAAATTTTATAAACTTGTTCAACATCATGAAAACTTTCAATTTAACAATTGGATTGACAACATTAATCATGTATAAAAAGATACTAAAAGATGTGTAAGTATATTGAGACTTACATCTAGTTGGTGTTAACGGATCATTACATCACTCTCTCTCTCTCTCAACATGTATATGTATGTGTGTGTATAGAGAGAGAGAGAGAAAGCGCAAGCAAGAGGATCAAGTTATATCAATGTATGTTATACCAAGTCTTCACTGGTACAAAAAGACAAAATAACGATGCAAAACGATGACGGTTTTAAGGCAATTGTCGTCGTAAAAAATGCGGTGGCAAAATTGTAAATATTTGCAACTTTATGACGACGGCTGCAAGAGACCTATTGTTGAAAGCCTAAAACGACGATGGTTCCCCGCATAACCGTCGTTTAAAGATAAAACGATGACGGTTTCCAGAATAACCGTCGTCGTATAGTCTTTTAAACCCCAGGGCATTATGAGAAACGTACACTTTCCCTTATCCTCGTCCGCTCTCAAGTCGCCCCTCTCTCCCTCGTCATTCCAAGAAACGATCTTCCTCGTCCCTCCCTCGTCTTCCATTGTCTTCGCTGCCACCCTTGTCTCTCCCCCGTTCCTTTGTCCTCGCAACAAGCTTGAGAGAAATGAGAACGGGACGTGGCACATGAAGTGGGACAAGGAGGAAGGGAGAGACACCCTCGGTGGTGGTGCGACCGTCCACCATCCATCGGTCTCCCTCGCGCGTCTTCGTCTCTCCCTCTGTCCGCCTCTTGCTTGCGCGTCGTTCCTCTCCTTCTAAAACCTTATTCCTTTATATTTGATTCATCTCTTAGGTAACATCCTTCACTCTCTCCTATATTTTTTGCAAAAGATAAAGAAAGAAAGCTCTTGGTTTCTGTTTAGGGAAAATAACTGGAATTAGAGTTTTTATTTTTGTTGTGCCTTCTTGTGAATTAATCTGATAATCAGTGGCCATTCCTTGGTTTGATTGATTTATGGTCACAAAGGAGGCTGCACTGTAGGAGCGGGATTTGGCGGCGAAGGAGGTGGAGAGTTGAGGAACATTGTGATGAGGCAGAGGAAGGGTGCTCGAGGTTTCGAGGGAGGAGGTTGAGATGAAGAGAATGCTTGATGAACGAGCCAATTACAGGTTTTTGGTTGCTGACTTTGCCCTAATTTTTTAAGAAGTTGTGTAATTTGGTGAATTTCATTGGATTTGTTCTTGTAAAGTGAGAGGAGTTCAGAGACATTCATGTGTTGTTGATGTTGGTTTCTTTTTTTCATGTGTTGTTGGTGCTCTTGTCAGTACCTCTGTGACTATAATTTTGTTGGCAAATGGCATATGATATATATATATATATATATATTACTTTGTTTGTTTTTCTTCACAAAGCCATTGCATTTTTATATGCAAGTTTAATCCTTGCTACTGGAATTTATGTCTTCTCTTCTTAATAAATTTTTTTAAAGAAAATTAAAGTTGCAATCATTATGCATAAACTGTTAGAAGAAAATGCTAATTGAAATGTTCTCTAACACAAAAACATTTAGAGTTTACTAGACATAACAAAGCAAAAAAGTTAATTGTAGAGGTAGAATATGAAGGGTAAAATGTTCTCTAACACAAAATTGAAAGCTGTCATCATGTCTTTTGGTTATGCTTCCACAGGAGTTTGTCTCTCGTTAGCCAAAATTGCAGGTTAGGCATTGCATTTACTGAACATAAATAAATTTAAGGGAAATAGACATGAACCTGTCATTTGTCAATTTTTAAATACATTTGATGGTTCTAACTTCTACCTTTAGTCTTTCAAATTAAGTTTCATATAATTAACTGCTTAGGAAGTTAGTTCTTATTTTTTTGTTTAAATTAACCATATTGAATTTTAGCCTGCCTACATTTTCTTTTGATTGCAACTCCTTCCCCTTGTACCAACATTATATAAGTTCACTGTGTGCATGCGAGGGATGCAATCTAAAATGTTTTCCCTCTATTTTCAAGCTTTGCATATTTTTTATTGCCTATTATGATATTGCTTTATGTTCTTGGGTGAGTAAATCACCTTGACATCATCTTTGGATATAAATGCAGTGTCTGTCAAGGGCCCTCAGAAATGAGAACCCAAAGTTGCTAATGGTGGCATCTGCACTATTTCTCCCAATTAATCCATTTATGGTTTCAACTATTCACACTCGGATAATGGAGGTAAATTGCTTTTAACTATTTATATATGACAATTCGGTGCTAATTTCTGTAAAAGATAATTTTGATGCTCCAGTAAAGCATACATACCAAGCTAAATTATCAACATATTTGCTGACCTTAATTAAATGTGTAAATTCATTGATTCTGAATGATCTTGTCAGTAATTTAAAGTAAACATTTTATATTTTTATAATCATGCTTTCCTCACTTTAAAGATAAAAATGTGTTTATTCAGGTAGCATTTGCTAAAAGGGCATTGAAAGATCCAAACATGAGAATGGCTGACATAGTGCATAAGATGTCAACATTACTGGGTGGTATGCTTTTTGTTTCCGACTTGGTTAAGATTATAAATAAAATAATACATTATTGATTAAGATTATAAATTAAGTAGTACATAATTGGTTATCCTCTTGGATTAGGTTAATATTCCCGCAACAGATTATTGGATTCCCCAATATTTATAACTTCTCTAGTTGTAGTTGGATGTTTCATTAGTCAAATTTATTGGAGAAAGAGATTTGTGCAACAAAAAACGCGGCAGCTAATCTTGATGAACATGCAGTTGTAAAATATCTTTCATATTTTAATTTCTATATGGACTTGTACGTTGAGATATTGTTTCTATGAATTGTTTCTACGGGTTCATGTTATTATTGTGTACACACCTAATCCTCCCTTTCCATTCCATCCTATTTTCTCTACAACTTCCCATCATAGGATAAGAAATTGAAGTGGCTCAGGTTGGTTGAAGATATTTGAGGTTTTCTTGGTTGTAACTCACCACTAGTAGTGTTTTATTCTTCACCTTGCATGTTAATTTTATATACTAGCATCATCAAGATTAGGTGATAAATTATTTAGCGTCTGAGGTGTTTCTGTCCATACAGGGTGATGAATGTAACACCATATAACCATAACAAGAAGTGTGAGAATGTATCGCTGCAGGATACAATGGTTGAAAACATCTTTGCAAGTACTTGTACTAATACTCCTTCAACCATGCAAGGATAGTAGTAACCCCTTCTTATAGAAGGAGACTACATCAGAGAGAGAATATTTGTTGTAACCTGTAATTCAATATATTGTAATGAAACCATGATGATGATTTTATTCTTCCTTGATCAAAACTTGTGATGAGATTCTTGAGTATCAAACTACATTCTTATTACACAAAAGGTGGTTGGATTTTAGCTTCCATCATTACAGCATTATAACATAGACAACTATGTGACCATGTTTGACAATTTGTTACATTGTGGGAATTAATAGATAATTTAGATGTTTATATTAATCTTTAGTATTTACTTTGTTTTTACTTGTATAATCATATATGTTTTTAGTGGACTAAGTACAGTACTATTAGAATACATAGGAAAGGAAAGGAAAAGAATGATCCAACAGTGATTATTGAATTACAAACAAATAACTGAAATTCTCCTCCAAGGGTTTCCCCATTATCATTAGCTACGGATTAACTACATAATTTCAGTAGCTAATCCACGACAACCAAAACTTGTTTGTTGAGCTTACAACAACAGTTGCTGAAACAACTGTTGTTATTTCCTCAACTTTCAACGACGGTTACTTTTAACAACCGTCGTCATTTCCTAGCTTTAAACAACGGTTGCTGCAACAACTGTCGTCGTTTCTCCGTCTTTCTCTCCTTTCCTTCTAGCCAATCAAGGATTATAAATCATAATTGATTTATTTTTGTTTGTCTCATTAATTTCAGCCTATGTTTAATGTCAGATCCCAACTCAATCCCCACACACATAATAAAATGTTAGGTGTGGGTAAGAAAGACCCAAAATTTAAAACACATTATATGTCTCACTTACTAAGTGAAGATGAGTAGCGTAACAAGAGAGGCTAATTCAAGCTAGAACAATTGCTCATGCAGATTGAGGTTGTGGAAAGAGTTCTCGGGTTCAATCCCCACTAAACACACATTAGGGAGCGGTGAGGAGCCTTAACTGTAACTAAGCCCTGAATAGAATTGCCCTTGGTAATAGGGGATACCTATGGTTAACACCAAAAATTACACCAAGTATTACACCGGTGTAAGTTACACCAAGTATTACATCGTTGATAACTACAAATTTAATGTGTTTTTTAGTAATCCAACCGTTGAATTATGTTTATTCATTATCGTGATTATTTTTGTTAAATTTGGTAAAATTTTAACATTAATAACTTGATAATCAAATGGTTAGTTTTTTTTCATATATTTCAAATGTATATATGACGTTAATCTTGAGACGTCTTAATGACATATAAAAAGATTCGGATTAATGTAAAATTTTATATATATGATCTATATAATAGTGACTTTCAATCCAACGGTAGATTATTTAATACAATGATCCATTAAAAAATTATTCATCGGTGTAATATTTGGTGTAATTTGATCTCTCATATATATATATATATATATATGAGGGTTTAACTTACACCGGTATAAGTTACACCAAGTATTACACTATTAATAACTTTAAATTACATGTGAATTTTATTGATCAAATCGTTGAATTATATAACTACTCATCATTGAGATTATTTGTCAAATTTCGTAAAATTTTAACACTAGTAATAATCAAATCATTCATATGTTCATATATTTCAAAAGTATATATAACGTTAATCTTGACATATCTCGATGTTAAATAATTTTAAATCAATGTAAAATTTTATAGATATGATCTATATGATATTAATTTTCAAAACGTGGATTTTGAAAAATAATTATTTATATAAAAATTATTCAATAGTGTAATATTTGGTATAACTTACACGGATATAAGTTGAATCATCCTCATATACATTAAAACCTCTATAAATTAATAATGTCGGGACCACGTAATTTTATTAATTTAAAGAGGTATTAATTAATCGATAAATTAATAAATAGATTTTTTCCGATTCAACGAACCTACATTATTCTTCATGAATAAAACATATACATTGTATTGACTAATTGAATGATGTTCATGTACAATGTGACTATTTAAACATATAATACATCCCCCTAAAAAATAAGTTCATTGTACTGTAGCACGTGGTACTAGTTAAAACTTAATTAATACAAGTTCATGTATGGTAAGGAAATATTTTGGATGCAGTAAGGAAAGTTAGAGATGAAATACAACTAGATTTAAATTTTAAGAAAAAACAAAAACAATAGAATCATATTTTACTAAGTTGTCATAGTTATATTTGTAATTTTATAGAATTATTAATTCATAATATTGAAGAAACCATAAATTAAGGGTCTTCCAGAAAATTATTATCTTATTAATTTATCGAAATTATTAATTTAGACGCTCAAATCACCAAGAAAAAATTATTATTTTAAAGAAATTATTAATTTATCGAATATTAATCTCACACACACGCACACAGAGGAACTTTTTCCCTCCCTTCATTTTTTCTGCAATAATTTTCCCGTTCATTATTTGGTGTCCCTCATCAAAATAAAGTTTTACGGGAACTTTTTCCCTCCCTTCATTTTTTCTGCAATAATTTTCCCGTTCATTATTTGGTGTTTGATTTTTCGCCCCTATATTGATTCCGGATGAATCTCTGGAATAGTTGTTCCACTGAGCCCGTTTCTACAATTCAAGATAAGAATAGTTATTATTGATTTAGAAATTTCTATTGGTTCAAATCTACAATTGATTAGTAGTATTAGATTAGAATAGATAAAGAAAAATATTAACAAAGTGCACGTTTTAAAGGTATTAGTTAAGATAAAAAAAAAGGTATTAGTTAAGAAATTTAAAATAAAAATATTTATAAAAATAACATTTTAAGTTTTAAATTATCAATATATTAATTATACCTTTTAATAAACAATATTTTTTTTTTCAATTTTTTAACTAATATGTTTAGGACTTGTAAGCAACATCCTTAGATGAATTAAATACGTTATCTTGTCTATATATGATTATCTTGCCCATTTCTAGATCCTTGCAACTTTAGCTAGATATATACTCTTTTCTCTTATCCCTTTCATTGGTTCCTCTTTTAATCAGCTGCATGCACCCTTAATTATTATACTGAAGAAATAAAGCACCACCAATAACTTACAAGAGATTTTTTTAATTGAGTGGAAGACAGACTTGGCAGAAAATAAATAAATAAAAAAAAGTAAAATGGAATAGATGACGTCGATCGTGTTTGGTCAGGAGAATACATGAAGGATGTTTGTTTCCTTTGTGCAGGCAGGGGAGCAAATAAGAATTCATACAGTAAACATTTAAAATGTATATTCTATATACTATGTTGGATGTTAAGAGACAATAAGAAACTCAACTTATCTATTTCTGATAAGTTATCAAAATTCTTAAAGGTGATACCATTTTTACTTTTTTATTTTTATTTAAATCACAAGTATCATTTATAAGAGACAATTAATCTTGTTTAAATTAAGAATATTTATATTATGGTGGAGCTAATTTTTTAAATAGAATTTTTTTATACACAAAATATGAACTCAAGAGAATTGTACGTACCACGTAAATCAACCATCCATTAATTTATATCTTAGCTTTATCAAAGTAAGGAATGTATTTTTTGAAAAATAAGTGTGGAGTTAAAATAAATATAAAATCTATGATAAAATATACACACGCAATTGTTAACAGATCAGTGTTCTTATTAGTTCACCGAAAACAATGTGCGGGTGAGTCATATTCTCATAATACATTCACTTCATGTAGTTTAATCATAACCTTGGGTATTGCATCCATAGAAATAAAGGCAACGCTTATGGCTAGAAATTTATTTAGTTGATGAACACGAATATGATAAACCTTACAGCTTTTTTCTATGATGCAACTAGACTTAAAACAATGTACATCTATATATAGTTAAACTCAGGAAAAAAAGTCCATTATCTACTGCATATGCTATGAGAGATTCCACTGATAGTGGAATGCAAACCAAAGTCCACTATAAATTTTTCTGCAATGATTAAAGCATCTTTATTATTGTTATTTGGGGTATAACTTATGCCCCACAGAGGTTTGATTAGGGGGCTCCATACTGCAGCGTGGTCAAAAGATAGCCCTGTAAATGAATTTCAATTCCATAAAAAGAAAAAATATTTTATATTATTTCGAGAGATACTTTTAATAATGTAGTAATTTTTTATATTTAATTTAATTGATAATTTTTTAGATACAATAATGTATTAATGTTTGTCCTTATTAAATGCCACATGAACTCATGAAGGAATATAATACTACCAGATCATTGAATAAGAAATAATATATGTTAGTACAAGTGAAAAGGGTTCAGTTCCCCTTTTGGATTTGATTTTTGAATATATATATATATATATATATATATATATATATATATTCTATTGGGATGTATTTGTATCGAGATTTTAGGAAGAAAATAAAATACAATTTTTAATTTTTAAATTAAGAGAGTTATATAATATTTATAAAAATAAACAAAGATTAGAATACTAAATTTATCTTAATTTTTTAATTTTTAAAAAATAATAAAAATAGAAAATAATAACTTGAAATAAAAAATGTGTCCTTCATTTTCATTCTCTCTAAAATCTCCAATTAAGCAAAGGAGAAGGCTACATAGGGTGTAATTAAGTTGAGGGAGGCTCCCCTTCCCCAAATTTTTTAGGAATTACGTACATGTAATGTTATATTATTGTTAAATATGGGCACATCAAGTTAATTATCATTTTCAGATATATACCATGCTTGTGGAGATATATTATTCCTATAATGTTTTATAAAATACATTTTTATTTTTTCATCATACCATCCTTCACATTTTATATTTCTCTATTCTATTTTTATCTTATTAATTTTTATTTCTTAATCATGTTGAAGATTTTTGTCTACCATTTTTTATACTGATATAATTTTTGTTGAAAATTTATTTAGATTTAAAACAAAGAGGATTTCTTTCGTAGAAAGTATTAGAATTATGTTTTCCCTCTTAGCTACGAATTAGCTACAGAATTTCTGCACATGAACCATCCTTGATTTCTAGACATACAACGACGGTTCCAACTTTAACCGTCATTGTTTTTTACTTATAATGACGGTTCCTGTTTGAACCGTCGTTATTTCCTGAACATACAACGACAGTTCTAGCTTTAATCGTCGTTATTTCTAACTTATAACGATGGTTGATAGACATCGTTGAAAACCCACTTTTTAACGACGTCTGGATCAATGACGGGTCAACAACCGTCGTTAAAAATTTTTTTAACCGTCGTTAAAAGCTTAGTTTGCAGTAATGATTATAATTTATTGTAGAATTATCATTTCTCTCACTTTAATGTATTATAAGTTGGAGTATCCCTTGTACTCTAATAAATTTATTTTCGCTATTAAAAAAATCATTTCTCTCCCTTACGAGACGAAGGAGAGGGAAATGAGAAGATAGATCACCACTAAGGATTGGAACATGGGTACTCTTGACACAATGTATATCCACAACTTACTACTAAGTTACTAGCTAGTTACCACTCAATTTATAATGCTTTGGCGGGGTGTGTGCATGTGCGAATGCATATATAATCTTTTTAGTTTTTAGAGGATATTTTCATATAAGCTTCGGCATCACGAATTAAATTCTGTAGGTAACGAATCATAAATTATTTAATTTGGAATATTTAGAGGAATTAGATTATCCATAACGTTCAAGTTTATTAGTCACTATAATATCAGGTCAATGAAGTCATTTTGACAAGTGTATAAGGGTCGAGTAACCCTTGTATTTAAAATTTAATAAAAACTTTGTTGCTGATAAAAAAATTATAACAAAAAGTACACTAAGATCAAATCTAATGGTAAAGATTTGAGTAATTTACATAAGATTTTAGGTTTAAATTTTATTATTGGCAATGGAGACTCTAACAGTGAGGAGTGAGGTGTGTCATCTCTAGTCTGGATAACGTGCTATGAGGAAGCTCGAAGTAGATACGTGGGGATTCAAACATTATAAACTACATATTTCAAGTTTTCTAAGGTTATTTTTATTCCAGCATCCATTTTTTTTACTATTCACATATATTAAATGGGTCCCACCATTACATATCATTAAATTATTATTAAACATCTCTCGTCTCCATTGTAGTACCTAACTTTTTCACTATTTACATATTTTAAATGGGTCTACCATGCATTACACACCACCCATTATTTATATACCTCACTTTTTTACACATCACCCGAGTTTGTGAACAAAGATGGATCACTAAACATTGGGTCATTTGGTGCTTATCCTTCACGCTTAAATAAGCACCAAACTTAATACTCCTTTATTGCTGGGCAAAACTTAAGCCTTGTACTATTGTGTAAAAAAAACGATTTTAAGCACCGCGAAGCTTGTGCTCTATAACAAGCCACAAAACACTAGTTGAATAAACCACCATTTTGGTCCTCAAACTATCACTCTCTCTCCTAGTTAGTCCCTAAAGTAACAAAAACAAAAAGTTAGTCCCCAAAGTATCTCCCTATCCTTCACGTTAGTCCCTGTCGTCCATGAGGTCCGTTAGTGAGACGTTTTCTGCCTGCGTGGGACGTTATCTGCCAGCTGTCCCTTCTCCTCTCTCCTACGTGGATGAATTCAGTAATTCTCCCCCCCCCCCCAAAAAAAAATACTTCAATTTCGTCCCTGAAACATTTTCCCCAAAGCTGAGACACTAAATCCAGCACATTTTCCCCAAAGCTAAGACACTAAATCTAGCACACTAAATCCAACATACTCTGAGACATTCTTATCATCTCTTACAAATTTTCCTCCATGATGGAGAATCAAAGTCAAGAAGAACTCTGGTTCCGGCTCCATCTATTCCTAAAAACAACAACAACAAAATAAACATTACCAACTACACACACCCACACCGCACCAACTTTTATTGTTAACTGTAAGTGACAAAAAGGAAAACCAACACACTAGGGGCAGAGACCACACACGCACGTAAAAATGCATGCAATGGTCATTAAAAAATGAAATATTTGGAGCATGGTGGATGTTAAAAGTCACATAAACGGCATAAATGAGGCTACATTCTTCAAAGGGGGACCACAGAAAACAAAATAAAATACATGTCAACCACAAACACACATGTTCAGACAACATTAAGGTAGTGTTTGGTAGACATTTCAGAATGGAACAGAACGGGACATATGAGTTCTGTTCCTGTTTGTTGAAATTAAAAGGGAGAACAAAACGGGACACATGATTAAAATAGTGGAACACTTTTGTTCCCTAAAAAAAGGTGGAACCAACTGGAACGGAACATGAAATTTTATTAAACATTATTTAATGACAAAATTACCACTCCTTATCTTTATAACTCTTTCACTGCCCACCTAACTAAAAAACAAAACCCTTGCCGCAATCCTTTTTCGCCCGCACTGTTCGCTGCTCCTTTTTCACTCCCTGCACTGTTCGCGGCTCTCGTTTCATACAAGGACAAAGCATTTTTTTCTCCTTTTCTTTGCTATTTACATCATTTGATCATTTGAATTACTGTTCTTTTCCCCATTCAAAAAAAAGGATGATGGACCATTCAAATCAACGTTGATATATATATATATATATATATATATATATATATCAACAAGTAATTTAGTGTTTTTTAGTAAATTTGGTTTGTGTGGCTATTGGATTTATAGTCTAATTTTATTTTGGTTTTTCAGTTAGGCCTTGAATGGAACATTTTCGTGTTTTTTATATAGTAATAACAATATATTTAAGTTAATTATATTTTATAAATTATATTTTATCAAATATTTCATATTTACATATTTAGAAAATAATTATAAAATATTTTATAAAATATAAATAATAATATATTAATAACTTTTAAGAATATTATATAATAATAGTCATAAAATAGTAAATGTGAAAAAATGTTCTATTCTGTTCAGTTTAGTTTTTTATACTCAAACAAACATTAAACAGGATAGGGATATATATGTAATTAAACATGGTGTTCTGTTCTGTTCAACAGCACTAAACACAGAATAGAACACATGGTTTCGTTCTGTTCTGTTGTTACCAAACATGGTTATAAATACATTATTGTTCTGTTCCATTCCATTCTGTTCCGTTCTGTCCCGTTCCACTACCAAACGCTACCTAAAGGTTCTTAAATAACAAATACCTCAAGTAAACAACTTTCACAACTTGTAACCTTCTTCAATGGAACAGGATCAAGGATACACAGTGTGGTCCACCAAGAGGAAATTTCCTTCTTCTCCTTGCTGTAACTTCTTACAAATTGTGATTAAAGGTAACTTACGGTGTGGGTTAAATAAATCAGTCCTAAACCATGTATGGGTTGGGTTTTGGCGCCAATATTCCCTTAATGGATGGAAGGTACAACAGGGACGGGTTTGCTTGGCAATACTTTCACTATGCCAAAAGAGAGTTTTTACCACGCCAAATTCATCTCGGTTACAATAAAGAACCGGGATAAAAGAGAGAAATACAGTTAATTACTGCGGTTCCGAAATTGAACCGCGATAATCCTTTTAAAATCATGATTTTTATAATTTTTTATAAAATTTTACAAGTAATTAACGCGGTTCCGAAATTAAACCGTGATAAATAAGTTGGCGTTGACCATTAGTCCGGTTCCTTTGCGGAACCGCGTTCTTTGGGGAGGGGGAACAAATTAGGGTCACATTTTTTTTTGTTTTCAGGTTCCCTTCGCCCCCCTCATCGTTCTCTTCTCTTCACCTCGGTCCTCCTCCGTCGTGGTCTCCTCCCTCTTAGGCCACAATTTTTTCTGTTTTTGTTTTCCCTTTGTGTCACCTCATAGTTCTCTCCTCTCCCCTCGCGTGCTCCTCCTCCGCCTCAGTCAAGTTTCCCCTTCAGCCACCGCCGCCTCCTCGTCCTCCGGTGGTGCAATCAGCTCGATGCTTCCATGAAGCGCAAGCCCATCACTGGTGCGTAACTAGTTCCTCATTCATTTCACTCATAATGATTGTAATTTGACTGTGTTTTGGTTTTAATTTGATTGGGTTTGGAATTTAATTGTGTTCTGGTTTAAATTTAATTTTATTTGAAAAAAATCTTTGAACTCGCGCTTAAGAGCATAGGGATCGGAATATGGAATGGGTTTTTAGTTTTGAAATGAAAGGTTATAGAAGGGTTTTTTTAAGGCTCAATGGTACCTGGAGTCATGAATTAGCGTTATCATTCTGAATGGAGTTCCTATGGAAGGGCACTCCAGCAAAGCACTCTCAAGGCATGGGCAGGGAAGGAGGAAAACATTCCCAAGGCTCAGGCTGCATTGCTCACTAGGTGCAAGGCAAACTCACAAGCAACTCTTGGAACTTACAAAGGTGATGCTAACTTTGTTGAGGGTGCCTCTGAGTCTCTCCATATCTAGGACTACAAATACTAATTATGTTGAGAGGCTTGAGCTTCTTCTGATTGTTCTTGTTTTGGAGTTGTTTGCATTGTTAGCATCAAGGCTATGGTGTTGTTTTGTAGGTTTATAGTCACTTTTTTGCTTCCCATTCTTGTTTTGAAGTGTGTTGTGGTCTCTGACATTAAGCTTTTTGACTTTTTAAGTGTTCACAAAATTATTGAACCAAGAAATCTTTGGATGGAAGTAATGGAAGGTTTCCTTGATATTGTTTTCCTATATTTATTTTCTACGCTTGTGTTTGTTTCTTATGTTTTGGGGAAAGGAGAATGGTAACATCTGTAAATTTTTTAAATTTGAGTAGCTTGAAAAGCATTGTTTGCATGGACCAGCAAACAAGAAGTCTGGACCACTTATCTCTGGAACAACTTACTGTATTTCCTCTTGCAACATCATGATAATGCTGAACAGTATAAACAAGAGCTAAGTGGTTCTCTTTGACTTCATTATGTTTGGTGTTTTCAAGTCAAGTTGCGGTACTCTTTGCCTTTTCTCTGTCCATGACATGTGTCAATCCATGTCGACATACTTACTTTACTTTCTTATATTTATAGGACCCTAGAGAAAAATAGATACACACAACACAATACTATTGTTTCTCATTATTTGGTTTGCAACTGTTATGTTTAGATGGACTGATGGGATAGGATGGGATGGGAAGGGAATGTATTGTTTGGATATTTTATAATTGAATGAAATAAAATCATTTTTATATATATCATTTGGAAAATACACTTGTTTTAGAAATATTAATGCTTCAGCAAGTTATATAATGTATGCACTCCAATTTGAATGCTTCTTACGACATCATGGCTTGAACCAAATAGTAATTCGTGGTTTGGGCACTAAAGTAGTAAGGTGCAAAAAAAATAGATTCATTGATGTGCCTGATCAAGTGTGTTGTGAAAACTTGCATGTTTAGGCTTGGATTAGCAAAGTGTGTGGCACACAGCACACTAATATAACTGGCTGAGCATTTTCCTGTAAAATTGGACATGATAGAAAAATACCTTTCACCTGGATATATAGATTGTATGATTCTGCATTATATCATTTATATGTCACCAGTACCACATATTGAAACTTTTACACTCTTAGTGTATTTGAAACATCTATAAACTATATTAATTCAGGTTATAATTATGCCAACCAATCCATAAACTTTTACACTCTTCGTCTGAAAATCCTGCTGGCCGTCTTACTTAGCAATTCTGTTTGTTGTTGTTGTGATAATTATTGACGCTTGTTTTACAGCTAGTAGAGGCATATATCACCGAGATTTGAAGGTTTATCAACTTCCTTAATCTTCTTTTCCCCCCTGTAATTTAATTAATATATATATTGTTAGTTGCAAACATGGATCAATTATTTAATTTAATTTCTTAATTTCTTATATGGAAATTTAATTAATCTTGATTGCAGCCTTGATGAATTACAAGTGAACTACAACAATGACCGTTCAAGGTGATTCAGTCATTTATTGTCTCTGTTTTTGTATACTTCTTAATCTGTTTTTTATCATCTTATCACATTTTTGTTGACTTTATTCTTCATCTTTCATTCACAGGGACTTCACAAACCCGAATCTGCCTACAGAACAGAAAGGCAAACCTTCACAGGTAAGTTCTGTTTGGTTTTTCATTTATCTAATTTATAAATCAAATGTTCTTGTTGATCTTTGTGAAGTGCATTCTGACATGTATACTTTTTTTCTTTCATCTTCTGTGAAACAACCACCGTGTTTTTCTTTGATGGATGTGCCATTATTGTTGGACTGGATCTTGCAGGTTTGTACATCTAAAATCTTTCATGCATATATATTTTAATTTGAATGACTAATTCTATGGTGATTGATTTGGTTAATGGCTTGACGAAAGAGGTTGCAGAGGATTTGCTGGTTGAGGTGGTGCTGACAAAGCTAAGGCAGTTGTTGTGGTGGGTGCCCTAAAGGTGAAGAGTGGCACCTCTGCTGGGATCAAATGGATCAAGAATCAGTACCTGAAAAGGACCTCATCCAAGTGAAACTCACTCACCATCTCATTAATGGTTTTGGTAAATACACATTGCTCCAGTACCTGAAAAGGATCTCATCCAAGTGAAACTCACTCACCATCTCATTAATGGTTTTGATAAATACACATTGCTCCAGTAGAGTGTTTTGTCTGTGTCATAGTGATTCTTATGCTTTGTTTTTTCCAGTTTCGAGTAGAACAATTCAAAATAGTTTCGAGTAGAAAGGTACCTGGTATTCTTATGCTTTCCCTCAACATGTATTTCCAGAATCCAAACTTGGTTTACGGCAATACCTTTTTTGGAGCTGGCTCGATCTGATATAGTAACATTAACAATGGTTGCTCGCAGACAAATACCGCACTGAGTTTGCACCAGGAGAATAGGCTAAAGCAGGTGAAACAATAAGAAATGGTTCATGTAAGCTAATTTCCTTTCTCTCTTCTTTCTTATTCATAAATACCGCTTATGTTGAATTTGCAGTAATGATTTTAGTGATATCTTTTAATGCAGGTAAAGGTTCTTGGAAAACAGGTATGGACCTCTGAGTCTCCATAAGATCACATTTCAATTTTTAGCCTCTTATTTTTTTTTTAGTCCCTTAATAGAGAAAGAATCATTTTATCATACTGTAATAGAACACTTACTTTAAGCAATATGCATATAGATATAGTTACTCAGTGAGAGGAGTGTAATGTTGTGTGTACTTAGAAATAATAAAGATTGACAGAATCAGAGTTTGTTTTAAGGGTGTGGTGGCTTGGCTACTGTATCAAATACACACTTATAGAGAGAAGGTTGCAAGTTCAGAGGTAGAAGCAACAATAATCAGCAACTATTTACAAGCTATGTACTTCTAAGAGTAGGTAAAAAGAAACTGAACCTTAATTTGGTATTGGACACCTTTTCACAACTTCTGCAATCAATTTGATTCCTCTCAGTGACCAAATACATTTGGAGGAATTTGTAAATCTTAATTCTTTCAAATTCCATTTTCAAACCATTTCCGACTAAAATGTATATTAAATACCATGGGCAGGCCATGGGTCATATAGATAAATTTTATTTAGAACTTAGGATTCAAGGATTGGATGAAATGAATTAAGAATTTGTTGTGGACCTGACCTACTTTCCCACTTAATGTGATAATGGAATTTATAACTTGTTTCTGCTCTCTCTCTCTGACTGATTCAGGTTGTTGTCTGCTTGTGTTTCTCTCCCTGGCTCTCTATGATACCTAAATAGATAATAATTTCCTAAAATGGATAGCCTTCATTTTTTATGCAGTGTGACAATGATAAAGGTTTTGGATGCAAGTGGGCCTCCTGGACTTTCAAGTTTGCTCACTGCAGCAGCATCAGGAACAATGTTAACTACTGCTATTTCAGCGCTAAGCTTTTCTCCAGATGGAGAGGTACCTACCAATTGTTGATAGATATCTTGACTGCTTGTTGTTTCTTGATATGATCTAGTTGGTAGGTTTTGGATTAGCTAACTAAATAATTATTATGTATCAAAATTTGGTGTTATTCAGAGTCTTAATTACATTAGGCAAACTATATACTAAGAGATATGGGCTTTTGCTGGCTTCAAACCATACATTACCAATTAATGTGCTGTTATTGACAATGATATTGTAAATAGTAAAATCAGTTTTAGAAAATACTTGACTACTCAAAACGAAGGAAGCTTAATGGGAATCCTCACAACATACTTCCTGACAGCCTTTCAGCTTCCACGTGTTCTTACTCACTATATTTTGTATGATTTAATGTTTTAACTTAAGCTTTCCATTTAGGTTTCTCATGCTTGATTGGACAAATTTAAACCAGATTGAAATGGAAGATATGTTAGCTTACTAAGAGATATACTGATTTTTACAAAACAAGATACAAAACTAAGAGATATTAGTAAGCTAACATATATGCCATTTCCATTTAAAGTTCTGGTTAGAGTTATTTTTATTTTCTGGTCACCACTCATAATAATTGTATCAACAGAACTCCTTACAGTTATGTGCATCTCCCCATTTTATGCCAAACTTGAAGGTTTTTCTTGCAACATAAACCCTAAACCAACGTTGGTTTAGTGCAATTTAAGTAATGCTTTTACTTCCGATAATTTTACTCGTTAGTTCGGATTTTTAATAAAACACCTATGCATTAACTGCCGAATAGCTAGGATATTTTGTAGCTACTCTGTAGCGGATTCATAGCTAAAGAAACGTGCTTTTACATTAATGAACACAACCTTTTCTACCGCGGTTCCGGAAAACAACCGCGGTAAGAAAGGTAAAAGACTACCGCGGTTCTGAAAAACAACCACAATAAATTCTTTTTATCCCACTACGCTACACCGCGGTTATAACCGCGGTAAAAGGCCGTTCGGAACCACGATAAAATGTCTTTTTTGGCATAGTGTTTGGGGATGAACGTGCAAGGTTTTGTGTCTTAGATTTGGGAAATTAGGTCAGGGACGAATTTGAAGTGTTTTTTTTTTGGGGTGGGTGGGGGGAGAAGTACTGTATTAAGCCACGTAGGAGAGAGGAGAAGGGACAGGTGGCAGAAAACATCCTACGTTGGCACAAAACGTCCCACTAACGGACCTCATAAACGGCAGAGACTAACGTGAAGGATGGGGAGATACTTCGGGGACTAACTTTTTGTTTTCGTTACTTTAGGGACTAACTAGGAGAGAGAGTGATATTTCGAGGACCAAAATGGTGGTTTATTCAACACTAGTTTTAGCTACATGCCTACATCGTTGTATAGCTCAAGTTATTATTTCAATTACGCTTTTATATATCATACTTTTGTAATATAACAGTTAAGTTCACAAAATCACTATAAATCTACTACAAATAATCTTTCAAACGGAACTAGTCTCACTAAAAAATTAAAGGATTTTTGTAATTCAAGTTAGACGCATTCAGATTTCAAAGTCAATTGTCTTATATCAAGCGACATGACATAACTACCATTTACTGAACACTGGAAACTTTGTTGAAACATTTCCCTCATGCCCACAATTAAATCTCGAAGGCTCAAAAAATAATTTTCTTTGACTCATGGACCATGTTACAAATAACTAAAACATACACACCTGCTGCACTGTTTTTCATCTTAGCCGTTGAATATAAAAATATTAAATCTTATATATGGTTTCATTACACTTGTGTATAACTATACAGGTTTTTAACTTGCGTAGCTTAGAATCCACCTATAAATACATTTAATTTTATAAGTTTGTTTATTTATTATTTAATATATTGTTATTTGTTAATAAATTTCATAAATTTGAATATAAATTTATATATTTTAATATATACCCGTTTAATCAGTGATTCATTGGTTTGACCATTGACCCAATGATCAAGTACCCCGACCAAATCAATGACCAGTTTATTTTTATAATATTGGTTCATTATGAAAAAGATGGGAGATATAGTAAAAATGGGTGAAAAAAACCAAAAAATGTCAAAAAATGGATGATTCAGATTTCAGACTCAAACCCGAATCTTGAGTCCATTGAGACTTCATCATCACCGGCTTCTCTTTCTTTTTCTCTTTCTCTTCCCTTCACTTTTCTTCCACTCCTCTTTCACATTTTTACTTCTCTAACCCTATTAAAACTTTTTTCCTTCGAATTTTTTTCTTGAACCAAACAATAGAAAATTATAGCCTATTTGTTTACATTTTTTTAAAATTATTTTTTTTTTCTAAAAACAGGAAATTGAAAAATTTATTAATTTGATAGACAATTTTAAAAATAGTTTTGTAAGTGTGATTATTTTTAGTTTTTTAAAAATTAAAATTTTGAAACTAATTTTAGATGTTTTGGAGAATAATTTTTTTTGTGTTGGAAATGTTGTAATAAATAATTTTATTTATAAAAAACAATTTTAAAAACAATTTTTAAAAACTAAAAAATAAATATGAATCAAACTCACTATTAGTTTTTTTTTCTCATTCTCTTTTTTTCTTTTTAATTTCCTCCATTTTCTCTCATACTAATGAAGAGTTAGTGTGAGATTGACTTTATTCTTCTCATTGTGAAAATGTATCAATTATTTTTTATTTTACTTTTCATCCAAAATCACATAATTATTTCATAATAGCTCCCTACTGAATGACTTGTTTTTCGCGGTCAAGATGTATGAGTAAATTTCTTCCCTTAGAATCATAATTATTTCATCTACAAAAGTCTTACATAATTGATAAATAGTTGGGAGATGATAATATATCCACTTTAATGATCTCTTCAGTTGAAAAGGAATTAGCTTTTGGCTGTTGGATGGGAGATAACATTAGTTCGTACACCAAAAGAATCATACCTATTCTATCCTATATGACATGATCAATAAATAAAAATATTCTAATGCCCCGCGCGCCTTTATCATATTCCATAGATCACATTACATAGATATATGTAGAATTCACTTTTAAGATGTTTTGGTGGTGAAATATTAGACACGTGAAACTTAAAATTCTAAATAGATGGAAGTTTGAGTCTTCTTCAAAACATAATATTTAGATCTCTTAATAAAATGGAATAAGTTAGGCAAAGAATCACAAAGATCTTGTTTGGTTTTTGTTTTTAAAAACCGCTTTTAGTTTTTAGAAATAGAAAAAAAAAACTATATCTGGGTAGCTATTTTTCTATTAACTATTTTGAAAATTATCAATTTTAAAAACCAGAAAAAAAATCTAAAGATGTTTTCAATTTTTATATTCAATTTTCATTCTAAAGATGTATTGTTGCAATAAATGAAATACAACATATATATAAAACAAATTTACAAAGTAATTTTCAAAACAATTTTTAAATAAAAAAAGTGTTTCAAACAAACTCTTAATTTTTCCTTTTTCAAAAGCTAAAAACAAATTTAAAAAACAAAAATCAAACATCACCTAAATTTTGTGATATTCTCTCTCTATTGATCAATAAGAAGCCTATTTTGAAATCACTGGCCATACACACTCGAATATATACTTCAATAGTAATTCACACACATATATAAATGAGTTTAATAAATATGTATTGATAGTTAGATTTTCTTCAAAATAATGTGTTGTCATCTCATTTAAATAATCAAGTAATATCATATATATATATATATAAAATGTGGTTGTATTCATTAATGATAATATATTATTGAATAACATTAATTGTATATATCTATTAAATCATATATAATTTGATATAATAAAAACTTTTGATATCCCTACCTATAAACTAAGGAATAAAGTACATTACACAATCTATTTTAGGGATTAGTGATTTACTTAGGATCCATTTGTTTTACGGTTGAAGAAAAGATCACTGGTTTGCGTGTGCCCATTGAAAAGGGGTTCCATGTATAGGTCGCTTTTAAAAGTGCAACTGCCGGCAGGCGGTGGAACACATATGAACTTTTGACTAAACAAAGAAAGGATCAACTTTGGTTAAACAAATGCAGAAGGAAAAAGAACATACCGTACGAATAGAAAATGCAAAATAAAAATGTTTGCCACAACACAAATATTCGTTAAGAAATTACCAAACTTACGGATATTGGTTATTATATTATTTAAAGAAAGAAGCTTCCGGTTAAATAATAACATCTAATAACTTGTTTGGAAACACGCTTCTATAATAGATAACATAACTCATAACATAATTTCAAATAATTAAAAAGAAATCACTTTTATTTAATATATATTAATTATACTTGTGTATGATTCATTTTTGCTCGTTCATTTTAAAATTAATTTTATCAAATTATAAATTAAATAGACGTTAAATTAATTTAACTAATATCAATTAATTCGAAATTTATGGACTTTGTCTTCCCTTAATACAACTCTATATTAAAACTTGAATTCGAGCTGTAATTAAACTGGTTAATTTTTGTATATATATTGATTCACGCTTTGTGGTTAAATAATAATAATACTTTGTGATTATCTTACTATGTCTTTTAATTTTTCTCTTTTTAGAATCTGGAGTACTGTTTTATTTCGTATAAATTAAGTTTTTAAAAACTTTTGGGTGAGTTATATATGTACGTCATCAGAACTTCAACACTATGTTCATTAGGAAAACGTTCTCATAAATCATTTTAAAAGTTAGTAAAATGAGAAATTTAAAATGAACTGATTAAATCAAATAACAAATCAAATGAGAAGCAGATCGAGTATCGTGGTCTCTTAATATGTAAAATTGATTCTAAAAATTAATGGTGGATACTAATATATCTTTTATTATACACGCTGGATGGATACATCTTTTATTATACACGCTGGATAGAAAGGATTTAAAATAATTTTACACTATTCAAATACAAAATCAACCGGGCTAAAAATTGATCGTGTAAACCTACGCTATGCGGAGCTAAATGCGCGTGTTGCACTGTAGTAGGATATTCCATATTTCTATTTCGGGATTTTACTCTCTTAAACTGAGGGACTTGAAGATAAATTACAAGAATAAACTTTAATTGAAAAATTAGACTTTTATAATTGTAAGAGTAAATTAGTAAGTAGGTCTCTGACTTTTTTAGAATTATCTAATTTAGCTGCTAAGAAATAGAAAATTCTAATATAGTCCCTTACTTCTTGCTTTTTCTTTCACCATAGTTCAACTATGTGTTTCAATTCTCGTTAATTTTTTTACGACATGTCACGTTTAGTAACACTTTGTCACACTATTTATCACTAAGGAGCACAAAAATGATGTGGTTTTGTCAAATTTATAGCTTGAAAGTCTTCAACTCCAACAGTCGTATGTTTCCCTATTCTCCTTTTTTTCTCTCTTCTCCCCCTTCTTCATTGGAAGGTCTCAACCCCAATGACATTATTTTTGTGCCCCAATGGCAAATAGTGTGACACAGTGTCACGAAATGCGACATGTCATAAAAAAATTAACAGAAAACACACGGTTGGACTATAGTGACAGAACAAGGAAGAAGTTGGAACTATATTGAGATTTTTTATTTCTTATGGACTAAACTACAGGGTAATTTTAGGATAGACCCTCTAAGTTTGGGTCTGCCGTAGACCCATACACTTTATTACTATAAAAAGTAAATCTAAATTAATAAAATATATTATTAAATTTTTTAATATTAAATTTATACTATTTATGGTAAAGGTCTACCGTAGACCCAAAATATATGGGTCCGTCCTAAAATTTCCCCTAAACTACATCACCCTAAAAAAATCAGGGACTGATTTGCTAGTTTACTCTAATTGTAATGATATATATATATATAGTATAATTTTGTTAGGGCTAAATTATGTTATTGGTCCCCCAAAATATCCCGATTTTCTCTCATTTGGTCCCCTAAAAATTTTTTTCCCAAGTGGTCCCCCAAAAAATTTTTTTCATTCCCATTTGGTCCCTCTTTTAGTGCACCATTTATTATCTCTATTAAATGCTTGCATGACAACTTAGCTGGACAAAATAATCATACATGACATTCATATGTGTCTTTTTATGTGTCTTACATGATAAAATAAACATATAGGTGGTGAATCAACGCCTTTTTGTGAGTCATATTAATGAACTCTATAATTATTTTTTTCATGAAAGGTGGTGACGAAGGTGGTGATATAAGTCATGTAGGACACAAAAGATGACACATATGCATACCATGTATGATTATTTTGTACAGCTAAGCTGCCATGCAAGCATTTAACGGAGATAATAAATGGTGCACTAACAGAGGGACCAAATGAAAATAAAAAAAAAAATTGAGGGACCACTTGGAAAAAAAATTTTGGAGGACCAAATGAAAAAATCGGGGTATTTTGGGACAAAAAGATAATTTAACCTTTTGTTAAACTTTTAACCGTTACTTTTTTTTATATCAAATATCATTTCATAATTTAATTTTTGATGTGCACTCTTTAATTTATTTTAGAGGAATTAAATTATTCTATTCGGATTTCGTTATCCATGAGCATTACTTTTGTTCCACCTTACTTACATGGCTTGCACGTTCATGCACCACCAGATACCCTTTAAATATGATAGTGTTTCTTTAACTACCTCTTGTCTTTTTATCGGTGATTTTTAAATAAGGAAAATGCTAATAAGTAATTAAGAATAGAATTAAGGAATCAAAATTAGAAAATATTTATTGGATGATATAGTATTTAAAGTGTGTTAATTTGTTTTAAGGTACCTAAAAATATTTATAGAAAAGTAAACTTGAGAATATGATTTTGCCATATTTAATTCCCAGAAAAATTATTTAAGAAAAAACATTCTCGGGTATTATTGATTCTAAAGAATGTATTTTACCCATGTTTTACTCATTCTTTAAAGAAACCACACATGTCTTTGTATATCAAATTAATCTAAACATGTCACTATGTCACACATGTTATAAAATAATTTGAAATACTTCTAACAATAAAATGTTAATGTAGCTGATCATGCAATGTATCCAAATCAAAATTATATTGAACTGGATCATGCATTATTCCACTTACTAATTTAAGTATGTAAGAAATATTTCATAAATAAATTCTATATCTCTTAAATAAATACATATGAATCCACATATATATATCAAATATATTTTTTCATTTAATTTCTCTAACAACTATAATAATAATAACAGTGATAATAATGATCAGTGATTGAAAATGATAGAATATAATTAATGTATCACACATATTTCTCATGATAAAAGAAATATGAATATCTAAAAATTCAACACATCTTAAATATTCATTTTTAATAAATTAAAAGATAAAAATCACATGAATAAATTTTCTATTTCATCATTCTTCATATATGTTCAATTTGTAGGCCAAAATATAGTTTCATATTTGAAAATATTATAAAAAATCTATATACCCGATCGATAGGTAGAGACATAATTTTGTACCCAAACATATATTTCAATTTAATTACATTCTGAATGCGGGTTGACACAAATAATTAAGAATTTGGAGGAAAAATCTTTGTCTCCCTATATATGGACATGAATTCGAACCTCTTGAAGCAATAAAAAAAATCCACTTAATGGGCATCCTTCCCCAGGGAGATAATTCCCGGGCTCCTAGAAGCTAGTGAGTAGCTGTGGCTAGATAAAATTGTTTGCAGTTTAGACCTATCCACTAATCCTCTAGGTTAGGCCTGTGCTAGTCTTCCCAACACATGCCGGTCTGCTAGGTGTGTTAACGTTTTGATTTGAATCAATTTTAAAAAATCATCTGATTCAATCATTACAATTTTATAATTAATTTATTTCAACATCCAATCAATTTTGATTTCCCCCCCCCCCCTTTAAATGTACAATTTTATAATTAATTTATTTCAACATCCAATCGATTTTGATTTCCCCCCCTTTTAAATTACATTTTCAATGTGGATTGACACAAATAGTTAAGGATTTTGAGGAAAAATTTTCATCTCCCTATGGACATGGGTTCGAACCCCTTAAAGCAATAAAAAAAATCCACTTGCTGGTAGGGGTGTTCATGAGGCGGGTTAGGACGGATTTTGCTTGTCCCTAACCGGCCCTAATTTTTTATCGAGCCAATTCTATGGACCCAAACTCATCCATAGACCCGGAGAGACGCGATGATGTATGGGTCCAAGTAAGATCGAGTTTGAATAAGACAGGACCGGGTTAACCCGATATATAAGCTAAATATAATCATGAAATAATCATATAACAATGTTCAAAAGAAAATAGTTCATATAGTTAGTAAATATATTATTACATACAATAGAATTCCTCTTAATGTATGCAATATTTTTAATATTTTTTAAAGTTTTGGACATTACTAAAACAAGAATAATATTATATCACTATATAACTTTATCTATAGAATGTATTTTTAAAGGTAGATAGAGGAAACTTAAATTAAAAAACCCTATTTAAAAGGAAAAAATAAGATTAGAACTTTATACCATATAAAATTATAAGTAATAAATATTATATCTATATATAAAGGATGAGCCGGGTAACTTGAAGGTTAAACCGAACCCGTCATCAACCCGATCGATGTCGAGTCAACAAATAAGACTCAGTAAGACTCGATTTGGTTTTATTCTTTCTTGTAGGACAGGACAAAACCCGCACCCGAAGATAACGGGTTTGGACGGGTCAAAGGGACAGACTGGGATAATGGTTGGTGTACCGCAACCCTTTTTTTTACCCTTTTTTTTCTTTTCGCACCTCTTTTTAAACTGTTTTTTACCTTTTTCTTTTATTTTAAAAAATAATTTTTATATTTTTATTTCATTATTATATTTATTTTTATTTATTTATCTAATCAAATAAAAATATAGATCAAGAAAATACAATTAAATGATCATATAAAAATTATGTTAATTAACAGGAGGTTAATTATTATGTGTCCCGAAACGGTGAATATATTAAAAAATGAAGTTAATAGTGTTTCAATTTGTGGTTAACAGAGTAGGATTTTTGGTTAATTGCAACTTCTGTTAACACGAGGTTAATTACGTGGCCAGAAACGGTGAATATATTTGTAAATGAGGTTAATGGTGTATACATTGGTGGTTAACAGAGTGAGATATTTAGTTAATTGAATTTGTGAGGTTAATTGTGTGCACAGAAACGGTGAATGCAGCAGTATATTTGCTTAATAAATTAAAAAATAAATAAAAACTATTTAAAAAATGAGGTTAATGGTGTTTCCGTTTGTGGTTAACAGAATAAGATTTTTGGTTAATTGCAACTCCTGTTAACACGTGGTTAATTTTGTGTCCAGAAACGGTGATCATATTTTTAAATGAGGTTAATGATATATACATGATTAACACAATGAAATATTTGATTAATTGATTTTGTGCAGTTAATTATATGTACAAAAAATGGTGAATATAGTAGTATATTTAATTAACAAATTAAAAAATAAATAAAATAATTTAAAAAAAAAAGAAAAAAAAGACCTCACACAGTGCGGTATAATTGTACGCGTGCGGTACATCAATCATCATTGAAAAAGGGATGAAATCCTCTCCATTTCTATAGAAATGGACATTTCCATTTCCTTTATTTTTATGATGATACCTGTCTTTAAAAATAATGAACGGTTTAGATTTTATTTACGCAATTCAATTTAAAAAGAAAAGGGGAAACTGAACCAGATTCAGATCCTGCAGACATAAGAAACAAGAGGGACCTCTCCCATCCATAGCTCCTTCAGATTTGACCACCGCCGGTCATTATCTCCCCGACCGCCCTTCCACTGCCAGGCCACAGTCACTCCATCCTCACCCCTACTCATCACCGACGGTGGCTAATCACGCTGGACTGCGAACGGCAATGGCGCATGGCAACGATGCAGTGGACTTCGAATGCAGGAATAAGGCGCACTTTGACGGTGCAGGAGCAATGGACGCAACAGGAAAACTGGTAGCCACCATGGTTAATGCGGGTCAAGCTTGTGTCTTGACACCGACTTGAGTTATGTCCATTGATGAAATCAATGAATCTCTCTGCAAGTACACGCTATTGTGATTCCACTCACCATACTTTGAGGGAAACAAGGACTGCAGTAGGAAATAACAATTCTATAATAGAGCAAGAAAATAAAACAAGGAAGCAACTAGGAAATACATTGGAATTACCTTCACACATGGAAGAGAAACAATGTTATGTGAAATTGTATGTGTAATAATGCTATAACAGAAGCTAGATAGCAAATTCAGATTATGAACTTGTAGAATCTCAGACTAGCTAGAAAGATAGTCTTGTGCGTCCAAGTTTTCAACTTTTCCAGTTCTGTTAATTTTTTTAATTTTGAATTGAATTATAAAAGATGAAATCTCAGCCCTTAAATGTTTATAAAGACACGTGTCATTAAAATAACAAAAGAAATGGAGAGGATACGCATTCATTGAAAAGTTAGTTTACAATGAGATCACATGACTCCTTAATTCTAAAAAAGTTCCTATTGGTCTAGGTGGAAGGGTTCCAAAACCCTTCACTTATAAGGGTACCGTAAAGTTTTTCTAGAAAAGAAAGGGAAAAAATGAAGTCGGTGAGATAGTCCAATAATAAGTAGATGTTAGGGAAAAGATTAAGGGAAATTCTAGGCTACCCTTTCATGAGAGAGGATTTTGGTACTTTCTTTGATCATTTAATCAATTTCTCTCAACTTTTTTAAATGATCTTAGTATTTTTATACTAATAGGACAATATTTAACTATTAGAATTTGTATTTTTAATTTTTGAAAAGACTTTTTGACCCTCTATAACTATTATCATGTATTTTTTATTGTATTCCCCCATTTTTTCACATTCTCATTTGCAATACACATGTGTCTCATTTAAAATCTATTTTATGTCTTTGAAATAATTTAGGACAGAGTACACGACTTGTTCCTACGTAATTTTGGCCTATTCAATAAAAAAATGATAAAAAGGTACCAAAACCCTCTCTAACGAGAGGGTACCAAATTGCGACCCAAAGATTAATACATTTTGTTTTAATAGAGGTTTTTTTTTTTACAAAAAGATGTTAAAAAAAAATTTTTTTAATAAGTTAATATCTTGATATATTTTAAATTAAATAAATTATTAGTACAATTTTCCTTTTTTAATTTAAATATAATTACTTTAATTTTTCCACCAATTTATAAAACATATTATATAGTATATACTACCTAGAAGGCTAGAAAGCAGGGGATAAAGCAAGAAGTTAAGAAGGCACGCACCTAAAGTTTTAGCTTCAATAATGGAACTTTTGTGTGAAAACTTCAATTATAGAGTTTACTCTTTTATTATCCCTATTAACAAAGAAATTACAATATCATAATATGATTTATTTAAGATCATTGTCGAATATGATTCAGAAATAATCCTTTTTTATAGTTTGTTCGGTGTTACTATTATTATTATTATATTTTTGGCTACACCTGAAGCCATCACGTTGATTTTCTGTATTTCTTTTCTATTTTTTTTTTTTTTTTTGCAAAGCCAACCATTTCCTTTCTCTTTTAAGAAACACACAGTTGTAATAAATCTAAAATTAATATAGTTGCTACTCGTGTATAAACAGAAGTACAAATTTAAGGTCCCATGTGAATGAACCTGGTGGAGACGTGAAGTATAGGAAAGAAAGCTATGTTATCTGTATTTTAATTTTTTTACACTCAGTTGTACCAAAAATAACAAGAAAATGTGGAATCATAGGTGGATTCCATTAGTCTTGTTGATTCTCCCCACTACCCTTGTCCCATCCACACGAGGAAGACACAAAAACATATTCTCACAAAGAGGAAAGAATCAATGTAGTTTGGCTGGGAATGGAATTCGTGTGTGATTTCTCAATGTTTTTAATTTCTTTACATAAAATTTGTGCTATTGTGTCGTATCCAAATCATAGTGCATCTTTTAATTTTTTTTCCCTTTTATGCCCCACTCAGAGTTTGCCTACTTAAAGCTCACAATCCTCTTGCACTACTTCATACCATTAGCACCACCACCAAGTTCTTCTTTCTTTGTGTGCTCACAAAGGTAACTTTCCCTTCTGTTCCAACCAATTTTCACTCACTCATGAAACATGTTTCTCCGATTCTTTTTCTTTAACGGTTTAATTTCACTAATCAGTAACGAGCTTTTCTTCGTCTTTTCTCTTTCCCCTCTCATTCATCACCTTTTTTTTTTTAATTTCAGAAACCAAATTCAGAATATTGTTGTTTTCAGAGATTTATGTCTAATTGAATTGTTGTTCTGTTGTGGCAGGTGATATAAAGCGATATATATATACATTTTGATCAAAAGGTTTGGAGAGGTAGTTATGTCTTCCCAGGAGAAGAGCAAAATGGGGAAAAAGTTGCAGAAGAGCTATTTCGATGTGTTGGGATTGTGCTGTTCTTCAGAGGTACCACTGATTGAGAACATCCTGAAACCTCTTGAGGGAATTAAAGAGGTTTCAGTCATCGTCCCATCACGAACTGTCATCGTTGTCCATGACAGTCTTGTCATTTCGCAACTTCAAATTGGTAATTTCTTCTTCTCTTTAGATTGCTTCGTCTTTTGTTTTCAATCATCAATTGTTTGGTACTCTGTTTTTGTCTCTGCCTATAATCACGATGATGTCCTAGAGTGAACCATATATGTATGTCATCCAAAAAATTTTGTGTTTATCACATGGGTTGGAGGAATCAAATTCAATATTTAATTGTTATTACGTGGACCACATTGGTGCTATGCTTAAAGAGGAACGGTGCGATGACCGAACTTCATATTGGGAAAAACATTTTTTCCGTGTTTAGATTAGTTTGTTTAAAAATAAATCATTTTATTTTTATAATTTATTAAAATATTTTTGAAAATTCCATAATTAATCAGTTACCGAATGTATCTGACGATGCAAAAAAGTTAGGACATAAATAAATGGCTTGCTTTCGCTGATGATGTTACGTGCTCTCTCATCTTTTTTCTCACCGAAGTAAGAGTGCCATTATCAACCGCCCCCCCCCCCCCCCCCCCCCCCCTTTTTTTTTTCACAATGCTTTCTTTTAACGTAGCGTCTTGGTGTCAAAGATGCATTCCTAATGAAAATGGAAATACCTTTTTCACTTAGAAAGAGAAATAGCAATTGAATGCAAGTTACTTGGGTGAGGTGTAATATCATGTTTGAAAACATTAATTTAGTCTAATTCATTTTCACTTGAATAGGGAGTAACGTTACAATATATTTACATATTTACATTTATAACGTGACTTTGATATTATTTAAATATTTTAACTCTTTTCTTTTTTAAATAATGCTCTGAATAAATGTGGCAGTTTTTTTTTTTAAACTAAGATGTAATATATAATACTTTGTGTCACATTTTACTTATTTTTTTAGAAAAAAAATTGTTGACTAATTTTCTTATCATTCTACAATTTCAATGAGTATTTAATAATTTTTTATTAAATATATTCTTGACAAATAATAAATGAAACAAATTTTAATAATAAATAATATTTCATTATTTCCGTGAAATGTATAATGAATTTTTAGAAAAGGAGAAATATTTAATGTTTATCATAATACTAAAAGGATTTAATTAGTATGTACTGTCAGTGTAAAAATGTTTTACACAGACATCCAATGGTGTGCCGCCACATCATTTAATGAATATGACACCTCATGTGTTATTAAATTCAATAAATGATGTGGCAGCACATAATTGGATATATGTGTAAAATTTCTTTACACTGACAGTGTACATATATTAAACTCATAATAAAATATTATAATAATTATGAATCCTTATCCTTTTTCATAAATGCTTTGAGCAAATGTGGTAGTTTGTTATAATTTCCTCTAAAAATAAGATGCAGTGTATAATAAATTCTTAGAAAAGAATAAATATTTATTAGTATTTAACATAACAATTAAGTATAATAATTAAATATATATATATTTAATGTTTATCATAATAATTGAGTACAATAATTATAAATCCCTAAAAAAGTAAAATAATCATAAAAAAAAAAAATTGTCTTTCTGGTCGCCCCGGGCTCTTTACATGTTTTTTCTCTCACGATTTTGATAATATCATAACATAAGAGGATAATATTTTTAAAATGTAAAATTTTTATTAAAAAATATTAATTATATCAGAAACATAAATAAATAATAAATAATTTCTATTTTAATATATTTTTTTTTAATTTTTGGAAGTAAAGGATCAATGTTATTAAAATCATGTTTTTATTTACATCAAATATATATTTTTTTGTCTTTGTTATTCTGAGTTTATTACATTGTGATATAGCATATAGAAGTTCGAAATTAATTATGCTACAATATAGTATATGCCTATTATTTAAGGAGTGTAAATGTCGGTAGTTAATTAATTATATATATAGCTTGGGGAAAAAGAAGTATCCTTTTGCATTGGTGCACTATGAATAAAGTTAGGCAGGTTATCTTTTTGCTTTTGATCACCTTTAGCTTTAGTTTTTATATAAAGGATTTAATTTTTTTAGCAAAGGTATGACGTATAATAAATAAGGTGAAAATTAAAAATGAAAGTTTCTGATTAGAATGGTTGTCGTGACAGTTAAGGCTCTGAACCAAGCAAGACTAGAAGCGAATATTAGAGTGTATGGGAACGAAAAGCAGCAAAAGAGATGGCCAAGCCCATATTCTGTTGCTTCTGGTTTGCTCCTTGCGCTTTCGTTTCTCAAGTATGTGTATTCTCCCTTGAAATATCTCGCACTTGGAGCAGTTGCTGCAGGCGTCTATCCCATTATCTTAAAGGCTTTTGTCTCCATTCGGAACGTTAGATTTGACATAAACATTCTCATGATCATAGCAGGTAATCTTTCTCATTTTCAAATGCTTATACAATATACGCCGGAAACTCTACTTCTCGTTCACTATTATACAATTAATTTAACAACTATATATAATGACACTTTAACTAAATAAATTATGTATATAATGTTTGATAGACAAGAAAGAATAGATGTAATGAATAAAGGACAACTTCAGAATATATGGATGAATTTTAGGTTTACAATAAATCATACACTTTATTATTATAAAAAATAAATTTAAATTAATAAAATATTATTAATGTTTTTAATATTAAATTTTTACTATTTTTAATAAAGATTTACCATAGATCTAAAATATAGGATCTATCTAAGGTTCTAAATATCGGTTATGGTCATGACTACGGCCGTGTTAAGATTTTCACGGTTATGAACATTGTGGCCACTACTGCATTTCTTCTCTCTCCCTTCTCAGACCGCACCTAAATCTTCCTCTCCTTTCTCACATACTTGCTACTGGCTGCCATAACCTCCAAGATTCCTTGCCGCACCTAGATCTTGTCAAATGATGGTTAAATTTGGGGAGAAAAATCGAGTTGCGGCAGAAACGACGATTTTCTCGGAGCGTTGTGGCCGCAACACCATTTTGTTGCGGTCGTTGCACGCGACTCTCCTTCCCTCCGAGATCTCATTCTGTATTGGTATCGTCCTGCTCCGAAATTGATTTGTTGCAGATGATTTCTGCGTTTGAGAGCGATATTTAAAACCTTGGATCTATCCAAAATTTTCCAATAAATAAAATGATGTGACATGACATGTGTAAACTTATGATGAATAAAATTTAACTTCATTTTTTTCTTCATAATAATACAAATAGAGAGACAGGAAAAAAAGATATTAAAATATAAATAAATTTTAATTAATTTCATCATATTAAATGATGGTATTTTCATATACCATTATTTAATTTTAATTTAATTTACAAAGATTTATTCTATAATAAATATTAAAAAGAATAGTTTAAAGATATTATTATTTTTATGTAAATTTGAGAGAATTTAATAAAATTAATTAATATTTTTACTTAGTGTGTGTTAACTAATTTTACTTATATCCAGAGAGAATATGTGATAGATTTAATTTAAAAAAAATTAAATTGAGTTTAATTTATGTACATGGTCAGTGTAAAGAAATTTTACACGGCTATTCAATGATGTGTTGACACATCATTTATTTAATTTAATAACACATGAGGTGTCATATTCATTAAATAATGTGGCGACACACCATTAGACGCTGACAGTGTATATAAAATAAATATAAGGGAAATTCTAGGGTACCCTTTCGTGAGAGAGGGTTTTGGTACCTTCTTTGATCACTTAATCAATTTCTCTCAACTTTCTTAAATGATCTTAGTATTTTTATACTTATAGGACAATATTTAACTATTAGAATTTGTATTTTTTATTTTTGAAAAACTTTTTGACCTCCAATAACTATTATCATGTATTTTTTATTGTATTCCCCCATTTTTCACATTCTCATTTTGTAATACACATATGTCTCATTTAAAATCTATTTTATGTCTTTGAAATAATTTAGGATGGAGTACACGATTTGTTCATACCTAATTTTGGCTTATTCAATAAAAAAAATGATAAGAAGGTACCAAAACTCTCTCTAACGGGAGGGTACCAAATTGCGACCCTAAATATAATTAAATTAAAATTTTTCAAGGCAATTATTTATTACTTAAAAAATGTGAGTTGGTCAAATTAATGTGTGCTTTTTTTATTGCATTAATTAATACATTTATTAGTACGTATACCAACCTTGTTGCCGTTCCCTCATGAAAAATGGCATGCCATCCAAAATTTAAAGCTTGATGTAACCGCCCTTCACAGTTGTTCACATTTCACACTGCACAGAATATTTTGTGTTGTGATATAGATGTTCTATTTCCTATTTTGGTTCTATCCTTTTTCATTAAAATGGTGAGTAAGAAGTAGCCAACTTTGAGTCGATGTGAAAGCGACAAACGTGACCTTCAAAACATTTTAGCTAATACTAGTAAACTGTCAAACCATGTGAAAGAAACAGATGAGAATGATGTATGGTAACGTCTTTTTGTCATGTTTGGGGAATGGAAAATGAGTACTAGCTAGATGGGGTGGGATAGAATCAAATTAGACGAAAAATTCTTTAGTAGCACTAGCACAGGCATTCAATTGTGGAATTATGTATATATTTTTCTTTTTTAGAGATAGGTGTTTTTTTTAAACATATACTTATACATGTTGAAAAATTCATTTGAATACTAGTATGTACTCAAAATTTCTTTAAATCAGATCTTTGCTGATTAAAATATAGAACTTATGAAATAGAAATAGGGATAAAAACGAGTCATGTAAGACTGAATTTTACTATAAAGGAGTCTGAAAATTTTACTTATTTTTTAGGCATACAATATGTATTACTCCTTTATAATTAAGTTCATTTTGCCTAGAAAAAAAAAAACTACGACTTATAAATTTAAGAGTAGAGATACATAACACCCATTTATTTTATACTCTTATCTAATACTCTTTATTTCTTTTTTCTTATCACATCACATCACCTATTACATTCATTGTTTTTCTTTTATTTTCATCTTTCTTTGAGTGTCTACACCCGAATGGGTGTTCATAAACATTACTCTTTAATAAAGACATCCTAGCTATCTTAAGGTTATGTTAGTCATTTTTAAAATAATTAACCTATTTAAAAATATATAAAGATTTATTTTACATTAAGATATTTAAATAGATTCACAAATTTACCATCAAACAGGTTGATAAGTCCAATATTTTATGCACACATCAACATGTTTAAACTTTTAAATAAATCAACAAATATATAATTCCAAAATATTATAGCAAAAAAAAATTATAATATCTTTTTTTGTCTTTGACTGAGAATCCCCAAAGACATAATTGTGGGTTTAACCCTCGGGTCGGGGGTGATCGTTAGGTAAAACTCTTCCAAGAGTGGCGACTCCAGGTTTCGAACCCCTTATCCGTCCAGGGTCCCAACCCACTCCCACTGCGATCAACCACTGTTTTGTAAAGAAACAATTATAATGTCTAAATTTGCTTACAAAAGTTTTAGGCCATGTTTAATTTAAAGAGAGATGGAGAAGAGAGAAATAGGGGAGAGAGAAAGTGATGAAAAATAGAGTAAATTTATAAGTTGTAACATGAAAGAAATTTATTAGTTGTACATTAACCTCTTGTTTTTTAGTACTTCTAGTACTCTTGATAATAATATTTCATTTGCTTGTTAAAAAAAAAATCTAAGCATTTGTAATGCTTAGTTCCACTGAATGTATTTTAATTTGACAGTCATTGGGACAATTGCTATGAACGATTATACGGAAGCTGGCTCCATTGTCTTCCTCTTTTCAATTGCAGAATGGCTGGAGACAAGGGCAAGCTACAAGGTATTCGTTTATTTATTATTTTTCAATGCTTAATCAAGAAATTAGGGGACACAGATTGTACAGTAAAACTTAATCAAATGAAGTGAAGATGCCGATGTTCTTATTAGATAATTGAAGGGACCATTGTTCAAATTCATCCAATTTTTTTTTCTTCATATCATTCTTATTATGGATAATTATTGTCACACCCTAAGTGGAAGAACTGTGAACAATCAATTAATATGTAGGTGGTGAAGAAAACTCAATCAATTTTGTTGAACTTCTAAAATTGGTAACACTCTGGATTCTCAGGCAAATGCAGCAATGTCATCGTTGATGAAGATAGCTCCTCAAAAAGCAGTCATAGCTGAGACAGGGGAAGTTGTGGACGCTGATGAGGTGAAAGTAAACACCATCCTAGCAGTTAAAGCAGGGGAGGTGATACCCATTGATGGAGTTGTTTTAGATGGAAACTGTGAAGTTGACGAGAAAACATTGACTGGGGAATCATTTCCGGTAGCCAAACAAAAGGATTCTGCTGTTTGGGCAGGCACCATCAATTTAAATGGTAAATTCTTAGTCTCTGTTATCTGCATCATTGGTGTATACATATATTTTTCCCTATACCAACTTGGTGAAGTCATTGTGTTTTTGATTGGTTAAAAAGGTTATGTTAGTGTGAAAACTACTGCACTAGCTGAAGATTGTGTGGTGGCTAAAATGGCCAAGCTTGTGGAAGAAGCTCAAAACAGCAAAACTAGCACTCAGAGATTGATTGACAAGTTTGCCAAGTTTTATACCCCAGGTTAGTAAAAATTTCTAGTATTTTTTTAATTACTCTTGAGCCTGAAAAGTAATTTTACAGTCACATTCTTTACTATGTTCTTGTTAGAAGTTAATTTGAGTGAACAGATGTAAAAGATCATTTTTGAGGTAATTAAGTTACTACTCTTTTTATTCCTTTAATTAAAAAAAAAAAGTCAGCAGAATGTAGCTATTTTAAAAAAAACAGGTAGATGGAGGGACAAAAGAAACATGTGATTTCAGTTCCAATTTGACATGCATTTGCAGTCTTTGCTAGTTATTATTTATTAAAGCCATGACTAGGTCAAGCCATGACATGTAACATCAGAGCCTTTATGTGTGTTTGGGAGTTTGAAGGGAAAGGGAAGGAGAAGGAGGGGGAGGACTTTATAAGTTATATAGGGAGACAACCACTCTTGCAAACAAAAAGGAGGGCCCTTCCCTCTGTTCCCTTCTCATTTCCCACTTGCAAACACACCTAAAGTTATAGGACATAATTTTCCCCCCTAACACTAGAAATATTAACAGAATTTGTTCCTAATAGGGAATTTGTTCATTCAATAAATACAAAATCAAAATCTATTTTTGTAAAAAACTATATCTTCCTGAATGATTGCTGTTTCTGGTTCTCAGTTCTTACTGTGGCATTTGAATCTTGTTTTTCTGTCAATTCTTTCTTGCTTGCATTCAATTTCGTTGGCCTTATTTTTCGGTGGTAACATTTTCAGCTGTTGTAGTCATATCAACTCTTGTAGCGGTGATTCCATTTGTATTAAAAGTGCATAACGAGAAACACTGGCTTCACTTTGCACTGGTTATTTTGGTAAGTGCATGTCCATGTGCACTTATCCTTTCAACGCCAGTTGCAACTTTTTGTGCTTATACGAAAGCAGCTACATCAGGTCTTCTCATCAAAGGGGGTGATTATCTTCAAACACTTGCAAAAGTTAAGGTCATGGCTTTTGACAAAACGGGAACCATAACAAAGGGTGAATTTGTGGTGACAAATTTTCAATCTCTCTCAGATGACATTGATTTGAACACATTGGTTTACTGGTGAGGATAGCCCTCGTTTCCCTCTTTTACATCCGCTATCTCTCCCCAACTTTCATTGAAATTAATATTTAATCGACAAATGATAAATAAAAGAAAACATATTAGGGAATAATAGTGATAAATTTTCTTGTGTGAATAATAGCATTGTTAGGAAATTTCTTAATCCAATTTCAAATATAGATTAAATAGATAGGTGAAGAGATAATTGAGTTTAACAAATTCAACTTTTCAGGGTGTCAAGCATTGAGAGCAAGTCAAGCCATCCATTGGCGGCAGCAATTGTTGATTATGGAAGGTCTCTTTCCATTGAACCAAAACCAGAAATGGTGAAGGAATTTGAAAATTTTCCTGGAGAAGGAATATGTGGAAAAATTGATGAGAGAGTTCTTTACATTGGAAACAAAAAAATTGCCACAAGAGCAGGGTCTGAAACAGGTGAATGCCTTTCCCATATTTACCGTGACATTACAGATTAAGACCAATTAAAATAGAAGTGTAACCTTGTAGGAATACAATCCTGTTTATAGAGAAAGGCTACACTATAATTTCTATAACTCATCTCAATATACCTTTTAGCTAATAACCATTGAGCCTTGTGCTCTCAAGAAGTTAATACCTTACTGTTTTTTCTGTTTTTTGGAACTGAGTAAGTGTTTATTGTGATGGTTTTATTTCGTAGTTCCCACCTTACAAGGTGAAGCTCAAAGAGGAAAGACCACTGGGTACATATTCTCTGGAGCAACCCCAGTTGGAATATTCTCTCTAGCTGATGCTTGTAGATCAGGGGTTCAGGAGGCAATAGGGCAGCTGAAGTTGTTGGGAATCAAAACCGCTATGCTCACTGGAGATTGTCAATCAGCTGCAATGCAAGCACAGGAGCAGGTATGTGATGCTATATGGCTACATTCTAGCATCAGATTCTATAATTTATGAAATACAACGTGTCTATATTTTAGCAAGCTGTCAGATGAGTGAATATAATATGGCTAAATTCTAGTATCAGATTCTATATTTTCATGCCTCATGAACTTATATGCTGTGACAGATGAATTGAACTCATTTTTATTTTCGTTATATGTCACTAGGCGGCCACTCATTGTTTTAGATGTAGATATCTGAATATGCTCTAGTAATAGCATTTACTTTCCACTGACAAGTTGGACTCATAGAACCTGAATTAAATACTAATGGCAACAGTGTTTCATTTACAGCTTGGTCATGCTCTGGAGTTAGTTCATGCAGAACTTTTGCCAGAGGACAAGTCAAAAATCATCACAGAATTTAAAAAGGAAGGTCCAACAGCCATGATTGGAGATGGTTTAAATGACGCACCTGCATTAGCTACAGCTGATATCGGAATCTCAATGGGAATTTCAGGTTCTGCACTGGCAAGTGAGACAGGCAACATAATTCTTATGTCAAATGACATTAGGAAGATACCAGAAGCCATTAAGCTTGCAAGAAAATCTCATAGGAAAGTGATAGAAAATATTATTTTGTCAGTCATTACTAAGGCTGCGATTCTTGGTTTGGCCATTGCTGGTCATCCAATTGTTTGGGCAGCAGTTCTTGCTGATGTTGGAACATGCTTGTTGGTCATCTTAAACAGCATGTTACTTCTGCGAAAAGGACACAAGCATGGAGGAAAATGTTGTAGATCTTCCACTCAACCACATATCCACAAAAATGGATGTGGTGGTACTAATGGCAGTTCCTCTCACCACCATCACCACCACCACCACCATCAGCATAAGCATCAGCATCAGCATCAACATCAACATCATAGCCATAAACATTGTTGCTCAGACAATACAGAAAAGATATCTCAGCCTCAGAAGTGTGCCTCCCAGACATGTCTCTCAAAGTGTCCACCCTGCCCTTCAAATTCAAGTTTATGTGGAAGTGTTAACCATGTTAACATCATGGTGGATCATGATCAATGTAAGGGAAGTGATAAGTTCCATGAACCAGATCACTGTCATCACAGAAGATGTGACAAGAGTCAAGAAAGAGTCCCGAAGCATGATATTGAAAACAAGGGCTGTTCAGATTCGCATGAATTTATTCTAAATGCAGAAGATAATGATGCAGTTGCAATAGACAGCCATGGTAATTGTTTGGGACATAAGTCCCACGGGGCAAAACACTGTCACAACCAAAATGTTGACCAGGTTACTCCTGAAAGCACTTCATTTAGTTCATCTTGCCATCTCAATCTCTCTTGTCAAAAAGAAGGCCAGCAGTTTGCTAAACACTGCCACATGATCCATGGTTGTGAAAATCACAAAGACCATGAATCCAGAAAAATGTTAGGATCCAGTCATGGCATTCAGCATAAAAAATCAGGTTGCCATTCTGATTTTAAGAAGTGTGGGACCGGTGAAATATCCATTGACACCATCGATGAGGATGATGAATCAGCCTCGATTTCTTGTTGTAAAGGCAGCTCAGACACATGTGAGAAATTGCCAGTTGTGTTTGGCTGTGAAAGTTTAGATAAGAGAGAAATTAGTGCATGCTGCAGACATGACGGCTCTTCAAAAGAATCCATGGAATCCTCTATTATGCATGCTTGCGTTAGTTTGGACAAGAGAGAAGTTGGTGGATGTTGCAAGAGCTACATGAAGGAATGTTGTGGCAAGCATGGACACTCAGGAGCTGGTTTTGTTGGAGGTTTATCAGAAATTATCACAGAATAGGTGTAGCTGACTCCAGCGTAAGCATTATATGTCAGAAAGCTTAATTTTGCAAATTTATATTTAGCAGATTTCGTTATATGGAATGAAGAGAATGGAACCGCGTAAATTAATAACTTCAAGTGCTTATACTGGCAACATCTTGCTAATACTCTTGTATATATAGTTTGAATTTGAAGAGTTAGCTGATGTGAACACAACATGTTGTCTGCTAAGGAATTGTCATGGTAAACAGACACATTGACCAGCACTGTGGCATTAGTTGAAGATAGTTCTGTAGATAAACATTGCTCTGTTAGAGCATCTTGCCTTTTATTTTGGAGTTATAGATATAGGGGATTGGGCTCTTAAAGGAGAAGAGGAACCACTCCTTTCGACTGCTGTTTGGGTAGATGTTAAGGGCTTCTTTCTTCTTTATGTATGTTGCCTGTACTATACTAGCTAGCATACTTCTACCCGTAGTACACACTGATGTTAACATATGAAGTAGTTCCCATCTCAATTATGCTTTTTTTAATTAATCTAAAATCATTTCAGCTAATAAAGAATGAATTGTCATTAAGCTCAGATGATCACTCATTACTTTCTATTCAATATACTACCACCAATGCCTTATTGGATGGTTATGGCGTGTTAATATGGTGATATTAACTCAACGATTGTTGATAGCAGTAGAAGCATACTGACTCATGATGAATTTTACTTGGAATAAGAACTTAAAATTTTAGAATGGTTATTTTGAGAAGTGTTGAACATTCAAATATGAGTGAAGGAAACTTACATTAGTTAGGAATAGCGCTTTTAATGGAAGTTGCTTGATATGAGTTGCTTAACTTAAAAACTATCATTTTAATGTGGGTCCCACAAGTTGAGTTGCTTAAAAATGAAGCAACTCTTACCATTTTTAAGCAACTCAACTTGTGGGACCCACATTAAAATAATAATTTTTATGTTAAACAACTCCATGTATTATAGTTCATGTGCAATTTTGGTTGCTCAATAACTTTTTGGACAAATTTAGTCCCTTGCTCTTTTTTAAATGTTACAATTAAACTTCGTATCACTTTTTTTCTAATTAAATCTCTCAAATTCTTATATTCTATTCAAAGTTTCACAAATTGAAACAATTAACTTATTTTAAACTTTCTTTTCATTTAAAACTCATAATCTCAAAATAAAGAAAATCTCAAATTTCCCCACTTCTTAAACTCTAACCTCACATCCTATAAAATTCTTTTTATTTTATAAAAACATCACTAACTTCCCACTTTCTAAACATTTAAAATTAATTTACATCCCAAAGTCATCATAAATCTCCAAATATTTGGATAAAAAAAAAGTGAATTTAAGGATTTTAGGAAGAAAAAAATTGACATCTGAAACAAATTTGCTTATTTAAAAAATTAAAAAAGATTTGATTAGCTCAAAAAAATTAGGGGATCCAAATTACACAATAAAATTAAAGGACAAAAATTACAATAAAATTTGTGTGCTTGGCATATTTGCTTGACACATACATAACGAGCACCAAAGAGTTGTGGCTTAGTTGGCAACGCAGGCTGAGATTGTGGGAAGAGCTCCCGGGTTCGATCCTCACTAAACACATTCTTCGAGAGGGGCGAGACATTCTTCGGGAGGGGTGAGGAGTCTTAATTGTGACTAAGCTATTCAAAAAAAAAAAGAAAAAACACATACATAACGAGCGAGATGACAAATTTAGCAAATTGGGCCTTGGTAGGGAATTTGGATTGTAACCTCAAATTCACCTTTTTGTTTTTAGGTGTTACTATTCACACCACCCCTTTTATTTTATAATATTCTTAAATTATCCCTTTTCCCTCCCCATTTTTCCACCTTCTCCTCCCTTCCATTTTGCCATCGTTGTGTCACCCCCTCCCCTTATTTTCCTTCTCCTTCAACTTTCCTCAGTTCTCCGGTAGGTTCTTCTCATCCACCATTTTTTTTGTTATTATTTTCAAAGTTGTGTACAGTAAATCTACTTTATGATATACAATTTTTTCGGAACTTATCTTTTTGGAAGTGACCTTTTCAAACCAGTGAATGATAATGCAAAGAATAAAAGAGCCGCATTCGATGGTTTAATGTGTTTGGTGGTTGAGTTGAGGCAATGTTGGAGAAGGAGGAAAAATGGACAGGAGAAAGGGGTAATTTTAAAATAATATAAAAATAAAAAAGGAGTGGTTGTAATAGAAAAAGGGGTGGTGTGAATACCAACACCCTTGTTTGTTTTTCTTAGCAAAAGCCGCTCGGTGAATTTGCTAGTTTAGTGTGTAGTGATTTGATTGTTTCTGGACTTTGGTCTTTCTTTATAAATAAAGTATAAGCCAAATTAAAACAATCTCTATCTCTATTACCAACACCACTTAAGCTCTCCCACCTTCAAATTCCATGCCTAAATTTTAGAGTTTCTTTCCATCAATCCAAATCATTAATTAATTAAGTTTTTTTCTACTTTGATTCTTTAATTTTCTATATTATAATAATATAATAAGTTACTTTTATTTTTTCATCACTTATAGGAGGTTATTTCCTGCCTTTTCCTCCCCTCTCTTTGTCTTGACTCCACTAAAATTAAAATCTCTCCTCTTAAGTGGTTTCTACCATAAAATAAGGTATTCTAATTGTTTTATAGTCTGAATTGTCTAGATTTCTTTCTCACTTGGAAGGATGAGTAATAGATTCGACTAGTTTTGAATGATAAGGTAAATTTTTATTTGATCTATTTTATATAATATTATTAATTGAATTAATTTAAATGATAATAATTGTTTTATTTATTATAATAATTTATAATATATATTTATTCATTAAAAATACCTATTTAACTTCATAAAAATACATAAGATATATATTTAAAAATATAAATCATCAAGATACACTAAGTATAAGCCCTTTTATTTAAATAAATCAGTAAAAAATTCAAATTCGAATTAATTTTAAATATTTTAAAATATGTCCAAATCTAAACATAAATTAAATGTAACTTGAGATTTAATTAAAATTTTTCTACCTATATTTTTACATTAATTCACACACACATATATATATATATATGGCATAATTTCTTTTATTTCATTTTATCGTCTTTGATTATTAAAATTCATGCAACAACATTAAAATATATAGATGTTGGAGTACCCCTTGTACTCCCTTTTAATTTAATTCTCTCTGCTTAACAAAAAAAACATTAAAATATATAGATTTGTTTACTCACTTATCATCAATTAACAACATATATTAAATATAGTATAATATATAATTAAGAAAATAAGGATTCTTTCTATTTTAATCTAAGTTTTATTGTCCTTTTTAATTTTACTTTTCACTTTGCTTTAACCCTCTAAACATTCAAGAGTACCTAAATTCAATTTGAATATGATCTTAGAATATATAGAATAGCTGATAGCTAGGGCCACCCTTTGAATGCCATATATTCGAGCAAGCAATACAGAAAAGAAAAATGTGCTTGCTGTCCCGGTGTATTAGTCCAAGTGGGGTTTGAAAAACTCATAATCAATTATTTGAAGCGCAAAGAATATTAAGGTTTTGAAAATATTTCAAGTCCAAGGAGAATAAAATAACCGTAGATATTAACATTTATTTTTTTGTGGTTTTTAGTCGAGCAAATTAAAACCAACCACCAATAGACAACTAATTAACTCTATTAGCATTGCATGAAAGCTAACAGGAATAAATCCCAAAATTAAAATATAAAACCCTGTTTGTTGTAGATGATTCATGAATGACCTCACTTTAAATTATAAAATGAAGGAGAGAACGTGGACAAGCACAAGAAACGGCACGTGGCCCTTTCCATATGTGGCTGTCTTCTTCCATCAAATTATATTATCCTGCTATAGATAGAAAGTCGGTGAAGTCAGACTCAGAGTCAGAGACAGAACCGAACAGATCCCATGCCATTGAGGGCAGGGACTCGATCCGATATGTTTGGCTGCAAGTATTTACGATAATTGATTTCAGAAACAATAAATAATAATACTCCTTTTTATAAGTAGTTTAAGGTTTTTTTACATAGATTAATAAATACAATAAGTGTGTCTTTTTAGTTCTATTGTTTACAAATATACATTTTCTTTCTCATTAAAACATTTACCCCTTGTGTTTAGATGGAGAATTTTAGAATTCTCAAATTATAATAGACAATGTTGAGTGAATTGTTAAAATGAGATGAATTGACAATGACAATCTAAAAAGTTTGAACATAAAAGAGAAATGTTGAAAATCTCTCTCAATATTTATCATTTGAAATTCCCCTATTTATTATAAAAATCCTCCTATTTGTCATTTGAAATTCTTTCTTTTACTATTTTAACACATGAATTCTAGTAATTTTAAATTTCTCTATCCAAACACAAGGTTAAAGTTTTCCACCATTTCTAGTCATATGCAATAATACTCTATCATTTAATAAATTTGGAAGGGGTAAAGTTGGAAAATTAACATTTATTGTTACCTTGGTATGTGAAAATGACACTTATTTAGAAATAAATTTTATACTCTAAAATGACTATTAAAAAAAACTGAGGGAGTATATGTTTTATGAAATATATTAAAATAAATTAATATATTGATATTACTTTTATATTGTGTCTAATTAAAATATTAATAAATATTTTAATTATTTTTTCACATTTAAATTTTATATACTCTTTTTTATATAGATTTTTTGTTCGATAATTCTATTTTTTTTTTCTTCACATATATCAACAATCACTTTTTTTTTTTCTTCTTTTCCACAGTACCTGATATACTCAAATTTATAGTGTAGAAATTTAATTTTACTTGTATTGTATGTAGTGTTGATGAGTCTAGTCTACTCTAGAAGGAAGCTAGCTAGGCCTCAATGTTTGTGGCCTATATAAGCAGCACTCCCAAAACCAGCAATATATGCTTCACTACTACAACTCACTTCAAGACATGAAATGAAGGAGTTACTAATTAAGGTCCTCACAACTCACATGAAAGAGGCAGAAAGTGGAGTGCAGCCAAGGATGACTTGCCGGCAAAGTTAATTACGTAGTTAGTTATATGTTCCTTCAATATTTCTCTTATCTTAATTCTTCACCGTCGGCAAGTTGTCTATGGCTACATTTTGCTTTCTTCTTCTCCTGTGATGCTTTGAGGATCAGCTGTCAGATATCTACTCCAGTTGAGTTAAATGCATTTCAACAAAATATTAATTAATGTTATATATCTTGATTGAATTAATTACCACACTCAGCCACATCAATTGATTAATACACTAGCTAGTTAATCTCTTCATTCTTATATATTATATATATATATATATATATATATATTTAATTTTGATATATATGTGTTTAGTTAATTAGTTGATTTGACTCGGTTTAAATTTATTTCTAGTATACACTTCTTATATTAAAAAGTATAAAAGTAGAGTATACGTACTATTAGGGTGGAAGTAGGTTAGGTCGTCCGACAAGAGCCTATGATCTGGACTGTTAATAAAAGGTCAGATTCAAGCTCTTATAAAAACCTATTTAAATAAACAAGTCAGACTTAGACTTTTAAAAAAACCTACTTAGCCTGTTGGGCCGGCCTATTTAATGGCCTATTATAATTTATAATTTGTAATATATTCATAATTTCATATATATATATATAATAAATTATTTTTTATTTTAATTATTCTATTATGATTATTTGTTTTCTGTAAAATTACAAATCCTACCTTTAGATCACTCTCACACTCAGAACTCACATAATCTTTAGAAACCCTAGCAGTCGTTCACTCTCTACGAGCCGTTCACTCTCTGCGACTCTCAAAACTCCATTCTGAAGGAGCCGTCGCCACCTACGTTTGCTCACAATCGCGCCTCGGTAGCCACCGTTCCCTTTCGCGCAGATCAACGGAACGGAAGCTGTTCACTCCCTGCCTCACTCCTCGCCGAGGCAAGCTTCCGGTGAATCGCTGCAGACTTACAGTAGTTTCCTCATTAGTCCTCGATCGCTCCCTCCTCGTCACAGTTCTTCCGGTGCGGTGAGTTACTGATTCTACTGCTCTGTCAAACAGTGCTTTTCTAGATTTAAGTGTAGCCAACATTTTATAATTTTTCCCCAATCTATTTTATTTTGGCATCACTAAGATATCTCTATAAGCCCAGTATATATAAGAGATCATTTACAAATATAGTATCAGGTTAATATGAACCCAAATAATTAATCATACTCATTACATTGCCACAGGATTCAATAGCAATTTCTAGTTTCTGTTAACCATATAATTGTTGAGACCATATAATTGTTGAGACAGGAATCAAAGTATCAAACTAATGAGTTATTGACTTTTGCCACAGTTCCTGTACTCCGTGATTTATAGATTAATTATTTTTTTTTTGGTGAAATAAGTTGCCAATCATTTTTTTGTTTTTGTTTTTGAAGCCAATCATTTACTTAAACTTATGTTAATAAGGTATAAAGGTTTATGGCCACACTAATACACATTAAACACTACTTCCGTTTTTTTATGCTGCATACCTATTGCCATGGCATGATAACATCATTGTTATACAAACATTCAAATTCAACATTTATCTAGGCACGTTGTCCTGCATTTTTTTGGCATACAACATAGATATTGAATACATGAATTTGATGGTATTTGTGTTAGTATATTGCAAATTAAGTGATTCTACCTTCCTCCCCCAACCCTGTTAAAGGAAAAGTTAATGAGTGAGCATCCGCATTGCAAAAAGTTAAGTGACTATGAATGTTGCAGATGCCTTTCAACATCAATGAGAATAATTTGGCAACCTTATTTTTTTGTTTTATTTGGTTGTATCACAGAGTACCAGTACCAGATTGTCACTTAAAAGAAGAGTATTGGAACTGGGAATTAACCAAGAATTCAAATTCTCTTTCATATTAATGTTGAGTGTCCTTTCTGTATATGTATGTAATGTCTAATGTCCAAGCTGACAGGATGGAATTAATGCAGGCCAAGTATGTGGTTCCATCATGTTAGGCCGAAATAAAGGTTTTAAAACAGTGTTGTTTGTCTTGTTGTCTCAACAATTATACAGGTTTTAAAACAGTGTTGTTGTCTTGCTGAAATAAATTTTAGGGTGTTACAATGGCCTATTTAGAAGTATAAGCCTATTAGCCCGAGACCTATTTAAGAATAGGCCCATTGGCCTATTTAAAGGCCTCTTTAAGTGGCCTAGTTACTTGGTTATTTAGTAGGTCTATTAGCCTACAAGCCTATATTGGCTTGCTAAACGATAGGCTTGTTAGCCTATTAAAGGCTTGGACATGGAGTAGACTTTAAATAGGCTAATAGGTCAGACCAGACATTAAAACAGGTCAGACCAGACCTACAAAATTGGCCTTTAACAGGTAATAGGCCAGACTTAGACCGCAAAATTATCAGGTAAACCAGGTTCAGACCTTAGAAAGCCTGACATGACTAGCCTACTTCCCACTCCTACATGCTATGCATGCGTATTTCAATGTCAAAAGGCTGTAGAAGAAGGATGAAAGAGATCCGATATGGCAATTTACTATGGCAGGGAGGGAGATTCCTTCGGCTATAATTTAATAATTTGTGTTATTTTTAATTATTGTTGCTTGTGCTTCGTTCTAAATATTCCCTCTATTGCATGCAAACCCAAAAGAAAGTAAAAAGAAAGCAATCAATATACATAGGCATCTATATATATCTATGACTATATCTTCACATAGACTTGTTAGTTATACCGCCGGGGGTATGGTTCTAAATTCGATTTGAGTCTGCTATATAGAGAAACTTGGCTTATATATATCTGCGTCCGATAAATACATTCACTGTTAAGTTTTAATTAATTGATTAATTAATATTTCATGTATTTCAAAAGTTTCTTTTAATTTAAGTAAAATGTAAATATAAATTAATTAAAAATAAGTTTAAACAATTTCAATGAATATATCAATAATTTAATTTTATACACTCGCCTCTATATTCATTTTTTTAATTCTCTCTTTCTTTTTCATCACATCAATTTATATCTCTCATTTTTTATCTCTTTTCCCTGCATATCTTATAATAAATTTTAATTATAAAAATATATTTTTTCGATAACCTCTAAATTGATATATGAATAATTAATATATATTTCGTCCGTCCCTATTTATAAGACCCCTTCTAGAAGAATTGGGTGTTCTTTAATATAATATCTTTTGCAGATTTTTATATAAATTAATTATTTTTTTTCATATTACAATTCATTAATGTTTAACTCTTTTTAATTTCCCACATATTGATGAGTGTGAATAATTAATTAAGTTTATTCATATACTCAACTACACCATTGGAAAGTGACTTTTGGAGTCTTCCACCATGTGACAATTAATGTCTCTAAAATATAATTTAATATAATGTCTCTAAAATATAGTAACTATTAAATAGGAGTATATTTGGAATGCTATATTTTTTTCAAAAAATCAATACATTACTAGCTAGCTTTGATATATCTTCTTTTATAGGATCTTTTAACAAACACACAATATTTAAAAATTTGGTTAATTAACATTACAAAAAAAAATAGTTTTAATAGGGATTTTAACCTCCGTTAAGTGTTTTACTGAGGGTTGCTGAAATTATAGGTAAATGAGGCGTGGGAATGTGTTAGCCGCGATTTGGGACAATGCTAGAAAATTCGAGATTTACATGAGATTAATAAATTGTGGGTAAAAACATAAAATTTAACGGGTTTAAATCCCCGGAAAATATAACAATGACTCAGACAAAAAAAGTTCTTACCTAGATATAAAATTGCAGGTAGTTTTTTCTTTTTTCTTCCCAAACAATTATAGGTAGCTATTTTATTAATTTGGTGAGCATTAAAACAATTTATTCCAATCATACCTTACCTTGAGTTATAATTAACAATTAAACACATGTATAAAATAAAAATTGTCTCTTAAAAAATCAGCATTTAATATTAATATATATGTGAGTACTGAACAATTTTCTCAATTATAACTAAAAAATCATGTACTTAAAAAATTAAAATAAAATAAAAACTAAAGTAAAAAGAGATATGACACTAGTAGAAGAATAAGCTGAAGGAGATGACATTACCTACGTAGAGGAGCAAACAATAATAAAAATATAGAAATAATACATAATTCATCATTAAACACTCACAAAGTATCTCATATTTAAGTGTGTTTATAGAAGTAAAAACCAAAAGAAATAAATAAAAGAGAAAGAAGTACATAAAGAGATTTTAGAGAGAAGAATGAAGAATAGATATTAGAGAGAAAAAGATTATAATCAACTCCCTATATTATAATTTTGAGACCTCACTTTGGAGAGTAAGACACTCACTCATTCCACTCTCCCTCTCAATGATTTATGTATTTTCTCTCTTTCATTCATTAGATTGTAAATTCCACACATTTACTTGTGGGATCCGGATCTTCTATAGCCTCTGTCACAAACGTTAGCTACGAAATAGCTACAGAATCACTAGGTAAATAAAATTTATAGCTAATGTTTGCTTCGGCGTTGCGGAGAATCCTTACACATGCTTGTGAGATTGAAATTCTCCCTCTCAATCTTTAATACCAATTTCTTTTCGTTCCTATTTGAGATTTAAAATTCTAATAAATGTTAATCCTAAATTTTGAAATTTATTAATATTCAAAATCTTATACTATCTTTTTTCTATTCTAATCCTTATTTTTAATATACTTTTTTATTCTTATCATATGGTTTTAATCACGGTTTTTCTAACCCGTGCAATGTTGCACAAGATAATAAATCCAAAATGAAAAGATTTTATTGGAAAATGTAACATTTCATATTACCAATGCATTGAATGTTGTTGATAGTTTTAATCTCCAATAAAATCTTTTTAAATTTTGATTTATTAATCCGTTTAACATTGCACAGGTTAGAAAAACAGTTTTTAATTAATTTCATTATATCTTATTATCAATAATAATGTAAATTCGATTTCAAAATTATTAATTATAAAATATTATCAAATAATAATTTATACGAAATTTATTACTATTTTTTTAATTTAAAAAATATTAATTTTTTATAGATTTAATTATATAAAATATATATTTATCCACGTATTACACGAGTTAATATACTAGTTTCTATAACTTTAGAATATATCTTATATAAATTGATGAGCTTCTTTTTTTTTTATAGAAATATAGAAAATTTATTATACCAAAATTATTAATTATTGGGAATTACTCCTTCCATTTTAATTTGTTAGTCATTTTAGGAAAATAATTTTTTTTTATAATATCAGTTGTTTCTCTAATTTCTATGTGAGTATTAATGGTAGTTTTCCATTTTTACTGTCCCATTTTTATGAGAAAAGAAGCTTAAAAACTTGTACCACACTACTCATTAATGTATTTAGGTAAAATGAAAAAAAGTGTTGTAGTAAACTAATAAGGATAATTTAATAAGATTGCTACGTTTTTTAAGTTATTTATTGTATTCTTAATTTATGTGTAAAAATCTTAAATGACAGGTAAAATAAAATGGAGGGAGTATTATATTACTTAACTAATAATGGCACTAAGGAAAATATTACTAATTAATTAAGGCGCAACTTAGGTAGCTAGGAAGGATACCAGAGGGAGGGGTAATAGAGGCACGCAGGGATTACCTCCAATGAATTTATAGCTTCAATTTCAGGACAATCATAAGGCCATTGCGGTGGTTGCGAGTTTAGTTTGTTTTATTTTTAAAAATTTTAAATTAAGTTTTTATAATTTTAAATTAATAATTGAAATTAATAAAACTATTTTTTATGGTTTTAAAACGTCCGTTTTTAAAAACCAAAAAAAATGGTTTTAGTTTTTAATTTTGAGTTGTAAAAATTTGGTTAAAATTTTTGAAAATTAAAAACTGAAAATTTCATTTTAATTGACTTTTAAGGTTGTGGCACAAGAATTAAGGAATATCATCAGTATTCTAAATTTTATAAAAATTATAAACTAATTTTTTTACCTATAACCCCTTATCTCATATTAAAAGCACATCATTCAAGAAATACATATTAATTAATTGATAAGGGTGAAATTGGAAAAAAAATAGTGTATTGGTATAGAAACGACAATTAAATTGAGACAAATTATTTTTGCTAAAACGTCAAGTAAAATGAGACGGAAGGAGTATAAAATATAGCACAAATTGTAGCGACCACGTTCCAGTATCTCAATCTGCATTTTATCATTGGCTTTAATTGCATTTTTGATCCCCCTATTATCATTAATCCGCGATTTTGGTCCCCGTACTTTTTTCTCGATTTTGGTCCCCCTATTATTCTAATTCACGATTTTGGTCCCTCTAACACTAGATTGTGAAAATAGCTAGGGGGACCAAGATTTTTGAACTAAATCGCGAATTTGGAATAATAGGGGACCAAAATCGTTGAAAAAAAAATAGGGGGACCAAACATCGCAGATTGATAATAATAAGGGGACCAAAAATACAAATTAAGCCATTTTCATATCAATATTTTATCAAACTTTGAATTCAATTCCTCACTTTTCTCTAGAGTCCCGTCATTCATTATCATTTCAATTTTTGTCATTTTTGTTTTCTTAATATCATGCTTGGTGGGGAAGGGGAAATTTTGTGGCAAGATTCTTTCTTCAATTATTATTTTTAACATTTTTTTATACATTTTTCTCAACACATAGAATCAGTCTGTTTCATAAAAATAAAAAGAAATAGAATAGGAGGAAGGAGAGAAGTGGGAGAGAAATATGTGCACTTTTCTTCTTTAATCAATAAAAAATAGTAGAGAAATTAAAAAGTGACGTGAACCCTACAATTCTTCATTTATGCTCAAGTGTGAGAGCGAGAGATGGATGGAGGAATTGTGGCATGAATGGGAAGTTGTGCCTATCAACTTATTTATTTATTTTTGGGGAAAATTGTACTTACCACCTTTGAGATTTGTTTAGATGACAAAGACCTTTCCTCTAATTTTTGAAATGCAGAAACTTCTCTTCCCATTGACACTGTGAGGATTATTTAGAGATATTAACGAGGCGGAATAGATTATACACTACCTGTATCCATACCTACTAGAATTAATTAGTTATCCCATGCGGGGGTAACGGGATTGTTTAGGAGTATCCATTCATATTTAATAATTCAAAATTTATAGAAAAAAATAGAAAAAATGACATATAATATATCATGATATCATATTATATTAATTTTATATAATATAAACTAACATTATATAATATTATTACACGTTAATGTATTGAAAATATATTATAATAATAAAATAAATTTTATCTCATCATAAATAATAAATAAAATCTTAATATTTTAATATATTTAATAGAAAATATATTTTAATGACTATGCGGGTCTAGCAGGATGAGTAGTATAATATTCATCCCCACTCATTTAATAAATATGCGGGTACTCATCACTAGTATATCGATAAATATCCACAGTACAAGTTTTTTTTTTATCATATCGTTTTAGGCAAGGGAGGTGAGTGCATTTCAAAACTAGAGGGATGTATTTGTTATTTAGACAACCCTTAGGGGAGATGAGTGCAATTTTCCTTATTTTTTTGGTATTGTCGAAAATAAATAAAACAAGGAGAGCACAGAATCAATGTTACAATATAAAAATCGATTTTAATCAAGTCTTTTAGAAAAATTATAAAAAAATAATTCTCACCTATCACTCTTATCCAACCAAACATATCAAATATAATCTATAATTCAATTTTATATATTTTTTATTTCTCTCTTCTTTGTTTGTCTCTTCTATATTTCTTTTCCCTTACCAAACACAATGTCAATTTTCTTTTTATTTCTATCATCCTTAATTTTACCATCACATTTTTACTTTCTCTCTCTTCATTTACATTTTTCACTTTCTCTATCTTCATTATATCTTTCATTTTCTCTCTCTTATTTAATTTTCTTTTTTATTCCCATCTCTTTTTTTTCTCATTTTTAAATATGGGTCTAACTCAATTACAAAAGCTAACTTGTAGGGGGAGGATTGCTCAAGGCTTATATACTATAATTTGGCATTATCTTTAGGTAACGTGAGACTCTGACACACTCACTCACACGCCCAAGACGACCTAATATCAACAGATCATCTAGAATAACTCTAATACCATATCATGACCAACTACCCAAAAAACTTAAGCTTATGAATAGATAACACATGAATGGATATTTTTCTAATATCTCCACACCTCTCACATGAGTGGTTGTATCTCCCGAAGGTCAAGTGTGTGGGTCGGTCCATCTCTGTCTTGCCACCTTGCATCTTGAAAGTAATCTAGCTAGAAAGAAGCCTTGCATGTGTACGTAACATATTAAAAATAATTAATAGAGTCTATAAATTTATTGTTAAAACTAACCTATAACCTAAATATCTAGCTTAATCTTCTTGATTTTGAGTTTATATATATAATTTAATCCAAACTTAAACTAATATAATATTACTCATTGAAATGACATTGAGAATCCGTGACATATGTGAAAATTCCAGATATATCTAAAATAAATAAATTGCCAGAGTTTTGGAGGATATTAGTGCATTAATTGATTGCACGGTTCAAACATCAAATGGGATTATTTAATTATAATATGATACTTATGTCTTATTGAAAAAGTCCATCTCTAAAAGAAAGCAATCTTTGTTGATAGGGATGCGTCATATATATACAGTAATGGAACTGTATGGTCAACCACCTGATTTATGCTTCAAGGAATTCCCTCCTTCTCTCATACATAATGCTAAGAACAAATTCCAATTGACATACATGCATGGAACCCATGTCTGTATGTCTCAGATTCTATTCGATTCTCCCTTAACAATGGCATCCCTCCATTTCCATTGTCTTGATCCTGTTCGCACAGAAATGGGCTGAAAATCATATCTATCTGCCTTAGTTAGTTAGTATACTAAAACAATTCTAATTAAATCTACTATTCATATACATCGATCGATTTCTCTCTCCTCACTACAAGAATGCGCTAAATTAGACTCGAAACAGTAGCGATGATCATGAGCCTCACTACTAGCGCGGCCCGTCGTCGCTACATCGATGCTACAACATTAAATGTGCATGCAACTCAACGCGTAGCTATGCAATTAATACTCTGTGACGGCCTGACCGTCGCTGCGTTTCGCACTGTAGAGACGGTCACGCTATCACAACACTAAAATACTAATTATTTTATTTTCTGAAATTTAAAAAAAATATGTAGCGTTTTCAATTAAAATTTAAATTTGGCGCGTCAGAGCAATTTTTTAATGTAGCAACGGCTAAGCTGTCGCTACGTTTAAATCTTACGCGCACAAAACTCTTCCCCCCTCTCCCCCTTTCTTCTTCCTCCTCCTCCCCATAATCTCCCTTTGTCCCTCTTCTCCCTCCATCCGCCACCACTCTGTTCTCCCTCTCCCACTCTCAACTTCAATTCCTCACCGATTAAACACTCTCGCTCGTACAAGGTTCAATTTGAATTGATGGAACCTTAAACAATTGTCCCTTTGTTCCTTTGTCTCCTCCCTCTTCCTCCTTCACCGTCCGCCACCACCAGTCGCCATTCAGGTAGTATTTGATTAATTTCAGTTTTTTAATTATAGTTAAATAATTTAGTTAGTTTATTAATTATGTACGTAGTTATTTTTTGTATAGCATTTAAGTATATAGATAGTTATTTAGTAATTATTAGTAATTAATTATTAATTTTAGTGATTATGTATTATTTTAGTAATTATAGTTGGTAATTATTAGTAATTACGTAGTTAGTAATTATTAGCTATTATTGTTAGTAATTACGTAGTAATTATTAGCTATTGACTATATTAATTATTAGTTATTAATTAATATTTTATTTTATTTAATTGGTATTTGTATGCTAATTTAATTTAGGGTTGTTATTTAGTTTATTTAATTTAGTTTGTAGTAGTTATTTATTTAATTTATAGTTTGTTTTTTAATATTTAATTTAACATTATTAAATTAGGTTAATGCCTTGTATGCGTGGTCGAGGTGGTCAAAGGTCCCACCTATTAGAGGGAGGTCTATCCCTCCAAGCGAGCTTGTTGCACAAGTAGCTCACGCACGTCGGAGAGGACCAACCTCCCTCACCCTGAGCAGCTGCCAGAGCAGCCTACAGCTTTAGCCCCTCTGGTGTACGTGCAATATCTTCTTCTTCCTCCCTTCCACCTTCAGCCCCTGCAGAGGTGGCCCACCTGTTGCACCTACTGGAGCGATGAGGTTCATCCCAGGATATCTGGAGGTTCCCCCCCGAGGTAGGTCATCAGCAGCCAGAGGATGGCCTGCCACATATTTCCGATTCGGAGGGTGAGGGCGACCCCCAAGCTGACATTGATAGGGAGGCTGACGAGGAGCCTGATGCACAACAACCTTCGTACCGGGATGCCAACTCCAGTGCCGATCACGAGCTGGACCCTCAGGTAGAGTAAATCATCCGTCCTCATGGTAAAGGGTAAGTTTCTACAATTTTTTTATTTCTTTAATATTTTGCATTTTCATAAGTTACAGTTAACATTGAATTTATTTATTTTGCAGTTGGGTGCCTAACAACCCCCTATGACGGCCATTGGTCATGCGATCCGCTCACAATTCCGGGGTCCTCGCTATTTGTGGTAGGTCAGCCCGAAGGATGTGAAGGACAAGTGGTGGAAGGAGTTCACGGTATGACATTTTACATTATTTTTAACTTGTTATGACATTTTCAAATGACTAACCCTAAAGTTTTTTCTTTTAAAGAGCAGAGTTACTTGGGCCCGTGAGGACAGGCCCGGATTAAGAAGGTGTATGAGCAGAGGATTGATCGGTGCCTCTAGGATATGTCGAACAAGGCACGAATAAGTGGGACTCGGCCCACTTGGTGTGGTGAGGAGGCCTGAAAGGGTCTTTTGGCCTACTGGGCCTTGATGAGTTCAAGGGGAAGTCCGCTTGTAACAAGAGCAATCGGCTTCTCGCGAGGCGGGGTGGTCCACACCACGGGCCACAAGGCCCACATTAGGTCGCGCTGGATATGGTATGTAAAAACCTACTATTCTATGTTATTTTTGTATTTTGTAATTAAAATAATTAATAATGTAATTTTTCTGTGTAGCAATGACAGCTTGGGCGGGATGTAGATCCCGATGAATTTTTTTGTGGCCACCCACACAAAAAGGGTGGTGGTTGGTGGATGACCGAGCACGTCCACATATGTAAGTCAAATTATTAGTGTTTTTTTATATAATTTGAAATTTTGCAAAGAACAACTAACTAATTTTATGTATATCTCTACTCAACAGACAAACTACCATGACCGCCTGGGGAGGTGGAGTCACTGATGGGTCCACCAATCTACAAATCTAGAAGGATGTTCTAGTGACCAAGACTCGAGGCCGCTGTTATGGCACTGGGGACTTGTCAACCAACACTTATCCAGGTGTGACGACATCACTCAGGAGTCTCGGGCCCACACCAGCGGGAGCGACGGGCCACGACATTCATATGAAGAGGTGCTGCTGCCAGGAAGTCATTGAAGCAAAGCTGCAGGCTAGTCGAGCTGAAGAGAGTGTTGAACACTGTCAGGCCCAGTATCAACGGTTGGAGGAGGACTTCCTACAACTCTGAGACAGTTACAGTTAGTGTTGGATGCCCGCAGTGCAGGTGGTTTCTACCAGCCACAGTCAGCTCAGCGTGCACCCGCACTACGACGGCGACCTGGATGACTAGCCCGTGGATGAGGATGAGAATGAGGATCGTGGCCCACAACCACAGCATCGTTCCTCGCCATCAGCCATGATTTTTTTTTTGTATTATATTTTTCTACTCTTTGTATAAATACTATTTATATATATTATTTTCTATATGGGTTTTTTATATTGTCTTTATTATTTTTCTTATATTTTACATCGTTAACAAATATCATATAAATTTATAAAATAATAAAAATTATAATATTCAATCGTAAATTTGTAAATTAAAATATATATATAAATCATTAGCGACGACGATGGCTGTCACTAGCTTTTAACTTATTTAAAAAATAATATAATGCTAGCGACGGCCAACTTAGAGACGACCTTTGATCTTTTCTGGTAGCGATGACCTTCAACATTGTGATGGCTTTAGCGACGGTCAAACAGACGCTACGTAGCAACGACTAACATTTTAACGATGTCCTTGTGGCCGTCGCTATGCGCGTTGTAGTGACGGTTTTCCCTTTTTAGCGACGACTTTTGGCCAGACGAAATTTCTTGTAATGCCTGCATAATCATATATAAATGTTTAGTTATGATTTCTATTATATCAGTTTTTCGAAAATAAAATAGAGTTTGAGCAGGTCTTGAGATAGATAAGTATTATACCTTACATTATACTTAAACTACCTATATAACATTAATTTTAGAGTAAACTAGCACTTTATTCCCTGACTTTTTCAGCGTCTTTCACTTTGGTCCCGAGATTATAAAAACCCTTCGTTAGTCCCACTTTGACCTCCGTCTTTCACTTAGGTCCAAACCACTAACGTCTGTTAAATCCTTGCTGAGGTGTCACTCAATAAAGACTAAAGTGCAGATTTTTTGACAATGTCAGGGACCAACTGCATGACGGTCCCTTATCTTCTTCTTCTTCTTCTTCTCTCTTCTCTGCAGAATTCTCATTCTTCTTCTTTCCCTCTTCTATTCTTCTTCTCTTCTTCTTCTTCTTCTTTTCTTCTTCTTCTTCTTCTTCTTCTTCTTCTTCTTCTTCTTCTTCTTCTTCTTTTCTTCCTGTTCTTCTTCTCTGCTGCTTTATGCAAAATAGAGGGTTTGGAACAGAAGCCTTCAAGTTCTCCCATATGGTTTTCCTTTGGTTCAATCGCTCAGAGTTTCATAATTGTGGTGGTTTTAACCTTAGGGAGTTGAGTTGATACTTGTTAATTGATATATTCTTTCAAATGAAATATTATGTGATATGTGATATTCAAATTGTCTTTCTTATGTTTTCTCCCACAGGAAAGCCTACATTACTACAAGGAGTGCGCATGTAATAATAATAAGTCATTATTGTGTCCTGTTACTTGATAAGTGTCATAAATTAGGTTATTTGCATACAAGATATGTGGCACTTATGGTTCATATGTGATATTCTTCAGTCAATTTCCCGCCAATTTATAGAAATCTGAATTGTTATATTAACATCTGAGTGATGTGTTATTTTAAGGCAATTCGATCCCTGGTTTTTGGTTTGGATTGTAGGTAAGAAGAAGAAGATGAAGAAAAGGATTCAAAGAGTGGAAGAAAAGCAAAGGCAAGGAGGAAATGAAGTTTGGAATTCGCTTGAGCGAATTTCTAATTCGCTCAAGCGAATTTGGGCCAGAGTGGAATTTTGTGCAGCTTAATTCGCTCAGCGAATTTCGACACTTATCATTACTCTGTTTCTGTTAGGAGTAAAATTGTTGCTACTGTTTTCAATTCAACGTGTATGCCTTAGACAAAGTTATAAGTATACCAGAAACCTTCATGCATTGGTTATCATATAACTTGCAACCCGGTTATGATGGTTTTCTGTGTTGAAAAATGTTGAAGATAGGCCTCTTTTGTTTCAAGAAGAATGATAATTTGTTTTTCGTGAACCCTTTGTACATTCTATTTAAGTACTATTTCATGAACAAGGAACTATGTTCACAAGCAAAAGCTTATGTAACTTATTTAATTCTAATTCTACTTCTATATAATACATGGAGTGAACACTGTAGGAGAAAAAGAAAGGTAAATATATGAATCATCAATTTTATATATTGCAGATTTGCGTGAGGTTAAAACCACACAATTATGAAACTCTGAGATTAATTGAAGCAAAGGAAAACCATATGGGAGAACTGATGGCTTCTGTTTCAAACCCTCTAATTTGCATAAAGATGCAAAAGAGCGAAGAAGAAGAAGAAGAAGAAGAAGAAGAGAAGAAGAGAAAAGAAGAATGGAATTCTGCAAAGAAAGGGAAGAAGAAGAAGAAGATAAGGGACCACCATGCAATTTGGTCCTTGATATTGTCAAAAATCTTGCACTTTAGTCCCTATTGAGTGACACCTCAACAAAAATTTAATAAACGTTAATGGTTTGGACCTAAGTGAAAGACAGGGATCAAAGTGAGGGACTAACGAATGGCTTTTATAATCTCAGGGACCAAATGAAAGACGCTGACAAAGTCAGGGACCAAAGTGCTAGTTTACTCATTAATTTTAGGTATAACATTTTCAAATTGTTTTAGATATACATTTTCATTATTCATATAACATTTTTTTTCATGTATATCAATTTTAGCTATGACCGGCACTCTCCCTTTTAATTCTAATTAAGAACAAATTCCTGGTGATATAATTATATATATCTTGTGCTTAGAGAATCAACCTCCAATTAATATTCTATACCCACAAACACAACCCATCTCTCAATGTTACTACTCTATAAATATGCGCGCGAACCAGTTATATAGTCAGAGGAAAATAAATATATAATCAAATCACACACAAAAAAGAGAGAAAGAAGGAGGTTATTAATTTGCAAATGCAATTAATATGATTAATTGTCTAAGTTTGCTTCCATGAAAGAGGAAGAATAGATGTGAGCCAAGAATGACTTGCCGGTTATACTGATTAATCGGCTAAGTCCTTCTTGACTCTAATTTGCTCTTTCTACTTTCATGTAAGAACTTTTGATATTTCTCATTGTTTTACTTTAATTACATAATTCTTTTTTGTTATCAGTCTCACTCATTCACATAGACACACTCAAGGAAGCAAAATTGAAAATTATTATACATCCTTTTGCATGTTGCAGGTACTTGGAGATTTTAGAGACTGAGAAAGAAATTAAATTTCACCGATCGAGAGCTGAACCAAACGTCACATACTTTTCTAAATTTGCTACAATGTAATATAATTGTATAATGGTACGCAAACCTGCTTTATATATTGTACACATGTCAATTTCATCCGTTTGAACAATTCGGAAATAAAATTATAGGTGGATTATGAATAATATATGGTGCATGCTGCAGTGGCCTGGATTTTGTGACAATGAAAATCCGCGTCTAATTGAATCATAAATTAAACCTTATTCTTAGTTAGCTTGACTAGGATTAATAAAACCTAAAGTAACAGTCACACGACGATAATTTGATACTTCAATAGGTAATTTACACTGACACTTATCTTAGAAAGCTCATAAACAAATAATTAAAAAAATAGCACTTTGAAAATTTTGTTATAAGCATAGCTTAACCTTAAATCATATAAAAGTGTTAATCGACAAAAAAATTAATATAATTTTATAGTTTAACTTTTAACTTTTTTTTTTTTTGTCAATGTTCAACTTTTAACTAAGAATTAGTTTTTTTTCTTTCATTTTTTTTTGGGCAGAGAATTGTTATTTTTCAGTCACGCTGTCCATTAGGATAACAGTGGACCAAGGACTAAAGTATCAAAGCCCAATTGAGGCTAAAACTGAACAAAATAATATTTTTTTTTTCAGAAAATAATAAAGCTCGAACCCAAACTGAGAACCTCCGCCCGGAGTTACTTTTAGCACCACCTTTTGTTCCTATTAACACCTCCTAAAAAGTGATTTTCAAAATATCCTCTATATATTTCTGAAAATTAATTTCCAGAAACTAAATAATAAAATTAATTCAGAAATTTTCGAAAGAAATTGGCTTTCTAAAATGTATTTTTTTATAAATATTCATTTTTTTTGTGATGATATAAAATCGGTATCTAAATTAGTTATTTCATTTCTAATACTTATTTTGTCTCTAATTTAAAAATGGATTTTAGTGATGAGTTTTTTAATCACAAAAAATTAAAATTTATTAAAAAATATATAATTTTGGAAATTAAATTCGGGAAGTCATTTTTTTCCAGGAATAATTTTCAGAAGTGTTTATTTTTAAATAATTTCTAAAAAAAGAAAATATTTAGTTTGTGTATACACAATAGATTCTCGGATTCAGTCTAATTTTTTAATATGAAAAAAAATCACTGAGAGCTAGATTTAATTTCTACCCATATTTGGGGTTTCCAAAAAATAATATTACCTCCTCTGAAAGAGTTATGTGATGAGAAAAAGTTATAAGATATGGAAGATTGTGAGTTAAAATTAAAAATAAATATTATATAAAAGACTAGTGTTAGATCCATATCTAACTGCATTTTCTTTTCTTTTTAAAAAAAAGTAAATATATATCTATTATATTTAATTTCATCTTTTTTTCCATACCGGTAACTTCGTACCACGCAGTCGTGCTAAAAAACAGAGATGTAGATCCTCTCCAGTACTGGAAATTTTCAGTAGGGGAGAGAGTGACTCATCCATGTATGTGGGCCTGACCACATACATGGATGAGTTACTCTCTCTCCTACTGGAAATTTCCAGTCACTGGAGAGGCGGTGAACTCTAAACACAGTGTCCTGACGATTAACGTTTGCCCAATTTTATTGTAGGAATTGGTTATCACAATAATTTCCGAATGCACTTGTTATATTATCCAAACATACGTTGGGATATTTCGAATGCGTTAATAAAAAGCAATTCAGGAAAAAAGTACTTGTATATTCTTGAAGAAAGAAATTTTCTACCATCAATAGATTGTCTATCATTTACTGACTGTGCGAGTCTCATTTAGGGGTGGGAACAGGCCAGACCGCTCGTCAGGGGCCTACTACCCTATCAGGCCCAGGCCAGGCCAAGCCAATTTATTAAATAGAGCATGCCAAGGCTTTTTCAAAAGCATATATAGCAAAACAGACCAGACTTCAAACCATTGAAAAAACCTTTTAAGCCTATCAGGCCGGTCTATTTAACTAAATATAAATAAAATACTAATATTTTTTATATTGTTATTATTGTTATTATTATAAAGATTTGTTATTACTTTTCCTTATAATTATATACTTATTAGCTTGTATAAACATTTAAGTATGTTAAAAACTTGAACCTATAAGTCTATTCATATATATGCTTATGATATATTCACGTACCTTACTATAAAACAGACTTTTAAACAGACTTTCAGGTGTCAGGCTTTAAATAGGTCAGGCTCAGACCATAAAATAAAGCCTATGTCAAGTAACAGGCCAAGCTCAGGCCTTGGAAAGCCTAGCTCGGCTCGGTCTATTCTCATCCCTAGTCCCATTATAGAATTGTTTGTTGGTTCAATTGAAGACTACATTATTCAACGAAATGACTATATTAATGGCAAAAAGTGAAAGTATCTAGGGGTTCTTCCTCAAAGTTCTATAATTTATTTTTATTGCATGTAAAAAAAAAGAAAGTCCCTATTTAGTTATAGTAAATTAGGTAATAAGAAGTCGTAAATAACTAAATATTCATTGTTAGTTATCTCTCGAATCAAATCAACATATATGAATACCACATAGTACGTAGATTAACTGATAAGGGTTATTCTAACTTCACAAGTGGTTTAGAATTGAGCCCTCGTATGTCGTTGCCTTAGATACTCAGAGAGAATTTGTTGCCCATAAAGATCCTACCTAACTCAAATAGTATTGCCCGTATAGAACACATGTGGTATTACACCAAAAAAACCAACAAACATAAGTAATAATGTGAGATAAAGATATATGAAAGAAATATGCCTTTATGCATTTCAATCTACAATAGTCAAATTAAATGCTTGCCTAATAATTTCAGAAAAACTTATTCGAGTTAAACAATGATAACTTTTTTTCTCCGACTATATCCATTTGAAGATTATTAAAATAAAAAATTGAAATACAAAATGGATTCTCAAAAAACAAGGACAAGTTACATATAGGCATATGGCAATAACTCATACAAAATATATCCATGATATCATATCAGCCAATCAGATTTTCCAAATTAGGCCATGGAACATGAAAAGGTCACATGTGCAAAAGACTATGGAAAAAAGAAAAGCAAATTCTTTTCTAGAGGCTTAAAGCTAATAAGGCATTGGATGGATGGGAATCTGTATTGTAGCTTAGACTCATGCAATGGACTGGGAATGCCACGTACATAGATGGTTTTAGCTAGGAACATAGAAATATAATGTTAACCACTATGCCCATACACTGATTATGAATCCAATTGAGTCAAAATCTAATCAGAACCTCTCCTTGTTCTGCTTAGCTAAATTTCTGAGAACAAATTCTCACATTGACAATGCCATATCAGAAAAATGGAGTAACCACTAATACAATCTGCTGGCTTTCTTCCCTGTTTATGTTCTATTCCCACAACTACAGTAAATCAATCAACATGCATGCAGTTGAGTCAACTTTTGCTTGATTCCAAACTAGAAGAATGGTTTTGGATAAGGAGTAGCATGGAAAAGTTCACAATTAGGTAGGGCCAATGAGTAGTTAGTTTGCATTTGCAACAGTTATTTAGGGAATTTCTCATTTACCTTTTAACAAGTGACTATAGTTATCATCACAAGTTCAAGAATCCCAACCTTTGACCATCTCTGCTTATAAATATGAGAGGCTCAACTCAAGATTATATATGTGTGAGATTAAGAAGTTGAATGTGAATGTTGTTTTGGTTTGCTCTCAAGTGTCTTGCATGAAGGTAGAGAGAGTAGAATTGAGCCAGGATGGCTTGCCGGTAATATATGCTGAAAAGCAAACATCCCTGCAGGCCGTCCTGTCTCACATTTGCTCCCTTTCTCTCATATGAGGACTTTGGCCAAGAGCTTTAATTTCAACTATCACATCACAGATTGATGCCTTGTAGCTGCATGCATTGGACTTCTTCTGACACTCAAAAGTTAAGCTTATAGAAAAACAATTTTAATACTTGGTTCAAATGGATAAGACATTAATGAAACAAGTTTTTTACAGAATGTGAAGTCAACTTTTGCTTGTTCCTAATGCCTAAAGTCACACTACACACCAACATGGATATTGATTTTTGAAAGAAACAGAGATGGTTTGGGATAAGGAGCAGCATTTAGAATGTCACATGCAATGTAGGGCCAGGCCACGTCTAGTTAGTTTAAAAGAATTGTTAGGAATCCTCTTTATGATTTGTGTGAATTGTTAGATGTAGGTACCAATTGGCCCTTCTCTTCTCTGCCTATAAATAAATATATATATACAGAATAGAAATAATGATATGATGAAGTGCCATTGCATGCTTTGAAGTTGAAAGCTGAATGTTTTTTGGTCAATTAATCCAAGCGGCTTGTATGAAAGAAGGTGTAGGAGAGTAGATATGAGTCAGGGATGACTTGCCGGCATCCTTTGGTGTTGGTGTTGCTGGCAGTTGTCCTTGGTTCATGTTTGCCCCCTTCCCTCTATATCAGACTCCAAATTGAATGCTTCACTTGTCCTATATGCATGTCGTTTATATATGAACTACATATATAGTCTAAAACAAATTAACACACACCACACAAAATTCAGGTGGGTTGGTGAATTATTTTTTCTGATAATTTTCTGAGCTAAAATTTAAATTTAAAGAAAAGAACCATTTTTACTCTGTCTCCCCTGCCCCTCTTTCTCTTTCACCTTCCATAGCAAAATTTGATATTCTCCTATACTTTGAAGACATTTGAAAATTAAACCATTTATTGATTTATGAGAGTGATATTTTATGTGAAGCACAAATCTATTTGGGAAGATTAATTATGCTTTCTAGAGAAGGTATAATGAGGACATATTGTAGTATGACAAGATTATAAACTATAGTACAATATGTATAAACACTAGTTAATATACTTATTTGGTGACCATAACAGCAAAAATTATTAAGTATGTGGTTATGGTGATATAAGCTTTTAATTATAATTTTCACTTACAACTCTAACTAATTAATATTGTTGGCTAACTTTTATTATGTTTTTTAATTACAATCAAATATATAAAGTGGTTAGTCTTTTTAATTCGTTTGCTTTTATTTTAAGTTTTGTTTCTAAAATTCATATTTCAATTTATTTGGTTTTTTCTTAAAATCAATGTTGTTCAAATGAGAGAATATTAAAAAATATATTTTTTAAGATGTTGATCTTTCATTGAGTTATAAAATATTGATTAAATGATATTTGGGTATATCCTAAAATATTTATTTTATAGTTTATGTGTATTGGAAATCATATATAAGTGTGCTTGAATAATGTAATATAGTTGAGGTGGTACCAACAAAACCTAATACTGATAGATTTCATTAAGCATATTAATAATAGTTTGTTTGGCTTGATTCAATGTAATTGTTGTCTATTCCATCCAAATTTGAGAAAGAAGTAAAGGAAGCTTTTATCTAAATTCTTAGAGATCAAAAAACACTAAGTAAAGTCAAAATTCATATAAGCAAGAGATATACATCATCTTTTTATTTCTTTTCATCTGATGTTCTAAATACAATATACTTTTATATTCTATCTTAAATTTATTCACGATATTTGAATTCAATTTATGGCATTAAATTTCCTATTACAGAATCATTTTAACCATTCTTGAAAATCATGTGGGAAATACACTAGTCTGTTAAATATTTAAGAAAAAGAAATATAGAGATTTCTCATATGTGATTTTGTTGGCTTTAGTTGGAAGTTACACGACTTCTTGCCATGGGTTTTAAGACAATGTGCAGGAAAAGTTACTTAACTTTCTTGTCATTTGTAAGAGAAATTATAAGAGAAATTAAACGGCCAGCATTTTTTTTTTTTTTTTGTCAAAATTGGCGCCATAATTGACATTATTATTGAATCTAACATAAAATAAGCAGCCTTTACTACCTCTTCGACTCATTGTACAATAATAAGTAAATAACCTAGACAAATTTTGGTAGATAGTAGAATGTTAAAATTTTCTTTTGTGTAACATTACTCTTTGAAATCATGGTTAAGAAAAAAATCACGTAGCAATCCACTTTACAAGGACTTGTTATAGATCCCTTTTTTAAAATAATGATTAATCATTCTATAGAAAATTATTGTTAAATATAATTTGTTTAACTTTTGCTAATCTCGTAAGGAATTACCATCATCTGCTTTATTGATCCGTTGATTCAGGGCTAATTAAAAAGTAATGTTTTAAAAATCGGACCGGTAATTGAACCGGTGAAGGCACCGGTTCAAGGTTCAACTGTGGTTGAACTGGTTTTAATTAAATAAATTTTTTTTCATATTATATAATATTTTAATTAATAAAGTAACACAAAATTATAAGAAATTAAGATATATAAAGTTGTAAATCAGTATAAATGACCTTATTATAAGAGAAAAAATTAATAATGATTAGTAAAATAATAGATATCTATGTGTAATCCTTAAATATGTCTTTATTTATCTTAAAAATATTTTAGATTAAATAAGAAACAAAAAATAAAAAAATTTGAATTTTTTTAAAAAGATCTGGTTCAACCGGTTTTCTAGTACCGGTTTTGACCGGTTCGACCGGTTCTGAGCTCCTCCGGTTTTTTTTGGGTTAAAGGGACCGGTCACCAGGCCGGTTCCCGGTCGAATCGGCCGATCCGGTCCGGTTTTTAAAAACAATGCTTAAAAAGTAAAATAAGCCCATATTTCAGCTAAATACCTGGATAATATTATTTCAAAACTAAAATTACAAATCTTCAAGGTAAATTTCAAATTCATAATTTATAAATGAATCAACAAAGACTAGAGGCTTACAGCAAGGGGGGTTAACAAAAATCACTAACAAGAGGCCAGCAACATAGCTTCAAAGAGTTGGGCATATATGAATTGACCAATGAATTTCTGAATGGACAGTATCCTGTTGCATTTTCAACTAAACAATTTGGCAGTTTTACAAAGATCAACAACCATAAGATGAGCTGATATATGATTCCCCCAAAATTGGTCATCTAAAATATAAAACTTCAATAACCCAAAATGGAAGGAAAAAAATAAGTCAAGTCATATCCATCCATCGTTAGCCTCCTGTCCATGTCAGGCCACCCTAACTGGAATGCCAGTGTGCCCTGCACTCAATCAATATCTGTGGCTGGCAGGCGATCAAGCCTCAATAATGCTGCAATTTACAACTCTCATGCAGTATGAGAAACCAAGATGGGGGCCGAAAGCAACAACTTATCCGACCAAAGAATCAATCAACCTAGCTGGCTCAGGGTGTTGAATAATTGGAAAACAGATGCAACAAATTATTTAGTGTTTCAGGAGTGAATTTCCTAGCAAATAGGTAACATGGCCTCTGAATCCCATTCCATAAGCAAGGCCATCTTTGCACTTCTTTCTGCAAACACAAGATAATTAGTCAAGCTGATTAATTTATCCTCAATAAACCAGATCAGATCAATAAAGTTCTGTTATAGCATACCTTCTCATCACTGGTGACGTGTACACTAACATCAATGGACTGCAAATATAACAATTATTGTGAATATTCATGTAACTGAACTTGAAAACAAATAAAAAAGGCAAGGCAGAGTTGACAGACTTGTACAGTTGCATTACACTAGACTAAACTATTACTACCTCTATTCCAAAACTCTTGTTTTAGCATTTACTTATGTTTCAAAACTCTTGTTTTAGATATCCAAGAAGAATTAATATTTTTCCAACCGTACCCTTATTTAATATTTACTTCAACTAACAACTCTCATTTTCTTCTTTACTACATTCAGTTTCTCTTTATTAATGTGAGTTAGTGACTTAGTGGCAGTTAAATGAAATGGGTGGAAATTAAATGAGGATATGTTAGTAAAGATGCTATTAAATCAAGACACATTAAAAATTTCCTTGGTCTTTGCATATAATCTTAAACAACAAGAGTTTTGGAACAGAGGTAGTACAACAACAACAACAACACTAATGATATGGAAAGGGGATTTTCCCAACTTGATCTCTGTTTTATTCTTCTTATAAGTCCAATGTTAGAGAATTTACAAATTAACTGCAAAGGACCACTACCATCCCACCTACTTTTAAAGAACTTTTTTTTTTAATTTTTTTGTTATACATAAGCATTAAGTCAGTCTTCATTCAATATTTACATTTCGAAAGAGAAAAGTGTCATGCCTAATGCCAAAATTGCTTTTTCCTTGGCGCTTCTAATATCTATAAAAAGATGCAGATTGCCAAGAAGCTTGTAACTCAATTGGAATGGAGGAAAATGAAATGAAATGACATTAGTTGCCATTATTTGGATTGTTTTAAAAGAGGATAAAATCAGATAGAACCTGGCTGATTCCAGTCCATCCAACCTCACTGGGGTTATATGATGGAACCAAGTCCAACTTATTATCTGCTAATTTCCTTACCGTTCCATTCATTTCCCAAACTATGGAGAAGAAACTTTCCTTCATTCCATCATAAAATATCCAGGACCAAGTGGTAATTTAAGTTCACTCCATCTCATCCAATTCCATTCATTTCTAGATATCCAAACATAGTTAAGGATGTAATGATGATGGCAGATGTTAGACCCTCAACTAGGCCACCTATCCCTCTCCTCTACCTAGCTGGCCAAAAGGAATGAATACAGATTGTTGTGTAAGTTACAGTTTAAGCAGAATTATACCGTGATATTCTTCAAAAGGTCGAAAGTAACATCCTGAGCCCTATATGATTTTGGATGCCATTTTCTCTCAGACCAGTCAACATGAGTTAGTGACCAGTTTGCAATTCCACCTGGATCAACAATCTAAACCAGAGGCACAAGCCAATTAGCAAGAGATTGAAACCTGTTAAAACAAAAGCATTTTATTTACAATTGAAATTCTCACATTGAAGAAGGTCGGCAAGTAATGCTCATCAGCAATGCAATTCTTCCCCTCCAAACCAGGCTGTGGTATTAAGAAATTTCACATTAATATTGAATTCATAGTTCCATGGACATATCACTAGATATAGATAATTTGCACATCAGATCTATGCTTCCTAGGACAATAAGGTGCTTCTCTTTAAGTTTGGACAGCAGTACATTTCAGGGATTTAAAATTATGAATTATGATAAGGAAACTAGATGGTTCTATCATCTTAGTCATGTAAGCCACAACACTGGCAAACAAGATGACGAGATATAGATCATCATCATTTGCACATTAGCTCTATGTAGTATGTTTCCTAGTACAATAAGGTGTTTCTTTTCTAGTTTGTACAGCAATAGATATATGGGATTTAAAATTATAAAATACTGTATGATATCACCTTAATCACAGCAACACTGGCACAAAAGATGAGATCAATGATATCAAAGGTACCAAAACTCTTATCATTCCACTTTGTCCATTCTTTTAGATTTTTTTGTGGCACTTCGAACCTGTACAAGTATGTGTATACATATCTGTAGCCTGCTACAGTATCACTAATGCTTTTCTTTTTATTTTCAAAGGTAAAAAAAAAAAAAAGAACAAAGCCAACACTTTTCAATAACATCTTGCATATAGGTTTTAGAACATACACATTTGGAGAAATATGACCAAAGAAAAATTCATTAAAATAGAAGTAACAAAACGCAACATCCATATATATTGCTTGAAATTAATTTGACTAAGGGTATGCAAGAGTGAGAAAATCAGAAGCCAAGCATCTTATGGTTAAAGAAGAACAAAATATGATTAAATACAACAAACACTTATGGGAAATTACAAAAAAAACTAACCAAATTTGCTTTAAATTTTAATTGTAACAATATTTAGAAATAACTTCACCTGGCAGTAAGCCCGAAATTTTGAGTAATACAGGCTATCAGCCATTACTATAATAGCATGCTGCCGCTTCATAGAAAACCACTGCAGAAAAAGTTAAACAGTGAGGCAAAGACATATAAATGGGCCAAGCCTTAGACAATTAGAGGACAAACACTTAAGGGAATAGGCGTGGGTGATACCAAATGGACGTAGGATAACATTTAGGGCTACCGAATGATAAAGGAGAGAGGAATTTCAAGCAAGATCAAAGTATTATTTTTGCAATTACTGCCTTGTATTACAATTGATGTGCTAGTAAAGCCTATTGACAGAAATCACACAGAAAGGCTATAGAACAACGGCAACTTTCATTTATCCAGTTGATATCCGGTGAAAAGGGTAATTGTCAAATAAAGTAGCCTAAATACTTTATTTGAATTTCGCATTCTTTGTAAAATAATTTTCTGTTCAAAATATTGAATTCCTGCTTCCAACATGACTTTAGCAAGAATATACCTGTGCACCCTTTCTAAAATCCTTCACCTCAACTTCAGGTAACATGTGTTCTGAATACCTGCCATTCCCATGAGGACCAGGATCCTTAAAGCTAATCACAAAAAGGAAAAGTTCATATTAGTAAAGGACATCAAATTGATAGCAAAAGCGGAGAGAAGAAGAGCTATCAACTCAATAAAACTGAGGCACGCCATGTAATACTGCAAGACATACCAGTCAACATAGCTGATATTTGTACGAATAAGATAGTTGTAAATATAGTCAAAATGATACAGAGGCACACAGCTGCAAAACCAATATAAACAAAACTAATATTAATAAACTAATTAAACAGCAAGAACAGAATTAAAAGCAATCTCAACCCATTTACCTTTCAGAAAGTAAAACAAATTGCTGGTTGTCTGGATCTTGAAGGGCATTAGCCAATAGCCGTCTCTCTGCATCAACCATAGAAATTTTCCCCCACACCACCTGCAACAAGATGACTTCTGATTACAAGAATTGCACACTAGAAAACCATAGTTTGTTGGAAAACAAAACATAATTACACTTGCAAATGCAATTGCTATTGCTATTATTGGAATAAAACACTTGAACTTAAAAATACTCACAGCAATAATTTTAAAAAATTTAAAATAAAACAATAATTAATTACAAAAAAAAATACAACATATCTCAAGCATACTAGATAAAGTAAATTCATAGAGTTCAAACACAGGCTCGACCGATTTACTTCTGAGATTATTCCACTAAAGAAAGCAAATATATTATAATCCCATATTTAATGAGAAGGAAAGTGTGCAATAGAATTTTATACTTCCATTTTAGGTTACCACTGCAAAATACTGGCATCTTAGATGGCCTGGCTACATGGCTACTTGTTCTCCTTTCTGCTCTGGGCTAAATAAAATGTATATGATGTAGAGCTATTACAGCGTTATATTTCCAAACCCATGAATTAAATAGTTAGTGATTTACAGAGTTACAGTATCAGTTGATCTCTCAAGTCAACAATAATATTTTATTTTCCTACAATCAAAACTCAAAAGTCACAAATCCAACACAGAAGGAGAAAAAGCATAAGGCATGTTTAAAATATGATTTCCATAAGAGAACATATATTTAAACAAATGAGACAGTAAAACTCACACAAATGATAGTCATTGCAATCCCAGCCGGGATCGCAAAGATGCAAAGATAGTAAACCGAACAATAACAAGATTATATCTACCTGGTCACTGCGTATATCCCGATTGACAAAGTAACGGCTCACATGAACTGGTTTAGTCTTGGATGCATGCACATAAACAGAGAATTTCCCTTCATGACCCTGCCAAAAAGGAGGAAAGCATCTTCCAGGTAAATGCACACTACAATATGAACCAGATTCAGAAGCAAAGACAGCCAAGTAGCAACTAATGAAATAAAAAAAGCACATTAAGGATGTTCATTCATTACTACATTAATGAAGAGTTTATTGGTATAACATATTTCACATCTTGTGTTGCATATCTATGCCAACAGAAGGGTCAAATACTAAGCATTATGAGGTAAGCGCCCAAGGCTGTGAAAGGACATCTTTGTCACAACTGTTTCCAAGAACACTTCTTATCCAACAGGGTAATGGGAACATGAGTCATGTTGGAAGAACTGCAATATCTACCATGCTATTGATTGCCTTCAAATGCAATGTTTCCAGCTAGAGAACACCAACAGTTTCCTTTACCCATCATCATTCCCCAAAACAAATACAGAACACCAACAATTTTCATGCAAAGGATTGGTGCCAGCTAAGTGTGCAATAAGAAGCTCCTCTTTTTGACCATTTTAAATCAGCTTTATGACAGAAGGAATGAAGTTCTCAAAGTCTCCCGGGTCCCAACAACTTGATGCTTCTTCTACCAAGCACCTTTAATACCAACATCACCAAAGACAAACTAAGGAATTCCAATCACAAAGGAATTCTTAGTGTCATTTGAGCATGCGACAAGCCATTTCTCTTACTGATAAAAGAAATGCAGAATATCAACTACACTATTAAACTGGCTATATTATATGTGATTAAACAAGTGTCATAAATACATTTAAAAAAGGAACATTAACCATGTTCGAAAGTGAGAATTGAGAAACAATAGCTTGGACATATTGAAATAGACAAGTAACAAATTCTTACTTGGAAAAACTTGTCCCACAATTTTTCAAATGGAAGAGAACCGGGTGACAAAAACATGAAGGCAACTTTTGGATTTTTCGAAACATTTGTCGGCGAGCTCAAAATATCCCTAATCACAACACGTGATGCAATCTCCTCATCCGTGTATTCTCTTGCAGGAATAGGTGGAAGCCAATCAACAAAACCCTTGCACCCTCTAGAAGAGAAGACATAACAAGCTGAACTGCTTTGCGGTGGGTACATATAAGCACAGATTAGAAAGACACAAACAAATAACACCAAGACAATAATCCACATTGGCTTCTTCATGGGAGGACGGTGGCGAGAGCCGGGCAATATCTGCATATCACCCATGCCTAGACGCCAAACTTTTTCTGACTTCATCTAAGCAAATGCATCACAATTTTCACCTTCAACAAATCTCTTTTTTGTCCATACACACCATCCCTCAAACACACAAAAATCAATCAAGGCCAGATAGCCTGCAATGAACCTTGAACAGATTGATGCAGAAAAATCTGAAAACAAAAAACACATAAAGCAAGTGCATTAGCAAAAAGTCAGCCTTTTGAATCTACTCAATATCACACTGAAATCCACTTAACCACCCTCATGTTCATAATAATGCCATCCAAAAAGAGAGACAGCAAGACATCATACAACAACCCCAACAAGATATCCACCGAACCTTCCTAGTTTTACTAAATGTATGGCAACATACCGGAACAGAGATAAATGTCCCGGAGACGAAAACAGAAAATGCACGAAACATGCCAAAACTTAAGCAATAAACAATCCATGGCCATGCTAATGCGAATTCCATCATCTCAACAACGCGATAGGACCAATCAATTCAAAGTTATGGAGTATCCCAAGAGCTTAAACAACCTTAACATATACTACATCTCTTCCCAACGACAGATAAAAAAAATTCGAGACTTCAGTTCAAAATTGAAATAGTCGCCACACCCACCCAACCACCGAGTGGTCGAAATCAAAGAGATATCCAAAGCCTCTGTTTGGTAACAGAGAAAAAGTACACGAACCGAAATGTAAATAACTTGCAAGACACTGAACAATCTCACCTAATTTACACAAAAAAATAAATAAAAGAAAAGAATTGTTCCTTTGTGTCCGCTTTCTATATCAAACCCCAACAATTAAGCGACAAAAATTTTCAAATCAGAAATTCCCTCTCTCTCTCACACACACACACTTTCTGAGAGAAGGAGAGGGAGATAGAGAGAGAGTACCTGGCTGGAATAGAAGTTTGAGGTGAAGCGAAGGAGAAGAAGATGAAAAGATTGACGTAAATGAAATCTAATGATTGGATCTAGGGCAAAGGCAAGAATCAGAAGACGCGAGCAAAAGACTGAATTTAAAATAATAAAATAAAAAATAAGCAGTCGTTGTTTTGATTCTGGACTCTCTCTGTGTGGCGTGTTCTTATTATCTTATATGTTAGCGCTTTCGGATGAAAATGAAACAGAAATAGTCCTCTTTGTTGGGCTCACCCAAATTACCATTGGTTGGCCAGGTTTTTCCTTCTTCTTTCTTCAGTACTCTTTTTTATTAATTGTTAATTTAATAGGAAAATAAAACGAATGTCTATAAGGCATTAATATTACATATTACAGATTGATTTTTTTATCAGTAGATTACAGATTGATTAAATGTTAGTAATATGATTTTTAATTAAAAATATTTTAGTTATTGAATTCTTAATTTAATTTAATTTAGAACGACGTGTATAGTACTTATTTAATTTATAATAGTTTTTTTCTTTTAGAATAGTTGACCAAAGTCAATTGGGGGCGCGTGTTGTCTCTTCCAACGCAAACCATCTGGAACTACGACCCAATCATCGCACACCTTCGGGCACTGCTTACATTACATAGGAACGACTTGTGGATACGAAAAATATATCTATTTTTATATAATTAATATTTTAACATATGTATACCAATCGTTTTTTATGGAATATAAATACCAATATTTAAAAATAAATATTTATATTAAAATATGAAGTATATATTAAATTAAATTAAATAATTAAAATTTAATATTTAAATATTACAATATAATTATTTTGAATAAGAGATTTAATTTGAGTATATATATATATTAAAAATAATTATTTTAAATTTAAATTATTAATTCATAACAAATAATAATTTCGATTATACTATTCAATTAATAATATTTTATATAAAATTTAAATTATCATATTCTTTTATATAATTAAGTTTGAGAAATTAATCAATTATCATATTATTCAAAATTTTAAATTCAATCATTTTATTATTATAATTATTATTTGAGATTATATATTTGAAAGAGTGTGTGATAACACTCAAAGAAAAATGGTGAAAATACAAAAAAAAAAAAAATAACATGCAACTATATAATTAAGAGAGTAGAAAAAGTACGTGAATGTATTACTCTTTAAAATTAGGTTTCAAGATTAATATAGAGCGAGTTAATTTAACTATTTAATTTGTTAACATTTAATTTTAAAATAATAAAGAAAATAATAAACTTTATAATAAATTAAAATTTGTAAATATTTTTTATGGTAATATTTGTATATATAAATATGTATTAATTAAAAATGACATCATTTTCATTTTTATGTTAGTCACCAACATCATTATACAAATACAAAACTCTCCACTCCTCTAAAAAAACGTGGTTAGTGAGAATCGAATTCAAAAGGCCTTCTAACAATCTCAAATTAAGTTCCCATCTACACCATGTTTAATTTTCTTAATTCTTTATTTCATTTTAAACTTTCCTCCACTTCAATAAGATAACATCAAATTTATATAGATTTTCTCGTATATTTTGCTAATGTTATTAGAATGAAACTAAAAATCATAATATTTTATGTAAGATTATTAAATTTAGTTTATAATTTTTTCTACGAGAGAATCCAAAATTTATCAAATTTGCAACTTACTTGAATTTGTAACTGAAGTATATCTACTAAAATATATGTTAAAATTAAAAAAATATATATATCTTTGAAATAAAATATGTGTTTTGAAATAATATTTTAAAAAATTTATTTATTTGACTAATTAATTTTAATATTTTTGAATTTATGAGTCCACATGATCATTTATAATTAAGTTAGTTCATGTTGGACCCAGTCAAAGTCACGCCATAATATTTCTTTTTTTCTTCAATTTTGTTAGGTTAAGCCTTAATACCTATACCGTGTTTTGTTTTGAAATTAGGCTTTTTGATCAAAGTGGGTCAAAAAAAAATTACCAAAATAATGTTGATTGGAAACAATTTACCAATCTGGTGTGGGAGGAAGCGCAAACTGGGACTGCGCAACAAGAAACTCAATTTCAGTTTGCGCATATCATAGGGAAGCGCAAAGTGAATTTGAGATTTGTGAAAACTCAATCTCAATTTGCGCGTTAAGAGAGAGGGAATCGCAAATTCAGTTTGAGTTTTGTAAAAACTCAAACTCACTTTGCGCATTACGTGGGGTAAACTTCTATAAAAATGAAGACACGAAGACTCGTGGTTCTCTTGTGCAATATGTGAAGCTAACTTGATTTTTTTTCTCTCATCTTGGTTTAATTGTTTGGTTCTCTTGTGCAATATGTGAAGCTAACTTGATTTTTTTCTCTCATCTTAGTTTAATTGTTTTTAATTTATTTTATGAAAAATGAGTCAAATTATTATTTTTATATATTGGAATGGTAGAAAGTTTGAAGGTGTTAATGGTATAATGTTTGAAGGTGATAAAAGATCTATGCAGATAAAATGCGGAATCAGTTATAATTTATTGAAGAGGAAGATTCACAAAAAATTAAATCTTTCGTCCAACCAATTTGTTTCTAGTTTGACTTGTAGGTTTTTAATATATGAAAATCCAACCACTTATACAGGTCTTCAAATTTGTGATGATGAAGATGTTGAGTGTATGATCCACGCATTTCAACAGCAGTCATTGATGACAGTCCTAGAATTGTATGCAGATGTTGACAATGTTGGAAGTTCAGCATTACCTGTCCAATCTTTGAACTTGGATACTCAACTCTCAATGGGGATCGAAGATCAATGTGTATATCAATCAGAAGGTATTAACGTTGAGGAGGATGTCAACATAGCAGAACCTCAAGGTGAGTAGAATGATATTGATTTGAACATGAATTCAAATTGTTGTCTCGAGGATAGTGACGACGGTAACGATGAAGGCGAAATCCCTGAGGGGGATTCATCTGATACAGATGTTGAGGGCGACTTTGATGCGAATGTTGATCCTGTAATGCCCCCAACATTTCCTGTGAATTCACCAGAACCAGTCCCTGTGCATGATGACTATGAACGACAACAAGGTAAGTTATGTCTATGTTGCGATGTTTGTGCGTTCCTTGACATCAGTAATTTAACAGATATTTTAATGTACAGATCAAATAGAAGCACCTTATTGGAATTTAATTCCTCATTATAATTTTATAAATTGGAACCATCCTGATCAAGAGACAGAATTCCCTGGGGTGGATGGGCCTGGATCCTGGCGAGTAGGAGATGAATTATATGTTGGTTTGCAATTTGATAGCAAACAATCTGTTCAAAGGGCTGTGAAGCACTATTCAATGAAGATACACCAGACCTTTTTTGTGGTTGAATCTAAGCCAACATATCTGACGTTGAAGTGTCGAAACTATTCAGATGGTTGTCCGTGGCGGATGAGAGCAATGTTAGGTAAGAATTCAACGAAATGGGTCATCTCTAAATGGGGAGGTAAACATACATGTATGAATGCAATGCTCTCTCAAGATCACAAGAAGTTGGATTCTGAATTTGTGTCTTCCTGCATCTTGGGTAACACGTTTTGATTTCATACAAAGTATATAAAATTTTTAATTGTTTATAATTATGTTGAAGGAGCATTGTTTTGAAATGTTGTCTTGAATGTGATGTAGGAATGATTGGCATAGATCCATCAGTCTCCATTTCAATGATACAAGAAAGGATTAATGCCCAATTTGGTTATTCAATATCCTATAGAAAGGCTTGGAAGGCTAAACAGAAGGCGATCGTGAAGGTCTATGGAGATTGGGATGAGTCATATGCACTACTGCCTAAATGGTTAGAGAAAATGTTGTTGTACTCCCCTGGTTCAGCTTATAAAATTGAGACAAAGCAGTTTGTATATGAACATCAAGTGGATCATCGGTTTCGAACTTTTCATCGCGTGTTTTGGACCTATAAACAATGTTGTGATGCGTTCAATTTCTGCAAGCCGGTTATACAAATTGATGGCACATTCTTGTATGGGAAATATCGAGGTACGCTTTTAATCGCTACCTCTCAAGATGGTAATGGTTGTGTGTTGCCTCTTGCATTTGCTATTGTAGAAGGAGAGACATTGGAGGCTTGGTCATGGTTCCTAGCTAATATACGTGAACATGTGACCCAAAAGCAAGGAATATGTCTCATATCTGATCGACATGCAAGTATTAAATCGGCCGTGGCAAGAGCCACTGTGTGGCAGCCTCCAAGTGCTTATCATGTTTACTGCATTCGTCATATTGCTAGCAACTTCAACCACAAATTTAAAAATGCAAAATTAAAGGGGGACCTTCTGAAGCTAGGTACATGTGTATGGTTTTTTTTTTTATTTTAAGTTGTTGTTTTTGTATAATATTTGTAATTAATTGTTTAACCTTAATGTAGGTTATACAACATGCATCCATCATTTTGAGCGCAATCTCAACAAGTTTCGTGAGGTTAGTCCTAAAATTCAAAGGTGGATTGACGGTATTTCAAAAGAAAAATGGAGCCTTGCACATGACTATGAAGGACGTAGATATGGACACATGACCACTAACTTGTCTGAGGCTGTGAACAAGATATTCAAAGGTGCTAGAAATTTACCAATAACAGCATTGGTCAAGTGTACTTATGCACGTCTCGTAGAGTATTTTGTTAAACGTGGGGCTGAAGGAAGGTCAGAATTAGGTGCTGGACGAAGATACTGTAAAAAGTTTTTAGAGGTATTTAGTAAAAATCAGGAGGATGCATGTTCCCATAGGGTGCGGCGATACGACATCCAATCAACCAAGTTTGAGGTGGAAGAGGCATTCAATCCAGTTACACAGGGGGGTGGTCATACATGGGCAGTAATCTTAAACAAATCCTACTGTGAGTGTGGAGCCTTTCAAGCATTTAGATTTCCATGCTCTCATGCAATAGCTGCCAGTGCTGCTGTGAGCATTGACTTCTTTCAATTTATTGATCCAGTATACTCCATCCATAATATTGTTCAAGTATATTCTGCACAATGGTGGCCTATTGGAAACGAAGAAAACATGCCAGTTTATAATGGTCCGCAGATTATTCCGGATTTCTCAACCATGCGTGGTAAAGGTCGTCCAAAGTCAACACGCATAAGAAATGAAATGGACTGGGCGGAGTCTCAGAATACACAAAGGTGTAGCCATTGTCACCGTGTGGGACACAATCGTCGAATTTGCCCTTCATACTTACAAGACCGACGTGAAACTGATAATGACAATGAAATTGATCCATAACTCTGTACTTGTAATATGCAATTAGTCTTCTTTAATAATGTCATTAGTTTTTTCATCAATAATTCTTATTTATGTTTCTTTGATACTCCCTCCATTCCATTTTGACAGTCGTTTAAGGTTTCTATACACAAATTAAGAATAATAATAAATGACTTAAAAGACATAGTAATCTTACTAAATTACCCTTATTAATTTACTACACACTTTTTTTCATTTTACCTAAATATATTAATGAGTAGTGTGGTGCACAGTTTTTTAAGTTTCTTTTCCCATAAAAGTGGGAGGGTAAAAATGGAAAACTAACATTAATACTCACATAGAAACTAGAGAACGACTCATATTATGAAAAAAAAATTATTTTCCTAAAACGACTATCAATATGAAATGGAGGGAGTATGTTTTTGTCACCTATAATTTTCTCTACTCTACCAAACACACTAATGTTTTTTAAATTAATCAATCATATAAATTTATCTGTCCACTTACAAACCCAAATCACTAATAAATAACTTTTCTCCATTTTACCCTTATGTTCTTAAATGACCCACTATTGAAAACTAATAAGAGCCGATAGTATTAAGAGAGATATAATTTTTACGTGCATGGAACGCGTGGAGGGAAGAGTGCGTGCATGAAAGACACGTGGCATGACAGAATGAGACACGCAAACTAGCATTGCGCATTGTGTCTCTCAAATTCGGTTTGCGCATTGAGTCACGCAGCATGGGGACACGCAAAAGAGGGGACACACGCAGCATGGGACAGGCACGGGGACACGCAGGATGGGACAGGACAGGCACGGGGACACGCAGGATGGGACAGGCACGTGGACACGCACAGGCACGGGAAAACGCAAAAGCATCTTGCGTATTGAGTTGGAAAACCGGGCATTGGGGACACGTACAGGCACGGGGAAACGCAAAAGCATCTTGCGTATTGAGTTGGGAAACCGGGCATTGGGAAACGCAAAAGCAAATTGCGGTTCACAGTGTGAGTTGACTGGACATGGGGACACGCAAATGTGGTTTGCGCTTTAGGAATCGCGTAACCAGATTGCGCGTTTGACTGTCTCCTGTTTTCGGTCTGCTGGACGGGACACAACATTCACGGGTTGGGAAGCAGGCAGCTCGACATGGGGAACCGGAAAAAAGGTTAAAGAATCTCACTGTGGAACGGAAAAAACAGAGATTCGCATGGGGAAGGTAAAATGCAGAGATTCTTGTACACATTGTCACGTGAACTCTCTCTTTGTGCATACCTTTTTTTTTTGCAAACTAATAAATCCTTGCCTATATATAAATGTGTACACTACGTGAATAACTTCAGATGCTCTATTGTCATTTATACTTGCTCATTACATAACCAAATTTCTTTTAGTCTCTCAAAAATTTCCAGTGTTCTAAAAAATGGCAACTGAAAGAGTTATTCACCCTGGTCCAAAGGATACATCACTCTTACGTTTACAAGACGTACATGTTTCTGAGCATGTATGGAATGGTGAACCTGATAGAGTATTATTCATAAGGCGATCTGGTGACCGACACGGACGTGCCCTACAAGTGCCTGAAGAAATTAAGCCTCTTCTTAACCGTGCTGGTTTTTTGGGTGCGGCTGCACTTGATTTTTTTCAAGTACATCATTCATTGATATCTGCTTTGGTTGAAAGATGGAGACCAGAGACACACACATTCCACATGCCACAAGGAGAGTGTACCATTACTCTTCAAGATGTAAATATTCAACTGGGTTTAAAAGTGGATGGTGAAGCTGTTACAGGCGTAACATATGCTAATTGGCAGCCTCTAATACAAGACTTGTTGGGGTTGGCTCCGTCAGATGCGGACATTAGTGGAGGCCATCTTAAAATGAAGTGGCTTGATCAACATTTTGGAGACTTTAATTCACATGCCCACGATGAAATTCAGATAGAACGATATACACGGGCATTCATATTACGTCTTATGGGTGGTTTGTTATTTGCAGATCACTCAGGTAGATATGTCTCATTAAGATATTTACCACTGTTAGCGGATCTTGATGTGGCCGGCACATATAGTTGGGGGTCTGCTGTTCTTGGTTACCTATATAGAGAACTATGCAAGGCCACTGACTACGGTCGTAAAGAGATTGGTGGGGCCTGTATACTCATACAGTTGTGGGCATGGATGCGTTTCCCTAAGATTTCACCTGAACCCCCGGAATTGCAGCCTTCCATGCCACTTGGTACACGGTAAGTAACCTGCATAAACCTTCGAGGAAAAATTAAATAAATTTTGTTCATAATTATAATTTTATGATAGTGTAATAAATGGATTTTTTTTCCCAACATAATAGGTGGGCTGGCTCGGTAAGTTATGTCGCTCAACATAATTCAATAAGTCACTACAAACATATTTTTGATACGATGGAGAGCACAAATGTGAGTTATATTCTTCTCTTACTTGTACAAATTATTGGTTGTTTTCCAAGAGTTCACCTAACTTCTTTACATCGTTTTGTAGATTGAGTGGGTACCATACACGCCTGAAATCATGATTCAACTTCCACCATATTGTTTAGAGGGGCTTCAAATATGGAGAGCCGTTGTGCCACTCATTTGCTTCCACATTATTGAGTGGCACCAGCCAGATCGTTGTATGCGGCAGTTTGGTATGCATCAGCATATTCCACGACCTCCCTCCCAGCCAGATAAATTACATGATCTTACATTGAAGGGAAAGACGACTGAAAATTGGCGTGCCAAACATGCCATATATGTGGACCAATGGGATCAAAGGATGCATTTTGTTTGGGAAAATGATCACTTTCAAGGGGAAGGGCACCTACCACCGAATTCCGAATATATTATGTGGTATAAAAGACACACAAGACGCTGGATTAGTAGAACATGTGCAAAGGATGGACACATGGTACATCTTTATTATTTTTTTAATATCATGGAAAGGATGATAATATTGATGTGTACACTCAATATCTTATTTACATTCATTGTGTAGGTTGATTGCTTGGAGCGCATGTATTTCACTGTGACGACAGAAGGGCAAAGTTCGTTCAGCTTTGAAAACATGAGACACGAACTAAGCCATTGTTTGCAGGTATGTCGTCAAGTCGAAAGAATTACAACAGCAGCAGTGTCAGCTCCCGCCCCTTCTCAGGTTGCACAAGAATCACAAGTCAACGATGACATCCCTGCTGGACGGGTGGAAGGACAAGGTCTGCATCGTCGTCGTAGACGAGTGGCCCATGAACAACTTACGATACCACCACCGCCCCAACCAGAGCCAGGCATGTATTATGTGCCACCAGTGCATCCTTTTGATCCATATTCCTCATATTATTATCCATCACAACCTACACCTCCTCCAAATATGCCTTCTCCTGATTTTGGTTATCAACCACCCTTTACAATGGAGGAGTGTTATATGCCGACGCCACCGGTGAATGTTACGCCACCTGTGTATACCCAAAATGCTACAACACCTACAACACCCACAGGTTGGATTCATCAGTGGTTAGATGCTCCGCTCATGTCCCCAGATGCTTCTGGTATGCCTTACCAAGCCAGTTCTTCCAGACAACCCAACCCCCCTGGCCTTGGTTTCAACTTAAATGAAGCGTTTGCTGAAGAAGGAAGCTCATCAGGACATGTGATGGAAACTGAAGACCCCGAACCAAGAAGAAATCCACCACGCCATGCTAGGAACCGACGCCCTCATTGTATTCTTTCTCCTTTCCCACCATCAGATTAAATGTATCAATAATTACATCATGAACTAACTTTGTTTAAAATGAGTAATATCTCAATTTATTCCTAATTAACATTTTTTTATATTTTGTGTATATTAATTATAACAAATAAAATATAAGTTAAAATAATAATAAATAATGACGGACAAAAAAAATCAAAAACACAATTCAACACAAATCGCAAACTCGGTTTGCGCTTCCCACTGTATGCGCAAACTCAGATTGCGTGTCCCAGTGTATGCGTAAACTAGATTTGCGTGTCCCATTGTATGCGCAAACCGAGTTTGCGTGTCCCGTTGGTATGCGCAAACTCAGTTTGAGTTTCTTGTTGCGCAAACTGCAATTGCGCTTCCTCCCACACCAGATTGGTAATTACTTTTTCATCTACATTATACTAGTAATTTTTTTTTAAATATCACCTACTTTGGTCAAAAAGCCTTGAAATTATTAGTCAAACGCCATTACAATCAAGGACGGAGAGACTGAAATAGGGTCGATGGTTTGGACATTTGGTACAGGTTACACAGTTGCTTAAGAAATTTCAATTTTTTTTATCAACTATATGAGTTTCATATAGATTTTTTTAATTAATTATTTCATTAATTTTTAATTTATCCCTTTTAAGTATTTTACATACTTTTTAGTATTATCTCTTTACTACTCTTTCATAGAGGTGTCAAAATGGGCCGGCCCGCCTGAACCCGCAATATGGGAGGGCTTGGGCACTTAAATTAGAGGCCCGAATTTTTGCCGGGCTTTTTAGCCCGAAATTGAAAAAAGCCCGATCTTTTCGGGCCGGGCTACCCGATCAGGCTAACGGGCGGCCCGTTTTTTTTTAAAAAAAAAAATTGCCTTGCTTTTGAGTTATGCTTAAGTTCGCTGGCATGACCCATTTTTTATTTTTCTTCCATCTAAAAATATTTGAAGTTCTGAAAATTGAAATTTCTACTGTGAAGTCAATGGATATGGTGAGCAATTATGATTTTCTTTTGATAGATAATTAATTAATTAAAGCAATTATGATCGAGTATATTATTATATTAGTGCATATATATACTTCCTCAAATCCAAGTTTGTCAAATATGTATTTTATAATCCTATTTTGAAGAACAATTTTTGGAACAGGTGCAGTATAGATTTATTTAATTTAATTTAATTTAATTACATATCAATTGAGTACTATTATAAAATGGAAAAATCTTGGAACAATTTAGAATCAATTTTGAAGAACAATTTTTGGAACAGATGCAGTATAGGTTAATTTAATTTAATTTAATTACATATTAATTGAGTAGTATTATAAAATGGAAAAATCTTGGAACAATTTCGATTCATCGAATGCAAATTCATTTTGCTTTTCCCCTTTTAAATGATTTTTATAACTAAATTGTAATTTTTTTTAGTTTTGTAAAAGTATAATTGTTTACAATTTTTAATGAGCAACATTTTTAAATAAGTTAATTTTTTTTTAACCGGGCCGGCCCGCACAAGCCCGCTACCCGCATAGGGCCGGGCTAGGGCACTAAGTTCACAGGACCGAATTTTAGCCGGGTATTTTAGCCCTGCCCGCACAAGCCCGCTACCCGATGCGGGTCGGGCCGGGTAGCCCATTTTGACACCTCTACTCTTTCACTTATATAATTTGTCCCTTTTTTGTCTCGTACTATAAAAATCCATTATTTTTTTGGTAATTTAGTCATACCAACCGGGCAATATTTTAAATCTTCCCTATTTAATTTTTTTTTATGATGAGAAAGACCTAAAAAAGCCAAACAAAACAAAAGAGAAAACCTAGCTAAGCAAAATTCTGGATATTAGCACCAGAATTATTGGTAATGAAAAATACAGTAGCAAATTGGGGGAGGTTTTCAAAAAGTCTGAATTGGTCAGGAAGGCCCAGCCCAAACTTGGCAAATGAGTCAGCAAGGATATTTGCTTCCTGGTAGATATGTCTCCAGAGAATGCCATCAAACCCTAAACTCTTCTATCTGATGCTGTTCACCAGGGATTTGTATGGATGATTAATCGGACACCCATCGACGATCATATTAACAGGCATAATGGAATCAGACTCTACAATAAGATGATTAATCTTCTTATAGGCAGCAATTGTGAGACCACGATCAATTCCCAAAAGCTCCGCTGCAAGAACCGTATCCTTCCCCATTTTGTACGAAAATCCAACCACAAAACGACCCCAACTATCCCTGATAGCTCCACCACACGCAGCTGTTTCATATTTTTTATTGAAAGCTCCGTCCGTATTAAGCTTGAACCAGCTTCTCGGAGGAGGATTCCACTTAATCAACCAAGCAGTTCAATTTCCCTCTTCAGGTATGATTCTTCTTTCCTCTGTAAAAGCTCTCATCGCTACTTGCACATGAGCACAGATTCTGAATCTTAGGTTATCTACGGTTGTGCGCAAGTTATTGAAGACGATATCATTTCGAAATCTCCAGATCTCTTCCACCACGTACCCAAAAACCAAATCCCTCCTGAGAGTGTCTCTGTTACTGGGTGTTAGAGAAAGAGTCGCAATGAGCCACGAATGGAGGTTATTTGGCCTCATAAATTTCAAAAAAAAAAACTCGCCTTTGAAGAAGCTCTGCCAAAGAGTGTTGATCGAAGCACAATCCCTGAAGAGATGAAGCTCGGTTTCCTGATGGTTTCTACAGAGAGGACAGGAACTATCATCAGTAAGTCTTCTACTAACTCTAGCAGTATTTGTTAATAGACCATGAACTGAAATCTTCCAAATAAACACTCTAATTCTCTGAGGACCTTGCCATTTCCATTTTTTTCATTAGGGGGCTAGTCTGTAAAATACGATTAGATGTTATACTATCATAGGCTGAACTTAGTGTGAACCAACCATCAGAAGTTTGATTCCATAATAACTTATCTTTTCCTGAACCAGGAATAGGAGGCTTCTGACTAAAAATCTGAGAACAAATACTCAAAGGAAACTTAGTAGCAATCCTCTCTCTGTCCCATTCGCCATCTAAAGTGATAAATTGAGTGACTGCAGCATGAACTTCCTCCTCCGGTATAGGGTTAGAGAGAAGGTGGAGAAGCTGACCAGTGTTAGCCATCCAGTCATCAAGCCAAAATTTAATAGCAGAACCATCATGCAGCTCCAAGGTACAGTTTTTAATAAATTTGTCCCAAACATTGCAAACCCCCTTCCATAGATTTGAAGCAATATTCTTGTGTTTAACAACTGGTAGAATTTCTGAACCACAGTTATATTTAGCTTTTAGGACTTGCACCCATAAATCTTGTGTTTGATGAACCAGCCCCTAGCAAATTTTCATCATAAAAGCTAAGTTTTGGTCTCTGCACTTCCTTAGACCTAGCCCCCCTGAAAGTTTGGGACTACAGATTCTGTCCCATCCAATAAGATGAATCTTCCTTTTGTTTTCCGTGTCACCCCAAAGAAAATCTCTACTGATTTTATCCAGAACTTCACAAGTAGAATTTGGCAGATAAACTAATTGCATTATGTGACTAGGTATAGCACTCAGAACAGACTTAGAAAGAGTTAGTCTTCCTACAAAAGATAGAGATTTAGCCTTCCATGAAGAGAGCATTTTCTTCACCCTAGATATAGTTGAGTTGAAAGTATTTATGGTCACTCTACTATTGATGATAGGAACACCAAGGTATTTTCCTAAATCAGTAGTTCTCTGAAATCCCAGGGCAGTAGATATTTCCTCTCTTACCTGCATACAGACATTGTTAGAAAAATAGACTCTCGTTTTATCAGAGCTAACCTTTTGACCTGAACTGGAAAAAAAAAGCTCTAAAATGGTATTAATAATCTCAACTTGATCTAATCTGGCCTCTGCAAAAAGAATTAGATCATCAGCAAAGGCTAAGTGAGAAAGAAGGGGACCACGTCTCCCAATTTTAATAGATCTCCAAAGTCTATACTCAACAGCAAGATTTATTAAATGGAAAAGTCTTTCTATACATAGAACAAAAATACAGGGAGATATAGGATCTCCATGTCTGATACCCCTAGTAGGACAAAAAGGATTAAGAGCCTCCCCATTCATTAGAACCCTCAATCTAGAAGAGGATATACAACTAATAATAACATCCCTCATCAAATTAGGAATATCAATATCTTTTAGGGTATCATCAATGAAATTCCAATTCAACCTATCATAAGCTTTTTCCAAATCAATTTTAATAGCCATCCAACCTTTTTTCCCTTTTTTATTTCTCATTGAGTGAACTACCTCTTGGGTGATAATTATATTGTCTCTACTTTGCCTACCAGGGATGAAGCTACATTGATTAGGGCCAATCAAGTGATTCATAATAGATCCAAGTCTTTGAGAAATTAGTTTAGTAATGATTTTATATGAAACATTACATAAACTAATAGGTCTAAATAATTTCAATTTATTGGCACCATCAACCTTGGGGATGAGAGTAATTAATGTGTCATTTATACCTTCAACATACCTTGGGTTATTGAAGACCTTGTGAACTAATATGCAAATATCCTTACCCACCGTATTCCATTGAGATTGATAAAAAAGAGCATGAAACCTGTCAGGCCCAGGAGCCTTTAAGCCCCCCATAGAGAATAAAGCTTTTTTTTTTCTTCATCTGAAATAGGCTTACCAAGATATTCTAATTGATCACAAGTTAGAGAAGGAAAGCTGTTAGACAAACAAAAGGGCTGACAGTCCCTAGGATCAGTGAATAATTCTTTATAAAAATTCACAGTTAGATTTTCCAACTCCTCCTTATTAGTAATTACTTCACCAGCCTCATTTTCTAAACAGTCTATCTTATTTCTTTTTCTTCCTGCAACAGTAGAGCCATGAAAATATTTCGTATTTCTATCACCAGCATTAATCCACTTACATCTTGCTTTTTGAAACCAAAAAAGCTCCTCTTGATAGGCTATTTGCTCATATCCCTTCCACAACTTGTTAAATAAATGATTTAAAGATGGATCATAACTGTAACTTTGTTTCCTTGTTATACCATCCATTCTACGAATTAGAGATCTTTTCCTACTACCTATGTGACCAAAAATCTCTTTATTCCAGGTTTGAATTTGATCCTTAAAGTTTAGGATTAATTCACACCAGTCTCTCTCACCATACCAATTTGAATAAACAAAATCAGGGAAATGAGGGTGGGTTAACCAAGCAGCTAGAAAACGAAATGGTCTTCTATGCTGGTTTTTAGGCATATCCTGATCAAAATGCATAAGAATCGGACAGTGATCAGATTTAAAAAAAGGAAGATGCTTAAGGGAAGCATGCGGAAATTTGACTCTCCAATCCATGTTGATAAGGCTTCTATCAAGTCTTTCAGCTAAACTGCCTCTTTTCTAAGTAAAATTTTCCCCAACAAAACCAGTATCAATTAAATTACAATCATTAATAAATTCATTAAATTGGTTTGATCCTCTTAGAGAGGGGTTACTTACACCTCCAATTCTTTCATGAGTACCACTTATAGAGTTAAAATCCCCAATTAAGCACCAATCACCATTTAATAGTTGAGAAATGTTTCTTAAGTCATCCCATAGAATATATCTATTTAGAATTTGAGGACTAGCATAAATTAGAGATAAGAACCAAGGAATAGAGTTACCAATACTGACCTTCATATGAACCAACTGCCTGGTTTGATGCAACACCTGTAAATTCCAATAGTTGCTGTCCCACAAGATAATGAAGCCCCCAGATTGTCCTTGAGAGTCATAAATCTTGAAGGAGTCAAAACCTAACCTATCAACAACCTTTCTAGCCTTTTCTCCCATTGCATGAATTTCCATTAACATGATCAAATAAACATTATACATATATCTTATATCCTTAATAAGTTTTTTGTTGAAATTGAGTACCTTGCTCATTAGTAACTTGCATAACCATGCATTCTTTCATAACAGTATCTGACTTAGCATTTGTAGGTGCAATTTTCCTCGAGTCCTGATCAGGGGGTTTTGGGTCAATGGACATAGCCTCACTTGTGATAAATGCTGGTTTTTTTTTATAAAAAAGCAATTCCCTGTTTTCTGCTGCCTTTTTCTGAATCAGCCTCATGGTTAATAGGTGATCATGTTCCCTTCTAAATTTTGCTTCTTTTTCCATATCAGATTCTTGGATATATTTCTCTTTTACATGAGGTTGAACTACCTTGTCTTTAACACTACCAGAAGATCCTGGTTTGTCAGAAAGAGTAACTGCTGAAGAAGGTTTATGAACAGATTTTTGCTCCTGTAAGTTCAAATTTAAATCTTCCCAATTTGTGCCTTAGGTAAGTTCAAATTAAATGACAATATATAAATTCAATTTGGATAGAATATTATGATATCTTTTTTTTTATATTCTCATTTAAGAAAAAGACTCATGCATGAATCGAAATCAATGTAGTAAGTGATAATTTTAATGTTTATATTCATTGAGATACATGCATATGTATCTGGACATTGATTCATTATTATCCATATTTTCATATGATTGAATCACTATTTTAGTTTTTACAATGTGTATGATACATCATTTTAAATTTTTAATCTTTGAAGAATTAACATTACCATTTTTTCCTGAAAATAAAAATTTGATCATTTCAATCCTTTTCAAGGATTAAAATGATATTAAAAATAAATTAGATCAATATTTTTATCTTTCAGAGACCAATTATATGATAAATTTTATCTTTCAGAATTAAAGTGACCTTTATAACTTTAAATGACTAAATCGATGTTTTACTCTTTTATGATTATTTAATATACAATACTTTAAATATCAAATACTTTTAATATGCATATTTTTTTACATTAATTGTGTCTAATTTATTTTTAAGTTGATCCCTAAAATTTAATGGATCGTGATATTAATTAGCTCTCAATTTTTACATTAGTATTAAAAAAATTGTCATTTTCTTTAGAGTGCCCAAACATAAAAGTGTGGCACTCGTGCAAAACAATTAATTTTCATTAGATGTATTATTGTATTAATGAATAAAATTTTAGTAGTCCAATTTTTTTTATTACCAAATGGTGATTATGGAGATCTTAAAATTGCAAATAAGGGATTCTTATGTACCAATTAAAAAAGAATAATGTTGTATGATATGAAATCATCGAAGTGGAGACAATGTTGTTATGATGGAGGCTTTTTATAATTTTTTTTGTAGTGGTGGTGATGGTGAGCAAACAATGTCATTTGGTTGTAGCAGGTGGAGAGAAAAAGAGAAACTAGGACTTGAGGTGGTTGAAGCACGTCGTCAGCAATGAAAGGATAGATTGCAGAGGATTTTTATAATTGTTGACGACGTAAGGAAGATCAAGGATGTTTGCTTGTTGTTGGTCATGTTGTCTCAGGTGATGGCGAGGGAGTTGGGAGTAGAGATATCAATTCATGTTACTTGACTCGATGTGAGTAGTAGGCTTTTACAAGCCCAGTTAAAAAGCTCGGGAGCTATAGAGCTATTCAAGCTTCTATAATAAAGGAATGAGTCCTACATTTTTATGAGTTTTTATGTGTTTTTGTCGAGTTTTTTGCAGGTAGTGTAATTTATCGGGCTAGGATAAGAAAACCTGCGAGTTATTTATGCTCGTAAAATAAAAAAGTCGAGCCCTATATTTTTATGGGCTTTTGCAAGGCAATACATTTTGCCACTTTCCATTTGGGAGAGACACAAAAGGTATCTCCTTTAAGATCTTGAGCTCGATGGATTTGGCATTGGAGCTCAAGATGGTGTTTAGCTTCGTTAAATCAGGTTGACTCTATGGCTAATTCGAGATAAAGCTCATTAGAGTATGGAGGACAACAACTAGTACCGAAGAAAGGAACTGCATAGACGAAGGAACATTCAAGGTTTGTTGTTGTAGGTTCTATGGACAGGGGAAGGGCGGAGGATGTCATAGATTGGTTGCGTTGGGGAGGAAGAAATATGAACGAGACTCACTTGAATCAAGAGTCGGCAATTTGGTTTGGAAATGAGATGAGTTTTTACTAACATGGGAGCAATGAGTTCTATTATCATTTTTTAATATAGGAGACTAAAAAGGGAAATGGAGACACACTAAGACTCAAAATTCTATATGACGGAAAAAAAAATCCATCTTTATGGTTGGCCAATAAATTAGGGGAAAACAGGCATTGACTGTAAGGTAATTAGAAACAATATAATAAAAAAATATACATAAGACGTCTGAACAAAATGAAAACAAAAAACACATCCAATTAAGGAACCTGTTATACCATGTAAAAGTATAGTATTACATTGTGCACCATTTGAAATCATGAGGCGCCCTAGCCTTCACCTCAAATTAGTCCCTTAAGTCTTTTATAAACATAAATGATATAAAATTTCAAATATTTAAAGATTATTTTGATGATAAATTTATTGAAAGATTGATGATGGTGTTTTAAATCATTGTGAGATAAAATGGTGATTAGATATTAGGTTTTGATTGTATCAACACTTCGGACTAAGAATAAAAATGAAGAAAATTGGGATTTTTTATTAAAAAATAAAATATTTATTGCATTTTTATATAAACTTAAATGAATAGGCTTAAATATAATTTTAGCCTCTCTAAAATACACTCGTTTTCATTTTAGTCCCCTTATTTTTTTTTTTACTTTTGCATCCTCACAAAATAGTTCTTTTTCAAAAATATCCTCGCCATTAGATTAAGTTAACAAATTATTGATGTGGTCGTTACCTTGTTAGTTGACCTGGAAGTCTTATTCTTCAACCCTATTTTCGAACCCCAAAGCATACATTCTGCCATTCTTAATTTCCCTGCCTATCCTTCCAAGTCTAAACAACCCTAATACACCATTATTTTACATTTAAGCCAGGTAGACCCTACACTAATTAAAGACTGCGCTATCAGGTAATTGTTCTTCATCTATATACTCCATTATTGCAATTTTGAGATAGCTTAAAGTCTTAGAAGAAAAATTTGCATAATAAATTCTTCCTCATCATCCTCTTTCTCCCAATGATGTATTTGTGGTGGTAGGTGTCAGGTGGCGACGGACAATGGAGGAGGATGATCGATGGAGACAGCAACAATGATGACAGTAGAAGATATTGGGAGACAATAGTGGTAAAGGGTGTTGGGTGGCAATAATTGATAAGAGAACCTTGAGGTTCTATTTTGTATGGACCTTAGAAATTTCTGAATAAATAACACTTTTCTTGACAAGCACTTTTTCTTTCTAATCTTCGCAATATATTCTTTTTTTCTTTTCTTTTGCTATATTTTTTTTCTATTTTCTTTTCTTTTCTTTTTCTTTCTTTGATTTTCTAATACCAAATAAGATAGATAGAAGAATAGCAAATAATAACCTTGCCAAAACGAAATCTACCCTTTGAAAACTTGAAGAATAAATCACATATAATTCAAGTAATACGTATAGGAAAAGTAGGTTTTGAACAAAATAGAAAACGTAGAAGAAATAGAAGAGATAGATGGTGGACGTCACACTTTCAAGACTTGAAAGATAAGTCCTTGAAGATATACACACAAAGGTAAAGAACCTTTGATAATCTTCAACTCTTGACTAGCAAGAAATTTAGAGAAAATCACTTTCACTAAAGAGAAAATCACTTTCACTTATATTGATAAACTTGGCATAAAACATCTAACTTTTATTGCATGCATGTAGCATGTATTTATAGAGTTTACAAGGTGAATTAGGGCCATGCAATCAGCTGCACCTTCACACCCAAAATACTCCCAAAAATACCACTTACACACTTCCCATGCAACCCTAATTACATTACTAAAATTAAATAAATTAAAGGAACAAAAAAATAGCTTCTAAAACTTAACCTAGGCAAGCTTAAGTGGCCGCAACTTCAACCAGAATTTTGTGGCACATGTGGCTGCATTATTACATGAAATGTAACCATAAATCATGGATTAAAATGCTCATTGAATCAGCCATTGAAGTGGCCGCCCAAAACAGCCACAATCCATCAAGAATGCCTTCATTATGTAACCTCCATTTCATGAATGTGGCCGCCATTTTGATAGAAATTGAACCAGCCATTTACAACCTTCTTAAACTCCTTATTTTAGCCATGTGATGCATGTGTTGGCCGCCCAAGTAATGGCATATAACTCAGCCAATTTACTCACTTGTTAGCCCATGCTTGATGACACTTAACTCACCCAATTATGCATATGTTGGCCGCCCCACTTTATGGCATATTACTCAGCCATTTAAACACATGTTGGCCGCCCCATTTTACTAGGTGGAAGGTCTCCATGTGGCTTGAAATAAGTCCAGGTTCATGCACGAGAAACACCACTTTCTAACGGCTAGTAGACATGGTTTTAATGCATTTATCACCTTGTCTTGTAACCTCCAGAAAATTAATCTCCTTTTGTGTAACCACTAGCATCTTATTGAAAGTAAATAAAAACATCATAAATCAGCAAATTGGTGGTTGAATTGGCCGCCCACCATGGCCCCATCTCATGCTAATGAAGGTTCTTAGTTGCATTTTATTAAATGCAACTGTAGCTTCATCAATGCTTCCTCCTTCTTCAACCTCCTTTGCCTTTCTTGTTTGCGCCCCTGTCATGATTCCCCCTAGTCTTTTGACTGCTTTGATGTCCTCATCAATAATGCTGGCGGAGGATAAGAGATGCATAATATTTTTAAAACTAAAAAACATATCCATATATTGTTTTTAATTTGAAATAAAATTGTTTTAAAATTAAGTTAAAAACCATTTTAACATGTTTTTAACCTTATTTTAGTCAAATACATTTTCTTTATACATTGATATTTGAAAACAAAAATGGTAAATTTACAATCTTAAACGACCATTATTACGTTGTAGTATAATTTAGTACACACTTCCTTTTTCTTATTATCATGATCTAAGTCTCGAAATTGGGTCATATATTAGACCCATTTTTTGTTTCTGTTCTCAGGGTCATTTTAGACCTCGCACTTCTCCATATTGGTCCTGAATCTTCTGTATATAGGAGTGAATAATGTTAGTTGTACAACATGTACAACACACTTGATCAAAAGAAAACACATGTACAACATACAACATAAAGAGAAAAAGAGATAAAAGAGAGAAAACATGAGATATGATGGAAAGAGACAGAGATAAAGTATAAAAGTATTTGTATGAGTTGTTGTATAGTTTTTGTTATATGAATTTGATATCTCTATGATAGTTGCTTTTAGCATCATTTTTACTATTCACATCACACCCTTTTTTAAAAGTCAATTATAAAGCTTCAATTTTTAGAGATAATTTTTTTTATCTCTAATTCGTCTTTAACGAATTTAAAGATGAAATTTAGAAATGGATTTTTTTTTTCATCTCTAAAGACTGAAACTTTGTAAAAAAAATCATTTTTGGAAATTAATGTCTGTAAAGTTTTTTTTTTCTGGAAATTAATGTCTCTTTTTTTTTTGTCAAAGTAGATTAGATTAAAGCCCTAAAGGGCAGTCTAATGGCACTTACATGAGACAATAAACCCATAAGAGTGATTCTACAATGCTTCAACTAATAAACAATATAAGACATAGCATGCTCACTCAAATTACATAGGATAAACAAAATAAAACAAATGAACCCCTCTTATCCTCCCAATAGGTCAGCCTTGTTGTCACAATTGATCTGCTCCTTTTTTACTGCTTTCCTTTTTTTTTGCTTTCCTTGACCAGCCAGCTCTGCTGGAACTGTGAACAAAGAACACTCATGGACATTTCAAATGAGCAATATATCAGCCCCATAAAAGCAACTTTGTAGATGACAACAAAATCAACAGCAAACCCTTGACAAAAAGAGAGGAAATGGAGAACAAAGATGATAGATAGAGGAGATTGAGAAGGTATAAAGATGGAGAAGATGAAGCTGATGGATGAGAAAAGAGAAGGAGAAGATGCAGTGAAATAAAAAAGGGGGGAAAAAGAAAACTCTCACCAAGGAGAGTAGACAACCCACCTATAATTAATGGGAAGAAAGCTCTCCTATAGAGGGAGAAGAACCCTCCCATGGAGGGAGGAAGCCCCCCATGGGAGCAGCGACACGCACTAGCATGAGATGTCTGTGTTTCTCTAGCGGCTAGGTTTTCACGGAGCTACCGCTTTATCACAAGGGAAGTATTCTTTATGATTCTTTATTTTTCATTAAAAATTAATGTCTGAAAGTGTATTTTTATCATTTAACTTTCGAAAATTAGTTTAGGGTAGTTTTTAAAAATGTCTTTTTACAAAAAAGTAAAGGGGGTGCGAAAAGCAAGGCCCTGTGTATATGGTACCTGGCCCAATTAAAAATCAAGTTTATCTATTTGGTTTTTGTTGACAAAAAAAATCTATTTGTTTTTTGACAAAAAAAAAAGAATATGCTTGTTTTTATTTTTATACAAATTTAAAAAACTACAGAATAAAATAAAAGCAAGATAATATTTGTTAACTAAAAATATTTTTTAAAACCAAGCAGTCTTATATTTATACTAAAACCCAGTATCCTTCGTTTATTGTTGTAAAATTTCTTTGTTATTGTTATCTAATTTATATATGTAATACACTACTTATATACTTTCTGGTTGTATTTGCGTTAACTTAGAAAGAGGTCTTTTTTTGACGTCAACTTAGAGAGAAGTCGATTATTTTTTAAGTGAAATAAAACTGCATTTGTTAAACGTGGCTCAAGATTAGTGAGCAAAAGGACTTTTATTAATTTATTACTTTTTGTTTGAAAAACATGAGTTAATATTACGTGTATTTATCAAATATCTTAAAATATTTATATATTTCTTATTTCTATGGTTAGGTAATGATAAATTAACACCCTCTTTTCTCGGATTACAAATAATACCTGTATCAACGATAGTCTATGTGTAAGCTAGACTGTAAAACAAACAAAGTCTATTAATATATATATGTGTTCTTTTGTCACATACTTTCAAATATCTTCATATCATGGAAGATTTAATTAAATATTAACATTTTAAATTAATTGATAATTCAATTTTAGTTTTATTCTTATTTAAATTTTATTTATTTTTACACCCTACCTCAATACCCTTGTGTTGTAGGAAGAAGAGAGAGAGATAGAAAAATTCCTTTTAAAAATATTTTAAATTATTAGTTTAATTTAATATATTTTTTAGAAACTGATTTATCTATGAGATAATTAAATTCTTATTTTAGGTTAAGACATTGAAAATGATTTTTCTACCACACAATGAACTTGGCACAAAACAAAAGGTTTGAATGAGAAAAATACTAACATAAAGACAGGAAACAAGTAACGATTCCTAATCAAGAGATAGTTGCAGGTTTGAGTTTTCTATACATGCCACACTGGCGAGAAACACATTGAAAAGAATAAAAAATGGGTTTCCCAAAATAAAGAGAATTAAATGATACATTTGAAATTAAATTAATAGTGGATACATGTTCATTTAATTCAGAGGCAAGTTGAATCTAAAAGAGTCTTATCCATAATCCAATCAATCTTTATCTCATTTAGAAAAAAAAAAAAAGATACATTGAATACAGAGTTGGGAGTTCATTCAGAAGGCAAGTGGCAAGAGTCTCGTTGTTATTGAGTTTGTTTCTTCATAGATGACAAGTTATTGGTTTGATTAATTCAACGCTTCTAAGTTGTAACTTAACAAAGTTAAACTACACGACAAAAGTAATTGAATAGCTGGACCATGAGGTCTGTTACACATTTCTCCCACGGTTAGGTTTGAAATTTCGGTGCTTAATTGAAAAAGAATATGAAAGCAACCTTTCTCAGTTTTTTATTTTTAAAATTTTTTAGTTAAATTTTTACAACTTAAAATCAAAAATTGAAAAATTTGTTTATGTGATTTTCAAAACAGACATTTTAAAAATCACAAAAAGTAATTTTTAATCTTTGATTTTGAGTTGTAAAAACTTAATTCAAAATTTTTAAAAACAAAAACTCGTAAGCAGCCCGAAGAGTCCCTTGGTTTAACTCCGTACGTTATTACTGTAGAATTAAACAAGTGTATCCATTGGGAGCATATAGGAGGCTTTTGCATGTGGCAGATTGTATTTCCAAATAGGGCCATTTGCAAATTTCCAAAAGGCTTAAAGTCAACGACTATATAATTAACTATCTATTTATTTATCCATCAAATTAATTATCAATAGTCAAACCCCACTTGTCTTTTGTGACATACACACTCAAATGTTTGTTTATGCTAATAAATATAGGACCATAGGCATCATCACCACCATTCACTACTTTTTTTGATTTAGTATCCATCTATTCTATACAAAGTTATTAGAAGCAGAGATATGGGGGCGTGTTTATCTTGTAAATCATCCTCCACATTGAAGAATGTTCGTGTGGTTCATCTCAATGGTTATGTAGAGGATTTTGAGCAACCCATTTCAGTGACTCAAGTTATTGGCAATGGCAATCCACCAAAACACTTTGTTTGCACTTCCATTCAGCTTCTTTCCTCTTCCTCAAAATCATTGAAAGGAGATACACAACTTCAACCTGGACAAGTGTATTTCATGCTACCATATTCAGTACTGCAAGCTGATGTTTCTCCTGTGGACTTGACTTCCCTTGCAAAGAGGCTTACTTCAATAGCCAAAACAAGGCCTAGGGAGTACAATAAGTCCCTCACAGTCAAAGCTAGTCAAACAATTTGGAGTTCACCTTCCAAGAGTCCTGGCAGAGTTGGAGTGGCAGAGCAAATTGGTGTGAATATGATGATGAATGGAGGAGGACGAAGCCCTTGTAGAATTCAGCCATGGAAACCTATCTTGGATACCATCACAGAGAAGCCACTCAATAGGAGAAGTGAATCAGATTTGCAGGAAAGTAATGAATGTTTGCAAGATCTTGTATCTAGATCAGTGTATTGATTATAAAAAGAAATGGTCTGAGACAACTGTTTTAATTTCCTGAGCCTTTTCAATTTTGATCGTATTAGAAAGCTATAATATATTTGGAAATTTGTGTATCAGATTTATGAATGTCCCTACCAAGGACATAATAATAGTACTAATTATTAGGTATCATATATTATAGATTTCTAGTGTGTTTAGTTTAGCCTGAAAACTACGTTTCAAATGTGGATTCGGGCCAACGCAATAATAGTACTAATTATTAGGCATCATGAAATGGTTGGAGTTTGGTTGCCAAACTTGCTTCTTTTTTAACATCAATTCAATGATAGATATTGATGATTCAAATATTTTCCTTCTTTGAAAAACAACTAGGATGATTCTTTTCCTGCCCATGATTCATTACTAGAATTCACATCCAATACAAGATGGACTTATTGCCCTTTGTTACAACATACAAGTAGCCTGTTCTGTTCATCACTAGTGGTACTAATAATGCTGTCATGCATTCTTCTACTAGTAGTATATAATTACATTACATTACATGGTGACTATAGGGGCGTCTGGGACCCACTTTTGAATAGGTGAACAGTCCCAGCCCTCTTTGTTGTGAGACACTATGAAGTGTTTAGGAACCCAAGTTTCCCCTTTTGACTCTCTTTCTCTAAGGAGCTCCCTCTCTCTTTCCTCCACAGTTCTCTTTGCCTCCATTGCTTTATCCCAGTCTTTGCTTAGGATGGCTTGGCTCAACTCACTCCAAACAAGAGCTGATTCTGTTGGCCACACACTCTGATAATAAAGTATAACAGAATCTCATGAAGATTATGCATATTCACATTGTCAACAAGAACATGTTTTTGTTATTGAGCTTGTTAAAAGTATTATGTGTATTCACCTAATAGTTTAAGTTTTTGAGATAGTTGTTTCATATGACAGATTTAACACAACACAAGCAAGTAATGTTATGTACATATTTTTTTACCTCTGGATCCTTGACAAAAGGAACTTGGAGCCCTGAAATAACTTCTTTTGCATCATATATCACTCTTACTTCTGCAGTTGTTGTATCCTTCACTGTTACAGTACTGCAGCATTTTATGAGATTAGAAACATATCATCTGAATATTATAGGTCAACAATTGAGTGACATTCACTGCTTTTTAATATAGAAATTAGAAAAATAATATTGCTTTGAAATGATAGAAGATAGGCAGTAAAAACTTGAAAGTGAAAGATACCTATCCCAATGACCATCAATTTTATAAAGAATGTTCATTGACAATGAGTCAAAGATCTTCCCTTTAATCTGTCTTCGATTTCCCCTGAATCCAAAGAAAGATTGGCCTGTATAGCTTAATTCTGCCACAAGGCCTGTTTCTAGGCACCGGATACTGACATTGCCAACCCAATCAACCCCAGGGACTGGAACAAATCTGAATAAGAGATGAGGAAAATTCATTTCATACGTCTCTCCATGATTGTGGACTTTCACCTGCCGTTTGCCATGCATCTTGCCTTCTACAGCAGTACCTGCATATTTGGTTTCATCATATAAAAATTTAATTACAAATCTTAGTTTTAAGTAACACAACATTTTAGCTTCCATGTTCCAAATCAATTGTGGCAAAAATAAAATGGGAATAGATTTATAGCTCGTTTGGTTAAACGCTTCAATAGTGCATATCATGGTTTTCAGTAATTGAAATAAAATCACTTTCCTTGGTGCATAAGCCATCAATTTTAAAATCAGTTTTACCTTAATCCAAACAAGAACTTAGAGGAGCAGATAATACTCACATATATTGAATTGAATATACATATATTTAGGAAAAGTATAAATAAATTGATTTTATTTGATCACAAAGTGCTTAAGAATTTTATTACCAGTGAACTTTGGAGCTGGAATCTGGCACCATATCATTTCTATGTTTTCCTTCTCATTAGTGGCATGAAGGGCAGATACCGGGGGGTGGTGTGAAACCTGAAAACATATAAATCCAATTATACAATCACATAAGATGATGCAAGTTTTACTTTTTAAGCATTAAGGCCAAATTAATTATATTAACCATATATCTAGCAAGGAGAATAGAAAAACAAGCACCTGCTCCAGTAAGACGTTAAAGTTTCCTTTGGAAACATGGTGAGTCTCACCAAGAATGGGATTGTAGGGAGCAACTCCAAACACTAAGGGGCGAGTGGTGGAAATGCTCAATGCTACAACTGATATGAGTCTATCAAGTGGTGTCTTCCCAGTGTTGAGGCTGCTTAACAAGTCTAATGCTGTGGAATATACAGATTCACCATAACACTGAAGTTGTGACTTCGGCATGTTGAACAAAGGTGGTAGCTGTGCCATATACATATTCAATTTCAACAACCGATTTTTCTTTTTTTTTTTTTTTTTTCAATTTTGGACAATGGTCTTTCTTTTTTTTGGTCAAATGGTCAACAAGCAAATATAATTTCCAATTGTTCATCATGAAAAAATGGGCCCAACATCTAGCCCATTTGTACTGTCAGAGCATACAAGGCCCAAGAAATTCATAAGTATAAGCAATCTATCCTTTTTTTTTTCTAAGGAAAGAGAATTATAATATTTAAAAAGGAGTAGAAGGATACTCCAACCCAGATACAAAACAATAAAAAAAAAACAACATGAGAATAAAATATTACAATTACAATTAGAAACAAAACCCCAGACCCAAAACAAAGCATACAGGCTAAAAGATTACCCAAAACAAAGTAATTTATCCCCTTAGCGCAATCAACTTTATACAAAAATCTAGGGTGCTCCAATAATATGTACTCCTCTATTTAAAATTCAAAAGTATAAGAAATTCAAAATTATATTTTATTAAGTGGTTACGTAATAATGTTTTTTTTAGTTTTTACAATGAAATTTTCATCAAATTTTCATGTGGATTTCAAAATTTGTATTTAGATTTTAAAATTTGTGAAATAATTTCTATAAACTTTTTTTACAACAAAGTAGAGAAATCTCAAAGTAACACTTATACGTAAAAAGTTTGTTGGTTTTTTTTTAAGTTACTACAAATGATGTTTTTAGATAAAAAAATCACAAAAAATTTCTTATGAATTTTAATCCGGGAAAAATTGTAGTGGGGTTATATATAAACGTGACTTAACGATGTTTAATTAAAAAGAAGAACTAAAAGCATATGATTCTAAGAAATGGAGGACCAAAACTAATGGAAAAATAAATGAGGGACCAAGATCAAATTTCACTATATTTTCAAGGATAAAAACATATGGGATAAATGTTTTTAGTCCCTGAAATATTGTCCAGATTTGGTTTAGTCCCTATAATTTTAAATTGGTGGTTTTGGTCCTTCAAAATTTGAAAATGCACAAATTTAGTTCTTATAGCATAGTTTTGCTACAAAATTTACTATGGATTAGCTACGAATTTTTATTCATAAGGACTAAATTGGTGTTTTTTCAATTTTTGAAGAATCAAAATTATCGATTTTAAATTATAGGACTAAAACCAAATCTGAACTATATTTCAGGGAGACTAAAAACATATTTAACCCAAAAAATATTTAACCCTAAATTATAAAATTATTAAAATTTTAACAAGTGATATTTTATTAATATTTTTAATTTTATATTTCATCTTTTAATTAAAAGAAGTAAATTGACTTAAGAGTGTAGGAATCAAACTATTTAAAAAGAAATATGACTAAATAAAAAGCAACAACTAAGGGTGAGTTTGTTTCAAGGTATGTAAAAATATTCCCGGGAAAGTAAGGTTGGGAAAATGATATTCCCATGTTTGATTCAAGTTTTAGAAAAAAATTCCCGGGAATGTATTTTAGCCATGACTTGCCCACTTTTTTTCCCATGGTGAGGGGTGAGAATCTTAATTTCCATGGGAATAGAAGTTATTTTTCATACTTCCACTTCATCTTACAATATTTTTTCTATTTTTATTTTTTTTAATTTTTAAAGTAAATGATTTTTAAAAATATTCCCGGGAATATGAAATACATACCAAACATATATATAAGTTTTACCCGGGAATATCATTCCTAGTAATAAGATTCTCATGAATAATATTCTCGGGAATATAATTTTATACATTGAAACGAACTCACCTTAAGTTAAAAAGTTAAAGTACTCTTTTTGCTTATTAATTATTTCTACTTTTCATTAAATACTCTTTTCGAAATCCAAATTTGAAAACAAAACATATTTGGATAAAATGAGGTTAAAGTGGTTTTTACGCAAGTTTCAAAACCAATTCCCCTTATTTTTCAAAACAAAAAAAAGGTTTTGTGTTTTCTTTTTGTATTTCATTCTTTTCAATCCTCTCTCCTCTCTCCTCTATTTCTCTCTCCTCTTTCTCTCCCATCTCTCTCTCCTTTGTTTCTCCCTCCTCTCTCATCTCCTCTATTTCTCTCTCCTCCTCTCTTCTCTCCTGTTTCTCTCCCCCCTCATCTTCTGTTTCTCTAACTATTTCTCTCTCCTTTCTCCCTCCTCTATTTCTTCACTCATCACTCCTTTCTCTCTCATCTCTCTCCTTTGTTTCTTTCTGTTCTTCTCTCTCCTCTCTTCTCTCTCCTCTCTCTCTTGTTTCTTCTCTCCTCTATTTATCTCTCCTCTGTTTCTCTCATGTTTCTTTATCCTCTCTCTCCTCCTCCTTTGTTTCTCTCTCCTCTCCTCTCCTCTCTCCTCTCTCTCCTATGTTTCTCTCTCCTCTGTAGATAAACAATAGAGAAACAGAGGAGAGAGGAGAGAGAAACAATAGAGAAACAGAGGAGAGAGGAGAGAGAAACAAGAGAGAGTAGAGAGAAACAATAGAGAAATGGAGGAGAGAGGAGAGAGAAACAGAGGAGAGAGAAATAGGAGAGAAACAAAGGAGGGAGGAGAGAGAGACAGTAGAAAACATAGGAAATGGGAGAGAGAGACAGGAGAGAAACAAAGGAGAGATGAGAAAGGAACGAAGGATAGAGAGATGAGAGAGAATTATTCCTGTAATGCATAGAACTGAAAACCGATATTAAAAAATGAAACTGGAAACCATAAAACTGAAACTGAAAACTGGTTTTTAGTTTTAAAATTTTTGAAACTAAAAACTAATTTTGATTTTTAAAATTTTCAAAACTGAAAACTGAAAACCATCACAAACGGCCTTAGATTTCTAACTTTTTGGGACTACAAATATTGTCAATTCAGTCCATACGGTCCCTTCCTATTTCCATTTTTACACATAAAACGTGACTGTCTTAAAAACACTCTAGACTCAAAGGAAAATATTGGCTAAAAAGGTGATTAGAAATTTAGACGAGAAAAGGAACCCATAAATAAAAAAAAAAAAGAAAGAAAGGGGGGCTTGTGGTTTTTTATGTCCACGTATGTACAATCACATTATTTGACAAAAGATCCCAAACACTGATTGGTGTGGAAGTCTAATGTGACATCAGGCGGATTTTATTTGTAAAGATAGATATTCGACTCCTCAAATCATCATTATTAATTAAAGTGTTTTATTTAACCATCTATTTAGTTAAAGAGGAGTCCCAGTAACGCAATCTCTAACACACTCTATGTGATTGATTAAAATTCACATGGGTCCCACCAATTTTGTGGGTTCTACTCCAAATATGGTGGGACACATATGACTTTTAATCAATCACATGAAGTATGTTAGGAAAAGTGTGCTAAAGAGTATGTTGCTAGCAATTTTTTTAGTTAAATCCAAGGTTATGCATGTAAGGATTTTTGGTAAAAACAAAAAAAAAATTATTCGACCAAATAAGAGAAATTAAGAGCCTCTTAAGAGGAAAAAGACAAGCATTTAACTTTTTTGGGACCACAAATATTGTCAATTCAGTCCATACGGTCCCTTCCTAGCTATTTCAATTTTCACACATAAAACGTGACTGTCTTAACACTCTAGATTCAAAGGAAAATAATAGCTATAAAGGTTATTAGAATTTTAGACAAGAAAAGGAACACATATAAAAAAAGAAAGGGGACATGAATTAAATGGCCTTGTGGTTTTTATGTTCCCGTATATTTAAGCGCATTATCTGACAAAAGACTCCAAACAGCGGTTGGTAGGAGTGTTCAAATCCAATTGGAACCGTAAAAATCGATCCAAAAAACCGCAAACTGAATTAACTGCAGACAAAAAAAATCGCAAATCGCAAAAAATCAAAATTTTTTATTGGATTGGATTAGATTTCGGATCTGCCTATGAGAACCAATCCAATCCAAACCGATCCAAACTTTTCTAAACATTTTGATATATTACCATTATTGATATTATTTTTCTGTGATGTTGTAAAAAAAATTATTATTGTGCAACTATATTTAACGAATAACATTCAATCATAGGATTGGAAACCATTAACTGATTTGTATGTTATTATAGGACAAGATAAGATAATTACATGTTTTTACCATATTGGGTTTACCATAAGGGAATACTCTTATATGGGCAATGGAATTGAGATCCACTCTCATATCTAATTAAGTATTTAAAGTTACAGCTTATTCATTCAAGAAATTAACAATTTGGCAAAACATAACTTTTTGGCTTTAAATTTGTAAATAATTAACGATTTCATAAACTAGTAATGATGTCATGATTTCGCTTTCATAACTTCATTTTTTTAGTTTATTTGAGAAACCGAAATCCAATTCAATCCAAACCGATTAAAATTGGATTTGATTTGAAAAATAAATCAAAACCGATGTGGTGATTAAATGAGAAAACCGAAATTATTGGATTGAATGATTTTTCTCTCAAAACCGAACCAATCCAATCCGCGAACACCCCTCGTGGTTGGTGTGGAAGTGTACTGGTGTAGTGTGACTTCAAGCGGACTTTACTTGTAAAGTCATGGATTTGACTCCTTAAATTTTCATTAGTTCTTGAAAGATTTTATCTAATCACCACCCTTGATTGAAGGCTTAAATCCACAATTATGCTTATACGAATTCTTTCTCAAAGAAAAAACTTATTCGACCAAATAAAAGAAATTAAATTAAGAGCATCCTAAGAGGAAAAAGACAAGCATTTTACATGATAATTTTCCTTAAAAATGGCAAAAATCAATAAAAATAGTCAGTGTACGTAACCTATATCCTAGGTACAGTTGGATTATATATGTAATATGTAATATAATAATAATATAATAAATAATGGTTGCTAATTAACTTACTCCAAACTAATATGAATTGATTGAAATTATATTTAGATTGATGAAACTTGATAAAATCTATAGATATACCATTTCATTCTCTATAAAGTTTCTTTTTTTTTTCTCCTCTAATTTAAGATATGTGATCATGTCAAGAAATAAAATTAACTTTTTTTTGTTTTATTTTATATAAATTATTTAAAAAAACCAAATTGATAACTTTATTTCATGACACCCATCATTTAAATATCTAACCATAACCATATTTTATTTTATATAATACACTCAAAATCAATTAACTGAAAACTCAACAACACCTGCAGCATGTTTCTTATAGTTACATTTAAATTCAAAACCCAGGCGTGTGGAAATTAAGTAATTTTGTAATATTCTTTGGAATAACAAACAGAAATAATAGAATAGCAAACAGAAACATGGTAAACGGAATATAGTGCCGGAAAACTGCAGTCTGCAGACATATACTGGTAAAGCATGATTGCAATATATAATTAATCATGGAGGCCCAGAAAGATAATAAAGATGTAATTAGAGGGAATTGAATAAGAATATGCACGCACCATGTATATCTCTGATGATGAAAGCACAGCTATGATAAAAGCCTTCCCTAGCTAGCTACTGAGACGGAACCTCACTGAGTGAGAGTGAGTCCTATATATTTTATAGTGGTTCTGAGTGAATCCCAAATCTTAACAGGATATTATAGTAATTTACTATATAATTTTATCAATAAAATTTGTATATTACTAATAAAAAGAATTATTGTCGTTTCAAAAAAAGAAAAGCACCCAGGAGATTTGGACGCATCACTTTCATCATCATTCATTTACAAGCTTTTTTGTTTTCCGAGGTCTTTCCTTTGTTTGAGGAGATGAAGAATATTGTGAAAAACACATAAATAAAAATAATTAAATTTATATTTATTAAGAAAATTAATTAAATTAATTTAAATTTTTTATATTATTTAAAATACAATTATATTGTCTAAATTACCCTACATTCAATTTTATTGAAATTTATTTAAATGGATATATTTTCTTTCTATTGACACATGGTTCATTAAATAGAGTGATTAATTGAAAAATAAAATCTGAATTAAATAAAGCTCAATTTGAAATGATATAATTACATCGAGTAAAATTAGTTAAGTTTTACTTATATTTTAGTCCATCATAAATGAGTGTTTCGAGTTCGGAGGGAGTATTTAAGAAGAAAAAATGGTAGAATATATAGAAAAAATTTATTCAATTTAATATTTTTTTTCCTTTTTCTCATTTATATAAAAAATAAGTGACTAAATCATTGAGAATAAGGAAATATGTTTATTGTTATAAATTTAAAATTTATTTCATAATTTAAATCATCAACTTAATGAGTGTCTCGTAAGCATAAACTCACAGTAAATTAGGGTATAAAAAAATAGTAATTAATATACTTGAAAGTGAGTTTAAGTTTCTTATAATTAGAACACAGTAAATTAGGGTATAAGAAATTAGTAATTAATATACTTGAAAGTGAGTTTAAGTTTCTTATAATTAGAACAGAAATAGTATAGCCTTTGTTTCTTATAAAAAGGATCAAAGGTAGCATTATATGTCTAAAATTTAAAATGTAATGTTTAAATAGATAAAAAAACTACTTTTAATTGAATAAATCTTGTTAAAACACAATAAAGAGTATTTGAGAATATTATGAGGAAGTTTATTATTTTTTGGTGTACAATGAAAGCACTGAGTTTTGAACCTAGTATCTCATGTAAATTACTCAAATCTCCCACGACTATGTTAACCCTAGTGGGTCTTGAGAATGCTTATTATAACAATTAAGGAGATAAACAATTTTTATTAGTTATATAAAGTGAAATAATATTTTCATACCGCATTTTTGGGACGTGAGATATGTGGAAAAGAGAGAAATAAAAAAAATGAGATCATGAAGAAAGAGAATGCTAACAATATGATAATTGTTGTGGTGAGAAATGAATGGAGAAATATAAATGAATGAAAGTAATGAGATCATGAAGAAAGAGAATGCTAACAATATGATAATTGTTGTGATGAGAAATGAATGGAGAAATATAAATGAATGAAAGTAATAAAATGAAGTGTAAAATAAAAATATTACGTATGTATTTTTTTTCTTCTGTTTTTTGTTTCATTTAAGAAAGCTTAAAAGATCTGCCATTGCACGCATGACGCATAGGAATAATGCATGTTTTAATGGATTAAATATGTTTTTAGTTTCCTAAAATATAGCGAGATTTGGTTTTGGTCTCTCATTTATTTTTTCTTCGTTTTTGGTCTTTCTTTTTCAAAATCAAATGATTTAATTCTCGTCGTTAATTATATTTCACTAAGTGATGACATAGTAATATTTCTTGTAGATTTTTCTATGTATTTTCCTTTGAATTTTCCTGCAGATTTCAAAATTTAAAGGAAATTTTGTTTAGGTTCTAAAATTTGTGGGAAATTTATTATAGGTTTTCTTTTTACAATAGAGCAAAAAAATTTTATAGCGGTATTTTAGCAAAAAAATTATAGTTTTTTTGGAAATTTACCACACATGAATTTTCTACGGAAAAAATGGCAAGAAATTTCTTGTAAATGTTTACTCAGGAAAAGTCGCAATGGAACTGCGAAAGTGACTTAACAAAGTACAATAATAAAGAGGACTAAAAGCATGTGATTTTAAAAAATGGAGGACAAGAACCAATGAAAAAATAAATGAGGGATCAAAACCAAATTTCATCGTATTTTGAGGGATAGAAACATATTTTACCTTGTATTAATTAATATCATACAAATGCAAAATAATTATATTAAATCTAATTGTTTTAATAGTTAAGTTTAAATGATTATTTTAAACTTAAATATTAAAACAATTGAATTTAATTAATAGACAATTAAATATCGTTTTATGGGTTTAATCATTTCATAACATCAACCCCTCTTGGAGTAATTTAAAGCATTAATGACACAATATTAATTCCATGATCTAAAAAAAATACATATTTGATATCAAATATAAACTATTACTCTCACTTGTATTTATAATAAGATATCATTTAAAAGATTTTGACAATGCTTATAAAAGGTTTTGATGGTCCTTTTATATTAATGAAATAGAAAAAATATATTTTAATATTATAACAGGAAACTACTTCCTTTGAGTGGTGATGAGTTTTCAATTTTTTATTTTTAAAAGATCTCCATTAAGTTTTTACAACTCAAAACTGAAAACTAAAAACCATTTTTTATGGTTTTTAAAACGTTTGTTTTAAAAATCATAAAAAATATTTTTTAATTTTTAGTTTTAAATTGTAAAAACTTAGTTGAATGTTTTTGAAAATAAAAAGCTAAAAACTCACGGCCATCCCAAACGGCCTCTAATATTTGATATATAATCTAATCTGTTATATTTTTTTGAATTCAATTCTCATTAATATTTAAAATAAACTCTAAGAGTAGACATTTTGTAAACCAGTCAATTTATTAAACCCATTTCTATTATAAAAATTATCAACTCTTCATTTATTAAATTATGTAATTTTAAATCATAAAATTAAAAAATTAGTGATAACAAACTATGTAACTTTTTAAACAACTTTGTTTTTCTCATACACTGACTCACTTTTTATTTCTATTTCTCTTTCATTTTTCATTATTATATCTTTAATTTTCTTTTTATCTCTTTTTTTATATAACTTTTACATTCAAACTTTTTAGCGTGCATGTATAATTTTTCCTTTTTAAGTTATGTAGATGAAGTCTAACTGAATTGATACCAACTTTTTATAAGCAAATACTTTTGTAGTTTTATTCATATCACATCAATAGAAATTTAAAATAATTTCGTCGGTTGAGAGTTGGCATTATATCACGTGTCCCATCAAAATATTAATGTCATATGAAAATCAGATGATCTACCGCGCTAGAGGTGTAAACTTGGGCTATACGGTCCCATTTAATGTGGATAATTGATTTTATTAAGTTAGACTAATAAATTCAAAATTCATTCAGATTTTCAGATTTTTAAATAAAGTAAGTGTCTGAGTACTATTTTTTTTGTGGATAACTCAACTTTTTAAAGATTTTTACGGGTTATTTGATCATTTTATATATAATGAACTTTATTGAACTGGATTAAACAGTCCAAAAATTATTCAATTTTTTTTAAATAGGTACTCAAACACTATATTTTTACGTGTCAATCTATTTTATCAATTCTATCAACATCACACCTATTTATTCAAATTTAATAATACATCAAATTAAATTATTAAATCATTATGAAAAAGCTGAGGAAGTTCGATCTCCATTTACATATATTTTTAAGCAACTTGTGACAATAAAAAAACAGAGAGGCGTCGTGATCATTTTACAAGTATGTTATAAAATATGAAAAAAATTATAAAATTTGATTTAATTGATAAATATTATTCATGTCAATAAAAATAATTAAAACAAAACATAATGAAAGTTTTAATTTTGATGATTTATTTTAAAAATAACACAGTTTATAAAAATTATTTTAATAACAACTTATAAATATCTTAGTGTCCTTTTAGTTTATATTTGGGTATAATTGATTCTAGAAATCAATGATGAAGATGGATAACATGTTTTACGAAGCACGTTGTACGGAAATAATTTAAAATCAATTTTACAAAAATCATGATTTTGCATTATTGAAATTTGAAATGACAAGCTAAATAGAGGCTTATTCTATTTACTATTAATTGAAGAATTCAAATATTGATTAAAAAAAAGGGGAAAAAATTAATTAAATATCATTATTAATTCTATTTTATTTAATATGAAAGTTTGAAATATGTGTCATAACATTTTTATAGTAATTTTTTTTTATCAACATGTGTCATAACATGAGAAAGAAATTATGATATCATGAGAATAAATGTATGATATGTTTTCATAAGAAATAAAGAATTGCACCAAACTCATCTCACTCTAACAAATAAAGAATCAGATTAAATATATAAAAAATAAATTGAATTCATTTTCTTTATACAATTGTGGTTATCTAAAATAATTTAAAATGTTTGATAAAATAAGGTTTTATTGGTAATTTAATTAATAGTTTAAATTTAATATAAATGGAATATCAAAATTAATTCCCTGACAATAAGTTAACCGATTTTTTAGAATATTAGTTAAACTTTTTAAAAATAATTAAAACAAATTTAAATATTTAGTAGTAATTACAAAAGAAAAGGGTGTAGATTCTATGATGCTCTGTGTAATTTATGGCTACCGGTACATTGATGATATGTACCTATCACTCAGTGATAATTTCTTTGTTGCAATCCTAATGCTCTCCAACTGCAGCTTGAATGTTACTTTGCAAATGGAAGTTTCAATTTTTTTTGTAAAGGAGAAAGAAATAAATTCAAATTAAACTGTCTTCCTAATTTATTAAAAATTACATAAATGGAACCCTGTAGCATTTTCTATAATAATTTATAAGTTGGGGTTAAAACGTCGGCACCGTAGCAAGCACCTTATAAAAGAACTTAAGTTTAAATAGCAAGCACCACTAAGATCAGTCTAATGATAGAATTTAGCTAATTTAACATTAGGTGTTAGGTTAAAATCTCATTTCATTTTATATAAAAAATTAGCATTTAATACACATTTTACTGCAAATATTGATCATTGGTAGGATCAAGAAAGTGACCCAAAGGTAATAAATTCTCTGAACATGCCATATGTTCTTGGGTGAGGAGCTTAATAATATTTTTAATTTTTTTTAAATTTTTTATGGTTTTATGCAATGTAAGTTAATTTTAACAAATGAAGCATAATGATTTTTTTTATTTGAAAATAATGATTTTTTTTTTATTTGAAAACTATGAGTGTGTTTGGCTTGCCATTTCAGCCAGCTGAAAGTTGAAAATAGTAGCTAGAAGGTAGCTTTTTTGGGTAGCTACAAACTTTTCTTAAAAAGTTACTTGGGGTAACTTTTTTAAAAAAGCTCCAATTTTCAACTACTAGCTGAAAATTAATTACAAGTTTAGCCCTCAACCACCCCCACTTATCATTATTTAATAATTAATCTTGTCCTTAAATTTCATTTTACCATTTTCAACTAGTTTTATCAAACACATTCAATAGTTTTTTTAGTTTTCAACTAGTTTTAAGTTTTAAGCTAGCTTTTCAGCTTTTTTTTTAACTAATTTTAAGCTTTCAGTTAGCTTTTTGGCTAGTTTTACCAAACACACTCTATATATACTTCAAGATAAGTTCACTATGTATGCTGAAACAAATTTAGATTTTTTAAATATTTTATTTGTAAATATTTTTTTTCTAATGCAACCAAATAATCACTATTGTCTTATTTTGGTTTTTGAAAGTTATTTTCAAAGAAGTTACAACTCGTTTGGTTAAATGTTAGAACAATGCATAACACGATTTTTTATAATTAAAATAAAATTACATCACTAAATATGCATCCTAATTTATGCATAATTTATTTTTAACTATTTATTCTCAAATTTGAGTGTCACTAGAAAGGGTGCACATATCGGGTTGGGTCGAGTCCTTTGTATTTTGAGATTGAATTTGACTCTACCTGAATATGGTAGGTCAGGTTTGATGGGATAGTTGAGTTCACATAAAATTTGAAGGAGATGAAAATAAACCAAAAAACGAGGAATGAAAAATGTAGTTGGGTTGGATTAGGAAGAAAATAAGATCTTTTAGTATTTTTATTATATTAATTAGAGCTTGGTTTAATTAAGGTGCACAAGTTTAAAAATTGTTATCGTACGCAACTATATTTTAACCATTAGAGATATGAGTTTAAAACAATGAATAGTGGACTCTAGAAATATTTAATGGCTAAAATATAGTTGTGTATGATGCAACAATTTTAAAATCGGTGCACCCTGAAAAAATCCATTAATTAGTTATATATATATATATATGTATATATAAAGACGTATCATGTGAGAACATTTTGTTATAATAAGAAATGAGAACAAATAATAATAATGGTTTGATTACAATGGACGACCAAAATCAAAATTAAGTAAAAAAATATCATGTGGGGGTCACGTTGGTTCTCTTTCTCTTCTTCGTTCCTAGCAGTCAATAAGATTGTTTCTACCTCATCCTTTTCCATCCATGGCAACCATGGTAACAACCATACCGTTGAATCCATCCCTCTCGCGCGATGCAGGCTTGCTTCCCAAGCTCGGAGCGCCATCCCCATTGCCACTTGTTGCAGCCATCTATTGCTATTGCCATTTCCAGTGTTCTCGGATCCAAAATTGTTATTCCCCCAATGTCTTCTTCCACAGTTCCACTAATTGCATCCATCACACATAATCAATGGCTTCTATTCTCGAATCTCTTGCCGTCGTTCCTCACCCCTCCTCTATTACCTTCTCTCTGGTTGCACCTCGCCGGAGTTCTTATAGGTTTGTCGTTGGAGCATTTCGCTTTGCTCTATGAATATTAATTCCCGCGGGATTCTTCCAGTGAGATTCTCTTGATGCTAGCGGACAAGAGTACTTCACCGTGTTTAACACCCTTCCTGATGAATTGATTTTCTTTCAGCAAGTTGGTGCTTCAGGCATCCATTTCTCGAGACCTTAGTGCATTTTCCTTCTTGTCTCGTATCCTTTTTTCTCTTCTCATTTTAAGCCTTGTAAAAAAACTAGTATCCAACCCGTGTGATTCGCAGATATTATTGTTCCAATAGATTATTAACATTGAATGATATGATATACATAATTTATTAAATATGTGTAATTAAAAAATAATCAGATTTATTCCTTTTTTAATATTTAATTCTATATTTCTTGGTATATAAAGAATATAAAAATTAAAAAAAAAGGATTTGAAAAATCAAATAGCAAATATTAATAATTAAAAATGGAATATAAATTTTGTTTCATTTATATTTTTTGAAATGTCTCCTTGTACATCATATTTTTCATTACATTACAACACTTAAAATTGTCATTACATATAAGAATCATAAGTCTTGTTGAACTTAACCATAGATACAACAACATATAATTGACCATGCAAGAAAACTGGTTTTGGTAAATACACACCAACATGGGACAATGTCTGACATTCACTTTTATTAATCTGGTTCCAATACAAAGTCCACCAGATATATCAAGATTACTCATTAGCACGACTGACACTCATTCTTTAACATCAACTTATGATAAGGAAGTGCAAAACACCCAATATCATTTAAGAACTCAGTTGTCAATCAATAAGTTTCAATACCAATCTCCTAATCTACCTTCCATATAGTGTCAGAACTCAAATACACCCTCTCTTCTCTAGAAAATAATATTATGACATATTCATTAATTGAATGAACATTTAATGTAGGAGCAATAATTGCTTTATCCTATCTCAAATACAATGTTTCCAAAAATTGAAAGCAATTTATGGTATGCAAATAAAACTATATCTCCAATTGTATTACGTGTAGAATTCGTCAGTAAATCCTTCGGTAATTCAATATTAGTGATCACCATCACCATAAATGTCTAAATCATCATCACCTAATGTAAGAATTCACTCAGCAAACTCTATAATCTCACGTTTAGTTAAAACACTACCACAACTCTATAATATTCACGACAGGAGCAGGGCTAATTCACGTGGAGGGTACCTATGGTTTATAAAAAATCACTTTAAACATATAATTAAAAAATTGATTTAGCATTTAAACGTACTATATACTAAATACATAATAAATCAAAATATGAAATAAATTTTTTTTTGAAGTAGAAGAAAACAACACAATTATGAATTTTATAATTCTAATTAAAAAATATATTCATAGAAAATTTTAAAAAATCCATCATAAATATAATTACAAATTTAAATTATATTGAGAGAAAATATTTTAATAAAATAATAAAATAATGAAATTGTGATAAGAAACAAAAAGAAAAGGAAAAAAAGGAAAACGACTGGAGCATGACTACCTCCCGTCAAGGGTAAATGTAGTTAAAAAAAAACCACTTATGTAATGAAATAAATTAATATGAATGGATAATGTGAGAAATTTTTTAATATTATAATAATAGAAAAATAAAAAAAAGGTGTGACAAATAAAACAAAAAAAAAAAACAAAATAGGCACTAATTTGAATTTAAATTTTAAATAAGAAACCATATATATATATATATATATATATATATTTATAAGAAATCCATCAACAATAGATAAAGCTAACTATATAGCAAAGTAAAGCTAACTATACATAGCAAAAAGACCTCAATGAACAGTGAAAACAAAACACATTAAATACATAATAAATCAAAATATAAAATAATAATTTTATTGAAGTAGAAGAAAATAACATAATTATGAATTTTATAATTCTAATTAAAAAATATATTCATAGAAAATTTTAACAAATACATCATAAATATAATTATAAATTTAAATTATATCAAGAGAAAATATTTTAATAAAATAATAAAAAATGAAATTGTGATAAGAAACAAAAAGAAAAGGAAAACGACTGGAGCAGGACTACCTCCCGCCAAGGGTAAATGTAGTTCACAAAAAACCACTTATGTAATGAAATAAATTAATATGAATGGATAATGTGAGAAATTTTTTAATATTATAATAATAAAAAATGAAAAAAAGGTGTGACAAATAAAATAAAAAAAAAGAAAATAACATAGGCACTAATTTGAATCTAAATTTTAAATAAGGAACCATATATATATTTATAAGAAATCCATCAACAATAGATAAAGCTAACTATATATAGCAAAGTAAAGTTAACTACAAAAAGAACCCCAAAGGAAAAAAGAAAAACAACTGGAGCATGACTACTTCCCGTCAAGGGTAAATGTAGTTCACAAAAAAATCACTTATGTAATAAAATAAATTAATATGAATGGATAATGTGAGAAATTTTTTAATATTATAATAATAAAAAATGAAAAAAAGTGTGACAAATAAAACAAAAAAAAAAGAAACACAACATAGATATTAATTTGAATTTAAATTTTAAATAAGGAACCATATATATTTATAAGAAATTCATCAACAATAGATAAAGTTAACTATATATAGCAAAGTAAAGTTAACTATATATAGCAAAAAGAACCCCAATAAATAGTGAAAATCAAACTTTCAAAATATAATAGTATAGATACACATTTTTATCTCATTTCTCTGAACTGTTTTGGATACATATTTGAATTACAAACAACTTATAATTAAAATTTTAATCTGAGCCGTTATTTTTGATCTAATAGTTATTATTGTTTGTTTTCATTTCTCACTATAACCAAATGTTCTCACATGAAACATGCTTTTTATATATAGAGAGAGATCACACACAAAATTGGGTTGTTCAAGTTTGAAATGTTAGATCTCGATGTCTAATTCAAATTGACCGGGCTGGGGTTCAATTTTATTGAAATTGAATGGACCCAAAAAAAAAAAACCGACACATTTTTTTTTTTTTTGCTATTTGATCGGGTTAGATTAGTCAAATCTACCCAACTTATGTATACCATTAATTAGTAGTTTCATGTTGGAATTATTTTTTTGGTAAGAATGTTGGAATTATTTTGATAAGTTTCTTAAAATTTAGTCTCTCTGTTTTTTTTTTTACGGATTCTTAAAAATTAGTCTCACAATATGCATTTGTTGTCTTTTTTTAAAATGTGATTTTTAATTTTTTTAACTTACTGTCATAAAATTATTATAATTACTTTTTGGGTTTCGGGTTTTTCTAAAAATGTTTAATTATCTTAAACGTTTTAAGATATATTTTTAACCTGAAAAAGGTTTTTCTACCTTAAAAACACTTTTTTTAATTAGTATATAGAAATTGACAATAAACTTTGAATGTACTAGTACAACCTCATATACACTACCCAATTTGTCACCATTAAACTATTATAGTAAATTGTTTAAGAAAAACATTTTTTTATTGAAATGAAATTAGTGTTCCTCAATTCCACTTTTTTTCCCTGTACGAGTATATATCTACTCAAATTACTTATAGTTTGTTTTTTTTAGACAAAAATTTAGGTTGGGGGAATGGTGCCCCAGTCCAAAAAAGGAAAAGCCTCTGGACTTAAAAAACATTTAGAGAGGTACTTACATTTTACCTCACCCAAAGGGGATAAATAGGGGTTCAAACTTATAGTTGATTTGAATAATTTTTATATAAATTCTATATATATATCTACTTTTTTTTTTACTTTATAACTCATTATTCTCACAATTTAAGCAATTATACACTTTAATAGAGTAACTCTGAAAATCTATCTGAGTACTAAATGTTTGTGGAAACATCTAGTTATTAAAATAAGACAGCATCATCCGACCATTAAAAAGTTACTTTTAAGATAACTTATTTTTAAGACCTGATTGAGCACCCTCAATTAGAGATGGTTTAAGATATGCTTGAATAATTTGATTGATAGAGTAATTAAGCATTGAATTTTCGAATACATTAACAATAGGCATATATAGCTCCACGTAAATGCGGAGTGCATGGAAAACATGCTAAATTTATATAAAACATCAGAGACAGGAATAGGAAGCTGTCCCGAGAGCAACTTCTCAGTATCAAAAATTTTTTGACATCCTTCTTTCGATTTTATTTACAAGATAATGTTTAAAATGATTTGATGATTTTATTTATAAAATGAAATATATAAATTTAAAAATATTTAATATTTTTTCTCATATTTATTTTTTTAATGGAATTGGTTTAAGTGGTATATACTTATATTCCTTTTAAGTAAGGTCTCAGGTTCGAGTATTGTGGATGAAAAAAATCACCACCGAGAAAGTTAGCCACACCATGATATGATGTTCCCGGGTCGAATATGATTGCCTTCCATGTGAATGATACATGTGGTTAAATAAAAAAAATAAGAACAAACTGATAATTTTATAGATTTTTTAAAAATCAATGCATTAATTGATATTCTTAACATGTGTGATTTGGTCCGAATTATTTTATAAATAGAATCGAAAGAAATATATTGAGTGAGAATTTAATTCCTTATACAAATGGATTTTAACAAATAAAACATAATAAAATTTAAAATCATTTGATTTGCAAATAATTCTTTTATAATATAACACATGACAGTCATTTAATCTATCCTTCTCATATTGGTTTTAGAAAGTTAATTAATAATTAATTGTAGAAATTCTTATTCTGAAGAACATAGGATAGATAGGTATTATTGTACAAAATTAAATAACTTCTACGCATCTAATCTAATCTATCTTATTTTCTTATATCTAATATATAAAGATGTAAGCAATATGTAGGAGTTTACATCTGACACGTAGCATGTTCTGCTTCACACCTTTTCGTCAAAAACATGATCAATTGAGCACTCTGCAATCGATCTGAATTAACTGATTTCTGCCACTTGGGAACCTTTCAGCAGGTGTAAGTTGTATTAAAATCATTAATTATTGAGTATATAAGTATTATGTTCTACTAGTTATTTGGATTTATCTATGTGAAGGCTAAGGACTACTACATTTTGTCCCTGATGTTACGCTTTTCTTTGTATTTGGTATTTTTACAAAGGTTGTGCAGTAACTGGTTTATTGTAAGTGGTTAGTATAGGTGATGCTATCTGATAGCTTAGTTTGATTTTAACGTACTCTCCTTTTAATTCAATTCAAGTGTTTCTTTGTTTAGCAAAAAAAAAAAAATATTATGTTTTTCTTTTTATGTCAAAAGTGCAACTTTTAGATATATAAGTATTATGTTCGATAAACTTAATTATTGATCAAATCCTTTTAATTAATTGACATATTAAGATAAATATAAATAGATAATAATTAATTGAAACTAGCTTCGTTTGTCTTTCAGCTATAGATAATAATTAATCAAACCCTTTGTAGGTTTTTCATTTTTGGACAAGAAATGAAGCCATTTTAAATTTTCAGCTACCTACCAATAGTACACAAATATGATAATAAATTAAAAGTAAAATATATTTATTAAAAATTACAAGTATGACAATATTCAATGTATTAATAACATAAAATGTTATATTTTTTAATAAAAATTTTTTATTTTTAATTTATTATCTTGTATAATATTACATAAATTAAAAAATTTTTAATAATAAATTAATAGCCTGAACAGGAGAGCAGAGCAGGACCCATTTATGAATTGGGTGAACCGTCACACTTGCACCACTAGCCTTATTTACTTACCAGTACCACTGATGAGACCATCAATTTATTTCTTTAGGCATCCAATCCAACATTGCCCTTGTCATGTGTCCCTTCCCCTTAATACGCTCAAGTCACTACAAACAATGGCTGATTCAGGGTTGGCCATACACTGATGAACAAGAGAAGCGCGTGTCACATTCAACAAGAATTGCAATGGCACTTCATTACCGAACAAAACTTTTTTTTTTCGTTTCCTTCAAGTACTTAAATATGCTTTATTAACAAGCTCATGAAAATCTTGATATTCTAATACTTAAAAACAAGCTCATCAAAATCTTTCTCAATGGGGGAGAATGGTTCTAGTGTTGAAGAAAGCATATGTAAAACTACATCAAGCATGACATTTGTACCAAATGAGAATGAAGAATAGAAGAACAATATGACAATGAAGCTAAAAAAGTTAGATAGTGAAATCCAAAAATTAAGGTGTCGTTTGGGGTGGTTGTCGGTTTTCAATTTTTGGTTTCAAAATCGAAATTTGAAAACAAAATGTGTTTGGATAAAATGAGGTTAAAATGATTTTTACACAAGTTTCAAAATCAATTTCTCTTACTTTTCAAAACAAAAAAAAGGTTGTGTTTTGTGTTTTGTTTCATTTTTTTTTCTCTCCAATGTTTCTCTACTGTTTCTCTCTCCTCTCTCCTATGTTTCTCTACTATTTCACTCTCCTCTCTATCCTCTCTTCTCTCTCCTCTGTTTCCCTCTCCTCTCTCATTTGTTTCTCTCCTGTTTCTCTTTCCTTCCTCTCTCCTCTCTCCTCTCTCCTATTTCTCCTTTGTTTCTCTCTCCTCTCTCCTCTGTAGATAAATAGTAGAGAAACATAGGAGAGAGAGGAGAGAGAAACAATAGAGAAATAGAGGAGAGAGGAGAGAGAAATAATAAAGAAATAAAGGAGAAAGGAGAGAGAAATAGGATAGAAACAGAGGAGAGACGAGAGAGAGACCGGGGAGAGAGACGAGAGAGTGAGTGAGGAGAGAGACAATAGAGAAACAGAGGAGAGAGGAGTGAGGAGAGAGAAACAGAGGAGAAAGGAGAGAGAAATAGGAGAGAAACAAAGGAGGGAGGAACGGAGGAGAGAGAGAGGAGAGAGAAATTCCTGTAATGCATAAAATTGAAAACCGATATTAAAAAATGAAACTGGAAACCATAAAACTGAAACTGAAAACTGGTTTTTAGTTTTAAAATTTTCGAAATTGAAAACTGATTTTGGTTTTTAAAATTTTCAAAACTGGAAACTAAAAACCATCCCAAACGGGCATGTTGGGTAATTCTGGTGTTGTGTAGCCAAATGTTTAGTTCTATTAGCTTGTTTGTTTTACCATTGCTACAGTGCAAAACCATGGTTTCGCAGAATTGATTTTAAATCACTTCCGTCCAACGTGCTTCGTAAAGTATGCATCACTCATCTCAACCATTGATTTCTAGAATCAATTCTACTCAACTATAAACCAAACAGACACTATGTTGTTGGGGTTTATGTTGGGATTTCGGTGGAAAAATTAAAAAATTTTCTGGTGCAATGGTTTAATTAAGTAGGATGTTATTGTATTTATTCTTGAGCTCCTTATTTTTCAATTATTTTGTAAAATTTTACCACATATGTCTCACACAAAACACGTGGGGCATCTAACATTACCTTTTGTAATCGTAGAATTAACCATTACACATGATAATTTAATTCAAATTAATCCCTAATTTCATGAAAATAATGCACTTTAATCCCAAATGTATCATCCAAGGTTTAGGATACAGAGAGTAACGTTAAGAACTAACAAAGTGTTTTCCTAAACTCAAAGACTAAAGTGAATGACGTTATAAATGTCAAAAGACTAAAATATCAGTTTAGTCATTGTTTATTAATTGAAACATTATGATATCGCTCCTATGAATAAATTGTATAATGTAAGTGTTAGGCTGAATACAAAATAGATAATCTTCTTTATCAAATCATTGGACCTTCATATGTATATATTACTACCTTTGGTGTTTTATATAAGAAATAATTCTAAAGCCTCCAATTTTATCCTCAAATAAATACTCCAAATACTTTATAAAGTAAATATTAAACGTTTTCTTTGTTTTTTAGATATTAAATATTTTTGTCTTTTTATTTAATACTTAGCTTATATAGTATTAGGATGATTTATAGAAGGATAAAGTACAAAAATATATTTTACTCTTATATAAGACCCTTTTAAAAATCTTAGTTTTGGTTTTTTATAAGATCCATTATAAAGTTTTAAAAATATTTATTAGTTTTTTTTTCATTCTTATCCTTCAAAATTAACGAAAAATCTTTTAAATTTCAAAGATTTGATTAATACAAAAAATTAAATAGAGTTTGTTTTTAAATAAAATTAAATTTAAAAATTATAGGAAACTTTTAAAAATCAATACATTAAAACATATTTTTTTAACCACCCCGTTTGAGTTGATAGGAATTTTATAAATAATACTACTAAAAACTAAAACCTCAACCCCCAACCCCTTTTGTACTATGGTCGCTGTTTTGGATTGGGCAGAAATAATAGACATCGTAAATTTTGATCTACCAAACGGTATCTTTGGTTGCATTTGAAGATAGTTTTTTGTTTTTCTTTTTTTGAATGCATTTGAAGATAGTTACAGAGCAATAAAATAAAATTATTGGGCTATGATTGGGGCAGGAGGGACCCTTTTATGAATAGGGGAGCAGTCACACTCTTTACCATAAGAGACCTTAAAATGCTTCGGAATCCAACGTTCCGTTTTTGCATCCCTTTCATTAATTATCTTCCTCTGCCTTTCTTCTACACTTTGCTTTGCTTCTGTCGCTTTCTCCCACTCTTTTCTCATAATGGCTTGGCTCAGCTCACTCCACACAAGGGCTGATTCAGTTGGCCACACTCTCTGATGAATGATCAACAAGACAATTTCATGTCACATTCAAGAAAACATGCCACTTAATTACAAGAACAAAGCATGTTACTTTATTGGTGTATGTTACAAGAACACATTATTGATTGAAATTCATATAATTTAGCTTATGAATTTCAACTAATAATAGAGATATAACATGAAAATCACAAGAAAGAGGAATAGAGACACAGAACAGGAGTTATATGGTTACCTCCTCATCCTTGACAATAGGAGCTTTGAGCCCTGAAATGACTTCTTTTGCATCATATATCACTGTGACTTTCCCACTATTTGCATCCTTCACTTTGACAGTTCTGCATAATGAAACTTGATCAGAAATAATTCTTCAAAAATCAAGCCAAGCCCCCTTAATTTAAGCACGAAACAATTCTTGTGTGAGCAGAGTGCCTAAAAGTACAATCAATCAAAAGTTTAAGATGATATTAAAATAACTTTCAATAAAAATTTTGTAAGTACTGTGCAGATGCAAGAAACATCACTAGTAAATGGTTAACTAGTTGTATATATATGACCTGATTAATCCATTGTCACTAATTAGTTTCATTCAGTACCAATGAAAGAAAAATAAGTGAAAGGTACCAATGGAAGGATTATGACATGTATGTACCTATCCCAATGGCCATCAACTTCATAAAGAACTTTGGAAGAGGAAGAGTCAAGGATCTTCCCTTTGATGACTTTACGATTTCCCCCAAGTCCTAGAAAAGAATAGCTTGATTTGTAGGATAACTCAGCCACCAGGCCTGTCTCCATGCACCTTATATTAACATTGCCAACCCAATCAACCCCAGGAACTGGAAGAATTCTAATTAAAAGGTGAGGACTATTCATCTCATATGTTTCCCCATGATTTAGGAGCTTCAACTCTCGTTTACCATGCACTTGAGCTTCAATACATGTACCTAAGATGAAGATTAATTGCTGAGAGTAAGTAAAAGACAAGCCTATAGAATTTGAACTACATATATAAGACTCCAATTCAAATCATGTGAAATTGTGATAAAAATCAGTTTCATTATTTATATATAAGCAATATTGTTTAATTAATTTACATGGAATTAATCATGGCATAAGGTCATAGGGATCAACGAGTAAAGTAAAGTCTAGATACCACGAAATTTTGGAACAGGTTGCTGGCACCATATCATTTCAATGTTTTCCTTCTCATCTGTTGCATGGAGGGCAGATACTGGAGGGTTGATGGAAACCTGGAGACATAAAAATGAAAAACAAATAGTATTATGTTTAAATTGTTCAATAGTCAAAAGTGGTTCAAATTTTAGCATACTAAATTGTATGATGCCAAACTGAGATTTTACTGAAAAAAAAAAGAATATAAAAAGAGGGACAGAACCTGCTCTAGCAGGACATTAAGGTTGCCGTTTGAAACATGGTGTGTCTCTCCAAGAGTGGGATTATAAGGAGCAACCCCAAAAGATGTAGGGCGTGTGGTAGATATGCTCCATGCTACCACAGATGTGAACCTGTCCAGTGGACTCTGGCCACTGTTGCACTTACTCAGCAAGTTGGAAGCTGTGCAGTACACTGATTCACCATAGCATTGGAGTTGAGATTTTGGGAAATTAAACAGAGGCGGCAGCTACATAACACACAACCCAAATACTTCAATCAATACAATAATTACTGATTATCTATGTAATATGAGATCATTAATCTCCAATGCCTAGTACACAGTTTATAATATAATAGTAGTTGCAATTAGAAACATTAGTGGCCATAGACAAAAACATATGCCTATGACATTCTTCTATTTAAACACATTATTATTTCTTACTATCTTTTTTTTTCCACTGCAAACCAAGCATAACTTTTAGTTTGTAGTAAGTAATTTGGTTTTGGACTTTTGGTAGTGTGTATAAATCTGAATCCCATAGGATAGGTCCAAGTTGGAGGGGAAAGAGTAAAATTAACTTGCCTGGAAGTGTGTGAGATCTGATCCTGGCCGTACATTCTTGAGTAAACTTAACATGCGATTGAGGAGATTAGGGGCTCTATAAGAGGGATCTGAATTTGATTCACCATCCAATGAGAAAGGCTTCGTCAGAAATATTTTGGACTGCTTCTGCCCTTCGGTCACCTGCATCACGCTCGCCACCATGTAACATATTTTGTCATTTTTCGCATACATATACATTATACATTATTATTAACAAGCTATATGTGTATTACAGTATATATATATATATATATATATTTTTTTTTTTTTAAATTGAAGTCTAATATCATAATTAATATAAAATATAAAAAATATACATAATTCATAATTGGTTTAAAAAATGAAAAAAATTATCAAGTTTAAAAATTACATGTATTATTCTTTAATAGAGAACAAGAAACTTAATTATTCTATGAAAATATACATTTTAATCTAATATATACAAATTAATTAATTTAACATAGTGTCGATTTTTTAAATTTTAAAAAATGAATTGTAAAATATTACTCTTACCATCATCATCGGAAACTAATATTGTATTTAATTACAGTAAATCATAAATTGATCCATGGTCTGATCCAATCATTGATATCGGGTACTAGTATTATGTTATAGTATATTAGTATATCATAATAATTTAACTATGTTTTTATCCCTTCAAATATTATGATTTTCTCATTTAATCCCTAATTTTTTTAAAAATTAATCCTCCATAAATATTTTTTTTTAAATGACCCAATGTTTTTTTTACTATAAAGTGTTGATGTGACATAAAAATAAAAAGGGATCATTTGAAAAAAAAAATTATAAAAGAAAAACGTGGTATTTTATAAAGGATTAATTTAAAAATCGTGATAAACTTTTAGGGATCATTTAAGAAAAATAATTGTAAAAAATAATAAAGGCAGCATTTGGAAAACAAATAGTATCATTTATATATAAAGGACTACTTGGAAAAAATTGAAAATAAGTGATAACTTGGAAACTAAAAACATAATTAAAGTTAAACCTATCATAAATTAATCCTCAGGTCTCCCCTAAGCTTTGTTTGGGAATAAACAATATTTACAAAATCTCCCCTCTCTAACCCACTCCTCCTCTCCTCTCATTTTCCTAAACATACCCTAACAGAATATAAATAAAACCGCCCAAATTCACAAAATTTGGCTCCCCCAAGCAATACCCCCCAAAAGGTCAAAGTTTGTATAAAAATACTGTATTTCAGATTCGAACTTATTTTTATATAGAGCTTTGTTTAGGCTTAGCTTTTTGACAATATAATATTGATGAAAAAAAAACTAAACGTAATCTGATAATGAAGTGTTTTGAGTTTCGTATGAACTCACACAACATTTTAAAAAAGGGTCATGTTAATTTTGAAATATATTTTTAAAATTTGTCAGGTTAAGTTTTAAGGTTTCACAATTACTAATTACAAGAGGTGCACAATGATAATTTTTCCGGGTCCTAGCTTTTAGGGAAATTCACTGGCATCAACTTAGATTTTTTGGCACTAAGCTAAGGAATTAAGGATGCTTCACACAACGTTTTCCTAATGGGAAATTATATATGTATAAGAAAAACACACTCACAGCAATCAGAAAAAAAGAGAGAAAAGAAAAATATGTGAAATGATACATGTGATATGATAAGTTGTCTATATTGTGTTAGTATGTGTTTGGTTTGGTATTGAAATTGGCCAAATTAAATTTTGTGTTTCTCAATGCAACTATTTATAACGTTGAAAACATAAATTTTTAAGGCTAAGCTAAACCAAACATGCTCAAATATATATTCCAAGACAAATAAGTGGAGGTGCAACTATAAACTACAGTTGGCATTGCCAATATATTCCAAGACAAATGAATATCAACCTCTTTTTTCTTTTTTTCTTTTCCGCTTCACTTTCACAATCAATATAGTAAAATATTACTTGTTATAAGCAACCAATTCACATGTTATACTATTATATTGCGTGAATTAGTTGGCAAATATGTCCATATACAAAGAGTGCAGGGGACGCACGTTCATGATGTATAAGTTGGAAAACCCCACCCTCTTTGGTGCCGGAAAACGGCCACAGGAAAACTTAATCATAAAGAATCAAATCAAAATTGCTACTTACTTGAACTAAGAACACTATCTGTATATATATATATATATATATATATATATATATATATATATATATATATATATATATATATGGATCAGATCCACACAAGAGAAGAGAATACAAGATTGAGATTGAGAAACAGAGGACATACCATCTCAGTCAGAGTTGAAGAGGAAACACAGTCCGGCGGCCGAAAATTGGAGAGAGCTGTGAAAAAGACTCCGTGCTTCCACTTGAAGAAATGAACTATCTCTCTATGATGGACAGTACAATGGGGTATATATATATATATAATAATAATACTTAGCAAGTATTTGGTGAATTGTAAGGTAATTTTAAAAATAATATTAATTAATAAAGGGAAAATATATAAATTATAAGTAGGAGGCTTTTTAAACTATGAAAATAAAGCTTTTCATATTACTTTATAGGGAAAACTAAGACATATCAACCACTAATAGTTAATATGTTATATACACTTGCATAATAAATTATGAATCTGTTAAAATATATTCCCTAAATTTCCTCATCAATAATTAGAAATTTAGAATATCTTGCTCTACTCTTGAAAGTGAACTACTTGGTAAACCAAATTTGAAAAGAAATTGTGTAATTGAAATATATAGTAATATATGTGTGTATTTGGTTATTTGCAAAGATTCGAAATTTGGAAGACCAGAATGAGGAGATATTTGATCACGACAGCTGCAGCCAAATTTTCTTTATCGGTTCAATTTGATTTTAATTTATCCTCTAGAGTGGTTATCCATGATTCAACAATCTCGACTAACAAATAAACTTGGGAGCAATCTTCGCTCAGGTTGCAATATTGAGTCAATTTGTTTTGTTGATTCTAGGTTTTAACCTCCTCAAATTGCTATTTTCAACAAGATAACTATACTAACCCTATACGTAAACTCCAAGCACCTAGTGCCGTGAACTACTAGCATATATTGCCTCTTGTCATTTTTCCACTTTGGATGTTAGGAGGAGAATGAAAGAGGAAAAAATGGACCCCATTGGCACATTCTTTTATAACACATTAACAGTATAAAAATAAGAACAAGAAAAATCCAAAAGCAAGAATCATTTCATATCATTTTTTGTGTGAGAGACCACGGGTTAAGCTGGAACAACCCTTTACCAACTGGGTTGCATATCATATCGTTTAACAAACGTAAACATTTATATTTTGGCCTTCCAAACGAAAAACCAGTTCCTTGTAATTTCCTTATTTCAAATTAAATTAAGACAGGAAAACCCTGGAATAATAGTGAGGTGTAGTAAGATTGGCATTGTGGCATGAATACCTGATGTCATACTAATTATTTCATGTATTACACCTGCAGTAAGCAAAGTAACCATTGGGGAATGGGGCAGATACATGTAAAAAACTTCTCATGAAGAAGCATTTGAACAAATCACTAAGACAATATAAGCAAAACTTTATACGTGGAAGAAACTAGGAGTCACCCCCTTACACCTGCTTACCTTTACACCTATTCATAATTCAATATCATATATTATATTATATTTTTAGACGAATAAATCTAGCGCCATACCTTATTCCCCACAAGTTACAAAGAATATTACAAGCATTGTTTTTCCTTTGGTGACCAAAACTAGGCTATCGTGGGTACCCTTTTGCCAGAACAGGGATCCTCACCTTATGCCCTCTGCTTCCTTTCATTAAAACCTCTCCAAAACTATAGCTTCCTGTCACTGAGCGAGCTGTGAGTGTCACAGAAAACTGACGTGATGCACCTGCTTTGATAGTCATTGCAGGAGGGTTGACTTCAATGGCAACAGCTGGTTCCATTCTGGCTGTGATCACATAGGTTTCTTCCTCAGCAACATTTGTGACAGTGCGGGTCACAACTTGAGTTCTCACAAGATGGGAAATTGTGATAGATGGAGTGTTTAAATTGGATGGTTTGCCTATGGAATTGTTACATGGTGCATGAGTGTAGTTCTTTATCTCATGAACATCAATGCCGGGTGTTGTGCACAAGAAGCCTAGATAATCCTGGTATCCTGCAAAATGAGCAGCAGAATTGATGAAACAAAAGTGATTATTACTACTCTACTACTCTATTATTATTACTATTGTTATTGTTGTTGTTATTACTATTACTACTAGTACTACTATGTTTTGGTTTTCCCCCTTGTTTTAATACTAAAATAGATTTCAGGTGCCCATTGTTTGAGTAAATAGCAAATAAATGCAGAAAATGGAAGAGAGAAAATCCCCAGCTTTGGTTAGATATATTTAAGAATTGATTTCAATTACATTTTTATCCATATTATTTTATCGGTTTGATCAAGATTCACTGGTTGTATTCTACTTGTCATCGTTTTTCACTTTCGGCCACATTTTCATTTTATATACTTTCTTTTATAGTGAACTTCTCATATCACCAACCCGCCAAAAATGGGTTCAAAGACTAGGATTTTGAACTAGGATTAGTTGGGAATTAAAAATTATAAGAATAGTTATCATAAAGAAGAAGATATCAAACCTGCATCAAAGATGAGCCCAGGGTCCAATGCAGCTCTTGGATCAACATGTCCACTCCCATAATCAAAAGGAGTAGCTTTGACCAGCTCCATAGCTTCTTTTTCAGAAGTTTGCTGGGCTAGAAGTGGATTCCCTGCTCTGTCTAGAGTTGTTGATGTTGTCATCAAGGCAGATTTAATGGCAGCAGGGCTCCAATGTGGATGCTTCTGCTTTATAAGAGCAGCAATTCCAGCTATATGTGGTGCAGCCATGCTAGTTCCAGATATCATGGCGAATCCCTCACCTGCACAAGCAAAGAATTGCTTAAAATAAATCAATTCTATAATATATTAACTTCTTTTTCTTTATCTTCCTCCCTCCCCTTCTTAATATGCCATAACTCTTTTGAGAGAAATGCTAGCAAGTAGCAACACACCTTTCCAACACACACTATTATCGAGTGAATTTCATGTGAGCCTCACTAAAAATAGAGTGGGCCCAGGTTTTTTAGTGGGAGTCACATGGTATTCATCCACTAATAGTGTTCATTGGAAATAGTGTGTTGGTAGCATTGTTCATATTTCAATAATGTGAGGGAATCCTACTAACTAGAAATTAGATTATCTACATGGAAGCTCAAAACAAAGAGAAGCCCTAAACATCAATATCTAATATTCTTCGAGCAGATTAGTTTGACTGCTTTTTACAATGCAGATGTTCTCTTCTCTCTGCCAGGAGGATGTCTGTTGGTAATCTTGTCTTGTCTTAGTTACGGATGTCTCATATTATCCATATAAACAAAAGGGGAACAAAGTCCTGTTTAAAGCAGCAATGCAGCATATCATCCAACCAACAACTTGCTCCTATGAACAAATTTGAAGGTTTGATTGTTTTTCATGGGAAATATGGAATTGAACATTAAATCTATCATACCTACAAACCAATGCCTCACCAACACCCATATGAGCTAAGCCCAGGTGGTGAGGTTAAAATGTATAATTGGAGGTTGGATTTTTCAAATACCAACAACAAAGAAGACACAACTTAATTAAGCCATTACTTACCAACATAATTTGGCTCGTCAGTTCCATTTGGACACCAAGCAGCCCAAATCAATGAACCAGGAGCTAATATATCTGGTTTGAGAAGGTCTGCCTCTTGGAAGCTGAAGTCCTTTATATTTGGCCCTCTAGCAGAGAACAATGCCACCTGTGGTGCAGATTTATGTAGAATAGGCATCAAACCATCGCCAATTTTACCTGTACCTTTGAAACTCTTCACCCGTCCAGTCCAGTCTCTTGGTGTAGAGATATTATAATAATCTACAAGCTCCTGAAAAAACAATAATTTGCAAGTATTGAATCACATGATCAATAATGCATAGTTTGTGATCATAAACAGAAACAAACAATATGAAAAAGTGGGACAAGGAGAGATAAAAATAACGGTAGCTAAGATGAGAAGTTGATTGTGGAATAAGTTAAGGGATAAGAGAAAACAAATTTAGCTGTTGTGATACTCAATCTATCTTTACATAAATATACCAGTAACGATGAGTCCGAGTACCTTTGAGTTGCTGACATCTGTGATAATAATCCCAGGAAGGCCAACAGGGACAGGATCAAATTTTGTTCCGGGGGAAATGTTTTCGACACATAGAACAAATCCAACTGCACCAAGGGCCTTTGCTGTTTCTGATACTTTCTTGACTGATGCAGTACCGACAACAAAATTGAAAGAATATCCACAAAGAAGAATATTGCCCTCTATCAAGTTCTTGTTTAAAAGTTCTGGTCTCTGGCAATCTGTGGGGCTGTACTTCATAACTGAAGAATCTAGCAGCACATCATTCGCAGCAACCAATGTGTACGTTTGGTTTAAATGTGTAGAAGCTGTACAAGCCATTATGCATGTTTTAGCAATATAGACTGAGTAAGTATATAAAGTATTAAGGAAAGGAAACTAGTGAACAACAAAGAAAGCATGAACAACCATAAATATGTTTTGCCACATAAGCATGAATTTACAGAACACTGAAGTGACCTTAATGCTTGAAGGAAAAAGAACTAAAAGAATTTGTCTTGCAACCAACTTAGTAGTCATAGAAAAACCTGAATTTAACAAAAACACCTAATTGGTGAAGCTCAAGAGTCAAGAGGTTGCCTTTGTTATCATGACAATTTTCTTTCGTTTTTTTTTGGGGGGGGGGGGGGGGGGGGCAGGATTAAAAATTAGTTTCCTATATTATTTATATTCAGATGTTTTTTCTATTCTTTATTTTAACACCCAAAAAATAAAAAAAGATTTTTCAGAGACAAGAATAATCTTAACTGTTCTTTTAAGACAATAAACTGTGAACAATAAAAAATAAAACCTTTCATATCATATCATATCATATACTAATGGGATGACAACATTTCATGGCACCATGTATACAAACCAGTGCTTAATATTCTCAGACAGTCAATGATTTTAGCAAATCATGAACAATAACTTTTCATATCCTTAGCACATACTCTCTTCCTTCTACAAGAAAACCAGCACATAACAATATATTGAAACCAGTAAAATTTATACAGGCTGTGATCTATTTTATTTATTATCTTCAGCTAAAAATGAAAAGTAATTTCCAAATCATGCAACAGAAAATGTCATTATGTTGTGCACACATTTTAACTAATGTGATGAGACTTGAGACTTATCTCACTAAAATGCATAAAACCACCAAAGACAGATGCTAATTATAATCAACATATCTGATCTGTATTTAACAAACCAACTTTATTAAAGGAATACCAATACCCAAACTACTTCGTTCTGTATTCCTAATAACTACACCAACTTGACACAATATTAAACCAAGTAAATGCATTTTTCCAACTTAAGTAAAGGAAAAACATGGAAGAATATATCTACACTGGGAACTAATTGATGTCACTCACAGAAGAAAAATTCGTGACAATTTTCTCTTACTATTTTGTTGTTCTTTCTTTGAGGTGGAACACAAGAAAACATAGTTGAAGAAATAAATTAAGTGAAGCAGTAACTGAGAAGAGATTTACTGTACTTGAAAAATGTGTTTTTGTTTACATATTTTTCTTTCCCTATTTTGGAGGAGGAAAGTTAGTTTCATTTTCTAATCAGCTAAACAGAACCTTTTCACCAAAATCTTCCACATTATATTCCCAAATTCCAGTCGATTAAAAAGAATAACATATCTGAGGAAATGCAGTAGGAAGTTGCAAATCTTACGTGATAACCCAACTCCAGCTAAGATTTTTCCATTTCCAAGGATCAAATGGTTTTTATATCTACGATCATCAATTGCAGCTGCTACAGATGCTATCCATGGACTGTATGAAACCATTGTCTTAGGAAAAGGACCACCATTTCCACCAGCCTGTGCAACAAATACCCCAGCTTTCACAGCTCCAAGAAGTGTAGCATCAAAAGGGTTCAAAAATGTAGTTTTGGTGGCTGCTGGAGGACTGTTGGGTCCAACTGAGAGGCTGAGTATATCCACTCCATCATATACAGCCTGTTGACTCTCAAATTTTGAAAATTAGAAATTTTGAGATAGAATACGAGTAGTAAAAAATATGAGAATAATAATAAAGTATTGAGACAAACTGTTGAATTTTATTTGGATGGTTGAGATTTAAAGCATAAAATAAAATAAAATAAAATGCTGCAATGACATCCTTTCACAAGCTATCTAGTATTCTAGTGTGAACATTTTGCCTAGGAAAGAAAGCAAGCAATTTGTGTACATGTGTGTGCGTGCGCCGGGGGCTGGGGTTTATTTTTCAAGTACATTTTAAGTCAATGTATAAATATATTATATAGTTGTATACCTGATCAATTGCAGCGACTACATCTGCAACAAACCCTCCAAACAGTCTATAGAGTGCCTTGTATACAGCAATCCTGAACATAAATAAACCAAATGTCTAGTGCAACAGAAAGGACAGTAGTTCCCATTTTTTAATCAGTTAAGGGTACTACTCCTCACCTGGCACGAGGAGCCATCCCACTTGCTCTCCCAAATTCATGGCCATGCATTCTCACAGGAATTCCATTGTTTCCTGCTGCAATAGAGGCTGTATGACTGCCAGATGAAGGTGCAAGGAAAACAAAGGGATAGTTAGAAAAATATCAAATTAGAAGATATGGCTTTAAGCACAACTCCATGAATACGAATACTATCCACTTCATATGCTTAGAAGACATAGAGTGAAGAACTACTGTTACTTTAAGTTCTCATGATTTGCTCATAAGTAGGAAATGACACATTATGATCTCTTTCAATCTTATAGGCAAGGGGACATGTGAAGAATTCAAAGGGAAGAAGTTAATAAATAAAGAAGGTAGCAGGGGCCTCACCTTCCGTGTCCATCCCCATCTAGAGGAGATGCAAAATCAATGGAAGGGTTAAATGCCCCAGCAGCTATTGCAGCATGGGCAAAGTGTTGTGCTCCAACAATCTTCCCATTACAGTAACTTCTTTTCGTTTCAGGATCAGCTTCACATTTTCCTCTATACTTTGGAACTGGCTCATATGGTTCAGTATTATGAGTTGAAAAGCTAGGATGGTGAGGATAGATCCCTGAGTCCACAAATCCAATCACAATGTCTTCTCCAGCCCGATCAAAGCCACCTCCTGTTGGCCATACCCCAGTTGGAAGCCCTAAAAATTGTGGGGTATGTGTTGTAAGTCTTTTCACTTTCCAGTCCCTCTCAATAGATTTCACTCCAGGAGCATGTCTTAGAGTTTCTGCCTACTAATATAAGGGGATGGCATAAGGAAATTAGATTGAAGAAATGAATTCAAAACATAATAATGTTAATTATAGAATAGTAAAAGGATAATAGAAGACTTCACCTGTTCTGGGGAAATATGCACAGCAAACCCATTTATAAGATGTCGATAGCTATAGAGTTTCTTGTATGTCCCTTGCTCAAATAACATGCCCAGAAGCATATCATGTTTTTTTTCAAGATGACGAGCATAAGAAGTAACCAATTCACTGTAAGAAGTTTAAAGTAGCATAAAAGGTAAGCAACAACAGTGCCAATATCCATTTGTTTTGGTTCATCACATACTAGAGGAGAAAATAACAGCCAAAACATTAAATTTATGTAAATGGAAAGAACTGTTCAAAACAGAGTGAGGTGGTGATTAATTGATTATTGCATTATTTTTCTCAAAACACAGAGATAAGGAAAACCACCAGATGTAAACGTATTGTTCACAAGTTACCCCATACAAGAAATATAAATATCTCTGTTTCTCAAAGTGAGTAACAGTTGAACAGTTAAACCATTGCCTTCATTGTTCCTAAAGTGTCTATACTAACTGAAGAAGAAATAAAATTAGACTCATATCTATTCACATGTTGACTTCAGCTAGCAACAAATCCAACCCAAGCCTGAAAAGGATATCTCACTGGAGGAAGAAACTAATGAAAGCAACATCACTGAGAAGTAATATAAGTTGAGAGGAATATATGCAAGTACCTTGCGGTATCAATCTTCTCATCAGATTCCACAGCAGTAGCTTCAAACCCATCAATACCCCCACCATAACTTATGATAGGCTCACCTTCAACAGTTACTATGTAAATCTCCGCACTCCCACAAACCAGAATAACAAATAGAACAATCAACACACACCCAAACTCCAACAATCTCATCTTCACTAATCGCCTGCCAACTCCAATAGTCTACGAGATCTGTTTCATGATCCAATCATGGTAACTCAAAAAAACTAAATAACAAAGCACAAGTTGGTCCAAAATCTAAAACTGAAACAACTCATTTGGAAATTTTAGCTCAAAGCAACTAACTTTACCAATGTCCACTTAAGTCCGATCCAAGTAGCAAGCTGTGGCTCACTCACATGTACTGGAAGCAGAAAAAATAAAAAATAAAAAAAGCACGTGAAGCTTCAAATAAACACAAGCCAATACTAAGAAGAAAAAAAAAAGGAGTATTAGAGAAGAGGAAGCAAAGAATCGTTGATAGGAAGAAAAGTAGAATATGGTATCAAAGAGAAAAGCGAAATGGGAATGGTAGTTCATGAACTTGAAGCTAACGCATTCACTCACATTGCGGTGATGAGAGATCTAACGGTCACTGTTGAAGCTGAATCTGAATGCCATGGAATCAGAAGATGGTAGTGAGTGAGTGAAGAGTGAAGAGTGAGAGAGTGTTAGGGTTTTGTTTGTTTGTTTGTTAGTTAGATGCAATTTCAATGGAGTGAGTGAAGTGAAGTCAGAGCATGATGATGGATGATCCTTGAAATCTTGATGCAGGGAACTAATATTAATATTAATATTAATATTAATAATTAACATTCATTATTTATCATTGTTATTATAATTATTATTATTATTGGAATCATTTTGTTTGCGCTGGTCAGATCTTAAGATTCTAATTAAATTAAATAAATAAAATGGAATTATGGTTGCTTTTTAATTTTTAACTTTAGGGAAAATTTCAGCCTCTCATCTCATTTCTTCGCAAAATTATTAGTAATTAAAAGGTGGGAAGGGGACATTCGCGCGCAGGCTGTCGGAGGCAGTTGCGATGAAAAGACGACAATACCCTTGCAGTTTGGTGCCGAAATCACAGGGATAGGAAAAATGTGACATCTTCATTATCACTCCCATTATTATTACTACCCCTATTATAAAACACTTCTCATTTAAGGTTATACACGTAAATTAAAAAAAATAAATGTATTTTAATTAAATATAATTTTTATTAAAATATCTTCATTTGTTTTTTACTTAATTCATAAGGGAGCAAGGAGATGAGAATATAATTGTTAGTTAAAATCATATTAAATAAGAATATAATTGAAAAAAATAATTCTTTTTGGATTTTTAAAATAATAATAATAATTTTTAAACATAAGTAATATATTAAAACAATAAGATTAACACGCACCAATCTTAATTTTGATAGAAAAATTGAAATCTATTTTATTTTTAATTCCTAAAATTATGTATTATTTTAATTACTTTAACAGTTGTTATCCTGCCCAATAACATGTTTCATTCTTAACATCACATAATAGTAATTAGTAATCTTTGGTGTGCGTTTGGTGAGTAAAATTATTTCTAAAAATTAATGGTTGAAATGAGCAAGGTATGTTTCTGTGTGTTAGGAATATTTCATTAAGTTAAACTGCCTTGTTTAATTAATAATTTAAATTTAATGCTTTATAAATAATTTTTATACTTTGGTCAAGTAATGTAGTAGTAAATAATTTTCAATGTATTATTAAATTTTTTGTTTAATAAAATATAATTAAAAATAGTATAAAATTATTTATAGTTGAACTCTTTAAGTAATGTCATGTTTTTTAAAGAGTTATCGATTTGACATCGAATCCCATTAAGATTTATAATGTCTGCCAAAACATATTATTTTATTTTGGTAATCATGTTATTAATGTTACTATGTTATTGTTAGGTTTATTCATTCATGTTACTTTATCACCTGGGGCACCCTTTCATTATTGATTTCTATTACCGCGTAGATGCAACTTCCTTCAAAAATCGATGGGAAACATTAATAATAAAAGTCCCAGCCCTACAATAAAAAATTCTTGGGATTTTAAGTTTTGACATGCTATAATATGATTTTGATTACGTTCGTGACTATGCAAATTGAACAATGAGGACTGTAATCATTACATTGCTATTGAATATTGATTATATATAGTATTATTTTAGTTTTGTCCATCCGAACGTTTTGTGAAAGTTTATTTAATAGTATTGAGAGTCAAAAAGGAGAGTTTAGGTAGACCGAAAGAAAACTTTCTGTTAATTAATGTTCATAGTGGATGATTGCTTCTTTGAATATTTTTTGGGCAATGCAGAGGACATATTTATGTATCTGTTATAGTATTAATTAAGAATAACACTACTACTAATTCACAAAAAATATGAATACAATACATATATTATTGTTGTTAAAAGCATATTTGCTTCTAAATTTTCCTGATTTTTTTCCCTACACAAGCATAATAATATGGTTTTATATTCAGTAGAAATAGTATTTATATACACTTTTAATTATTTTCAAAGTACTGAAATAGTAATCCTCAATTACATGTTGATTCAATTTCAAATAGGGCAATATGTCTAATGAGTATAGTCTAGCTAGTTGGTGTTGTGATGCACATCTAAGATGTATTTAATTTGATAAAATATTTTATTTTTAGTATCACAATATTTCATTTTTATATAAATAATAATTATTTAATTTTCCGTCTATTTTTCAGGAATTTTATAAAAATCATTGAAAAAAATAATCTGATGGTTTTATAATTGTTAATCAAAATTTAAAATATTTACTCAAACTAAACAAACTCCTAGATTTGATTTTAAGATATATTGGACAAACCTTACCAAATCAGTGTTATAATTTTTTTTAATAATAAAAGACAAATAGTATATTAATAAGCATCAAATAAAAGTACATCAAGTTTTTAGCTTTTCTTATAAATGGAAATGAAGTTCAAGATTGGTTAAAATTGTAGCATTATCTTCCCAAATGAAGTTCAAGTTTTGCACCATGGCATTTGATTTATAATTGAGAAGAATTAATTTTTATAGAATTACATAGTGTATATATGTTCACTTATTCATAAGCAACATTGGAATAATTATTGGGAAAGCAAAAATTAATCACATGTCCATAGAAACGTTATGATGTGTGCTGAATTGGTTTTTGAGTTTGGTAACTGAAAACCAAACAGACTGATAATCAATCAATTGTTGATGAAAATAAAATTTTATCAAACATATATAATAAAAATCAATTCAAGTATACTTGATTATAACTACTAGCCAATGTTTATTTATTTTATAATTAAATAAAATTAATTTTAAAATCAATTGTTAAAAATGAGTTATGTACTAATTACAATAAATATATATATATATATCTAATAAAAATGATTTCATTTCAATTATTTGAAATCATAATCATGAATTGTATTGTAGCAGCGTTTTCTAAACAAGCCTTAAAAATCAATGGGAGATGCACTAACTCGGTTATGAAAATATATAGATTGATTATGAGATTCATGATTTCGAAAAAATAATGTCCACTATGATAAGGAAAAGACATTACATGAAAGTCATTTTCAGTAATTAACTTGCATCTCAATTTATCAGCATCTATGGTCCCACAATACATACATACAAATACCTTCCCAGAGGCTTTATGAATTATAGTTGTGGTGGAACTTAGCACTTGGAAGGGGATAGAGGGGACTGAAATTCAATTATATGTTATAATAGCTAGCTATAGAGAAACGGTGTTTCTTGTGTTCTTTCTTTCTTTTGGCTTTTGGCTTACTATATGATATATATATGATGAAATGAATTAAGTTTATATGTATGCTGATGCTTGCTTTCTGAACTGCATGCACATGTTGGGAGACCCACCAGCCTTGTCTTTATGCTTATACACCACATGTGAATGTGATCTGAGATGCCCTTATCGAACACAGATCAAAATAATGAAACTGGATGATTCCAAAATATGGATCATAATTCATACATGATCTCGTGAAATGTCAAGGGAAAAAAAAAAGATTGACAACAAACGCCATATGATGCAATTTTTTTTATAAGGAGAAAATTTATTTTTTACACTTTATTTAAACACCGAAAGAAAATAAATTTAAAAAGAGAAGTAAAACTAAAAAAGATTAAATTTTATATATAATTTAAATGAAAAGAAATTAGAGTAAAGACAATGGAAAAATGTTCATTCTATTTATTTTATTAGATAAAAAATAATAATTGATATATAAAATATTTTTTTATCATTAATAAAAGGAAAAAAATTAACTAAATTCTATACTAAATGAGAGATTGATACAAAATAAATGGATAGATTAAAAAATAAATTTATCATTATTATTTTTTTTTTTAGAAAAAACTTTAATTTATATCCTAAATCAATTTTTACCTCTTATTTTATCTCTATAATTTAAAAAATTAAATATACATTCTCCTTGTTTTGCTCTAACAATATGGACAAGTGTACAATGTTATAAGAGCGTCTCCAATAGAATAACTTACGATGGTTGATTGAGTTTTATTTCAATAAATTTTTAGGTGCATTTCACACATACACGTTATTTTTTTTTTTTTTTTTACATTTTACAATTTAAATAATTATTCTTTCCCATGGAGCAACTCTGTTAAATGAACTTTACAATCTACGTACGTTGCCAGTTGGTGATAGTTGTCTGGTAAGAAAACTATTATGAGTGATTAGAATTCAAGGATGTATGATTAAGAAATGTAAGTGGAATATTGGAAACTGAAATAGGGCACGCATCACTGTTTATTGAAAAAATATTTGCTGACTTTTTTCCTCACACTTTTGTAGTTTTTACCCATGTGTAATAGTACACCCCGTCGTTGATGGATTTGTTGAAAATGACGTGCACTCATTCATTTGTTATAAATGGGGACAAAAGTGGTTGTCAATGTGACAAAAGGCACTAGACTTTTATATGCTATTTAAGGGCACATAATCACCCCAAATAATCTCACCTTTTGCACCCGTTTACCCCTTTTTAAAGGGATTTTTCACGAGTCTTGATTTTGATCACTGTTGGATGAGCCACTGAATGTGCTGATTTGACCATTTTTTCTGACCGTGTGATTCACTGAATATATAGTTAATTAAATGCAATCCCTAGCTAGCTATAAGTCCCTACTGAGAATATAGTAACCCTTTTAATCTGGTCCATGCTTGGAGAGTTGTGATAATTAATCCATCCAACATGGGAGAGGTGGGCTCTGAATTTCATTATTTTAATTTGAAAGAATCACGGAGAAACTTATTATTAATGTCTATCATTTGGCGTTATTCTCCATTTCTAAAGTAATCTACAATTACCCTCGTTAATGTGTGTAGGAGGAAAGGGTAATTTTATATCTCCTTGTTATATCTCATAATTTGATGTTGTGACTTGTGAATATATAGCTAATAGGGGGTTGTGACTTGTAATATGTAGGGGTTTTGGTCATATCCCAAACCTAGTTTGGTCATATATAATATCCCAAGCTAGTTTGTTATTAAAAAGATGTGATAAGAAGATACTAGTATATATAGTATTACTTGTAAGAAAAATATCAAAGAAAGATAGTATAATGAGTGTAATTAATCAGTAATCATTACTGCAAAGCACAAATTTAAGTAGGGGGGTCTTCAATATTGTGTTTTGCTAAAGGCCTAAAACATATGATGGGCTCTTAATAGAAGGTAGAATTTTGGGTCAACTAAGTAAGAAGAAACCAATTTCACTACAAATGCTTCTACCAAAAAAAAAAAAATACTACAAATGCAACTTGTCCCAAATTAACGTTTTATCAATGCAATTTATTCTCCTTTTTTATGGTTAAATGAAATTTTAAATTCAACAAATGTTGCTACTTGCTAGACAAATATCCAGAAAATTCCTAAGTTAGCCCCTTTTGTCAATGTGCTGCTAAAATTTGAGGAAATCTTCATTTAGACACACACATTATAGGAATGAATTTATTTTTATTTTTTTTGGTCAAGGAATGAATTTATTTACCCCAATGAAAATTTTTTGATTTGGACTTAGGAAGGTGTTTAGTATGAGCTGATAGGTAGAGATGTTTGGAGAAGACCAGGCCTATGCTATTCCCACCCTCTTTTTACTATTTGCACCCCCTGTTTTTTGTAAATATTGGAAACCCCGCAATACCTTTTAAAATAGGGGGTGGAAATAGCAAAGGCTGAGATAAAACTAGATAGGTGTTGGCCCAATCGTTCATTTGGGACCCAAATCAAATGAAGTTTAATTTTGACAAAAAAAGATCAGTTTGTTTTTTCGACCCAGAACAAAGGCAAAACTATCCATAGGAGAAAAGGGAAAACTATTTTGTTGAAAAAACAAAAGGTCCGACCAAAAAAATAAATGGATTTAATTAATATACACGTTCAGTGTATAAAAATTTTACACAGATATTTAATGGTGTGTCACCACATCATTTAATGAATATGACACCTATGTGTTATTAAATTTAATAAATGATGCGACAGTACATTGTTGGATATTGTGTAAAACTTTTTTACATTAACTTCTTTTTTTTTTGAAAACCTTTTTTACATTAACTGTATATATATATTAATGTATAAAATAAAACAAAAAAAAAGGTGTTTGACAAACGTAGTTGAAAACAAGGTGATTAATGTATGAGTTTAAGGGATAATTATAGGGTGGACCCTTAAGTTTGGGTCCACCACAGACCTTTACCATAAATAATATAAATTTAATATTAAAAAATTTATTACTAAATATTATAAAATTAAAATTACTTTTTATTACGATGAACCCAAACTCAAAGGGTTCACCCTACAATTACCCCAGTTTAAGCGAAAGATCAGTTTAAGAAAGCAAAAGTAAAATGGGGTTCACTGGAATTGCTGACAGCATCCATCCCCTCAAATAAGAATCATAGAATGTTGATGAAAATGCTAGCAATGATTCTCATTCCAAAATTCATTCTATACTCTATCCAGTAGACTAACTATCCAATGTCCAATGATGTTGGAAACCATTAGGACCCTTTTGCAGCATTGCTCCAAAATGAAGGCTTTTTGCCTTCACGGTGCTGTCTTGAAGAAAGGGTTGCAATCCCATGTATTCATCTCAAACCAAGTCCTCAACATGTATGCCAAATGTGGCTACGTCTCTATTGCGCGCGAGGTGTTTGATGGAATGTCTGAACGAAACATTGTGTCATGGTCTGCTATGATATCTGGTTATGATCAATGTGGGGAGCATTGGACGGCACTCCACCTGTTTTCTCAAATGCAGCTCTTGCCAAACGAGTACATCTTTGCCAGTGCCCTCAGCGCCTGCGCAAGCCTCAGGGCACTGATGCAGGGGAAACAGATTCATGCCCGTTCTCTTACATCCGGGTATGCATCTGTCTCCTTTGTTTTCAACTCTCTCATTACCATGTATATGAAATGTGGTCATTGTAGTGATGCTTTATCAGTGTATGACAATTCAGTAGGACCAAGTTCTGTTTCCTATAATGCTCTCATCAGTGGGTTTATAGAGAATTATGAACCTCAGAAAGGGTTTGAAGTGTTCAAGCTCATGCTTCAACAGGGTTTTGTTCCTGATCGTTTCAGTTTTGTGGGGTTGTTGGGGTTTTGCACTGAGTCAGATGATTTGAGGACAGGAATGTCATTGCATTGCCAAGCTATTAAACTTGAACTAGACTCCACCCCTTTTATTGGAAATATGATTATGACAATGTATGCAAAGTCTAATTTCATAGAAGAAGTGGATAGGGCCTTCAGATTGATCAAAGACAAAGATGTCATTTCCTGGAACACTCTAATTTCTTCCTTTTCTCATTTTGATGATCAAGAAAAAAGCTTGAGGTTTTTCAAAGAAATGATGAATGAGTGTACTATAAGGCCAGATGACTTCACTTTTGCTAGCATCCTTGCTGTCTGCACTTTGCATGCTTCTATTCGCCATGGAAAGCAAATCCATGCTTATCTATTTAGAACAAGACAATATTGGGATGTAGGAGTTAACAATGCTCTAGTGAACATGTATGCTAAATGTGGTTCAATTGGATATGCGCATAATGTATTCAATAAAATGTCCTATCACAATCTGGTCTCATGGAACACTATGATTGCTGCCTTTGGAAATCATGGGCTAGGTGAGAGAGCAATAGAGATTTTTGAGCAGATGAAAGCAAAAGGGGTTAAACCAGATTCATTCACATTTATTGGGCTATTAATTGCTTGCAACCATTCAGGGTTGGTGAGAATGGGTGAATTATACTTTAATTCTATGAAAGAAGCTTATGGGATAGCCCCCAATATCGAACATTTCTCATGTCTTATTGATATGCTTGGACGGGGTGGAAGATTATCTGAGGCAGAAGAGTACATGAAGAAATTCCATTATTGGAAAGATCCTATTGTTTTAGGGAGCCTGCTTTCAGCATGTAGGTTGCATGGGAATATGGTCATAGGGGAACGCATGGCTAAGCAGCTTCTTGAAGTTCCAGTGGTTACTACTTCACCTTATGTCTTGTTATCAAATTTGTATGCTTCAGATGAGATGTGGAGTAATGTTACAAATGCAAGAAAGATGTTGAAGGGTAGTGGATTAAGGAAAGAGCCAGGCTATAGCCTGGTTGAAGTGAAAGGAAAACATGAAAAATTCACAATAGGAGATTTTTCTCATTCAAGGATTGAAGAGATTAAAAACATACTTGGAACATTGAACTGGCCTGTTAATAATACAGTTTTGTCTGATGATATAGTATAGCATAGCCCTTTCTTTATAAGTTATCTCACTTTGCATTAATTGACAATTCATATTCAATCAGAATTAGGTAACTTAAAAACACTTTTATTTTCTCTTTTTAGTTCCGTGTGAAAGAGAAGAAATAACTACGGAACACAATTGGGTTGATGTGTGTGTATAGTTATTTGCAGAACTAAGCCCAAAGGCTAATACTTTGGATTAAGAGGCTCATCTCACTTGTATGGCTCACTTGACCCAATATTACTTGCAAGATTCTTTTGGGTACGTGTAGATCATTGCAGGCCTTTTAAAAAAAGGAAAAGTTAGGAGAAATTATTAGATTCTCCTTGTCCATACTCCAACCAGGGAAAAGAAAAAGACAAACACAAACCAATTTTGACAAAAAAAAAAAAAAAAAGACAAGCCAATAAAATGAGACATTAATAAAAATGAGATATCATATGTACGTTTGAACAAGTCTGTGTTTTGACAAAAAAAAAAAAAAAGTCTGTGTAATTGGTGTCTTTACATAATGGCAAATCAGATGTTTAAATGTAAGAGACTTTATGTAAATTTTCCAAAGCTAACTCACTTATGAATTTCTTTCTTTTAATGAGTGACCTTTATAAGCGCGTATCTCTTTGACTGATATTACCGTACCTTTGCTTTTAATTACTTTTGCATATATGTGTTGTAGAAGGAGCAACTATTTGATTCAAAATTGATCATGAGATGGCGGAAAATGTGGTGAATAACTGGAAAAACACGAGAGCTGATAAATGAGAATGGGGGCCAGGCTACCTCTTTTCCTAGCTAGTCAAAAAGAAACTTACATTGGTGACTTTTTCTTTTAAGCTACCTTGCAAGTCATATATAGTTGTTTGTACCCGAAGATTCTAATTTCTGCTTAGTGTTTACACACACACACACACCTATTGAAGCTTAAACCTGGGAAAATTCATAAATAATTAGTAATATAATCGTGAAGGATGCTCATGGTATATCCGTGTAATAAATATTACTTGCAAAGCAAGAAATCCTAATAGATCCATGCATAAAGTGGAATTATACTAATTGTTTTTTTTTCTTCTTCTGCCTAAATGTCTCACACTAGTATATTATAATATTTACTATTTATTTTAATTGTTAATAAGTAATTAATTTTTACAAAAATAATAAAAAGTTTATATTAATAAAAAATTTAACACTATGATTACCTAAAATTATTTTCTTGTCTAAAAAAAAGAATCCATATAAAATTATATAAATATGTTATTTTATATCGTGGTAAAAAATATTTCTTCAACAGATATTATCGCATGCTTTTATTATTTTCGATAAAATAATCATAAGGTTTTGATTCCCTCATTTTTTATTAATTGCATATGAGCTTAGCTTATCTTTTATCGCGCTAGTTATTGTAGAGAAATCACCACCACTTGTCATCTTATAGACGTACCATAGCCGTCCGATTAATAGTAGATTAAAAGCTAATTTTGGAAATGAATGGCTATGATTTGGCCATGGGTGACATGTAATGTAACTTTCTCATACGAAATCATCATTAATTTTTAAAAGGTATGTCGAGTCATCATGGGCATTGCTTCGTGGAGCCGAAAGACACATATCTGCCACGTCATATAAATAAAAATATTAGTGATGACAATAAAATTAATACAAGATGAATTATACTATTACATACTCTCTTCAATCTCAAATATAATTCATTCAAAATTCAATTTAGTTGCTCTCGAATATTCTTATATAAAATCATCATTAATTTTTAAAAGGTAATGTCGAGTTATCACGTGCATTGCTTTGTAGAGCGGAAAGATACATATCCATCATGTCAGGTAGAGTTGATAAAATGGATTACTTCGACCAATTCGGCCTATAAAAGTTCTTAGGATTATAGGTATTGAACACTTATGTTAAAATTTTGAATAATTTTTAGTCTTTTTTTAGCTCAGCCGGTTAGAGGTCGCTATTCGCAAAAAGATTGGGTAGCCCAAAAAACCTCCAAAAAAAATTGGGCTACGCAAAAACGTAAGGCTCATATACTTATTTTGGAAGCTCATATAACTTACAAGTTTTTAGCCCCAAGTCCGATAAAAGCCTGCTACCCGTATCGTGTCAGGTCGGTCCGAGTAGCCATAATTGCCAGCTCTAAGGTAAACAAGAATATTAGTAATGGCAATAAAATAAATATGAGATAAATTATACTACCATGTACTCTCTCTGGTCTCAAATATAAGTAGACTTGGCAATTCAGGTTACTTGGTCGAGCTCGACCCGATGCGGGTAGAGGGCTTTGTCGGACTGGGCTAAAAAGCTCAGGAGTTATTTGAACTTCTAAAATAAGTGCTTGAGCATTACTTTTTTTACAAGCTTTTTTGCAGGTAGCCTTTTTTTATCGATTTTGTGGACTACCCAACCTTTTTTGTGGTTTTTTTCGTGGGTAGCGGGTTTTATCAAACTAGACTAAAAAAATCTAGGAGTTATTCGGACTTCTAAAATAAGTGCTCAAGCCCTACATTTTTTGTGTGTTTTTACGAACTGACCCGATCGGACTAGCACATTATGCCAACTCTAAATATAAGTAACTCAAATTCAATTTTGTTGACCTCAAATATAAGTAAAATCTGAATACTTTCACCCTATTAAAAACTAGTATACCAACAATGCCCTTATTTAATTAAAACTTCTTTTTTTATGATCCACGTTGCAATAAATATTAGAAATGGTAGTTTAAAAAATATAGTTCATTTTTTATGTGATTTTAAAAAAAAAATTAATGAGTTCAATTAATATTTTCAACCAGAGTGAATTAATCAACTTTTAATTACATTAAGATAAAATTAATAATTTATGAGGTAATGCCCTTAACTTGAATCTTAGTTTATTATTACGAGATAAATTATATTTATTTAATGTGTTTGATAAGACAAGAGAAATAGAGAAAAAATACACGATAGATAAATATAATTTTTAGGTTGTGTTAGTAAAAGAGGAATATATGTCAAATAGAATAGAAATGGAAAATATTAATTGTTTAATTATATTGAAGAATTATGAGAGAAATTATTCAGAGATTGTAAAAATATGAGATTGACAAGAAGCATTTCTCTACTAGAAAAAAGCCTCTCAAGTAACTAGAACACATGAGGTGTATCTCGTTCTCTCTTCTATTAGAGAATTCCAATTATCGAAGAGAACCCGCTCCTTTCTCTACCATCTCGCTAACAATTTAAAGAGTAACGTCACATAGCTGGTCTCATCTTAAAAATTATAAATATTTGAAATATCATGTAAGTTATTGAGAAAATGAAATACATTAAGAAAAGTCAACGAGAATTTAAATTTAATAGATAAGAATTAATACATACATATATATCATTAAAAAATCTCAATTATTATTTATTAAAAGGTATTTCATTATTTTTATTTAAAATAAATTATAGATCTTTAATGTTATTAATGGTCATGAAAGACCTACATTTTATATTATTTGTTTTAAATAACTAACAGATACTATTTTGTAAATTATATAAATATTTTAAATTTAGATAAAATTTAAAGATATGAAAATTTTTTTTAAAAATTATTCTTATAAAAAAATACATAATCAATGTAAAATATAACCAATATGACAATTAATAAGATTTAACCGAATTAAATGAAAGACCTAAAAATAATTGCCTTCTAGGAAATTAATTCCCAAAGTTTTTTTAATTAAAAAAGTTAGTACTTGATAAATATACCTATTTATATAAAAGATATACCAAATTTGGCAAATCAACAACTTATCAGTTTACATTTTAAAATTAAGAAAAAAATTTATAATTTATAATTGTAAACATCATCACATACATGTATTTTGTTTACTACATATAAACAAATACTACAATAATAATAATAAAAAAAATAACCAGAACCTGACCAATTATTATTGACTAGAACTTAACAAAAAAAATGGTAATCCACTCAGAAAGAGAAGAGAATGGATCAAATGTGTAGAAATTTGCAAAGAAGATGACAGCTCAATTCACCCTTCATTCCAACTTACACAAAACACACAAACATACACCATTCACTTTTCCTTCATTCTCTTATAGTATTTCATTTCTCGTGAACAAACAAACTTGGTATTCTTATTCTCTCTCTAATCTTTCTCTGTCTCTTCCCTTTCTCGCTCTTCTTACAAATAAAGAAGGAAAGAAAGGAAGACAGACAGAGAAGCAGAGAATCATCAGAACAAACATCAACTAGACCAATCATTTCTTTTATCTGCCCACACTCTCATCCCCTAATTGCCACGTAATTTCATCCACCCCGGAAATTTTCCCCTTCATTCAGCTGGTTTTCTTTTCCCCCTCTCAATTAGCTTTCCCAAATTCCCTCCTTCCTGAACACCCATACGATAAATTCTGTTCCTTCTTCAACAATTTGGTGTTGTCTGGCTGAAATCTTCAAATTTTCGCTTTCCCAGAGAGAAATTCAAGTAACTTGTTCCATTTTGTGGGGTCGTGCTTCAGAAATTTAGACAAATTTTGTTGATTTTTCTGCAAAGCTCGCGTTTTTTTTTTTTTCCTTTTGTGGATTGTCGTTGCCTTTGAGCATCTGGGTTGGTGAGGAATTGCTGGAGAATCATGCCACCAGCTCTGATAGACCCGCCATTGCCAAAATCATCGTCGGTTCCATCTTTAAGCTCCGACACCGTTTCTCAAGGATCAGCGCCGGAGAGTCGGCGATTCGATGATCTTAGAGGTTTGCAGTGGCGAATAAATCTTGGGGTTTTGCCATCATCATCTTCTTCTTCTTCTTCAACAACTTTCATAGATGATCTTCGTCGTGCCACCGCTAATTCTCGAAGGAGGTAAGCCAACTCAGTGATCATGCCATATTAGTGATTTTGTTTTGATTAGGATGCATTGATGCAAGTTAAATTTTTGTCGTGTCTGTGTAATTGTATTCCTCAAATTATGTGCAAAGTTCAGAGCTTTATTAATAGGTGCCATAGCCAAAGCCACCTTGTCTGTTGCTGTCTGTCCTTCTCCCCCTTGTCTTTCCTTTCAGAATTGCATTGTTGTATATTAAAATATCCCAAGTTCCTAGGTATGGATGATATGCATAACAATGTAATATGTAATAACATAACTGTTTTTGTTTGTATATAATTGGTTTTGCATCTCAACTCTCAATCATAACAAGGGAAGCATGCATTGAAGTGTTTTTATTTATTTTTAAACGATGGATATGCAATCATTAGGAAGTACAGGAAGTTATGACAATTTTCATTCGAGAATACTAAGAGCTCATTTGTTCTACAGTTGGAAAGTTCCAAACATACATTTGACCAATGGAAGTTAGGTTGTTGTTACTTTTGTCCAAATATAAGAGAGTCAATTGTAAAACAATGGGGGCCTGACATGAATTTGAGCAGGTCAATATCACTTTATATATCGAGGTACTGTTTCATTGGCGGAAATTGTCTGTATAAATTATGGATTTGCTATATGTTTTTACGTTCACCTCACCTAAAAACTATGTTTTCTCCAATTCAACGCGACATGTTTTTCTATTAGGCTGCATTGGAACATGTGCTACCAATAAACCAAACACACACTTGGTGTTTGTCCCTTACAATTTATATGTCCAGTATATTGTTGCCGTCTTGAGAGGTGCATTGTTAGAATAGGTGTTTCTTGATGTCTTTCATATTTGTGCAATGAAAACAACTGCATATTTTATGTCTTGCTTATATTACTGTTTATTATCTTGTCAGGTATGCCTGTTTGAGAGGGCGCCTCCTGGTGGATCCGCATACTCCTAAGGATGGAGGTAGTTCACCCAATCTTGTCATGGACAACCCACTTTCACAAAATCCAGGTAAATCTAAGCATATTTTCTTGCACTCCATTCCTGCATATTACTTGTAGATATATCTATATCCCTTACTTTGCCAATATACTTTCATAAATTCCTATTTACTAAGTAGAAAGAAAATTGCCAAATTAGATATCTGCAATGCTAATGTACACTATTTCCTTCCACCTTTCCTGAGATTAGTTTGACAATAGCCACATCCTCTAGCATCCTTTTTTATTTTTTGCCACATATATTGTGTATTCCCACACACACATATATTGTGTATTCCCCCGAGGAATATCGCAATGCTCCCTGCTCATTTAGTGGCAATTCAGTGCACATGAAAGTTAACCAAAGAAATAATGCCAATCAACAAACACTTGAGGTGAAGAGGGAATAGATATAAAAGACAAACAAGTAAATTGTTACATATGTTGTCATAGTGTTGCCCCCTATCTTAGGAATGGCATTAAGTAGATTTCTAGTAAGACATTCTAGCCCTCTCTCTGTTGCCATTGAGCTTTATATGTGGTGACAATAATATGGCCTTTTATATATGCAGACAGTACATGGAGTCGCTTTTTTCGCAACGCCGAGCTGGAGAGGATGGTTGATCAGGATTTATCACGTTTGTACCCAGAACATGGCAACTATTTCCAGACACCAGGATGCCAAGGAATATTGAGACGAATTTTATTACTGTGGTGTCTCAGACACCCAGACTGTGGTTACAGACAAGGTAAATTGCTCTTCCAAGCAACATTTCAAGACAATCTGTTGAATTTAAGTGATATCACCTTCACCTTGAATATGTATGGTTCTATTGTTCCTTCCAACTGTGCATAAACAACTATGGTTATGGTACACCAATCTTTATTTTAAGGAAGCTTTATCATGTATGATGGGTGTCTCATTTTCATTCCCATCTTGTATAATTAACCATAGTGCATTTAATTGAATGAAAGCTTTACTATACCAATCACAGGAAGGTACATCACATGCTTTGCTCATAGCCAATCACATGTTCTCTAGGCTATTAGCAATGTGCTTTAGTTATTATTTCTATCATATATTCTTTACTGCCAACAAGTTTATAATTACTTTGCATTGATCACCACTCTATTATCTGTATGTACAAATCTTGTAAATTAAGCACTTCATTGCTTTATTGTGAGATTCATTCATTACTGAACATTAAATGATTAAATTGTTGGGAGATCTGTTACTTAGTAAATGATAAATTCCCTTAGTTTGGCTTCCAGGCTTAATAACTTGTTTTGCTTGAGTAATTTATGTTATGCAAATAGCTGAGCTAACATTATTAGGCTTCTTTCGTTCATTTATTTTATAGGAATGCATGAATTACTTGCTCCGTTGCTTTATGTTCTCCAAGTTGACGTTGAGCATCTTTCGGAAGTTCGAAAGCTTTACGAAGATAATTTCACAGACAGATTTGATGGTCTCTTTTGTCAAGAGAATGATCTTTCTTACAGCTTTGATTTTAGAAAATCTCCAGACCTGATGGAGGATGAAATTGGCTCCCATGGAAATGCAATGACAATCAAGAGTCTTGATGAGCTTGATCCTAAGATACAGACAATTGTATTGCTAAGTGACGCTTATGGGGCTGAAGGTGAACTTGGCGTTGTTTTATCTGAGAAATTCATTGAACATGATGCTTACTGTATGTTTGATGCTTTAATGAATGGGGCTCATGGTTCAGTTGCAATGGCCGATTTCTTCTCTTATTCACCCATGGCTGGGTCTCATACTGGTTTGCCTCCTGTAATTGAAGCCTCTGCCGCATTGTATCATTTGTTATCTCATGTGGATTCATCTCTGCATAGCCATCTTGTTGATCTCGGGGTTGAGCCCCAATACTTTGCTCTCCGCTGGTTGCGAGTTTTGTTTGGACGAGAATTTTCACTTGACAACCTCTTGATCATCTGGGATGAGATCTTTTTAGCTGATAATAGTAAAGTGGAAAAACATGCTGAGGTTAATACAGATTGTGGTCTTAGGATCTTACATTCATCTCGTGGAGCATTTATCTCATCTATGGCTGTAGCCATGTTACTTCATTTAAGATCTTCAGTACTTGCAACTGAAAATCCTACAACCTGTCTCCAGAGATTATTAAACTTTCCTGAGGACGCTGACATTAAAAAACTAATAGAGAAGGCTAAATCCTTGCAGGTTCTTGCATTAAGTCCTGATATTTCATCCTTAACACCTTCGTTTGTAGAGTATCATAACCAGGGTAAATCAGTTATTAAAAGATCTGCTACCCTTCCATCAGAATCAGCTTCACCAAAAACTCCTCTGAGTTTGTTAGCTGATAGCTACTGGGAAGAAAAGTGGAGAGTTGTCCACCGGACTGAAGAACTCAAAAAAGATGGAGAAGAAAAACAGGTTCCAAATCGGAAAAAGGGATGGACAGAAAAGGTAAAGTTCAGTTTGAAAAGAGCAGAATCTATCCCATCTTCATCAAGGAGTAAGAGTGGTAAAAAGGAATCTAAGGCATCTACTAGGCGCAGTTTGTTAGAAAATCTTTCTAAGGAACTTGGCTCAGAGGAAGATACAGAAAAACTGTGCTGTCATGAAAACTCATGCCAGCAGGTAGCAGTTGAAGTGGAGCAACAAGATGACAGCTCTGATTCTGAAGCCAGCAACAATTACTGTGCTGAAGATAGATCTCTAAATGGAAACATTGGCAGTGAGGAAAACTCACCTGGCCCAGCTAGTCCTCCAAATGAGGCCAATGATTGTGAAAATGACTCAGATAAAAGCAGTGTTGCGTCTAATTTATCCCATTATGAAAATAATGAAACTTCACATAGTAGTCCCATTGATTCACCTCTTCCAATATCTGATCATCCTGAGAACATATCTCAGACATCAGGGCGCAATAATGATTCCACAGGAAATTCAGTCACACATTCTAAGGAGAGAAAACTGAGTAGATTACAGTGGCTTTGGAGGTTTGGGCGAAATAATGGTGAGTTGATAACTGAGAAAAGAGGAAGTCCTCCTGAGGCTGTAAAACCTGTTAACAATTGTAATAATCAAAGTAATACAATGCCCTCTTCTACAGCTTGTGCACATTGTAGTTCTGTTAGTTGCAAAGGGGATTCTGCAGACCAGAATATGATGGGAACTTTGAGAAATCTTGGGCAGTCTATGCTTGAGCATATTCAGGTAATGTTCTTTCTCATTGTCACTCTCAATCTCAAAACTTTGGTATAATATAATTTGAGGATTGGAAACACTTTTTTTGTTTTACATGAAATGTGCTGTGTAGACCTCAAATTGATGTTTCTGAATCATGCATGTTATCTTAAGGACTATATTTTTGTGTGGCTGCAGGTGATTGAGTCTACTTTCCAACAAGACCGGGGACAGGGAGCTTCATTGGATAACATGTCTAAAAATGTTCTTGTTGGCAAAGGGCAGGTTACTGCCATGTCAGCTCTCAAGGAGCTGCGCAAAATTAGCAATATTTTGTCTGAGATGTGAGGCGAATCTTACATTACATTGACCTGTATATAATATAATTTGTGATTACAGTTCTTTAGTAACAGTGAGATGAGTGTCTTCTGCTTCACTTCTACAGCTCATGGATACCAAAGTTTTGCAGATGTTCAGAGAGATGAATATGTACATACAAGTATTTGGGTTACATAAAATAAAATATGATGATTATTCCTATTTATGCTTAAATTTTGCTTGATTGCAATGCATACCTTTTATAAGCTTCAAATTTCATTAATTTAATCATTGAATCAAAAGTTGCCATTATGTAGGTCAAATATATAAAATTTCGTACAATTTAAAATTTAATGGATATTTAATCGGATAATATATATTAATTATAAAGCCACATATTTATAAATATTTAATTTATTTAAAATTTGGTGTGTATAATTGTTATGTTAATATTTTATGAAAAAATTACTCAATAATTAAATTTGTTAGTTTCATATTTTATGAAAAAATATAAGCGGAATAATTATACTAATAAAGGTTCATAGCGTTAATAGTGGATCATTGCTGACAAAGCAACAAAATCAAAATCGATGGAAATTGTGCATCTCAATGTGCTAACCATTCTTAAAAAAATGAACAAATTTTCAATACTTATGATAAAATTATTTTTCCCTTTAAAAGAATTTAAAATTGAAAATGCATAATAATTTATATCAATAGTTTGACCTTAAATGGAGGTAGCACATTGAAGACCGTAGATTTTTTTCCACAAAACATGGTTCTTTGGCCCATATTTTAGCTGTGCTTAGCATAGATAGAGTCAGTTTTTAATGTGTTTCTGCCTTTATTTGTTCATATTATACTGAAGTTAATCGGGAGTTTTCTTTCTTTTCTTTTTTTTTTTCCTTCAATTTTGGTCCCTATCTTTTGGGAAATGGAGATAATTTTTCAATACTCTTGAAGTATATACTACTTCCATTATAATATTAACACCTAGTTTTGTATGTTAGTTATTTTCATTTTAATTTTTTTTTCTAAAATTAAAATAAAAAATACTAAATTACTAGGCAGAGAGGGAGGAGGGAGTATTGAGTTTTGGAAACTAGATTGATCTCAAATTTAAAGTGAAGTAAAGTCTTGTTAGCAATCATATAGCATTCTTGACTAATCCTAGCCAGGGTATCGTTTCACCCTGAATATGCATTAACTATTATTCATAACATACTGTAATCAATACAACACATTTATATTAAATTTAATGTTTTAAATATATTTTTGAGATAATAGTTTTAAAATATAAATTATTTAAGTTAAAATTAACTTTGAATTAAAAATAATTTTATAAAATCAACACCATATAAAATCAAATTTACTTGCATCCCTTCGAAATAAGATGAAAATCATATATAAAGGGTATATTTGGTTTAGCATTAGAACGTGATAAATTCACGTATCTAACCCTACAAATAGTTACGTTGAAAGGGCTAAATTTGAGTTTGGTCACTTATCAATACCAAATCAAACTTGCTCAAATATGTTTAACAAGTGCCTCTACTAACATTTAAAAGGCTTGAGTCAACTAAACATTAGGTCACGTATAAATATCATATAGACTTTAAATGTTATTGTATATTCTCATTGTACAAGTAACATTTCTCTACTTTAAATGGGTTTGAACCCCTGAACTGCACGTAAAGTTCACTCACATTTAGTTCAATTAGTCAAGTTGACCTAGTAGGATAAATGAATCACTGAACTTGGAATAGTAGTTAATGAGATGTTTTCTTTTGTCTTGATTACTCAGTTTCGAATTTTGGACCATCATTCGTTAATTAATGTGAAGGGTGCAACCAAGAACACCAGATGAAAATGAATCATTGTCAATTTGTCATTGATAGTTACAAATAAAAATGTACATGTCACTTTCACGGGTCAGTAATGAATTAGAGACTTCGATCAACTCTACTTCAAATAACAAAGCATACATTCTTTTTGGGGTGGGAAGTGAGGGTGAGATGAAGGGAGAGTTTAGTGGGAAAGAAGCAGAATTCTACATTAAATTGTGGTTCCCTTGATGGTGCATGGAACTATAAGAATAGCTAGGTACAGGTAAGGGATCTCCAAATGGATTAGAAGAATTCATTGCTGGCATTTGTTGATGGTATTGAGTTTGTGGATATTGGTAAGGAACCATCATCATGTTGTGTTGTGGCTGTTGTTGGAACATCATTTGCTGTTGGAACATCATTTGTTGCTGTTGATGTTGCTGAGCCATTAATGCCATTTGCACATTAGGTGGAGGTGCAAAGTTGTTGGACATTGCAAATGGATCATGTTGATTATTATAATTATCAAATGGATTTTGTTGCATAGCCATTCCCTCATATCCATAACCTGCATTTCGAAGTTGAAGCTGTCTCCTGGAATTTTCATCTTCATACAAGCTGTCTAGTAATAGCTTGTCAAACCCACCAGCCTGACTCAACAAAAGGGAGAAAAAGAGAACACTAGTGTTATCTTCTTGCAGTTTTGAAATACTAACCCATCACCCCATTCATTGAGCTTAATATGGAAAAGAACTAACCATTTTTCTATCAGGTGCTTGGCTAGTGTGGTTACTTGGTGTTGTAACCAGTGCAAGTTCCCAACCAGAAGTTCCACTTATATCAGTCAAAGCAAGATTATTAGAGTTATTTCCTACACAAAGTTGCAAAGTCTTAGAATTGGATTCAGTATCAAACAGCAAAGTATGGTTAACTAGATAATTATCATTTACTCTAGGCCTTACCACCAGGTGGTATAATTGCAAGCGCCAGAGCATTGCTTTCCTCCAATTCTTGTGCTTTTGGATGTATTTCACTTAGACCCTGCAAAGGTGGACAAATATATTATATGTTCCATCAAACCAACATCACAAACATGCATACCATTACCACATAATCAAAACTCACCAGCAAATCATCAGTTGATATCAAAGGAGGAGGTTCAGCCTCCTCTTCCTTAGGTTGTGTTTCATCCTTATCCACGGGTTCTTCCTCATTGACCTCTTCAGCTTCTTTCTCAAGTTCTTGAGGCTCTTCAGACTCTTTGCTTTCTGGTTCTTCCTTTTTAGGTGATTGATCGTTTTCCTCATCCTCCTGATGTTGCATGACATTTATTAATGAACCATAGCATCCAAATGCATTGTCATCATACATGAAAGTGTAAGAACAATCAACACATGAGAAGGTTTAAGAACAAATAGCACTTTTTACCCATTAAAGTGGTTTCTCCAGGATGCCAGTTACAACTAATACAGAATCCTCAATGAGGTAGGGTCATGTGCATTATGTCATAAATAGAACCATAACATAGATGCAAAATTGTTGAGTAAAATGTAAATAAGTTATCATGGTATATCTCCAATACATACTCCATATCTATCCATGTGGAAAAATTGACTTTAAATCCAATCCAATGGAATAAAACTTGTTCAGGATTACCATTATTTTAGGCTAGAAAGAGATGCAAACTGGTTCTTTGAAGCAAATAAACAAAACACATATGAGACACAGGTCTCAAATTAGTTTGTATATCACTTTTTCTTACCAGTTTTTTCTGAATAGAGCCTGCCGTGGGTGCTTCTTTAATGTATTCTTCCATTGTGGCAACAAAAGAGGATGGTGGCTGTTTATTGCAGGAAATAACTTAGTGAGTAACCGTTTATGATATCAAATTTGCAATTCTATAACTAATGAGCAAGAAAGAACCTGTCTCAAGGTTGGAAATTGAAAACTCCTAGCAAGGTCCAAGCCCTTGCAGTATTCATAGAAGTCAGCAAGATTTTCAGCCTGCAGAGCAAGAACAACCATCAATTCAACAATTATGACCCTTTTGAAAGCCTCTTTGAGCACAAAATAAAATTCAAATTGGACAGCAAGAAGAATTCATTTGAAGTAAAGCATCACTGTAAACCTGTTGGCCAGATCTTTTATAAACGTGTAAAGCCTTTATTGCATCATATCTTTGCATCTCAAAGAACTGCAATTTTCATTAGTTAGTACAAATTAAAAATTCAAGTGAAGTGATCAAAATAACAAATTAAACTGAGATAGACACTAACCACATCCACAAGATTTATGATTCCATCATTGAGGGCACAATATATTTTGAAGCTCTCTTTCAACATCTGAATGATATTTCCAGAAGCAGAAAAATGAAGTTATAGAAATACTCTCAAATTACAATGCTAAATAAATAGATTCCAAAAAAACAAAAATCAAACAGAAGTAAATAGGGGCTAAGGATGAATTAGGCTATGACAATTTTGCATTATAGGAAATAAATCCATGAGGATAGCAATTTCACATGTTATTATAATATTCAACTTGGAGTTCAGAAGCTATTTCTTTAATGAGTGTTATTGAAGAGCAAGAATTATATGGATATGATTCTAAAACCTCTTTGTTTTAAGATATCAGTTTTACAAAGATATCCACAATTTTGCATGCTAACAGGTTACCTTTTTTTTCAAAAGAAAACTTGTTTTAGTAATTTTATCCTGTCATACAATTGTCACAAAAGATTCTCTATGATAATACTTGAAAGTTGCTATTAGGTGAAAGTATAATAAACTGAACAAGCATACCAGGGCCAATGCATACTGTATTAGATAATTGCTGAAAGCTAATCCTTCAGGCTGAAACATATTAAAGCAAAATAAATGTTATCCAAGGGGAAGAAAATGCAACAATTTCAATGGTAAGTGATATAACATAATAGATTAGGAGCAAACCTAAGTTTTTCCCATAAATTCTTACCTGACAACAGATAAGTTGGTAAAGAAGTTGTTGTAGTGCAGGTAGCTGCTCCAACAGCTCTTCACTAGTCAACATCTTTGTTCTGCTATGTGCCTGTCAAAACTGGAAGTTACTGTTTTCTGAAAATAGTGATAGAAGTTGCATGGAACAATTAGTGTGTGTATAAAAGCACACACCTTACTTGAAGCCGGTGATGATTTTGTTAAACGCTCAGACTCTATGTCATATCTAAGAACTCTAAAGCACTCAAGTCTTTCTTCTAAAAAATGTGCATAGGTTCGAACCCATGCAGAACAATCCCAAGCTGCATAGGGAAATCTGATTAGGCATTATGAAAGAAAATTCAGATAACAAAAGGGTCTAAACCAACCTATATAATGGCACAACAACAAATAATCCCTCCACAGGATTAATTAATTTACCTAGAGGGCTTGAGTCATCTTTGAAATTGGATATTTGTAGAAAATGTCCCCTGCGTGAGTAGTTTAGAAGGTCTTCTCTGAAGGTAGGATCACCCTCTCTCAATATCCTATGAATGACTATCAATGTCTTTATGGCAACCTGTTTGTATGTCAAGAAAGGTTGGAGAAATTGTCATTGTCATTATCAACAGTAAAAATGTGCATAAATACCATTTCTTCTCTCTTTCTAAGAATGATTTAGCCCCTGAATGTTCCTTTCCAGAGGGATTGTTATGTTGGACATTTCATATCCCATTTGTTTTGGAATGGTATTAGAGTCTTGGAGCCACAATATATAGTTTCATATTACATATTTGAAAGGTAAATGCCCACATGAAATCATTCACTAACACTTCTAATACACCATTTTATCATAATTTGCAAAAAAAAAAAAAATGAGCTCTTGCAGTTTAGCTGCTAGTGCATTGAAATAATGTGAAACCACTAAGTGTAAGTTTAGTTTGATGTTGAAAGCTGGTCAAAGTTTGTATTCCTAAACGCAACTATTTCTAGTATTGAAAACGTGCATTTATCATGTTCATGTTCTAAGTATGAAAAGGACTCACTATCCAATTTCGTGTCTTGGAAAGTCTCTTGGAAAGTGCATGTATACAGTAAGCAACATCTGCTCGTGGTTGGTGTGCTGATGTGGCATAGAATATTTCTGCAAGGAAGAACAAAGAGATAGAGAAAAAAAGTGATAACACAATAGAAACAATAGCAAATACGTTTAATTTTATATCCCAATTTGACATGATTTCATTTCTAATTTCTTCTAGCACAAGCAATGAGATGGAAAACAAGCATGATAAATTGATCAACCAAGGCTTTAGAGAAAATGATTCGATGAAACAAATTTCATGATGAATTTTTTTATTTTTTTTTAAAAAAAGGCATCATTTTCATTTATATTCAACAAATTTTGAGAACTCACTTCGAACATGACGTTCCTTAGGAGGATATTCTACGTGACTGGTAGCTTTTACAATTGCAATGTCCAATTCCTTCAAAAACAAAAATGGATCACCATCAAAACACAATTCATTTGAATGAAAATGTGAACATTAATTAATGAGCTAAAAAAGATAGAAAATAAGCTTAATTAATTACCTTATATTCGCTATTGACCTTGGCTAGGCCAACCTTGGTGGAATCCTTGAGAGCTCCATAGGCTTTTCTGAAGGTCTCAAACGTTCCCATTCATCAAACGCGCGTGGTTTGAAGAAGGGGGAAAGAAAGAAAGAAGAAGGAACAATGTTAATGTTGTTGTTGTTGTTCTTCTTCTTCTTTCTTTGTTACTGTGTCGTTTTCCAACGACAAAAAGAAGAAGATTGCCAACGATGAAAAGGGTATTTTCGTAGTTTGAGGTTGTCTTTGGATTAACTAATTTATGGAAATATTTGACCACAGTTTCTGCAGATTCCGTTCCCTTCATTTTCAATGTAAACAGAAAAAGGCGGGTTCCGTTTGGTGTTGTATGAAATTACCAATATGCCCATAGTCCTTCAAATGCTTACATGGTTACAACGTGGGATCCAACTTCTTATGATACATACAAGCTTTGGTGTCTCATGCACAGGACAATCTGGACATATCTCAAATTAGGAAGAAAGGAGGGTTTGGTTTGCTAAATTATTTTTTAAGTGAAAAAATTAAATTGTGATTCTATACTAGAAAAGCTATTGTTTAGGAAATTGGATTGATTATCTAATTAAATCAATTAAATTATTGTTTCAAGTTAATTTATTTAGTTAATTAATTTATTTCACTTCAAACCAATTATAATCAGTTCTACAATTTATCTTTTTCAATATGCATGCATGAATCAACTTAATGGCTTGATCAATTTTTTTTAACCTTTAAATTTATACATTTTAGGCTTATGATCATATATAGTCTTAATAAGTATTTTTTTGGTTGTGTTTAGTACTATCCAACTTATTATTATATTTTCAACAAAGAGATTAATAAGGTAGGTAAAGCTGTAACTACTGAAGAAATTAATGTTTGGCATTGATTTAATTATTGTCTAAAATTATTATACAATAATGAACCTTTTTACCTTGCAGTAATCTAAAATTCAAAATTTTATATAGGAAAAATATAATTTGTGTGAAAATTAAAACTTGGAAAGTATAATAATAATCAAAGGGAGCTGACTAGATTAGTTTAGTTCAAATTGGCTGATTTTTGTTTTTAAAAAAGGATAACGAATTAAAAAATACGATTTTTGGAAATTCAAATCAAACTAACTCATAAAGGCCCCTAATTTATCAAGTCTTGCATAGTTGCATCTTATTGCCTGAATGTCTCCCGCACATTCTACTTTAATTATATATAGGAAGACAAATATTGATTGTAAAATTATAGATGTTTATTTTAGTTTTTGATGTAATAAACCTTTATATTTATTAAGGGTATCATGGGACAAATTAGGTAAAGTTTTATACTTTTATTTATTTATCTGACTCTTATTTTTAATCAAATCAAGTTTTTAGATATGAATTTAATTATAAATCTAAAGAAACTCAATAATGTATGAGTTTAATTAAGATCAAATTAAAGTAATACAGAATTGTGTTGATTCAATGTATAAATTAAATAAAATTATAAAATGATCATGTAGTAATGGTTGAAATAAAAATAGTTTGTGTAATTAGTAAATATATTACACAAATTATAATTGTCGCTCATATATTAAATTTCTGAACATTAATAAGAGATTGATGATAGTATCCATTATACAAAAATGTAAAAAGTGGTTATGAGGCTGTAAAAAGGAAGTGTTAATCAGCTAGACCTTTAATTAATTCCCAATTGCAGGTTTATGAAATTAAATATGTACAGATCAATTAATGGCTCATTGGCTCTTATAGCAATAACATGTGGTGGGATCCTTCACAATGATGCTGGGTGGTAATTTGTAAGACAATTCTTATGCAATTTGGGTACTTGCTCATCAATTAGACCAAAACTATAGGGGATGTATGGTGGCCTTTGCCTATCTCGATCCATGTGTTTGGAGTGATTAATTTTTGAACTAGCCTCTGTTGTGTGCATCCATCTGACCCAAGATTTCAGGTGCCAACCCATAATTATTTTTCTTTGATTCAGAGGAATATTGTTGAAAAAAAAAAAAGGAATATTCAAAAGCTGCTTCAAGGGAAATGATAGTGCAATGATAAGTAATACATTGAGGGAGCGAGGTCAATATATTTGCTGGCCATTTGGCTTTTTTTTTTTTTTTTTGTAATTGAAGAGGGCCAAAGCCAGGAAAACAGAGATCACAGAAGGGTTCTTCTAGGAGTATAAACTCCTACAAAGTCCTGCCACACAAGCTTGTTACAATTAAGTGGAGGGGAAGGAAACAAGTGAAGACCTAATGGTAAAGAAAAAGCATGAGAAGCCATAAAAGCAGCTACCCTATTCCCCTCTCTATAAGTATGAGAAAATCTGACTAATAGAGGCTCTCTACATAAAGAGAGAATTGCATGAACAATATTGCTCCAAGGATGGTGAGGTGGACAACCATTATTGATAAAAGAAATGGAAGTGGTTGAGTCAGATTGAAGCCATATAAATAGCCCATAATTCTGGCAAGGTAATTGTAGTATTCCCAAGGAGGCGAGAAAAACCAATCAACCATCCACCAGATGAGTCTCTAAAAACACCCCCACATGAAGCTAAACTTCCCAGAGTTCGAACAGCTCCATCAACATCACACTTAATCCAATCATTTGCAGGAGGATTCCATCCTATAAGCTAGACTGTATAATTATTAGAAGGCTTTCCTTGGTGCATATTCAAAGAGGAAGCAAATCTCAGTTCATGAAGCTTGTATTTTAATCTAAAAATGAACTCAGCCGTAAGAATGGTCTTCTGATTAAAGATAAAGTCATTTCTATCAGTCCACAACAACCAGACAGCAAGACCAAAAACTTGACTCTAGCAAAAGCCTTGCCAATGAGGAGCGGTAGAAGTCAGATTAGAGACTAACCAATGGTGGAGGTCAGGATGCGAAAAACTCTGCCAGTGCATTGACACCTAAGCTTTGCCAAACAGATTTTGCAGTGGGGCAGTCTCTAAGAATGTGAATTTCTGTTTCAGGATCAGAATTACAACGGGAGCAAGTAGGAGAGACATTTAGACCATACCTAGATAGCAGGCTTCCTATTTTAAGACCATTATTTAAAGTAAGCCAAAGGAAACACCTGACTCTTTGAGGACCATTCCAATCCCAAATCAAGTTCCAAGGGGAATTTGGCTGCTTTTGGGGATAATTTTCAATGAGAGCATAAGCAGTTTTGGTGGAGAAATCACCATCTGAAGTCATAGCCCAAACAGGTTTCAGGCTCTAAAGAATGATGGCCACCAAGATATGTTGCAATCAGCCCAAGAGATTGTTGGGGAAGATATTGCTGAAAGAGATTAAAGTCCCAACCCCCATACCCATTGGAAAAGAACGAAACAGGGGCATTGAGAATATGAGGAGGAATGAACTGAGTAGCTTTAGTAATGAGAGGAGTCTCGTCCTGTAACCAAGGATCAAACCAGAATTTTGTACTAAGACCATCACCAATAATCCACCTTATACCCTTCTGAACATACTGCCAAGTATGGACAATACCTTTCCAAACCATGGATTGGTTTGCCATTTGGCTAATTTGAGCCACTCTCCTTGGTTTTCTTATTCTCATACTTAGGGCACATTTTTAGGGTTTTCCCTTCTCTTGTTTTGTTTAATCTTTTAAGTTGTTTGAAAATAAAAAGAAAAATATATTTTTTTCTAGTAAACACATGTGTTGATCAATTTCTTGATCCGTCCCTATTTCAACCAAAAATATATATTTAAGATTGCGATCAAATTTGAAATAAATAAATATAAATTTATTGTTCATCTGGCATGTAGAGGTAGGAATATACTATACCGCATCAGGGGCCTATTATTCGGCCTACACCAGGCCTAGGTCAGGTCAGGCCAATTTATTAAATAGAACAGGCCAAGTTTTTTTCAAAAGCCTATATAGCAAAATAGGTCAGACTTCAGGCCATCGAAAAAGCCTTTTGAGCCTATCATGCTAGTCTATTTAACTAAATATAAATAAAATATTAATATTTTTATATTGTTATTATTATTATAAAGATTTTTTATTACCTTTCCTTATAATTATATACTTATTAGCTTGTATAAACATTTAGGTATGTTAAAAACTTGAGCCTATAAGTCTATTCATATATATGCTTATGATATATTCAAGTACCTTACTATAAAACAGGTTTTCGGGTCATGTCAGGCTTTAAATAGGCCAGACTCAGACCATAAAATAAAGTCTAAGTCAAGTAAACAGGCCAGTCTCAGGCCATGGATTTAAGGTGCAGGCCAGACTCGGACCTTGGAAAGCCTAGCTCGGCTCAACCTATTCCCATCCCTACTAGCATGTATCGTACACAAGTTAAAAATGACATGGAAAAAACGGTTTCGCCGGTATTATTCATTCTGTTTGGTTGTGCTAGAGAAATAAGGAAGAAAGAAATAGGAAAGAGAGAAGTAGAGAAGAGAGAAATAGAAGAGAGATTGAGATGATTTTGAGGTTGTTTGGTGTAAGAGAAATAGAAAAGAGATGAAAGAGAAATATAAAGTTGAGTTGTTTGGTTAGATTGAAGAGGTAGCAGAGAAATAGTAATATGTTAACAATTGGTTCATATTTCGGTGCCCCAACAGAATATAATCGATTATTACTAACTATGAAATTGATTATTTTCGTCATTTTTTCGTCATTATTGTTTTTAAACTGCAGGAAATCGATTATCTTCCAGCAAGAAATCAATTAGTATGAAGGTAGAGTCTTGCAAATCCCCATAGTCGTCTTCAACAGCTACAGCCTCTTCACCGTCTGCGCCATGAACTCATTCCATTCCCATCCGGAGCTCCATTCCAGTTCAAGTTTGTTTCTCCTTCCGAGTCTTCCCAACTTGATCACCATGCACGAGACCACCAGAGTGGATCGCCCGTTTCTTCAAACGAGTGCTTGAGCTAGAGGCGAAGAGTCACGGTCTCATAGTCAACAATTTCGTAGAGATGAAGAGTGAGTACGTGGAGCATTACGAGAGAACCACTGGACACGGAGCTTGGCACCTTGGCCTAGCCTCTCTCTGGTTCACACCTCCAACCAATAGAAAGCAGAGAGGCGACACCAAAGCAGAGTGCATCTCGACCCACATCTCTGGTTCAAGTTCCACTGTGCACGATTCCTCCACCGTCGTCAAGCCTCGCCGACAATAGCGACTGCTTAGTAAGTCTCCTTCTCCAACAAGAGAAGCACACTAGAGAAAACAGGCGGGGAGAAACGGTCTCCGGGAATGCTCATTTCTTCACAATCTCATCTATTTTGCTGAGAAATGAGTTTAGCGTGGGCCCATTGACTTGTTTAACTCCTCTCACATTTCTCACCTGTGCCAAACGAGGTAAGTTACTAACCTTTCTTCTATTTCTCTGGCAGTGGGTTATTTCTCCTCTACTTTAACAACACCAAACATAGTATTAATGTTTTATGTTTGCACAAAGCCCCTCTTGTTTCTTAAAATAAAACAAAAATGGACCCCACCTATCAGACCTTGTAAATGGCAAGTGAATATGATTTTTCGCACACTATACACAACCACCAGGGACATAAAAACTATCATGGTCATTGGAGTGAAGTTTAATGGCTATTACTGATAATTAAAAATCAGTATGAAAAATAGAATATGAATAATTAATTAGTAATTAGAGGTTATTTGAATTTAATTAGACATATGAATATTGTGAAAAGATATACACTGTTGTTGAAAAAAAAATAATTTCCACAATCATACGGATGAATTCAAATGAATTTTTCACAATGATTTTCCACAATTTTAATTTGATAATTTACTATAATTATATTTTAATTCAAAAATAACCACATTTGTTTCTCCGTCATTGTTCCATGAGTCGTCCAATATTTTGGTGTATTATCCTTAACCTCCAAAAAATATTTGTTTGAAAATTAATAACACAATAAAAATATTAGTTAAAGAAAATTATAAATCAATTGAAAAATTACTCCAAAATCATTAAAAAAATTATTAAATATAAGTGACATAACAATTTAATTAAATCGAAACATAATATATTAAGGTTCTAAAATACAACACATGATCTAATGTTCAAAACTTTTATCAAATATTAACATATACTTCCATATCACACCATTTTATAAACTTGGGCATGTGCTAGCATTTTTCAAAATCTGAAAAAAAAATATTATTAACACTAATTGGTCAAATATTATAAAGTAAAAAAACACAAATAGGTAGTTTTAAAAATATAATTTTAGTTTGTAATATATTATATATCGGTTTTAAAATATATATATATACAAATATATTAGACATTTTAATGAAATTAATAAATATATATATAATTATATATGATATTATTTATTAAATTTTTTAACTAATTAACATATTTGTGCATTCGGATCGGATATGAGGCGGGTTGGACACTATAATGTTTGTACCCGTGTTCATCCCATGAAAAACATGGATTATTATCCATATCCGCACCTATACATGTTTTTTCTTGTCCATTATAGGTAATTTTTATGGGTACGTATAAATCTTGGGCTCAATTATCATTTCTATATATCTTAGGGGAATTAACCATCCTTAGCCTCTAAATAATTTTTTGTGATTTGTTTGATAAAATATAGTTATTATAAAATTTTTACTACAAATTCTATAAAAAAATTAAACACGAGTTTGGGAAATTTTGGGGAAAATTATATTTATTACTCTTTGTAACAATTGTCTGGATATATGTATTCACTTATTTTCGAAACCCCTTAGATATATTATTTTCATACAATGGGATATTGTTCTCTTTTGACGTTACAATGGGATACTATCTTCTAGTATCTACTTCTACTATCTATCCATCCACTATATACTACAAGAAAACAATTCGCCAGAAAAACACGTGTCGGACTCTAATCTCTTTTCTCATTTTTAAAAGTTTTTAGAACATTTCAATTTTGACACACGACTCTCTTTCATCTTTTTCTCTTTTTTATTTTTTTAAGTTTTCAATTTTTTTCATTCTTTTCATTTTTTTATATTATACTTTTATATTTTATTATTACTTAAAAATACTTCCTTTCATTATTCATTCTTATTTATCATTTCATTACATAGAAAATACACTAAAAAAATATAATGAATGTATTAATTTACATTAAATTTAAATTCATTTTTCAATATATCATTTATCTCTCTATTTTATTCATTAATGTTTTCATTTATTATCTTCCTTATCTATTCTTTTATCTATTTACTTTTTACCTTAAAATTGTTCCCATAGTATATGTGTCAATACAACTACGCATCAACTACAGAATTTTTTCCGTAGCTATTCCATAGCTATTAGATAGCTAAACTTGCTGGAGACAGTTGCACGATTGGAGAGGTTCTAGATCCCAAACTTAACATGTACTGCCATCCACCGTGGTTTTGCGGCTTTCCGAGGTGTGTGGATTTGAGCAGATGGTAACGGTGATTCGATGCTCCTTTCGTCCATATTTATAAGACTCCTTTGAGAAGAATTAAGTGTCTTTTATTATAAGATTATTTGCAGATTTTCAAATAAACTAATTATTTTTTTCTATATTTGTTATTTCTCATTCATTAATATTCAACTCTTTTTAATTCCCCATGTATTGATGAGTGTGAATAATTAATGAAATTTTATTCACATCCTCAACTGCACCATTGGAAAGTGAATTTTAGAGTCTTCCACCATGTGATAATTAATATCTCTAAAATATAGTGACTTTTAAATAAGGGTATATTTGAAATGCTATAAGTTTTACAGTTTTTCTAACACGTGTAACCCTTGCACATGATAATAAATCAAAAGTGAAAAAGTTTTATTGGAAATTGCAACTACTACAATATTCAATGCATTGGTAATATTAAAAGTTTCAATTTCCAATAAAATCTTTTCATTTTTTATTTATTATCATGTACAAGATTGCACATGTTAGAAAAATCATAAATTTTATTTTTAAAGACCAATGCATTAACAAATTTTTCTTAAATTGTGTGAACCTTATAATAAGACAGGCAATGATTAGGCTATTAATTGAGATTCAAAATTTTGACATCTTATTTATGTACCAATGGGTTGAACCATTCGACTAGTACTCTTTCCGGGTCAAAAAAAAAAAAGTAATTAATATATTCTTAAATTTTTAAAATGTATTTTTTAATTTCCTATTATATCATTTATATCTTATTCATGAATTTCTCTTTATTTTAGTTTCTCACTAATAAACTAGTATTTTATTCTCGCTCGAAGTAGTAATAATTATGTAAGGGTAATATTAACAAAAAGAAGTTAAAAAGATAAATGGATAAATAATTTTAAAAATGAAAATTATTAAATAGACTATTATTTTGAATGGGTAGGAGTATTTGATTTTTAAAACATATATCATGTGACAAATATAAGTATGAGTTATGACTTCATTCAAATAAAAGAAAATTTAATTTTGATGCTTAAAAGTTACAAGACCCTTTCACATTTTCATTTAGTTTTATGTTGTTACCTATTATATGAATTTGATTATATTAATAATTATTTAAAGTATTTTAACGTGCCAAACAATGTCACTATATTTTATGAGATGTGAGAGTAAAATTATTTACATTGATATTAATTATTTCAAATTTAAATTCATAAAATATGAATTAAAAATAAATTTTTTAAGTTTCCTTTATTAAATGCAATTTTTTATATAATTAAAAAAATTAAATGAAAAAATCTGATAAACTTTTGAGAAAAATCAATATTTTTTTTATAAAAAATTCTCAAACAGGTTCTCAATGCTGTATTTTTATTTTATTTTATTTTATTTTTTTAATTCTTTGGACTTTTTGTTGTACACCCGCAATTCCTAACACTCATTTTTATCATATCACATCACATTATTTATTATATCTATCACTTATTTTCTTTCTACTCTTAGGATGTCTACACCCACTGAGATAGGGGTGGCAAAATTATCCACGTCCACAGGTACCTGCAGTAAGTCAAAAATTACTCATGTCCGCGAATACCATGCAGGTGAAAAAATGTATTTTTTCTTTACCCGCTTATTAATAGGACGAGTGCGAGTATTGGGGTACTCACGTCCGTGGGTAAACACTATATATATATATATAATTTTTTTTATTTTTTACCTAGTATATTTAACTAATTATATTTAAAATTTTAGTGTCACTATATTTTTAGAATATGTTTGATTCACTTTTTTTTTAAATTTTGAAAAATGTTTTATAAATCGTCAAAAAAGATGTTTATAAAATTGTTTTTAAAAAATGATTTTTATAAATGAAATGATTTCTTTATAAAATTTTCAATATAAAAATAGAAAAAATAAAAAAATAATTATCCAAAACACCTAAAAGTAGTTTTCAGAATTTTAACTTTTAAAAATTAAAAAACAGTCACACTTTTCAAAACTATTTTTAAAATTGACTATCAAGCAAGTTTTTAGTTTTCAATTTTTAAAAACAAAAAACGATTTTTATAAATGATAAACAAACATACTCTTATTTCATTTTTATTTTAAAATTATAGTTTTATAAAAAAGTTTATTTTGAATTAGGTTATTTTATTGTTACTTTTTTATTTTCTAATAGATATTCACGGATATTTGTGAGATACTAGTGGATATCCATAAATATGTTATAAACCCGCTTATAGCTATCAAATCGCGGTTCAGAGAGTGCATTGTCAAATTAATTTTTGAATTGTAAATCGTATCGAACCGTAAGATTTAGAAACATAATAAAAAACTTAAAATATATCATATATATAATGTATTAATTATTAAGTATATTGTGCTCAATATAGACATAAAAAATAAAAAATTTAGGTCATAAAGTTCTAACTATGTCCCATAATTGAATAAAATATAAACCAATGAATTATGAAAAGTAATAAAACTATGTGAAGCCATGAATGTTATTTGAAAAGGCAACATTGTGTTTTATAGCTGATTGAAATGAAAATGATGGATTAAATCGTAAATAACACTTGAATCACAATTTTTGGGATGAATGGTACGATTTCATCGATTCAATCCGCGATTCAGAACATTACTTGTTTCGACATATGATATGTATTGTTTAATTAGTGATTTACATCGAATCATACTCAAATCGTGTATCGTACAGTATTAACCCACTTATTGGGTACTTATGCAAGTAAGAGACAGATACAGAGAATATATTTACTCGCATATGCGAGTAGTGAGTACCTGCTGCTCATTTCTGCCCCATCCCATTGACATTCCTAATTGGATGGTTATCAAACATTTCCCAAATACTTCCATCTGGGACATGTTTAGTGTAAGTGTCACTTTCACTTTTCTAGACACGTCTAGCGTTATGTAAATTTTCAATTATCAATATTTGTTATGGTCTTTGAATTGGAATCCCTCACAGACATAGTTGTAGGTTTAACCCTCGGGTCAAGGGTGGTGGTTAGGTAAAGTCCTCCCAAGAGTGGCAACTCTAGAATTTGAACCCCTAACCTTACATGTAAAGTCGTCTGGGTCACAGTCCACTTCCATTGCGACCAACCATACATATAAATAAAATAAGGGAAATGCTAATGAGTGTCCTTAAGACATTTGTTAAGGAACCAAAAATAAAAAGTTTTTATTGGAATGTGCAATATTTAATGTTACAAATGCAATCAATATTGTGATTTCCAATAAAAAACATCTGTTTATGATCCTTAACAGTGCACTTAAGGCACTCGTTAGCCATACCCATAAAATAAACAATGTTATTTGGTCAAAATAAATATAAAAACCCTTTTCTCTCTCTCCTTCTTAATTTTGTAACACTGCCAATTTGTAGCAATCCTAAGTTAATAGTCAATAAATAAGCCTTTTCTGCCAAGCTCAATCTATTTGGAGATCACATAAAGATTCATTCTTCTTTCTAATACAACCGGGTATTTTCTTCAAAGAGAAATGCTTAATTCTGGATCCTATATTGCATTGACGGTTTGAGACACACAACATTGGCTGCACAGAACAACCAAGATAGAGATAGATACATTCAAGCCCAGCATTGGAAACAGCATATAATTCAGCAAGGAATCTGATTTTCCAAAATAGCAAAGTACTAATATTTTTTTTACAAATATATACAAACACTCTCTGCCATAATTACAATAAGACCACTCTCACCCAGAATAGGAAAAAAAAGAAAAAGAAAAAAAGAGAAATTTTTCATAGTATGGCATGACAAGAAGAAGCTGACCGTTGGTGGCGCTTGGGGAACCGGAGGTAAGCCGTTGGCGGCGACTTGTTCGATCAACATTGGGAATCTGAGACCCAATTTCGAATTCAAATGAATCATTCAATCAAAGTTCACTTATTTAATCCTTCCCACTCAAGCACTCTCACCATGTTGTGTATGTGAGAGAGATAGTTTCAGAGGTGTACAAAGTTCTGATCTTTCACCATATTTCTTTTCCATTACAGGTTAGTTTTCTTTATTTGCCTCAAACTCATGTGGGTTTCTTCTGTTATAATGACGAGCTTGTTCCGGTTTGACATCTAGGATTCAAGTCAAGGTCTTTGCATCATATCTTGATTTTTCTTCTTCTTCTTCTTCTTCTTCTTCTTTTTTTAATTAAAAAAACTTGGGGTATTTATATGTTTTCTTCTGATCATAAGTGTTTGTTTGTTTCTCTGATTTAACTCGTGGTTCAAAAAGATTAATGAAGTTGATGATTGCCATCCTTTTTAGCCTTTGAAGTGATCAGGGTCTTAAACATCGTACCCCTCGACCCTTTTTTTTTTGTTTTACCAAATTCATCAAGTAATTCTTGATTCAATGTTCCTCCTGGTCTTTCTACGACTACTGTACATGAAATGCTCCACTGGTTGCCAATTCATCATGTGGTGGAATATTTGGCACTGTTGCATCTGGCTTTGGGTGGTTGTTCTATCCTGCTTTGATCTCAAGTATTTGATCAATTGTAGTACTCATTTTTTCTGCTAGTAAGCATTTTTCTTCTCTGCATATTTAAGGTTATTGTGTAATTACATTCTTACAATGGATAAGAAGCAACATTAATATACTTTAATGAGTGCAATTTCTGTGCAGCCAATGTCCTTCTTTATACGAAGTATGTGTTTGTGCAGGAATGGTTTAATCTAGACTATCACTTTATCACTTTACAATAATTTTAATGTCACTCCATCCATTTTGTGCCTGAACTTTCAGGGTTGACAAATAAATATATTAATATGCGGGATAGTGAGAAGAAGTTAAAGAATGGAAGATCTAAAAAATCCAGTCATTTGAAGGCACGCACAAAGTGCCAAGGGAAGAAGCACAAACTGGAATCAAAATCTCAAACACACAGTGTTGGGAATAATATATCAAGGAAGAGAGTTACTGACTCTTCCCACAAGGGGCCACACAAGGATTCTTCAAATAAGAAATTGATTATTCGACAGAAATTACATAAAACTGGCAGAAAATCTTCACAGAAGCCATCCTCAAAGCTACAAGACAAGAAAGTTTCTCTTAGTTCTAGAACAGAGGGAAAAGATGCTGAGGGAGAGGTGAAACATCAAAAAATAAGGAGAAAGAGAAAGAAGAAGAGGAAAAGGAATAATGTAGACCTTGATGAAGCTTCACGCCTGCAGAGGAGAACAAGGTACCTTTTAATCAAATTGAAGCTAGAGCAGAACCTTATTGATGCTTACTCTGGAGAAGGTTGGAAAGGTCAGAGGTATGAAAATATCTTCAGATTTTTTTATTGATTACCTAAGGAACTGTTACCATTTAATTGATTTTTGTTATTGTTATTATAAGTGGAAAATAATGCTCTGTGTAAAACTTGAGTAAATGTTATTCAAGGGATTTTTATAGGTATGCAAGTGGCTGGATTGTTGAGTGATTCATGAATATACTTTGTTTGAATTAGGTGATCACTGGAATTTTTCTATAGGTATTGAAGTTATATTTTCCATGAAAAGCTTGGCTTAAATACACTATATACATATTTCCCATCAACAGATCTATATATCTGTAAATATAATTGATTAGATAGGTCATTCATGGATTCTGTATATTGTATAATTTCTCCATTGATATGTGATAAATTAAGAACCAAGAAACTTGTAAAATATGTGAAGAAACCATACAAAATATTTGGATAAAACTGAAATCTTAAATCTTCCTATGTCCAGCATTCTGAAGCCTAGCCATTACTGTAAAAAAGATAAAAAATCAAGTAGTGAAGCAGTCTTTGTTATTTTATCAAAAGGAAATAGGAAAAACAAAAACAATCATAATCAACATTGTAATGGGAATTTTGTTTGGACCCGTGTGTTTTTAGTTGATCTTTTCCTCACTAGTACATTAAGAGGGTTTTTTAGATATTCTAATTTGTTCTCTTACATTCATCACAGCCGAGAAAAGATTAGGCCAGAAAAGGAGCTACAAAGAGCACGAAAGCAGATTTTAAAATGTAAACTTGGTATTCGTGATGCTATTCACCAGTTGGATTCTCTTAGTTCCCTGAGTAGCATTGAAGATTCTGCCTTGGCTCCAGATGGATCTGTTCACCATGAACATGTGAGCTTTTACCAGTACTGTGAATAAGTACCGTATTGTGTTAATCTTTCTGCATTCTTTCCAGTTCAGGACTTGTGAGCCTGCTTAATGCTTTGCACCTTATTTTATGTTGCTGGGGTGCTATTCATTATGCATTTTCTTAAGTTTAGAAGTTGTATGGAAGTGACAGGGCTCACATATATTCCTATTTTCTATTTTTCTACATCTAGATATTCTGTGCAAAGTGCAAGCTGCATGAAGCTCTTCCAGATAATGACATTATACTCTGTTATGGTACATGTAATCGTGCTTTTCACCAAAAATGTCATGATCCTCCTCTAGACACTGAAAATAGTGAGTTCCCAAAGATGCTTGTCAACTTTGTTCTTCAAGTTGAGTGTGCTGACTTTATTAAATAAATTAATTGTTTGATTATACATTGCAGTTCCTCCAGGAGAGCAGGGCTGGCTTTGTAAATTTTGTGAGTGTAAGATGAAAATACTGGAGGCAATGAATGCCCATCTTGGAACTCGCTTCTCCTTTAACAGTAATTGGCAGGTTTTTTACCCTAATAATCTCTTACACTAACTAGCTTTTCAGTTTTCATCTCTCTCTCTAAAATGCTCTCAGTTGATTTTTTTGTTAGTCTTTATCTCTTTGACTTTATTTCTCAAATGTGTGCTCCCTCACTTTAAAAATCCAAATCAATTTATTCCTTCTGGTTCAACTAATAATGCCTTTCTTCCATAAATTAAGGATGTATTCAAAGAAGAAGCTGCTCTACCTGATGGTGATACTGCATTACTCAATCCTGAAGAAGAATGGCCATCAGATGATTCTGAAGATGATGATTATAATCCAGAGAGGAGAGAAGATGGTCACGTTATCAACACAGAAGGAACTGATGATGATCATGCATCTGATGATTTAAGCTGTTCCACTAGTCTGTGTTCTTCCGATGGTGAATGTTCTCTGGTAGATGAAGGTGGCAGTCATGAATATTTTTCTGTCAATAGCAGCATAGATTCTGATGAGTCTGAGGAAAAAGCTTGTGGCCCAAGACAGCGAAAAGCTGTTGACTACAAGAAGCTTTATGACGTAAGTATACAAAAGTTGTCATTCAGAAAAACAAATTAAAGTCTTCAATGTTTAAAGTTACAACTTCATTGGTGGTATGGAAATTATCCTGATTTTCACATCCACAAAGTGTTGCTCTTTCTCATTGGAAAGATTATCCTGATTTTTTTTCTAATGAATTGGATCGGAAAATTTGTTTTGTTTGTCTCCTGTGTAGCATATTGATTTAAAAATGATTTGCCAATTAGATTTATTTCTACCCTTGGTTGTGATGATGATGATGATGGTGGTGAATCATGTGCATGGAAATACTATTAATTAAATAATAGAGTTTCATTGTATCTTAATTTGGAGGATAATTAAGATCATGCAAACAAAGTTTCATCTGAGTTCATCTTTTTAGGAAATGTTTGGGAAGGATGTTCCTGCATGTGAGCAAGTGAGTGAAGATGAAGACTGGGGTCCTAGCAAAAGAAAGAGAAGAGAAAAGGAGTCTGATGCTGTTGATACTCTTATGACGTTGCATGAAAGTGAGAATAAGCATCCCAATAATGAGCACAACAACATGACAAGAAGGGATTCTTCAGACAAAAATGTCAGAAGGCATTGTTTTAGGATTCCACGCGATGCAGTTGAGGTATTACTAGAAACTCTTGTCATTTTCTTTATTGCCACCTCTCAAAATTCCAGTTCTGAGCTAATATGTAAAGACTTGTATATGCATTAATACATGTTCCTTTCATTTTCTCATTTTCTTATGAAAAAATGAGCAGAAGCTTCGCCAAGTTTTTGCAGAGAACGAACTTCCTCCAAGATCTATTAAGGAGGGTCTTTCAAAAGAGTTGGGACTTGATACTGAGAAGGCACTTACTGTCTCCAACTGTATCTCTTTTCTATCTTCATCTGGATTTACCTATGGAGTTGCTTTTGGTGCATATTATATTGTTCGCCATAGTTATTCCAAACACTTTGGTCTTTTTTAATGTTTAGCAACTCTTTATCTGTTCAAACTTCCACTTACTAACTCGTGTTAGAAAATGCAGGTCAGCAAATGGTTCAAAAATGCACGTTACTTAGCACTCAAAACAAGAAAGGTGAGCTTATACTTCTAGATATCATCTAGTTGTTTATAAAATAGAAACAGTGCATTAATCAAACTTCAGTTTGTAGAGTTATAGGACAGTGAAAAGAAAAAGGAATTTGTGTTCATATAGATATAATCAGCTGGTAATTTTAGATTATAATAACTACACCTGATGTAAATTCTTACCTTGAGTAATTCTTGAAAAACAAACTTTAAGGATTTGGCAACAGCTTATGTGAACACAGTTGTATGGGAAGATGAAGCAAAAAACCTAAGCATATCACTACTGAGTTCTGCTATAATAAGACATCTTTTTCTGTGCTACATATTCAGAAATTGTCTAGTTCTTGGAATTTGCAGTAAACTCTAATTTGAGTGGATTTTGTTCAGCAGCAAGCAGGAGGAGCAGATCAGCTTCCGAGTATTACTTCTAGGAAGAACTCTAATCAGGAGAAAGCTGATCCTTTGAAATCAAAGACCTCAGGAGTTACTTTGCTGGATTCCGCAAAGAATGTTGAAAATGTTACTGGTAGAAAGAAAATAAAGCAACAAAAAATGTTGCCACTCCAGCCAATAGAAAATGGCAATAAGGTGCTTTTCTATTAATGTCATGTTCTGTATGCATTTTGTGCTTGAGAAGTAACACTGCTATTTGAAGGCTAGCAATGCAAATAGCAGTTTCAAAGGGAGGATCTTTCTTGAGAAAAGGTGGTGATTGTGACCTCAGTAAGCAAAGTTTTTCACTTTTTCTTTTCAGGACTTTAAGGAGGTCAGTGATGATGTGAGCTTGAAGAAGCTGTTGAAAGAGAGAAAGAGGAGGGTAAATTTTACATTTGAAGGAGACTCTGAGGCTGCAGAGTTGGAACTTGAAAGACTAAGCAAATTGGAGATTAAAGTAGATAGTATGAAGCAAAAATTAATTGGAATTCAAAATAAGTGTTCAGATGAACCTCCTTCTAATGAACCATCTATTATATATGTACCCACAGCTGTATTAAGGGAAAAGGTTGACTTATAACTTTTTTTTTGTAAAACATTTGCACAGCAAGGTCAACATGATTGGTCGTTATTCTGATATCCTGCTCCACCTTGTATGAAGCAATCCTTTTGAAGTTAATAATATCAATTCCTACTTACTGAGAGAATGTACATGCTTTATCACATCACTTTAGAGTCTTATCCATATCAGCAGTTTGTTAAATGTAAATTGAAAGAAACATTTTTATTGTTTTCTTACAAATTCTTTTTAAAAAAATAACAAGATAGTATTTTTATAGTTAATAATAAAAACAAAAAGAATATTTTCTTAAATTTGAATTTGATAAGGAATTAGAGTCAAGAAAAGATAGCAAGAAATATGCTGCACGTGCTCGTGCTCAGCTTCAACAATTAAACGGGTGGTAATTTCCTAGAGCTGAAAAATAATTATGAACTTTAAGAGTTCCACCATCTGACGAGTTGCAAAAATCCAGAAATAAATCTAATTCCTTTTCCAAAACTTGATTTTGATAATCTAAATTTTGTTTGTAATTCTGTAACAGATGCCATAATTTTGATAACAGATTTTATATCCATTAAAGAGGTTAAGAAATGAGAGCAGAGACAGAGGAGACAAACTCGTTATTCTTATCTTTTTACTTGTAAAAGCATCGTGACAGCCAATTATGAACTCCTTTAACCACAGCTAAGAATTGTGAATTATGTATACAATAATACAATGGAAATTACAATACGTAAATTCTCACTCCATCTTCATTCTTCACCAACAAAATTGAAACGCTTCAATTCCTTTGAGCAATTCAATTTGAATTGTTAGGCCAGTAAGATTTATTTCAACTTCATGCCTGACGTGCTAGAGGCCTGTGCGGCTTTGGAGCTGCGAAGAAATTGGGAAAAAAAAAAAACATGAGACTGAAATTGGAAAATAAATAAAGTAAAAGTGAACAATTAATCTGTTGTGCTCCCACCCCCAATCTCTCTTTTGAAATCAATACTCAAACTTCTCAACCATGTATCCTGATCCGGCACCAGTATAATTGCGATGGCCAATATGGACCACAAGGCAACAATAACTAAAAGCTTTTGAAGGTTCTGCCTGTTAGTAAGAATGAGTAATTATAGGATGGACCCTTTTTTGACAAAAAAAAAGATGGACCCTTTGAATCTGGGTCCACAGTAGACCTTTACTATAAATAGTATAAATTTAATATTAAAAAATTTATTAATATATATCATAAAATTAAAATTACTTTTTATAGTAAAAAAAGTTAGTAATCTATGGTGGATCCAAACTCAAAAGGGTCCACCCTATAATTACCCAGTAAGAATAGTTAAAAGTAACTCACCATTCGGATTTCCTTGCTCATAGAATGTTCGCAGGAGGAGGACAGCTTCTGATGCCATTATACCTCCAGTACATTTGAAACCCCTTCCAGGAGAAACTTAAATGTTAATTAGAAGAAAAATAAGAATCACCTATTTATATTAGTGGATGTAGTGGAAAGATACAAGGACAATGATAAAACATTCAATCAACCTGAGAAGTGAGATGTAACAAAATTTGTGCTCAAAAAGTAAAAAGAAAAAAAAAATAGTAATAAATAACTTGCACACACACAAAAAAAAAAAAAAAAGATCTGGGGAAGGCTTGCACAGATGTTGCTGAGTTAAGCGACATACTTATTAGGTGATGTAGTGTTACTTAAATGCAATGATAGTATTGATCCACAACCTCCAAATTTATCATTTGAACAGCCATAAAATACTTCCTTTATACCTGAGATATTACACAAATTATTGAGTTAGAAAGGACAACATATAAGAGTGTGACTGTTATAGGTCATGAATATTTGAAGGAGCATACCTAAAATTGATAAAGCAGATGCACACATTATGCATGGTTCACAGGTAACAAAGAGACTGCAGTTTGAGAATTTTTCAGCAACTTCAGCCATTGAAAGTCCATTTTTCTGCCACTGCTCCAGAAGCACATCTATAGCTTCCATTTCTGCATGCCTCGTAGCCTGTAAAAAATGATTCAGTAATAATAACAGAAATTCATGGATGATAAAAAATATAACAATGAAGACAAGCAAAAAAATAGAAAGCATGATTAGAGAATTGCATAAAGCTTTCATGAAACATGTAATATCTGTTACTGCCAAGTCCTGTAATGAAAGAATGATTTTTTCTTGTTTACAATGATATATTCGATAACAGAAAATTTGACTAGAATAGTCAGATCCTTTTTCTTTATGATGTAAAATGCAACACACAGCCAATATCATAAATGAATGTACTTAACTAAGGACCACAAATAGAACCATCAAGGGATGATTAATTAAAAACGAGGACTAAATGAAAACAAATATTAACAAATTGTGTGATCACTCACCTAAGGCTGTAAAACAATAACAGAATGCAAAAAGATCACATGTCAAATTCGTGCAAATTAAAACCTATTATCACCGAAGCAATTTAAGTTACCTTGTGTTTGGGTAGAGAAATTTAAAATTACTAGAATTCACGTGTTAAAATAGTATAAGAAAGAATTCCAAATGACAAATAGAATGATTTTTTATGATAAATAGGAGAATTTCAAATGACAAATATTGAGAGAGAATTTCAACATTTCTCTTTTATGTTCAAACTTTTTAGATTGTCATTGTCAATTCCTCTCATTTTAACAATTCACTCAACATTATCTATTATAATTTTGAGACTTCTAAAATTCTCCATCCAAACACAAGGTTAATGTTTTCAACATTTTCAAATTTTCACATTTTCTATCTGTTTTCTGTCACTTGAAGAGTACACAGTATGCTCATTAGAAATATTTTATGGTTTTAAAGGCCAGACTAGGGTTGAATAACGATTCACTATATAGCTTTTTTTAAAGTATAACAACACATGCTTGATTATTATAAATATTCTGTCACATTTTCATTCACACAAATCAATATTTGAGGGTTCAGTTAATAAGAAATTCAGTCTATTCAGGTATATGAGCCAAGCTTCATATCTCCATATAAGTTCTCTTTCTCATGTTACCATTCACAAAGGTCGAGTTCATAGCCACTGAGTTCTTCTTTAAACTCGCTCATTTCTTTCATGCTATGGCAAATAATATTTCTTCATCACTCTCAGCACTACAAAACTTTTAAAACTTCCATTTGCAATTTATACCATGAAAAAGTGTATGTTAATGCATATATCCTACAACAGTAAACTTACAGAACCCAAATTTCACAAATTATGGTTTCAGTACAAAGGCATAATATTCAGAAGAAATCCACAGTTCCAAACAACAAATAGATTATCAAAGGAGCTGCTAAATATAAAACCAAGTATAGAAGATAACTATATGAAAACAGAAAATCGGTCATTGATCAAATTACATTTCGTGTCTCGGTAGTTCGATTCCTGCCTGAGGCTATAACCTTCCCATCTTCAACAATTACACAGCTGGCAACAGATAATATAGTTTACATAAATATAGTCCAAGGAAATAGTCCTCCAATGAAGTGACAGACAAAATGTTTCTCCAATATATTCATTACAGTATATAATCAAGATGGTTATTGAACAAAGAGTCATTTCAACCAGTTTGAGACTCAATAAATGACAGAAAGAATACCTGGAATTACAAGTAAATGTCGAAAGTACCTCGGTTACTTCATGTTAAAGGACAAAGCTATAAACCGTAATTATTAAACAAAATAATCTCTGACTTTGCATGCAAATCCAATCTCTGTTGTTGTTATCTCAATCCTTTCCTTAATTTCTCTCCGCAACAAAAGAAATAAGGCATTCCCATCCTAACACTATAAGTCAGTTTTTGTTCCTTGCAATGATTTCAGCAACTCAGATAACTGACTTTTTTTTGTTTAACCAGTACCTAAAAATTTTAAAATAGGAGTCTGGGCACAAGTCCCAAATCCAATATAAAGTTTTGCAACTTCTTATAACATACTCTTTAATCATGATGTCAACATGTATATAGTTATTAATTATCAATTTATCATAGCACCGAATTCCATTTAGCCTATACTCTCCAGTGCACTTCTTTAGCTATATTTATGAATTATGATACAGGGAGGACAAAACCATCTTCTTTAACATTATATCAGCATCACCCTCTTCCTTCATCCTTAAATGCTAAAATGTTTTCTGATTTCAACCATCTAATGGCATGTCTAATTCCCCTAGAATGCATTTCCATGTCTTGATACAAACATCTAGCACCAGTGCCCAGTGTCGATGCTAGCCAATACACTTGCTTAACACTTTCTAATCCTAACAACAACTTCAATCAATCACAAGTTATGCTTCCAATAGTACTCAAGCATTATGAAAAGGTGATGGTAGCTTACCCAACAGGCACTTCAAGGGCATCCAAAGCTAGCTTTGCCTGTCACATAAAATAGAGCAATTACATGAAACAAAATGAGCTTAATTCCACACAATAAAAACTGCAAGAATACACTTTTGAACCTAGACTACAAGGTGAATATAAGGAAAGCAGAATCAACACACGGCAGGAAGAGACTTGACTTAAATTGTCAGTTACAAGCAACTACTGTAATCAGAAAGAAGTTAAGCAATTTTTCCACTCAAACTTAGCACCGATTTTCTCTACAACCTTCCATTGTTTTCCAATTTGATGAGTTAGAAAGATCAAAAGTATAAGAAACCACAGAAGCAACAATAATATATCGGTTAATTTGTGAGACAATCATCAGTGGAGTTTATTACTTATGAAAAGAGCTCAACACAACCAGATGCATACATGTATGTAGAAATTAGTGCTGCACTGCGTTATTTAAAGAGGTCTTAGAAGCATTACCTGCTGTATAGCTAGTTCCATGAATGTAACAGTCTCTGGAGATGTCATCTTGAGGTGATTTAGGATTACTCGTATTGATACACTGCAACATTTCAAAAACAAAACATGAAATGGATTTGGCATGGGCGGTTCTAAATTGCGGACCGAATCGCCTGATGCGGTCGCAATACGCCGCAACGCAACCGCAACAAAGTTCCGTTTATGTTTTCCTTCATTTAAATAAAAAATTTACAATCACCTTTCTCTCCTTTCCGCGCCTTTGTCTCGATCTCTACTGGTTTCTTTCCTTTATGCGCCTGTCTCTGTTTCGTGGTTGGCGGGCTGTGCATGGATCAAAAATTGCTAAAACTGAACCAAAACCAAACCCCAACAAAATGTATGGATAAGATTAAAAAAAACGATCCACTTTTTTTAATGATGGAACCTGTTAAGGCTTAAGCTAACCGATTTTGAGCCGGTTCATGGATTCAAAACCGGTTTTGAACCGGTTCATGGATCTAAACCGGTTTTGAACTGGATCTTGGATCTGAACCGGTTTTCAGTGCAAAAACCGGTTTCTGAACCAGTTTTAAGAACGGTTTTTTATCCAGTTTTAAAAAATGGTTTTGATCCAGTTTTAAAAACGGTTTTTGAACCTATTTTTAAACTTGTTTCTGAACCGGCTATAGAAACCTTATTCTGAACCACTTTTAATTAAGAGTGATGTTACTTTAGCCCAAAAAAATAATAGCCAGAATTTCAACAAATATCAGCTAGATTAAAGGGTGATGTGTTGTTGGATGCGGAATCATATGTAGCATCCTTTTCTTTTATGCATTTGTTTTAATCACTTCTTTTCAAGTTAAAATTAGATGAAACAGATAAGCCTAGGAGAGAAATATCATGTGTGTCTAGATCATAGTAAACTCAAGGTTTCAATACTCTGCATACATAGGCATGCATTTGTGAATCAAATATCTGTCCAGTAAACTCAAGGTTTCAATACTCTGCACTTCTGAAATTTAAAAGGAGCTACAGTACATGCTCAAGAGGCCCAGATATACAAGTTTAAATCAACCACAAGACAGTCTTTATATCCATAAACAGTGTCCATTTCAATTTCCACACATGAAATTGAAAACTTAAGATAAGCCATTCTCCAAAAAAAAACAAAAGAATCTTCATAATCAATAAATCATAGTATCTTCATAAAGAATTACCATTCAATGCATCTAGCCAGCTTGAGATGACAGGAAACAAGTGGGAAGGAAATAGAATTTTAAAATTAAAACTTTATGAGAGAAAGACAGTAGTGTATATCAGTTGAGGATAACTTGCAATCCTGAAAGAAACAGGACCATTCAAAAACCAAACAAAAAGAAACTGCAAGCTAAAACAAGCCTTGCTTTCCTAATTAAGTCAACCACCTGGATCTGAAACTAAAAGCAAACTTCAATAATGTTCCAGCCCCAGAACTGCTCCTATCAGGATTCAGGAGCTGGAACTTAGGGACCACAGGCAACATCAATTCAAGCTAATGCTAATCTATATCAATATCAATCAACTAAAAGTATTCTAAAAATTATTCAAACTTTATTTTAATCTCATGGATGTCCACAAACATATAATTCTTTCCTGGCCAAATATGCAAATGGGAAAACAACAGTACAAAATTATAAAATTAACAGTTCAAAAGAATAGTATGTACCTCAAGCGCACTTTGCATGGAACTCAATTCCTCAAACACAACAAAGCCAAAACAGAATCCATGCTGCAGGAAGCCAAAAATATAAAAGTAGCTCACAAGTTTGCCTCAGACAATGCTTAAATTATTCGGTAGTGCTGATAGAGATAGTAATATATAAGAACCTTACTGCTTTTAACTTGGATTCCGCCATGCTTAATAGGACCAAATTTTTTAAAAACCTCTTCAAGTTGTTCAACTGTTGCATTAAATGGCAAGTTCTGTATATATATGGAGTGACCTTCAGCTGTTAAAAGTAAAAAGCAATTTAAATTGATTTTCAAACTAGAATTTAAGGCACTGGTATATATTAAGTTATAAACTATACCAATTCATGTAGCATCCTTTTCTTTTATGGATTTGTTTTAATCACTTCTTTTCAAGTTAAAATTAGATGAAACAGATAAGCCTAGGAGAGAAATATCATGTGTGTCTAGATCATAGTTCAATGGTAAAAAAAGAATATAGTTGTCAATCATGTCAACAAGTATCGATATTATAGTAGCTATATGAAATGGATCATTCCTTAGCCATAAACACGCAGACTTAAATAGCAAACTACTATAATTCCTTATAGTAACAAACACACCTTATAGTAACAAAGACACACATATATGACAATGCTTACATTATCATATTATAAACTAAATCAAAGTAACATGCTCCTCAATTTTCCTGGTGAAAATCCCCCAGCACCCTACAAACCCAAGTTCCCATAAGACCAAAAGGCAAATCAAGGAGCCCCAAAATGAACAGAAAAAATAAATTGTTTGCAATTAGTACAGAATCTTCAGCATGGGCAAAATGATGAACAGCTAAAAAAACAAGTTCCCATTCATACGCAGTCATGGGCAAGCACGGTTCAACACAGTCAAATGCATCAAATATGATATAATTGAAACATTGAGAATTGAGATAAATCATGCAAGAGTTTAAACTCTTTGGGAGAGAAAGAAAGAGTACAGTGGGTAAAATGTGAGGTAAAAACAATACGAGATCCTGAACTTCACTCGAAAGGTAAAATATGAGGTATAACAGTGGATACCTCGATGAAGCGATGAACAGGGTGTAGTTAGCACAGATAAAGGGTGCTCCACGACGGGTTAACAGATGCTCCGGCAACGTTGAAAGGTGGGAAAATGGAGGCTGTTCTTCGGCGAACGAACGGTGGCTGTGCTTCGGCGAGTGAACGTGACCGTGCAGATCGCGAATGGTGATCTCAAGCCACGATGAATTGACGGTGGACTGTAACGATTGAGGAACGCGATTAGTGAGACTTGATTTGAGGATTTCGAATTGATTTGGGATTTAGGGTATCTTTGGTTCACGAGGGAAGGATGGAAAATAAAACTAATTTACTTTCATATCCCTTGACTTTTATAATATTCAACCTTATTAATATGAAAAGATCAATATTTAAGTAATTTTGATTATTTTATTTTAAACCATTTTTCCTCTTCTCCAAATCCCCCACTCCCCCACTTTTGGAGGGGAGACAAAATGCTGTTAGAAAGGGATTTTGGCCTTTTCCCCTCCCCTCTTCCTCCTAAAAACAACCCTCTTAAAATCATTCCCCTTCCTTCCCCTCCAAATCTCTCCAATCAAGAGATTGAAGAAGATGAGAGTTGGGAGTTGAGAGTTGAGCGAGAACTTGGATGATCAATTTCTTAGATTAGATTGCGTAATGTGTTTTTTTTTTCAGATTGAGATTAGTGAGTTTTGATTTGGTTTATCTTAACTGGATCCGGAAATTGTTAAGTTTTGAACTTTTTAAAAAATCGGTTCAAACAATTCAGTTTTAGTCTAACAGTTCAGATATTTATGGTTTTGTTCAGTTCAATTTTTGGTGCGGTTCAGTTAAAATGGATTTTTTGAACAGCCCTCTGTTTCGTCGTTGCCCGGTGCCGGCTGCGGAGGAGCGAGGCTAAGAGTGAGAGGGAGGGGATCGTGCTTGGTTACTGTTAGCCCATTTATTTTAAATTCTAGTGGAACAAAACCATGGTTTTGAAAATTAATTTTAAATTACTTCCGTCCAACGTACTTCGTTAAACGTGCATCATCCATCTTATGGTCCGTTTGGTTTACAGTTGAGCAGAATTGATTTTAGAAATGAATGGTTGAGATGAGTGATGCACACTTTACGAAACACGTTGGACGAAAGTGATTTAAAATCAATTCTGCAAAACCTAGGTTTTGTTTTTTTCAAACACCCACCCAAACGGGCACTTAATTATTCATTCCTAGAATCAATTCAACTCAACTTTAAACCAAACGGATGTTGTGTGCCTGTGGGTGTTAGGTAGGGAAGTGATTATTAGTGAGAAAATTGAAATAGAGGGCCATATGCAAATTTTGAAACTCACAACTAACAAGTTTCCAGTAAATCTTTTCATTCATACATTTTTTAAATAATAAATCCAACGGTTAATACAATTTGTGCAGCATACAACAGCACAACATCCATTAAACTCGTGCTTAAAATCTTTTTTAAAATTAAATAAATTGTTTTTTTTACTACTTTTAAATAGTTTTTTTTATACATTGAGAAAACAGAAACAAACACCAAAAGAGGACCAAAAAAACCTAAAATTGGGAACACGCCTGGTAGAGATTCCTGTGTTTATGAGTTACAATACTCAATGGTGGATTTCAATCTAGCCTCGCTCCTGCCTCCTACACACAGGAGTAATCCCCAAAACGATTATTTCTCTTTTCTCAGGTGACGCGTCGAAACTTTTTTTGTTATTTTTTTTGCTAGAAAATGATTTGTCGTTGAGACTTGTTCTGTATTTTGTGTGTTCAGGAATTTGGTAGATTTAAATTATCCTTAGTTTCTCCCTTTGCGACACAGTTTGTGACTAATGTTGTTCAACCAGGCACAAAAGATATTAATGCTAAGGTAATTTGCACTAATAATGTTCTGTTTGTTTCTACATTATGTAAATCTATTACCTACTCTTTATATGTTTCATTTAGATCGTCTTTGATTTGAATGGAATTTATGTTCATAATATTCTTACTGTGCAACATTTGGATTCGGAGTTTATCTTTATTTCTTAAAGATGCACAGTTCTTTCTTTATTAGCCTACTAAAGAGTACATTTTTAGAGAAGACTTGCTACTCAGCAATAGAAGGAAGACACGACGACATGCAAACAAACAGATGCATGAAAACTTGGGACAATTCACAATTGAAAGCTTAAAAATCTTATCCTTTCATTCAAAAATTTAAGGGACAAAAAATAAATGTCATAAATATAACAAAATCTCATGTTACTGCTAGGCAAGTTATAACCCTCTCTGCAAGTTCCCCTTACCTTCACAGTTGTTGAAACCTGTCAGACAAGGACCATTACTATATAAACTATAAAGTGACCCTTACCTTGGCTTTTTTCTCAGTTCTATTGAACATTCAAATGGTAGCTAGAAAAGACAATATACTTACTCTCCTTATTGCCACTGCAAGTTCAACAATCCTATATAGAGATGTTACCAGGACCAAGAATATTTATAGGTACAGAGGGCCATAATCTCATTCCTTGTTCCCTCGCAATTCCCCAACATACTGATCACTATCCAAGATGTGAACAAAATTTACATTCAATTTTTTATTCTTTACCCAAAATCTTTCGAAGATATAATTTAGAGGAGTGCTACTAACACACTCTTCTCATGGTTAGAATTGTGGATTGTCTTTGTACTTAATGGATCAAAATGAGCTTAGTTATTGAAAAAATTGTAGGTAGGCTAGTACAATATAACTCTATAATTAAGGATTCAAATGAACAACAAAAGGGATCTACTTATTATATGCAATTGAAAAATTGTAGTTGTTTAACTATTTTATACAATAATTTGCACAACCATGAGATAGAGAAAAATGTGAGATTGATAAGTGATAGGAAAGAAAGATGAAGAGAAAGAATGTTATATGAATAAAGGAAAACTAAGTAATTTTGGACTCAACATCGGATTACAACATATACATCTTTAGCCACAGTCTTAAAGAATTGAAAAGTGAAAACCATAAAAAAGAAGAAAAGCAAAAGGAGTTGTCAAATTTAATATATTCGGTTTAGAATTTAGCATGTAAACATCAAGGTAAAATTCTAAACCATATAGGTTAGAATTCGATTTAGACAATTACAAGACTTAATTATCGAAAATTGAATAAACCAACAATGCTTGGATATTTGACAATGCAAAAATCAGTGCAACGATGATGAATTCTTTGAAAATGGAAATCGTAAACTCTCGTTTGTCTAGACAGATGGCCAGCTCGAGGGTTAATTTGATTTCTTTTCACCTTTCATTGCTTCATTTCAAATCACCATTATCACGTTAAGAAACCTTCTAAAGTCGTGTTAATATTTATATCTTATTAACAAAATGACTTTGCGTTCCAAATGAAAGTAGAAGGAAAGACACAAAGTATGCCTTATTAACGAGTACTAATTCCCTCTTTTTAATGTGAATTTTTTTTAATCAAAGTTTTTTTAATAAACTTACATAAGATTAATTTAATAAAAATATTGTTTACAATAATATATAAAAGAAAATATTGTTAGCATTTTTTTAATCAAGATATCCTTCAACTGACTCATGATATTACTATTTACTAGCAATCTAGCCTATCTATAATGTTTATGTGATGCTACTACTCCAACCCGGATTCTTTGCAGTGATAAATCTGAGTCGTCCAATCAAAGGTAGAGAAATGGGTTTTTATACATCTCGCCCTTGGATCTAACGACTCGAATTTGTCGATTGTTCGACTGCGGTAAATCCAGACTCAACTACATATATCTTTGCCTACGAGAAGACATGACCACATCGGGACGAAATATGAAGCGAAGAATCTCCCGGTGGCCATAACGCGAAGGGAATCAAAGTGTAATAGAATCTTAGGCAAAAAATTTTTATTACTTCGTTGCTTATCTCATCCAGCCCTTTGTCCCGCTTATCTTCTAGTGAAGGAAGAAAGAACCCAAAAAGTAAAGAACAAAAGGGAAAAAAGAGTAAAGGTTACAAAAATATAGATAATCTCTCCCTCTCTCTGTTTTTTTTTTTTAAATCAAGTCTCAAAAAGCATGTGCATTACTGCTACTACATACTATCATCTGTGTGCATTTGAGCTAGAATTCGGCCTCCTAACAAATCGCCCCTGCCACATCACAAACAAGGTAGAGGTGTTACCTCAAGTGTGACAAACATAATTAATGTAGCTTTAACCCACAACTTATTTTATAGAAAAACGATTTCTTAGTTCTTGAAATTTAACACACTCTTTTTCCTGCATTTTCTTAGTTCTGAAGTTGAGGTTAGTTACTTTGCCTATCAATCATAATATCAGAACTATATACAATGTCCAATTACAAAAAATGGAAGGCCAAAAATTTCTGATATATATAGGAATATAGACAAAAACAACATCGTTTTTTTATTCAGAGAGTAATATAATCAGGAAAGAATCTCAGGAGAATGTTTTGATCTAGGGATCAAAAGTCCAAAACATAGGTTTAAAACAGGGGGAAAAATGCAAGCAAAAGAAAAATAATAATAATAAAACCTAAACATTGCAGTGGGCAAAGTTGAATAAGATAGATCCTGAAAAGTGGGACAAAGTGACCAACCACCACAATGGGGTCCACTCTCCATAACAAAAAGAAACTATGACGAACCTCATTATCCTATTATCATCACCATATCATAAAGCAGATTTTCCTTTCTTTTTTAATCAAATTTCTTCGAGTGTCCTCAACTGAGTCATACCTTCATTCTGGGCCGTCGATCTGCGTTGACTTTCCTGACCTGGTATCTGATCTTCTTAGAGAAGAGGCGTGTACGCCGCTTTTCTTTGTAGCGCAGCACGCTAGCTTCCCTCACTCCTCCATTGTCCCATAACAAATCAATTTGCGACAGTCGCGCCTGCCTCCCACAACAACAAAAAAAAGAAATATGTAAACTATTCAGTACCCTGCATCACACTCTCATGCCATGTACTGTACTAGTGGTAGCATTAAATTGTGACAACTCTGATGTTAATAATGTCAGACCGTGACCCCCAAAATTATATAAGGTGGAAAATATCACATTATTTTGTACCCAAGACAAAATTTCCTAATTCAAGACAAAAAATTAAAATGAACATAGAGTCATAATAAACTAAGATTGTGTGGTTTTAATATAACATTCTGGTTCATAAAAACAAAGAGTTGAAAATGGTAGCGGACCACAAAGATGTTTTTACTTTTAACCTTTTTCCAGTAACATACAAGAGTTGAAAATTGAAAAATAACCATTAAATATTGTAAGAGAATGTTTCCCTTTTTTTTAATGACCTTGAAAAGTGAAGTAAAGAGGAATATGGCATGACATGCATGAAATACTTTACTACTATTTCAGTTTGAAAAAAAGTGTGACTCCCCATACTCCACGTGATTAAAATGCCAACCAAAGAGTGAAGTCCAAACTTTGTTTAATTGAGAAATTCTGAAAGGGGGAATTTTTTTTAAATAATAAAAAAAGTGTTAATACGTTGTCATTATTTCCTTATTATAAATCTGCCCAACTAAATGGAGTATTAACAAAGAGAGTATTAAGGTTTCAAGAAATTAAGTAGAAAATAAAAATTAGCCATTGAATTACGATTGGCCAACGGGAGATGAGAAACATACAGTGACGTCACTTCCCGGTACGTCGGAGGCGGGGCTATCGTCGGCGAACGGCGAGCCCCGGTCAGACCAAGCATTCCGAACATCGTCGAAATTCAATTTCAACATCAAACCAGGGTTCGATTTGGGCAATTCCGCTTCGTTCAATTCCACTTTCGGTTTCTCCACCACCGTCACCACCTTCTTCTTCTTTTTCTTCTCCGGCGGAGGCTTGCTACCGCCACCGTTGATTTTGGGCGAGATTTGAAGGATATCAACTGCCGGAAAATTCCACCAATTGCCATCATCCACGTGGCGAAGAGCCCTCACTCCTGCTCTCTGCAATCCAAGCCGGAAATCGAATTTCCCGCCAAAATCAATCCAAGGATGGTGACTAGATGCGCCATTGGAGTCCTCCTCAACCCTACTCCCCATGATGCTATCGATCCCTTCCTCAATTTCCTCATCGAGAATCGATTCGGCGTCGAAATCTTCTCTGCAATCATCGTCCAATTCAAGCGAATTCACTCTGGAGCTTATCTCCCCTGGGCTCTGGCATGGCTTATAATCTTGCAGGTTCACCGCTTTGGGCTCAAAACTGGGCTTGAGTTGGATTGGGCTTTGGATTAAGAACGAGGATGAGGTGTCCAACACCCTGAAAGGTAAGAGCAATTCCGAAGAAGACTCGTACGTTTCCGATGCCTCTGGTTTGGAAAATTTATTGGCCGGTGGTGTTTTGAGATTCTTCGTAGAGAACAGGTTCGGGTATGCTGTGGAAAGGAGTGCGGCAGCTTCGTTGTAGGTTTGGTTAGGTCGCTTTCTCGGGGTTCTGGGTTTTCTGGTGGAGATTGCCAATTGTGAATTGCTGGATTCAGAGATGGTTGAGGAAGGAGAAGAAGATGTCTGTGAAGTTCGACTCCATGAAGATGGAGATTTAACAAAATCTAAATCAAATCCATACGTTCTTCCTCCCGTTCCACTCAAACACGAAGACATTTCTAAAGACATAGATAGATTCACTGAACTGAAATTCTAGAAGTGGAAAGAATTAGGATATTTGAACATGAAGGAAGAATTGAAGAGGTGTGGACTTAGCTGAGAATTGGCAAGGAAGGAGGGGAAAAGGCACAAAACCCTAAACCCAAAAAGTACAAGGAACAAAAGTTGTTGCTTTGTTTCTAAAAAAAGAGGGGAAAAATAAATGAAGAAAAAGCCAAGAAATAGCTATTGAGAACTCCCCAGTCCCAGAATCACATAAATAAAAAAGAAAAATCTGCAAGTTCCTATTTTATCAATTCTGAGGAAAAGTCTCCGGAAGTCTAAAACAGGACTGGACTGGCTGGCTCTATAAACACAGCATTCCGAAGTCCGAAAAAGAAAACCCCGAAATTGGTGTTGTTTGAGAAAGTACTGTGAATAAAGGGGAAATGGCCAATAAGAAGGGTGAGGGGTTTTAATTTGAGTGAGATGGAGACAGTAGAGAAGAGAATAGGAATAGGTGAGTCACGGCACGGGGGTGAAGCAGATAAAAGGGAAAGGCCCGTTGGGGAGTCTGTAGATATAGGCAAAGTGGCAGAGGGGAATAAGCCCACCACCGACTGAGTGAGTGTGTCACTTGGTGGAGGAGAGAGAGAGTCACAGTTGCATAGCAGTGATGAAGCCCCGTAGATGAGAACGGAGGAAGAGACAATGCTCAGTTTCTCTGCTGTTCCGAATGTGGGGACCACTCCCATTAAGCTCTATTTTAGTTTTCTTTATTACTTTACTCTTTTACCTCTTCAATTATTCTACCTTGTTCTTTTACTATAATATCCCTGTTCCTTCCTGCTTTCTCACTTTTCTTTCTTCCTCACTCTTTTTACCTCATAATTAAAATTTACTCAATATATTAGACTTTGTGCATATGATACTGCAAATTGCAACAAACAGAGTATTTTTGGAGAGAAAATCTATGCGAATTAACGCGCTGAGCCGGCCTTTATTTTATAGCAGTATTATTATTATTATTATTATCTACATTAAATCATATTTTGGTGGCTTTCATGAAGATTTTTTAGTAGAATGGAAAGTTGGAAGCTGCATTCATATTGAAATTAGTAAGAATTTTGCATATTATACGAATACTCTTATAAAATACAAAAAAATAAATTAAAAGTATTCATTTAACTGATAAAAATCATTTTAATAGCAATAAAAAATAAACTAAATTCTAATATATATTCAAAACTTTTAATTTTAAAATCTCTAAATATATCTAATCAATAGAAAATAAATTAAATGATAATATTTTATAGAATGCAATATGATCAAATGAATTTAAGTATTAATCAAATAAATAATTAATAAAAAGTAATATTCATATCATTTAATTTAATATGAAAACTTAAAATATATGTCAATATAAAAGTTTAATATACTCTCATAAAAATAAGGGTATATACTAGAGTTATCTTATTTTCATATGATAACTTAAATTTATTTATATAAAATTATATCTTTTCATGTGTGTTTGTCATGGATTCGGGTTAACATTAAGTAGTAATAACTTATATTCATGCTTTTAACGCGTTTTTATAGATGAAAATCAAACACAATCTCACACTTATTTTCTATATTAGAAATAGAATACAGCTTAAACTCTTCAATGATATATATTATTTGAATTTGAGGTGTTAAATTAAACTTTCTATGATGGTGTTAAATTCAAACTTAAAATGAAATCATTGTAATTTAAATAATAAATAAAGAAAAAAAAAAGGTTGAACAAGGGCATGTTTGTAATGCTTGAACTTGGGCAGTTTAGTAATTGTGTAATAAAAAACCTTAAGCATGGCCAGCGCAGGCATGGATACCACCTACAGGATTATTCCATACCATACCTGCTGAGAAAAAAAAAAGGAAACTTTTCAGGGATATATGGGAAAGCCTTCTTATCTGGTGACGAGGCGCAATTTGATTGGATGTGTTAGATTTTCAGGGCTTACGTGGCATACTTTTTATGGCATATCGGTTCTCCAGTTTTCACGTGTATCAAGGAAAGAGGTGGGCTCTTGGATGTGTTATAAGATCAATGATTTCAACCTTTTTGTTGTCTTCCGCCTTTCATCTGTGGCACTCAGCCTTATAACGTTGCCCTTATTACGTTCAATGACTCCTCATTAAACAAATTCAAATTCTTGTGTTTTCTTCCCCACCACTCTCCACAACCTTCCAACTTTATTCACACTACAATTGAAACGCCACATTATTCTTCTCCTATAACCCAACACCAAGTATAATATTAATTGAGCTTTTTTTTTATCTCTTGACAAAAACTTGAGACCTTAATTTGTTGGACAGATATTTGGAAAGACGGAGGGAATTTTGAGTTCCATCATACATAATTTGTGAAATATCTGACTGAAATTAAGTTTATTCCAATCAAATCCCAATGTATATATCATAAGAATGCCTTAATTCTTTTTTTTTAAAAAAACCAACATTAATTCTTATGTTAGCTAGCTTTCGTGTCAATACAAATTTTTTAGTGATTTCAAGGTGTATTGTAAAAAAAAAGGTGTAATTTTACATTTATCTCGTGTATATATGTAAAAAAAATGATAATAATAATTCTCTTAATCACATATATATATCCCCTAAATTAAAAATCTAAAAGTAAATAAAAACAAACTTTGTTCACAGCATCAACAACATAAAGGCTTGTATTTGTGACTTAAGCCCCTTTTTTGTACATTTTTCAGACAAAAATATATTTTAAACAAAAATGTTTTAAAATTATATATAATAAATATATACTTTTTTTACTAAGATATTTTTATAAAATATTTTAGAATGTTTTGAAAAAATAAATAATAAATTACTAAAAACTAAAGAAATCATATTTTTTTTATTTAAACAAACAGTTCTAAAAAATGTAAATTATGAAAATTTATAATTTTTTTTAAAAAAAAGAGGGTATTATATAATAATTTTAGTGAAACTGACAAAATATTTTCTTAAGTTCTCTATTCAACAAGCAAAATGCAATTCAGCCTAGTAAATTTTTCATAAAACTTGTCTATAGTTTTTTTTCTGTGTATAAGAAAAGTAATGAGGTTTAAACTTAGAATCTCATGTTAAACTATCTAAACCTCCCACCACTAGGTCGAGCCTCGACCTAGTCGAGCCTCGACCTAGTGGATAACTTTTCTATAGTTTTGATTTTAGTTTCTAAACCAATGAATGAGGGTCTCAACTCTCAAGTTATTTCAACCAAAAACAAAACACACAAACCCACCTTCCCTCCACTATAAGGTCTTAAGTCATTTTCATACTTGAAACCATTGCCTACATATTGAGAAATTAATAGATGTTGAGCTTTAAACAACTGAAAACGCCACTGTTTTAATGCATTAAATAAAAAAGTATATATTTCAATATGCATATATATATATATATGAAAAGAAGATATTATATATACTAATTATTTATTAAAGCATTAATGTTAAGAGTGCCCTAAGTGGTTAGATCGAGTATCTATGTTGGAAAATACAACTTTTAAAATTATTAATATATTAAATATTGTATTTTTTCAATAAACATTAGTTTAATTACTACTCCTTAGACACTTGTTACCAAAATCTTTTTAATAGAGACCTTCTTTTTAGAGATGTTATTGGTGTTTCTTTTATGGTAGTTTTCCATTATAGTGGGTTTAGTCCCCTCCCTTTAAAAAAAATATATATATTTTTATTAATCATAGTCTTTTTACATTATCATTAATTTTTTTCTAATAATTATGTCAAAAATAAATATTTATAGTAAATGGAAATTCCAAATATAAACGTGAAACTTTATCGTTTTCACAGTATCGGTTTTTCACATCATGCAAATTTGAGATACAAAGTCCAAATTTTCTCAATCGGCCCATCATATATAAAAATATTAAGGAGCATTTTCTAATTTTCTTTTAGAAAATATTTTTATAATTTTAATTATAAAGAGTGTTAATATATAGTTGGTGTGGATAAGTATAATAACAAGATATATTTACTATTTCTTGTTGGTTAAATTTTTTTTAATAAAATAAAAGAACATATTTTCAACATATTTGCTCACCTTTTTTTAAAATCAAACAAATATATATGAATATAAAATTGTGAAGACAAAGGGGGTAAGAATATTTTTCCTTGTATGAAAAATTGTTTGAAAGGGAATGAATGCTGCACTTTTTGTTTGTGTTTCAGAGCCGAATGTCTTTTTCTAACAAGATATTATAGATCAGAAAATATCCGATTGCCTATTCCAAGTTGAAATTTAAATATTTTTTATAAAGAGATATTTATCTATTATATTTTATCCTAGCTATATAGTTTCTTATTTAACAATTGAAATTGAAGAAAACCTTTTATCCGCACATTTTTTCTAGCACACACTCACACACTATATTTCTCATATATAATCTCATGTAGATTATCAATTAATTTTACCATTAGTATAATTATATATAATTAAAATTATAATCCTCTAGGTAAACTATTTTTATTCCCTTGTTAAATTTTAATAAAAAAAATTGGTTCCATTTTTTTGGTACAATTAATTCTTAATTATTTATTAAATTAGAGAACATCAACCACCCAGCATGTGAATCAGTTGATAAGGGATTTTTCAATTTAATTAGTGGTCTCAACTTCGAGCCTTGTATATACAGCTGTTAAATACTCGCAAAAAAAGTGCTTTGCTGCTCATAGCTGTGTTAAATACTCGTAAAGGGAAGAGCTTTGCTGCCCATAGAGATATTACCCAGCTCAACATGATTATCTTCTATGAAAGATGTGTTGTTACCAAAAAAATAAATTAGAGAACATCATATGAGATTGTTAGAGGTGAATAATTGTAATTGTTTTTACAGAAACATATCAAGTAGAATAGATCCAAAGAAAGTTATTTGAAGTGGATACTCATGTGATAGAGTGAGAGTTGATGTTTGGCAGCACCTTATCATCACAGGTAAGTGAGTGACTTGGAATCCCCACAGCCATTGAAATTGGATAGACTGATGGCAGAGGAGCGTGCGATTATATAAGGTAGAAATTTCATCAAAACATGTGACTCCATCTATGGTTGCAACCACACCGATTAGCTTATGAGCTTCATGTTATCAAAATATTATCTTCAACTTATTTAAGTTTTTTTTAACGAGTGGATTGTAGCTAGCCACAGCTTGACGTAATCTGCTTCCTTCATTGTGGACTTTACGCTTTTATTGAGTTAATATGGAATTATCTCTCTCTATATTATACAGTATTACAATAATAATAAATACATAATATATATAACATCTAGCTAGGATCCACATGTGCTAAATATAAATTTTTAATTCAAATTAATGAAATTGATATTATATTGAATACAAACCTCATATATGTGTTATTATCACTTGAAGTCAGAAATATCAAACGTATAGAAAGTGTTATTATTGGTTATACATATTTCAATCCATTCCAAATGATGATGCACATTATTTCTAATATAATATATCGATTGCAAATTGCTAGGGACCTTGCAGCCAATATATAGTACTATGCCCAAATTAAAGTGAGAAGAAAACTAATGGTTTGAAATTTAAAATGACCTTACAAGGTTAACATGGGTCACCAGGGAGACACCTTTGGTAGCACGGTGTCACTGTCTTATACAGCATATGCTTACAAAAAAAACACATATTGGGGACCATATATTCCATCCTTCATAAGCATGGACAGCTTTGATTGATCCTTTTGTCATATGAACACATCTCAAAGTCTCAAGGGTAATTAATTGATATACGCCTGGTGTTGGAGAGGGACAAATAGCAATTTGGAGTTTGGACCTTAATACTGCAATTCTCTGTAATTTTTTTTTTTTCCCAGAAGAGATATTAAGTTGCAATAACCACGGAGCACAAAAAGCCAATAAACTTAGACAGGGAGAAGATGAATACGAGAATAGACCGAAGTTACTTTTTTACTTTTGGGGTCCTTTTTTGGTATGATTTTACCTGGAATGGAGGTTGTAGATTTCCATTGAATGGTAATCTGAAGTTCCAAACCTGCTAAAGTGTACTTTTTTTTAGAAGTGCAGGACAGGCTTAATGTACGTATAATTGTATTTTAAAATAAAATCTTTTAAATTTTTTGAGATGTAAAATTATTGAGTAAAATATTGTAATCAAACTTATTTTAATCTATCTTTTTATTCGACAATTAATTCAATTCATTTTATCTTTATTGAAATATATTATTAGTTTTAAATTAATATAAATAATAATAACTCAGAATTTTTATTATAATGACTTTAGAATGAATGGGGAGTAAAAGATTGCAATTATAATATTTAAAATCATTGAATCAACGAGTTTTATTTAATACATTAAAACCTCTATAAATTAATAATATTGGTATCACATAATTTTATATATTAATTTAAAAAATATTAATTAATCGATAAATTAATAATCTATTAATTTAAAGAGATTTTTTTCGATTCAACGAACCTACATTATTCTTCATGAATAAAACATATGTACATTGTATTAACTAATTGAATGATGTTCATGTACAATGTGACTAATTAAACATATAATACACCCCCTGAGAAAATAAATTTCATTGTACTGTAGAACGTAGTACTAGTTAAAACTTAATGCAAGTTTATGTATGGTAAGAAAATCAACCACGCGGAAGGAAGTACTCATAGCGGCAACAACTCTTCACAATTTTTTGTTGCAGTATGAGAACACAACATCGGAGCTTTGGATGCAATAAAGAAAGTTAGAGATAAAATACAACTAGATTTAAATTTTAAGAATAAGCAAATTAACAATAATAGAATCATATTTTACTATGTTGTCCTAGTTAAATTTATAATTTTGTAAAATTTTTAATTTATAATATTAAAGGGACCATAAATTTATATAAGGATCTTCTGAAAAATTATTATCTTATTAATTTATCAAAAATATTAATTTAGACCTTGAGCTTGGGTCGAGACCGAGAAAAATTATTATTTTAAAGAAATTATTAATTTATTAAGTATTAATTTATAGAGGTTCTATATTGGAGTCTTGGGGAAAGCAACATTTGGAAATAAAGCATAATGTTAGTCGGTATTTAATTGGTAATTAACATTTTAATATGTATTTTTAATTGGTGGTTTGATATATTTCAATATTGTTGATAATAATAAATATAAAATAATAGGGAATGTAAATTTCATATTCCAATGTTTTTTAAGGATTAACATGGTTATAAAAAAGTATTAATGAAAAAATAAGGTAAATTTTAATTAGGGAAAAATATGTTTTTCATCCTTGTAGTTTCGATCAACTTGGGTTTTCGTCCCTATACTTTAAATCCTTGGTTTTTTGTCCCTGTACTTTCTAAACCCATAAACATTAGTCTCTGCCGTTAATTTGGACCGTTAAACTTGTGACGTGTCAATTACCTAGCATGCCACATGTACCTAGCATGTCATGTGTTAATTGCCTACATGCCACGTCACAGGTTTAACGGTCCAAACTAACGGCAGGAACTAATGTTTAGGGGTTTAGAAAGTACAGAGACAAAAAACCAAGGATTTAAAATATAGTGACGAAAATCCAAGTTGACCAAAACTACATGGACGAAAAACATATTTTTCCCTTTTAATTAAGTAAGGTAGAGAGCCATGGTATGATAAGAATCTAATTTTAAAGAGAAAAATCTTTATTTTTTATATTACATTTCAATTAATTAGCAATTAAATAATTAAAAATAGTAGTATTTGGATTGTAAAGCAAGTTGTTGAGTTGCTTTACTATTGAGTTGCCAATGATTTGCAAGTTAGTTTCTCACTTTCTTTGATATTAGCCTTAGTGGTTTTTTTTTTTTATTTGGAGTGTTGGACTCGCTTTACGGGTGTGTAAAAAATGTGTGTAAATTTCCATTTTAATTTAGGAATAACAATTAAGGGCTAGTTTGGATAAGTTTTTTAAAAAAAAAATTATATAAAATAAAATAAAGTGAATCAAAAAGTAAAATGAATTCAATTTTTATCATAGATTTTTTTACAAACAAAAAAGGCCAAACACAACTAGAAACTACAAGCTCATCCGAAAAAGAGTACTAGAATAATCAAATACATAGGCTAAAATGCAAAATGACTTAAAGATTCCAAAATTGCAACTGGACTCTCGACTTTGCTTTGCAAAACTATCCAAAACATTGGCTTACCTTTGGGTATGTACCCAATTAATTTTTGTGAAATATTTGGAGACGTTTTTTGTGTTCCACCTTACGGAAAGAAAGGTGAGTACTTGGACATCCATCTCGTATACTCTAATAAGCGTAGAAGGAGTGGAGACATTTAACAGGAAAGAGGGTAGTCCAAATCTGTTTCACATCACTGTAATCCTGTAATAAATGAAGCAAGGTTTTTAGGCTTTGTATGGCATATGGGACAACGATTAACTTGGCTTAGATGTCGATTCCTTTGTTGAACATTAGTTAGAAGCCCTTGAGATACTATCTTCCATAGAAGGACACAACTTCTTTGGGGACCTTGTCATGCCCGGATTTTCTTCATCAACCAGTTTGGGGAAAGCAATCATATATAAATAACTAATTTCAATTTTTATGGGAAAAGTTGTATACATTTTACCTTATTGACTCATTCTATTTTCTTGTCCCATAAGTATTTCTAGGGAAGCTTATCTAGACCGGCCCTATGTAATGAGGATATTTATAAAATACAAATATAAATAAAAGGCTTAAATATGTTTTTAGTCTCTATAAATATAGGTCATTCTGTTTTTAGTTCCTGTAAAAAAAATTTGGTTTTTCATCCCTATAAAATTTTTCATTTGTCATTTTGGTCTCTGTCGTTAACTTTAAGCTTATGTGGCTAACGGAGTGTCACACCATCCTGCCACATGTGATTTTTCTGCCCAACTTAAATTTGTTTTTAGTCCCTATAAATACGGTCTTTTTGTTTTTAGTCTCTATAATTTTTTTTGTTTTTCACCTCCCCATCCAACATCACAGTGTCCATTTGCTTCTTCTACTGCATTATTACACTTGAAATTCTTGAACTCTTCGTGGTGAGTTTAAGGATATAAATTCTTTATGTATTCAATTATTTGAAATTTCAATACACTTGAATTCACGGTATAAAGTGGGAAAACTTGTAACGACCTTTTTTTCTCAACAATTCTTTTTTTCCTGTCTATTGACTAACAAAATTCTCATTTGATTTATGTCTATTGATGACCTATAACTTGATGTAATTTGTCCTGAATAACAAAAAAAGGCTTGTAATTGTAAATCAAGTGAAATTTTTTTCAATCAATGGATAAAAACAAGAATTGCAGAGAAGAAAAAGTCGTTACAAGTTTTTCCCACTTTATATAGTGAATTCAATTGTATTGAAATTTCAAATAATTGAATACATAAAGAATTTATTTCCTTAAACCCACGATGAGGAGTTCAAGACTTTCAAGTGTAACAATACAATAGAAGAAAAGGACACTGTGATGTTGGATGGGGATGAGATTGAGGTGAAAAACAAAAAAAAAATTATAGGGACTAAAAACAAAAATGCTATATTTATAGGGACTAAAAACAAAATTAAGCTAGCAGAAAAATCACATGTGGCAGGATGATGTGACACTCCGTTAGCCACATAAGCTTAAAGTTAACGAAATGAACCAAAATGACAAACGGAAATTTTTTTAGGGATGAAAAATTAAAAAAAATTACAGAGACTAAAAACAAAATGACCTATATTTATAGGGACTAAAAACATATTTAAACCTAAATAAAATATAAAAAAATGTAAATTAAGAGTTTTAAAATGCTCTAACCAATATAAGGTTGGTTATATATATGAATGAATAATTTTATGAGACAAAGAGATCGACGATGGAAGTTATATAATATGGGTTAGTCTATAATGCACCGTTAGAAATTTGGTGCAACTTTACACCTCCTAATATGATCGCAAATACTAGATTATGCTAGTTTTTTTAGTATTCCTTTGAAGTTAATAAATTTTATATTTAAATTCCTTCAATAATGTATTTTGCAACCCTGCTATTAACCATTGTCACCAGGGCCGGACATTCAACAAGGCAATTAAGATCATTGCCTAGAGCCCCCAAATTTATAAGGCCCCCCAATTTTTTAATAGTAGTATTATTGATATAAATTATTTTTTACAAAATCAATAATGTTTGAGATAGGGCCCAATATTTTAAAAGGCTCATATCTTACATTTTTTTTATCTATTTTTTTCTTATCATTTAAACTACTTAAAAGTGGTATATGCTTGATTTCCCTTAAGTAAGCCAGTAAGGTCTTGGGTTCGAGTCTTGTTCATGGAAAAAATCCCCGTGGGAGAGCTGATCCCACCTTGATGTGGATGTTCCCGGCTCGAACAAGATTGCCTCCCGTGGAGGATACCAGTGGTTAAACAAAAAAAAAACTACTTAAAAGTCCACAACCCATTTATTAATTTTTGCTAATGAAAAGTCACTTAACACTCAACAATGAGTTTCATTGTATCGGTAGTATAGCTTAGCCCATAGATCATAGAAAAGAATGAGCTATCTCATTATTTTTTGTATATATTAGATCAATCTATTTCTTCTATTGAAAGTCGATTTGAACAATTTTTAGAATATGAAAACATGTTTAGTTTTTTATTTGATTCAAATAAATTTAAAACTTTGGCTTAATTGCATTTTTGGTCCCCCTATTATCATCAATCCGTGATTTTGGTCCCCCTACCTTTTTTTTTCGCGATTTTGGTCCCCCTATTATTATCAATCCGCAATTTTGGTCCCTTTAACACATACTTGGAAGTATAGAGGGACCAATATTTTGAACTACATTCCGGATTAGGAATAATAGGGGGACCAAAATCGCGAAAAAAAAAGTAGAGGGACCAAAATCGCGGAATGATGATAATGGGGACAAAAATGCAATTAAGCCTAAAACTTTAGGGGAAGATGGATTGAAAAAGTATTGTATCTATCTTGAAAAGATTTTGAGTTTTGAGGACCATTCTGATATTGACGGTCTTGATTTGTTTTCAGAATTAAAGTTATTGAAAAAAATTCTAACAAATGAAATTAACACACCATTCAAAATATTGAACTATATAAAAAGATTAGGTTCTTTTCCAAATACATACATTGCTTATAGAATATTATTAATATTAATATGTAACTGTGGTGACCGCTAAAAGAAGTTTTTCAAAATTAAAATTGATTAAATCATATTCAAGTTCAACTATGCTACAAGATAGATTGAATTGGTTAGCTATATTATTTATTGAGAGTGAGATGTTATAATTACTTGATTATAAAACTTTAATAAATAATTTTATAGCTCACAAAGTCAGAAAAATAATATAAAAATTATTAATCCATATTAATATGGATTCCTATCTTAATTTTTACGTAAGGCCCTAAAATTCATAGATACTGCCCTGATTGTCACATAACTCACTTTCTGTCATTGCCACTTCATTTTCTCCTCTCACTAGCTCTCGCTGTCACAAGGCTTCAAGATTATATCGTCGGAGGATGAGGGACAAGAAATGACATTGACCTACACTCAATTGAATAGTGGCTTGGTGAAGGCGTATGGTAGATGCTATTGCCGACAAAGGGTATAACAAAAAAAAAACTACGCATTGTTTATACTAATAGATCCATGGATTTTACCGCCGTGTTAAAGAGCATTCAATCATAAATACAATTATACATTGAGATAAATGTAGGAAAAAAGTGTTAAAATGCACAATAATGATTAAAAAATCTTAACTAATTCTAGATATAATAATGAGTAAACCCTCACTTTAGTCCCTGACATTTTTCTGATCGGGCAGTTTGGTCCCTGACTTTTATAAATTAACACGTTAGTCCCTGACTTTAATCAACGTCGGTCAGTTTAGTCCCTGAGCCTAAACGTCGTTAACAGAGAGGTGACATGTTACGTTAAGTGACACGTAGGCATCCAGTTGGGCATAAAACGTTGTCGTTTTATTGGTCATATTGATCTTTTTCATTTTCGTTCCACATATAACCTTCTATGCTCTTCACTCTTCAGTATACATAAGCTTCCATATGGTTCAACCAACGTCACTATTTTCATTTTTCTTCTTGACATTACATCTTTCAGTATCAGGTAGCTAGTAATTTAGAAATTAATAATAATTAACTTATCTGGCAATTCCGGTGGCCGAGTGGTTCCAATAGAAACTGCAGCAGCGCGGGGTATATGTTGATGTTGTAAGAGACTCCTTTGTATGCAGATTGGGGAACATCTTTATTAATGGAACCAAATATCTCTCTGCATGATATGTTTTCCTAGAAGCTAAATATATTGAAGTATTGTTATCAAATCCCATGCCAAGTAGCATCATCCCAACCTATATAGTTTTGAAAAACAATATGCAATAAACATCAGTCTCTTCCATCCATGTATCAACTTTCCCACACTTTCAACTTGTACATGAATTTGAGTTTCATCTCACTGTGCCACTCTTCCACTTAAATTAATTACAAAAGGCAAATGTGTAGAAATGATGCGGCCAAAATCTAGTGGAATAAGAAATAGGTACTATCAATTCATGACTCAAAACATGAATCACTAAACTAATTTTTTAATCATAAATCATATCAAATGAAAAGATTAATAAATACAGTAGAAAATAGTTTAAATATATTATATAAATGATGTATAGAGCTTGATGTATGTGAGCAAGTGATTGACAGAGTTTGTTTGAAGCCTCTGTTACAAAAGAATGAAAACAGATAGATAAAATAATTAAACAGAGTGGTTTCTGTATTACTCTTTAGTTTCTTTTTATTAACAATTTAAACTTATTTGAATTTTCAATTTCTTCTTACGAGAATTGGTGAAAGAAGATTAACAAAGGAACAAGCTCGATTTCTATGACGTCAGTCTGGTGGATGGTTACAACGTCCCCATGGTGGTAATTCCGGTGGGTGGTTCCAGTGTGAACTGTAGTAGCGCGGGGTGCCCTACGGATTTAAACTCGGAGTGTCCGACAGAGCTTCAGTTAATGGAAAACAGCCAAGTTGTGGCGTGCCAGAGCCCTTGCGCTCAGTTCAATTTGCAGTTTTTCTGTTGCTTTGGGAAGTATATCAATAAAACGACAGCGTTTTATGCCCAGCTTGATGCCTACATGTCACTTAACGTGACATGTCACCTCTCTGTTAACGGTGTTTGGGCTCATGGACTAAACTGACCGACGTTGATTAAAGTCAGGGACTAACGTGTTAATTTATAAAAGTCAGGGACTAAACTGCCCGATCAGAAAAAAGTCAGGGATTAAAGTGAGGGTTTACTCATTATTATATCTAGGAATCAACTATAGATGAATGATTATAATCATGATTTTAAAAATCGGACCGATTATTAAACTGGTCAGGGCACTGGTTCAAGGTTCAATGGTTGAACCGTTGTTGAACCGGTATTAATTAAATATTTTTTTTAAAATTATATAATATATTAAATTAATACAATAAAAAAACCAGAATTCCATAACTAGAACAATCTGCACCTAGTTAAAACAGCCATGAAACTTAGGTAATGGATCCTCAATATTTCCACTGAGATTAGAAAAACAAATCCTCAATAAACAAATACCAAATACACTTGCCAATAAGACCAACCAAGTAGCAACTTAAAACCAAAATGAAGTGACAAAGCTAAGTACAAAGTTGAAACCTGGACAACAAAAAGAATTAAACACCCCATGTAATATATTGTTGCTCAATATATAATCATTACACACAATCTACACCTGCTCTGCATTTCCAAATTGTAATCTGTAATTTGAAATGTCACTTGCTCAGTATCCAATAGAATCACACATCACACAACAGAGAACCACACAAAGAATATATATATATATATATATATATAATAAAGCAAATTCTGAAATGTAAACTCTTTTTTAATTAGAGAGTAAGTAAACTTAATTATATATACGAGAATCAAATCTTCTGAAAATAAGCAAATTTTGAAACGACTTCGGTTGGAAGTCGACGGTGGCGCAAAACAGCTTATGCTGGAAGTCGACGGCGGTGCGAAGCAATTGCAGGTCTGTGGAATGGCGACACGGCTTGCACAGGAACAGCGGTGCAACGAGCAATGGGACGGTGGTGCGGCGCGGCAAGGTAGCTAGGGCACCTGGGCAAAGGTTCTTCTTCCTCTGGTTCGGGTTTCTTTTTTTATCTGGTTTGGTCTTTGGATGAGCACTGAACGACCCTTGATGCATTGGTTTTTTCTTTTTAATTTTTTTTAAATTATGAAACGATGTCATTTTTTTGTTTTTTCTCTGAACCGGTCTCAACTGATGAACCACTGGTTTTTACGGGATTTTGACCAAGTTAACCGGTTCTTGACCGATTTTTTGCTTGCTTGATTCTATGATTTCTTTGGACTGGAAGCACGACTGATTCATTGATATTTCGGTCCAGTTCGATTTTTATAACCATGATGAACCACTAGTTTTTACGGGATTTTGACCAAGTTAACCGGTTCTTGACCGATTTTTTGCTTGCTTGATTCTATGATTTCTTTGGACTGGAAGCACGACTGATTCATTGATATTTCGGTCCAGTTCGATTTTCATAACCATGATTATAATACATATATTCCATAACTCTTATTTAACAATGATGCTCATAACAGAATAAAAAATCAGACATTATGTTCGAATAGGGTTTTAAAAAACGTTAACACTAAATGTAATAAGGAAGTAAAAGAGAAAGAAACTTCCTTTATTTAAAAAATATGAAAATGGTGCTCAAATATCAAATGAAGTACACAAAACCCAGAAGAAATGCATCCTGTATTAAAACTATAATTTCCGTTGTAATTAGTTTAATTAATTTTTTGTTTCTGTGTTAGTTTGTTAATTTTGTTATATATATATAGGGAGCGTGTCAAGTGAGAACACTTGTTTATTGTGAGAAATTAGAACATTTAATAATAGTCATTGGATTATATTTAATGGTCTGGATTATTCTATAAAATAAATTTAAATTTTTTCTCTTTATCTCTTTCCACACGTATCTCTTTCCTAAAAAAACTGACCCATTTTCCCCCTTTTTCTTTCCCACAATTTTGTTCTTCCTTCCAGTAACCAACGCTTCCGAACCAAGTGACGGCCTCCTTCACTGATTCAAAGGGTGTCGAGGTATCAATTTCCGCTCTGAAACTCTTCTTCGTCTTCTCCGAACCTAGTTCGGTTTGATTAATTGTCGTTTCGACCATTTTGGAACCTGTGTCAGTGGCTTCCATTTTCATTCATCAAAGAATGAAAATTTTTTCTTCCCCATAATTTGAATCTGGAGAGGAAGAAGAAAATTGTGGGAAAAAAAAGGAAAAAAGGGTTCAGTTTTTTTAGGGAAAGAGATATATGTGAAAAGAGATAAAGAGGAAATTTTTTTAATTTATTTTAGAGAATAATCCAGACCATTAAAAATAATCCAATGACTATTATTAAATGTTATAATTTCTCACAATAAACAAGTGTTCTCACTTGATACGCTCCATATATATATATATATATATATATATAGTCTTGTATAGTTCAGTTTTCAATCAATGAGAATTCTTTCAATTTAGTTTAGTTTTTTTTCCTTTTCTTCTACATTCTCAATATGGTATCAAGAGGCTAATTGCTTCCGCTACATCTCCTTCATCCCCATTTTTGTTCCTTTATTCTTCTTCATCATCATGGCCAACGAACCCTTGTCCAATGATGTGTATCTCCTTACTCAAGCTGACAACCCAGGTATCTCTCTGGTTCTTCAGCCCTTCATTAGTGATAACTACAATTCTTGGAGCAGGTTCATGAAAATCTCCCTCTCTGCCAAGAACAAGTTCGGATTTGTTGATGGCAGCCTTCCTCGCCCAGCTGAATCAGATCCTCACTTTGCTGCGTGGAAGAGAAATAATAATATTGTGAGTGCGTGGATCCTTAACTCAGTCTCCAGAGATATTCCCGCCAGCATAATCTACTATGACTCTGCTCAAGCCATCTGGGAGGACCTCAAGAATCGCTACCATCAACATAATGGTCCAAGATCTTATCAGTTACGGAAGGAATTTGTCAGCATGGTTCAAGGTTCTTCTACTGTGACACAGTATTTTACCAAGATGAAGGTTGTTTGGGACGAATTATCTGATTTTCGACCTTCCATAACCTGCAAGTGTGGTGGCACTCGTGCTTTAACTGATTACCTTCAACATGAGTATGTTCTTGGATTTCTCATGGGTCTCAATGACAGTTTCAGCCATGTTCGAAGTCAGATTCTCACCATGGATCCCTTTCCCCTATCTCTAAGGTTTTCTCCTTGATTCTTCAAGATGAAAAACACAGAGAATTAGGTGCTTCTTCTTCTATCTCCACCGATCAACAGATAGCCTTCATTGTCCAAGGTTCTCCCTTTAACAAATTCGATTCCAAGAGCAAGAATGGCAAGAAAGACAGACCTACCTGCACTCACTGTGGTCTATTGGGTCATACTATTGACAAATGTTACAAAATTCATGGCTATCCTCCAGGACATCCTAAATCCAAGAATAAAGTTTCCAATCCCAACAATGTTATTCACCAAGTCTCTAGCAACTTCATGCTTCACCAATCACAGATCAATCTCCTTCTTCCAACATTGGTTCTTGCTCATATCTGCCTTTCACTACTGATCAGTGTCAATTACTGATATCTCTCCTGTCTTCTCAATTGAATGCTCAATCCACTCCTACTACCAATTATGTTTCTACAAATTACAATTCAGGTTTTACTTTATCAACCATTCATAATTCAAATCCTTTAAGCACTATCAATAATCACCTTTGGATTATAGATTCAGGTGCTACCTGTCATATTACCTGTTCTTTATCTAATTTTTTTTTTCAATATAAACCCATTGCTAATTGTTTTGTTACCTTGCCTAACAATTCAAGAGTTTCTGTCAAAGCTATTGGGTCTGTTCATTTTTCTACAGCCTTCACATTACACAATGTTCTCTTCATTCCTGATTTTCATGTTAATCTCATTTCTGTTAGCTATCTTTTAACTGCAACAAATTACTTTATTATTTTCAATACTAACAGCTTTGTGATACATGATCTCAAAGGATTGAAGATGATTGGGAAGGGTGAAGTATTGCAAGGATTATATGTCTACACTCCCCTAAATCTTCCCTGTCATCTGCCCCTGTAGATAGTTTGTGTAACAATATTTCTAATAATCATGTTGTTTCTCATTCTCCACCTGTAACTGCTATGCATCACATTTGGCACTCTAGACTATGCCACCCTTCTAATAAATGTTTACAACATTTGAATGATAAATTTCCTTTTCTTCTACATTCTCAATATCCTGCAACCATAAAACCCAAAAGATAACAAACATAAATGAGGCATGTGGACACACCAATTAAAAAAAGAATGATAGAGAAAAAGGTCATGAGACATGTTCATCATGAAGAATAAAAATAGGGAAATGCACACATTTAAAAAAAAAAAAAGAAGTGTGAAATGAAGTATTTACTTCTTTTCTTTATCATTGTTTTGCTTCTTAGTATTAACGGAGACAATATAAGAGTAGTATTTTTAAAAATACAAAAAAAGAGCAAGGATTCAAAATAATTTGAATTTTAACATGAGTTATGAAATGGTCTTCTAATCTAATTATATATTTATAAAATTACATATTTTGACTAGATTATAACAAATTCATTTATTAATTTCGAAGTAACTATTTAACGGTAAATAAATCTTATTATTTTGTCATTAATAATTGATAAAATAAACTTATTAAGGAAGAAAATAACATATTTTTTTAAGCTTAAACAATGGGATGGAAATTGGATTTCTTAGTTTTGAATTACTTCAAATCTATTATATTTTATTTTTGCATATATTATTAAGAGCATGTTTAATTTAAAGTTAAAATGTGATAAACTCACATTTCTAATGCTAAAAATAATTACATTCATAAAAAAATTGAGTTTAATTAGTTTCAACGTGAAACCAAACTAAGCACACAAGAAAAATATTTTTACATATTAGTTTCCTATAAACTTGACAAATTGAGAGTAAACCCTGAAAATGGTCCCCGAAAGATATGGGGTCGGTCGCATTGGTCCCTGAAAGATAATAAATTGTAAAAACGTCCCTGAGAGATAGTAGTTTCAGTCAATTGGGTCCTTCTGTTAACTCCCCCCTATTAAAGTTAACAGAATTGCAAGTAAATCCTCAAAATTGTCCCGGAAAGATACGAGGTTTGGTCACATTGGTCCCTGAAAGATAATAAAATGTAAAAACGTCCCTCAGAAATAATAACATCATTTATAAACCCTCAAAATAGTCCCTGAAAGATATGGGGTCGATCACATTGGTCCCTGAAAGATAATAAATTGTAAAAACGTCCCTGAGAAATAATAACATCATTTTTTATGCTTTCTTTTTCCTCGTTGATTTCGTTTCATTCCCAAATGTGAGTGATGTCTCACCATTTCTGGAAAGGCTGGACTAATGACATTTACTCCGCTATCATGGTCCTATCGATTGAAAATCATGAAAGGAATTGCAAAAGGATTGGTCTATCTGCATGAATTTAGCCCCAAAAAATGTTACTGGAGATGTCAAGCCAAGTAACATACTCGTTGGACATAACATGACACCCTACACCTCTGATTTTGGACTTGGGTGCCTTGCAAATATTGTCGGGGGAACCCTAACCTTGAAATCCAACTGAGTGGCTGTAGAGAAACTCCAAGAGAGACAAAAGACCTTGTCCATTGAAGTTGCAACTAATATTTTGGGAAATGGTTATCAGGCTACAGAAGCACTGAAAGTGGTGAAGCCATCACAGAAGTTGGATGTTTATTCATATGGTGTGATTTTGTTAGAAATGATCACAAGGTGATTCAGAAATGGACCTTGTTCAATGGATTCAGCTCTGCATTGAGGAGAAGAGGTCACTCTCAGACGTATTAGACCCATACTTGGCTAAAGATCCAGATAAGGAAGAAGAGATAATTGCAGTTTTGAAAATTGTGATGACTTGGTTCCATAACAGCCCTGATAAGAGACCTATAATGAGGCACATGTTTGATGCTTTGGATAGATTGTCCATTTCCTATGATTGAGAAATTTCAGGGAGTTGTGAATTGTGAATCCAACTCATGTGTGAAGTTTTTGCTTTTACTCTTTCTTGTCATATCATTTTTACTTCTATTTCTCTATGTTTTCTAAAATTTTCCCCTCCTTTAACGGAATATTATTTCAGGATTCATTTGATGGTGGGCTTCCTCAAGGTCATCTTCAACAAGAAGATGATGATTTGGCTCATGCATTTTCTTTGTCCTTAAAGGTTTTGGAGTTTTTTTTTTATTCTTAGACCGCAGAGGAAGATGATGCAATACGTGAGCTTCTAGTGAAAGAGGAAACCAAAAGACTTAGAGTTCATGATACATTAGCCAAGGGAGAGAAACCCAACAATAACAGACACGAACGAGAGGTGTGTAGAGCATTATAGTAGAAACATATGCATGTATTGGGTGGTCGACCAACAATATTTGGGAATGGAACGAAATCAACGCGTAAAAAGAAAGCATAATAAACGATGTTATTATTTCTCAAGAACGTTTTTACAATTTATTATCTTTCACTGACCATTTTGAGGGTTTATAAATGATGTTATTATTTCTCAGGGACATTTTTACAATTTATTATCTTTCATGGACCAATGTGACTAAACCTCATATCTTTCGGGGACCATTTTGAGGATTTACTTGCAGTTCTGTTAACTTTAACAGAGAAGAGTTAACAAAAGGACCTAATTGACTGATGTTATTATCTCTCAAGGGACGTTTTTACAATTTATTATCTTTCAGGGACCAATGTGACTGACCCCGGAATCATTTTGATGGTTTACTCACCAATTGAAAAACAAAAATCATATCACGTGATGAGCAGGTGAGGCGGGGGTCAAAGGTAAAGGGTGACGTAATCCCCAATTTCTTCATAGCTTTTGAAAAAGAATAAGCGAACCTCTCTTCTCTTCTCTTCTCTTCCATAAACCCTTTTCTTCAGAGACTCACTCACCTCGCCGATGGCCACAGCGGAGCCAACTCCGAACGGCACGGGCTCCTCACAGCCACTGGCTGAGGCAACTGCCGCCGAGGAACCCGAAACCACCGAGAAGAGATGGCCTGGGTGGCCTGGTCACTGCGTTTTCCGGCTGATCGTGCCCGTCCTCAAGGTCGGCGGCATAATCGGCCGCAAGGGGGAACTCATCAAGAAAACCCGTGAAGAGACTCGAGCTCGAATTCGCGTTCTCGATGCTCCCCTCGGCACTCCTGATCGAATCGTGAGTCTTCCTTAGTTACATCACCATTTTCTAGGGTTTCTTCTTCCATTCTCTTCAAATGTACCTTCCTACGGAATATTTCCTTTGCTTATAAAGTAGCAATTTTTAAGCTTCCTGGTTTCACCTCATTTAATGACTTGTTGTGATTTGGTTTATTGTTTGCTTTCATTCTCGACTTCAGTTTTACCTTAACTTCATTATTACTGTGATGCGTTTCTGCTATTAAGATATGTTATTAGTAGGATGTTGTTTCTTTCTCCGTGGGATTTATAGGACTTGGATGCTTACTGGAGCCATGCCCGTCTGCACTATTGCCATGTTGATTTCCATTCAATTTTTATTTGACTCACAAGTGAGGCAATAGAATGCTGTTGAGATTCCTTTATAATCTATAGCTTTCAGCTTTCAGTATAGGTGGGAAATTGCCAAAGTGAATGCAAGTTAACTCTGTAGTTTAATTGGTCTATATGCTGTCTGATCAGACGATGAGTGGTTTTTTTCAAATGTTTTTGCTCAGATGAGGATGTTCGTTTTAATTTGTGTATCTGTTTCTGTTTGATCCTGATGAAAGTGGTTTAAATTTTGTTTTTAGGTACTCGTCTCAGGGAAGGAAGAGCCTGAGGCACCTTTTTCTCCTGCAATGGATGCTGTAATAAGGGTTTTTAAAACGTGTCTCAGGATTATCCGAAACTGATGGCGAGAATAAAACATCAGGAGCTGCAGGGGCTGCATTTTGTTCCATCCGTTTATTGGTAGCCTCAACGCAGGCTATCAATTTGATTGGAAAGCAGGGCTCATTAATTAAATCTATACAGGAAAGTACTGGTGCTTCTGTTAGAGTATTGTCTGGAGGTATGCTTGCAGCCACTGTTATCCAATTATACATGAACATGATACATATATGATGTTCCCTCTACTTCTTGATAGCAACTATTGATTTTGTGTATTTTTTCTCATATTGACCGATGTTCTATAACGTGTGCTGAATTGAGTCTTTTAATTACTGGTGTTTGGTTTAAATGGCTTTCCATGGAATATTATTGAAATGAGGGGGCTTTTTGTCTTTTGAGTGCTTTACCTTTCTCATATAATGGCTAGGTGCTTGTGTGTGGATGTTTATGCTCACTGCATGAAGCTTTCAGTGGTAATTTTTGAACATTCATATATTAGTTATGTAAGATAAAGTGCCTACTATTATTATTAGCCAGGTTTATTATACTATTACTGAACACTTCATTGGATTCTTTCTTTTCTCTCTTTTTTTGGCCTAATTAAATTGTGTTCCCAATGCTTGCCCTTTGAGCCTAATTTGCTTGTGAAATTCAATTTAACTAAACATCAAGAGCTCAAATAAGACTTCTTAAATGAGTTTATTTAAGTACTGATGTATCCACCCAAGATTTAATTTAAATGCAATGTGATCTGAAGTCTTAACCCACTAAAATTTAAGGGCTGGTACATTTGTACTCGCTCACTTTAACAAATTGGTTTTTCCCTGTACTTGCTCATTTTATTTTTCTTGTACTGTATTTGCTTGTTCAACGATGGAAGTGGTTGATGACAAATAATTTTCCTGACAGATGAGCTTCCATTTTATGCTGGTGCTGATGAGAGGATTGTGGAACTACAAGGAGAAAACTTCAAGGTCCTTAAGGCTCTGGAAGCAGTAGTTGGGCACCTGAGGAAGTTTTTGGTTGATCACAGTGTTCTTCCCCTATTTGAGAAAACTGTAAGTTTGATATTTTCCAAATTTTAAATTAGGCTTAAAAAGTTGATACCAGTTTATGGCTTTTATGTTGGACTGCTATTTTATTTTGTTGATGTATTTATTATCATCAAAGGAAATGTGAAAGCTATCTTTTTCTGGTTTTACTGTGTATTAAGTCTAATTCCTTTTTTTTTGTTTAAGTGCAATGTGACAATCTCCCAAGACCGCCAGGCAGATGCCTGGGCTGACAAACCATCACTGCATAGTGCTTCGCAGCCTAGCATTGTTGCTGATATTCCTCTTTCAACAAAAAGGGATTCTCTCTTTGCTGACCGTGAAAGTCATTTAGATTCATTGCTCCCGTCCTCCACTATGTCATTATATGGGCAAGATTCTTCACTCTCTGGTCTTCGATCTTCGGCTCTTGGTCGTGCTGCTGCTCCTCCTATTGTTACTACGGTAAGCAGTTTTAAGCACCCTGATTTTATTTGTGTTCTATTTGATATGAGAACTTCCTTGGGAATGTGACAAATATTCATTTTTGCCTTCTTGTGGGTTTATTTTTACCAATTGTATAAAACTTGATCATATATCATAATTATCTACCAAGTGTTTATATAAGGCATTTTATTCGTTTTACTTCATGTGGTCCAAATTTTAAACTTAATGATGTATCTCAATTTATCGTTTCCACTTATCAGGTTATCCAAACAATGCAAATACCACTGTCCTATGCAGAGGACATAATTGGTATACAAGGGACTAATATTGATTACATTCGTCGCACTAGTGGAGCCATATTGACTGTGCAGGAGAGCAGGGTCCCTGATGAAATCATTGTGGAAATAAAAGGCACCTCATCTCAGGTTCAAACAGCACAACAATTGATTCAGGTAGGAGACTTGGCCGATGAAAATAAACTTATATTTTTCTGGTCCTGTTAGTTTTGTAAGATAGTGAGATGAGATATGTGTAAGCATATGTGCATGCTTGGATAGGTATTTGATTTTTCGGTAAGTGTTAATGCATAAAGTGGTCTTAACATGTTCCTTGCTCATTTCTTTAGGTATAATGCTTGTTTAGGTTTTAGGGTTTTGGCTATATTTATAGTACTTGCAACTTGATAGTGCAATAGGAGAATTGAAAAACTAGTAGTAAAAGGGTATTGAAAAGTGAGACAAAATGGGTTAATCCATTGTCAATTATGGGGAAGTAGGAAACAAAAGAAACAAATATTATAAGATTTTTTCATCTGTCTAGCTTAGTTGGGCAGTTTGTTCTTATATTGGTAGAAGTGGAAGTTGGACAAAAGAAGTTTCCAATTTCATAAATACTACCATAAACTTACACAGAACATTATTAAGTGGGTATCATCTGAAGTAGTTGAAAGTCGAAACATTTTACCATTATTATTTTCTTTTCACATACATATAACCATTATGTTTCAATGTATATTAGTTGGGTTTTCTCTAAATAGACTTGAATAAACCAATTGAATTTTGTTTTTCCCTTGCTGATGGGATTGGACCAACTTTGGAAGGTAAGATTTATTCATTAAGGGAAAAAAAGATGTTAGAATTTCATCACTTCTGGGTTTTTCTGAATTCATTTATTGTCAGATGAAATTAGTATGTTTGGTTAGGCATTGGAATCACATTGGGCGTGTTATGAGGTACTGGATGTCAGAGCAAAAATTGCTCCATTGGCCTAAATGCCCGTTGCAGGCCTTTCTAATGCCAAAACCAAATAGGCACTCAGTAAACTTGCCAATACCTATGTGTTCCTTTTAACTTTTGTAGCAAGTAGGTGTATTATATATACTTTCATGTCTATAAAGCTCCTCATTATATCCCAGCTACCTCCTATGCTGGATTGTTTTACTAATAGATTAAGGAATAAAGGTTTGGCATGATTATGACTGTGATTCATTTCTTATTTTTCACACCTGTTATATCTTCACACTGACATTTGAGTGGGTATTTAGTTATTCATGTTGGAATAGCAGATTATTAAGTACGCATTCGCTAATAGTAATGTCTTCATGTGTGTTGCAGGAAGTAATAAGCAATCACAAAGAACCTGTTGCTAGTAGTTACAGCAGGTTAGACGCGGGTCTGAGGTCGTCTTACCCTCAATTGGGCAGTTCATCGTATTCCTCATCTTCCTTGTCCTCGCAACCTTACAGTGGCTATGGATCTTCTGGTCTAGGAGGCTCAGGATATAGTACTTTCAGACTTTAAATTGGTTTCTCTAGGTGGCGATGACTTCCTCTTGAGCCAAATTGTTCTAATCAGGTCTGAGTGGAGAGAATCAATGCTGGAATGCATTATGAAGCAACCAAAATCACGTTTTCTTTCATCCCATGTCATCATGTAATAGGGTAATTTTCAGTGCGGCTAAGAGTTGTAGTGCAATAGAAAATGTAATGAAATATCAAGTCATTAACCATTTTCAGGATGTTTAGTCTGTAGTGTATATGTGCATTGATATAAAGCTTACTCATAACATTTACAGAGTTTTGAAACTATATTTTGTATCACTGTTATTTAAGTCTTGGAGTGCCAACTATTCATATCTTGTCACTGTCATTGCTTAAATTTCGGCCCTATATCGGCGCACCTTGGTTCAACTGTAACTTAAAATCAAAAGCCAGAAGTAACATTACAACGCCATAAACACTTGTGTGTTCATATCCTCAAGTGAGGGTGTGTTTGGTTTAACGTTTGAACTGATCAAATTCAAGTTTGTATGTTCCAACGCAATTATTTTTAGTGCTGGAAACGTGAGTTTATCATGTTTTAACGCTAAATCAAATATGTTCTGAATAGATAGCTCTCGCATGTAAAAAGGGCGAGGGCGAGGCAATGAGAGACTTAGAGTTGACCTCGAAGCATTTGCTATAATTTTTCAGTAAAGCCCGTGCCCGTGATTATTATTTTTTTATTGGATTTTACTAAAGAGTCTCATAAAAATATTATTTAAAGAATATTAATATTTTATACTTATTTTCTGTGGAATAATGTTGTGTATTTTTAATATGATAGATATTATATTTTTTATTTTAAGAGTAATTTATAAGTTTTTCTTTTGGGGTGTACGCCCATATATAACTTGAGAAATGAGAAATACATGACATGTATTGGTATATATGAGTGACATAACAAATAAGTTTTCGACCCAAAAAAAAAGACATAACAAATAAGTAATATCAGCGCTGCGCTGAGGACATTTGGTGTGTGAAAAGAGTGGAGAGACAGAAGAGCTTATCCTGAAGCTGAAGGCCACTCGTGTGACTGTGAGTACAACAATGCCGACTTTGAACCTCTTCACAAACGTACCTGTGGACGCAGTGATTGCTTCTGACATTCTCAGGGATGCCACCAAAGCTGTTGCAAAGATCATCGGAAAACCCGAATCCGTTCGTTAACCACTTTTTTCTCTTTCAATTCAACCTTGTTTACTACTATCTATCCTATTGGCCACCAATTGTTTGATGAAATTACTGTCTATATGACAATACTTTTGCCTGAAAATTATTGAGGCTACCATCAACACTCAACATTGCTACCTATTAACACTTTTTTTTTTTCCTGTTCGAATAATTGTTCTGCTATTTTAGTTTTTGGTATAGTTTGACATAGATTTGTGTTCTTTCTTATGGTTTGTATTTCAGTATGTGATGATTTTGTTGAATGGGGGAGTGCCTATTGCATTTGGTGGCACTGAAGAGCCAGCTGCCTATGGAGAATTGATCTCAATTGGGGGCCTTGGACAAACTGTTAATGGAAAACTGAGTTCTACAATTGCGGAAATTCTTCAAACTAAGCTATACATTGATAGCTCCCGTTTCTATATCAAGTTTTATGATGTTCAGGTAAATTGCTTTTTTCTGTTTCTATGATTCTGAGAAGATTGCTAAGCAGTATTGCTTACTACTTACTAACCTCTCCACACTGTTCAGCTTGTTTGAAGTATTCTTACTTGATATGAAGCCATTTCATGCACTCTAACTTCTCTACCATAATATATTGAAATGGTTTGGCCTTTTGAATTTGGAGGTTTCTTATGCATCCATTCAATTCAATTATGATTCAAATGATGTTTGTTGGAGGAGGGAGACAATACAAGTATTAAATCAATGCTGTTTTCAGGGAATTGATTGCTAATATTACAAGTTATTTAAGTTAGAGATTGATTTCTGACGTTGTTTAGCAATACTCTGTATAGAATAAAAGAGAATATTCTTGCTAACTTTATCTCGTCATGTGGATTTGTTCTGTATGTCCTGAAAGAAGTGTTCTGTATCATGATTTTGGAAAAAATATGTTTTACGTCCCTATAGTTTCGGTCAACTTTAGTCTTCGTCCTTGTACTTTAAATCCTGTTTTTTTTTTGTCCCTAAATTTTCTTAACCCCCAAATCGTGGTCCCTAAAACCTGTTAATTACCTGATGAGTTGACTAACAAAAGTTACATGTCAACCCCAATAGTGAGTCTGACTAATCTAATTAACTTTTTTTATTAATTTTTAATTATTAAAATAACCGTATTTACTAAATTAGGGTTTTCACCTCAACAATTTACTCGACAAAAAAGCCTAATTTAGTAATTAGAGTTATTTTAATAATTAAAAAATTAATAAAAAAAGATTAATTAGATGAATCGACTTTTTGGGACCGACTATTGCTGTTGATAAGTAACTTTTGTTAGTTAGGTTAACAAATCTCATTTACGGCGAAAGACCACGAATTGGGGGTTTGAAAAGTTTAGGGACAAAAAACATAGGATTTAAAGTACAAGACGAAAATCAAAGTTGACCGAAACTATAAGGACGGAAACATATTTTTCCCTATGATTTTTGTTTTTTTCATCATTATTTTGAATTTGTTGAAGCCTATTTGTAAATGTTATCATGGTGGATGTGTCAACAACACCAATACAAACAGCTTCCTTTTTCATTAGATGAATGTCCATTGTTTACATTCAAGTTCAAGATCTCATTTTATTTGTTTTTTGGTGCAGCGCTCATTCTTTGGGTTCAATGGCTCGACCTTTTGATCAGACTTTCTTTCTAGTCATAGACTTGTGGAGTTTCACAGGGAAAAAAAAATCTGTCTAATTCATCTTGCAGTGGATTATTACAAAATTGTATGCATGATTGTAGTGAACAATTACCAGTGATATATGAAAATGGGAAAATGCATCCACCTCATTTTATCTTTTCAAAATTCATGTCTTCACGTTATAAGGAAGTGTAGCTTTGCGTCCTTTTCACATGCTTGTTGTATAAGGTGTTACCAACTCTAAAGCATGTTAAGATGATTTGTGTTTGTTGCACAGAAAAAACAACTCGCATAAATCAAAGCCTTAATTATACTTTTATTTGTTAGTCTCTCAAATTAAAAATGGTCAATTCGAGCATGGTGAGTAATAAAAAGGAACTTTGAAGCATTGCATGCAGAGAGTAATTTATGCCCTCATTCTTTGTACGTGTTATCAGTTTGTAAAAATTTTGTATAGAAAATAAGAATTTGAGAGATTTAGTTATAAGAAAATGATGGAAGAGCTTAATTATAACAATAAAAAATTTAAAACACCAAATTTGCTTAAAAAATTATTAGGAGACCAAAATTACACATTAATTGTAATAGAGAAACTAGAAATGTAATTAAACTGTCATCATCTACGTTAATGGAAATGGAACACTATGTGAGAGAGTATGTATAAAATTTATACGCTAGAATTATTTCCCTATTAAGATTCATCGTTTTCTAAAACCCAAAAAGAAGGAAGAAACAATCTCGTTTCAGGAAATAGCTTGGTGTTTCACATTAGATGTGATAACTGAATACTTTAGATAAGAGAATTCGTATCATAAGGATAAAATTCGTATTGTCTAAAATTCCACTGTAAGATTATGATAGAATTTCATGATTTCATCCTTTTCCACTGACAAAGGGAGCAAAGGTATACATACATACAGAACAGTGAAACCCAAGGGCCGCAGCTACATACGAAAATGTTACAAAGGAAGTTGATAAATTCCGAATCACCATCCATATTTCGCTTGTGTTTCAGCTTTGGTAAGCATGCCCTTTGAACGCCGCTCAGCGAGTTTCATTTCATTTTGTTTCATATCAAAGTACAATGAACCAATTTGATGCTTCCTCTTGTGCAGCTTTGAAGGCTTCCCCTTGGTCGAAACAGGCTACAAGAGAAATTTGTATTATAATAGAAACGTGCATTTTAAGGGGGCAGAAATAAAATTAATAAGAGTCTTACAATTTTGATTATAGCTAATATCATCTTATTGTAATTCTTCATAGGGATAGTCATGGTAGAAGATGGAGCTCAAATAAGTCCGTATAGAAACAGTCCTATAATATTTTCCCATAAACCCCTTCGACTGACATAAGAAAAAGACTCAAGCCTACACCTGTTTCAAAGATTTCCTTAGTTGTTAAATATGTAACCCAAAATTTCTGCAAACAACAATGTTATTCCTACACCACCTCCCTTTTATAAGAAAAAAGGATAGATACCATATATTCAATCCCCCATCCATCCCTCTTCCATTTTCCCATAAAAGGGAGGTGTAGAATAACCTTGTGTTTGGATTGTGTAATTTAAGAGTGGAATGTAATTTTTAGCATTGTTGTCAAGATCGCGATGATCTTACGATCTTGCTAGGGTTGTGCGAGTCAGATCGGAACCAAGATCAGACTTTGGTAGGATCATAGATTTAGATCGTAAGATCGTGGGATCATGCGATCTTGTGCGATCCAAGCTATTCGAAATTCCGAGTCAGGTTTTGCGACCCAAATCGCAAAAAATGACATTCGACCCTGTTTCTTAAGCTCTTTGAACCGTTTTCCCTCATTTGGAGCCCTAAAACTCTCAGCATCTTTCCATCTTTCCTCTCTTACTCGTGTTCCTAACTGCGGCAATCTGCACGATCTGTGTTGCCTTCTTCCTGCTGCGTTCTGGTTCGTCTCTTCCTGCTGCAAGCGTTCTGCTTCGTCTCGACTTCCTGCTACGTTCTAGTTCGTCTCTTCCTTCTGCGATCTGCATTCTGCTGGGTTACATTCTGCTCTGCTGTGTGTTGGCCTCTGTTCTGGGTTCTGTTCTGATCTGGCTTCTCTCCTGCGTGCGGACCGTACTGTGCGTCTCCAGTCCGCCTCTGGACCATCCGATCTCCATCGGACGGCCCAGATTTGTTGACTGCACTGCAGTCAACTGCAGGCAATTCGGATTCCTCAAAAACAGGCGGACTGGAGACGCGCAACACGGTCCGCACGCAGGAGAGAAGCCAGATCGGTTCTGTTCTGCTATTTTTCTCCTGCTGGGCTGCTGCTGTTTTGGGTTCTGTGTTGCTCTAGATTCTAGGCTTGGAGTGTTTTCTTTTGTATTTTGAATGTTTTGTTATGCTATCTTTGAATTTTACCAAACCTTATGTTATGTATTTGACTAATTAAGACATGTTTTTGGTTTTATGATTATGAAATTTCAGTTTTAAGTGTGTTTTAATGTTCATTTATAGGTTTTTTTCATAATTTCTGTGCATCTATATATGTTTTAGTATAATTTTTCATTTTGGTAGGATCTTACGATCCTTGTTACGATCTTACGTTTATACGATCTTGCTACCCCCTCCCGATCCTACGTAGGATCTCGATCTTGACAACCTTGATTTTTAGAGGATTTAAAATGCTGTACATTGAAATATTTTGTTGGGATACTTTATCAAAAAGAATTTAAAATTTCCAGTATTTTTGTCGGGTATTTCTTTAAACAAAATCAAGGAATTTTAAATAACAACTAAAGAAAAGGAACTTTTTAAATTCCTTGCTCTTTCCTTCTCTTCCTATTAGCCCCAATAACGTTGACCTATACATCTTATATTTTTTCTGCCATTAATTTATTAAATATATCCAATATCTTAATGCTTCAGAATAATTGACGGACTCAAATATATCCCTTACATATTCTGCAGAACAATAGATATTCTATTTCCTCTTGTCACTTGCCTGAGTGGCAAGACAGAGATGCCAGAACATAAAGACTTCCTGCAGCACTCTGCTTCCTAGCAGATGCTAACTCCTTAATATATAGTCCACACTGGCACACTCCACAGCTTGTCAGCTTCTTCTTAGCTGCCTGACCATTGGGTTTCTCACCATCCTAATGCAATAGAACCATCCTTCCACATACCAAAATTCCTAATGTCCACCTTTCTTCCTGTCAGCAAAAAATATATGTACTGAACTGAGCCAAAAAGTACCACCCATCACCCAGCTGCATCCGTGAATAACTAAGAAGGACCAAAAGTGGTCACCACTCACCACCAAATCACAATCAGAAAATATGGTCCTGAGTCCTGACTACTTTGAAATCTATTAGCCACGAATTTCCTCCGTGGCTTACAAAAATGCCTTCTACCCTGTGTCCCAAACCACTTCCTTGCGAACCAATGCAAGGCATCACGCATGGATCTGATGGCAGCATTATCTTGTATTTTGTTTATGCTTTTAGTTTTCTTTAAACTCAAGTTATTTTATACAGCTAAAATTAGATCTATTCTAAGATTGGGATTTGTTTTATTTATTGTTTCTGTGATATATAAAAAGGCTTAATGGCTATAACAAGGGAGATCAGATTTTTCTTTATAAAACATTTTTTCAGTTTTCCTTCTATATTCCCTAATTATTAACCATAAAACCAGCCCTCTATTGAGTTTACCAGATCTCCTATATTATTTGAACATATTTTCATGCAAAGTAGGATTTGATGAGGATTGAGGCTCACAAATTATTACAGTCTCAGACATTGTTTTGTTTATTCAAAATCTCCCAACTCAATCAACACTCACACATGTGCTGTATTAAAAGGGACATTAAATAAACAAAAAACAGAATACCTTGCCTTACTACCAACTAAAACACAAAAAAGCAGTAGCTCAACAGTTCACCTTGAAATCTAATTAATCCAATCCAACTTCCACAGAAACCAATGATAGATATATGTACATCAACAACACAAACCAAAGACTTTCCACTAAGTGGGGTTGGCCACATAGATTAGATAACACCATAACGTTTCATCATGAATCATTTCTAACAACATGCCATCTAACTCCAAATCCTTCTTAATGGTTTGACCTATAGTTTTCCTTGGTCTATCTCCACCTTTAGCTATTGGAATATTCTTCATTTGATCTATCCTCTTTCTCTACACAAGCCCAAACCACCTAAGACGAAACTGTACCATATTTTCTACAATACGTGCAATTCCAACTTGCTTTCTAATGCTGTCACTTCCCATCCTATCTTGTCTTGTATGACCATTCATCCATCATGATATTCTTATATCTACAACACTAAGCTTGCTTTATTGTTGGCTCTTTACTGCCTAGCATTTTCAGTTCCATACAACAGTACAAGTTACAACACTTATAGCATGTGGTAAATTCCTTTAAGTCTGAGTGGTACTTTTCTAACAAAAATTACACCCCAAACATTTCTCCATTTCATCCACTTTGCTTGAACTATATCTCCCTCTATTTTCCTATTTTGTATGATAGACTCAAGTATATGTACATCAAGTCATCAACAATTTTATAAAAAAAAAGCTCTAACAAGAGAAAACACAAGTAAACAATACCTGGTAAGAGGGTCCAAAAGCTATCCCAGTTAGCTTGACCTGATCCTTTCTTGGCCGGTTCTTAATCAACTCATCTTGCTTCACCTCAATCACTTCCGCGGGAACCTCATGCCTACCCCTCTTCCCAGGAATTCTCACAGAACTGTCACTAATCCCAGATGCCTCCGGCACCGTTGCCGCCGCCACCGATCCATCAACCCAGTTATTTGCATACTGTCCATAATCCCCATAAGCACTATAGCTTGCATAACCAACGTCATTATTTTCATAACCATAAGTAGCGGTGCCAGCATCAGCACCAGCTTCTGGTTCAACACCCCAACTGTAATTGCCATAACTACCATACTGATCAGTGCCATATTGGTAATTCTCATAGCCCCCTGCATTTTGATCAACGGGGACATCGCTCTCTACTCCAGAACCACCTGAACTTGATGCCAATGCCGGTGCTGGTGCCGGTGCATCAGTTTCGAGGATGGATCTCCGGCCTGAACCCGAACTTGCTTGAACACCGAGAGTGGCAGTGTTCCTGGGTGCCGGAATGCTGGACAAGAATGATTTCACCGATGAGGTTTGAGTGGAAGACTCCAACTTTCTTCTTCTGTTTCGTTCTTCTTCTTCTTTTTCTTCTTCATCTTCGTCGTCTTCGAGCTCGGTTGGCTTCGGCAAAGGGATAATTGGGGGTTTGAATTGCACAACCCTTTTGGGTTGTTCCTGGATTTGGGATTTAGGTTTAGGGAGGGAAGCGTTTTCGCTCAAATTAGACGAAGTCCCAGCACGTGTATCGGCTGCAGTTGAAGAAGAAGGTTGTTTGGGTGGAGGAAGAGATTGAAAGAGGGAAGAAGAAGAAGAAGATTTGGGTTGAGGAAGCGAGGAGAAGAGGAAGGAAGACGACGCCGTTTTTGACGGAACAGGTGGGGTTTGTTTCTGTGGTTGTTTTTGTTCTGGTTCCTGCTGTTGTTGTTCGTCTTCTTCGTCTGAAGAGGCGTAGTTTGCTAGCAGAGAATCCATGGCCAACACCAACACGATTGGATTTGGGAACAGCAAACTCTTGTGCTCGATCACGATAACTCTACCCAAACCCTAGCTACGCCTTTACCCCGTGCGAGAACTAATTGTATATTTTCATTTTCAATGGAAGTTAGAATAAATAAATCTCACAAAACCGAAAGTATATTATATAAGTTTTAATAAACTTTAAAAGAAATTAAGAGAATATATTTTATTAAATGGGTGTTCTAAACTTACTACCGGGAACCACCGAGGTTTGGTTTTCGAGTGGTACATGATTCCCCTTAACAAGGTCTCAGATTCGAGATTTATGAATGGAAAAAATCTCCGCTAAGAGAGTTAGCCCAACTATAATGTGATATTCCCGATTCAAATAAAATTGTCTCCCGTAAAGAATACATGTGATTAAAAAAAAATACTACTATAGGGTTTAATTACTTAGTCCTAAGGTATTGATTGAATGTTTAGACAAGCGTGATATTATTTTTAATAGGTGTGAAAATTTTAAAAACGATGTATTTATAAAAAAAAAAATACTAGTTTTATACAATAAAAAAGAGATAGCAAAAGAATAAATAAATATGAAATAAGATAGTTAATATTGTAGATATAAATAAGAAGAAAAAAATAATATTCTAATTAATGTTTGTAAAAAAATCTTGCAAAAATCATATAATGATTAATATTAACTTCACAAAATGAAGCCAAGTGAAAAACTAAAAATATATGACAATTAATGATTTTCTATCTCTCCACATAATTTTCTCCTACCACCATAGATTATTTCCAACAAAAATAAATTTTATTGAATACATGAGTATTTTGTATTTGTATTCTTTTTCATTTAAAACCTCTTATAGGAAATAGGATATAGCATAGCTCATAATTATAACTTAATTTGGAATAATTTATTTGCATAACTAAATTAAAAAACTCATTTTTTACTTTTTTTCCTTATAGATTAATTTTAAGAAAACATATCATATTAATTATAAAAGTGTGAATAAAAAGTATAAACCATACTTGAGTATATGCAATCTTGTGTCCTTATCAGTATCATGTAAATTGGACGGTACTAAACCATACTAAAATATAAAGGTCCTATTAAAAATATTTGGATAACAATTTTTATTTATCATCCATGATCTCATACCTTACAATCTGCCTTTCTTAAATCTTTGCTATAAAGAAGAGAAGGATCGAACGCTAAGAATTTTCAAATACATTTCAAAACAAAAATGCCACCTCACTTGGTGCACTTCTATTAAGCACATTGTATTGCACTTGAGTTATCGTGAGATAAACTCAAAATAGGTCCATCATTATATATGATAGAAGAAAATGAGTGAGTAGAAGTAGACGATTAAGCTAGCTGATATAATTTTGATTTGCTATAGTAAGTTTTTGACTTTGTGAAGCATTTAGGTCACTACACTTTCTTTATTCCTGCCCTTTTATACATGTCAAACATTTTCTTACCTTCATTGTTCTATACACAAAAAGAGAAAAAATGATAATTTTTATAATATAATTAGCTAATGATAATTCCATAATATTTTAATACCATATTAGGTTCTTGACCTTGTGAAGCACTCGTTTTCTTTCATTCCATTGGTTGGTGTTTTACCCAACCTTTCATATGTTATGAACCCCATTTACCTACTATTTCCTTAATCCTCCTCAATTGTGTTGAATCATTATTGGTGCTTGCAATCTTTATAACTTTGCTAAGGAACCCAATAACTTGAGTAGTGCTTACTTGCTTATTTTGAAACTATAATATTTACTTGTTCAATTCATGAGTAACTTTATTAAGCAAGTTTCTTGAATCTTACATGCTTTAGTGGCTATCCTAATAAGGCATGGACAACTATCTTTATAGCATTATGTTATGGACAATTAAGCGTTTTCTACTATGCATGACTAGCACCAACACTAGGCAAGGCCCCACTTTTTGCTAACGTTGTCCATCTCTTCAAGATATATTACTCGAGCACTTATTTGACACTCATATGAAGAAAGACACTCAAACAATGACAAAAGAGTATACCAAAGGTATTAATTTTACAATAAGAGTAACAAATTGAATTCTTATCCAAAACAAAGGATATTCACCACTCTCCTAAATCCCCTACCATGACAATAACATAATCAATTGATGATACTTTTACCATTATGCTTTTCATATATCACGCATTAAGTAATTTATACTCATGTTGGAATAGATAAAATATGGTGGGAGTATAAAGCTCAAACACCTATTGCAAGATATCAAAATATGGGTTCTCAAGTCTTGGAATTTTTTTTATCTTGCTCTGTACTCAAATACTTAATGTGAGATGTCGAAAAAAGAAACTTACTACAAAAAATGTAAAAATTGCTGATGATTTGTATTATTTCAATAGAAAAATATTTTTTTGATAGATTTCGGTTCCCCTAACACTGACATTATGTTTAGGTTTTAGGAAAAAAATGTTTGTTAAATAGTTCTTTTCCGTTTGGGTTGTGATTGTTGGATTAACACGAAGATGATAACAACAATGATGGGTGAATTATTCATATATATGTATGCATTTTTTTAGCTTTTGCAAAATTATTTTAAAAAATCATAAACATAACTAAGTCATATTAGAATGCATTAATTTCTTTTTGGATTGTCCATTTCATGTTCTCCTCTGTCAATTTATAATCACGTGAACACCTCTTTACGGGGTTTTAGTAAATAAGGAGAGAACAAGTGAGTCTAATGTGTAATATGATGATAGGTTGTATTCCCTCTAAGACCATAATTTACCCATACTAGTAGGAAAATTACCAATTTTACAAAAACACCAATTTAGTCCACATTATAATAAAATTGCATAAATGTTTGAATATTAAAATTTTTCATGTTTGCGAAGAACAAAGGTCTAGAGTGGGAATTAAAGCTATTTTTTGACTACCTTAAAAGGTCCCGAGCCTCATCTTCCTCTATAGATCATCATCATTCCCACGAGTAAACCATTATGGTCATGTGTCCATCCTTTATTCAAGATTCAACAAACGATATTGCACTACTACTCCACCCAAACCACCATGAAAGACTGAAATGTGACATTACTTACCGCACTACCATAAACCCCACATCAACAATAACTTGCAACATCACTAACATGCACCACCCATGACCTCCATCACAGCTACCCCAAAATATCTTTTTTCAATCAAAACTAGAAAACCAAAGAACCACCACATTATAACTTGTAATTCGTCACTTATTGGACTTCAAACCCACAATCACTAACACCAACATAAACACACTCAACCTAGTCCCTTCCACCTTCAACCATACCCATGAACACCACCTGAAAGCCTCATCTACAGTGTGGGAAGGTAATGGGTTTTATTACTAAAAATTGGTATTATAAAACACATTGAGGATTAGATGCATCCATGTTTAATGAAGGGTATGTATAGGGACTAAAGCGATAAATAATAGAATTTTCCACTTACCATTCATATCATTCTTTTATTTAAATATCAATATATCTTATGGCCACATTTGCTCTTATGTCATGCAAAACCTATTAAGGTGTCGCAGTAGCCATAGCTAGGAAACAATACCATTATTTTGAAACCATCCAACCCTATTTAGGTATTTCTGCAAACAATTAGAGTTGCAAAAATACACTTTACCCCTAGTATTCCTGCACTCATTTACAAAAAGAAAAAAAATCATAACAGACTGTATGTTTTTATCTACAATTTTCATTATTTCTTTCATCATCATATCTAAAATCCACCATGCTTGGCCCATTGATAGATCCCTTTTTTTATGGGTCCATAACACCGTGTTAAGCTCATTTGTACGTGCATTTATTGTACAAGTCAGTATTTCACAAGAAGAAAGAAATGGTATATATATGAGAATAACTCGTGGAATGAGAGGGTGATAGGTTGTGGACATGTTAGCCTAACTTGTCACACAGTTTTGTTGTTATGTATAATTTTTTTATAGGCCTCCTCCGTTACTTGGCAATCTTTATTTTAGGATTTATTTGGGAGGGATTTGACTCATTTAAAGTGAAAGAGCTATTTTATATGTAGGATAAAATAAGTGATTACGATAATTGATCTAAAAATTAATAATGAAAAATGTGATCGCATACATGTATATGTATAATAAATTATAATGTTTTTTAAATCTCAACCATTGATTTTCAAATCATTGATTACAATAACTTATTATATCCTCTAAAGTGACTTATTATAATAAATTACTTCTTATCCAAATCAAAGGATACTCGCCACTCTCCTAAATCCTCTACCATAACATAATCAATTGATGATGCTTTTACAATTATGCTTTTCATATATCATGCCTTTAACAATTTATACTCATGTTGGAATAGATATATAAAATATAGTGGGAGTATAAAGCTCAAACACTTGTTACAAGATATCAAGATATGGGTGCTCGAGTCTTGGAATTTTTTGTTGTACTTTGTACTCAAACACTTAATTTGAGATGTTGAAAGAAAAAAGCTTACTTAAAAAATGGCGAAATTGCTGATGATTTGTATTATCTCACAAGAAAAATAATTTTTTTTTGGTTCTCCCAACACTAACATTATGTTTAGGTTTTAGGGAAAAAAATGTTTGTTAAATAGTCATTTCCGTTTGGGTTGTGATCGTTAGATTAACACGAAGATGATATCAACAATGATGGGTGAACTAATCATGTATATGTATGCATTTTTTCAGTATTTGCAAAATGATTTAAAAAATCTTAAGCATAACAGAGTCATATTAGAATGCATTAATTTCTTTTTGGACTGCCCATTTCATGTTCTTCTCTGTCAGTTTACAATCACGTGATCACCTCTTTATGGGATTTTAGTAAATAGGGGGACAACGAGTGAGTCTACTATATAATCCAATGATAGGTTATATTTTGTGTAAGACCATAATTTACCTAGAAAACAACATTATTTTCCAACCTTCCAACCCTCTTTACAAAAATACATTTTTCCCTTATTATTCCCGCACCCATTTACAAATAATTAACGTCTTTATTTACGAAAATAAAAAATAATAACAAACTGTTTGTTTTTATCTACAACATTCATTATTTCTTTTTATCATCTTATCTAAAATCCACCTTGCTAGGCCCATCAATGAATCCCCTTTTCATGGGTCCATAACACCGTGTTAAGATCACCTGTACGTGCATCTATTGTACAACTCATCTTTATCATAAGAAGAAGTTAAGAAATGGTGTGTGTATGGAGCATATCAAGTGAGAACACTTTATTATTGTGAGAAATAAGAACAACACATATTACTCGTTGGATTAAAATCGACCGCTAAGATCAAAATTAAGAAAAATGAATTCACGTGAGGTCTTTCGTTCCCTTCTCTTTCTCTGCTTTAGGGAGTTGTTTAGCTCCGTTACACTTTCTCCGATATTGTACCTAGAAGAGCTCCGGCAACCCGTAACGGGAGAAATACATCACGTGAGGGTTCATTTCCGGTTTCCTTCTCTTCTTTCGTTCCCACATTCCCCAACGTCTTCTTCCACCATTGCAAGGATAGTGTGAGTATTAACAAAAACTAAAGAGACTAAAAATTTGAATCCCTCCTATTCTGTGATTAATGGGGATGCTAACACATGTTCTCGGGAGTGGTTAGAACCAAAGCAATGGGAATCAAGTATTAATTGTAAAAATCAAGAGATTTATTTTGTTTCAATGATTCACAGTTTTTTATTTGTTGAAGAATGTTTTTGTTATTTGAGTTATACAAACATCGATCAAGTTAGTTGTCAATTGTGGGGTACTGCTATCATTCTTCATTTCTTGTTATTTTATAAAAATCAGATGCCTTTCAATGCCAAGCTTCAGCCAAAAATTAATTGTAGTTCCCCTATTCTTCTCTGTTATTAATTTTAAAAAATATTTATCATTTTCGTTCATTGGCTTATGCGTTGCAATAATGGATTAAGAGGCATCACCATTATCATGTGTTTTACTTTCTAATTGTCATTAATTGTTAACAATGCAAAGAACTTGTTTATCACGTTTCAAAGTGGCAGAGGTTGAGAATAGTCAATGATAATTAAAAAAAATCGTACCTTGATCCTCTCATTATATTTCGTTGCCGGAAAAAGTTTTTACGACAATCCTTCTACTCTTATTTCAATATTTGGTCGCAGAAAATTTTTTGTTCTTAGCATGTACAAAGATTGTAAGTCTGTAACATAGAGAGAGCAATGGGTAAAATAGTTGCTTGCAGAGAAGGAAAGAAAAACTATGAGAATGAGGGCAGAAAGTCAGCAACAGTTTGGGATAATTTTTTTAATGAGATCACGTGATTTTTTAATTTTAAAATCCAATTTGGGCTCTTCATTCAATCTAACCGTTATTATGTAGTGTTCTCATTTCTCACAATAACAAAGTGTTCTCATAGGATATGGTCCATATATATATATGTGTGCGTGTGTGCGCGCACGTGTGTGAGAATAACCCATGGAATGAGAGGGTGACATGGTTGTGGATATGCTAGCCTAACTTGTCACACAATTTTGTTGTTATGTATGATTTTTTATAGGCCTCCTCTGTTACCTGTCAATTTTTATTTTAGGATTTATTTGGGAGGGATTTGACTACTTTAAAGTGAAAAATCTACTTTAAAAGATAAAATAAGTAATTATAATAATCGGTCCAAAAATTAATAGTGAAAAATGTAATTACATACATGCATATGTATAATAAATTGTAATAATTGATTTTTAAATCAATAAGTACAATGACTTATTATATCCTCTCATAGGAACTAAATTTGGTTTGGTAAGCGTTCCTTCCCCATAAAATGCTATTACTTGGCCTCCCCAAATTACCCAAAAAAGAATATATCATAATTCGTGCATTTTAAAGATAATTTCACTTTAGATAAACATTACTCCCTCCATTTCATATTGATAGTCGTTTTAGGAAAATAAATTTTTTCATAATATGAGTCGTTCTCTAGTTTCTATGTGAGTATTAATGTTAGTTTTCCATTTTTACCCTCCCACTTTTATGGGAAAAAAACTTAAAAAACTGTGCACCATACTACTCATTAATATATTTAGGTAAAATGAAAAAAAGTGTGTAGTAAATTAATAAGGGTAATTTAGTAAGATTACTATGTCTTTTAAGTTATTTATTATTGTTCTTAATTTGTGTGTAGAAACCTTAAATGACTGTCAAAATGGAATGGAGGGAATACTACTTATTCACTAACATGTTTTTTTTTTTTAATAGGGAGGCTGAAAGCCTAATCATACATGCTTTGCCCAATCGAAATCATGATTTTGAGTAACAATTTAATTATATAACAGTTTTACAACATCTGAGTGAGACGTGATATATGTGGGCATGCAGGAGATGAAAAAAAAAAAAAAAAAAACTAGCTAGCAAACTTTCTAAGAAACAAGATTAAAGAGTCTTTCACCAAGACGACATTATTGGGTGGGAACAGGGAAAAGGAAAGCAGTAGGAATTGATAGGAGAAATTACTAGCTACAAGTACAAGGGGAGCCACGATGCCTGAACGTTCTCTTATGAGTTATGTCCACAATAAAGATAACCCCCGAATCTCTTTTAATTTACCCCTCAGATGCTCATTGGGCTTTGAGGACCATTAAGAGCCGAAATGGCACTCTGGATTTTTATCTGCAAAAGATCTTTCTCTTCCTCCTCTGCCTGAAAAACAAAGCAACGGAAAAAGCACTCGTTAGTTAGTAATTTCTCTCAGATATCACTGTAATTATTAATTAATTGGTTTTTGTTTTGTATACGGCATACATGAATCCTTTTATCAATCTGATAGATAAAGATAAAAAGAGGCAAAGCATTGTCATCTTTAATTTCAATTACTTCTAGACGCTGTCCCCAGCCAGCATTATTGGATTTCTATGTGTATTCATTTTCCTAATCAATTCAATTAGGATTCTTCCATTATTGCGCTTAAAACAAAACTGATTAAGAGTATCTCTGGCCCGCAATCAAAACAAACTTATCTTTTGGATTAGGTGCAAATTAAAGTTATTAATTGATGTGACTACCGTCACATTCATTATTCTTGACTTTTTTCGACCAAAAAAAAAATCTATTCTTGACTTTTCTGAGATTTTTATAGTTATCTATATAAATCTTCCGTACATCAAGCTAATATACAGTGTATTTTTTTAATTAAATATTTAATATACAGTTTAAAATCACTCATAAAGAAAATATTCATTATTTTATAATTTGATCAATTGTTAATATGATAATTTTAATCATTATGTGATTCTAAGCTGATACTAAATACATTAAAAAATAGTTACAAAAATATTTTAATATTCCAGCTAAGGCAAACCGTAACTCTAAAATGAAAATTAGAAACACTCATCCAAATTATGGTGGAGCTATCTCTTTCACTGAAGATCTTTTTATACACAAACTCGAATCCGAAACCTTACTTAAGAGGAATTAAACATGTACTATTTAAGGCCTGTTTGATTTACAATTGAGTAGAATTGATTTTAAAGATAAATGATTGAGATTGATAATACACACTTTACGAAATACGTTGAACGGAAGTGATTTAAAATCAATTTTACAAAATCATGATTTTTTTTTTGTCAAAATCTAAACCAAACGGGCTATTAAATCAACTCTCTGGAGATAATCTTGTGTAAGCTAGTAAAAGTATTAACAAATAAAAACTAAAGTCGTCCATGAATATATATGTCTTAAAATTTAATTCAAAATATTATATAATTGTTTTAATATATAGTGTATATATGTATAAAGCTTTCTTGTGATCAACATAAAATGTCAGTCTTATAAGTTATAACATACTATTTGATTGATTTGAGATATAAAATCATGGATCGAATACATGTTTATAAGATGATTTTAATTTTAATAAATTCAAATATGCTATTGATTTATTTAACTTTATTGTATTTGTAGTTGTAGGTGAGATTGTCAACAATTGTGGAAGGTTGCACGTGGGTTAGGCACCAATTATTTGCCCCAATAAGGCAATGCCTAAAATTGCACAGCGTGGTGATTGATGAGTCAGACGCCTATTCTGTTCAAAATGACAAACACGTTTTCAATTCTGTCTTTCTACTCATGGCATTGCATCAACCTACAAATATTTTATATAAAGTTGTATTTTGTCCCCTCTGCTCTACAAGCATACCAAACAAATTTTCTTTTGTTTTTTTTTTACCATTTTTAATAAATTTTTAAAATAAGAAATAAAATATATTGAGTGCATGAAAATGAAAATAAAATAAATAAATATCCATATTAGAAAATTAATTTCAATAAATTGAATGTGGCCCGTGTAATATATGAGCCAAATGAGGAATTAATAGATAATTTGCATTTGGCTTAAGATGCAGAAAGGCTAGTCCAGATACAATGTAACGGGACAAGCATCAATGAGACCTTTCAATTCCATGGATCATTCTAGAATTATTTGGATCATTCGGGGTGAAGGACCACTTTAATTTTATTTTCATTTTCTGTTTTTTCCCTTTCTATATACCAAATTGAATCTTTTTTTTTTTAAAATTAATCAACTTTCATATATTAATTTGAGTTAGTATTGTTGAACACAAGATAATGTTAATGTTTACATTTTTTCATTAAATTTTATTAAAAAAATACTTTCTTTAATTTTATTAATTAATATTTACAATTTTTTCAACCAAGTTTCATCTCCTTTGAACCACCACTAACCAAGTTTCACTGCCACCTTCATCCTGAAAGAAAAAAAAATTAACCTAATGCTTATAATTAAACTCCTACCATGACAGATTTATTATGGATTTATTTTCTAACATTCTCTTCCACTTTTTAATGTTTTGTCTCTTTTTAGACGAAGAGGAAAGAGAGAAAGTGGGAGGGTTAGGGATAGTTAATGTTTAATTTCCTAAATTCACTTTTCATTTTCATTTGCTCTTTTTTAGTTTTAATTATACAAAAAATTCATATAATTTTGTATTTTGTTTTATGTTTTTAAAGTTTTTGTATAATAAATCATGACAATAATATAAAATTATTTTCATTATTTTCTGTATAAAATTTTTAAGATATGAAAAATAAAATGAAAATATTGTAAAATAATAAAAATTAAAAGTATTTTTATAGTTAAAATTGAAAATAGGAAATAAAAACAAGACATGTTTCACCTCTAATGTGTTTGGTGGACAAGAAAAAAGAGAGAGGAAATAAAGAAATATTATGTGTTCACCATTTTTTTTCTTTCTCTCCAAAATAAGATAAGAAGAAAATGGAGAGATAAATGAACCCCAAATATGAATTTTCATCTATATATATCCCTTATAAAAATACTATTATTTTTTTTATTCTTTTCATTTTAAGGATATTTTTATCCTTTTATAAAAAAATCTCTCAACTCTCCTTTCACTTCTTATCCAACCACAAATAAAAAAGAGAGAAACCAATCATGATTAATCCAAGAAATATTTATAGCGAAAAATAGGATCAAATGCATATTTTTAAGAGAGAAAAAATTTATTTTTTAAGAATATGAGGAACCGATCTTCTAAGGGAGAAAGTTACTTTAATTTTAAAGCTAGAGAAAATTATTTACTCTTACTATCTATTAATTAATTAATAGCTTATTTTTAATTTTAAAGGAGAAAATATTAACAATTAAAAATTATCTTTATCGGTCTTACCCTTTGATGGCCATGAAATCAACAACTCTTTCAATCCCTCTCTTCTTTTTTTTTTTTTTTACGGCTTATCTCCCTCTCTTGGCAGTAAACCAAACAACACAACTCTCATTTTCTCATCTCCTCCAATCAAGGGTAAATCCCCATATATATCATTATCAATCCTAAAACCACTAGAACTCAGAAAACCCAGATCTTCAAACCCTTGAAACCAAGCACCCACAACCTTATATCCAAATCAATTAATTCATCACACCGGTTAGTCAACCAGCATATGAGCGTGCCTTGCTACCATTAAATATCGAACCAGCACAAACCACCTCTTGCAAACCATAATACCACATGAACGGTACCAGACCCACCACACTAACGCACCCTAATAGGGTACCCCCAAACCCATCAATAGCTTATAAAGAGCTCATGATAAGGATATATGTAGGTACGATGACCTTTATTAATTAATTAATTAATTTGTTTAATTTAAAGCAAAATAAAATATTCATGGGGTCCTTTCCTTTCCGTGCTTTATAACCTTATGTATTTATTAATGGGACAATGGATTACAGTCCCATATGGCCAATTCCTCATCATTGAACTAACCTAACTACTAAAATATTCATCCGGCAAGGGTTTTTCCACTTTTATTAGGGGTCCATTCATCTAGCAAGTCGGTCCCAAAATTCTAGCTAGCGGTTACAAATTAAGATTGATTAATTAGAGATAGAGTAGTGACCTCGATGAAGACTGTCTTGAAAAGCGTTCCTGAAAAAGAAATGATATTGGCTGTGATGATCTTGAGCTTCAAAGATTCAAACACCTCACACAGTTTTACCATTGTGTCTGTCCTCTTGCAGCATGTCAAGCTCACCACGAACGTTTTCTCACCCATGTATGTAACCCTGAGCTGTACGTTGTTCAAATTAATTAATTATAAGATCAATTAAGTACTAATTAACAAACACAAAATTAATTAAGTAATAAATATAAGATGAATTGTTCGTGTATATATATATATATATAATTAATACCTCGATAATTTCAATTGGGGAATAATTTCTTGAAGTGAGCAGAGAATTATGAAGTTGTTGTTCTCTCTGCTTCTTGTTGGACCTGAGCAAAATAGGAAGGTCGTGGTGATGATCGGTGGCAGGTGGTGCAGAAGATTGAAGATCGATGATCTGAGCTTGAATTGTCTTCTCCTGGTCATGCAAGTGGTGGATGTAGTCAATAGCATCCTTGATGATAGAAGCCTTATCCATCTTGCTAATATTGGGAACCACTGCTCTAAGTGCAAAAAGCCTTTCGTTCAGCTTCTTCCTTCTATTCCTCTCAGCGGCAATGTTCTTAGTCGATGCCACCGACGAAGCGCCACCGTCAGGGGAACTCGAATCATAGTAGCCGGAGAACGCCTCATCTAAATCTAATCCCCAGCTGCTGCAATTAATAATATATCAATTAATTCCTTCTCTCATGCACTCTGATGATCAATTAATTAAATTACAAGATCGATAATATGATTAATTAATTACCTGTCAAAGTCTTGTGTTTGGTAGAACATGTTGGTCTCCCAATAATGCTTGTACTCGTCACCAATATTATCCATGGCTGACTGGCCGGGGACAGAAAAGAAAGACACAGTTCACAAGTAATTAATTTTTCTTTTCTTTGAGAACACTGCACCGCACCGGAACAAAGAAAAAGAATGGAATGGGATTTATATATAGAGAGAGAGGTGAGACTGTCTCTCTCTCTCTCTCTCTCCGTTTCTGTTATGTATGTTAGCAGCTTTGCTCCTAGAAACCGTCAAACAAAATGTGGTCTGTGAGGCCGCGTTATTCACGTTATGTATATATTCAACCACTTTTGCCCCAAAACACTTTACTAAACTATTTTGAGTAGAATGGTTACAAATTCAATTGATTCTACAGATTAATGATTAAGATATTTTATAAATCATATTAAATAAAAATAATTTTAAATTAATTATGTGAATTCAACAAAATCATAATTTAATTTACACTAATGATAAAATAAATTGAGGTTTACTATATAATATAACCTTGTTACAAACAAATTTTATACCGCTCCATCACTTCTTTTACATCTCTTTTTTTTGTCTCACATTATCTCTTATATATCTTTTTCTTTTATTTCTCTTAATTTATCTATACATTGCTCATCATTTTCCTATATATATAAGGGTTTGAAAAAGAATTGATTAGCAGTTATAGATATTGTATAATTTATAATTTAATATCCACTGAAATTAATATTATATATAAAATATAGTGTTAGTTTTTCTTCTTTTAGGGGAAAACTGAGTTATAAAAAGTAATATTGTATAATTCAAAATCATATAAAAATTAATAAATTTAATTATAAATAGTTTTTACATAAATAATATTATATTAATAATTTTTATAGAGTTCACATATATATATATATATATATAATATTTTTAAATAATATTAATTATATCTAACATGAATCATAATTTTTAAAATTTCATTTAAATAAACACTTAAAAATAAATTAACATTAAAAAAACATATAACCGATTACACAAGTTAAAAACATAATTACTAACATATGCAAAATAATTTAATTCCTACATCATACATTACATATATATTTTTTGCCAAAAGATTTTCCCAGTATCACAGATATTAGATAGCATTCACCCTTTCCATTTTAACATCTTGAGTTTTTGACAAGTAAGGATATGAGATGTGATTATGTATCTTCAAAGATACTCAGTGAGGTTGGTACATAGAAGCTTATTGAATTTTAGGACTCATAATAATGGAGATTATCACGGAAAAAAGGGAAAACATGGTGGGTACATGAAAAATTATTGGCTTAATTGCATTTTTGGTCCCCCTATTATCATCAATCCGCGATTTTGGTCCATCAACTTTTTTTTTTCGCGATTTTGGTCCCTCTATTATTCCAAATTCGCGATTTTGGTTCATCTAACACATAGATTTTGAAAATAGGGTGACAAAGATTTAGAATTAAATCGCGAATTTGGAATAATAGGGGGACCAAAATCACGAAAAAAATGTAGGGGGACCAAAATCATATATTAATGATAATAGGGGACCAAAAGTGCAATTAAACCAAAATCATTTCTCAATTTTACTTCTATTTTACTGAAACAGTCTCACCCATTGAGATATCAAATAATATAAATAAGCGGTCTACCATGGACCGAAAAGAAATGGGTCCATCTTAAAATTCATTGAGCATGTGAGTGTGGAAATGTTAAAGCGTGTTTGATTTACATTTTCATTTCTTGCTTTTTATTTTTTTAAAATTTTATAAAGAAAAAATTGGAAAATGTGGAAACAGAAAATTTCTGTTTAGGGTTTAGAGTTAAGTAAAAATTTATGTTTTCAACATATATTTTCTTATTCTTTCTTTGTAAAAATTCAGAAATCAAGAAATAGAATGAAAACAAAAAATGGTAACAAGAAATGGAAATGCAAATAATACAGTCCCTTATTTTCCTTTTCATAAAACACCGATATTTTTTTGCAGGTTTTACACAGGTAGCGGAGTTTAACGGTTTGGGCTAAAAAAAGTGAGTTATTCAAGCTTCTAAAATAAGTACCCGAGAGACCGAGCCCGACATACATTTTTACGGGTCGACCCAGTCGGGTTAGTCCATTTTGTCGGCTTTAAACACACACCAATGGTGGTTGGTTCAAGTGGTATTTGTTTAATTTCCTTTAAGCGAGGTCTCATATTTGAGTCTTATGGATGGAAAATTTTGTTGGGAGAATTAGTCCCATCATGACGTGGATGTTCCCAGCTCGAGCAAGATTGTCTCTCATGATGGATACATGTGGTTTTACAAAAAAAAATCATACACCACACTTTTTTTCACTATTTCTCATTCACATCAATTGTCACATCTTACATTTTTCTTTTTCTGTTTTGGTTGTATGTTGTATAAATATGAATTCTCTTTATTCTATTATTCATATAACCACATTAATATTTAAATATATACGTCATGTATAGTGTAGGGTTTTCTAAATTATATTATTGCATATGCTGGTCATTATGTTTTTAGCTCACGTAGTTGGTTACAAGTCTCATAATAATAACTTATTTTTAAGCGATGCATGCTTTAAGTTTTAAAAATGATTATGATTTATGTTATATATAATTAATATTATTAAATATATGATATATATGATATTTATAAAAGAATCATTAACATGATATTTATTTAAAATTATAACGACATATATTAAAAAAACTATATACAATTTTGAAAAATAAAAATGAAAATTGTATTCTATATATACGATATTAAGGTTTTCATTAAAAAAAATTGTATTTCATATATACGATTTAGTTTTTTATCACAAAAAAAAAAATAAATAGTTTTCTTAGCCTACGAAATAACATCACATGTGTTTTTTAGGGGTGGCAATAATGTACTCGAGTCGGGTAGAAACTCTATGAAAAATTTGAGACCATCACGTGCTCGATGGTACTTCATTAGGTAATACTCTTCATTTCCTTATTTTAATTTTCAGTATATTATTGCTTAAATTTAACCTGTATACTTTCTTAGTATAAAAATACCTGATATTATCAATTAATAATATATATTATATATTATTTAATAAATAATAATTTTTTATGTTATTAAAATAAATGATATAATGATAATTATTAAATAGTATTATAAAATATTTTTATATTGATACTATATAAATAATAAAGTCTTATATATCATTTGAGTAGCATTCCGTAATAAATATTTTTTAGCATCTTAATCAATATTTTAAGAATACTGATAATGACTTTAATCGTTTTAAAATTATATTTATTTTTCTTAAAATTGCGTTAATTAAATATGCCACATTTTTATTTTATAAATTATATATGCCTATTTTTTGCACTCTTAGTTTTTTTTAAAAAAAAAATATTTCTCTTTATGTTGTAGGGCAGTTAAAGAGGAACTCAGCCAGTGACGGATTTTCAACAAAAAGTTTGGAGGTGCCAATATATGTATAAGAATGGTTCAACTTACGCCAGTGTGAGTTACACCAAATGTTACATTATTGATAACTTTTAATTGAATGTAAATTTTATTGTTCCAACCGTTGAGTTATAACTATTCATCGTCGTGATTATTTTGAATTAAATAATTTTGGATTAATGTAAAATTTTACAGATATAATCTATATGATAATAACTTTCAAAACGATGGTAGATTTTGAAATACAGTTATCTGAAAAAAAAAATTCAATGGTGTAACACTTGGTGTAATTCACACTGATGTAAGTTGAACCCTTCTATATATATATATATATAATTCTTTTGGTGCAAAACCACATGTATATCCTCTAAGGGAGACAATTCTGTTCGATCCGGGTTGGACCTATATGGGCGACAAGGCTCTCCCTCTTAGGGATGGCAAAGTGGGTTGGGCCCGGCGGGCCGGCCCGCCTAACCCGCCAAAAATGGCGGGGTGGGTTAGGTCCCTCCAGCCCACCAACCCACTCAGCCCGTCCCGCTCAACCTGCCAACCCGACGGGCCAATAGGTGGGGCGGGGCGGGGCGGACCGCCGGGTTGACCCGTGAGGCTAGCCCGTCAAATTTAACAATTTTTTAACTTTTTTATTTATATTTAGTATTTAATTATAATAATTTTATAAATATTGAGGAAAAATGTTATATAAAGACAAAAAAGTATAAATAATTTTTTAAAATTTTATTAAAATTTAAATTTATTATGTATTATATTTATTTTAAATTTATTTTAATTTTTTATAATTTTTTGGGTGGACCAGGCGGGCCGACCCACCATCCCGCCTTAAAACGGGGTGGGTTGTATATGTTGGCCCGTTTTTTTCTGGCGGGCCAACCCGCCCCGCCCCGTTTTTTGGCGGGCCAACGGCGGGGCGGGCCAGGGTGGGGCGGGCTGGCCCACTTTGCCACCCCTACTCCCTCTGAGTATTTAACACAATTGCATACTCGGGGCTCAAACTCGAGACTACTGGTTTAAGTTGAAACCCCCTTTTTTATATATATATATATATATATATATAATTAGTGCTCTTTTGTTAGATAATTCATATATAGAAGATTTATATTGGAAATTATGATTTTATATAATTGAATTTGGAACATTAAATATTACATTATATATATAACGAGTGCCCTTTTATTAAAGAATTCATATATAGAATATTTATATTGTAAATCATGGTTTTATATAAGGATTTAATTAGTATACAGTGTCAGTGTAAGGAAATTTTACACAGACATTTAATGGTGTGCCGCCACATCATTTAATGAATATGACACATAAGGTGTTATTAAATTTAATAAATGACGTGACAGCACATCATTGGAGGTCTGTGTAAAACTTCTTTACACTGACAGTGTATATATATTAAACTCATTGGATTTGAAATGTTAAATACTACATAATTTCATAAATTTTAATTTCATAACCAGTGTACTTGAGACACTCGTTAACATTTTATATATATATATATATATATATGTGTGTGTTTTTCTTTATTATATAAATATATGTGTTTAAATATTGGGGGTCTTAATTGGCTCCAACCAAGCTCCACCGCAAAACTCATCCATGTGAAATTTTTGAAGTTCCGATATGCGTCAGGTGCAAGCATGTGATCAATTTGCAATGTGAAACGCTATGGCATGTCCAAAATATTGCCCCTTATCCAATTGCAACTTCGTGTATTATCAGCTACAGCCGCCATTGGACAGTACGGATATATTATAAGGTGGAATTTTAAAGGAAAATGATTCATATTCCATAAAGTCTTTCCCATTTCTTTCATATAATTTATCACTTTGTGACAAAAAGCAACTATATATGATATTAAAAATTATGATAGCGATTATTATGATATTAAAAAAACAACTTTAAGTAGTCATAATTCTTTTTTCCGTTTCTTCATAATTTTATTTTAATTAAATGACAACCCATTAGAAAATATCTAATATTTAAAAATATTTAAAACACAACTCAAAATAGTTTAATATTTATTATTAAAAGAATATGGCCGAAAGTCATCAGTTTTTAAAACTGAAACTTGACTATTTTCATAGATTTGAAATGCCATAATGTCTAACTTTTCAAAATACATTTCGGTGGGCACATTTAAAATGTTTTAAAAATTTGTAATGATTTAAAACTTTTTAAAGCTATTTTCTTGTAAAACTGTTGTCCATACATGGAAAAAGTTTGTATAAGAGATAATACAATATCAATGTATTTGGCAATTGGCATGTTATTTTAATTACCTAAAATAGTTGAAGTCAGTACCTGAAAACTTTGTTAAGACATTTTAACCCTATTTGATAAAATAGTTTTTTTTAAGTAGCTAATAATGTTTCAAGAAATGCTGCTCCAAATAGTGTTTAATGATTTCATCTCCTACTGAAATTACTTTTTTACATTTTCATTCTAATTTTTTTTATAATTATTAAATTCCAAATTTTGGTCTAGTAATCAATGATCAACTTATCTATCATTTTATAGTTATCAACTAGTCTTATAAAACACATTCAATTTAATCAATTAGCTTATTAACTTTCTTCTTTTAGTTTTCTGTTAATTTATATGTCAGCTAGTTGAAAGCTTGAAATTAATTGTTGAAAAGTTTATTAAAATATTTTGGTTATATTTGGTAAAGTAACTTTTTTTAAGTCGGTATAAAGTAACTTTGCTCAGTAACTACCAGGGTTCTTTAAAATGTCACTCCAAATAGCATTTCAACCCATAGATAAATTACTTTTAACATTTTTGTCCTTTAAAATTTTTATCACCTCTCATTTGCCCTCTTTATTTCAATAACAATATCATTATATTTTATTTTACCATTATCTACCAAACACTTTCAGTTCAATTACCAACTAGTTTTTTTCACCTTCCAATTGATTTTTTCAACTTTCGAGGAGGGTTCAACTTACACCGATGTAAGTTACACCAAACATTATAACATCAAATAATTTTTTTAATTACAAATAACTTTTTTAAATACACACTGTTATATTGAAAGTTAACATCATATAGATCATATATATAAAATTTTACATTGAACCAAAATTATTTAATACGTCATTAAAATATGCTATAATTAACGTACTTTTGAAATATATGAAAATATGAACGATTTTATTCATTAGTGTTATAATCTAGAATCCTTTCTTGACATATAAGAGATTAATATCTTAACAAGGGACACAAATTATTTCCACTTGAATCAACATGCATGTACTATTCTTGTTTTATTTATCTGTCAATTAAAAAAATAAAAATTTAAGAAATGTAATTGGTGTTCTTATTTTCATAAAGAAAAATATTTTTAAACTTTCTATATTACGTACTCTTTATTTATTTAATATTATCCGGTCCTCCTCAATAGTTTACATCTATGATTACTTGAGAATTAACATAAAAGTATAATTTAGAAAAAATGTTAATATTATTTTATACTTGTAAATAGACACAGGGGTAACTAGAAACATTATTTTTTTCCTCCTCAAGTAACAAAGGTAATAATAAATGATTGAATACCCTTTTCCCAAATTAATTCCAGATTTTGTTGCCATTGTACCGTGGGCTGTGGGAGAAATTATTAGATGAATATTAATTAGTCGGACCACATCTAATAATTTTTCGTGGGCCGTGGCTATAGTGGCGAGTCCATTGACTGCTGGATATTGACTTTATTGACAATACTAGCTATTGTTGGTTTTGATGACCACCGACCAACTTCATGCGTGAACTTCCAAGAAAAGTCATCTCTCTCCGTCGTTCAATTCAACCCTCTTCCTGGGGAAAGCTATAATGTAAAACGTGCATGCATTTTCACTGGAGCAGTTATGTATCCGCCCTCTTTACACTTGGCAACTGCTAAAATACCCATCTTGGTATTCACGCTCACAACTGTGCAGTTTTGTCAATTTTTATTTTGGATCTTTATTGTGCTAAAACTACAGGTCGAATCCATATATAATATCTATATGATTTTACTGTAAATCACGATATTAATTATACTTATAATATAAATTGTACAATTTCATAAAAAATTTCTTATTTTGGTTTTAGTTTTCTTAGATTACTCATTAGCATTTTCTCAGGACGGGAAATGCTAATAAGTGTCTTTTAATACTCTTTTCGTCTTTTATTATAAGACTCTTTCAATCATTTCACTTAATTTAAGAAAAATTGATTAATGCATTCATCTTTTAAAAAAAATTATAGCATTCCAAATATATCCTTATTTAACCCCTTGTTTGGTGCAGCAAAAATGGGAAGAAAGTGAAATGAGATGGGTGAAAGTGGAGGGAAATAGAGCTATTAATTTCACCTGTTTGGTGTGTGAGTAGAAAAGGAGAGAAATCCTAAAAAGTGATGGGTCCCACCACAGATTTATTTCTCTGCAGAACAGTCGAGAAATGCAGAGAAATTGAGTGGTGTGATGCAATAATCGATTATTTTGTATATATAATCGATTATTTTGGTCCCAGGAACAAGGAACTTATATTCTGACCAGCAAAAAATCGATTTCTAGCCCTAAAAATCGATTTTTTTTGTTCTAGAATACAAAACAAAATTCATTGCCTCCCAAACAATCAATTTTTTGGCATAAAAATCGATTATATACCTACATTGCCGGGAAAAACTCATGAAAATATTAAAATAATTCTATTTCACTTCTATTCCATCCATCACACCAAATAACTACTTTCACATTTCTCTTTTATTTCTCACCTATTTCATTCACTCACACCAAACAACATTTATTTCTCCTCTATTTCACCTCTATTTCTCTTCTTCCCACTTCTCTTCTACTCATTTCTTTTCTCTCTATTTCTCTACTCCCACCAAACAAAGCATAAATGTCACTATATTTTAGGGACATTAATTGTCATATGGTGGAAGACTCCAAAAGTCAATTTCTAATGGTGTAGTTGAATATGTGGGTAAAACTCCATTAACTATTCACACTGATCAATATATGAAAAATTAAAAAGAATTGAACATTAATGGAGGTCAAATATGAAAAAAAATAATTAATTCATCTAAAAATCTACAAATATTATTGTATTAAGGGACACTCATCAATTCTTTTAGAAATGGTCTTATAAATAGGGACGGAAGGAGTAAGATAAATACTCCCTTCGGTCCTATTTATAAGATAATTCATACAAAAACACACATATTAAGGAAAGTAATTAATGCGTTGATTTTTAAGAAATTACTCTATAAGATTATAAGTTTACCCCTATTTAAAATTAAACTTCACTACCATGTTAATTGTGTCGATCACTTTAAAACATTTAATGGTCAATAAGGGCAAATATGAGAAAAAATAATAAATGCTTCTAGATTAGTGTATTCGTCTTATAAATAAAACCATAGAAAAGCTTCAAATTAAACATTGTCTTATAAATAGGATCGAGGGAGTACTAATGAGTGTCCTAAGGGCACCAATTAAGGAACCAAAATTAGATAAATTTTACTCCCTCCATTCCATTTTGATAGTCGTTTAAGGTTTCTACACACAAATTAAGAACAATAATAAATGACTTAAAAGACATAGTAATCTTACTAAATTACCCTTATTAATTTACTTCACACTTTTTTTCATTTTACCTAAATATATTAATGAGTAGTGTGGTGCACAGTTTTTTAAGTTTATTTTCCCATAAAAGTGGGAGGGTAAAAATGAAAAACTAACATTAATACTCACATAGAAACTAGAGAACGACTCATATTATAAAAAAATTTATTTTCCTAAAACGACTATCAATATGAAATGGAGGGAGTATTAAACTATACAATCTATAAGTGCAGTCAATTATGTGATTTCCAATAAAGACCTACGTACTATATATCAACTTCTCGTAATTAGTAGCACCCTTTATTTTACGATCTCAATATTTCTGATGAAACATTCAACCTTTCATTTGGCAACATCAAGATATCACAGAAATGGAATTACAAGAGAGAGATAGCAGAGAATTCTCATCACTTCACTCATTTGGTTTATTATAGAAATAGGAGAGATAATAAAGTAGCATGAACCCTACAAAATTACATTTCTCCACAACTTTAATGAGAAATAAAGGGGAGGAGAGTGAGAAAATCTACACATGCTCTTCAAGCCTTCAACGTGGAAAAAAAAACTCTCTTCTATTTTCTCTCTTCAACCAAATAACTATAAACTATTATTTTTTCTTTATTTTACTTCATTTTTTCATACCAAATAATTTATAAATCATTTATATCTCATTCCTATTTCTCTATTCTATATTCCCACCGTTTCTTTTTAAGTGTCGTTTTAGATTTTAAAAATTGTTTCTAAATAAGTGTCATTTTCAAATATCAAAGCATTAATAAATGCTAATTTTCCCACTTTACCCTCTTCCAAATTTATTAAATGGTAGAGTATTTATTGCATATTACTAGAAATGGTGGAGAGTTTTAAATGTTTTAATGAGAGAGAGAGAAAGGGTATATTTGTAAGCAATGGAGCTATAAAGACACACTTATTGCATTCTTTAATCTATGTGTAAAAACCTTAAACGACACTTATGCTTTGTTTGGTTCAAGGAAAGAAATAGGAAAGAGAGAAACAGGGAAGAGAGAGAAAGTAAAGAGAAATGAGATAGATTTAGAGGTTGTTTGGTTGGAGAAAAAATATAAGAGAAATAGGAGGGAGAGATAGTTGAATCTTTTTACTAGACAAAATTACCCTTTACAATTTTAAAAAAAATGATATGTTGTTTAGTGCAAATATAAAATTATCTCCTGTTCAGAATGCACAAAGGGAGCATAAGGACAGAGACAGTGATGTCTTTTTCTGGTGGGGGTGCGGTGGTAGTGCGATCCTCTTCGACGCTTTTACAAAGTGGACAACAATGGCGTTTTCCAGCGTAGGCCAGGGGGTGCGGTGGTGGTCGTGCAGTGCAGGCAAGCTGCGCTGCAGAACGAACGATGATGGCGTTTTCCGGCACAGGAGGTGCGATGGTCTTGCGACGCAGGCAAGCTGCACTATAGAGCGGACAACAATGGCGTTTTCCAATGGTCGCGCGAACTAGGCAACGGTGCTGTAGAGCAGACTATAATGTCGTTTCCCGACATGAGAGGCGTGGTGGTCGTGCGATCCAAGTGGGCAGTAGCGTCGTGGTCATGCAATCTAGCAGCGACGCAGTGGTCTTGCAAGACAGCGGCGACGAACGATGAATCCGTGGAAGGGTGTATTAGTCAATGTCGTCTCTCTCCCTTTTCTTCTCTATGTTGAAGAGATTGTATTTCTCATGTGACCCACTCAATCTCTATTTCTCTCTGCATAGTTTCTTTGATACCAAACGAAGGTGACTCTACATTCTCTTCTCTATCTCTCTCTTTCGCTTCTCTCTCTCCCAAACTCTCTTCAAACAAACACAGGGTTAAAAAGAAACGGAGGAAGTATTTCTCTATTCTCCATCTCTCTCCTCATATAAAAAAGTGCAAAAGCTTTTGGCACAATAATTAGAACTATTACTATAGTTTGTGTGGATTCTATGGTGAGTCATAATTCATAACAGACCACGTTATCAACGATTATTTACAAATTTCTTAAAAAAAATTATCCCCCGAACACTATGCTTTACCATATACATACTACTTCATCCGAGTCTAATTACAATAACTTTTTAACTACCTCATAATGATTAAAAAAATTAGTTAATTTAATTGATCACAATAAATTTATCAAAAATATGTATTATCTTTTTAGAATTACCTTTGAGTTTATTGATATCTATTTATCTTTTTTTTCTGTCTAATTACTACTTCATTAATTGTCTCATTCCCAACTAATTAATTACTCATCTATCTTCATTGATAAAAGTAGTTTTGTCAAAATATAATTAATGCAGGAAACAATTTTAAAAAGTTATTATATAAAAAGGACTAGACAAACTTTCGTTTCTTATAATTTGAACCGAATTAATTCACCATAAAAATTCTTAAATTACCTTAAAATTACAAATTTGAAACATGAAACCAATAATCATACACATCATACACACACAATTATATATAGACAAAAATATAAAGGTATATAGTTTATGAGTTTAATATATATACACTGCCAGTATAAAATTTTTTTACACATATATCCAATGATGTGTTGTCGGCCACATGATTATTAAATTTAATTAAATGATATGGCAGCATACCATTGGATGTCTGTGTAAAATTTCTTTACACTGACAATGCATATTAATTAAATCCATAATTTATTATCTAAATTGAACATTTTTATATCGATTATAATGTTTTTATTTCACATTTTTACTCTTATACATTTCATTTTGCGTCTCTTTTTTTTCTTCCTTTATTTCTCATTTTTCTCACTATATCATCCATTACCCTCTAATTGAAGTGTCAATAAATTATTTTCCTTTTTAAATAGATCTCTATATATACACATGATAAATTTCTATATTGTATTTTTATGGAATAATAATTAACATACATTTTTATTATCTCTTACATCTCATTTTTTATCCACTTTCATTTTTCCTTTAATCTCTCACTCATTCCATCCTTCATCACATCTCTATAAACTTTTCCCATCATTCTATATTGTTAGATGTATACCTTCTAAAGGTGTACACTACTAATATTTTTTTCATTTTTTTGCGTGGATATAATTCCAATCTTGATTTATTACTTATTCCTTGTTCCCTATAATCATGATGGGAAAGATTACATTACTAATTGGGAATTCGTTTTTGTACAATAATACTGTACAACAATCTCATATAATTATAAGAAAAATAAGAATAAATGAGAGATAAATATGAGATATAATGAGTACTAATATAATAATGTCTCTACTATAATAATTATATGGTTGAATTCCAACTTGGGCAGTTTAAGTAGAAAAATCAAATAAGTACTCCATAGTCCATATACTCTGGAGTACTCATGGCGCAATGCAACTAGTATTAAATCCACGCGCTGCTACACGCTTTAGTTACATTATTCCTCGTTGACTTACATGCATGTCTCTTTTGAGAAGCTAGTTACGATGAATCGACCACCTTGACTTCAACCAGCACTTTGAAAAGTTACTTTCGTCGCTTAATTTATGAGGAAGAATCAACAATTAATGTCCATCATTAATCTTTTCGGGCGTTCGTTTATTTTTCTTCCCAACCCATTCAAACTGATTTATTCTTGTTTCACGTTACAAAGTTGACAATCTACTATTTAAATACTCCCTCCATTTTATATTGATAATCGTTTTAGGAAAATAAATTTTTTTCATAATATGAGTCGTTCTCTAGTTTCTATGTGAGTATTAATGTTAGTTTTCCATTTTTACCCTCCCACTTTTATGGGAAAAGAAACTTAAAAAACTGTGCACCACACTACTCATTAATATATTTAGGTAAAATGAAAAAAGTGTGTAGTAAATTAATAAGGGTAATTTAATAAGATTACTATGTCTTTTAAGTCATTTATTATTGTTCTTAATTTGTGTGTAGAAATCTTAAACGACTGTCAAAATGGAATGGAGGGAGTACAAGAGAATTTTATTTCTATTTATTTTAATAATAATTAATGCTTAGTGCATTTTTCAAAATATTGATGTGCAGTATGAACTGGATGCAATGCATGAGTAGAAAATAAGCGATTTAGGTCCGTTTAGTTTACGGTTGAGTAGAATTGATTATAGAAATGGATGATTGAGATGAATGATGCACGTTTTACGAAGTACGTTAGACGGAAGTGATTTAAAATCAATTTTCAAAATTATTGTTTTGTTTGACTACAATTTAAAACAAACAGTCTATCAGTCATTAATTAAAAGCTTTTAATTTAAGGATAATTGGAAAGTAAGTGGGGATCGATGGAGTTTATTTTTTGTAATAGCTGCTCATGAAGTTTTATAGGTGTAAGGGCAAGTGGAGGACAAGCTATATTCTTTGAAAAACTCGATTCTGATAAAAAAAATATAGTTCCTAGCTTTTTTTTTTTGGTCAATAGTTCCTAGCTTTTTGAACGAAAGATTTTGCACAAGAGGCCAGGCACAACAACTTTTCTGTAATTCAGGGGAAGAAACAACGTACAGAGCAATTTTTTTTTTTTTTCATTACAGATTTTCGTATGCCACCTGGCCTTAATTAGCTGGGTTATCAAATTGTTCTTCCTAAACAGGGAGGCGCAGACGGGGAGTACACCACACGTACCGGAGTACCCATGCCTATTAAACTTAACGGATATTCATATGAATAATATATATTTACGTGTATTCATTTTTAATATTTAAAAATTTAAATTTTATAAAAATAAATAGTGAAAATATTATATAATATATTATAATATTATATTATATTAATATTTTATATATAAATTATCATTACATGTTAATATATTAAAAATATTATTATAAAATAAGTTATATCTCATCATAAAATAATAAAAAAAATCTTAATATTCTAATATATTTAATAGAAAAATATATTTTAATGAGTATGACATATATATTCGCGAGGCGAGTAGTATAATATTCTTCCCCACTCATTTTATAGATATACATGTATATATATTCACGTGTATCACTTTTTTTCATCACTATTTCTAAGGAAGAAAAGCTTCACTTTCTATCGCATATGTTGGTACAATTAGGGGTATAAGCGGGTCCGACCCAACCCACAAATCCGACGAATCCAATCCAACCTGAAGATTCTTAACGATTCAGCTCGGACATTTTCTTTCAAACCCGATCTGGTTCGGTTCGAGTCTCGGGTTTGATATGTTGAACCCGATAGACCCAACCCGAACCAGAAAAATAAGTCCTAATCTTATTTTATTTTCATGTAAGGAGAGAACAAAGATATGCGCAGTGGCAGCACAAGCAGAGATGGTTCCTCAAATCCTATTTCATCTGCTCCTCTCAATTTATTTTTTTCTATTTCTTTTCTTTTTTCCATTTTATATTTTAATTTAATTTCATCTTCCACATTTTTAAAAAAGAAAAAATAAAAAAATGTTCATAACACGATGACCCAACCCAACCCGAACATATTCGGGCCGGTTCGATCGGTTCGGGTTACTCACCCAAAAAAATACAAAAACCCGAACTAACCCAACACACCACCATTCTATCAGTTCGGACTTGATGTCACTGCAAATCTAATCCAACCCAACCTGATTACACCCTAGATACAATACCGGGAAAAATAGAAAAAAAATGCTTGAATGACCATCTAATTTGCTATAATTTGGTCATTGTGGATTGATATATATGAACATATTTATTTATTTTTAATTATGGTGATGTAAACTTTAATGATTTGATTGAATATTGAAATTGACTTAGAGCCAAGGGATTCTATTTTTCTTTTATATATTAGTGGGATAGAGACTATACTTCTTCTTTAATTTTATTGTAATATTTGGTAATACTTTGTATCTAGGCTTGTATTCCAATGATATAGTTTATTTTGTTGACTGATACAAAAAATGTGTGAATAATGTTATTTATTTTTTCATCAAATGCGCAGCTGCAATATTTAATTCATTTCAAGGGACAAAAAGAAAATAATGAGTTGAAAGGGAAATTTATGTATTTAATAAATAAAAGTACACCAAAAAAATGTCTCACTTTTAAAAATAATGACTTTGTTTGTTAGATAATGGATACATTCTTTGAGATAATTAATTTGCACAACTAAAATATACAATAACTAATTATATAATACACTTTTTCTCTCAATCTCTCTATATTAAATATCCATCACATTTAACATTTATCTATTTTTTCTTTCTTTCTCTCATGATTGTATGTGTTGTTGTACAATTCTGTACAATTAACATTTCTTAGATTCTTTTGAGTATGAGATTTATTTTCATTCCAGGCACCTAAATGGTGTAAGCGAAATTTTAAAATCTCTATGTGTACATGAGAGGTAAGTCTAAGGTATAAAGCTTAACGTGTGTCTTATGGTATATTAGGTTTAAATTATGGGGCTTAAGCTTTAAAATTATAGCCTAGATAAAATCTAGGCTTTTAATTCGACCCGATGTTAAAATGACGGATTTGACCAGCAAAATATACTAAAGTGACAAGTTTAGTTTACATTTTTTCCACGTTTAGGCATCATTGTTTGAGCCCAAATTAATATGGAGCTTTTTTTTTTTAGCTTGAACTGTTATAGCCCGTGGACTGCGTCGGTTCAACTCGAACTAGGTCGGATATCTCGTTTTGCTTGCTTTTATACGGAAATCGAGACTTTGTATTGATGAAGTAATGACCTTGTCCATTGTACCACGACTTTAGAAATAGCTCTCGATCATCTTGCTTATCTTCACCAAAACTTGCCAATAATCACAACCTTCCCTTTTTATATTCGATGAGTGCATACACAAAACCATGAATGAACACCCACACAAAATCCATAAATAGACGTCTTTCTTCCATGTTCCTCACTCATAAACATCAAATTAATCTCTTTAGTAATTTATATATTTTGCTACATCAACTACAATTTTAGGGTTCTAAAATGAAAACTAAATGTAGATAAATATACGAGTTATTAACATAATGCACGGTTGATGTACAATAACCTGATAAAGCAGAGGAGCAGTGACATTGGTCACCGACAGCGAAGAAGGTGCTGGTGCAGTTAATAACCAGAAATTTGAAAAAGGAAAATTAAGATTAAAAAGAATCTAGTTGTAGAAGAAATTTTGCGTATCTGTTTCTCTCTCTAAAAGGGTTGAGAAAGAGAGTTTAACAAAATAATCTTGAGACAACTTTGCAAATAACACAACTTTCAAAAAAAATAAAATTAATTAAATTCATAATAATGACATATTTATAATATTTATTGACCCACGTGATAGGGGTACTACTCCCCAACCTAACTCATAGGTACCATATAATTTACCAATAATAGGCTTGCTTCTCTTCACCCATGTTTAGGGATATAAAAAAAAAAAACTCGTACCCGTGGATATATCCGCAATGGGTACCCACATATTTATATAATGTGTGGGGATAGATATTATACTACCCGCTCCGCGGGTATCCGCATACTCATTAAAACATATTTTTTTATTAAATATATTTGAATATTAGGACTTTTTATTATTTTACGATGAGATATAATTTATTTTATATTATTTTATGATGATATTTTTAATATATTAACACGTAATTGTATTATATAATGATTATTTATATATATATAATATGATATTATAATATATTATATAATATTTCCTCTCTTTCTTTTTATAAAATTTAAATTCTAAAAACATTAATAGATAACGGTGAATACCCGCGATACTGTTACCTGCATGGGTACCCATTAATTTTAACGGGTATCTATACGGGTAGGCACTACCCGCCCCGGCCCGGTTTACATCCCTACCCATGTTGCTTTTCTTGGCATGGTTCCACTTGTTTGAGTTTCAAACAAGAATGCTTTTCAAGCCAGCTTTTGGTAGAGGTTTATAATTTTCTTGTATTCTTGGTGTACAAAGAAGGGATCCTTCCTCCCGCGGTGACTTCACCTTCATTTCCAAATTTGTCCCTAACCACTTCAAGGAGCTGGTTCCCCTCCGCCTCAATCCTCAGAGGCACCTCTTCCTTCTCGGTCGATTTTGCCATCTCATCCTCCCCCAGCTAATGTACGCACTACACCGCCATGTTTTGTTCATGATCATCATTCACTCACCAGCCACCACGGTTGACCTCTCTCCCCTGTCGGAAACAACGCTTGGGCACCGGACTCGCCATCGTACGGTTCTCTACTTCTCCATCTCACGGCTGCCAGCCATGGAGCTTGTTCGACAGCTACCATGACCACCTAATCCCTTTCTCCCCATTCCTCATTCTACCTTATCTCTTCTTTGCATGTTTTGAAAGTATCTAATGGAGAGCTCTTTGCCGTGTTATTTCTTTACCTTTTCAAAGCCGTTTTTTATTCATTGGAAGGAGCTAAAAGCAAGATAGTGTAGGAATGAGGAAGATGAAAGAAAAGATATGAAGGAGTAGAGGAAGAAGAGGTTGAAGATGAAAGAGAGGGAGGGTTTGAAGTGAGAGAGATAAGTTATTCATACAACATAAAACATACAACAATTCATATAATATATTTTTCCTTTCTATATCTCTTCATCACATCATCTATCACATCTCACATTTCTCACTCTTTTCTCCCCTTTATCTCTACCTCTCTCCTTGTTGTAAATATTGTTGTTGTACAAGTAACATTTCTCGAAGTGAGATCATATACACGCTAATACATGAGCACTTAAAAAAGACCATTTGCAATGATAAGAACCATTTTGAAATAACAAAATTTTGGAAGAATATTTTAGATGAGAATGTAAAATTTAACTATCAATCAATATATATTAATTAAATCCTTATTTCATATTTTTAAATATTAATATAAGAAATTATACAAACAAAATTACTATTTTAAATCTTTGGAAATGAAACAGAAAATAAAAAATTATTAATCAATAAAAATAAAAACAGGAATTGTTTTAACCTGACAAACAAAATGCGCCGTTAATTAATATCCCTAGAGGGGAAGGATTTCTCAACCTCTCAAAGTTCCACAATACATGAACAAAACAATCAATCTTCACCTCTCTCGCTTTGCAAAACATTGGAACACAGAAACAGAGGAAAAATCTCCTCCACATTCCTTCCTTATGTTGAGGTTACGACTTACACTTGTTCTTCACACCCTTTTGCAATTGCACCCATTCATTCATTCTCTACTATTAATAGTCCTCTTTTACTTACTCTCAGGTTCCCTTCCCTTGTTAATTCATTCATTTCATTCAGATTCTGGGTTGATTGAAGAGAAGAAAACAAATCAAATCAATCATATTGCAGAATGGGGAAGAAATCTTATTCGTCGTCCACATGGCGAGGATGGCGATATGTTCAACCTCGATATTACATAAAGAGGCCTAAACGACTGGCATTGGTCCTTGTCGTTTGCATCTCTCTTACATGGTTTGTCTATGACCGCCAATCACTCAATAGGGAGCACCAGGTATTCCATTCCCATTTTTTCAAACATAGCATAGCGTCAGAGAATCAGAATCGTGTTACACAACTGCTGCACATGCACAGGGCCTCTTCTTGTTTCACATTGATAGATAGGCCTATGCTCTTTTCTACTTCTTGCTAAACGTGCTTCATTTTAGCTTTCATAGAAATAAAAAGAACAACTTGCTAATAATGACTCTTTTTTAATGACATTTGCATTTAATTGTTCTTCTGTTGAAAAAGAAAAAAGATTGAAGTTAAATAGGATGGGGTGTCACTTTGAATTGTAATCTCATCCCATCTGTTGTTAATGTTTTGAAGTTGAAGAGTCTATTTGATCATTGCTGTTGAAAGTCCTGTTATGTTGATGATGTTTAACTTATAGGGCCGTTGTTGATCTGAATGTTTTTGCTCTGGGTTCTGTAATTGATACTTGCTTCTGGAGTCTTTCAATAGCTTGGATTTGTATGTTTGTCATATCTCTTGAAATATAGTTCTTTAAGCTAGGTTAATTTTGCTTCTGTTTTTCTGGTCAGGAGGATATTTTGAGGTTAAAAGAAGAGGTTACCCGCTTGCAAAATACAGTAAGATCTACAAATTTTGATTACACAAAGGGTTGCTGCTTTACATTTTTTTTATGAAAATTCTTTTGGCCTTTTAGTGTCATTATTGTCTTAGTTTGAGTTATTTGAAATTGCAGCTAGATGATATAAAAGGCCATATGAAAGGCTCAGCAGAAATTATCCAAAATGATAAGAAAAACAATAAATTCTCCAAGGGTATTTCTGATGAGGATGATCCTATTAACCTACAACGAAGAGAGAAAGTAAAAGAAGCTATGCTTCATGCATGGACATCTTATGAAAAGTATGCATGGGGCAAGGATGAACTTAAGGTTTTCCACAATTCATATTTCTTTTTTATTTTTGTTAATCTACTAGTTGATGTGATGAGTTTTATGTCTGCTGCTTGTTTTGCTTCTCCCATCTTGTTGAATTAAGGTATTTGAGTTATCTTATATTTTACCAGAGAAGTTAGTAACTCATTGCTTAGGAACAAGTTGATCAACTAGCCTTGCATTGCACTTCATTAAGCTGAATTTTGATAATATATATTATATTCATGTCATTTGCATAGCAGCTCTTTTATCTGACAAGATTGTCAAAATGTAAAGCCCAAAAGCCTGTTACTGATTAGGGAGTGAAATGATTTTCTTTTTCACATTTCTTGTTACAACTCTGGCCAGTCAAGATATTAACTTGTGAATCTAATCATAAAATTTGAAGGCTTGACAATGAGGTTGGCTTTTGCTCAACCTGGCCTTGTCACATTCCCCTCAAAATAACACTCAACCCATCCCTTAAGAAAATATTAAAACGCACTCTAACTGCCTCATCCTGTATATATGAATATTTTTAATATATATTTATACTACAGTCAATTACAATCTTATAATTAATCTATCGAATCATATAAGTTAGAACATGTTAATTATAATTGTTAAATCAATGAAAACCAACTACATTCTGTAAAATGATATTACTTAATATAAATAAACATTAACTTCATTACTAACTAAGGCATGACACTGATTTAGATGAGGGGTGTGGGGATGGGGTGGAGTGGAGTGGATTGACCCCAAACCCACATCTGCCCCTGCAACACTATCCCCACCCTACTCCGCCTTGTCCCATGGTAGGATGGGCCCTGTGCTGTGTAGGACAGGCCGGGTTGCTGCATGTCAGGTTATGATTGCCAAGCCTGAAAATTTGCTTCATCTGAGGTGGAAGGAATTCTTTTGGCTAGGCAGCTGAAATCTGCAAAAGAGATATATCTGCTCGTACTAAGACAAGTAACTTCACTCGTTGATCCATCAAGGGATATATGATGAACTTTTACATTACAAAACTCAATCATATTTGCACATTCTCTTTGCAACTGGGATTTATCTAGAGTGCACATAAAAAGCAGTAACAAAATGAGCCATGTATATTCATTTTAAAATCTAGGACTTGTTTGATTTAAGAAAACATTTTCATTTTTTAATTATTGTTTTTACTTTTAATTCCAAAAATGCCACCTTATTTTCACTTTGTTTCCTGATTTCAAAGATTTGTATAGGAAATAGTGAAAATAATTTTTTATGCAAGGTGAAAACAACGTGGCATTTGAACACAGGAAACAAAGTGAAAATAAGGTGGCGTCTTTGCAATTAAAAATCATAATAGAAAACATTTTTTAAAACCAAACAGGCTCCTGGTTTTTATTTTATGCTATTGTCCAAAGTTCGGTATGGTATTCCCCCTGTAAATATTTGCTATCTTTCAATCACGTTTTGTCTCTTCAATTCCCTCATTGATAAAATCTAAATTATGCAACTAATTAGCTTGTTATTCCTCTCACAGCCACAATCAATGAACGGTGTTGACAGTTTTGGCGGTCTAGGGGCGACTTTAGTAGATTCACTAGACACATTATTTATAATGGGTCTTGATTCCCAGTTCCAAAGAGCTAGAGAGTGAGTTCTTCTTTTTTTAATGCCGTTGATAATGCAACCTGCTTATACATGTGTGCTTTGAAATGTGTATATGTTTTCTATTTACGTAATTTTTCAACTCTGCTATATGTGAATTGAAAAAACAGAAAGCAGAAATGATTTCCCCCATTTTCTGTGTTTTTGGGTGATATCTCATAATCACTGTTTTTCTGTGTGTATGGATATGTGAATGTTAATGTGCTGTTGCCATTTATTCATATTTTTAGTTTCTGTATTGAAAGATTGGTTACGTTCAAAGCATCTGATATAATAAATTTTGCAGGTGGATTGCAAAATCACTGTATTTTAACAAGAATATTGAAGTCAGTGTGTTCGAGACAACCATAAGGTTGAATTAGAAGGTTCAATCTTATATTATTGAAGTTCTTTCTCCCCCTGGCTGATAGTCGTTGTAACTTTGTTAAATGCAGCAGATTTTGCTTTCTAGTCCATCATCTCTCATCAGTGTATTATTTTGGTTATATTCAGAGTTCTGGGTGGACTTCTTAGTGCTTATGATCTCTCTGGTGACGAAGTCTTCCTCGAAAAAGCTAGAGATCTTGCAGATAAACTGTTGCCTGCTTGGAATACACCTTCAGGAATCCCTTACAACAGAATTAACTTGGCATATGGCAATACAAATAACGCTAGGTGGACGAGGGTATGCTCTACCCTTACTATGTACTTCAATTACTCGTCTATATCCAGCGTCTTGCATATAGGAGCTCTGATTTGTGTCAGAAAGTTTTTTCATTGCTGGCAATATTCTGTTGTCAAGGATTTTAAAACATGGTGACTTGGAATTTCCTTAAATATTTAGATCATGTCCAGTTCTAATATTAATTCTCATTGATTGATCAATGGGATCACAGTGAAGATATAAGATGATTGCTTTTATTTGATTTCTTGGAGATCCTTTGGCTGCTTATGGTCCCGTAAATTTTTTATAAAATTCTCCCAGTGGGTTTTGGTATTGAAAGTTTCCTGTCCCATTAGTGTAGGTTCAAGGATAATAAGTCCTGATTCTCATACTGCATTTGTGATGGTGGAATGGCTTCAAATGTATGTGATGATCTTATTCTAAAGTGATAATTTTTGTAGCAACACCAATTTTAGCTAGATTCCTCTTATGGACTTAAGCTCATTCAAATGGAAATTTTAGGTATCATTTTAAGCTTGTAAGAACTCATGAAAGCAAGGATATCAGTTGTTATATGGAAGTATCAAATCCAAAAAGTGAAAAAAGAACATTGGTTTTTCTACAAAATATGCATCTTGATAAAATTATATTACAACACGTGTTAGCTATTGGCCAACCAAGTAGTAAAGAGCTACCAAATTACCAATCCCCTTCCTATATACCATTTTGTCCTTCTCTCCACATGATCCATTTCTATTGTGTCCTTACATTGTTTCTGGGAGGGTTTGCATAGTGTAAATAGAGAGTCATATGACCCTTCTTGGGTAAACCAATGTTAGATTTATCTAGAAAAATATATTTTTTATTTTTATAGAAAAATACTTGTTAAAGATGCTGTTGTAATTTCTCGACATTCTCTACTCTGCAAGAGTTCCTAAGGCTACAATTGATATTGGAAGGATCCATAAGGTGATACAAAATAGTATTTATGTTACCTTAGCATCAGCTGTTTCTGTTGGGTTTGTAGTCTGTCCTTTGGCAATATAATTTGTTGTGTATATTACTTTCTATGATCTCTCACAAATGGTTATCCGGTTTTATTTGATTAAAAAAATCAGCGAACCTTATTTGAATCTGTTCAGTAGTGCATTGCTGGAGTAGTGAATGAGGAAACTAGGAATTTTCCCCAGCTGTAGCTAGTCTTATGTTCATAATTAATTGTTCTCTGTTACTAGGGAAACAGTATTCTTGCAGATTCTGGTTCAGAGCAGCTTGAATTTATTGCTCTCTCTCAAAGGACAAATGATCCCAAATACCAAGAAAAGGTAACCTCTTGCTGCTTTCTATGCATTTTCAGATTTTTTTTTTCTTTTTTGAGCAATTGTTAAAGGTATAACCGTATAGGGTTTTAAGATATAGAAGGAGGAAAAGGATAGAATAGAAACTGAAATTGATATTTACTTGATATGAGATAATATATTGGATGATATTACAAAAGATAAAACACTACTCCTTATTTATACCAAAACTAGACCCCCATTTTAAAATAAGGAAACAGATTGTGATATATAAGGAAATATTAAAATCACTCCTAAGGGATAATCTAAGTTACCCTAAATTACTCTATGATACAATTTAGATATCATCATAAGATATTTTCCATTTATTTAGCAATCAATAATTGTCAACTTTGTAAATCTATTCTTCGAGATGAACTAGTTCTAAGTGTTTTTTTCTTTTTTCTTTTTTCTTTTAGTGTTATTATTTTGTGCAAGAGAGTAGCCGTTTATTCTTTATGTCAGTTTTGAGGTATTTTCTTTCTGATATTTCAGGCTGAGAAGGTCATCAAAGAGCTTCATAGAACTTTTCCTGAGGATGGGTTGCTCCCCATATATCTTAATCCACTTACTGGAACTAAATCAAGTGGAGCAATTACATTTGGTGCTATGGGTGATAGGTAATGACACTGATAATATCTTATAACATAGTTTCAAAATCTTACAATTGTGAGCCATTTAGGTTATGTTGGTTAACTATATATTCAGATAAAATTCAGTTGCAACTTTAAGATAAATTTTGTTGAACTCTTTGATGAGCCTTACAGAATTTAGAAGATACGGATGGGTTGTTGACCCTATGCGATGAATTGAACTGTATGAAGATGACTAGGAATATGGAATAAACTGGAGTTATTGATGTTTATGGATTGAAAGGGTGCATGGTGATTCAATAATATGTTGATGTGCACCATAGTGATGGTTCACCTATGAATATGATTAAAGATGTTTCCATGCATGCTTAAACTTCACATGTTTTAAGCGAAGAACATTGGTGAATAATACCGGAATTGATTGCTCAACTCAACTAATTGTTGTCTTCTGTTGATTGGTAGTACTATAGCAGCACAATATGCTGAAAATAAATGTCAAGTGGCATGTTTAGCCTTCCCTAGGTCATAGACTGCCTGACATTTTCCAGTCACTCTCATTTTTTACGTACTTAAAAAGGCTTCCAATTTATATGTTGCAGTTTTTATGAGTATCTACTCAAGGCCTGGATACAAGGGAACAAGACTGAAATGGTAAAATTTTACAGGTAATGAGCTTGGAATGTCAATTGTAATTTGAGAAATAAAAATATTTCGGTGTCTTTGCATGGTAAGAAATTATTGATCCAGCTGTCCTATGTCACAAATCATGCACTTACTCTGCCTCTCCCTAATGCACCATCTACATATTCTGTTGCCTTATATTTGTGAAAGAAGCCAAACTATAGAATGGACTGTCATATATCCTGAACTCAACATTTGTAAATGAGACTATTTTTATAATCAACAGAAATTAATTTTGTTATTCTCTGTGCTCTCCATAGTGTATATTCTACAGAACACCTGACATGTGACAAACATGCCTTAAGTTTCTTCTGTGCTCTTTTTGCATGTGAAGTTTGGTCTGATATGCTACAATCATCCGATACACCCTTTTTTATGGAAATTCAAACTTGGAAATAAGCCTGCATTTGGATCCCTGTATATTTAGATGTGTGAGAAAATGGTGTATTCAGGGAAATGTGGGAGGCATCAATGAGAGGTCTTCAAAGCTTGATTCGGAAGTCAACACCATCATCTTTTGTGTACATAACTGAGAAGCTTGGAAATTCATTCTTTGACAAGGTGCTATTTCAAAGGGAAATTTATTCAACGTTAGCTGAGTAGGTTATGAAAAGAATCTCTGATCTTCTTGTCTCTTTTTCAGATGGATGAATTAGCATGTTTTGTTCCTGGAATGCTGGCTTTGGGATCTTCTGGCTATGGCCCTGGAGAAGGTGACAAATTTATGTCACTTGCAGAGGAGGTAATATTTTACAAGCTTTTGTGTTATCACTCAATTTGACTATAAAACTTTGGGCAGTTCAAACTGTTCAGGCTGTGATAACCTCCTTTCCTTTGTCAAGGGGGGAAGAAAACAAAGAAATATGCATAATACATGAATAAAGTAAGCCTTTCTGCCCTTGGAAGGGAGAGTGGCTTCTGAAAGGCCTACCGGAACCAAGTCACCTAGTGCTTTTGTTCATGAAATATAATACAGAGGATAAATTTTTCTAAAAGCTTAAGCTGTTAGGTGAGCCTGGAGGCGTAGGAATGAATTTATATTTCTAACACCAGTTGCTGAATTAATCTTCATATACATTACTTTTAATATTATATCTGTGATTTATTGTTGACTGATGGCTTATGAAGTAAACAAGTTGAAACTTACCTCCACTTCTCGTCCCTTTCCTTTTAAATTTATGAGTAGCCATTGTTCATCTAATCTGGGTGAATTGAAATCAGATTACACAGTATCCGTTTTTAAATTGTTTGGGTTTGGTTTTTTTTTTGGGGGGGGGGGGGGGCACACTTGATCTCTTATTTATAGCTTGATTACAATCAGTCAATGGAGTAATGAAAGGGAAATTTAGGAGTTAATTGGAGGCTTACTTAAGGCATAATATTTAGTAGCTAACTAAGAACCTAATCACTAGCGAATCAACATAATTACATTTAATCAAAATATCAAATGGTAACATTCGAACTTAAATGTTATATTCTAACAACAAGGAAATAATTTTTACATGTTTAAGTTTGAATGGGCCTACTGAGATTACTGTTTTTATCATAATACAATTCTTCACTCTTGTTGTTTCTGCTACATATGTTTTGTTTTATCAATTATCACCTTATCTATGCCAACTTCCAAATGAATGTGTGAATATCTTGAAGCTAGTTTGTATCTTCTATATCTGACCAAACCAAACAGCATCCGGAGTTTTAGGTTTAATTAAATGTTAAGTAATTAATTTTTTCCAAAGAAGAAAATGTTTTTATGAATAGTACTAATTTGTGCCAGAAATTTATTGGTTTCAATTCCGGATTTCATTGCATATTCTGTTGTGCAGCTTGCATGGACTTGTTACAATTTCTACCAGTCAACACCAACTAAATTGGCGGGGGAGAACTATTACTTCCGCAAGGGAGAGGTTTGAATCTTTTGCTCCCACCTTGTTCTCCAAATCCCCTAAGATGCTATGTGCTAAGGTAAAAAAAATTGTAGGATATGACTGTTGGTACCTCGTGGAATATCCAAAGACCCGAAACAATTGAGTCACTGTTCTACCTCTGGCGTTTCACTAAAAACAAGACATACCAAGAATGGGGTTGGAATATTTTCCAAGCATTCGAAAAGAACTCTCGGATTGAGACAGGATATGTTGGACTCAAAGATGTAAGAATTTCTTAAATCCCATCACTGTTTTCTCCAATATGATTTGCTCACTTAGCCTTGAAATAGCTTCATGCACTTATCAAGTATTCATGTTCTGTTGTAAATTTCTGTGGTATATACAATTGCATTGCCAACAAGTCCCAATAATCTTCACGAAAGGAAAACCCTACAGGAATTGGTTGTGTGAAATGATAGGCGATGATGCTTGTTCTATAAAGAACTGATTGGGTTCATAGATTCCTTTTCTATTTCTTTCTTTACAGGGAATTTTTTCTATCAAAATTATAATTATGCAATGAACCATTTGCCTGTTTTCTAACTTGTGCACACAAAACATAACTAAGCTATGGCTGGATACCCAGGTGACTACAGGTGCCAAAGATAATATGATGCAGAGCTTCTTCCTTGCAGAAACACTCAAGTACCTCTATCTCTTGTTTTCACCCCCATCAGTCATCCCTCTTGATGAATGGGTGTTCAACACAGAGGCCCACCCTTTAAGAATTGTGCCTAGAAATGCACATCAAGAGGGACTGAGTGTAGACGAAGAAGAGAAATTTCCACGTCATTTGCATGGTAGAAAAGAAGGTCGAATGGGTTACAAGTAGTTAAGGTTTGTTGCTTTAGGATTATACTAAGCAAACCCTGAAGGATATGTTTGAGTTCCCTACTCTCAAGTTTGATCCAGGACTTTAACTTAGTGCTGTGTGACAGCCTTTGCTACTGTCTTGCGGGAGATGATCCACCATTTTGATCAATGGTTGCGCAGGGGACAACTTGTCCTGATTTTTCAACTTACAGTTGGGTTGTCTGTCATCTCCAATCTGGAGTTATGTGGTAATGTGGTGAAGAATTCATGGAAGCTTTGTTTCTTGCTCTAGTAGTAGTAGGATAAATGTGGGTGTAAATGCCTGTGTAGAAATAGAAGCCACTCTACTTATTTTATTTTTATCAATTTTTGCACTGTTGTAAATTCTTGTGTATCAATTGATTGACCATTGGGCTGGAACGTGGTGCAACTATGGGATGTAAGTTGATCAGTTTTGAAACTTAGATTTGGTTCTTCCTATTCGAGATTGGGCGTGGTTGAGTTCTGAACTGTGTTAAAACTTCTGATATTAATGCTCTAGAAATATAACATAGATTGTTGAGTAGCACTGCATATGAAAATGATAATTGATGCCACTTCTGTTGTCTTCATTTTTGGCTATGCTGACTTCAAATATGGTCCCTGCTTATTCTTGTTGAGTCTCCTGACTGTATAAATAGTTTCTTGGTTTATTTGCTATCTTGATTTGATATGAATTATAGCAGAAGCACCAAAAGTAAAGTATAAATTAACCTTTTATATTTAGAACAAGCAGTTCCTTTGTATTTTCATTTATAAAATTTTATGGAGTATTAATTGTGTCTTCTAATTTTATCTTTAGTTTTAATAAAGAAAATAAAAAATGATAAAGTAATTATTAAATTTTAAAAAAATTATTGCATGGATTATTACTTAATATTATTATCAAGATATATAAACACAAATTTGTCCATAACAAAAAAAAAAAAATAAGGCTACTTCATCTATCTTTTATTTGTCAGTTTAGGAGAAAAAATCAATTTTTTTTTCTAACTTTATCTTTAGTTTTAAATAATAACAGTGCTACTGCTATAGGTTATGAAAGAAAAACACAAAATACATGAATGAGTGAGGTGTATGATTATGCTTTTTCTACGACAATTTCTAAATGATTATGATTATGGATTCGTTATTTTGATGCATCACTTTTCATATAGTTTATCATTTTCCTTTAAATAAATAAGAGGAAATTGATAAAGTAATATGATATTTTAGTTTGTATAATGGCACATGGAACACCAATTGCTTTTTTTTTTTGGTCGAAACCGTTTTGCTTGCTTTTGGGCTCAATATGGAAGTCATTTTGGGTGCACAAAGTGAATGAAGCCCATGAAGAACAGTACTTGCATGCTTTCCCCTGAAATTCCAGCTTTGTAAAGTACATGAACACAGATAATTTGACCCAAAAAAAAAAATTGATGTAGATGCTCCTGACCCCCCAAAAAAAGATATAGATGCTGTCAATGGTCCTGTAAGTCTTAGACTATTAACGCACCCTGAAAAGGCTGAGTGAGCTTGAAAGTGTGGCAGATGTAAATGAAATGAGATGAATAAAGAGAAATTGCATCTAGACATGAATGTTAACTTGGGTTTTATTTATTCATTTATTACCTAAGTTTTTTTTGTCAACATTACCCTTTGAATGTCTTCTGAAGATAGAGAGGAATGTTTGGAAATTCAAAAGAATTTCTGTGCTAGTGCTAGAGCTTGAATAGTTGAAAGTGTGTAAGTGTGTGTGTTCTTCTGCCCCTTCTAAATATCAAAATGTAAATGATTCATGTAATTTGTTGATGCATGAAATCAACTGTCTACCTTTTCATTGCATCAAAATCAAAATGATGATAAGATAAACTTTGCCATCCATTTGAATACACCTCAACAAGAATCATACTACACATCATTATTGTGTCCTCACGTCAACTATGAGAATTGCTTTGTACGTACGTACAAGGACAGACACTTTAGTTCTCACATCAGATACTAACAATAAGCAACCATCATTACTAAAACTTCCTTTTTTCACAATTAATATGGCTTAAGTGTATACAGCACTGTGTTAGACCACTTTGTAAGCAGTAAAGACTTAGCAAACTCCAAAACCAACCTTAGAATATTCCACTATTCCCTGTCCAAATGTGAGAAAGTGTTGGCAATGACACATAGGATAAGACACTTCTCTCTATCTCTTTTTCCTTCTTCCCACCATCATGTGCTGATTTTTTTTACAAATTACTATTTTTTATATTTATTTTACATCTCTTTCTTTCCTTCTTATCACATATCTCATCACACCTTTCTCTTTCTTCATCCCATATTCATAGTTCATACTGTGGTATTTACAAGAGCAGTAAATGTAAATGGGGTGTAATCCCAAAGAATGTGAAAAACCCTTTATCCCTTTCTTTCACATTTATCTCTTCCTTTTATGTCACACTCATATTTAAAATAGCAGATATAAATAGTGTGTAACCCTAGAGAATGGGAAACACTCTTTATTATGAAAAGAAAAAAAGAAAAATGAAAGAGAAGATTTAGAAGCTCAAGCAAAGAGACATTCCTACCAAAAAAGCATAAACAAATTGATATAAAAGCAACCCCCTGCATCCCCACCAACTCAGTTGCAATAATGACACTAGAGTGGAAGTGGAGTCTTTTTATTAAAGGCAAAAAGCTTATTACGAATTATAATGACAGAAAAGGATCACTCATCCCTTAGTTTGTTAAAATTCCCATGCAAATTTGAAGGCAGACAGAATGATATTAAGCATATTTAAATTCTTCACTCAAAATATGCACTCTATAGATGACGAGTGGAGCAAAAAGTGTGAAGTAGAATCTAGTACTATCTCTTGAGAGAAGTGATGGTTTTGCAGTGGCAAAGAGAATCCTTGCTAAGAGAGAAACTTGAAAAGGTGAGCCATGAGAGAAAGAAAGAGAGAGAGCTTGTGTCAGCTTGATAGGGCATGCGTTTTATTCAAACTTCAAAGAACTTGTTTGTTTGTTACATTACAAAATACAAAGATTTAGATTTTAATGGGAAATAGGCATTGGCTTCATTCCCTTTGTCATTTTCCAATGCTCTGCTCCCTCAAGTCAGAGCTTATTCTGTTCTTTGCTCTCCTCTCCCTATTGTTTTTCTTTTTGAAAAAAAAAAAAAACAAAACTTGACTATGCATGCATTCTTTGGGGTATAAACACTCAATTCTATGAGACCAAAACCTCCTCTTCTGTGACCCTTTGGTGAGAATAATTCATTGGTTCTATGCATGTGCTTGTAAGAGATCAGAGGAAAAAACAGGGGAGAGGGTTATAAGCAAAGTAAGCTGGTTGCTTGAGCAATAAAGACATAAAAATAAAGATACGAGAAAAGCTTTTTCCGATTTGATACTCAATCCAATGATTTAAATACATTGATCAATTTCTTATTACTGAATAAAGTGGGGGTCCAAAAAAGGTGTTAAAGGTGACTGAGTGAAGCTTTTTGACTGCAATAGTGGTTGTATAGTGTGTACACTACCAACTTTTTATTCTTAATCTAATTTTTGTGTCTGCTTATAAAACTTTTGCCTCAAAGTTACTGTGTTATGTACATCAAAATGCTGCTGCAACTTGATCAGGCCCATAACAACTTAATTCCCTTTTCCCATTTTGATTTTTAGTCCAAACAAGGCTAACCACAGTACTCCCTCATGTTGTGTGATATATAGTCTAAATTAAATTCTTTCTAATCACTAGATTCGTAACAAATATATATATATATATATATTGAAATTATTACTTAGTAAAAAAATTAGAAAATTACCATAAACAATCTTGGTACTTGTTGGTTTGATTTTGAATTTTTTTAATCTAGCCATCTTATCAAGTGACCAATTGGACTTGAAAGTAACAGTAACTAAACTCCAAGGCAAAATGAAAATTTGTCTTTTCAAGCTTGGCGTTTCTTCCTCATGATAAGTCGGAGGGAACCTCATGCCTTGTGATAGACATGGTGGTTCTTCCCATTACACATTGTGGAAACAAACAACATGTTGTACAGAGCTTGAGTTTATCTTATATGTTACCTATTTTACCAGAAGAAATAAAGGAGCATGAACAAAAAGCAAAAGTGGTTTAAGATGTAGAGCATTTTAAAGAATGATACCCTTTTTTTCCTCACTTGTGAATTGTTATCTACATCACGCAAGATGTTATTTCATGATTGAAAGAACAAGAAAAGCAATATGAAAAAGCTTTTTACTTCATTGTTGAAACATAATATAGGTATATGTATTCTGAATTTTAAAAAATAAGCCAAAAAAAAAAACCACTAATCTCTTGACACCAAGGTTATTTTTGAGGGTGTGATGTAAATAAATTCATAAATAAAGGTGTAGGCAGTAGCATGATTGAGTTGGAATGGACAAAAGGGGAAGACAGTTTGAAAACAACATCAACTCTCAATTGTTGTCGATGTCACTACACAACTGTCTCAGAATGTAAGGGACAGACAGGTTTCAGGGTTTGTTTCAGTGACATAAAATAATTCGAGACAAGATATTGCTTACATATTCTTATTTTCTACTGCTATATATGTTGAATTGAACTGAAATGAATGAATAATACAGGGAATCTTTCAGGGATTTCATTCCCTCAAGCATTAATTTAATTGTATTGTTGTGCATGTACTACTCTTCTTTGGATTGAGGTGAAAGAAAGTTCGTCGTATATACAATTGGCTTTGGAAATGATGTTTTCGTATATGTTGTCATCAGTAAGTGTACGTTGGAGTCATGAACTAGGTATGAATATATCTTGTGTGAGACTTAGAGGGTTTATTGATTGATATGTCTTTATTCATGTCCTTAGCTGAGATGAGATGATATTTTATTTTGTTTGGTTCGAGAATGGGAGGTGGGGAGGGGAAACTTTTGTTGTTTGGTTCACATGGGGAGATGAGGAAAAATAAAATAAAACTAATTTACTTTCATACCCTTTGACTTTTATAACATTCAACTGTATAAGATAAGAAAAGTTTAAATAATTTTGATTATTTTATTTTAAACCCCTTCCCCTCTCCTCCAAATCCCCCACTTTTTGGATCCGGATCCTCTGCAGCGCTTCAAGAGGCTGCAGTAGGATTAGCTACCGAATAGCTAGGGAACAACTACGGAAACATTCCATAGTTAAAATCCATAGTTATTCCCTAACTATTCCGTAGCTACTCTGCTGCAGGCTCCTGCAACACTGCAAAGGATCCACACGCCACCTTTTGGGGGAGGAGTCAAAATGCGACCCCTTCCCCTCCCCTTCTAAAAAAATCAAACACAACAACCCTCTTAAAATCTATTCCCTCTCATTTCCTCCCCTCCAAATCCCTCCAACCAAACAATACCTCATACTCATATGAAAAAATTTGTAAAATGCGAGAAACACCGTAGAAGAAGGAACGATATTAGTCCAACTCTTTCGGCTAATCATTAATTAGCCTGATTTGGAAGTGAATATCATACTTTATCTTCGTGAAAAATTACTCCCTCTGTTTTTTGTTTTTTATTGTTAGGCATTTTAGAAGTTTTATTTTGTTCACTTTTAAAATTGTCATTTTTTTATAAAATCAAACAACAATGAAAGTTCCTTTTCACTTTTATTCTTTATAATTAATGTATGTATGTAAAATACTAATGTGTTTTGTTAAATAAATAATGAAGAGAGAACAAGGGATATAATAAAAAAATAAGTGATAAATATAATTTTTTTAAAAACTAAAAGACCAACAATTTTCTTAATTATTATACATGAATCATAAACGAAAAAAAAAAAAAAAACAGAGCGAGTAATATGTTTGCAAATCAATATTATAACAGTTGTTATTCAAAGACAAATCACATAAATGAATGGGGGAACGATGTAACCTAAACTTTAGCGAATGTACCATAACATTTCATGCAATTCAATTGTCATATACTACTTCCATTTTAAAACCCATGTTGTTTTAGCATATTATTTATGTTTTAGTAAAACTCTTGTTATTTTAAATGTTCAAGAAGAATCGGTTATTTTTTCTAATTATACCCTTATTTAATACTTACTTCAACTAACAACTAATCTAATTTTCTCTCTCTTATCTACATTAAATCTTTATTATATAAACATCCTCTCTATATTTTCAAAGCATTATTAATGTGAGTTAGTGACATTTAAATGAAATGCGCGGAAATTAGATGAAGGTATTTTAGTAAAGATCCTATTAATTTAAAACACATTACAAATTTCATTGGACTATACGCATAACCTTAAACAATAAGAGTTTTGTAGTGGGGGTAGTATATATTAATTCGAAACATGGCCCAATTACATTTGGTAAAAGAAAATAAAATGTTCACTGTATCAAACATGGGTTCACATTAGATAAAAGTTAAAATAAACATTGAAAAGTACTTGTACATCTATATATTTGATTGTGAATTTCGAGATCAAATTATAGAGGTGATAATTTGTCATTGCATTTAGGGATCTCTGTGGGGATTGTCCTGTTTAGGGCCTCAAGGATGGGGAATATATTTCTCTTCGTGATGATGAGAACGGGGATCAAAATTCCCCTGAGATAGATTCGGGTTGAGAACGGGGATCATACACCCCTCCCTGACTAATAATGTGCATTTTAGTCATTTCACAATCCCCCTCTCTCTATAATGTACATTTTTCTAATTTCTTTTGAATCTTTTAATTAGTATTAGTTGGGGATCCTTGCGGATATTTGCGGGGAGTCAGGAAATAGGGACAAAGAAAATATACACCATGGCGGAGATTGGAGACAGGGAGCGGGCAACCCATCCATAATTAAATACCTTATAGATTAACATCATATCATATCATCATATATATTAATATATCCTCCTATGAAAAGAGAAAAAAGATAATTAATACTTAAAATATCTGTAAGGCTTATACACTTAATTAACGTTGTCTCTAATAGAGCCGGCAAAATGGGCTAGCCCGACCGGGCCGGCCTGCAAAAACGTAGGGCTCATGCACCTATTTTGGAAGCTCGAATAACTTCCGGGCTTTTTAACCCAGCCCGATAAAATCCGATACCCGCAAAAAGGCCGGGTAGCCCGCAAAACCCGCCAAAAAACCGGGCTACCCGCAAAAAGCCCGTAAAAGGGTAGGGCTCGGGCACCTATTTTAGAAGATCGAATAACTTCCGGTCTTTTTAGCCCAACTCGATAAAGTCCGCTACCCGCATCAAGGCGGGCCGGGTAACCCGAATTGCCACCTATAGGAATTGTAACTCAATTGAACCAACATGGGTGATTCAAATGTTATATGTTTGATTTCCCTTAAGCAAGGTCTCAAGTTCGAGTCTTGTGGATGGACAAAAATTCCTGCTTGGAGAGCTAGCCCCACCATGATGTGGATGTTCTCGGCTCGAATAGGATTGCCTCCTATAGAGGATGCTTGTGGTTCAAACCAAAAACAAAACTTGACAAGCAAATCCTAATAGCAACTCACTTGAGATTGTTATACCATTAGAGAGCAATTTATGTGGGGCCTAGTAAAGTTTCTGGTGCTATAAAGTGCAAATGATGCTCTCTCTTATTTAACTTGTGGACCCCACAAATTTTACATATATAATATTGTGTATTTGGTAAGATATTTTAGTTAGATGAAAAATGAAATTGGTACCTGAAATTTTATTATCAGTATTTGATAAGGCAAACTTTTTAGGTAGCTACTAGCTTTTTTTGAAAAGCTATATGCGATAGGTTTTTTTAATCTCTTTTTTTCAGCTACTAGTTGTAATTTTTTTACAAGTTTATTCCTTAATAACTTTCACTCATCATTATTTGTCATTTTAATTAATGACGTCCTTATCTTTCATTTTACAATTTTCTGCTAATTTTACCAAACACTTTCAATGAAATTAGATACTTTATAAGCTTTTATCTAGCTCTTAGCTTTTAGGTAGTTTTTCAACTTTCAGCTAACTTTTCATTTAGTTTTTCCAAACACACTTGAACGCTAAAAGTTAATAAGCCACCTGATTGAATTGAAAGTGTTTTGTAAAACTAGCCGATAACTGTAAAATGATAGATAATGTCATCATTAATTAGTTACTAAACTAGAATTTGAAATTTGATAATTATGAAAAATCTTGAAGATAAAATTTTTAAAAATAATTTCTGCTAGCAACTAAATGCTAGATTATAAGTTCTATACGAGAAATATTTTAGAATTGTTGAGTTCGAGAAAAAAAATGATTGAATTGCTTAAAATATTAAAGATTATATAATATTATAAATAAGTATAAAAAATTATAAACTACTAAAAGTAGCAACTCATATTTGGTGGTTCCTTTCTGTATTGAAATATAGAAAAAAAATCCTCATGTATGGTGGTTCAAAATAGGTCTAGTTGCACTTTTTCCTCTATTATAGTTTATATTTACGATTTTGATCCATCTATATTTTTTTCTGTGATTTTAATCTCCTCAAAATTTTAATTTTGAATTGGTGGTCCCCTTTGCACATACTTGAAGGCATAAGGGAACAAAAAATTTGAAGAATGTTCAAGATTAAAAATTTTAGGGGGATTCGCAAGAAAAATTAAGGGATCAAAATTGCGGATATGCATATGATAGAGAACCAAAACTGTAATTGATATCAGTGGGACATTTTGCTAATTAATAACAAAAATAAACTCACATACAAATATTATGCACATGTAATGAAAGACGAGAGAAAAGAAGCAAAACTTTCAATCACTCAAAATTATTATTGATTCAAAATAGTTGATACATGTGACTACATAACTTGTCTTTGTTTTTATTGGCATTAGTTTTCAATAAAATAATATTAAAACTCATTCATAAAGAGCTTGATTTTGCTACAACTATCATTTTTTGACGCACACAATTTTACAAGTTGTCCAAGCCTCCAAATGTACATTATCAGTTAGGTTTTTATCTTCAATGCTTTTTTGTTTTTGCTTGATTTAACAATTTTGGACAGTAATTTAACCTTTAAAATATAAATAAATCTTAACTAATTTAACTCAATTTAATGATATCACTCTAAAACTTTTTATTTAATTCAAATTAATTTTATTTGTGAGTGGTCATATTTAATCAACCTTGTGTCTTTTAAAATAGAGAGACAATTCACATTTAAACCATATGAAGTTTTCCATGAATGGTAATATAAGAAATGAAATTCATTTCTTAATTATATTAGAAAAATTAAATGAAATTAACTACTCTTTTGATTTCTTTTTTCTTATATTAATTGAGGGATTAGATGACTCTGGGGCGTCTGTCCGCAAAAGGGGCCAATCCTTTTGCAATTACTGTTTCCCCCCTAGCTCCAGCAAGCTGATATCATTTTTATTTATATATATTCTCTTCAATAACTTGATGTGTAAAGTAAAATGTACACCATATCAATTATAGTACCTAACCAAAACCGAGGACAGATAAAATCAGCAAAGCTTAGGGCTGAGGCAAAGCATATTCATCAAATTAAGTTGAGTTAAAACCTAAACAGGATTTTGAATTTGATTACAAAATCACATACCGTGGTCCTTGAGCTGAAATTCAATAATTACGATATTATGGTCATGCGATGCGCATGTGTACATTAATAGAATGAATAAATGTACCACAAGAGTTGAGGGAGAGGTCTATTCGAAAACCAGCATTCTGTAACACACAAATGCATTATTTGATTTTTGAAGAATATCAAACCTCATGGTGTTTTTGAAAGGTCTATTTTCAGCCCAGCAGAGACACACACACATGCAGGGTTTGTTTGTTCTGACTAGTCTCTGACCTATTTTTAGTACCTTATAATATAGCATAGCATAGCTTAGCTTAGCTAGGCTTTGTTTTGTTCTGTTCTGTTCTGTGTTTCACATTCTCATTGAGGTTGATGTTATATCTTATACCCCTGCCAATGTGTCTATCAATCAACAACTGAACCCAAAGAAAGCTTTTTGTACATCAATTATCAATGCATATGCGGACACATACTTATGTGTCACCATCTTTTCGCTACAATTTTCTTTGTCTAACTGTCAGACCAAAAGTTTACAAAAGGGATGCCGTAAACAGAATAAAATCAACAGCTAGCCTGCTCTTCATTCGTTTTCAAAATTAAGTGGGTATTTGATTTATTGAAAAATCACGTTTTAGATTAGAATTCAAGTTAGTATTATTTCCTATAAGGTTAGATTGATTCACATTTAAAACGTAATTTATAAAAGAGATTGGATTCTAAATATGACCGTGTTAAGAATGTAACCTAACACAGTAAATTTAATTTGAGAGAAAAAGAAGCAGCAGAGTATGGAATTTTGGATCATTTACTATGCATATGTGTGGATTAAGCAAATAAAAATCATCAATCATAAAAGCAACAAATGAAGGTAATACGGAAAAGCTGTTAGTAATTTTGACTTGGGACCTGGAACAGTGATATATATAGTGAAGGCTGTCTCCTCTTGAAAAGAGGTTAAAATTTAATTATCATAAAAAAAGCATAAGATGCAATTGCTGCAGGCTGATTTGTGAACTAGACAGACAGAGACAATTGAGAAATCAAAATAATGACTCAAAAGTGGAGATGCAGGGGATCGAACCCTGTACCTCTCGCATGCAAAGCGAGCGCTCTACCATTTGAGCTACATCCCCATGATAACAGAAGTTGAAATTATTTTCTCTTGTATAACAACAGATTTCTTAAACTATCATTAAGATACGCCTACTATTAATTGATAATTGATTGTGCCCAAAGACAGATTTAGAGGGGCACACAGGGGCCTCAGCCCCCCAATCATTATTTACAGTACTTAAGTAATATTTAATTTAATCACCCTCTATTTTATTTTAAAATTTTCTTCTTGTAATAAGATAGTAATAAATTGGATTAAAAATGTAGTTATATTTTTTATAAAACTCTTCTCATTATATGTCTTATATTAACATCTTTGTATATATATAAACTAGTTATTTTTATTTAACTTGATAAATATATTTATACTATATGTGATATATATTATATAAAAAAGTTAATAAAATTTTTTAAGTTAATTAGTAGTTTTACTAGTTTATCAACGATTTCGGCTCCTGTTTGATCGATTTCTGGATCCGTCCCTGATTGTGCCGTTTATTTAACAAAAGAAAAAAATAGAGGAGGGGTAGAGCTTGGTTGGTAAAGTATTTTTAAGCTACGTATAATGAAATTACCTACTTAAATAATCTAGAAAATTATGTAAACTTTTGTACGTATAATGAAATTACCTACTTAAATAATCTAGAAAATTATGTAAACTTTTGTTTGATAGGGATTTTATAATAGAAATATCAATTTCCTTAGTTTTTTAGTTTAAATGGAAGAAAATCCTCCTCTAGCCGGAAACATTTACGTTATGGTGGGGTTAGTTCTTTCAGTGGAAATTTTTTATCCATCTACAATACTCGAATTTGAGACTTAATTTACTTTAAAAAAATTAAACATGTACCACTTAAACCAATCTCGTTGATATCCATTTGCTTAGTTACGTATATCATATATTCATTATTGTTATTAGGGTTATATTTTAAATAAAAATAAAATAAAAAAATAATTGTCGATAGTTATTTTTGTAAAAAAAATTATTAAAAATTTAATATAAAAATAAAATCATTTAATGAAATGTGAAAACACTAAACCAAAAGTATTTCCTTCCTTATATATTAGTATAGATTATTCTAATTAACGGGAATGATTACTTAACTCATACATATATCGACACACACGAACACAACTCCATAACTATAATCTTTTACAAAATATATATATTAAAAATAATGATGACAAGCTAAAGTCGATCGATCTGAATCTGAAAGTAATTGGCCTCAGCAAGGTTTCTTGACCCACAATTTATACTTAGGTGCCATGGAATCCCTTTTTATTTGATATTGTTATAAAATTAAAAGAGGTAGAGACAATATGGAAAGAAAACCACGATCTAGGTGTGTATCTCACCAAGAAGTCATTCTTTCTATTCTTATTCTTAGACAGCTTTTCTAATTTAATATAACCATGCACTTTGTTGATTTATTTATGTATTCTTTAGCAAAAGGAGTGTCTCCAAATGTGATAAAACAAAAGAGAAAGAAAAGAGATCCAAGACATTTTTATGGGGATTAGTGAACAAAGAAAGAAAGATCAGTGGCAGCAATGATGGGTTAGGGTTAGGTTGTGTCATCGTTTTGCATGCAATATAGAAAGATGGGCAGAGAAAGCAAGGAACATACTTTCATGACTTTCCCTTTTCTGTCTTACCTTTCACTTTCTTTGCTTTACTACGGTCACCCACTTTAATCACACTCTTAGATTTCAGTAACAAAAGCCTCATCCTCCTCCTTTTTTCTCCTTTAACTGTTTGGTTTAATTTCTACCATATATTATATATCTTAGTTTTAGATATATAATTTAGATTTATGACAAGTTATGAACAAACAGTTGCTCTATCATTATAATATATGATTTAGTTAAACCAGCATGTAGCTTAGACAAATAACATATTTTATAATTGTGTTTTTATTTTATTATAATTTAATTAATTAGTAGCCTAATTATACATGAACAAAATTATTAATATATATGCATACGCAGGGAATCAATTTTTTTATCAGTAAATTTTAAGGTGAGGAGATGGTGCTCTAATAGGGAAAGTCTACGGACTTAAAGAACACTTACAGATGGATCTTTAAGAATTATTTAGCGTGAAAAATTTTCTATTTTTAATTATAAAACATCACTTTATTTTTATTTTATTTATGGCTTTTAGATATTTACAAAAAGTAATAAACTTTTTATTGTAAAAATAATTTTTATTATTTTACTATATATGTTTGTAAATAAAAAATAAAATAATGCTATTTTTATAAAAACAACTTCAAAACCTTAAAATTAACAAGCGTTATCATTTTATAGCAAGGGGAGAAGGAGGAGGCATATTTGGTGCACATGAGGAAATCAGCTGACCGCAAACTTTAATTTTATGATAAAAGACAGTAAATTGATAATTGAAAGTTGCTTATGCACTCCCGAGGAAATTATATAAGAATTAATGTTTTGTTTTGTGAGTAGGTAAAACAGAAAAGAGAAGAAATAATATTTATACAATAAATTCATATAATAACTTATACAACATATTTTTTCTTTCTATCTCTTTCCATTATATTATTTATCACATCACTTATTACATATCAAACTTTTTATTTTCTCTCTATCTCTCCATATTGTATATACAACACGACATGTTATATAAAAAACATTTCTCAACTCAAAAAATATGGGAAAGAGAAAATATACTATATATATAGAAAGAAAGAAAGAGGACATATATATAATTCTTTTGTGTAAATTTTTTTCATAAGAGTCAAACCCAACACTTTATTTAATAAGAAGAATATGTATTACTTGAATCAATTCATAGTTATATAGGTAAGAATTTGGATAGGTATATGATATGTACATGTATGTGGCGACATTTATTATTGTATAAAGTAGCACGCTAGACCAATTCTTTTCATCTCCCCAAAAATCTCCATATTGATCTAACTTTTTGTGTCAGTAGTGACAGGGAGTTTGGTGAGTTATATATGGAGATGAGAGTCTATAGTATATATATGAGAATCGAATCAAATTAAGGCTCTGCAATATCTGCATCTATGGGGTTTGCAACTTGTTGGTGGGTTCCTGCATGTATATGTGGGACACACCCTCCTTCCCTTCCCTTATCTGTTTCCTCTCATTCCATTCCATTCCCACTTTGAAACGTGGAGGTAGATCATGTTTCAAAAACAACTTAAATGATTCTTCCCTATACAACATTAATTACCCTTTCGTGCAACATATATATAGAAGGGAATTATTCATATTATTTCCGAGATATATATAGCTTACAATTTGTAGGAGGTGAGAAAATTTAATATAGTATTCAATTATTGTTGAATAAAATGTGTACGTTAAGGAATATTATGACCTTTTCTTTTAAGGCACGTGAGAAGGTGATTGTCTACCAAGTAAGATCTGTTACTTAATTAAGCATTAACCTTGTCTTTCTGAAAATAAAAAAGCTTCACTTATTACTCACTCAGAACAGTTTTCATGTAAGCACTTTTAATAAAAAAACTAATATTTTAATTCATATAATATATACCGGATAACATTTTTATTTTATTATTAATAATAAGAAGGATATTACATGTAAACAATCAATATAGTCCTTAATTAATATGCTTAAAATTTAAATAAAAAATTTAAAAAAAAATAACATTTCTAATCACTTTTTAAAAGGGTTAGTCTATATTTGTTTTATCGTTACTATACAGTGAAAAATTATAATTTTATAGAATTGATTTTAAATCACTTTCGTCTAACATGCTTCGTAAGATGTGCATCACTCATCTCAACCATTGATTTCTAAAATCAATTTAAATCAAACAGACACTTAGTAACTTAAAGAAATACACAACCAATTACAAAAGATAATACATTTCAAGAATTTAATAACTATATACTATTACACTAGTTTATCCAATATGATGTGTCACGTATCTTAACACAAAGACTAAATCATATAAGTGAACTAAATAACACATCCAACCCAAAATCGTAATGTGTTGGAATATTTATTGGTCTTGTCACTTATATAATGCTTTCATTGTTTATTCCTAGATGAGACAAACATATCCAACACTTATAACCTTCCAAATGCTGAGCCTTAGATATATTTCTTCCTTCTTTTTAATCCTTTGATTATGGCAAGTCGATGTAATTCCAAAAGATTGTCCTGGATCAATTAAGCTTTTAAAGATTGATTGATCGTGATGAATGTTACTAAAACACTAGAGATATGTACTCTTTGCCTTGCCATTGGTGGCCATCAAATATATATAATCTATAAATAAAGGACACAGACATATATATGAGCTTGTCTTTTCTATCAAACTAAGATTCCCAGCTGTAAATACGTAGTATAGTACTACATAACCTAACCCTAGCTAGGGCTTGTCAACCACACACACTTGACTTAACTTGTACTACATTTTTTTTCTTCTAGAAAATGGAAATAATGACTCTTTTCACCATTAAATCTAAAGCCGTGCTATTGTAAATTTCAAAACATCGTATATGCCTTATATTATATATATATATATATATATATATATATATATATATATATATTGATAAATAACCCCTTAATCTGTAACATATATATGTATGTGTGGGCCTAATTTGTCTCGGTTAATGAATCCTCTATAAGGTTACTTTCATGTGCTTTGTTGAAAATATGCTACTGAACATGCAAACCAAATCATTCCATTAGGTTGCAGCTTTCATTTTTCTATTACAATGGCTAAACTACACACATTCTCTCAATTAATCCATAAAGGGATCCTTTTCTTCTGAGTAGAGAAATCCTATTGTCTTCCTCACTTTTCAAATAATGTTCCAATGATTTGAGTACTCCCTTTCAATCAAAACCACATCCTTTTTGTTTTGTTAAAGGGTTGGGCATTGATGACCCTAAAATGAGCCACCCTCATTATTACCTATTTAGTGGTGCTCTCTCTTTAATCGGAGGAAAAGATATAGAGTTTGCTCAAAGAACAAAGGTCCTCATCCTCACAAAAAATAATAATAATAATAATCACACACACAAACACATATTAATCACTGTTTTTAGCATTTTCAATCTGATCATATATATGAAGCCTTCAATCATGAAATAAATGTAAATAAGATAAGAGTCATTTAGCTTAAAAAGGTATCAATTTGATATATTTCTTTTTTTACAAAGCAGTGACATAGGTGATAACTGTGACTTTGACCACCAAAAGAGGTGGTCCACATGTTAACCTCAAAAGTTTAAATGTTCGAGGATTTTTTCTAAAAAAAATGTTTAATAGGGCAAATGAAATATAAATCTATGATTTTATGTGAATTGTCTAATTTTTTTATCATTGGTTTAATAGCAAGGTTTGTATAAGGAGAAGGAAAAAAACTTTACACCCTTGGGTAGGAAATGTGGAGAAGAAAGATAGAAAAAAATTGTATAAAAAAAAATGAAAGATATGATAATTAATGTGATAAAAAAAGAAATAAAAAAATAGATATGAAAGGAAATATGAGTGAGAAAAATTGCATTTACATATATATATTGAAGAGAAAAAAAAAATCAAGGGGAAAGAGAATATTAGCTATACACTAGTATACCACTTCACTACTCATCATTCCAATGATACTTTGAAAATTTACAATTTTGAATGTCTTTAGGCACTTCAGTTCCAACCCAAACAGTAATTCTAAAGTCCTTACTAGCATATTCTTTTAATGCACTGGAAAGTGGAGAAAGAGAATGAGGATATAATTAGAATATTTCTAATTTTTTATGCTTTAATTTGTTTCCTTTATATTCAATTCTACCTTAAAATTCTTTACAGATCGTTTAGTCTTGGAATCTGAGGATTCCAAGATCATGACATGAAGCTCTCTTAGACCCTAACTAGGCCTTTTTTTTTTTATTATTATTTTCAGTTTTGTTATCTTTTTTCATTTTTCTATTAGAAATTATAAACTTAAAAAAAGTACGAGAAGTATTGTGATGCAATCAATACGGAATAATTCATATATGATCTCTCTGTCTCTCGATTACATATTTCTACATTTATCTCCTTTTCTCACTCGTAATTAATTATATGAGTTATTGTGCATGATGAAGGTAAAAAACTGAAAATAACATTTCTCAAAAAGTAAAGCTTATAATGATTAATTTTTCTCATCATACGCATCATGCTTCGATTCTTGAAAGGGTCAAATTAATGTGACTACGTGAGGACCCCATATGCTAGCTAGCTATTCCTTCATATACAGTGGTCAAAGATATGTCTAATCCTACCTTCTCATTAACTATTTTGCATGGGAAGACGTCACAACGAGTGTAAATATAATTAATTAATGTAATGAGTCACCCAAATTAAAGGTGAAAAATGCAAATGCAATTCAGGAAACTTCGTAGAAACATTCATTAATATGGACTAACATTAAAAAAAAAAAATTAGCTCACTGTGTATATTATCATTTCCCTTCTGTCTCTTCCTTTACATTCAATCACTTGCATGTATGCTTCTATCTTCTGATTGGGTTAATTATCTGAATTACCTTGTGCATAACAATTAATTAAAAGTGTAAAATAGAGAGAGTGTGAAGATATGACTTTAAAATAAAGCTTATCCCAACTTAAAAACGAAAAAGTCTTCACACTCAAAATTTAAGTATTGGGAGAAGGTGGAAAAAGAAATATACAGGTTCAGCACAACATATATATAGAAATAAAGCAAATTATAATATAAAGACCTAACTCTAAGAGATAAAAGATAAAAAATAACATAATTTTTTTTTAAAAAAATATGAGTCTATTTGTAAGAAAAGAAACTAATATTAAATTAAAATTTTTATTTATTATAAGAAAAATTATTTTTAATTATGATCTATTAACTAATAATTAGTAATATATATTTTATATTTTATATCAAGATTTTATTAAATTTTAGGTATAATATGTTTTCAATCCTTATAAATATAAGCATATATTTGGGTTTGGTTCTCATAATTTAAAATCAATGTGTTGAGTTTTTCTTTTCTTAAAATCATCTCAAATTAATCGTTAGCACCCCTCTCGCTAGGAACTAAAAGTATACCTGATAAGAAATACCATAGACTAAAAACACACATGATAAAAAACTTATTTGGGGTGATTTAAAAAAAGAGATGGAGACTCAACATACCATTTTTAAGCTATCAGAACTAAAATTAAATTTATTTAATTAATTTAATTTTATTGAAACAACAAATTAAACATATTTTATCTTTAATTTTAATATATAAAATATATATAAAAAAGATTGAGACCTTGTAACAGAGGAGACCTAAAGCGATTGCTTTAGCAGCCTACCCCTCGGGTCGGCCCTGGAGATATAGAAAAAAAAATGAAATGAAAAAACAGGACGTGAAATATGGGATATTGATGTTGTTCTGGAGATAATTATACCTCGGCTAGCCACCTCGGCACAAGACGGCAATATTCATCATTCATCCTGGCCGCACAGTCGGATGTGTGTTAAACGCGTGTATACGTGCAACGGACCAGCGCGTCCCCGTAATTTTAGGAAGCGGTTACAACCGATAACATATTTTTCCGCCTGATTTCATCTATAAATACACTGTGAGAAGATCCATTTGCAGTACGCATTATTCATTATTACATATACTCTGTCGAATCTCCCACTGACTTGCGCGTCAGAGTCCCTGCAGGTACACCCTGCCACGCCGTGGGTACGCCGCACTCCACCGTGGATTACGAGAGGATCCAACACCTTTAACCGGGAGAATTTCCAGACGAACGGATGTGATGAAAAGGAAAAGAGATAAAAAAAAAGTGAGTATAGAGATTAGTCACCACTCACCATATAAAATTGAGTGGGAAAAAATCATTATTTGATAAAAAAAAAAGTAAAAAGCCAATAAAGTTATGACAAAATGAGATATAGAGATAGTTTATGTTCACACATACAATGTTAATGAAAATTTACAATCAATTAACTGTTGCAGAGCACGTTTTGTGGTTTCCCATCCCATAAACCACAAAATGGAGGCACATATATGTGAGTATATGAGAAAGAGAAATGGGTGTCCATATTATTATTTGGTAACAGAAAAGAAAAGTTAATTGAAGTGGGTGGTTGGAATGAAGATGAGATTAAGACAAATTAAAAGGTGATTGCAGTTTGCAGGAGGAGAGAGAATTAAGTGAGGCTGAGCTGAAAAAGAACCAATAATGCTATAGAGGTTAGAGTAAGGAAAGGCATAGCAGACACAGGGTTGCTTTTTGGAGAATAAAATACTGTCTCTCTAGTCTTACAGTATTGGCCTCAAGTGTTCCAACAGAGACACAACACAACACAACCAGCTCATGATATTAATATAAATATTGGACCTCTGTAATTAATATATACTACAAGAAATTAATGTTAAAAAAAGTTGTAATCTACCGTTTAGTTACCTTCTTTTTTTTTTTTTCAAAAAATCTTTCATTTCATCACAGTGGCTTTTCTCCTTTAGTAACTTTTGTTGAATTTCTGCTGGCCTTGTCTCTGTTTACTCAAAAGATGTGGCAAGTCCCGGTAAAAATTTTGAATATTGCGGGTCCACACTAATTTCCTATGCAACTTCATTTGCTTACAATTACACTATGTATGTATTATATATGAACATGAAAAAACATGCATGTATATATTGTTGTTATTGCAGCTAGCAGATGAGAAGCTGAACATATGTCTGCAGTCTTCAGCTTTTCATTTTATATATATAAACGCATGAAGCTCTTCACACATACATAATCTCACACCATTAATTTTTATTAACATATATACTTTGAAATTAGTGCTGTAAATAAACTATTGCCTCAATGCCTAATTAATAGTTAGTTAATGTAAGTAAAGTCATAATGTACGTAATATATGAAAGTTGTTTTATATATTATATTATAATTTGTATATAGTGCATGAGGCAGCTCAAATTATACAAATATAAATCACATAGAGTAAAAGCAACAACTACTAAAAGAGCTGGTTTCTAACTAATACAAATTAATGTCATGTATCAGAAACCAGAAAACAGCTAATTTTGCAACGATAACTGTAAATTGAAGAGAGTGAGAGAGAAGTAGAAAAGGGAAGAAAAAGCTGCCTCTTTAAACTAAAACCAAAAGAGAATTAAAGAAAAGGAAAAGAAAAACAAAAAAAATAAAGTGATGAGTGACAAGAAGTATAAAGAAAGCGGCGAGGCATAGTTCTGGTATTTCTAAAGCCTAACTATTTGCTGAACCTCTCTCTCTCTCTCTCTCTGTAATTATTGATTTGAAAACCTCTCAGTTAGTTCCTCTGATCGAAAGAGAAGGATAAGAATAGAAAGAAGAAGAAGTGTGGTTTGTGAAGAAAAGAAAAGGATCATTGACAAAAGGGGTGGTGTGGGGGGTGGGTTTTGTCCAAGTTATGCGCTCAGGAGGTTGTACATTACAGCAGACCCTCACAGCTGAGGCTGCTTCAGTGTTGAAGCATTCTCTTGGGTTGGCTCGGAGGAGGGGCCATGCACAGGTCACTCCTCTCCATGTTGCTGCCACTTTGCTTACCTTAAGAGCCACTTCTTCCTTCAGAAGGGCTTGTCTTAAATCTCAGCCTCATCCAACTTCACATCCTCTTCAATGCAGAGCTCTTGAACTCTGCTTCAATGTTGCTCTCAACAGACTCCCTACTACACCTTCTCCTTTGATCCACTCTCAGCCTTCTCTTTCCAATGCTCTCATTGCTGCATTGAAAAGAGCACAGGCTCACCAAAGAAGAGGATGCATAGAGCAACAACAACAACAGCCACTTCTCACTGTTAAGGTTGAGCTTGAACAGCTCATCATTTCCATTCTTGATGACCCTAGTGTTAGCAGGGTTATGAGAGAGGCTGGATTCTCTAGCACTCTTGTTAAGAACAATTTAGAGGACTCTTCAGCCTCTTCTGTTTTTCAGTGTTACAATACTACTTCTGGTGGTGTTTTTTCCTCTCCTTGTTCTCCTTCTACTAGTGAGAATCACAGGGAAACCATCAACCCTAGCAATTTGAGGCAGTCTCATAATTTCTTGGCTGCTTACACTTCTGAGTTCAACCCTGCTCTCTTTTCTCCACCAAAGAAAGCCTCAGCATCAGCATCAGCCTCAGTGTTTCCCATCACTGGTGCAGCTTCTGATGATATCAAGGTTGTTCTGGATATCCTCTTGAGGAAGAAGAAAAAGAACACTGTGATAGTTGGTGACTCAGTGTCATTAACTGAAGGCCTTGTGGGAGAGCTAATGGGGAGGTTAGAAAGATCAGAGGTACCTGATGAGTTGAAGTCAACTCATTTTATCAAGTTTCAATTTGCACCAGTTTCATTGAGATATATGAAAAGAGATGAGGTTGAAATGATACTCTTGGAACTGAAAAGGAAGGTGGATTCCATTGCATCAGGAAGTGGGGGTGGCATTTTTTATATTGGAGACTTGAAATGGACAGTGGAACCATCTTTCAGTGAAAAGGAAGAAAGGTCCCAAGATGGAGAAGTTTCTGGTTACAACCCAGTTGATCATCTAGTTTCAGAAATAGGGAAGTTGTTCTGTGATTGTGGAACCTCAAATGCTAAGGTGTGGTTGATGGCCACTGCTAGTTATCAAACATACATGAGGTGTCAAATGAGGCAACCCCCTCTTGAGATGCAGTGGGCTCTTCAGGCTGTTCCTGTTCCATCAGGTGGACTTGGCTTGAGTCTCCATGCTTCTAGGTAACCAATCTTTTGCTTAATAATTACTTTGATTTAATGCCAAAAACACTAACTAATGAATAAAAGATGTCTTGTTTAATTTGTTTGATTTAATGCAAAAAAAGGAAAAACATAAGTACATAAAAGTTATGTAGCCATGATGGTTGGTCGAAAGCTTAATTTGTTTTGCATTTTGTTGAGGAGTGCGTACGGTCACTGAACTATGCCAGAAACCATTGCCAAAAGCATGGTCGGTTGGTAAGGCAGATGTGAAGCAGCAGAGCCTTTCTGCTTCACTTTAGTTTGTCAGTACATAACTTCTTACACATTACTCATTCACATGACATTGGATAGGAGAAACAGAAACTATACTTTACCAAAAGGAAAATAAACAAGGCAGAATTATTATTATTATTAATAATTTTTTTTCCAAATATGCCTTATTGAAAACCTTGGGAAGAATTAAGACCTACTCTGATATTAAACAGAAAAGCAGTTTCTGATATAGTGCCACATATTCAAAACTCAATAGTGCCTATTTGTTTAATTCTGGATGTTAATTTTGTTGAGTTTATGTACTGAATTTGCAGTGTCCTTGATTCAAAGATGGCCATCTCCCAGAACTTATCTGATATGTTGGAAACAAAGCCCTTTAGTAACAAGGAGCAGGAGGATAAGCTCAATTGCTGTGAAGAATGTGCCTCTAATTATGAAAAAGAAGCTCAATTTCTCAGACCAAGCCAGAAGAAAATATTGCCTTTCTGGCTTCAATCACATAGTGATAGCACAGAAGGTCATAATAAGGTACTTAGTTATTAAGTGGAAAAGCCAAGTTAAATTTTCTGCACTGAATTTATAATCCAACACCTAATGATTGATCAATAACTTTATTTTTCTTCTGCATGTACATGTACTTGTTCCTATTAGTTTGAAAAAATACTTATGAATGACTCAACGTTTTTCAGGATGAATTAACACAATTGAAAAGAAAATGGAATAGACTGTGCCACTGTCTCCACCAAAGCAAACAGCCTCAGAAACACTTGAACTGGAGCAACAGTTACACTTCAAACACAAAGATATGTCCCTATACTTCATCAAGTTCCATATCCTTTGCCAACAATGTCACTAAACCCACTCATAGCTCCAATCTTGTACCTCGATTCCGGCGTCAACAATCATGCACCATTGAGTTCAATTTCAACGATAAAAGGCAAGCAACAGAGCCAGTCTTTGATTCTCTTGAAAGCATGGAAGGTAAAGAAGTAAAGATTACTCTTGCTCTTGGGAATGGTGGTTCAGGTGAAACGGTGGAAAATATAACTGATAAAACACTGCAAAGAGCTCATGTTTGTAAACTATTGCAGGAGAATGTGCCATGGCAATCTGAGATTGTTCCTTCCATAGCAGAGGCCTTGATTGATTCCAAATCAGCAAAACAAAGTAACATTACATGGTTATTTATGCAAGGCAATGACTCCATTGGAAAAAGAAGGTTAGCACTTGCAGTTGCAGAATCAGTCTTTAGCTCAGCTAATTTGCTCCTTCACTTGGACATGCTAAAGAAAGAAACTTCAATAGCCCCATTCTCTGAAATGCTGTCAGGAGCATTGAAAACCCACCAACAGCTTGTGGTTTTAATAGAAAGTGTTGATTTTGCTGATACCCAATTCAAGAAATTCCTCTCAGATGGATTTGAAACAAAAAAGTTTGGAAATTCAAGTAGCACAGAGGAGAAATCAGGCCAAGTAATATTCATATTAACAAATGGTGGATCCAAAAGCATTGAAGAGCAGAATCAGGACTCAGTTATCAGGTTGTTGTTGCAGATCAGTGAAACCAAGCCTGACTTAGAGACACCTTGCTTGGGCCACAAGCGCAGAGCTGAACTTGATTTGTTTTCCAATTTCAAAAGCCCCAGAATTGAAGAGAAAGAAGAGGCATTGTTGGTTTCTAAGCAAGGGACTATAAAAAAAGACTTTTCAAGACAATCAAGCTTTAACACTCTTGATCTGAACATGAAAGCTGATGAAGAGGATGAAGCAAGGGAAAGTAGCCCCATTTCAAGCGATTTGACTAGAGAAACTATAATTGATTCCTTAAACTCAAATGGGTTTCTTGAATCAATTGAGAACCGGTTTGAGTTTAACACAAGTCTAGCTAGGGACAGGGAGATGGCAGAGCTATTTCTTTCCAAGGTCAAAGGGTCATTTGAGGAGGTTTGTGGCAAGCAATGTATGGGGAATTTTAGTGTAGATGAGAGGGTGATAGAGGAATTGTGTGTGGGGTGTGGTTCTTTTACTAACAGCTTGTTTGAGAAATGGCTGAAAGACATTTTCAAAGCAGCTTAGAAACAGTTAACTTTGGAGGGAAGGGGGGTATACTTTTTAGACTTTGTTGGGGTGGTAAAGGAGATACAAAATCAGATAATGGGTTCATGGGTTCTTCTCTGCCCAGGAGTATCCAAGTTAATTACTTCATAGAGTGAGCTATTTTGGGTACTGAGGGTTTCTTGTAAAATTGTCCACAATGTGTAAAATTGGAATAGTTTGTGTAACTGCTAATTTTCATCATAATAGCATGTGCTTGTTTTCCTTTCCTTCTCTTTTATTTATCCATTAATTAATTATGTCAATCATTTCTCACTAATGCTTTCAATAATTTCTCATTTCTCATAGCATTTGTAAGTATAAGATATTGTTTGAATGAAAGCTGCTTAGACTCTATCAGGAAATAATTTTTTCCTGCTTTGGAATGAAAGGTAAAATGACACAAAGTTCTTGTGTTTACCTTTTCATAAATTGTGATGTTATATTTCCATTTTACTTTTGTCAATTTCCTTTGTTTTTTCTCCATTTGTTGCAATCATCATCATTATGTTGGGCTTCACCCATGCACAAAATATGAATGCAGTGATGCACCCAAGCATAGAAAATCAGTATGAATAATAATTGAGAAATCTACCTAGCTCCATCCACTACAAGACAATATTAATGCTTTCTGTTTCTGGTTCCAATTTATTTATTCAAAACTCCATATCATTACTTTGACCTTAAAGGTTGTATTGTATGATTGAACAGCGGAAGTGCGTCCTTTTTATTGTTTTTCATCATGGACTTGATTTTCTGTATATTAAGATTCATATGATGGTAACATTTTATAATGCTTTAGAAAAAGCTCACGAGTGTCATGCTGTTTTAATGACGTAAAGGTGTTCTATGATAAGGGAATAATCATAGACATTCTGTCATTATAATTGGTTTCCAGCATGGCCCATATTCATAATAACGGACCAAGCGTGTGACAAATTCTGCACGAGATTCATAAGACATGATTATGAAACTTGGAGTAGTGGATAATATGTCACTGGAAATTCAAACCTGCGCAGCATCAAAAGTTGTTAATTATAAAAAGTTAAAAACTGTAAACTTGATTTTATATAATTAATTTTGATAAAAATAGGTTTAAAATAAAATAACTAATATTTGAAAAAAATTAATTTTAAATTAAATTATAATAAAATTTAGTATAAAACTATTTACACAGCAAAAGTTCTAATTCTTTTCTACTTTTGTTTAAACGTATTTTCTTAAATAAACTATATATTGATTACAATAAAATCACAATTAAATGATTGTTTTTTTGGTAAAATCACCTTTGTGTACCACAAATATGCGTTCGGAGTCGACCATAAACATTTTTCAATTTTTAGTTTTGAGTTGTAAAAACTTGATTAAAAATTTTTAAAAACTAAAAACTGAAAACTCGCAACCACCCGAACGACCCCTTATTAATTAATTTTGAATAAACATATATATCGTCCTATTTTAATTATTTTATCACAAGAAGAGTTTACATAATGTAAACTATTTAGTGAAATTACAATGGGCTAAATTTACCATTTTTTTGGAAGAAAAATGCGTGAGAGTAGACTATATGGAATTGCCCAAGCATTGAGATATAAGTCCACTTTAATGAAATTTACACGGGAATAATTAAAGATTAGTAACATTTTGCTGCTTAGAAAGTCGATTTAAACTAATTATTAATCTAATATAATAGAATGGGGTTATTTGTTTACATGCTAGTGCCACCTTCCACCATGTAATGTGGAAATAACTAACAAGGCATGCGTGATTGGGCGGTGTTCTTTGAGTTTGTCCAAAGATGAACTCTAGTTTGGTTCTTTTATAATGTTAGGGTTACGCACATTGTTTTGGCCTTGGGTCCCGCTCTTTAATTAGTGCTCTATAACTATAAGAGCTAACAATTGCCTTGAGTTGGAATAAAAGTTCATAATGATGTTGTTACAAACAATTTTTTTATTAAAAAAATAGAAGTTAAATATACCAAAAGATATTAGCGCAATAAGCCTGAAATCATTACAACGTTCATAGAGTAAGCATACTTTACATTTGGTTAATTATTATATCTATAATAAATTTCAAAAAAGAAAAAAAAATGAAGATTAAAAATTGTGTAGCTGGTATAATTAAGTGATCCATATTGTCTTCAATCTCCTAAGGATATTGATTGATTTGGTTTTACAGAGCTAACTAGCCATGGCAATGGGACAAGTTTTGCTCTCCCTATCTCTGCCCCTATAAAAGTCGGGATGAGTTTGGGTTCGGGTTTAAAGAAAGCAAGTATGAAATTATGAAACTCAACCTCATTCTCGCGGGTTCCCGTCAGGTTCAAGGAAACACGCAGAGATTTCACCTTCTTTATTTTCATTTTTTTTCTCTCTTTTTTTATAACTCAAATACATGTTTTTAAATAAGTCATATATATCTAATATATACTAATTCAAATAATACGTAAATATAGACATTGATAATCTTTAAAAAAAAACTTAAGATGTATATTATATTTTAAGAAAAATATATAAGTTTACCTTTATTATTTAACTATTAATATATTAAAATTATTTAATTATTATATTGGGGCGGGTTCGGGGGCGGAGGCAGGTTCTTGCACTCCCAAACCCGTCTCGGTCCTCGTTAAATGCGGGGTAAGGTCGGGTTTTACTTAAACCCGGTCAAAGCGAATTTTCCCCGTCAAAATCGAAACGGATCGATACCCACATATTCGGATTTGATTGTCATACTTAGAGCTAACTACCCTCATTTTGATATACAAAACAATTATATCACATAAGAGTAGGGACCTCTTGATTGACATTATATAGATGTCTAATCCATCATGAGCCATATATATCAAAGCCCAATTACAATATCCATTTCTTAATGTTATAATTAAATAAAATTAATATTTTTAATAATTTAATAAAGATGTTTCAAATAATTGATTAATGTTTATCCATTAAATTCAAATAAAATTAAATAATAAAACATTCTCCATGTTTTTTTTTTGTCAAAGGTTCTTTTTTTTTTGGGTCAAAGGTTCATTGCACATGTTTTATTTCTTTTGCTTTTTCCAAGGTAACTTGGCCCAATCTATTAAAGTGGCCTCTTCCACTGGAAGCCCGTTTGAAGCGTGAGTCTAATAAGTCCTTTGATGATCACAACCATACATCCAAGCCCAAAACAAAACCTACTTTTCTCGACTGGATAGTAACATTGAATGCTCTAACGGGCCTACACCTGGATGGGCCATTTTGTCATAACCCAAAGCCACCAACCAAATTACGCAACCTCACAATTCTCAATCATATCAACTCCCATTTCTAAGTGGTGGGGTTGGTTCACCCACTTCCATGGTCCCACCCACCAACCCACCTACTCCTCCCTTACCCTTTTTCTATATCTTTATTTGTTTATTCATCTCTTCCAATTCCATCGCATTCGCATACCAGACAGAGGCAAATGGCAATGGCACCGGAATCGGAGGTTCCCCCTAATTTTTGGGGCCACATGCCCGAAGAGGAGTACTACACCTCCCAAGGGGTGCGCAACACCAAATCATACTTCGACACTCCCAATGGCAAAATCTTCACCCAGAGCTTCCTCCCTCTCAACCTTCAGCCCCATGAAGTCAAAGCCACCGTCTTCATGACTCATGGCTACGGCTCCGACACCGGTTGGCTCTTCCAGAAGATCTGCATCAACTTCGCCACCTGGGGCTACGCCGTCTTCGCCGCCGACCTCCTTGGCCACGGCCGTTCCGACGGCCTCCGCGGTTACCTCGGCGACATGGACAAGATCGCCTCCACCTCCCTCTCCTTCTTCCTCCATGTGCGTCGCAGCGACCCCTACAACAACCTCCCCGCTTTCCTCTTCGGCGAGTCCATGGGAGGCCTCGCTACCTTGCTCATGTACTTCAAATCAGAGCCTGACACGTGGACAGGCGTGATATTCTCAGCGCCGCTTTTCGTGATCCCCGAGGACATGAAACCCAGCAGGGTACATTTGTTCATGTACGGTCTCCTGTTCGGTCTAGCTGACACGTGGGCAGCCATGCCTGATAACAAGATTGTGGGAAAAGCCATAAGGGATCCCCAGAAATTGAAGGTCATAGCCTCCAATCCCAGGAGGTACACTGGCCCACCAAGGGTGGGAACAATGCGGGAGCTCCTTAGGGTTACTCAATACGTTCAGGATAATTTCTCCAAGGTAACGGCGCCGTTTCTAACAGCACACGGAACCTCTGATGGTGTCACGTGCCCATCCTCCTCCAAGCTCTTGTATGAGAAGGCTTCCAGTGAGGACAAGACCTTGAAGCTTTATGATGGGATGTACCATTCTTTGATTCAAGGGGAGCCCGATGAGTCTGCAAACCTTGTGTTGGGGGATATGAGGGAGTGGATTGATGAGAGGGTTCGAAGGTATGGGCCTAAAAACAATTCTCAGTAAAAAATTCTGTTGTATTTTTAATCCAATTTTTAGTTCCAAGTTACCTGATTGGGTCTAAACAGTTGCTGTCAAAGAGTCAATCAAGCTTGACTAAAGATGAAGGGAATTATTATATGAACACTATTGTCCTATTCAGAGTGCTTCTATTAGATCTTCCATTGATAAACACTACATTCTTAACAGTTCAATTCAACAGTGTTTATGTATCTATGTTGTGTGCAAATTATAAGGTTAAACCAGTAATTTGGTCAACCTTAGGATGAAGAGAGAGAGAGAAGAAGCTTATTTCATATTGGCTGAATATTTGGTTGTTTAAACCATTTTATATTCTCTTTGGAACCAATAAGCAACACAACAGGATAGGAATCTGACAAACACGCTTTCATCTATACTCGAGAGAATTGTGAATTTGTGATCATAAAAAAGTTATTGGGCGTTGTTGCATCTCTTCAACAATGGCATGTTTCAAAATATTAAGTAGTGCGATAGAATTGATGCTCAACATTAAAAATTATCCTTTGTTAAGGCAAAAAACAAATAGCGACTAAGAATGTAGACATTATCAAAAGGGATAACTACAAGAGGTTCAAATAATCAGTATTAACAGACTGCCCAACACAGGACAACGGCACAGAAACAACGGAGGAAGAAAGAAAACTCTTGCTTTACTCATATAATTAGCATCAACACACATTTACACAAATAAAAAGAAAAATAAAGAAACGAAAAAGGAGAAAAAGCTTCTTTAAGTTCCCTGAGATTTACATTTGATCCAAAGCTTACTCGAAATAGGAAAAAACGATATGGAGCCTAGGTTAGAGCTGCTAAAAAATTAGAACAAAGGGTAAACTTACAGACCAGGTCAAGGAAAGGCTAATATACAAAAAGAATGACACTAAACCAGTTACTAATCTAAAATCTGGCATATGTTTTGGGGGCATGTACAAAAGGGTGGCGACGAGACATATTTTCTCACCCTATGAGTAAACAAACTAAGTATTGTAAACCAAGCCAAAGAACTTACGGTGAATTGGGAGCTGTTCTATACGAAGAGGAATCCTCTGGAACACATATAGACGAGCTTGATAAATCAATTGCAGTTTCAAAGTTGAGCACAGGTTTTAATCTTCTATGAACCTCATCAATCAGAAAATTGATCTCTTCAACAATCATGAATAAAGCAGACTTGCAAGTATCCTCATCCCTGAACGCCAATGTCCATCTTCCATCTACCGAACCCTTTGTTTTCATTTTCCCATAGTCATTGAATTTGACAGGATCTCGAAAGGGTAAAGATGTTGACCGGATCCGCAAGTGTAACCATGTTTTATGTTTATCATCAATCCTGGGCTAAACAACGAGGATAAATATTGATTGAGTATAACCATAACTGTCAACAATACCAAATGACTAGATTCAAAATTAAAATGCAGAGGTTGCAGACACCTATACGTACATTGCATCCAGCCAAAGGTGCAACTGCCCGAATGACTCCATAGGACTTCTTCGATGGCAATTCTTCTGCAAGAACAAGGCAGCCAGATATTCCTAAAGAGATTGCTAGAAAGAAAAGGTGCCGTTCCTTGCCCCTCTCAAATGCAATTATACAAGGCATGGCATTAACTGCAAATGGAAAATATGAGAAATTTAACAATAATTAGTTGATTGCTGACTTAAGACAATAGCATGTAGCTTTCCTCTGTTGGCCAGAAAAGAAAAACAAATAACATAGAACTTAACTGAAGAAAACTAACGTATCAGTAAAAAATAAAAAAGAACCACCAAGAAAAAAATATTGAAAAGAAAAATAACTACAATTTACATAATAAACTATTGCACTTGCTTTAAATTTCGAATAGGAGTAATTTACTCATTTGTTTTATTGCCAGAAATTAATAAATATGCGGTTCATATAACCCTTCTAATCTGTGATTACAACATGACAGCTTTACAGTACATTTTGCTATTTTGGTCTAGAAAGTAGAATCAGCCCCTCAACATAATATTTCTTGAACTCTCATAATTTATTAGTCTTGCATAGGGGTGAGAACAGGCCAGGCCGCTCGTCAGGGGCCTACTACCCGGCCTATATCAAGCCCAGGCCAGGCCAGGCCAAGGCTTTTTCAAAAGCCTATATAGCAAAATAGGTCAGGCTTCAGGCCATCGAAAAAGCCTTTTAAACCTATTAGGCCGGCCTATTTAACTAATATAAAAAATACTAATATTTTTTATATTGCTATTATTATTATAAAGATTTTTTATTACTTTTCCTTATAATTATATACTTATTAGCTTGTATAAACATTTAAGTATGTTAAAAACTTGAGCCTATAAGTCTATTCATACATATGCTTATGATATATTCAAGTACCTTACTATAAAACAGGCTTTCAGGCCATGTCAGGCTTTAAATAGGTCAGACTCAGGCCATAAAATAAAGCCTATGTCAGGTAAACAGGCCAGACTCAGGCCATGGATTTAAGGTGCAGGTCAGGCTCAGGCCTTAGAAAGCCTAGCTCGGCTCGGCCTATTCCCACCCCCTCTTGCACCATAGAAAAACGTAATTAGTTCCTGTATTCACTGCAGATTGACTATGGCTTTGTAATTATAGAGGAGAGAAAAATCCTTTCATGTAAGACCAATGATGGCTATTATAGAAACTTCAAAACAGGCAACTCATGACAATGCCTCAGCCAGATTCTTTTGTTGTCAATCATTAGTTCATTACTTGGTTACAAAGATGGGTATTTATTACTATTGGATGGTTGACTATTTAAGTGTGGTCATGTACTTTGTGTTGAGTTCTCAGACTATGTTTTGCAATTGAGATTTATTGACATGTTTTTGTCTCCCCTTCTTTTTCGTTCTACCCCTCCCTCCTTCCCTCTCATGATTCTCTTCCTTCTTCATTTTACTCTTCTATCCGTACTATACCAAAGCTTATACCTCAAATTAAGTAAAACCTGTAGAGAGAATAAAAGAAACTGCAGTTCAGATCACTTTTTTTTTTGGTAAAATGCAGTTCAGATCACTAACCAAGGCCGACTTCAGTGCCTGCCTTTGGGCCTGACACATGAAGCCCAGATGTCCGGGCACGACAATTCACAGGGAATTCGCTAGGAGGGTAAATTGGAGGTTGCTCAGGTAAAGCTCTACCAAGAGTGAATAATTGCAGATGGTGCAGTAGTGCAAAAACCTAAATGAGAAAAAAGACAACAAAAACTCTTCACCATCTAAAGGTTCACAATCCATGAAGAACTAGAATTGACAATTGAGAATACTATTCGCATTTTTTATGCAATGCTGCATTTGTGAAAGAAAATAAAAATGTGTATTGGGGGGGGGGGGGGGGGGGGGGGGAGATAAAGAATAAACACGGACCTTCACCAACTCATGCATCCTTTCTCCTGCAGCAAAAGATGATCCCTTTGAAATATCATCTGTAGGAACAACATAGAATAATTTATACTCTTTTCTCCATAGTCCATAACAGCAACCAGCCAAAGGAAAAATGAATATTGAAACAGATACAAGTTTACCTTTTGAAGAGAACTTCCGTGGTAGTAAGAGCATGCAATTCGGTTCTTTCCGAGGAGATGGCGACTCCATTGCTACAGTCAGAAAATTTTCTAGTTCAAGCACATAAGTAAACTTCTCGAACACATCAACAGCCAAGCAGAACAATATATGATATAAAAATCACCTCTTTTGCACTTTCTCCACTCATCACAAAGAACAGGAATAAGAAAGTCCGGCCAGATACCTTTAATCTCCTCTACAAGAGCAGAAGCACAATTCTTGTAAGAAACCTGTATTAGAGAAGAAAATTGATATAATTGCATTAGGAAAGGCCAGTAGCACAGATAATGCTAGTAGGACAGTGAGGGATTTCCATTTGCTATTATGCTTTTCTTTTTCCTATTAAATCATCTCTTTTCCATTCTTGGTAAATTCTTATTCATGAGTTTCTACAATCATGGTTACAAATGTGGCTATTCTATTGTAGAAAAGAGGAGAGAAGAGAGCTACACAAAGCATGCTTTGTCAAAATGTACCATCTTTCAAACCACCCATTTATTATTTTCACTAAGACAGTAAGCAAAGGAGTTAAGGGATGTTTATTTTCACATTTTCATGTTTTTGTGTTTCGATTGTGTATTCTCTTCAGCATCAACTCTCCATTCCTTTATTTTGACCTAACATAACTGTTCTTTGAATTTAGAAATCCTTCGGGCATTTAATGGGAGTCACTCAAATGGGAATGGTGAATTCATATCTAGACCCGTATGTTTTATGTATTAATTGATTGTTAATCATTTAAATTATTAGTATATTTGTTTAAGTAAGGATTAATAAAATTCTGATTCAATGACAACACTTGAAGATGATGTTAGATTTTTATGTAACTTTGTATTGGTATCTTCTCTCAAATTACTTAAATTCCTTAAAAGGTCTACTGAACTGATATTCTCAGTAAAGTAATTATTTTATCTCTACGATAGCAAGCAGCAATGTTACTTCAACCTACAAAGAAAACACGTGGACTTTGATACATTCGTAAACATTATGCAATCTTAAGAGAATGTAATAATTTATTGTGGGTATAGCTAGAGAAGCTCATATGTTCTTACTTTCAGTAATTCAAGGTGATGACTGTTGAATTCTGACTCACTGTAAGGAAGCAGCTGGCGCAAAAGCCAACCACCATCCCACAGTGTCTCTGCAGATATATTACAGCGGCAAAAGAGGCCCACTAATGCATCAATCACCTGAAAAGCACATCATATATGAGTTTTAAATTTAAACATAACAAACAAAGGATTTGCTAACTTCCAAAGTTATAGAGAGAGAAACCATCCATCAGGGAAAAAAAGGCCCAATGACGTTAGATGGAGCTTCAAAACATGGATTTTAAATACTAATAAGGAGAAAGGGAAATTATGTCACTAACATTTCACCATTTTAAGGCACATACAAGCAACAGTTTGAATACCTACAAAAGCATTACAATTGGGACGAAGTGATAATTAGACCAATACACTGTATATTAAGTACAATGTAATCCACCAAACAAATTTATTTCCCAAACGTAAGAAGCACAAGACTGATGACCCATCTCTGTTTTGCACTAGATAAGCCTGGCTTATGACCCACCCACCATTTTGCACTAATCAGCCTCTGCTTCACACTCACACTACAGTTTCATCCTCTGTTTTGCACAGATCCCACTTGTTTTGCATGAGTTCCTGTTTCTTACATCCACATCCTCTGTTTTGCACCCAGCTCCTCAACAGATCCTGTCAAGAACCCCTAGAGTTCCTATGCATAGAGTTCCTATATCCACTACCATAAATAATAATCATTGAGTATTCTAACTTCTAAGCTTACAGTTCCATGGTTTTATGAAAAGATGAAAATTATTGGTCAGGGACTTTCACATGGTATAGAGAAACTTTTAGAAAAACAGTATATCAGCAAGAATCCACTAGATACAAACATTTACCTGAAATCTATGTACATGAGGGCTTATTCCCACATCAGAAGACTGAAATGAAACTCCATACTGCTCCTGTGAGACATGGTAAATATAAGTAAGCCAACCATCAAGCAAATGATATTCTAAAATCTAACTATTGGTAATGAAAATTAAAATAAATCAATGATTGCTGAAGAATAGAAGGAATTGCAAACCTTGATCTTTTCATGATAGATATCAAGATCACTACCAATGCCATCCCTTGTAAAGCTACTTTTGGAAGAAAAAAGTTGCTCTTCACCTGAACCCTCACCAACTAAAGCTTGCTGCATCAAATACGCAATGCAAATGACATACAAACAATAAACCAAATTCATCAAAAGGGAAATGAAGTGCCAAGTCAGATGGTTTTGTACTCTTAAGAGACAATTACCCTTTGACATGCACTGCATATGTACACTTTTGCACAAAGCATCACCATATAGGGTATTTTGAACAACTCATGCGAGTTTACACCATCAAGTCAGCCTTTATGTCTGCTCACTCACAAGTCAGCACTCAAGCCAGCCTAAGCCACTCATCCTTTTATCTCTTCACCTTAGACTTCTAAAAGGTGATTGTGTCTTCATACCATACCTCACAGCTCGCTCACCTTGAACGTTCAGTGCACACACCAATAGTCACTCAAGCATCCCAATTTTACACACACAAAAAGCATATCATATCACAAGAAAGACCACCCATGAAAAATTCTCTCTCTCCTTCCTCACTTCCTCCAACTAGGTGTCCCACCACCCCTCATCCTGCCAAGGGCACAACTTAATCCATTGACTAGGTTATACATGAGCAATAGGAAAATAGTATATCATGCAAGCACAGTAATTAGGAAAATAGTATCTTTGTATTTATTACATTCACTACATAAATATCAGGTTCATGGTGTAATTTAGAAGCATGGTTTTCAACATATGCTTCTCTTTTCTCTCACTTAGGATTTGGCTCTTATAAAGTGAAAGTTCACTTTAGAGAATAAAGTGTGGAGTTATAACTATTGATTGGAAAATATACAGTTGAGATTGTGATAAAATACATTCTCTAAAGTGCACCTCTCAGTTTAGAGGTGTCAAATCATCTTTCTTAATATGGTGTTTAGAGGCTAGAGAGAGGTAACCCCTAGAACAATTCATACTTGGTGGATCTGTTGTCATCCAGCGAAAATTTTTGTGGCTGACCATGTTTCAGCTCTGGTTCATTGCCAAATCTGCCATGATCCCTTTTCTATTGACCATTCTCTCTACACTACAAGTCTTAAAGGTGTTTTCTCCCTGGTCCATGCACAACTCAGCCAACTTCCACCACCATCGTCTCTATTGTCATTAAATCCGCCTAGTCCTGAAAATTCACCACCATCTGAGGCTCCATCCCCCACCACACACCACCCGCCACTCCCAGTCACCACTCAACTTCAATTGGCGCATGGAGGGAGTTAGAAATTAGTATTATTGTATCTAGGTTTAGTGTAAATGTCCAGGTTCTTCAATGTATCATGTAAATAATGAGAATAGGAAAATTGTGTCTTTATACTTATTACATGCATTATATAAATATCATTTCAATGGTGTAGTTGAGAGTTGAGACACATGGTTTCAACATATGTTTCTTTTTTCTCTATCTTAACGAAACCCGCTCCCAAAACAATTTACTATATAGACAAAGAAAGGTGTGCAAATGTCTTTAAGGTCAAAATGGAAGAATGTCCAATACCAATAAGAGTTTCTTGTGTTGTTTGCGTTGTGGAAGAATTCCCAATCCATCTAGCATTGATTCATCAAGTTCTAAAAAAAAAAAACATTAAGTAAACAGAAAAGGTTGCAATGGTAAAGCAAAAAAAACAAAATAAAATAATGATTCAACCTTTAGTTTGCAGTACAGTTGCGAGCACACTCAAAGAACCCAAAACTTGGATATCATCTCCTTTTGTTACATATGCAAGTAAAACCTCCCTACATCAATCATAAAAGTCAAGAGACATCCTATAAATAAAGTTTAAAATTACAAGTTAAAGTAGAACAACTGCACCATTATTATTTATAAGATGTTAAAATAATAGATTTAAAGCCTATAACACACAAGTTACCAAGAAAATCTATTTCATTCAAACATTCTTTAATTCTAAAACATCATCAGAAGGGTGTAGAGGAGAAGCCAAGAACAATAATGTGTTCTTTTTTATTGTTTTACAACGCAACATTACATATTTTCACTTCAATAACTGAGTATAGTCAGGATAATTAGAGCTGGCATTGTGCCATTGTCCCATATTCACTAATGTTTCCAGCTCCAATGACAAACAGAAAGACAAAAGGAGTTAAAAATATTAAAATATATGTATAATATAAATTTTGCCTCAAAAAAAAAAAAAAAAGCTTTTACCTTAAAGACAACTTTGAACTGTTACAATCATTTTGCATGAGAATACCTTCTGGGTGAAAACCTGAAGAACTAGAAGAGAGTGGAACATTAACCATTGAGTGTCTTGTATCACATTTGGTAATATTATCATTATCTGACACTTGGTATTCAGATGTGGAACCATTGAATTTACCCCCAGAACTTTTTGCAAAGGCCTCAAAGGGATAAAAAAGAGCAGCAGCTATGGTATTGGCTAAATCTTTGATTTTGACTATCCTCAGGATGCAACAAAGTAAGTAGAGAGAAGTGACAACACCACTTTGCGTGTCCTGGATTAATGTGCTACCAAACATTAATATGAACAAGTTGTATAAAAAGAATCAAAATCTGTCTCAGAAATTTTTTTCAAAGATCCTTGAACAAAGACAAAAGTGGATCAAAGTGAACTGACAAGGCCATAAAGTGAAGTTTCATACATTATCAACCACTATCCTCAGGGATGGGAGAAGTAATGGAAATATCAAAATCATCAGAATGCTATCTGCAATTATCCTCCCAACATCAGGAATTCCAGCAGAGACAACATCACTAAAGTAGTATAGGTTATCCTCAATTTCATCTACAGCAGCAACAATTGTAGAGGTTGGATCTGGACCTGGATTTCTGTCTTAGTATTCAGTAATCATAATTTCTCTTTCAGGACATGAGAATCTTAAGCAAATATGCGAAAGAGAAAAGAAGTTGCTTACACCAGTGTATCAGAGACCAGTCTATTTAAATCCATGCTCTGATTTCTAAAAAATGAAACCAGGTTTGAGAAGTAATCTTTGTGAGGTGCGCTGGTTACATATCTGTTAACAGAATCATCTCCAACTGAAAATTAAACAGAAAATGTATTAGAAAATTGTAACTTCTTTCATCATAAGAAATAAAATTGAGTTCAGGAAGGAAATGAGAGTGCGGGAAAAAGAAATTACAGTAGAGGGCCTATGTGAAACAATAAAATCTTACCATGATAAACATTGAGGGTCACAGCTCTTACTGCAGTGCGAACCATTTTCTCCTCATGAAATGCAAAGCGGATGGCCTCAACATACAATGGAAATGAAACTACTTCATCCTAAATGCATAATAAGATATGGTGAAGACTTTTGGACATCTCAAAAACAAAGGCAGAATTATCTCCTCCCAAGCCAAAAGACAGAAAATCAACTATATTTTATAGAATTGATAGGCATAAATGATTAACTATGAATATGTGGAAAAAAAATTAATGATCTCACAAGATTTGACTGATTGAGACTAACAATGTTCTAACAGGCTTCTTTGTCAAAGTCATCCACTTGGAAAACATCTAAAAGAAGTTTTTATGTATTTCTACTTTTCTTTTTCTCTTCCTTCCTTTCTTATCCTTTTCCTAACCACCATCCCTTATTATAAGACTCTTTCAACCGTTTCACACAGTTTAAAAAAAAGTTGGTTAATGCATTGGTCTTTTAAAAAAAATTATAACATTCCAAATATATCCCTAATTAAAGGTCACTATATTTTAGGGACATTAATTGTCACATGGTAGAAGACTCCAAAGGTCAATTTATATTGGTGTAGTTGAACATGTGGGTAAAACTCCATTAACTATTCACACTAATCAATATATGGGGAATTAAAAGAGTTAAACATTAATGAAGGGAAAATATGGATAAAATGATTAATTCATCTAAAAATCTACAAATGGTCTTATATTAAGGGACACTCAATTCTTCTAGAAGGGGTCTTATAAATAGGGAGTATGCTCGAAGTACAAAGCCCAGAAACATTTATCCACCTTATAAAGTCAAGAGCATACTGCTAGAAAACTCCACTAAAACAATCCTTTACATTACAATTCCAATCCCACAAACATGATAACCACTGACCAATATTCATGAAGACAAACTCATAACTTTTCCTTAAGAGCTATGATTCAAATCATCAGAATACGAAAAAGACTCTGGGAGCATTAAACTTACACCGTGAGTCTTCACAAGCAGTGAAACTGTATTCTTGTTCAACTTTCCACTAATTGCTCTTCAAAAACCAAAAGTCACGTAACCAGAGAACTGATTAGCAATACTAAACAAAGGCAAAGGAAGTCACCAAAAATAAACTGGCCCCAGAAAAACAGATTCTCTGTAGTGCAATCATCAACCACTATTCACCACTTCAATAAATAAAATAGCTTAAAAGGTTAAAACGAACCTTAAAAAGGATATGTAGTAAGACAACAGCTCTTCATTTTGAAAATCAAACGAATATGTTATCAGGTAGTTTATATGTTCATTACTAAACATATAGTCTGCAAAAATTTCATCAAGGAAGATTATTACATCTCAATTGAGAAATGAAAGAAAGTAAGAAACTGCAGAACAGGGAAGTCCATTTGATAATCAACCTACATATAGCATGTTCACTTTTTAGGTTCTGGACCATAATGCTCACTGTTTGCAGCAACTGAATAGGAACGCTAACTGTCCTGCTAAGTTTTAGAATTCGTACAAACTCGCCCATGACTTGTTTTTCCATGAAGAATCTGCCAAAGCCAGGATACAATAAACTTCCAGCACGACAAAAGCTATACCAAGGAACATGAGCATTAATTAAAGAATCTCACTCAAAAAAACTCGGGTCATGTTGGTCACCATATGTTATCAACTCCGCAATTGATCTCAGTGCCTCAATAACAAAATCCTTCCACAAATAACACACAATTGAGAAATTTGGGATAGCTGTGAAGATCAAATCAAATAAAGTTATAAGCTACATTACATTACCTTATTAACCTCATTAACAATTTGAACTTTTGTCAATTGATCAGTTAAGTACCTAAAAAGTAAAAAACCATAACACAGAAAGACAATAATCAATTATTTATGAAATGAATTTCCTTCAACTAGGACTCTAGGAGATATATACAGAACACAGCTCGGTGCATTAGTTAGCAACGATTCTTCGAGATTCAGAATGCGGAATTAATAAAATTGAGCGAACTTGAATGAAATGAAGCGTGTGAAGGAAAGGGAGAAGGACCTGAGTTGATCCAAGGAGAAACGATCTCTGGATCTCCAGAAGGAATACCACATGATTGTAGAATCAGACCTCGAAATTGAGTTCAACTGAATTCATCCTGCATCGAAATTGAAACTGCTCGATGCTTCCGAGCAGCTTCGGAGGAATGGAGTGAATGCGATTTAGTGTGATCAGAATCAGAGAGAGACTGGGGTTCTCGAAAAATCGTGAGTTGCCGAAAACACTTGGTTTTGGATTTTTGGAAGTGAGTAAAGTGCAAATAATAGTAGTGAACAAAGGTTGGAGACACACGTATGGGATTTGAAGGAAACTTGAGATTCAAATAATAATTAGTCCCACTCCTGAACGATCAAATTTATATCCGTGCTTAAATACGTATTTAATCATCAAATTACTAGTGACTGTAGTGTTTAGGTACGAAAATTTAGTTAGTCAGTAGCTATTTAGTCGGTTTAAAATAACATTGAAAAAGTTTAGATGAATTCATAAATCTCACGTGTACATTCCATTGTGTGTTAGTTCTTTGTGTTTGAAAATGTGGGTATTTTACAAAATTTTTCTCTCCCTTTTTCTTCTATTTCTCCCTCTAACTCTTTCATTTTCTTCCTTCTAAACTCACAAACAGGTCTTTAAAAATAATTATTGAAAAATATATATATGATAAAAGGTATTCACCATAATTTTATTGTTCAAAATATTAATATTTTCTTATAACCTGATTTAATTATGATAGAGAGCCATTTAAAAAAAAAACTTATAATTATTAACTAAAAAATTAATTATAATCTACATCTACATTTACATTAATATATATTATAACAGCAACACATTAGTCATTGTATCATATCATCTAAATAATGATATACAATGCAAGCAATTGGTGTAGCTTTGTATATTAGCAGTGCAAAGGAAAAATCAATTCTTAAATAATTGAAAAAAAATATATATCAAAACCATCCAACCTACATTGGAAATAACATAAAATGCATTTTTTTCTATGGTTAACTAAAAAACAAGCAGCTTAAAGTTTGTTTATTTTACAATTGACTCACCTCCAAATATACATTTGGACAAAAGTAATAATTGACTACATTTAAAACTTTCCAAATGTGAAATAAACAAACCCTTATAATACATCCGATTAGAGTACTCCCCCAACGTCATTTCCCCAAATCTTTCGATGGGTTTCAAACATATGCCAGAGGGGGAATAGCAAAAAAAAAAAAAAAATGGTGCCAAAAACAACCAACAACCAAGATTGGGCTCATTGTGACCCAATTGTGGGAGTTGCTTTTGGAACCCTCTTTTTGCTATTCGCACCTCCTAATATATCCCCTTCCCCATATTACCCCTACCCCCACCCCCACCCCCACCGCCAGCCAACCCCAACCCACACCCCATCCTTCTCCCCCTCCCCCTTCCCCACTCCTCACCCCATTCCTCTTCCTGTTCCGGTCCCTTCCCCCCTCCCCTTTATTTTTTTTCAATGTTTTGTTGTCTCACAAAAAAAAAATTTCTGGAACTTTCCAATTTCCGGATATCAACTTTGTTAACAAAAATTCCGGAACCTTCCGGATGTCCGGAAGGTTCGGAAATGTTTCACTCCTGTTGTTGTACAATTGTTCCGGACATTAAAGCCTGGAAGGGTCCGGAAATTAATGTCCGGAAGGTTCCGGAAATTTCGTTAACAAAGTTGACATCCGGAACTTAATTTCCGGAAGGTTCCGTAAAAGAACTTTTATTTTTTTTCAATGTTTTGGGTTTAAAGACGGAAAAATTTTGTCTTTAAACACAAAACATTGAAGAAAAAAAAAAGAGGAGAGGGGGAAGGGACCAGAACAAAGCGTGGAGAGTGGGGAAGGGGGTTGCGAATAGTAAAAAGGTGTTCCAAAAGCAACTCCCCCCAATTGTCCACATGTAACAAGTGTTTACAGTTTGGGCCACGTTGATTTGCATTTAATTAGCTTGTCATTTTTTTCCGTTTGTGGAATATGAGATGAGATGCCATGAGTACTTTGCATTCACAATTTTTGGCAAATAATTATTTAAACTTATTTAATAATTAAAAAAATCACCTATTACAAATAAACTTCACATACATCCATCATGTCTAAATCGAATTACTTATCACTACTTCTACTGGTGGTCTGTGGTCATTTGACCCTTATTCTAATTATGCATGTGAAGAGTATTCTTATTACAAGTCAAATAAATTGATAGATAATTTGTAACAAATAAAGAAAATTAGGTGAAATCTAGTTATTAAACATGCAAAAATATATTAAAAATTATATATATTTTTTCTCAGATAACTAAACATGATTATTTATTGAAGTTCTATTTATTTACTTATATAGTCTCCACAATAAATACTTTTTTTATTTTTCTGACGTGTTTCCAAACATATAATTTTTCTATACTTGTGTAATAGAGTTTGTAAGTTTGTCCGAGTAAAGTTTATGTTGTTAATGAAAACACACGTGTGTATTTAAACCGCGAGTGCAAAATCTTCAAATCAAAACAAAATGGTAAAACAATTTAAAACTGATAGATTTTCTATGCAATTTTTTGTATTTTTCATTTAAACCGTGCGCATCAAGATACAAAAGTTTTCCATTTGTATTTTTCTATGCAATTTTTTGCATTTTTCATTTATTTGTTCATGCGCACGACGTAGCAATGAGGATGTTCTAACTTGGAGATTTTGAAATTCTTTCGCAACCACGTATGCTAATGTACGCACTACAAAAAAAATGCTCTATTGCTACGGACGCTTTCACTGATGGAAAGACTATAGGTCCGTAAAAGTTACATCTACCTATAGTATGAATATTATCTATCGCAATTTACCCATATATTTATATTTATTTACTGCTAGGGAACACTGCCATAGTGTCATTTATCTGATTTTACCTTCATGAAAAGGAAAACACATTTTCTTCTGCAAAACCCTCGATCTCACTATCGGTCACTTCTTACCACCACCGCTACTCGTTCGTTTCTACCGCCGGCCACCACACATGGAGGATGCTATCTCCAAATCACAGATCACTGCATACTTCATTGCTCAATTTTCTTAGGTTTGGACCTTTCTCAGCACATTTTTTGTACATTTTGTCTTCGATAGCTAATCAATATCATTTTCAGCATATTTCGTTTCCCTTGTTCATTGCAAATCACTTGAGGTTTTCAATCGTATTCAAAGAGAAGCGATTTTATCCTTTCTCTTCTCATATCAAGTTTCCGCGATTCAAGGTTTGCTTATTTCCACCAGCATGTTGGCCGTTTTCCTTCGATGAATGCTTGTTTTTTGTTTTTCAATTTGTGTTTGTATTTCTTGATTTTAGCATTTTCTCACTCTGGCTCATGATAGTGAAGACTCGCTCATCACTTCTGAATACAGCGCACTCTGGCTCATGCTTGATGTTAATGTAACTACTAGATGATTTTATTTCCAAAAGATCCGAGACACTTCTAAAAGCTGTTCACAAGGGTTGAAGAAAGATGATACTCTGGTATATTTTACACATTTTCAACCTCAGACTGCAACTTTTATTTTCTTGCTTTTGCTCAAATGTGTGAAGAATCTGAGTTGATGGTGGTTAGTGCTATCAGCTTTGAATTAGGAATAGCCTTGTGTTGTTAAAACTTCACTTCATAGTGTATGCTTTGGCTGTATTCAATCACCGAATCTATTCTTTAATCTATACCATGTGGCATCCATCTATGTTTGATTTTTGGCTATCTTGTGTTATACATTGGAACTCCATCATTTGAACATTTTCAATTGTTTGACTGTATATTTAAGGTCTCTGATTTTGATTTCATGCTTAACCATTTGCAACTGTTAGAATTATAGTGTGTTGATATCTTTCTTTCATTCTTCATTCTTGTTATTTTGTAACAGGTTTAATTTTTTAATTTCCTCATCCTTCCTTGTAGGCTTCTAGCATTCCGTTTGTTTTGGCTAAAAATAAAGATCTATATCTTGGAACCTTTAGTGAGTTCTTTCACATTCTCTGGTTATTCCTTTTACTTAATTAATTTGTGTGCATCTGCTGCCATTTTTTTTATCATTGAAAATATTATATTTTTTCAGCTTCAGTTTTATGATTTTTACCTTGTGTTGGAGTCTGCAGCTAACAGAGTTTTTGAACACTAGAAGTTGCACTATACCCTCCTATAGCAACTTCTTATTCTGTCTCTTTCTCCCCACATATTGCATACACCAATATGTTATACCTAAACATATATTCTGGTTAAATGTGATGTGCAATTTAGACTTGCATATAATATAATTAGTTGGAAGCATGTGCTTTATATCTGGTTGATTTCATGTTAATTAGTTGGAAATAAAATAGAGATTGGACAATCAGCTTAAAATAATGGGACAGTGAAGGACCTGTGGCATAAAATTATATCCCGAGTGTGATGTGCTTTATAATAAAATGAGATTATATGTAAAATATAGAAAGGTCTTTCGCTCTTCGCACACAGAAGGCAAATCCTTCTTGTTATCGTATGAAGTTAAGCCTCTCTGTTCTTTGTGATGCAGTAATTTTTTAAATTTATAGTACATCACCTATCAAAATTGGCCTCAGGTAATCTGGTAGCTTCTACAAGATGCTTTTAAGTTTTGTTTTCTTGTATTTACTTCATAGAAAAGAACAAATATGACTCCGTTTGGCATTTCACATGAACCTTTTTTTTCCCGTGCCTTGATTATTTACTCCAACATGATGATATATGTCAAGTGAATAGAAGATTTTTTGTAAACCATAAAGAAATGGGAAATGCTGTCACTACCGAAACTGCAAGAGTATAAGTGGTGATTTGGTGTACAAGATCCTTAATTTGCTGGAACGGTACTAGCAACAATTTTATTTTCTTTCCTTGAAACTCTAACTTGCTTCATTTTCTCATTGTTGATAACTGTAACAGTGATGATGTTGATTTTAATTATTTAATAAAATGATTTTTCATTTATCATAGAATATTTTGAAATTGCATTAATCTATCACCTTATAAAACTAAGATGTTTCTATTACTACATCTGCAGGATTTGCTGCAGGCCCTTGGTGATAGGAAGGGTATTAATCGGTTTGGTGACTTCTCTGCTCCACTTGATGAAGCCTTAATACACGTTTCACTGGTATGTTGCTTGCTGTTTGTGGATATTAATTATTATTTAAATTAACATTAATGTCGCAGGGGTGTGGGGGGGTGATTGTGAAGCATAGTCCAGTTAGTCCTCCCACAGAAATATGATGATTCATAATATAATTAGAGAAACTGACTTTAGAAATGTCATAATTCATAACTCCTTTATGACACTTGTGATTTTAAAAATCATGTATTGCCATGTTCAACAATGTGTATCACGAAGGTCTGATGACTCTTAAATTTTATCTAATTTCAGGTAATAAGGATACCAATACTGTGAGCTTTTAACTTTGATTCCCAATCATATATTATAGTTTTACTCAGTGCTTCTGAACTGAATTTAGAAAGTTCTAGTGTCCATTCTGACCATATTTACTAGCTTGTTTTCCCCTATTAATTTGTTTTGTTTGTCTTACTACTGCATTTTCACCTTTTTCTTTTTCAGGTTTGGTGAGGTTTGGTGTACAAGTATAGGTAGTCCACAATTCAAATTCATATATAAATTTAAATCCTAGGATTTAGACAAAAGTCAAATCCCCAAAATTTTGTCCTATGCCTAAGCCTAAAATAAAATAGTCTTCATTTTTTGGGTCCCCATTGCTTCCATTGTCAAAAAGTTTCTGGGAAACGATATGTTACGCCCCTGAACCAAACTAGCTAGATTAATTATGATAATGCTTTTTATAACCATTGTTACTTCCTGACTCGATTGGTGTGTAGCTTTGATAAATTCTGATAAGTTATTAATTGTGTTTCAGTTCTTAGCCTTTTGGTTCTGGAGCTGATAACATCATGTCTTGCGGCAAGATTGGTCGATTTCTCTATGATACATATTTGGTTAGATTAGAGGTGCTAATAAATTTAGCATTTTTCAATTGTAAATGCATTATTAGGCTGAATCTGAACATTATACATATGTGGTTGTCTTTACATTTTTTACTTGTGGATATAAAAAATATAGAAAGTAGGAACTTGTACATGGAAAAAATATTTCAAGTATATGAATCTTTTAGAAATTGATTTTCATTGGATCATATAAAATTAATCGATGTTGATGAAAGATTTATGGGTGCAATTAGAAATTATATTAACCTTAATTGTTAACTATTTTTAAATAAGTTAGTTTTAATGAATTTAGTGTTAAATATCATTTAATCATAACATGGGAGGTCACTAAATACTTAAATTAATTCTTTCTTTATTTAAATTAAAAATGAGCAATTTTTTTAGTATTTTCATTAAAATTAATATTTTTTAAAACGAATATCAAATTTTTATTAAGATAACAATTTTTGTGTGAAAATACCATTTTAATTTCTATCAATATTTCATTAATAATTTATATTAACTAAATCTCAAAATAATAAAATTAATGCGAATTTAATTTCTAATAACACATTGTAATTGTGACTGTGGGTAGAAGTTAAAAAAATTACTACTACCCATTACCTATAGTTAGTAGTGGTGGCTATAAGATAAAGCTTTTACCCACGGTCATCATAAGCCATGGTTAGAAATACGTAATAACTTTCACCTACAATCACACTCAATTGTAGATAGAAGTATGTAAACTGTAGGTAAATGTTTTAGTGACAGACAAAACTCCATTGTTATTCGTTTTACATAATTGATGGGGCATATGTCCGTAGGTCAATATATATGTGACATTTACCCATGGATAATTGACATCTAGTGACAGATTTTGTCCGTCACCAAAAGTGAAATTTCTTGTAGTGACGGATTATTAAGTCAAGGAAAGGCTCATTTAAACTTTCCAATATAGAGCACATTGATTCAATTCAAGGGATGGTTATAAATAAATATTCCTCCATACATATATGCATGTCATTTTCTCTAGTTTCGCCCAGCTTTTTTTACCCATTAATAAAGTAAACAAATTTATATTATTCTAGAATGAACCAAACGTACTTTGCGTGCTTGATTGCAAACTAACTCTAGCTTGTAGTTGAAAAAGCTTTCTGTGTTATGATGATTAAATTAAGGAAAAGCTGGAGCATATTTTTGTTTCATTTATCACATAAACGTGAGAAGCATGGAATGAGAGGGAGGGCATTCATATATATATATATATATATATATAATAATATGAGTGTGTTTGGTAAAACTAGCTAAAAACTTAAAAGTTCACTGAAAGCTTAAAGCTAGCTGAAAGCTAAAAAACTACTAAATGTGTTTGGTAAAACTAGTTGAAAATGGTAAAATGACATTTAAGGACAACATTAATTATTAAATAATGATAAGTAGGGGTGATTGAGGGCTAAACTTGTAATTAATTTTCAGCTAGTAGTTGAAAATTGGAGCTTTTTTTAAAAAGCTACCCCAAGTAGCTTTTTAAGAAAAGCTTGTAGCTACCCAAAAAAGTTACCTTCTCAAACACTGTTGAAATGATTTCAGCTACTATTTTCAACTTTCACCTAGCTGAAATAGCAAGCCAAACACACTATGAGCCTGTTTGGGTGGAATTTCTGCAGAAGTACTTCTAGGTGAAAAAAATAGCATGAATCAAAGAGGTCAAATGCATTTAACTTATCCGTAAGTTAAAATTAGTCTTTGTAGACCATCTATGTATATATGTGCGGTGAAACACAAGTTAATCTATCATCCACTCAACAATTTAAGCTTTTAAAATAGTTGGTTCTTGACGTAATGTCATTTATATTTGTTTCTCCTTTTTTCTAAACCATGATTTCTTTGTGCTCAAACTTGATTTTGACCAAATAAAACATGTTTGGATGAAAAAAAAAACATAATTGATTTTTGTGGCTTAATTACCATGGTTTTCTTTAACACAATTTTTTCTAGTTGCTTTTGAATTTGGAGAGAATTGATTTTTATCAATTGAGTAGTCATTTATCCTCAATACCCTTCTTATTAATCTATATAAAGATCAATGCATGGATTGACATTAAGTTCATTTTAGTAATTATATATACTTCAAAAGCAATTTTAGTAAAGGGTGTCCAAATAATATTCTTTACAAAAAACATTTTTCTATAATAAATATTATCCAAATAGAAATCACATTAATTCAAAATTAATTTTATAAAAATAAATATATATAGATTTTTAGTGAAAATACTCCCTGCAATCCTCATAAGTCATAAGAATATTTTTTTAGAGTGGGTTTTGATTCTTTTATAAAAACTTTTTTAGATTGTCTCATGCATTAATTATTCTTTGATAAAAATACCTCATTAATGGAGGTATATGAGTAATTAATCAATATAGAGAGTATGACACAATTGAGTAGTTAAATAGAAAGAGAAAGATAATAGATCTCAATAAATTCAGGGGTAGTTTAAAAAATATAATACACATTCATGACAAATTTATTATAATCAACTAAATTAATCAACTTATTTAATAGGTGTAAATTAAAATAGTTAAAAGGGATCTTATAATTAATTAAGACCGAAGGGAGAATTACATTTATAACATAACCTAATAAACATTTTTTTACTTTTAGTTCCTTCCCGAGAGTACTATAGAACATTCATTAACATTTCCTATTTAGAGAGAGGGAGAAAAAATAGAGCGGGTATTAAATGTGAGAATAAATATAAGTGTCACATCCCTACAAACACCCATGATCATTATTTATTATTGAGACATACTAATGTGTGTGAAACCAAATTAAAATATAATATTTTATTACGAAATATAACATTTACTATTATAAATATATTTAAATAATAAAAAATATTTATTGATCCATGCTTCAGGACACTTATCAACTATACCTTTTATTATTTAAGTTTTGAATTTGCATCAACCTTCTTTAAAATTTATTTTGAGAATATAAAAGTGATTTTTATTAAAAAATTATTTATTATATTTTATACTTCACAATGCAATAAATATTTTTTTAATAAAAAACTTTTGACTTTTTGTATCATTAAACTTTACAGTTGATGTTAATAAAATTATACTTTATTTATTTTTATATATATATATATATAATATGATATACTATCTTCGATCTTATTATAAGACTTTTTAAAAAATTGATTTGGGTCCTACTTATATAATTATTTACATTACTTTTACCATTTTTTCCTTTATAATTGATCATGAAACTTTGTCGTTTTCAAAAAATTAGTTAAATAGAGAATTGAATATAATTTGATTTTAAACGGAGATAAATTTGGAAAGTAGAGTAATTTTTTTAAAATTAATACATTAAGGGCAAGTTTGTTTGTTCTTAAAAAAAGTATTTTTTTTAAATTTTTTAAAAAATTGATTTTGAGTCCGTTTGTTTAAAATTATTTCTTAAAAGAATCACTTTTTAAAAAAAAAAAACACTTATATGATTTTTGAAGATGTTTGTCTAAACCTTTTTTAAGAAGCAGAACCAGAAAATAATCAGTTTTCTGCTTTTTTTAAGAAGTAACTTAGAGTTGCTTCTTGAAAAAAGCAGTTAAAATAGAAGAGAGAGAAAACCTTTTTAACAATGTGAAAGCATTTATTGTAGCAAATAAAGTGTTTTTTTATGATTGTAGCCAAACGAAAATTTATTTCTGATTATACAAGAATCTTTAAAATAAAATCAATATTTTTAAACAATTTAAAAAGGTACTTTTTTTAAGCATAAACAAACTGCCCCTAAAAGTTTAAAATATACTCTCTTTGGTCTTATTTATAAGGCTCTGTTTGACTCAAACACATTTATTAAAAAAAACATGTTTTAATGCATTAATTTTAAAGCATCTTCTCTAAATACCAAATTTACCCATATTTAAAATTAAATTATATTCAATTATTACATTAATCAACTATTAAAAATTACAAAAGTTCATTAATTATGAATGATAACCATAGTAAAAATTAACAAATGCTTCTAAAACTTTATAAAATATCTTATAAGAATGACCAATACAAAACTGGTCTTATAAAATAAATGGTCGGAAGGAATATTTTCTTTAATATGCCTGTTAATTAAGATCTTATACTAATTAGAAGCGAAGTTAGTACAATATCTTCTTGCTTGTTAACTTCTCAAGATACAATTAGGCACAAGAATCAAGGACACATGAGACAATATTTATATACATTGGTCGTTTTCATTTGGACTAACATAGTTAACTTTATTTTAATTGTATATTCATATTAAGATATATATATATATATATATATAATTGTACGGTTAACGGTTTAAATTAATCCTTTCACTTTTCATTTTTCGATGCGCTCATGGTGTGTTTGGTTTATCTTAAAATCACATTTTAAATATGGATCTAACGTTGATCCAGATCTATATTTGAAATATGATTTTAAGATAAATTAAACACACACTTATTTATGTTTGTGACGCAAAAACTAAAAAAAATGCTATTTATGTTTTAATTTTCACGAAAATTATATTAGTTAATTTAATTTTCAAAAAAAATGCTAACAAATATTAATTAAAAAATTAATAATAATAGAAAGATTTTATTTTAATGTGTATCATTTAATGTTATAAATGTAATCAATGTTATTATTTTTAATAAATACATTATATCTATTAATAGCAATCTTAAGACTTAAGATACTCATTAATAAAAAACACATTCTTATTATATTTTATATGTTTCATATTAATTATTTTTTCACTCATTTATTATTTTCTTTTAATTTATTCTCTCTCATATTAATTGTTAATGTTTTTGGAAAAAAAAACATCTAATTGTTCAATAATATTGTAAAATGACAATGAAATTAAAGTTAAATGAAAATTACTAAAATGCCATTCCAAAGGAATAAATAATATAATGTAATAGTAATAACACAATAATAGCAACAAATACATGCGATTATATAGTTTCTTGTACGTGTAGGTAGTTGATTGGATATCGAGAATTTGTTTATTTATTAATAGATAGGTGAAGCATGAATAATCCAAATAATTCTTTATAAGTATTGGACATTTGTGTATGCAACACCTTTCTAACAGTAAAATTTTATTCTAACTTAACTTACAAAATCATGATAAAAAAATTTAACATGTGCAAACTTAATTTGTTTTTAAAAAAAAAAATCTCATAAACTGATCAATGTTTCAACTTGAACCATGTTAATTATTTCCCTCAATACAAGCACAAAACTGGGAAATTTATAAATTTAATTACAAAATATTAACTTATAACAAAAAATTTGCAGCCAAACGACAAGTTGATATTAATTATCGCCGCTTCACAACCCAAAGCGCAGTAAAAAAATCATAACGTTTATTTGTTGATGAAATGAAATGTGTAACTAAATTGGATAAAAATCATATGGAAATTTCATTTTTTACATTTACCATTCCACCAAAAGAATGCATCTAACAACTAACACAACCCCCTCTATAAATATGACCGACTCGCCCCTAGTTATGCCCATACCTCTACACATTGGAGATTGAGACGCTTCTTTTGCAGTGAGTGCCCCACAAGTTGGTCATCAAAAACCGAAGGGAAAGAGAGAAGAAGGAGCAAGTTGCAGGAGAAAAATGTGGTCAGTGTATGTGTACGAGGAGGAAGAGAAGGAATTGGGAAGGCAAAAAGCCCCTGGATCCTGCCCTCACTGTGGAGGCAAAGTTGAAGCCATGGATGTTGAGGTCCAATCCAAGCTCTGCTTTTTGCCCATGTGTTTCAAGATCAAGAGGAGATACTTTTGTACTCTCTGTGCTAGACGTTTAGAATTATATTACTAGTTCTTCTTCTTCTTCCTTTTGGAGATGAAGAAGTGCTTGCATGTTAGGTCCTCGTGTAAATCGAAATCAAAATGGTCTTAATTTCATCTCTTTTTTTGATAACATTGTAAATTGTGAGTTTGGTCGGAGATTTGTGATATGTACTTGAGATGCTTTGTCATAATTAGTCATTGAATTAATTGGAGATGAAAGAAAAGCATTGGACTTTTTCTATTATCTTTCCCCTTTTCCTTTCCTTTCTGTTGCACTCCTTTAAGGCAAAAAAGTTTCAATCTTTTTTAGTTTCTTATTTTTTTTACCAATTTTGGGAACCACTTGAACCATACTGGCATAGCTTGACAACAGAAGAAGCTATGGTTGTTAGATTGATGATTGATGGGTTGTGGGTTTTATTTTTTGGCTCAGAATTCTCTCCTTGTTTGTTCATATGGGTCCAATCCAATCCAGTCTGTCTAACCGCTACCCACAGGCCCCAGTCAGCACTTTTGAGATGGTGTTTTGTCTGAAGCTTGAATATGGTTCAGATTGAAATCAAAGGTTGTTGAGCTGTTGAATCCAGAGAAACTTTATCCATTTGCTCATCTCCATCTTAAAGTGTGCAATTGAAGGCTTAAAAGTTAAAACTGTTCTTCTTTTTTTTTTTAAAAAAAAAATCCACTCTGTTTGTGTTACTTTGTTCCCATTTTATTTTTTCTCTGTCGATTTTGTTCCTTTTTGATATACCAATCCTTATGAAAGCGACTAGTGGCAAATGTGGTTCGTTAGAGATTCAACACTGTTCAAGACAGCCTTTTGGATAACAGGCAAGGGTTCAGACGTAGTCACGTAGATAATAACTATCACAGCACTCGTGAAACGTTGAGTTATGAGTGATGTGGTTTTTATATATATGATTAAATTTTTATAATGAAATTAATTTATCATATAATTATATATATCAATTAGTGGAAGTGAATAATTTATTATTATCATGTACATAAAAAATAGTAACCAATATATCATTAATATAATTATAAATTTAAAATATATTGAGATTTGAAATCGAAAAACCATAGCACTTTATCTATATAAAGTGTCTAGAAAAATCCTTGTTGGGAGAGTTATCCCCACCATTATGTGAATGTTCTAAGAAGGAACAGAACTATCTCCGGTGGAGAATATTTGGTGTTCATCAAAAAGTTAGTTTAACTAAGTGAGAATAAAATAAATAAAAGAGCACAAGTGAGAAGAATGTGACACGTGTAGTCGGTGAACAATATAGAGTAAATAGCATAGCCAAAATGAGTGAAAACATTAATAAATAAAATACAGAGATAAATATAAAAAAAATACTTTAAATTTAATGTAAATTAACACATTTATTTTAACCAATAATGGATGATTAGAGAAATTATTTTAATATAGTAATAAAAACAATTAAAGTGTGACTAAAAAAGAAACGGCAGGAGCATGACTGCCTCCTATGGAGGATACCCGGGTTTATAAAAAATCACTTTACTGGAATTGAAAAAAAAAATCAAGCGAGGAAACATGACACGTGTACGGCGGGAACAACTTTAAGATAGAGAGTAAATAGACAAATATATAATAAATAAAAAAAATAATAAATAAAAACATTAATGAATAAAACAGATGAATAAATAATATATTGAAAAAAATGATTTAAAATTTGATGTAAATTAAAACATTTATTGTAATAATGAATAGGTTATGAGGGAAACTATTTTAATATAAAAATAAAAAAAAGTTCAAGTGTGAAAATAGGGGAAAAAAGAAATAGTAGGAGTAAGATTATCTCCCGTGGTTCATTAAAAAATCCATTTTTATAATGAAACAAATTAATAATAAATGAGAGAAATTATTTTAATATAACAGTAATAATAAAAAATGAATATGTGATAAAAAAAATAAAAAAGTGAAAAAATAACAGGAGCAAGACTGCCTCCCGTGTGGAGGATACCATGGTTCATAAACAAAAATCACTTTACATTACATGTGCTTTTATGAAATGAAATAGATAAACAGAAATGGATAATACGTGAAATTATTTTAATATAATAATAATAATAATAAAGAAAAATTAAGGTGTGATTAAAAAATGACAGGAGCAGAACTGCCTTCTGCGGATGAAATCCATAAACTATGGTTTATTGAAATTTTCACTTTATTAAAATGAGAAAAAATTAAAAAAAAAAACTCAAGTGAGAAAACATGACACGCGTACTGCAGAAACAATTTTAAGATAAAAAATATGTAAAATAAATAAGAGAGTTAATAAGTGAAAGCTTGTTGAATAAAAAAGAGAGATAATGATATATTTGAAAAAGATTCAATTTTGTAATGATACGGATTAATAAGAACAAATAATAAGATAATTTTTTTAATATTACAATAATAATTATAATAAAAAGAAAATAAAAGTGTGATAAAAAATAAAAAATGAAAATGGCATGAGCTAAAACGCCTCTCGCGGAGGATATTTGTGGCTCATAAACAAAAATCACTTTACATGACATGTGTTTTTATGTAATGAAATAGATAAATAAAAATGGATAATGAATAATTTTTTTAATAATAATATAATAATAATAAAGAAAATTAAGCGTGATTAGAGAAAAGAAATAACAGGAGCAGGACCGCCTCCCGCGGAGGATACCCCGTAGACTATGATTCATAAAAAATTCACTTTATTAATATGAGAATTAAAAATTAAAAAAATATTCAAGTGAGAAAACGTGACATGGGTACTGCGAGAACAATTTTAAGATACAAAATAAATAAATAAATATGTAAATAGAATATATAAGAGAGATAATAATTAAAAAACAATAATAAATAAAAAAAGAGACAAATGATATATTGGAAAAATATCACTTTTGTAATGAAACTTATTAATAAGAATGAATAATGGGAGAAAATATCTTGATATTATAATAATAATAATAATAATAATAATAGTAATAATAATAATAATAGTAATAACAAAAATAAAATGCAAGTGTGATAAAAAAAAGAAATAGTAAAAAATGGCAGTTGCAGGACTGACTCCCATAGAGGATAATGTCGTTCATAAACAAAAATCATCGTGAATGACATGAGTTTTTATGTAATGAAATAAATAATTAGAAATAAATAATGAGAGAAATAATTTTAATTTAATAATAATAAAAAATAAAATTTTAGTGTGATTTAAAAAAAAAAAAGAAACAACATTATCTCCTGTGTAGGATACCCGTAGACTGTGACTCATAAAAAACATACTTTAATAAGTAAAAAACAATAATGAATAAAAAAAGAGATAAATGATATATTGGAAAAATATCACTTTTGTAATGAAACTTATTAATAAGAACGAATAATGGGAGGAAATATTTTAATATAATAATAATAGGAATAATAATAACAAAAGAAAATACAAGTGTGATAAAAAGAAAGAAATAATAAAAAATGGCAGTTGTAGGACTGACTCCCATAGAGGATAATGTTGATCATAAACAAAAATCACTGTGAATGACATGAGTTTTTTATGTAATGAAACAAATAATTAGAAATAGATTATGAGAGAAATTATTTTAATTTAATAATAATAATAATGAAATAAAATTAATTTGTAATTTAAAAAAGAGAAAAAAAGAAACAACACTGTCTCCCCGTGTAGGATACCCGTAGATTGTGGTTCATAAAAAAATTCACTTTATTAAAATAACTTAAGTGAGAAAACTTGACATGCGTATTAAAAGAATATTTTTAAGATATAAAAGAGATACCAAAAAAGAGAGATAAATGACATATTGAAATAAATACATTGAACCTTATGTAAATTAACACATTTATTGTATTTTTTAATTCGTACTTTTATGTAATGAAACATAAAAATAAAAATAAATAATGAAAGATTTTTTTAAAATAATAATAATAAAAAAATAAAAGTATAATATAAAACTGAAAAGAAAAAATAAACATATAAAAACATTATAAACATTTAAATAATTTTAAAAAAAAGAGAGAGAAAACTTGAGAGAAAATATTAAGAAAAGTAAAAAGAAAAAAGAAAATATAGAGACCGTGTATACGAACTCATGAGATAAAACACAAAAAGCCACAACCATTTATTTTTTGACCCCATATAGTTCGTACAATGACCTATTAATATTTTTTTTATGAAATACTTTTATTGTTAAATTCTCAGACGAGTGTTTTAAAGATATTTATCATATTTTTATTTGCTTAAAATTAATAAATTAAAAATATTTGAGTTTTAAAAAGTACTTTGGATTTTTAGGAATAATAATCAAAGTGATAATAGGTCTAATTTGAAGAGTTGTCGAGCGGGGGTTGATTGTTCCTAGATTGATTCACAAATTGCATTTTTAAAGAGTAATACCTCTATTTTTTTTGTCATACTTATGCATAATAATTTTTTTGTCATAATTAATATTATTATTTCAATTAAAATTGTTATTTAATTTTTTATTATATCATTTATTTCTTTTATCAATTTATTTCTTTTTTATTGTTTTAAAGTAGATGTAATTCGTATTTGATTTCACGATGTTATAACTAATTTTGAATTAATGTGATCATGAAGAATTTATAAAATCAATTTTACATTCATAAAAGTGATTTCAAACACATGTAAATGTACAACTAAAAAAGTAATTAATCTTAAATTTTTAAGTGATAAAAAGAATCTAAAAAATCATGATAGATAAAAAAAAAAATGAGGGAGTAATTTCCATTTTCTTGCCTATCAAAACCTACAAATATCCTAAAGAGTAGTGCTTGCATTTCTTGTTAAAGAAGGGTATTTCTTATTATTATTAGGCACAGTCATATTTAGAGTTTAGTAACAAATAAGATTACTTACCCTCCATTTTTTAGAGTGTGTTTAGTAATTATTAAATCCGAGATTTTTACCATATTTTTAGTGTGGATTGTTAACTGATTCACAATCCTTTTATTTGCATATTAAGTTATTTTGATGCAAACGACTTATGACCACAACCAAGCTAATTTAATAAGCTACACTTATAAAAGCACGTATGGCTATATACGAATAGTACAAATAATATACGAATTAAGGAGTATTATTTGGGACGTATATATGGTGGTGTGTGTTGTGTGTTGAAGAAGAGGAGGAACTTGAGGACAAGGGAAAATGATGGGAATGGGTTGCTTGCCAGGTATGCAGCTTTGTCTGTGTTCATGTAATTTTATATATTTTTTTTGGTACATATCTCTATGTAATATTCTAGTGCTCTATGAAAACAGTATGAAAATGCAGTATGGTCTTGATTAATGTTACGACTCATGCCTTCAAAACTTTGTTTGAACAATGCTATATATCTCCATTACCTGCATATCAATAAAATTTTCATTTGTTTTAAGTTTTATTGTTTGAGACTCTCAATGGTTGGTGGTATTTGCCAATAATTAATTCGAATTGAACTAGATAAACCCACTTTAAAGTAATAAATCCATTCATAAGACTTGAAGGATTGTATTTAAAAAAAAAAAACAAAATCTTGTCACTTATATCAACACACTTATAATACTATAACATTAGTAAATGATTAGTCTTGACTCATTTATATTTTTTACTTTTAATACATAAGGTTCAAGAAAGGGCAAAGCATGTAATGGAAAGCAAGAAAGGCTCGAGTACATATGCATACGGCTTTAGCACCATTTATGCAAACTTGTGTCCAAAATTGCATCAGTACAATTAAAATGGCCTATTTGAGATTTCGTTGCACTTGCAAGGGCAACTTATTTGCCATTATGTGCCCCCAACTTTATTTAATTACTATTTTCTGTGTGCGTCTCTGCAAGCTGTTCAGAAAAAAGACGTTGGACTGCACTTGGCTTGTTGTTTCTCTGTTTGGCTTTTTCACTTAATTGGCGGGTGGGTGTGGATGATTGAAGCTAAAGTCCGTTCAGCGTACGTTTACATACCGATATGAAAAATATATATGCTTTCAAAAACTGACACTGCAAGTGCTCAACACATGCATCAACTGTAAAATTGTACCCGCGTGATAACTGACTAGTCTAATTCTCTCAAGGACATGTTTGGATAAAACTAAGAATATCTTTTAGGAAAAAATGAATAATTAAAAAAATTACGTTGCAGAGACTAATTTCAATTATAAATGAAATTGAAATTATTTTACCTCTTTAATTCATTATATTTTTATTTACGGACGATTCTACGGTGGACTAAATAAAACTTGGTCCATCTAGTCCAACTTCTATTTTTTCCTTACAAAAGGTGAATGAATAATTTTATTTTTTATTAAATAATCTTTATATGACTATTTGAGTTTAATTTAAGAGAAAATATGAATTTACAATACAATCTATGCTAATTTCGTTGAGGATATATCAATTTAAAGTTGAAGGGCAAAATTTTACATTACACGGTAATATCGAATTGAGTTTTTATTATTTTCAAATGATATTTCATAAAAGTAACTTGAAATTATTTTAATACCAATCATTAATAAAATTGAGCATTAAATTTAATGATTAAGAATTTAAATTACTATATTTTTACATTTTGGACCATGTGAACCATGGTCCACCGTAGACAAACCCTTTATCTACTATAAGCTTTTTTAAAAAAAAAGTTTATCCAAACTCAATCACACATGCACTTCTCCCGTTATTTCCCGAAAGTTTAAGCTAGTTATTGAGTGGAAAACACATGAAAGGTTAAATTTCTAATACACCCCCTATCGCGCAAGACTGCAAGAGCCCTTTGGGTTATATTTCTAACACGCCTTCTCTCACACATGAGCCATTTGGATTTGAAGCATAAACGAGTTATATTTCCAATACGCCCCCTCTCATACAAGAGATCCTTTGGGACAATGCAAAGACCCACCTACTTGTGCTGGATGGATATATTTCCAACATGCCGGCTCACATAAGCATGTTTGGTTTAGTGTTGAAATATGGTAAACTCATGTTTCCAACGCTAGAAATAGTTGCGTTAGGTAATCCAAACTTGAGTTTGGGCTGTTCAACGCTAAACAAAACACAGAGTCCTTTGGGTTGGATAATGCACAGATCCACCTATATTGTGATGAAATTAAACTAATGGAGGCAGCAAAAAATTGAACTCTTAACCATTTGGTCGCACTAATTTTGATACTATGAACCAACTATCCAAAAAATTTAAGCTATTAGTGGATGACACAAGAATGGTTACCTTTGTAATATCACCCTTGTGCATTCTATAGTTTCTATCAAAATCACGCTGTAACGATAAATGGCACTCTTAGGGCCGTTCGGGGTGGTTGCGAGTTTTTAGTTTTTAGAACTGAAAATTCGCAACCACCCCGAACAACCCCTTAATTTGTGTTTGGTTTAGCGTTTAAACTGGTTAAATTTAAGTTTGAATTTCTCAACACAACTATTTTTAACATTCGATTTTCCCGATAAATGATATTTTTTAATAAAAAAAATACAATATAAATAATATTAACACAATCATGATTTTCCACATTCATTTCATACACTTATTTTTTCATTTTCATCACATCAATTATTATATTTTGAATTTTTTTTTCATTTCATTTTTTCTTTTTATTTCTCTCCTCCCTCACTCCATACACAAATTTATAGTGTAAAAATATATTTTTCATATTAACATCCTGCAAGTAAATTAAGAGAGTACTGCAAATTATCCTTTTATTTATGAACATGCACAATTTTATGTACACGTAAATTACAATATTATTGGAGATTAAATTTAGGATATATGTAGTTGCTTAAATTTTTAAATTTTTTTTACAATGTATTTAAAAAAACATAATATATTTATTTTTTCAAGAAACTTATCTAATCATTATAAAGTTTCTTATATAAATATTTTTTAATTGAAAAAAAACATTAATTGAAAAATACAAGCAAACAAACTGGCATCTTTATATATAATTAAACTCATTTGAAGATTTATGTGCACTGAAGTTGAGCAGAATTAAATCCATAAGGAACCGGATTGATACGTTTATTTTGGTACATATATAAAAAATTAATTAACAATAATACATTTAAAATTCCTAAAAAGGAAAAGTAAAAAAAGGAAATTAAACGATATAGTTTGAATACACTTATGCAAAAGAACATTTAAAAGATAAAAATAGAATGAGTCAAAGAGGTCAAATGAATTTAACTTCTCCATGAGTTGAAATTAGTTACTTATGGAAAAGTTAAATGGATGAGCTTTTGGAGTAGGTAAGCTACAAAGACTAATTTCAACGGAGAAGTTAAATGCATTTAACTTCTTTGATTCATTCTATTTTTTTCACTTAAAAGTACTTTTGCAAAAGTTTTATCCAAAATGACTCTTTGAATGTTTATGTGTTTGTGAGTTTAGAGAGGAGGGAAACAAAGAATTGGAAGGAGAAGGGAGGGAGAGAAGAGGGGGAAATTTTTTTATAAAATACTTAAACTCACAAACACAAAGGGGGGGAGGACTTCCATTAAACCCTTCCCTTCCCTCCCTTCCCCTCCAAAATTTAACTCACAAACGTACCTTAAAAAAAAATTTTAATTCTCTAAGTAACAGATAAAAAAGACTTTGATAAAGATTTGAAAAAAAATGGTATCAAACGTTGCTTTCACATGTAGCTTTCGATGTAGGCCTTATAGTTGGCATCGGTCCTCTCCTCTATGGTAAAGCAGCTTGAGGATTTGGTTTAGCCTTTGTAAGATAGGACTCTTGTGATCGTGGCTATACTATTTACAGCTACACAAACAGCTCACTTTTTTTTGTGAAGCTTTGCTCATTGTTTTTCCATTTATGCAGATTGTATAAAACTATGGCATTGCTGGAAAATGACCCTATAACGTATTCAGAAAATTTTTTCGTGATAAGATCATAGTTGGTTTCATTCAATGACGTAATTAAGTTGAAGAAAATTATTATATAAACTTTTAACTTGTTTTCGATCGGTTCACTCTTTTGCATATATTATCAACTACAATTATTTTGGGGGCCCTGTTTATGTATTATTTTTAGTTGTATTTATACATCTTCACCAGCTTGCTGTTATTTCCCAGGCATAAAAAAAAAAAAATACATCATGCAATTTGTGTAATGTATTTTTTTTTGGTCAAACATGCAATTTGTATAATGTTAGACCCCTCTATTAATGCACTTAAGTAATGAACTACAATGGTGGGCTTACACGATATCTTGACCCAAAATCTTAAGACAATATGGGTATATGGGTCATTATACATCTATACTTACCTTATATGAGTAAACTAGCACTTTGGTCCCTAAGTTTTTCAGTGTCTTTCACTTTGGTCCCTAATATTATAAAAACTCTTCGTTTTGACCTACGTCTTTCACTTAGGTCTAAACCACTAACGTATGTTAAATTTTTACTGAAGTGTCACTCAATAGGGACTAAAGTACAAGATTTTTGACAACTTAGGGACTGAAGTGCAAGATTCTTAATCACTTTATAAACTATGTTTTTCTTTTTTCAGTTTCTTCTCCGTTATCCCTTATTCAATTTTTGAACGTTATTACTTTGTGAGACGGTGAAAGTAATTGTAGTTTTTTCCTAAACGTTATTGCTTTGTGGGGGTCATTGGAAAGGGGGTGGGGGAGGGGGTTGTTGCAGGTGCAACGGTGAGGAGTGGGGCATGGGGGTGAGGGTAGAAGTATGGGAGTAAATTGGGTATGAGATGGGGTGTGAATAGAAAAAAGGGGTTTCAAAAGCAACTCCCATTAATTATATAATATGGGTTTTTAGGCCCCTATGTGGCGAAGGTGCGGGAAGAGAAGAAACCCTAAATCATTGACAAAAAAAAAAAAAGAAACCCTAAAATCAACCCTTCACTGGTTCTTCATCTGCTGCAGGGGATTTAGTTAGGTTACTCTTGTTGCTTCATAAAGCAGGGTTGAAGAGTATTCTTCGCATGCCTGCAACTCCATCTTGTAACAAAGGAAGCTCAACTCTCTTCGCTTTTACCCCTCGCCAAGTTTTGTTAAGCAACCCAGCCATGAAGCACAACGCTGACAACGGAACCCTCAACTTGAAGCGGGAACAGAGGCTTCTTCTTCACCAATCCATTTCCCATTACTTGGAGCGAAGTGGGTTCTCCAAGACCCTAAAAAAATTTCGTTCTGAAGCGCAAATAGAGGTTGGTTACTTCACATGCACACGCTTGGTAATAGCTGAGTTGAAGCTTGATGATGTCGAACCCTATGCTTGTTAAAGTTCAAAACTTTTAGTTATACTTATATATAGAATATTGCACAATAGTATTGTATCATTAGGCAATAGTTTTTCACCGTTTTCTGCTGTCGAACTTCTCTTTCCTGCATTTTTTATTTACAGGAGAATGGTCCTTAAATCACGCATGTTTTCAGGTCATACAGCATTGTTTTGTATCATAAAACAAATTGGAAGGAGTAGCAATAGGAGGTTGTGACAGTCCTCTCGGGTCATGTATAATATTACTTGTAATACTATGGCAATAAGGATGTTGTTGTGCCTTGTCAAATTCCTTGTTTTACATTTTTGAACCAAATTGAGAAGAAAATCTTTTTGCTTGGATTACAAGATTGCTTTTAGAAATTATGTACATAGATTAGATAGCAAAAGGAGTGCTGTATGTTGTGCTGTCACATATAGGCTAGAATTCCTCAATGTACCATATTTATGTTTTCCTCTTAGCTGTTGAGTAACAGATTTGACTGGATTTTCCTTCTGTTGTTTTACGTTGGTGCCCTTGCTCCTGCTTGTGATGCAGAAAGATAATTTGGAGGGTTCTTCAGTTGATCTAGAAGAAATGTACCTCAAATATTTAGAAATACGGTAAGAGTAGCAACATTAACCTTGTGTTGTTAAGCAGCCATTTGATACAAACTGTCAAGATGGAAATAACTTATGATAATTATTTTTCTTGGACCAGAATTATAAATGAAAAAGAGGAGATCCCATTTTGATATTCTACAAGTACTCTTCTAAAAGCATAGTTGAACAGTGGCTTGCTACATTCTTAAATCATCGTAAATTCGTAACATTTGTTGTGGCTTTAAACCGTTAAGAATATAATTGTAGAACCAACTTATGTTTAATTAAAATATCATTACATTACTATAATCTTGTTTCATGTTAGTAACGTCTCCAATAAAACATTGTTTTGCATTAAAACCTTGGAATGTCTGACTGGCAAACTCTTTCAGGGAAGTAGAAAGAAGTGGTTGTTCCATATGTTTTAATGAGATTATCTTCTGAAATATTGCCTGTCTTAATGAAAAATTCAAGAGAAAAAGTATAACTGTGGCAATGTCATTTATCCTCCTAAACAGAAAAAAGTAAGAGAAAACATGGTGCCAAACTGTCAAAAAAAACTGTACAATCTCTTTGCTTTTTAGTTATAAATATGAAACCCCCTTAAACAACTGTGTCTAAAACTCCAAAGAGGCAGAGACACAGACGAGTCATAAACCTAATCATATCCGTTGTGTATGGGCAAAGAGATGCCCCCGAAGATGCTGACATTCTGCTCTATCTAAACATGCTGCTTAATCCTATAAATGCTAACTTGTCATTTATCATAATTCTAATATTCTTATGAAAACCCTCAAAACATACCATGCAAAACTGTCCCTAATTAGAAGAACACTATAACTAGCTGTTATCAGATGTTGCTGAGAATCCTTTATCAAACTTAGAAATTACTAAGTAGAAAGTTTGGACCAATAATCACAACTGGCAATGCCACTTTTCTAAGTGCTGCTGCACCAGTTAGTCTCTGTTCATCAATATTGTTTTGGATCTTTTAGAGTTAGTTGTCTCAATAAATGTTATTTGACCTTTTTGTTCCTGTACTTATTTCTTTTCAGTAGCAAAGCTACCAAGTCAAATATCAATGATCAAAAGGAGCAAGGTATGGTTTAAAATCCTTGAAAACCTTTCTCTGTCTTTTGTAATGGTGAATTCCTCCTCCTTTCTGAGAACTTATTGCGTATCTCATTCTGTTGCTTCCTGATCCCTGTCAATTATAACTCTAAATTGGCTCTTCAACTACCTACTAATTGCAGATGAGCAATCCAAAAACAAAGAAGAGGGTAAATCCAAGGAGAAGAAGAAAAAGAAAAGCAAGTTAGTTTCTGAATCTCTTGCTAATAGTGTGGAAGATAACCACCTAGAGTCACTGACTGTGGTTACCAAAAATAAAGTTAAGGACGATGTAACTACAGATGCCAAAATTATTAATGGTGCTGAGACAGAGAAGAAGTCCAAGCATAAAATGAAGAAGAAAAACAAGCCAAACAGTGAAGGGGATGCAATAGAGCAGATTGGAGATCCCGATGAAACTGTTCTAAAAAAGAGAATTCCAAAGCATCAAACAAAGAAGCAACAGATGAGAAGAAAGATTCTAAGAAAAGAAAAAGACAAATTTCTGAAGAAAATGGTCAACAGGTTGTAGAAATAAAGGCAGATGAAGAAACCAAACGCAGAAAAATAGAAAATTTAAATGAATCTAAGGGAGGAGTGCAATCAGAAAAAACAAATGCGAACCTGGGAAGTGATTTAAATTCTAATAAAGAAAATAATGTGGTTAGTGGTCAAGTTAGTGATGATCAGTTACAGAAGACATCTAATGAGCAAAGTAATGGGAAAACAAATGGCTACCATGAGAATGATAAAGAGAGATCTTCCGTGCAGAAGTCTCAGAAGAAACAACACAAGGGATCGGTTGAGGTATGCCATGACTAATAATTATTCTCTTAATATGTACTTGGCTAATAGATAAAGCCTTTGAAATCAGACCGCTGAGTCATTTATGCTTATTTCTCCTCCCATTTAAGATACAATCTTTTTTATTTTTTTTAAATTTTTGCACACTGGTCTTTGCCAATGCTATGAATGTTTCAACAGAGTTAAAAACTTAGGTAATGTTCCAGGTATTGTGTTTGCTGGTATCCCTTTAAAAGAAATAGTTAACTATTACAAATTCCTTTATATTTTTCTTGATGCCCACAGTTCTTTTTTTCTCCCATATCCACTGTCTGTCCTTTTTGGGCTGTTTGCACTGCTGCTTAATGTTACCCTTCTTCTCTCATTCTGTGTCCAAGTTTGTTATAATCCTTCTACAATTTTGGATTACTCGTATGAATTTAAGATTCCAATTTCACTGCTGAAGCTAAGATTTATGGTGGAATTCTTATCTGTGACAACTGTAATTGCAGCAAAAATCAGCGAAGACAGCATTTCAACGAGTACAAGCTGAGAAGGTAGAATTTGCTGATGAGAGGCTTCAGGATAACTCTTATTGGGCAAAGGTGTGATAAATTGATAATTTTTCCATGCAGTTGGTGATGTAGTTTTTGTTCTTGTTGCATACTTAACAAATTTGTATCTATCTGCAGGGTGGTGCTGAGAATGGTTATGGTGCAAAAGCTGAAGAAATTCTTGGTCAAGTTAGAGGAAGGTCTGTTATTTCATGTTTTGAGAAATGTATAGTTGAAGCTTCATTAATTAATTTTTTTAAAGAGAAATGCTATCAACACACTCTTCAATACACTTTCTACAACACACTTGGCTCATAAATTGATCACTTTTTAAAAAAGGACCAATCTGTCTTGCTAACATTCATCTGTTTTTTTTTTTTTAAACCCTGTTTATGCCTTATTCAACTCTCACTTAAGATTATTGTTTAAAATATGCTCAATCATGGTAATGCACACAATTTATTTGATATACTCCGTTTATCATTGCTTTCTTTAGTGTTTTTTGGTGACATGGAACTTTTCTCTCTAATACAGGGATTTTCGTCATGAGAAGACCAAGAAAAAACGTGGGACCTATCGGGGAGGACAGATTGATTTACATTCCCACTCAATAAAGTTTAATTATTCTGATGAGGAATGACTGGAAGCATATATATTTTTTTTATTATTGTCAAGGAAAATTCCTTTCAATGTTTGCTACTGGAGCACTATGCTAAAGCCGTAGTTGCCATTATAATTTTACTTAATTATTGTATTGAACAATATTGTTTATTTGGACAAGGCTGTTTCAGTAGTTTTACAAATCTCATTGTGTTGCTTGCTTAATGCTTTTAATGATGCATCAAGTAAAGGTTGATTTGCAATGATAATTCTACTTAATTATTGTATTGAACAATAGTGCTTAATGCTTTTAATGATGCATCTGGGGTGGGATGATTTGCAATGATAGGTGCTCCTGCTCTGTTGTTGCAGACTGTCTAGTCTTTTGGAGTGTAAAGGTTGCATGAGAATAAGGTTGCAGAATTATTACAAGTAGATGTTTACCCGCGTTAGACAGATGTGAAGAAATGATTTTGAAATTTTTTAATTAAAATTTTAAAATAATAAATATATCAAATATAAATATAAAATAATTTATGTTTTGATATTAAATTGAGTAAAAATTATATTTGATAAAAAATGAGTTTGAAATAATATAATTAAGAAAAGGATATTTATCATTTTTGCTGAATTAATAATGTTTTTAGATATTAAAATATTTTTCATGATAAAAAGTGAATGATGAGTAGCTAGTATTTCAATAATATAATAAAATGAATATGAGTATATGATTAATTGGGTTATGAAAATTAGAATATTAGAAAGTTACAAGGACAGGAAATTAAGATAATGTCAACTAAGATAAAATCTTGATGTGGTAAAAAATGTACAAGTGGAAACGGCCTGTAGCTCTATTAAATTTAAACACATGTGCGTTATGCGAGTTTTTCATAATACTTATATATATATATGAGGAGGGTTCAACTTACACTAGTGTAAGTTACACCAAGTATTACACTGTTGAATATCTTTAAAATAGATCATTATATTAAGTAATCCACCGTTGGATTGAAAGTTACTATCATATAGATCATATATATAAAATTTTATATTAATTCAAAATTATTTGATATGTCATTGAGATGTCTCAAGATTAACGTTGTATATACATTTGAAATATATGAAAAAAGCAACCATTTGATTATTAATTTATTGGTGTTCAAATTTTATGAATTTTGACACAAATAATCAATATGATGAATAAATATAATTCAACGATTGAATTATTAAAAAACACATTAAATCTAAAGTTATCAACGGTGTAATACTTTGTGTAACTTACACTGGTGTAATTTGAACCCTCCTTTTATATATATATATATATATATATATATATAAATTATTACATCATCATGAAATCATTTTGAATATTAAGGCTTATGTGTTGCTCAGGCGAATAAATAAAATATGATATTGTTATATAAAATATAATAATTGTTATATACATTACTTTTTGGTATAATAAATTGAATAAAACTTTACATGTATTTGAAATAAAATTTATATTTATGATTTATTTATCTTATAATTAATAAAAAAATATTGTGAAGAAGTAATTGATGTCCATAAATGCACTTGAATTAAAGTTTGTAACTCCTTGTATCCATTCATCTCAACCATCCAAAGGTCAATGATCCATGCAATGACAACTCAACAAAAATGCTTAGTTGGCAAATTGAAATATGAGAATAAGGTTGGCGTGTCGTCGTGAGAGCTCGCCCTTCAACTTTTATATATTATAATAGACAATAGATTAGAATAATTAAAAAATTACAAGGACAGGAAATTAAGATAATGTCAACTAAGATAAAATCTCGATGTGGTAAAAAATGTACAAGTGGAGACGGCCTATAGCTCATTACTCAATTTTAATATATTAAATTTAAACACATGTGCGTTACGCGGGTTTTTTATAATACTTTTATAAATAGATACATATATTAAAATATATATATATATATATATATAAATAAAAATTATTACATCATCATGAAATCATTCTGAATATTAAGGCTTATGTGTTGCTCAAGCGAATAAATAAAATATGATATTGTTAAGTATATCAAATATAATAATTGTTATATACATTACTTTTGGTAAAATAAATTGAATAAAATTTTACATGTATTTGAAATAAAATTTATATTTATGATTTATTTATGTGAAGAAGTCATTGATGTCCATAAATGCACTTGAATTAAAGTTTGTAACTCTTTATATTCATTCATCTCAACCATCCAAAGGTCAATGATCCATGCAATGACAACTCAACAAAAATGCTTAGTTGGCAAATTGAAATATGGGAATAAGGTTAACATGTCGTCGCGAGAGCTCGCGCCTCAGCTTTTATATATTATAATAGATAATAGATAAATAATAGATGTAAAGGTTGCATTTTTATCCGCTCTGGACTGTATCTCTCTCTAGTCTTTGGGATGTCCTTTTGTTTTGGTCCAACCAATAACATTTGACTTGGGCCATCATTTAAACTCGATGTATAGTTTGGCCTAGTTGGGCTTAACAAACTTGATATAAGTAAACCGGAGAATGAGAAAAAAGAAGGTGAGCAAAAAAATCAAAATCTGAATTCACATTTTCTCCAAAGATTAAAGTTTTTTTGTACAAATATATTATTAAGATGAGATGAAACTTGTTCTATTGATAGAAGATATTACTTCCGTTGAAATAAAAAAATTATTTTTATTTAATTGTCCATTGAAATAATTATGTTTCTTTTATTTCATTTTAACCATATGTTAATATATAATTTAGTATTGAAAGTTAATGAAATTTAATAATATTAAAAGAAATAAAGGATAAAATAAAAAATAAAAAAATTATTTTCATGAAAATAAGAGCAATTATATTTCTTAATATGTTAAATAGGAATAAAGAGAGGTAGTATAACAGTAACCTTAAAAAAGATTTATAAAGGAACACATTTCTTATTAATGAATAGATATACGTAAATATTATAGACTCAAGTAATTAAGGAAGCTTATCCTATGTTGACTTCCAAATATTCTGTTGACAGCATTTCTTATTATAATTATGTGAATTTGAGAAAAAAAAATCCTCCTTTTGTTACAAATAACTTCTTAAAAAAGGGAATTGCTTTAGGAAAATTATATTTCCACCGATACAATTTGGATAGGTTCCTTGCACAGGAGAAACCAATGGCTCAAAAAATGTCTTTCATATACAAAAAAGACCAGTGTTGATTCACGTTCGGATGCGATCAAGAATGTTTATGAAAATGCGAATGGAACTGAGGGAGAAATAGGACACATCGTAGTTTCCAATTGATGAAGTATAAAATAAAGACTCACAAGTACATTGAATAACCATAATTGTTTCCAATTGATGAAGTATAAAATAAAGACTCACACGTACATTGAATAACCATAATTAAATATGAAAGGATGGTTGTGAATTTTTAGTTTTTAATTTTTAAAAATTTTTAATTAATATTTTACAACTCAAAATCAAAAATTAAAATCTTGATTTTGTGGTTTCTAAAATAGACATTTTAAAAATCATAAAAAGTAATTTTCAGTTGGGCGTTGCTACGGTACCCCGACAAACTGAAGGGTTTTGGAACCCTTTTATAATAACCAATTGTTGCATGTTTGCTGACGTAATGAAAGTATACTGTCACCACATTGTTAATGGCGGATCTTCATATTGATAAGGGGAGCCAAAATTTTCTTAACGTTTTTTTAAAAATACATACATATTTATTAAAAAATATTTATATTTTTATTTGTCAATAATGAAATTTTAAATAATGAATTTAATAAGTATACAATGAGAAAAAAAATTTTACACTATCATTCAATGATTTATTGTCATATTATGGAGTTTAATAGAAGTTAAGGTGTCATACTCATTAAATAATGTGGTAACACATCATTAGATGACATGGTAAGTCATTTTTTATATTGACAGTATATACTAATTAATTAATTCTCTCTTAACATCTCAAGTATTTTTTTAAAAATTATTTCTACAATATTTATTTAATTGGGGCTAATTTTATTATGTAGCTAAATATTATTTAATTTAATGGTCACTTTTGTGTTAACACTATACTTTAAGGTTTAATTGTATTTATATTCCTTTAGTTTGGATTATATACAATTTGGTTCCTAAATTTTCAAAATAAAGCAAATTTAGTCCCCTGCCAATTGTTTTCTATATAAAACCCTCAAAATATCGCTTTCTACTTAACATCTCCACAAATTGAATCGATTATCATTTTAAATCTTATTAAGTTAAAAAAACTCACCAATCAAATATCAAATTTCATCTAAAATTAAAAAATTCTATTTTTTTGCCTTATTTAAACCTTAATTTTACCTCCTACAAAATCCTTCAAATTTTATTAAATTTCTATTAAAATTTTTACTTACGAACCTTTAAAATTATTTCATATCTCAAATGTATCATAAACTATCATATTTAGATTGAAATGAGAATTTGAAAGTTTTTTGTGAAAGATAATTGATAAGGGGACCAAATTTCCTTAAATTTACAAATTGAGCGACTTAATTTGCTCAAAAAAATTTAAAGGACCAAAATTATATATAATCTAAATAAAATGGACCAAAAATAAAATTAAGTCTATAATATTATATATTCATTTATGCATTAAAATTTATTTTGACTCCACCAAATATTTTGTTCAAGTTCCACCACTATATGCAGTGGACGGATTCCAAAATGACTTCAATAGGGAAGATGCCTAATCTTAACCACCCTGGTCTTTGGTTGATGTTACACATATTGTATTTTTTTTTTTTTGTAAAATAACTTTTTAGTCCCTGTAAAATATCCGAGTTTTTATTTTCGTTCCTGGAAAATTTTCTTTTTATTTCATCCTTATAAAATATATTTAAGCTATTTTTTTTTTGCTCCCGATATTAATTCTACTATTAATTGTGGATGCGTTGAACATCTATAATAGTGACCAATACTTGAGAAATACCCTGACACATTATATAAAAGTGTTACCCTCCTTAAACTCATTCAACGAGTTAAATTTCATGTCCGACTTAAACTAAAATTCTTTGTACATTTCCTCCTTCCTATATATCATAAACAATCTCTGAATGAGTTGATAAATGCTAGCAATGTTGTATAATGTGTTAGGGTGTTACACATATGATTATTGACTGTGATAGGCATTAGACATATCCGCATTTAAAAATAAAATTAATAACGGAGATTAAAAAATAATTTAAATATTTTATAAAGATAAAATAAAAAAAAAATTTCAAAGACAAAAATTAAAAATTGGATATTTTATAGGTAATAAAAATTTATTTTTTTTATTACAACACATATTATACTTGAATAATAGAAACTTCGAGTTTCAAACGGCGGAGGGAATAAGATATAAATTAGCTTATAAAAAATATATTCTAAAATTTTATATATTAAAAGAAAAAAAGATAAAAAAAACATTTATCTGGATAGTAAGATGTAAAACATAAAACTTTTTGTAATAAATGCTATATGACGACCAGAGTTAGAACTTGTGTAACTATTGGCTGAAAAGTGAGAGGGTAGCAAAACTCTTTAGTTTATGCAGGTACGGGAGAAAATTCCTTTTCAGTTTTTGGTTTTAAATTGTAAAAACTTACTTTAAAGTTTTTAAAAATAAAAAAACTGAAAACTCGCAACTACCCCAACATGACCTTCTATGGCGGACATAGCACTTTCATGTCTTGGTATTATCTTGAATTTAATCTCTATTTGTTTGGTTGACTGTGTTTAATCATGCAATGGCTCGTATGTGACAACTATTTTTCTACAGATAAAATTTTGGAACCATTATTGATGCAATTCCAATTTTTTCACATTCCTTTCTCTTACATCTCCTTTTCTTTGATTTCACATTATATCACTTATCTCTCTTTTCCACCCCTCTATACGTAGTTATCTTCTTGCTGAGGATTATAATTAGTTCAATATTTCTATTTATAGTTTAATTTTTTAAATTTAGTTATGTTCGACTTGCTATTATTATCACGGGATCATTTGTAAGTAAAAAATAATTTAAATGATATCTAAAATTTTTCTTGCACAAACCTATTTGATGAGAGACATGGTGGGATTATATTGATCAATGGATCCTGCAGATTTTAGGCCAGCAAGGGAATAGTATGTCTATTAGCTGCAAGATTTAGCTATTTAAAAATGTTAAACGTATAGAGACAAACCAGACAGAGCCTTGGAATGAATGAGTTGTTTTAAATTTACTATATATGTTTGCTACATACAAATTTAGGAGATGAGACAGGATGATCTACAATTCTACAATCAAGAGTCAACACTCAGGCTCTATTATATGACATTGGATGTTTTTAAGGTCACAAAAACCTTACCAAAGACTTTAACGATGATATATGCAAGATCCATATGTTGATATGATCATTTGTATGAATAAGGGAAGTTGAAGCTTTGCAAATAGAGCAATTGGTACACAAGCCAAAAGAGCAATTGGAATTGGGGCCCATTTTAGTCTATCTCTTAACAACAAAGACAGAGCTGCACCAAATGCTATCATTGTAGTGACTATGGAAAAGAACAAAGAAGCCATACCTAATATCAATCTCTGAGGTAATGCCTTGAGGAAATCTTCCTCTGCATAGTGTGCATTTAGAATAGATAGGAACATAAGAAGAGAAGCCATTGAGGAAAACAAAGCCAATGCATCTGACACAACAAACACCATGAATGTGTTATCTGGCAAGAATATTGGAATTCCTTTGTCCTGGTTGTTGCCTCCAGGCACAGTAATAACAGCAGCAAAGACCACTGTGGCAATAAGAGTTGCCACTAACATACAAGAATTTGATGTATCCTTCATCCAATTCTTCCCTTCTTCAAGCAAAGCCTTATGCTCTTCCCTAAACAATTGCCAAGCTGTTTTACCATCTTGGTTTTTAACTTCTTTATGGAGAGGGTGATCCAATTTCTCTACTTCCTGTTGGACATGATGCCATGTGATCAATATCTTTCTAGAATTGAACTTGACAATTACTAAGAGCCAGTTTGGATACAGTTATCCGGAAGAGTTTCCAGGAGAGGAAAATGCAATAACTGAAGAAGGTAAAATGAATTCATCTTTTTCCATAAGTTGAAATTAGTCTCTACAACTCAACTTCTCCAAAAACTCTCTCATTTAACTTCTCCAAAATAACTAATTTCAACTTATAGAATAAGTTGAATTCATTTTACCTTTTTCATTTATTTTATTTTTTCTTCTAGAAGTACTTCTACAGAAGTTTTATCCAAACTGGACCTAAGAAGGTGATTATGAGATTAAACAAACCTTAAACCACTGTAACTCTTTTTGCATTTGAAATGCTGCACCAGAAATTGATGCTAGTTGATGAGAAGCAAACCTTGCTGCTAGATGTGATGTTGTGTTTTGTGATTCATCTAACGCCATGACTAAAAACTTACAAATTATGGGCATCTTACATAATAGACTAAAAACCTTTTCTTGCCTATTCTTGATGGCAATTTGAGGTACATATCCTTCATTTGGCATGTGAGTCCAAACCAAATCAGGGAAAAACTGGAAACAAATCCTTAAAAATTCCACAATGCCAGATGATGTGGCATTGAAAATAATGTCTGCACTTACAAAAGACTGCCAGAACTGAGTGTCATTCATGGTTAAAACTTGTGAGCATACAAATTCTACCAATCTCACAGCAGATACATGTCTTAACTTTGCATCTCTAACTGGTTTTATGCTAGGAACTGCAAAAGAAATTGTTTATTTTTAATTTTAATAATAAAAGAAGCAGAGAAGCTAAGAGTATAAAAAAATCTTGAGTATCTATCAAATTGTGCTTCCATATAACATACCAAGATTTTGAAATGCATTGCATATTGTCCCACCAAAATAAGATTGGGGATGGCTTGACTGCCCATAAGAATCTTTCAAATCTTCCCTCAACTGACTAGGTGGTAAATAATCATGTTCCTCTGGAACACCTAATATGGTTGAATAGAAATGTTAAATCACCATAAGGCAGAAGAGCATTATAATGTAGCATGGTTAAGAGAAAAAAGTTATGCCTAAAGAATGTACTTACAGTGGTAAATGCATCTTCCCCAAAACCCAAGCTTATTTCCACTTTGGAAGTGTGAGGGCAATTTTGACAAAACATTAAGTACAATGCTTCCATTTGAATCAGAAATAGTGGCCAAGTTAGGGTAGCGCTGGACAAGATACATGGTGATATCTGCTCATGGGAGAGCCAAAAAGGAAGTTATAAAAGGATATTGAAGTATGTAAGATATTGGAAAATTTTTAAATTCTGTATATGTTGGGAAATTTTTAACTAGAGATTATTTTTCCTCTAAGACTGTGCTCTAACATATCATATTGATGTATGCAAGATGAATACCTTATGATATTAGTTATTCAGTGCATGGATCATGGATGCATCAATAACAGTAACAGTTGTTAATGTCAACAATAATACCACTCACTGAAACATCAAATCAAGAAAGTAATTGTTGCCTCATTCTACTTTCATTCCTTGATAAGAATTGATGACTTAAATGTTGTCAACAATAGTTTAAGATAAAGAGATAACCTGTTAATATTCACACTCTACTGTCCATCACACTACACAAAGCTATGAAGACACTAACATTTTAAACTTAATCATTCTATCTCATGGATCAGGAATACTGAAAACACACATGACATAACATATACAAATACTATTCATCAAAGCATTTTAATTACCATGAAATCCAGCAGCAGTAAGCAGAGCAACAAGTTGGCCAGCAGAAGGACCAGAGAATGGACAACTAGGTCTCTCATCTGTAGTATTCAAAACAAGATACCACACCATCTCCTTACATCTGGTAGAGGTAATACTATAGATGAGTGGTGTGAATCCTTTAAAGTCAGTAAGTTGTGTCAAGGAAGGGTTTTTAGCTACCAATGCCTTGGCAGCCTTTATGCTTTCACCCATTGCAACATAGTGCAGGCAAGTACAACCCATCAAGTCCAGTTCAGCAAGTATATGTGCAGGCATATGTTGCACCAACTTCTCAACAAGTTGCCACTGACCTCCTACAGCTGCAACATGCAGTGCAGTCCTACCAAGCATGGTGACCTTTGCTGTCAATGCACTTGGATCATTATCAAGGAAAGCTTTTGTAGATTCCCAATCACCTTTTAGTATTGCTACGTGCAGTGGTTGGTAGTAACTGTGATTAAATCCCCTAGCTTTTGGCAATAATAGAGACAATGTAAGTTCTTATGAAAACAAATAAATATAATTTGACTACATAATTTCTTTGCAAGAAACATGCCTTATGTAGCTATGTGTTCTCAATCTAAATTTAAACTATAAAAGCTTTCGTCTGAAACAAGTATGCACACATTTGAACTTTTCAACTAAGGAGATTAGACTTCAAATTCGGTGACACTTTTTCTCCTTAGCTTATTTTTGGAATTCCACTATAATCTTTTACATTTATTTCATCTAAAATGGTCATTTATCTTTTAGGTTTAAAGAAGATTTTTAGTCCTTCCATTTTCACTTGTTTTACAATTTTTGCAGCCTTCTACCAACTATCTATGAATCAGAGACCTGTTCTGTTTTTCCTCCTAAGAAAAATGAGAAACAAAGAGCATAATCCTATGTATTCTAAAGCAAACAATGCATTTTTACTTTATAATGCTATTTTTTATATATAGCAAATCACATACCGAATTCAGTAGCAGCAGCCTTGACATCATTGAAAGACATCTGTGGATTTGATTCTGCAAATGACATTTCCACTGCAAAACTATGTATTAGTTTTGAAAGCTGAAAACTGATTCAATGATTAGTGAAGGAAACATGCAAGACCACACTCATTCGGCTGTTCTAGATATAAGAGTTAATTTGATATATATGCTTTCCGTGTCAACAACGCTAAGTTGAAACTCTTCTTTTGCCAGCTACAATTGCAATAGTTTGCAAATCCTATACTTTACTGGAAAAAGAACATAAGAACAGGGTGAGGAGGACACGTTTTGGCAGATCATAGTGTATTTTTGCATCTGTTTGATTTTTTCTTTTGTATGCTTCTCTTTTACAATTTTTATGTGTATTATTAATTGTGCTGTATTAATTAAGTAATGCACAGTTAAAGGCATATGTTCCTTTTTTCTTTTTAAAGAATTGGAAAGCACGGTGAATAATACTAGGACATTGATTCTCAATATTTCCACTATATGCTGCTGCATGACCTTTTTCAGTGGTGTGGACAATAACTTGCCTAGGAAAAAGTAAAAGCAATGCATCTCATGTTACTTGTTACCCTTCATTTTCTTTCTCATGAAGCTTTTTTTATAATTAATAACTGAGGTATAACCTTGTTTGAGACTTGAGATTTAACCATTTTTTTTATAATCAATTCTTTTCAGTCTCTAATTAAAAGCAATTTGTAATGAGTTGTTGAAAGAAATCATTCAATTACCGGAAAGTTTAAAATTCTCACCTGGCAAAAGGTTAAGTAGAAATCATCAGTACTACTACAGTACCAGGACTTTATTCCCAATAGAGTTTTTCTCATCTCCAACCCGAGCCACAATCTGATCTAATTGTATGTTTTCATTTTATAAACTTTTTTCATTTTAGTATTTTTTTTCCCATTTTTTAATGTGAACCAGTCTTCTTTTTTTTTTTTTCAAAAATGATTAGATTAAAACCCAATGTTTTTAAAACTGGACCGGCCATTGAACCGGTGAAGACACTGGTTCACGGTTCAATGGTTGAACCGTGGTCGAACCTGTGATAATTAAATATATATTTTTAATATTATATATATTAAAATCATATATATTAAACAATAAATTGATATAAAAAATTAAGAAATAAGATCAATCAAATTAAAATCATCATAAAATAATAATATTATATGTTTTCTAAGATACAAATAATAATATGATATTTTTATTATAATTATCTAATTATATTTTACATTATATAAATTTACTTTCACAAAATATAAAAAGTTAAAACTTTTTTAGTTGTGATAAAATAAATTTTGTTTCATTATTTATATATATAGTATATATATCAGATTTCGCTCAATATGATTAAAGAGAAGTTGTAACGTAGTGGTCAAAATGTTGATGTGCTTCCTCAAATGTTGGGTTCAAATCCCAGCTCTGGCTATTTCAAGGATTTTTTTAAAAAAATATTTGTTAGGTGATTCTCATGTGAACCGGCCGGTTTTAGCGGTTCGCTGCCGGTTCACCAGTTCTGGGACCGGTTCTCAAGCCACCGGTTCTGCAGGCTTTACCGGACCGGTCAAGGTCCCGGTTCACGGTTCGACCGGCTCGACTGGTCCGGTTCTCAAAACCCAGTTAAAACCAGTCAAACGACACTTAATCAGAATCAAACAGATTCAAGAAACGATATTATAATGTTATAAGAAATAAACAATACAAACACTCGATAAACATGCTCGCTCCAAAATCATATAATCAAATTGATTGTGCTTTAATTGTTTGCTTGGGGACAAGCAAAATTCTAAGTTTGGGATTGTGATAAATCCACTTTAGTAGTAGATTTATAGGTTAATTGTAGGGAGTTTTTAGTTGTTTAGGTTGATAATATTGTTAATTTGTAGTTAAAATTGTATATAATTGAAGTTGTTTGTGTTGTAGGTGATTGTAGTAAATATTAGTAATTTTGTTCTAATTTGTCTTTGATTTGGTGTTTTATAGGAATTGTAGGAGAAAGAAGCAATTTGAAGATCTTTGTGGGAGATAGAACAATGAGTTTTGGAATATTTGAGAGGCTAAAGGTGAAGAAAGCTCTCTGCCAGAATCGTGTGGGAACAAACCATATTTGTGTGAAGACACGAGTTTAACAGAAGCTAAAAAGAGCTCTTTGTCATGTTCGTGTGGGAACATGGCAGGATTTGTGTGAGGACATGAAACTGACAGAAACTCTATAAATAGATCTGTTTAGAATTTTAGCAGGACAGTTATTTTCATTTTTCAGTTTCAGACTCGAATTTTCTCTCATTTTCTCTCCTCCTCCTGAAGATCCAACCCAAAAGTGGAAGGTAGGGTTCAGATCTAATGGAATTCTCCTTTGAACTTGCATCTCTCTTCTCCCTTCTCTTCTCCATTGTAATGAATTTCTAAGTTTCTTTAGGTTAGGAGTTTATGGATCTTGATCTGAACTTTGTGTAAGTGATTTGTTAATTCAATTCAATTTTCGTTTTCAATTTAATTGCTTTCTTCTACTCTTAATGCTTCAATTGAATTGGTCACTCAATTGCATAAATTAAAAGTTTCTCTCACAATTGGAAAATTGGGGGAAAACTTGGATGTGAAGCAAGCAACATAAAAGATTGATTGCTTAGGAATAGGAATCGGTTTTTGTGTGATCTTTATCAATTCTTGATGTTAATGCACATCTCTATTAGGTTCACCTAAGGAATTAGGGTTCTTAGTTTGATGACATAAGGTTAATTCACCAAGGAATTGGGTTTTGACCATGTTAGTGAATTGAATCATTGATAGAATTACAATAATTGAATTGAATGATATGAACACTTGCATGAAGAGGGTATTAAGTGAAATCAACCACAACCATTTTGTTGAATTTATTTTTTACAAGTTGTGTGTTCTGTTGAGTCTCAAAATATTATTAAGAGATTAATAATGTTTTAAAGTCTCTACAACATGAGTTTTAATGAGCAACAAATTTGTATTAATTAGACAGATTTTGCTTATAGGTATACTTTTATGTGTTTCAGCAAGTCTATAAAGAAAGCATGCTAACAAAGCTGAACCTACTGAAGAAGTTCAACTCTCTGAAGACATGCAACCTACTGAAGCATGTCAACCTTCTGAAGGGGTTGGACTCTCTGAAAGATCAGAACCTGCTGAAGCAAAGAGAACCTTCTGAAGTCCGAGCTGTCATGTTGCTTTTCGAAGACTTAGAGAGTCAACCTGAAAACGTATTGAAAGACTCAAGTCTCTACAAAGCTTTCTAGTTAGCTGAACTTGTTGCAAAGAAAAACATAGGCTTTATGGCGCATTTCAAATCACATTCACCAAAAAGGAAAGTTTCTCTGCAGAAAGTACACTTTATCAGAAAAGTAGAGTCAACGCTGCTGCTACTAGGGGTGGGAATAGGCCAGCCGACCTGTCAGGGGCCTGCGGCCTGGCCTGCGGCCTGGCCTGGCTCGTTTATTAAAAAGGCCAGGCTAAGGCTTCTTAAAAGGCCTGTTTAGTTAAATAGGCCAGGCTTCAGGCCTATGAAAAAGCCTATTAGGCTTAACAGGCCGGCCTGTTTAATATAATAATATATAATATATTAAATTAATTATATAAATAACTATAAATATAATTTAAAAAATTATAATATAGTAAAAATGAGAATATATTAAATTAATTATATAAAAAAAGCCTACTTAAAAAGGCTGCTGGCCTGCATAGGCTTATAGGCCTGTTGGCCTGTTGGTAGGCCTTGTTATAAAACAGGCTTCTAAACAGGCTTACAGGCTTACAGGCCAGGCTTTTTCGCAGGTCAGGCCAGGCCTTACAAAAAGGCCTGTAACAGGTAACAGGCCAGACTCAGGCTTAATAATTATGAGTCAGGTCTGCCAAAGCCTGGCCTGGCCTGGCCTGTTTCCACCCCTAGCTGCTACCTACCTCTGTTGTATCTGCTGCTACAAGCTACCTCTGCTTTGTCTCTCAACGGAAATAAACTATTAGACAACGGGACTCTGAAGATTTCTAACCGGTCTACAGATTCCGTCTCTCTATTCAAATGAGACTCATGCAAAGAAGAAAGTGAGAGAAAAGAACATCAACTTGCTGAAGTGCTAGAAAATCCCTCAAGCAAATTCAAGAGTCAAACTGCTGTGTGTCAGAACCGTACTATCTCTGCACACCTACACTGCTCAAGTCAGAAGCTATCAGAAGATTGTCTCACAACGGCTATAATGCTATTTTCTCAACGGTGATTCAAAGCAATCTTCAACGGATTAATTTCTGGACTCTATATATACCTTCATGAAAGACTTTGAAGGTGGTGAAGCCCAATAAGAAATCTATCAAGCCAATACTCTGCTAAAATTACTCTAATTTTCCTTGTACTTAGAATTTCATTTTGTAGCCTGAGTTCTACTCAATTATCCTTTGTACAAGTTCATTTGAGTTTAAGTTTCTCAGAAGCTTAAACAAACACTCATTGTAAACACTGTAAAGTGTCTGAGAGCCTAAAGAGGCTTGGAGGAACAAAGAATACTTTTTGTTTAGCCTGGAGAGGCAGTGTCCAAAGAATACTTGTTGTTTAACCTGGAGAGAGGTTGTGCCCAAAGAATACTTGGTGTTTAGTCTGAAGAGGCTGGGGCCAAACAATATTTGTATCTGATCAGATAGTGGAAAATCCAGTGGTGTGTTTGCTCTGAGACTGGACGTAACTCATTGTGTTAGTGGGTGAACCAGGATAAATTCTCTGGCAAAGTTTTCTCAACCCTTATCTCTTTACTTTCAGTTTTAACTAACAAAGGAGGGTTCTGAAAAGTGATTTTATAAATCCACGCAGCTAAACAATTTGTTCTTCACTTAAAAATATTTCAAAAGCATTTTACTCAACCTGCTAAATCGCATCAGCAAGTTGCTGAAAGCTCCAGTTTCGGAAGGTTGCTCAAATTTTTCCACAAACTCTTTGCTTGTTATAAAAGGTTTTCAAAAAATTATAAAACACTATCCAACCCCATTTCTAGTGTTTCTTGTGGTTCTAACATGTTATTTCTCTGTTACAAATAATTTTTCTGCATAATAACCTTATACATATAATAACTTTTTGCATAGTTAATTTTCTGCAATGTTTATATTTCATCATTTACACTCATAATCTTCTTTTCAACTAAATAATTCCTTTGTAATTGGTATTTAAACTTTAATATCTTTCTATTCGACACCTTACTTACTCTTGAATACTTGCGATTATTGATACACTTGCTAAATATCTATCAATGACTTACAGACGTGACAGAGCGTGGAGCTCCCGGCGCATACGTAGCGGAGGAAGCTCGGACAGAGAAGGATTGACTGCGCAATGATGGATGTAGAAGCCGTGCGTGCAGCGAGCCAGTATAATCGACGAACCATCCTGAACAAACGATGAGCAGCTGACGACGAGAACCACAGTTGAATTATTGTTCGTTACGAGAGTAAAACATGCATGGCTGAATTATTCCTTGCTTTACTATTGTTGCGTTAATTACCTGAAATAATTAAAACGGTTGAATAATTGATCGTTTTATTCTATTGGTATCCTTGGACTCTTATTCTGAATCTTTGAGTTTTGAGGTTTTTTTAAGCGTTTTAAGTATAGGCAACTATATATTTAGAGTTGGTCTTATGGCAGTACTGGTGCTTGTCACAGCCTAAGAAAAGAGTTTTAGTTTCACACTTGAAAAGTTATTACTCATTTGTATCCAAATTTAATTGCTTGACAATTATATCAAATACCGAAATATTTAAATTAATTTCTATAAGGCTATTTATAAGAAATTATAAGCAAATATAGTTATTATTGGTGGAGGTTATAATGGTGTTTTAAGGGATTATAAATAGCAATTCCAGTTCTTCTTATAGTTTATATTTGAAGTTATTTCAATGATATATTTTGTAGTTATCTTTCAAGAATATTTATGGTTAATAATATTTTTATGTGGATATTTAATTTTATTTTGAAGCTTGTGTTTTATTTTAATAGTTAAAATATCATGCATATTCTTGCTTTTACATAAATAAAAAATGTGTAAATATCTTTATTTTTTGTTAGTATTAATATTAAATATACTTAATATCAATAAATGAAAATCTGTACAATAAAGAAAAGAATGTCCTTTTTAGTAATTACATCTCTAAACGTAATTTAAAAACATATTATCCAAACAATATTTATTTTTTTAAACTCACGTTTACAACGAATTATTCAAACAAAAAATCACGTTAATTTATACAAATTCAAGTTCAGTCAAAATCATATTCAATAATTCACGTTTATTTAAACTCATGTTTGCAAACGTCAATTCAAACACACACGTAATTAGTTTTCTCGCCTTCAAGAGGTGAGAAAATTTTTCTGATGCAATCTCAGTCTCATCTATTTTCTTTGCCTCCATTCCAAAATCACCTGAAACACTGTGTAAGAGATCGATTTCTTTAATTTCTCGATTTTTCTAACCCGTGTAATATTGTACTGGTTAATAAATCAAGAGTTCAAAGGTTTTATTAGAAATTACAACTATCATAATATTTAATGCATTGATAATATAAAATATATATTTTTTAATAAAATATTTCTACTTTTGATTTATTAACCCGTGTAACATTTAAAAGTTTAAAAAGTTTTTATTTTTTTACATAATTGATGTATGAACTTATAAACTACAATTATATTTATTTTTTTAAAGTAAATAAAATTTACCATCTAATTAAATTCAATTTTAACATATAAAATAAATTATTTCATTGTTAATTTTAAAATCAAATTTATACCTTCACTTTTTCAAAATTAATTCCACCAAATTTTAAAAATTACCAAATCAATTTTAACTTCAAGACACCCTTACAGTTTTATATAAACTACCAAAATTTATTTTGTCATGGTAAATAATTAATTTATTTTGTTACTAAAAAATTATTTAATTTTATTGGCCTTTTAGATAAAAGTAATATATTTGTATTTAAAAACACTGTATTTTATCATACTCATTTGCCTCTTTATATTAATTTTAATTTAATTTCTCATTCTTAATCACAAGTTAGTTAGAAAAATCGTTCTTTTATTTATTTATTTATTTAAAAAGAGATCATATTTCTATCTATCGTCTATTTGCTTACTGATCATAATGATGGGAGTGCACTTTAGAGATACCCACTTCTAAGTCCTAATGATAAAAAAAAGTGATAAATGTGAATGTAACGAAAAAAAAAGAAAAATATATAAAAAAAGTGGAAATTAAAGAAAGATATAAAATATAGAAGTGTTCCTCATTTTGTTAATTTGTTTAAGGGAAATGATTTTTGTACACGGGAATATAGTGTACACTCACGGTACGTACACTATGTCTAGGCTGACATACAATTGCATTTTTCTCTTTTTTTTATATATATATTTAAAATTTATTTTTAATTTTTCTTTTTTATGGCAGTGACTTTCTTTACATTATTTATTTATTTATTTTTTACTTTTATTATTACTTTCATTTTTATTTATCTATTTTATTACATAAAAATATAAATTAAAAAATACAATAAATGCGTTGATTTACATTAAATTTATTGTATTTTTTTAATATATCATTTATCTTTATATTTTATAAATTTACATTTTCACTTATTATCTCTTATTAAGAGTAAAAGTAAAAAAAGTAATTAATACTCTCTTAAATTTCTAAATGTAACAAATAAATAGAAAAAAATTCAAATGAAATAGATAAATAGGAAATGATTTGGAATGATGGTGTTTATGTTACTATTATTATTATTATTATTATTATTATTATTATTATTATTATTGCTTAATACAACACTGTTTTTAATTTACTTATAATAACAACATTCCTTTTTATTTTAGAAATTAATTTAAAAGCTTTATGAGAAATTTCAATATTACTTTGTACTAACATCAACACTCCTATTTATTTTAGAAATTAACACACTCCTAGCAATTTACTCTCACTCTTTCTATTCACATTTTTTAAATAGAATTATGAAATTTATAATTATTTTGTTTTCATCCACTTGAGTAAAATTGCTCCTTCCATTAACATGTTTTTAAATTTATAATCATGACAATGATGATTTTAAAACAATTGGGTCTTTTTTTTTTAAAGACCACAAGTATCCTCGACGGGAGACAACCTTACTCGAGCCAGTAGGACCTCTATGGGCGGTAAAACTATCTCTTCGAGTATTTAACGTAACTGCATATCCAAGGCTCGAACTCGAGACCACTAGTTAAGTTGAAACAGTCATTATCAGCCGATTCACTTATTTGGTGGTAAACAATTGGGTCTTTATATTACTACTACTATATTATTATTATTGTTATTATTATTATTATTAAAACCATAACTATGTTAATAGTAATTAATAATGACTATGTTTTAAAAATAAAATTTAAGTGTAAAATAAAAGAGAAAAATGTAATTGTACTGCGTGGATGGTGTATCGTGAGTGTACACTATTCCAATATACAAAAATCATTTCCAGTAAATGATTTTGAATTTTTTACATTTTTAATTTTTACACTTTTCTTTACATCTCTTTTTTATTTTATTTTTCTTTTTTTATCATATTAATTATCATATCTCTTATCTATTTTTATTTTACTTTTTTATCACTATTTCAACACTCTCTTTACCCCATGTGGATGAATCTTTACCCCTGGTTTAAAGTAGATATAAAAAGAGATTTATTTTAAAAAAGTGACCTGAAAAGTGTTCCAAAAGTTCCTTTTTCTTATAAATTATCTCTAAGAATCATAGGCACGTAGTTGACTTAACTTTGGTTGTTTCGAAAAGTAATTGCGTGATTGATATATACTTACAGTTTCTTTTTAAAAATAATTATTTAATTTTTCAAAGTCTTATTAAAAATTGTTGATTTTTTTTTTCGATAAACTACTCAATTCACACACTTAATTAATCTAAATATATTTTTCCATGTTTTAAATTGATATATAAAATTGATTTTGCAATAGTCTATAGTTATGATTATATTTATCTTACTAGTTAATTATCTTGATAAATAAATTTTCAATTTAGTCCCTTGAAAATTGGGGAACCTTCAATTTGGTCTGTAATGAAATGAAAATGTTAAATTAGTCCTCGAATATGCTCTCTATCTTTCAGTTTAGCCTCTCCATTACTATCCATCAATTAATTAACTCTAATGGAGACACTGACATGCATGACATGTTAAGTGTGATGTGTACTTGATGATATGTCAAAAAATTATTCATTATAGTACTCCTTCATGAATAAAATAATTCATTTTAGTCCCCCAATAATATCAATGATCCATGGCATGTTAAGTGTGATGTGTACATGATGATATGTCAAAAAATAATTCATTTTAGTTCTTCATTATTAAAATAGTTCATTTTAGTCTTTTACCAATGTCAATGATTTTATTTTCCTCTCTCTCGCTACCTTTAACAACATATTCTCACACCTTCATCTTCATCATCATACCCCAGTTTCCACTTTAGTCCCAAATGGAATTTTAACATGTGATTATGGTATTTGACCCAATTTTTTCTTGCTAGCCCCACCAATAACAAGTATCATTATGATCCCTCCAAATTGAAATGACTCTGTAATTTGCATTTGCACTCACGCCCTTGCTAGTCTTAGGTTCAACATTTGTACCTTTCTTCACCAAAAAAGCTATTTCATATTTGCATGCCTTGACTCAACTTCACATTGTAGTTTCACATGGCCATATTTGTCCTTTGCATTCAGATTTATCCCTTTCTCCACAAGAAACCTAAATGTGTTTGTTCTCCTTTTTGCTAAAGCATGCTTTGTGCAGTGCTTCCCATTATTCTTTGGTGTTTCCTACATCAGTTCTTACACCATTTGCTAGTACGAACCTAACATAGTTTCTTATGCATTCTTCAGTAACAATGGTTGATGTTGTGTTGCCATCTTTTGTGAGTGCGTTAATTGGTAGCTTAAGACAATATATGACTATGACTAGTACCTTAAAAGTAATTAATGTTGTGTTGCCATCTTTTGTATTGGAATATGTTAATAGTAATTAATAATGTTATAAATTTAAGTTTAATTCTAAAAATACACTTAGTATTAAATGATCAAATGAGTGGACCTTATTAACCACTTACAATAAGTTAAAGATATATAAGGTATTTAGTAATTAATATATACAATTAAATATAGTAATATGTTTCTTTTATTTATATATATATATATATATATATATAGGACCAATAATTTTCTCCAGTTGAGGATACCTGTGGTTAAACCAAAATAAGACCAATAATTTAAGAAACGCGCACCCTTTTTATTTCTTATTAGTAATATATTCATTTTGCCTAAAAAAAACTGAAATAACAACTACACTCCTCGAAAGTTCTACATATACCTGCTCGTCCCTGATCTTGAGTCCTCTTGCAGAATGCACCGAAGTTCTGGAGGGGGGAGCAAGTACCAGTTCCTAGGGATGCAATTTCTGCTCGCTGAGCAACACAATGAGCCGCTCTGTTCCCATTTCTTCCGATCCAGGTAAAGCCAAAATGATTAAATCGAGCTTTAAATTGAAGGATGTCTCTGACTATATGAGCGATCTCACCTATTTGTTTCTCTTGTCTGCAAGCTTGAATAAGTTGCAAGCAATCTCTCTCCAAAACAAGAGATGACACCCCGAGACTGTGGGCCATCCTAACCCCCTCCCTGAGTGCAATGGCTTCGGCTGAAATTGGAGAAGGAGCAGGGAAAGAAAAGGTATGACCAAACTCCACTAGCCCCTTACTATCTCTAGCTAGAATAGCTCCCACTCCCCTTTTCTGATCCTGAGAGAATCTAGCATCGGTATTAACTTTAGTGAGGCCCTGTCTTGGGGCTTTCCACTGATGGCTTTGTTTGAATTTAGTAGCTTGATTAGGACTTTGAGTAACTGATGATCCATCGGATAGGCTCTCCTGGACTTGGAGGTTTATCTTGATTAGGGTACCTTTAGGGTTTGGAGGGGAATGCTCAAAGATAAATGAGTTCCTCTCCTTCCAAATATTCCAGGAAATACTTCCTAATAATGCACCAGCATACCTTCCCTTATCCTCCCAATTTTGGAAAACTGTAAGTTTCTGTAGCAACCATGAAGCAAAGTCAGTCATCCCATTTCTGTGAATAGTCAATTGTAATTGCGACCCAAACCAGATAGGTTTAGTCCAGGGGCAAAAGAATAGGATATGCTCTAGAGTTTCTTCTTCCTGTTCACAAATAGGGCACAAAGGGGAGTGGGCAAGTTTCCTTCTAAAAAGATTGGCTTTAGATGGGAGGATATTCTGACAGGCTTTTCTACAAGAAGATTTTAACCTTTTGAGGTAAAGCTAGTTGCCAAACTTTTTTCCAAAGGATACCCAGATTAGAGGATGATGAGGCTTGTAAAATTGTATTGTGCTCCTTTTCCTTTTTCAAGGCATAATAGCCAAACTTCACAGAGTATTCACCAGAGGGGGAGAGGGGCCAGATAAATATATCCTCACCATGTGGATTACCCAGGGGGTGAGAAATATATTCCTAGCCTGTGAGGGTGAGAAGTTGTTAGTAACAGAACTGTGCAGCCAGCAACCTGTGGTTGGGTTAATCAGGTCCCCAACAGAAATAATTTCTGAGTTGTCCCTCGGGCAAGCCTTTTTCACCTGTACAGATCCAAATGTCTTTTGATACCCTGATATTCTGACCAGAGCCAATCAGCCATTTCCCTGACCTTCTGAGTGATTCAACTCCATGGTGGAGGCTGGCCCAGACCCAAGAATCACCCCTCTTCCTTTTTGCATGGATGATATCAGTGTCTGGGTAGTAAATGCTCTTCATTATCCTTGCCCATAATGACTCTGGTTGTTTATAGGCCCTCCATGCTTGTTTTGCTAATAGAGCAGAGTTCATTAGTGAAAAATCTTTAAAACCCATACCCCCATCACCTTTACATTTGGTAAGGAAATCCCAACATTTCCAGTGCATGCCTCTGCTTTTCCCATTCGAACTCCACCAGAATTTTGCAATCTGAGCACACAGGTGATCACAAACCTTTTTAGGCAATCGAATAGTTGCCATAGCATAGGAGGGGATTGCCTGTAAAACTGCCTTGATAAGAACTTCTTTCCCAGCCTGGTTTAGGAGTCCTTCTCTCCACCTTTCAATCTTTTGTAGGATTTTTTTCCTTCAGCCAATTCAGACTCATAGATCTAGATCTGCCCCAAGAGCTTGGGAGGCCCAAGTATCTACCCGGGGATTCCCATTCTTGGATGTTGAGAATAGAGCAGATTTCCCTCCTCTTATCAGGGAGGACCCCTCTCCCAAAAGTCACACCAGATTTTGATACATTAATCCTATTCTATCATATTATATATTGTCCACCAAACAGGCCTATATGTATATGGATAGCAAGGCTAGGTATTGTTATTGGGAAAGTTTTTTAGTCTTTATATTATATATAGGTTTTTTTTGTTAGAATATTATATATAGGGTTGCTAATGGGGAAGTGAAGAATCGCTAATTAAACAAATTCTAGGTATATTTAGTGTTTGTTTGGTTTGTAGTAAGGTACAGTATATAATCAATTCCATATAATTAGTTTTAAATTATTTTTGTTTAATGTGTTTCGTAAAATGTGTGTCACTCATTTTTAATCATTAACTTCATAATCAATTATACTCAACGGTAAACCAAACATGTACTACGGGTTGCACAATTTCTTCGGTCTTTCAAGATATAAATTTCTAAAAAATATATAATAAAGAAAGACGAAGACATAAATTTCTAAAATATATGTAATAAAGAAAGACGAAGACCTGAATATATATATATATATATATATGTGTGTGTGTGTGTCTATATATATATATATATATATATATATATATATATATATCAATGACTTTCAGAATATTTCTCTTTCCTTGTCAAATTACCACAAATGTTAATTAAGTGGGAGCAAGAATGATTAATACTTTATGAAAGATTATGCTGACCTTTTTTTTTGATAGAGGAAGCAAAAAGAAAAGAAAAGAAAAGATAAAAGGAGACAGATCAAAGAAAAGATTATGCTGACATTAATTAATTTAAGGAGAGACGACTTTCTTTTAATTTGTTTAACTACAAGGATCCTCCGTATGAGTCAATCTCGTTTGAGTCAGAAACATTCACATCATGTAATTATGGTGGGGCTAGTTCTTCTAGCGCAGATTTTTTCTATCTACAAGATTCGAACTCGAGATTTTGTTTAAGGGAAATAAGAATGACAATTGAGCCCAAGCCCTGTGGGTACCCGCAAAAATTACCCACCATGAGCAGGGTAATTGAAAACCTGCAATGCGGGTATGGGTGCGGGTACGGTAATAGCCTACATTTTTCATGGGGATATGGGTGTGGGTACGGGCACTATGATGCCTAGCCTGCCCCATACCCGCACTCATATATATAATTATTTAATAAATAATACCATATATAATTATATATAGGGATATATTAATTTTATTAAAATATCTAATATATTTATATGCATTTTAAATTTGATATATATATATATATAATATTACAAATTAAAAATATATTTTTAAAATTATCACTTGTGTTTTTTTACTTTATAATATGACTAATTAGTATTAATAATCATTTTTTACAGATCTTGGAGATATCCAAATTTATAAAATTGTGTGACATGAAAGAATATTGTAATATTTAATAAAAATTTTGAACATTAGATCATGTGTTGTGTTTTAGAAGTTAGAATATTAACGTATTGTGTTTCAATTTAATTAAATTATTGTCTCACTAATATTTAATAATTATGTTTGAATGATTTTGGAGTAATTTTTCAATTGAGTTATAATTTTTTTTAATTAATATTTTTTAATGAGTTATTAATTTTTCACTTAACTAATTAAATTATGGGTAACGAGGGCGGGTATGGGCATATAGGTGCCTAGCGGGTACGGGGACAGACATTAAAGTTGATGCCCATGCGGGTACGGGCTCGAATATGAGCTTTTTTGAAAATGCTGGTACGGGGACGGGTACTATGATACCCTGCCCAGAGGGTACCCATTACCATCCCTAAGGGGAAACACGCTAATACCACCTGAACCAACCCTTGTTGGTTAGGAGAGGAGACTTTCTTAAATTACATTTTCTGTTTTTTAGTTTTAATTATAAAGAGTGTTAACTTATTGTTTTCATTTTATTTATGTTTAAGAGTTTTGTATAGAAAATATTAGAAAAAAAATTGATAATTAAAACTATAAAATAAAAAATAAAAATAGAAAATATTTTCTAAAAATAAACGTATACAATACAACAATATCAACACAACAAAAATTAAAAACTATATAACTATAATATAACACATACAATTAATATACAAATATAAATATTAAATTAAAGAAGGGAATTAATATTTTAAAGTTATCTCTAGTCATTATAGAGATAATAAAACGTTATCATTTCTCTTAGTGTAAAATAATATTTTAGTCCCTATAAAATACTCCAGTTTTGATTTTTGTCCCTGAAAATTTTTTCTTTTTTATTTGATCCTTATAAAATATTTAAGCTATTTTTTAGTCCATGCTGTTGATTCCACTATTAATTACGAATGTGTCGAACGTCCTTCACAATTGGTAATCATATGTATTGTATTATGAACATTATACAACGGTGTTAGCCTCCTTAAACACATTCAAAGATTATTTGTGATATATATGAAGGGGAAATGTACAAAGAATTTCGGTTCAAATTGACCATGAAATTTGACTCTCTAAATAAGTTTAAGAAACCTAACACTCTTATATAATGGGCTTTTTGATCATAATAGGGGTATTTTTTTAAAAAAATACCAAAAAAATGCACTTAAAAAATAATTTACCATAGTGGGGTTGTTTTGGACACATGTAAAAGAGGAAGCGCTAACTGGGTTAGCGCCTCTTGAAGCGCCAACTCAGTTAGCGCCTCTTGTGGCGCTAACTGAGTTGGCGCTTCAAGAGGCGCTAACCCAGTTAGCGCTTCTAGTATAATTTTTTTTAAAAAAAATTTACATTACCGGGGGTTTTAAAAATCCCCGTTAAATTTTTTTATTTTTTATATTACCGGGGATTTAAAATCCCCGTTAATAATTTTTTTCATTTTTATCCTTTACATTAGCGGGAGTTTTGAACCCCCATTAAATGAATTGCATTTTTTTAAAAATTTTTACTGTCGCACAAGAAAAGGATAATAAAGAGATAATGAAATTATTATGTTATTAGAAAAGGATAATAAAATGATAGGAACAAGATTGTCTCCCTGGATAATAAAATTATTAAGTTATTAAAATAGATAATAAAAGGATAAAATTATTATGTTAGTAAAAAAGGATAATAAAATTATTATGTTATTAAAAAAGGATAAAATTATTATGTTAGTAAAAAGGATAATAAAATTATCATGTTATTAAAAAATATAATAAAAGGATAAAATTATTATGTTAGTAAAAGAGGATAATAAAAAAGTATAATAATGAGAGAAAATATTATAATATCATAGTAAAAAAAGAAAATGAAAGTGAGACAAAAAAGAAAAAAGAAAATGACAGGACTCACTCCCGTGATTCATAAAAAAAACACGACAATAGAAGTTAATATTGTCGTGTTTTTACTATGATATTATAATATTTTCTCTTATTATTATCCTTTTTTATTATCTTTTTTAATAATATAATAATTTTATTATCCTTTTTACTAACATAATAATTTTATCCTTTTATTATCCTTTTTTATTATCTTTTTTAATAACATAATAATTTTATTATCCAGGGAGACAGTCTTGTTCCTATCATTTTATTATCCTTTTCTAATAACATAATAATTTTATTATCTTTTTTATTATCCTTTTCTTGTGCAATAGTAATAATTTTAAAAAAAATACAATTCATTTAATGGGGGTTTCAAACCCCCGCTAATGTAAAGGATAAAAATGAAAAAAATTATTAACGGGGGTTTTAAACCCCCGGTAATATAAAAAATAAAAAACAAAAAAATTTAATGGGGGTTTTAGAAAACCCCCGGTAATGTAAATTTTATTTTAAAAAAAATTATACTAGAGGCGCTAATTAGGTTAGCGCCTCTTGAAGCGCCAACTCAGTTAGCGCCTCTTGTTAAAATTTTAACAAGAGGCGCTAACTGAGTTGGCGCTTCAAGAAGCGCTAATCCAGTTAGCGCTTCCTCTTTTACACGTGTCCAAAACAACCCCATTGTGGTAAATTGTTTTTTAAGTGCATTTTTTTAGTATTTTTTTAAAAAAACACCCCTATTGTGGTCAAAAAGCCTATATAATGTGTTAGGGTACTTTTGAAGTATTGTTGACTATTATGGGGGTTCAACACATCCACAATTAACAGTAAAATCAACATCAGGACTAAAAAAATAGTATAAATATTTTATAAGGATCAAATAAAAAAGAAAAATTTTTCATGGACGAAAATCAAAACTCATATATTTTATAGGGACTAAAATGTTATTTTATTTAAGCATTTTTATGTATATACTATAGATACAATTATACAAATACAAGTTGCAAAATAAAAAATTATAATATATATATATATATATATATATAATCTAAATGTGTAGTGTTTGTTAATTAATGTTCAATTGACATAAATACATACTTGATAGTTGATCGTTGATAGCCCACTATAGATCTAATGAATTGAGTTTTGATAGTTCAACATGAATTCTTAACTTCGATGAAACCTCATTGTCTTAATTATAGAATAAACATATTTAACGGATAAAGATAATGACTATGACAGGTACTTTAAGCACCAGTTTGGTGTCTATAGAAATGGGGGAAATGGAGGTGAGTGGGTTGAAGTGGGTAGAAATGCACCCCCTAGCTCTGTTTGGTGAGCCTGTGGAAATGGAGAGAAATAACAAAAACTGGTGGACCTCATACAAAAAACACTTCCACCAGTTTTTGTTATTTCTCTCCATTTCCACAGGCTCACCAAACAGAGCTAGGGGGTGCATTTCTACCCATATCAACCCACTAACCTCCATTTCCCCCATTTCTATAGGGGGTGCATTTCTACCCACTTCAACCCACTCACCTCCATTTCCCCCATTTCTTTGGGCCAAATCGATTATTTTGGGACAACAGTTATTTCTCTCCTTTTCTCTAGCAAAGAGGAGGGAAATGGAGGTGAGTGGGTTGAAGTGGGTAGAAATGCACCCCCTATAGAAATGGGGGAAATGGAGGTGAGTGGGTTGAAGTGGGTAGAAATGCACCCCCTAACTCTGTTTGGTGAGCATGTGGAAATGGAGAGAAATAACAAAACTGGTGGACCTCATACAAAAAACATTTCCCTCCTCTTTGCTAGAGAAAAGGAGAGAAATAACTGTTGTCCCAAAATAATCGATTTGGCCCAAAGAAATCGATTATTGACTACAAAATAATCGATTTTGGCAAAAAAAATTTGATTTATCTTCTATTTCTGGCAAAAAAAAATCGATTTCTGACAAAAAAAATCTATTTCTCTTCTATTCCATCCATCACACCAAACAACCTACTTTCACATTTCTCTTCTATTTCTCACCTATTTCACCCACACCAAACAACCTTTATTTCTCATCTATTTCATATCTATTTCTCTTTTTCCCACTTCTCTTCTACTCTTTCTTTTCTCTCCATTTCTCTACTCCCACCAAACAACATAGAGTTAAAGCGTCTCTATTATTAGATGCTGACTTTTTAATAGTTACTCCCCCAATTCTTATCTATTTGTTTTTTTAAAGAGAAGAATTTGCTCTTATTTATTTGTCTTTTTTAAAGATAAAAATAATATTAATTATTTTCTTATTATACCCTTAAAAGTTTAAAAGAGAATAATACCTTTTTATAAGAGATAAAATTTTCCTTAAAAAATAGAGAATAATTTTTTTTAAAGGATATAGATAAAAATTCACATTAGACATCTATTTTTTGTCCATAATTTTTTAAATTTGGAGAGAAAAAAAAGTGGTTAAACACACTACTTTTCCTTTTCTCTTTTATTTTTCTCTCATCCCAATCACACAATTAATATTCCAATTTCTTTCCTTTAGATAGACATTCACACATGTAAGATTTATTTATTTTTCTTATACTTTCTTTCCATTTTGGAGAGAAAAAAAATGGTTAGATGCTACTTTTCTAAAATTTTTTTCTTTCTTTTCCCTTTCTCTTATCTACTAAACACATAAATTTCTCAATTTCTCCCATTTTTGTCTCCTTTTTTCTTTCTCTATAAATGAACGAAGCGAAAAACACCGGTAGATTGCATGGGATGGGACCTAATTAGCAATAGCAATAGGAAGTGGCGTGTGGGTAAAAATGTTGATTTGCAATTAGTCAATAAGTTGAATCATTATTTATTACTCCATTTTAATTTATCTATTCTTTAAGATTTTTTCACACATAAAAATTATAATTAATAAATAAATAAACACAATAATTTTATCAAATTATCCTTATTAATTAAATCTCTTTATCATTTTATGATAATGCAATAATGAAAATTTATTTATTAATTCAGAGGCTCTAATTGGGATAAAGATAAATAAAATTAATGTTATATAAATATTAGAGAAAGACACATAATATGAAAAGTAAAATTTTACTAAAACTACATGTAAATTGAAATGGATGGAGGGAGTAACTTTTATCTTTAAGATAGAATAAAAAAATTCTTAAATGAAGGTAAAAACATTAATATCTTTAATCATAAAAAAGTTAATGTTTTTAAATAATAAATAAAGTTAAAACAATAAATATTACTACTTAATTTTCTTATTGATGAACGCTTATCTTAAAAAAAAAAAGAGTAAAATATGTTTTTCGTCTATGTATTTTTATTAACTTTAGCCTTTGTCTCCAATTTGAAACATTTGTTTTATATCCTTATACTTTTAAAACACATTACTATAGTCACTAACGTTAATTAATTCTATTAAATTGCTACTGAGTTCAATTACTTACTAAATGAACTTATCATCCAAATGGATTAAATGAGATACTAAAAGGTAATATGAAAATCTATTAAATATATATGTAAAAAGTTAATTAATATTATGGACTACGATTAAGGTGTTTTAAAAGTATATATATAAAATTAAAGTTTTAAAAGTTAAGAAAAAAAATTAAAATTGACTAAAATATATTTTAACCTAAATTAAAATATTAGTTATAAAAAGTCTTATTTAATACTACCCCACACCCACACCCCGCGCGTGCGCAGGGTAAAATATGTTTTCGATCCCGGTAAAATAAACGAATTTTGCTTTTAGTCCCTATAAAATTTTTCTTTAGTGAAGCGTCCTCCCAAATTTTTTTGTGTTAGGTGATGATGTGACACGTTTGTTTTGTCCTACGTGTCAATTAGTGTTTTTATGGCGATTTTAAACCACCCTAATTTTATTAAGACCTCCAGAAATTTACCTTCCCCTTCTCCCCAACACTCTCTTCTCCCCTCCTTCTTGCCACCACCACCAACCTCCCACCTATGCTGCAACAACCCTCTCCTCTCCTCCCACTCACCGTTGCTGCAACAACCCATCGAAGTAGAAAGCAACAACAGGGAGGCCAAGGTGGTTAACGTTTGATGCGTGTAAACATGTCTTTTTTTTATTACTAAATGAATGGAAATTGATATCTTATAATGGTATATACATAAATTAAATCACACTACAAAGGATTCCCTTTTTCTTAACCAGTTGCGTTCAGGTCTAGCTAGACTCTTCTAGAAAGAGTCATAGCACATAACAAATTAATTAACAATAACTTCAATGAGAAGTCGCAGACAATAGGCAGAGGCAATTGCTAGCTACTGTTGTCAATTTCTAGGTTGAATGTATATATGTAACACATGACGAACACATCAACAGGGAGGCCGTGGTCCTCCAATACTGAGAGAAGAAAAGAGACAGAGAGACCATGAAGAGTCGTTAACGTTCTATTTTTCTGTTTTCTGTTGTTTTGTTGGGAATGATATGGTAAAACAGAGGAAAAGGAAAAGCTGGTTTTTCAATTTAAAAAAAAATGAGTCTTTTTGATGAGTGAAGTAGAATTAAAATGGGTATATATTATTGCATGGAAATTTCTCAGTTCAGAATCACCTTGGCCTCCCTGTTGTTGCTTTCTACTTCGATTCACGTTGCAGCAGCGGTGGGTGAGAGGAGAGGAGAGGGTTGTTGTAGCAGCGGTGGGAGATTGGTGGTGGTGGTGGCGGGAGGGAGGAGAGGGTGTGGGGAGAAGGTAAGGTAAATTTCCGAGTAAAAAATATAATAATAGACATATATGAGAGAGAAAATATGTCATTTCAGCTTGAGAGGACGCTTTATTAAAGAAAATTTTTATAGAGACTACAAGCAAAACTCACCTATTTTACAGGGACTATATTTTACCCATATATATATATATATAATAAAATATAATATGTATGTGGCGCGGCTTACAAGAAATCAACTATATTTAATTAATTCTTTTTTGACATAATTCCTTTCACTTTTCCTTTTGTATGCATGTGAGTCCATATATGAAGTCTTTAAATATTGCTTTAATTGGGAGCTAAGATTTCAAGCATAAATATAAAATATTATATTACAATATATATAGATGTTTTTATATTATATTCTTTTATATCTTATTTCACGTCTCATTTTTTAATATCATCAAATTACTTCACATATCTCATGTTAAGTGTAAAATAAAAAAGATAATACACAATAATTAAACTCAAACGCCACTTGAAGTAGTGTTTAAAAAAATCATAACCTATTGAAATAAGCTCATTCATTGAACACATTCAATATGATAATTTATAAGCTAGTCAAATAATTGATATATTTATCTTGTCAAACACATACATTATTGAAAGATTGATAAACTAATTTATTGAATTAAAAATATTGTTTAGTAAAAGTAGTTATTGAAGTAGCTTATCAATGTAAAATAAAATAAAAGGCATATTTATATGATATTTTTTAAATAAATTGTAATTTTATTTAATAGAATAATCTTTGATAATTATACTCTTATATTTTTTAAAAAATAAATTATTCATTTTAATTACACTATTTTTTATTTCAATTATTTTATTTTAAAGATTAACATATATAGTATAAGACTACTTTTATGAATTATTTAATTTTTATAGAATGTGTATAATTTGAAGAGTTGAGGAGATTTTTTTGAATATTATGAGGGATAGAATGACATTTTATTAAATATTAAAGATAAAAATATAAAAAATAGTAAATTACTACTATAAGTTATTTGAAATTAATCTGCGTCTGAAAAGACATTATAAATTATAAAAATAAGCTCATTTATTAAATATCTATAGTCAAATAAATTTACAAGTTAGTCAAATACGCTATAAGTTAATATATATAATTTGCTAAACACACACGTAACGAATAAAATTGTGGCTCAGTTAACAACACACATTAAGATTGTGGGAAGAGTTCCCGAGTTTAATTTCCACTAAACACACTCTTCGGCTGTAATTAACACCAAAAAACACACACGTATCGAACAACATAGTAAAGTTATATGATATATATGGTACATCATATGGTGCAAAATACGAAATTTATTCTTATTTTTTTATTAATTTATAAAAAATGAATATAGTTGAATTGCACAATTAATTTAACACATGTAAATAAATAATTGTTCTATTATTTTTAAAGGTATTAATTAATTATACAAAAAATATAAAAATTATTATCTCATTGAATTTGATATAACAAATATTTAATTTTGCTGAATTATGTAACTAGAATGACGTGAGATGCGCGTTCTTAAAGTCATTTGATCCAAATATAGTTTCAGATTCACACATTAACTATTTAGCTCGAAAAAGAGTTGTTCTAACATACTATGAATCTAGCTACGGAATTTTGTAGCCATTTCCATAACTATTCTGTTAGTTACAATTATCTGCTATGGAATTCTTTAGCTATGGTGTACCTTATAATTTCCTAGCTTGAAAGTAAGTACCTACTTTGTTTCACAAATGATATGAAATTAATGTTTGTTTAAATTTCTAATTTCTTTTTGCTTATATTATATTAATCTTTTACTAATAATACCCCAGACAAAGGCAAACTCTCCGAAATGGATTGTTAGGAAATATAGAAAACAAATTAAAACCGAATTGGTAATGCGCTAATGGACAATGGTAGAGAAATTGCCACGAATTTTCTTTCTGTACGAGCTGCATGTGCCAGCAACACTGATCATAAATCTCATCAGTTTCCATGTGTCGTGTACAAAGACGGGTTGTTGTGTTTGGTGTAAAATAGCTCATATATGATATGGTACAACCACTTTTCCATGTGTGATTTTGTCCTTCCTTCCCTTTTACCAATTCCTGAAGATGAAGTACAACATTTCTTTTTATTGGAATTAAGAACCAGCAGCTAGAAATTAAAATTGTTATCTATTAATTCATTCTACAGTCTATACGTGGAAAGCAAATGAAATAGTTTTGTGGGCAAAAAAAGAAAGTAAAAAACTTAATATGGGGTCAGAACGAATAATAATTGAGGAGAAGTTTCCGAGAAGTTGCGTATTGATATTGGCGAAAGACAAGGCTGTAGTTTGTTATTAATATAGCTAAGTTATATGCTGCATTCAATTCCTTGCATAATTAAAACTAACTTCAACATCACGTACGCAGATTCGAAACGTTCGGTAGAGTGAGTTCAGTTAATTAGTATTATATTTTGCCTTTATTGCTGTTGGGACGTTGTTCATCAGTTTCAGTAGCGTTTGGCTGTTCTGTTCTGTTGACGCACACCTCTCTTTTCCTTTTAGCTAGGTGGAGCAGGTATGACACACATTCCATGATCCTATCTGAATTCTAAGCCTGCGGTTTTTCTTCACACATTCAGTGGTACAATTCATGATGATGCATATATAAGGAAATTGAAACTTGGGCAAATATTTTAATTTGTTTTATAAGTAAAAAACAATGTGGGTATAGTTTGGTTAGTTTGTATGGTTCTAGATGTAAATTCATTGTTATCTCCCATTTACACAAAAAAAAATAAATAGTATTTACGCGTGGGCTTATATGTATCAACTGAGTGCCAAAGAGAAAGGGAAATATTAAGAGGAGAGATAAATATAATAGATATGATATAAATGATGTGCTGTGTATAGGAAATTATATGGTTAATTAAGATTACTTTTCTTAAAAAGGGAGAACTATATATTTATAATTAATGGGTATATAAATATTAGAATTAGAAAAGTCATGCCAATTAAGAAAAGAGTTTATAGTTTTTAAAAAACAGTTTTGAACCGTAACAATTTTTTAACTGGTTTTAAAAAATTAAAATTTTAAAATTATATATGATGTGATGTTTTAAAAAATTGTTTTTTAATTCTTTTATTTTTATGGTGACAATATTGTAAATAAATCATTTAATTTATCAAAATCAATTCTTAAAAATTATTTTATAAAATAATATTAATAAAATAAAATAAAATAAAATAAAATCATATACACACTTACTATTCGTGCCAGCATCTAAAAGGCATTTATGTCCCTGGACTCATTACTCATAAATGAAATATATTTTTCTTTTAATACATTTTTTATAAACTATTAAAATAAAAATACTAACTTAATGAAATTCTTAAATAAACATAGAATTTTAAATTCTTAAAAATATAGAATTTTATTGAATGAAAGTTATCTTAAACATATATAATTTTGATTTAATTTGAATTATATTAATTTTTAAATTAATATATAAAATTAATATATAAAATTAATTATTCTATATTTTTTTATAATTTTCAATTTATTTACTTCTAATTTCCAGAATTCAAATCCCTGATGTGACGGTTCATAATTACGATTTAATTAATTAAAATGATTTAGTTTTGTGTTTGGTAAAACTAACTGAAAAGCTAACTAGTTGAAAAGTGAAAAGCTAACTTGAAAAACTATTGAATGTATTTGGTAAAACTAACTGAAAATGATAGAATGACAGATAAGGACATAATTAATTATTAAATAATGATAAGTGTGAGTGATTGAAAGATAAACTTTAATTTTTTAAAAAAAACTAGTAGTTACCCAAAAGATCTACTTACAACTGAAATGATTTCAGCTTTCAGTTAGCTGAAATGACTTACCAAACACACTATTAAACACTCCTTACCGTCATCACGAATCCTCTAAACACGAACGAGCCCTCTAAGGGGGCGGTAACTTTTCCTACTCATGGACAAGCTTGCTCGGAACTTATCCATTTATGGAAGTAGCTATCATTAAGCTTATAATCTATACCTTACTTAGCCCCTAAAAAGAAGAATAATGTTAAAAGTAAAATAAAAATATATTAAATAGGAAGTTTCAAGGAAACTGAGGAATGGTGAGCATATAATATTCAAAGGGTCTCGCAAAGCTAACAAAGCAAAATGAGCATTCCGGTTTCTGCATTCTCCGAAAGCCATATATATCTATTTTACTTCCTTCCATCTGTGTTGTTGACTTGTTGATATCTGCGCACGGTTCAGCTGCTTTTCATTTCATGCATGTATATGTACTATATATAATTAAGGTGAAATTTAAAGTCTAATTTCTTACTACACGCACACACATATGTTTTAAAGGTAAATTAACAAAGATGTAGCTTGTGATGAAAAGGGAATAATAATGGTGTTGCAGATTTATTCTGACTGTTGGTAGCTGCAAAATGTCACATATCGTTCAAGCTAGCACTCTGTAAAGGTAATAATATCTCTCTTAACCAATCTTTTACTTTTATGATCTGTTTTAGAATAATCCAACTCAACGGACGGGATATTCTTACAACAATTTAAGAGTATTAGTAATTGTGTACTGTTTAATTTGACATTAAAACTGGTTAAATTAAAATTTAGATTTCTAAAACAACTATTTTTAATGTTGAAAATATATTACGTTTCAACGTGAAATCAAACATACTCTAAAACTTGGGCAGATGGCCCAACTAAAATTTTATTTGTAACTTCTTTATATTTTTATTTATATATGTAATATTTAACCTCTTTTAATAAAGTAAAATTTTCTGATTGAAGAAAAAATTATTCTAATCATTTTTTTTTTCATTCTCCTATTCTATCGTATAATTGGTTTGATTTTAATTTAAATTTAATTCAATGCAAAGCTATTTTAATTGGACTAATTTTTATTTTGATTTTAATTTTTAACGAAGTAATAAATAAAATTTAAAATATATAATAAATTGAGTCCTTGTATTTGATGCCTATTTGCTAATAAATAAAGTAATGAAGCCCATTTGAATAAATAAACAAAAGTTATTAAAAAAGCTCATGCACAGATCAATTTTTTCTCTCTTTAATTATAACATTTCTTTTCCATCATTTATTGCTTTTTTTTTTTTTACTAATGTGCTATATTCTCATTGAAAGGATAAATAAAGAGACAAAAAAGTGATTTAATTTCCTTTCTAGTTTTAAAAACTTTATCATATATAATCTTATTTTTTATGTAGTTATTAAACAAAACACACGAGGCATTAATTATTTGTCCCGTGATATTATGTTTTTTTCCATTTCATTCTACATTTATGTTATTCTTTTCACCTCTTAAACGCTACCAAATTTTTATATTATTTATCTTTTTATTATTATTTTTATCTTATATATAGAATATATAACATGATTACTTTATGTTAATTTAAAATTTAATTGTACTTAGTTTCTTTGACATTTCGTATTAGTTTATTACTTTATATATATATATATATATATATATATAATTATCACTTATTCTATCATTTTTAATCACAATTAAACGAAAGAATCATGAATCAATCATTTCAATGTTGAATGATTGATAAGGTTTTTTTTTTTTAATTTTTTTTGGGTTCCTATGATAACATATGAACTCTCAGTTTCTCTAATTCCTAAGTTTTTTTTTCAGTAATTGTAAAACTCAAATAAATATTTGTAAATTCAATGGAAATAAATATTAAGAGAAATTGCATTTTATACGATAACATCACATATTTTTTTTATACAATAGAGAGTTATAAAAATTAAAAAGTGAAGTGTGATAAGGTGATTAATATGATAAAAGGAAATAATGAGTGTGTTTGACAAGTTATTTTAGCTAGCTGAAGATTAAAATCAGCAGTTGAAAAAACTTGTCAAACCATTTCAATCTTGTTTGATAAAATAACATTTTTTGGTAGCTACTAGTGTTTTTTAAAGGTTACTTGGAGTAACGTTTCAAGATTTCACTTACTAGCTAGGTTAAATTACTTTTTATAATTTTATCTTTAAAATTTTTCATGATTATCAAATTTTAAGTTCTTATTTAGTAATTAATAATGATCTTATTTATTATTTTATAGTTATCATAAAAATTTTCAAATATACCTTCAATTAAATCAACTAACTTTTTAATTTTCATCTTTCAATTTTCAGTTAACTTATCTGTTAATTTTACCAAACACACTTAATGAGATCATATAATATTTTAAAAATTATTGTAAAGTAGAGTTAGGAATAATATAACCGTGATATTAATAATTAATTATCGCTTATGCATTCAAATTCAATTTACTCTCCTAGCTATTGCCCATTTGAGATGGTTATTCTTTTTCATTTTTTGGTTTTTAAATATAATTTTTAAAATAAAACATGCTCAGATAAAAGAATTACAAATTCGGTTTTAATTATTTTTAAAATTGTTTCTATTTTTTTTACATTATAAAAAGATTTTTTTTTAATTTTGAGCTATACATATTTGTTTTTAATTTTTAAAAAATAAAAAACTAAAAACTAGGAACATCCAAACGAGTCTTAAATATCTATTTAATTTCTACACTTTATTTCCTTTTCCTTCCATTTCTCAGCACATCACATCATTTTAACTACCTCCAATCCTATTTATAACAACATTTTGAAGAGTTGTTCTTGGTCTTTTATATAAGAAATGTTCTCAAATTGTTCTTTGCATTAATTTTTTTTTTTTGACAAAAATACTCCATTAGGGGAGATAGGTGAATAATTAATTAATAAAGGGAGAATGACACTATGAAATAATTAAGTGGAAAAAAAATAATGAGTTTCAATATTCAAAGATCATTCTGTAAAAATAATACATATTCATAACAAGTTTATTGTGATAAATTAAATTAATCAACTTGCATAATCGTTATAAAGTGGTAAAAAATTCTTATAATTAAGACTTTTTTTTGTTTTATTATTTCTTTTCCTTACAATTCTCAGTTTTTACCCGATAGATAATTGTGTGTGAAAAGATAATTTTCTATTCGAATTTGTCACCGCAAAGGCGTGCATTCTGCCGTGATGCACGGACCGCATGCTTCGTAAGTGATACTACTATATGAGTGAGCGGTGGGGAGCTGTTACAATCCGTGACAAGTACATGAGTGGGACGGACTCTGACCCTCTCTCCTGTTCAAAATAAATCATACATGATTTCCATCATTCAAAATATTTATTTTACATAAAATTAAAATATAAAAAAATTAATTATCACTTTATAATTATTGATATTGAAACTGCAAACTCTGCAATTTATTTCTAAACTGTAGAGGATCCGTATGGGACTGGACCATGGTGCTTTTGGGACCATGGTGTTTTTTGTTCGGTGTAATTAGAGAAATAAAAATAAGAGAAATGAGAATAAGAGAAGTTGAAAGAAGAGAAGTAGAGAAGAAATAGAGATGATTTTGTAGTTGTTTGGTGTGGGTGAAATAGATGAGAAATAAAAGTGAGATATGAAGGTGGGTTGTTTGGTCTGAGTGAAGAAATAGAAGAGAAATGGTATAAAAAATCGATTACTGATACAAAATTCGATTATCTGCACCAATTATGTGGTCAAAAATCGATTTTTACATACTGAAAATCGATTATCAGCTAGTTTTTCAGCTTTCAGCTAGCTCTTTAGCTAATTTAATTACCAAACACACTCATAAGCTGAAAGCTAAAACCTAGCTGAAAGCTGAAAAATTAGCTGATTTGATTGAAGGTGTTTGGTAAAACTAGTTGAAAATGGTAAAATGACACAGATGGACATAATTAATTATTAAATAATGATAAGTGAGGGTAGTTGAGGGATAAATTGAAAGCTCTTTAATAAAAACTACCTTAAGTAGCTTTTTAAAAAAGCTATTAACTATCCAAAAAGCTACTTTACCAACCACAACTGAAGTGATTTCAATTAACTACTAATTTCAATTTTCAGTTACGACTTACCAAACACAATCTTAATTAATAGCGTGTTTAGTAAAACTAGCTGAAAAGCTAGCTAAAAGCTGTGTTTGGTAAAACTAGTTGAAAATGGTAAAATGACATATAAGGACATCATTAATTATTAAATAATGATAAAAAAATTACCTTACCAAACACAACTCAAATGGTCTCAATTACTAATTTTAGCTAGCTGAAATGACTTACTAAACGCAGTTGTGAAAACTCATATTTCACTCAGACAATTTTTCTCTCTAAATATTTAATTCAACTACATATTTAGAAATCCCATTGCAGCTGAGTCAAGCTCATGTCAGCTGATCTGTGCTGGTCGGTGCTGTAGCTTTGCATTATTGGTTACTAGCATAGGTTTCTTTCTCATGCGATTTCACTGGATGTGAATCGGTTGAGTGTCAATGGAACCAATCCTCTTTTTCTCCGCCAACAATTGAATATCTGGTATCGTGCGTCATACTAGTTCGGAATGGTTTTCATAAGTTGATAATTAATCATGCATATGGTTCGTATTATTCATACACTAGTCAATTTATGCGCGTGAGGAGCATTCAGTAGTCCCGCGCCAATCACTTGTGTCGGTTATTCTTCATGCACACTTGCCATGCTTACCACATCATTCACTATAAAAAAGTATGGTAGTATTTTATTCTTCCCCTCTTTCGAATACTAATCGGTAATCACTCTTTTTTTTTTTTTCATTCATATGTCGAAACTTAATTTGTCAATAACAAAAGCAATCGCTTGGGAATAATATCTTTCTTCATTTGTAGCCTTGCTTGTTTGTGAATCGCTCCAAATAGTCAAGATATTAGAATGGATGATAGCCATCTGTTGAAGGTTCTTCTTATTATTGGGCTTCCGCTAGCATTTATTTAATACTATAAGTGTACTCAAAACTGAAAAGACTTCAAAGTGCAGCAAAGGTCACGATGCCTTTCCTGCATGCGATGCAACTGTCCAATCCATGACTCTTTTTAACTCGCAAAAATTAAAGCATATTAGAAATTAAAACGGCAAGCAATCCCAAAATTTTCAACAATTAATGTTAGAAATAAGGAAAAAAAAAGGGAAGAGAATATATTCATGGGCGCATAAATTGAATATTGAATTCTTAGTTGGCAGTTAAAATTTGAAGCGAAGTTTCGTCGAAAGAGGAAAAAAAAAAATATATATTGGCGCATATATTCTATTTTGGATATATCTATATTTTCTTGCATAAGGTGAATATGTCATGTCATGAATGGAAATTAATTTAATTTGAAGTACCTGTTTCCTTCTCTGAAGGGTTTTCAGGCTTCACAATCCCGATAAGGTGCAGAGAAAGACGAAGACCGGGGCGAAGACGAAGACCGGAGTAGCACTGTCACTATCAGAGTGAAAGAAAGAACTAGTCTGTTATATTTTTCCCGGTAAGTTTTTCACTATCACTACTGTGCTTATTCCACACAAAGTCATTGCATTAGGCAGTACATAAGGCATGGTGTACTATTGCATAGAGAGAGAAAATTTTTAGAGGATTGTATTTTCTAGCGAGAGAAATGTTTTTCACAGTGCAACTGAAAGAGTGGCTGTTTGATTACAGCTTATCAAATTGGAGTTGATTTGAAATCACTCGTCGTAGTATATATTTAATAAATTAGTTCTTTTATTAAAATTAATTCAACTTTAAATCAAATGCACCAGAATTGAGGAAAATTTGATAGTCAAAAGTGTGGGGAGAGGTGATAAATAAAAAGAAAGTGAAAGGTGATGGAAAAGAAAGGGAGAGAAAGGAAGAAAAGAGGTGTGAGAGAGTAGAGTTTGACAAATTCAGTATTGATGAATTGAATTTAGAAACCAGTGAACTGTGAAAATCTGAATTGCCTCTATCTTTTTTTCCCTTTGAACATGGTTTGGAACAGTAGATAATAAAAATGTTTATTATGATATACTGTGAAGTAGTAGTGAGGCATATTGGATAGTTGACAGTGCCATCTTTCCTGCGACAGTTTTCCGGGACTATGAATTTGTCCAATGGTCGTTCTTCTCCTTGCGGCCAGACGCAGCGTGATTTAGAGGCTGGGTCTCCCAGTAGCAGCTCCCCTGATTTTGATGGCGGAGAAGACAATTCCGATCCATTTGATATTACCAGAACAAAGAATGCTTCCATTCAAAGACTCAAGCGTTGGAGGGTATGTGTTAACTCTTCTGACTCACTCACTCTCTTGTTATTTCTATTGTTGTCATATATTTTTATAATGACAATATGATTGATACTGTTTCTCTGTTTTTTAATTTGTACTCAATATATATGTGTGTGTTTGTGTGTTTACGTGCTACTTTATGATTTGTAGAGAACTGCTTCTTATCTTTTCAGTGGTCCATGTGATCTAACTTGAGATGAGAGTAAGAAAAGGGGAATGGATCCTCTTAGTGAGCTTTTCATATGTTAGGGTTGCTCCACTGTTGGGATCCTGTCAAAATTTTTTGGTATTGTTTAGGGTTTCTATGTCTTTCTCTTGAACTCACGTCAAAAGGTCAACTCCAGAAAAGAGGCAAGTGAGGGTAGGGATTGGGGAAATATTGGATAGGCTTTATGGTTTCACGGAGACACATTTAAAAAGATAAGCAGAAGCTCAAAATGGCTAGCTACAAAGATACAGAGTCAAAAGTACTGATTGGTAATAGCAATGTAAATTGGAATTTTGTTTCATTTAAAGGCCTACGTGGAAGAAGTGAAACTTTCTTCGCTGTTAATACAAAAGTTTAACATTCATGCAGCTATCAGTATGCCTTGCCCTTGACACACAGATATGAACTTACATCAGTTAAAGGTTACTACTCATTTGTTGTCAAACCTAAGTTCCTTTTATGCTGTGGGGTACAAAGGACAAGTTCATAGAATCTTCTGTTATATAAATTCATATTTCGCCATTGATTTAGAGGTCCAAAATTACATTCTTAAGGTATGGCCCGTGTGGGATTAAACAAGGTTCTTCTTTCTGTTTTTTGTTTGTCTTATGTATAGACACTTTTTAAAAAAAAAAGTATTCTAAAATCAACAAAATGAGGGAAAAGGACCTATCTGCATAAAGCATGAAGGTGACGAAGGATGGATAAAAATATACAGGATATTTAGAAAGATATAAAGATGGTTGTAGTTCTGTTCCCAACACTTATAACAACAAATCTTGAGAGTAGATTAGAAAATTCAAGAAAACACAGTAGAAGTTCCAATTAGCACAATTTTTGGGATCTCCAGTGATATTTTAAACATCTTGTGAATCTCTTCCAAAACACTCTGCTCCAAAGGATGGATTCTTGGCGCCAACTTTGTTTGCTGCCATTGCTTTACCAAAATTTTATCAGCTGATCATAGCCATTACATCGAATACCTTTCGATACTTGAAAAGAGCACGTTTGAGGTGTTATCAGGACTAAGAGCAGCGGTCTAGGATAATTTCTACAAAAAGCAATATCGGAAATCCCAAAGCTTAATCCTTCTAGAGAAGCTTGGTAGTTAGTGGTTAACCCCATCATAAGAGTCTGAGAGAAGGCCAGCTTTGTGCCTTTGACTTGTGCATCAAGTATCAACTCCAGCTATGCTTGGTAGCAGAGAATATCCTGAGTAAAGGTTGTGTTGCATCCATTTCAAGTTTCACTGAGAATAATTGAGGTCTAGAGAAGGAAAGAGGGGTACATATTCTGGCAATTATTTTAACGGAGTTGCGGTTGAAGATGAATTGGACCCTTTGTTCATTGGATAGAAGGGGAATGCATCAGTTAGGAAGCTACAGTGAGATCAAACCATATGTTTCTTGTAAAGGTCATTGAAGGATAATGTGCTTGTCCTCTTACATTGTGATCCAGTTTCTGAAAATTTTGGGATTCAGTTATGGCAAATGAATTTGGATCCTAAAAGACAAATGAATTCATGTGTTTCATTATATGTGTGCGCTATAAAGTTTAGATGGATAAATCTAATTTTTAATTTTTGATGGGACAAAATTGAAGATTTAATTTTTTTTATAAATGTCAAGATTTATAAAAAGCAAGAATAGAATTGGACAGTAGGAGGTTATATCTCCAAACAATGATTGATGGCATTAACGGTTGCACTCAACTCTTCAAAGTCAAGTCTCAATTCTCTCCTAACAACTCTTAAATAATTTGTAATGAGATACTTCTGATTCTAAAGTTTAAATTTCCTAATGTTACTGGAAGGAAAGAAATCAATCAATTACCGGAAAGGCGGAAAGTTTAAAATTCTCACCTGGCAAAAGGTTAAGCAGAAATCGTCAGTACTACTACAGTACCAGGACTTTATTCCTAATTCACACTATTGACTTGTTAATGTTAGTATCGAGAAGCAAGGTGAAATTCTATCTACAAGTATGGCTTTTCTGAAGTTGCAATTGTCCCCCTGTAAATATAAACTTCAGTTTCCAAAACTGACTAAAGACAAGATACAGATCATTATCTTGATCATGCACCATTGACTTGAACAGTTGAACTTTCATTTATTATTTCAGCAGTATCAGTGTTGCTTGTTATAATTACTGTGTTAATAACAATGGGAAGTTATATTTAACTATTTTTGACGCATTATGTATTTATTTTTTATATTTGGGAGACAATGTTTCGTTCAATGACTACATAAGTAACTCCTTTTGTTTTTTTTAGCAAGCTGCGCTTGTGCTTAACGCTTCTCGTCGATTTCGTTACACCTTGGATTTGAAGAAAGAAGAAGAGAGGAAGCAAATATTGAAATTGGTTACAGTGCATGCACGAGTTATTCAAGTTTGGTTCCTTCAGTTGACTTTGTTTATTATTGTTCATATTACACTTGTTAAGTGCACTAACTAATTAATTATTTTACTCTATCAGGCAGCATATCGTTTCAAGGAAGCTGAGAAAGTGAATGGTGAGTCATTGGATTTTTCTCACTACTATTTGTGTGTAAATTTTAGTATACTGGTAATCACTGTAGTTCTCCAATTTATAATTTACTCCTGTCTCCTGATTTATTAGAAGCGCCTTTGTTGTAACTAGAATTTTAGCATTCTGATTTTTATTCTTCTGCAATTTATTAAATTAACTGTCTGAAATTCTTGTTTGGTCTTTTATATCTTTTTGTTTAATATTTTTATTCTGCTTATGAGTTCAGTACTTTGGTCTGTTTGGCTATTCAGACTCTCAGTTTGTTGTTGGTGATAAAAACATTAGTATTTATCATTATACTTTTACACCATGTTTGCTCATAAACATTAGAAGGTTAGCGTTGCTAATGCTATAATATTAATCTGATCAGGTGCACATTGGTCTGGGAACCCTGTAGCTTAGGAGTCAAGTATTATAATTGTTTTGACATAACCGATTTTTCTTCAAATTTGTTTCAGAGACGACGGGTGTCTGATCGCTTGGCCCAGTAGGATAAAAATTTAAACACTAATTTTTGTCTTTTATTTTTCCAAATACTGATGATCAACGCTTTTAACTGTTAGGATTAGGAACCATAGTACCACCTTCAAGCTCCAGTGGAGAATTTTCAATTGGACAAGAGAAGCTTTCTTCAATCTCAAGGGAGCATGATACTACTGCTCTGCGGGAATATGGAGGGGTAAATATGCCAAGAACAATTTTCTTAACTTGGTAATGGTATTAGTTAGTGTCATAAATATTTACGTGTTTCTTTTGAATCACTTTATAAGGTTGTAGGGTTGTCACATTTGTTGAAAACCAATTTAGAGAAGGGGATTCAAGGTGATGATGCTGACTTGGTAAAACGAAGGAATACATTTGGTTCCAACAACTACCCTCGAAAGAAAGGAAGAAGTATTTTGGTAAATTGTGGTGCACATTGATCATTTGATGATCCTCTTTTTATCGGAGGCTATTGTGCTGATGTCTTTGTATTTGTTGCCTTTCATAGATGTTTATCTGGGATGCTTGCAAGGATCTGACCTTGATTATTTTAATGGTAGCCGCCATAGCTTCATTAGCACTGGGGATAAAATCTGAGGTGAGATTGGATGAGAATGTTACGATGCAATTCTTAATTCTTTTATTGCAGAAAAAAGTTAAATCCTGTTAGGTGACTGTACTTCCCTATTCAATTTGAATCCGTTCTATCCAGAATGAATAACTTTTGGAAGTTATTTACTTTTATATGGCTCTTGAGCATAATTTGGTTGTAATAATATTCTAGCAAATTGCAATCTATTGGGAGAGTTTCTAGTAATTTGGTTTTAATCGTCACTTATTTTTTTTTTATAATTTATTTGTAGGTGGCATTCTCTGACTGTTATCTTATACCATCAATTCATCCATTTGACCTTTAGCATTCCTTAGACTTTGTATTTTCAGTTAGTCCCTTTTATTCTAGAATTACAAATATGTTTTTGTTAATGCTAAGAATTAGGTTCATCCAGTTCAGAATTAATTTTCTGTTTCAGGGCATTAAGGAAGGATGGTATGATGGAGGAAGCATTGCTTTTGCAGTTATTCTTGTTATTGTTGTTACAGGTATTAATATTTTGTCCGAAGTTTATAATGCATTAAAGCATTTATTTACATGTTTTAGATTCTGTTTGTCAATTTGCTATTTGATATAAAGTATGTTTGGTGTAGACACAAGTCCATAATGAACTTTGTCATTTATTGTGGAGGTTATCATAATAATTATATATCTAGTGATGCTCTCCTTTGAAGGGCACATCACCCTCTTTCGTTTCTCCTCTTTTTGTAGCTATAAGTGATTATAAGCAGTCTCTTCAGTTTCGAGACCTAAATGAGCATAAAAGAAACATACATTTGGAGGTGTGTGTGGTTTTTTATGGCTTAACTATACTTGTTTATTTTTATTTTGTTTTTTTAACATTATTATCGTTTTATCATATTTTTTAACCTTATGTTTTGATTTGTGCTTGAGAAGGTCATTAGAGATGGTAGAAGAGTTGAGATCTCCATATATGATGTTGTTGTAGGTGATGTTATACCCCTAAATATTGGTAACCAGGTACTTGAGTTTGTCTTTTGTCATTTTTGCATATCATATTGATACCTAATGGTTGCGTATGCTTCTTATTATTTAGTTCTTAACTGATTTTTCTAGGTCCCTGCCGATGGAATTTTAATCACTGGTCACTCTCTTGCAATTGATGAATCAAGTATGACTGGGGAGAGCAAGATTGTAAGTGTTTATTTCTATCACGTGGAGAATAGGAATAATTACTACCCTTTTTTCATAAGTTAACCATAACTTTCCTTTTTGCAGGTTGATAAGCATTCTAAGGAACCTTTTCTGATGTCTGGATGTAAAGTTGCAGATGGAAGTGGTACTATGCTGGTAAGTTTTAAATTTTCCTTTTCCCTTCCATTTTTGTAAGTGTACAGTCTTGATTTTATTTACAAAATTGAGGAGTTTCCAAAGGGATATCGATGTAATTTATAACAGACATAATAGGACCCTAACCCTTTTTCACTATAATGGGTGTGAATTATCCCACAAGCCAAAAAAAAAAAACTGTACTTACTGGGAAGTTTTTCCTATTTGGATGTTTAAATATATTATCTGTTCTTTATGGAGATTTTTCTTTGCAAAGGATGCCAATTATTCACTCATTTAGTGCATTCTGTTCAAGAAGGGATTTTATTCCCAGATTGATTTTTGAAAACAACTGAGGCAGAGAGGAGTTAGAGTGGTGAAAATATGGATAAGATTGTTCTAAACTTCTTTCAATTATTGAATATATTAAAATTGATTATATTAGTCCACCTGTTTTATTCATTAAGCAGCTCCTTTTCTGATTTTTTTTTTGTTGTGATTGCTTTCTTTCCTTAGGTAACTGCTGTTGGGATTAATACTGAATGGGGGCTTCTAATGGCTAGCATTTCAGAAGATACTGGTGAAGAAACACCTTTGCAGGTCCCCTTTTTTACATGTGGTTTCTTTTTTAGTTTCTGCTTCTTATTGTACGTTTACCTATGAGTTCTCACTTCTCAATATAGGTACGCTTAAATGGTGTTGCCACCTTCATTGGTATTGCTGGACTCTCTGTGGCTGCCATTGTTCTGATTGTGCTACTGGCCAGGTTGTCATCTGTTTCTTTGTATGATTCAGTATTATTTTATAGGTTAAATTGCAAATCTTTAACTCTGACCCTTTATCCAATAGCTCTATGTGGTTTATGTTTTGTAGTTAACATCCCATGTGATTCCAATTCTTTCAATTAACCCACTTAAAATTTGAACTTATGGCTTATTATCCCTGGTAGTTTCAAATACCTCATTTGGTTGAGTGGCAAGATTGAAAGCATGGGGTAATTTGCCATTTGTTGAAAGTTTAAATGGGTTGATTGCCAAAATTGAAACCACATGGAGTTATTTGCCAAATATTAAAGGTTTAAATGTGCTAATTGTCAACAGTGAACAACAGGACTATTTGCCAAAGGGTCAAAGTTGAAATGGGCAATTTGTAATTTAACCCTGTTTTTTATTGTGCATGTATCTGAAATGGTAATCTATATAAGCACAGATATTTCTCTGGGCATACTAAAAACCCAGATGGAAGTGTTCAATTTATAGCGGGCAAGACCAGAGTTGGTGATGCTATTGATGGAGCAATTAAAATAGTCACTGTTGCGGTATGTGCATTGGTGATGCTATTCATAATTTTGTAGCCTTTAAAATTAATATCTAAGATGTGATTATAATTCTTTGAATATGTAGGTTACCATTGTAGTGGTTGCAGTGCCTGAAGGGCTCCCTTTAGCAGTTACCTTAACGTAAGTTTGCTAACTTTTATCTGAATTTCTAGTTTTACTTTTTTTTTCTTTGTTACCTAGTCTTGATGGATATGCTGCAAGTCATAAAATGGGTGCCATTGCACATTATGGGTAATGTTGTCATTGTCCTTGTACTTCAATATGATTCATTGATTTGATCCCTTAATTCGTTTAGTGGCTGTGAATTGGGTAAGAAGTTAGTACCCCAACCAAAGATTGGTCATTTATAAGATTCTGCCATTTTATGTGCCATTTTTCTATCTTATAATATATATATATATATATATTTTTTTTTTTTTCAATTTTATTTATCATATATAATGAAACCATTATCTAGATATTCTATCCATATTAGATTGTCATGTGCTTTCTCATATCTATGACATTTCTCTTTCCCTCTCTCCTGCCTCTTATTTTCTTTTCAATCTATTCTCTTTACTAACCCTCTTTTTTCTGTCAACTATTTTATAGTCTTGCCTATTCAATGAAAAAAATGATGGCAGATAAAGCTTTGGTACGCCAATTTTTGTTAGGGCTTTCATTGGATTTTGACTATTTGAGAAATGATGTTTGATATAGCACATTGAATTGCAGGTGAGGAGGCTTTCTGCCTGTGAGACAATGGGGTCGGCCACAACCATTTGCAGTGATAAGACTGGAACATTGACTATGAATCAGGTTAGTTGTGATGCAGTATTTAAACCTGATTCGTATTTTAAATTTTTTTATAAACTTGGTGGGAGTTTGTTGCAAATATTTTCATTTTATTGTGGCATACTGCATGTGTTTCCCAGCTTATGTCAAGTAGGAAATATTTCAACTTGTAAGATCGGGAGTTAAGAATTTCAACTGCCATGCCAATGTGATATCTTATTAAACTAACATGAATCGGCGGAATATGGTCTGTATGTTCATCAGTAGGTGTTTATTTTGGGTGAATATTCTGAGGAAGTAGTCCATTTCTGTGGGGTTTGGTAGTGTGTCAGGAGATTATAATTTCACCTAAGTTCTTTGAGACAGATGACTGTGGTTGAGGCTTGCATTGGTGGGAAGAAGATTGTTCCACCTGACAAAAAGTCACAGCTCTCTCCAATGCTCTGCTCTTTGCTGATTGAAGGTGTTGCACAGAACACTAATGGAAGTGTTTATGTACCTGAGGTATGCTAGACCTGTTTTTTTACTCTGTTCTCACCCCCCCCCCCCCCCCCAAAAAAAAAAAAAAATTGCCTACTGAGTGTTCTGATACTTCTTTATGCATAACTCTGTTCTTTACAGAGTGGTAATGGTGTTGAGGTTTCTGGATCACCAACAGAAAAGGCAATTTTACAGTGGGGAATTCAGGTCTGTTTTGAAACTTAATTTTCTCCTTCAGTTCAAGGAGCTTTATGCTTTTACAACTAGTTATGATTGTTATATAAAATTTCAGCTTGGGATGGATTTTGAGGCTGCTAGATCAGAATCATCAATTATCCATGTCTTTCCATTTAATTCAGACAAAAAACGAGGCGGAGTTGCAATACAAACGGTAATACCTTGTTGGAATTTTAATTCAAATAGAAGGGCAACCTAGTGCTATAAAGCTCCTGCCATGGCAGGGTCTAAAGAAGAGTCGGACCATTGTTGGTCTGTTGTAGGCAGCTTTACCTTACATTATGATTCCACGACTTGAACTTGTAATCTCCTAGTCATAGGCAACAACTCCAATCGTTGCTTCAATGCTCCTCTTCTGGCATTTTAAATCAAATATGCACAACTTTTGCTTCTGTTCTAAACTAGCTGATATGTTATTAGGGAGTTAATATATTATATATTGATATACTATATCTTTTCATGCAGAGAACTATTGTTAATAATTTAATACTTCTCTGCAGACTGACTCTGAAATCCATATACATTGGAAAGGTGCTGCTGAGATCGTCCTTGCCTGCTGTACTGGGTATATTGATACAAATGATCAGTTGGTGGAAATGGATGAAGAGAAGGTTTGAGAAAATAGTTCATATTAAGATCAATAGTTAAATAAAGGCATTGTTTTCCCCCCAAATTTATCCTGTTTGGAAATCTTCTCTGACTATATCTTATAAGAATCTTCTTTTACTGTTTATGGATAATGTTCTTTTAAATGAAATTTTCCATGCTTGCAGATGACAGTTTTTAAAAAAGTTATTGAAGATATGGCTGCTGATAGTCTACGTTGTGTTGCCATTGCATATAGATTATATGAAATGGAGAATGTTCCAACTAGTGAAGAAGAACTTGCTCACTGGTCATTACCAGAGGATGATCTCATTTTACTGGCTATTGTTGGTCTGAAGGTACGTATATCCTCTAGAAGTTATATTGTCAATGTCATCTTTGTCATGTTACCAATATTATAATGTCCGGATTGTGTTCTTGTCTTATTTGATATTATACTCGCATGGTTTTTCTTTATCCTTAATTTTTATGTTGAAGGTCGTTAGCACTATTTTATAATTTGCCCATTCATCATTCTTTCTCCAGTGTGTCTTGTTTAGAATCTATAATCATTCTTGAAGGCAACACTCTTTGTTGAATGACTTCCATATGTTAACTTTTATGACTTCAGCATGTTCTTATTATTTGTCTTATGTAAATTATGCATTCAAATGCAGGATCCTTGTCGACCTGGTGTCAAAGATGCAGTGCAGCTTTGCCAAAAAGCTGGGGTTAAGGTATTAGTATATGCTTTTGATGTTAAAAATTAATTTGTTCCCATTAAAATGCTCATCATAAAAGTATAACATGTTTTAGTACAGTTGTACAGTAACAGTTTCTTATTTTACTCCATTTCTAAGGCTTAGTGGCCAAGGTTTTACCCCATGATGACTTCTATAGAGATAAGTGCACATCTTAAAAAAAAACATAAAATGATTTATTTACTAAATCTCTTGTTTTCTTGAGATAAAAAAATTCTGAGAAAACTATTAAGTTTGTCCTGAAATTAATCTGTGCTAAGTTCAATGACAGCAACTCTCCCATCCCTTTGTTGAAGTTGCTCCTTGAGTCTTGAAAAATTTGAAACTCACTCTCTTGCCAAACAGTTTCACTAGAAGCCAGTCAAGCCACTGTCCCATGGTTTACAGAATTTTGCATGCTTCTCTTGGGAGACTTCTATTATTGGGCAAGGTTCTCTTTGTTTCTCCCAATCAGAGGTAGTCTTGGGCATCATACATATCATTATCCACTTTGATCTTTTTTGCTTTCTTTTACCATGTCCTCAACAATACATAAGAAATAGAAACCACCTACAAGGGTGATATCAGGGGCTCTAACCTCTACATGCTTTTGGGAAATATGAGGCTCTTGCTTCTGCATAATCTGATCATCCATCAACCTTCTCCCTGCTCCTTTCCAGCTAACCCAATTCTTCAAGAGAAACCCCTTTTTGACATCATCATTTGATATTGTGATCACCATTCCATTAATATCTTAAATTCAAGCCCAAAGTTTTAATCTTATAAAATCTCATATATGCTAAAAGTGAACACCAAACCTAATCCACATTGTGCTTCCTTTTCTTTTTTCCTCTGTGATACTGAGGCCTGAGCTGACTGCTGGTAGAAATCAGCAGCAGATTTAAGGTACCAAGATGGAGACATACTGTTTAGCTCCAACCGAGGTTATGCCTCGGTGTATTCCAATCTATCTCTATCAGATTTTTTATTCAGAACAAGAGGCATAAAACTGAAAACTGCTCTTGATAAAATCTCTTCCTCTAAAGAAAAGGTGGAGTGATCTTAAAATTTTGTGTGTTTAATGTAAATTTATTTTATTAATTAAGATATATCAACAATAAAAACGTCATAGTTTATTAAATCTTATCAATGGTGTCATAGTCATTAGTTAAGAACTTAAGGTGATTGAGTTCTTGCTATAGTAAAAGTAGCTACATGGATCAAACGACGACATAACATCCTATTGTTTCCTTGCTACAGAAGGGAAAAAAAGGAATCAACTAAATGTGTTTTAGACTTAGTTATTATGTTCTTTATAGAAGTTAAACTTGAGAGCTGGATGGGATTAACATACATTAATTACGAATTATTAGATATATAACAACAGTCTGAAGATACTGGTTGGTACTTTGCAGTCCCATTTCTATGAGTTGATTTTTTTTTTTTTTTAATAATATGCCTTTTCTTTTGATGCTTTGAAGATTGCAAAGGCCAATTTTTCTATTATTAGCTTCATCTGAGCTTCAATATCCTGCAAAATGAGCACTATTTAGATTAAGCAAAATGCTTGACATGTGCAGTTTTCTATTTATAATAAGTGTTGATTTGTTTAGTTTGGACTTCTAACCCTAGGTCAGAATGGTCACTGGTGACAATGTTAAAACTGCAAAAGCAATTGCTGTGGAATGTGGAATACTTAGTTCATCTGATGATGCTACAGAGCCAAACATTATTGAAGGAAAAACATTCCGTGCCTTGACAGATGAAGAGAGAGAAGAAATTGTTGAAAGGATATCGGTATAATCCAACTTCTATCACAGCTTTAGTGACATAAATAATTGGCAAATGAGATTAAGTGTTAATACTATGTAATAGGTTATGGGAAGGTCATCTCCTAATGACAAGCTTTTGCTTGTGCAAGCATTGAGGAGGAAGGGGCATGTTGTGGCTGTAACTGGGGATGGAACAAATGATGCTCCAGCACTACATGAGGTTTGCATAACATTTTCTTATGTTTTTGGACTTGCGCTTTTATTTATATAATTTTATCTTCGGGTGTTAATAACAAAAGTGAAAAAAAAAATATTGGAAAAGAAAACATTTATTACATGAAACATACAAAAGTGTAATAAATGTTTTCTTTCCTTATAAAAACATTCCACTTTTGTAGCCTTAACATCGGCCCTTAGGGTTGATGTTAACAAAACCGTTTTATCTTAAGTACATGTTAAGATGATGACAATAATTGTAATGGTACACTAGATGAGTCATGAATGTGATTGATGCCAAAGTTGTTATTGCTATGTTAATTTTATATTCTATCAGAATCTTGATATTATGTAATCATATGACTACAAGTCCTTGTACGGATGAATGATGGGATATCTTATTTCAAAGTTTGAATATGTTGTTCCAATGCACATTTTTTAGTTCAAATTATTATGTAAATTAATAATTCTATACTTTTTGGAGTTTAGGCCGATATAGGTCTTGCAATGGGTATCCAAGGTACAGAAGTTGCTAAAGAGAGCTCTGACATCATTATTTTGGATGACAATTTTGCTTCAGTTGTGAAGGTTAGTCCTCATTTCTCATTTTGGAGGATTTGGAACTGTTCGTACCTCTTGAAGAACTAGTTATGTGTCACTTGAAATGTGGAATTGTAAGTCTTACTGTTTAATGAGAGGTATATATAGAATCGAGGTGCATTTCATAGCTTCAGATATTATTTTTTATAAGCTGATAATAAATTGATGTTTGAAGCATAACTGCTAGTGCCTTTCAATTTTCTCCACCAATGCAGGTTGTCAAATGGGGGCGGTCTGTGTATGCAAATATTCAGAAATTTATCCAGTTTCAGCTTACAGTCAATATAGCAGCTCTTGTTATAAATGTTGTTGCTGCATTTTCCTCTGGCGATATCCCACTAAATACAGTACAGGTTCGCTCTCTGTCTCTCTCTAACTGGTTTGTACTCGCTGATTTATCCAGGAGGCCAACCTTATGACTATATCTCTTTATTTCTTTCTCAACAGCTTCTCTGGGTAAATCTTATCATGGATACTCTTGGAGCACTAGCCTTGGCAACTGAACCACCGACTGATCACCTTATGGATCAGCTTCCAGTGGGTCGAAGGTCAAAATTTTCAGCTTTTTTGTTTGGAACTTGGTACTTTGGATCATGAGTCATGATTTTTGTTTGAAATGTTAGTGTTGCACGGAACTTGAAAATTTAGAGGAATGGTAAACAATTCAGTGGGTAAAGTCAATCTTTTTTTTCTTTGGGTGCCTCATTCCAGGGTTAGGGCATGCCAGAAACCTCAATGATAGCTTATAATGGTACTAACAAATGACTTACCAATGAACGACCACATGCAGATTTGAACCTAAAACCCTTTTGTCAATGCTATTCAATCGTACTAGTTGAGACAATCTTCATTTAGTTTTCTGAGTTTCTTTATTAATATAAGAAAGAGATTTAGAGAAAGAAGCATAATGTACAAGATCAAAAATGAAGGATATCTTTCACAAAACACCAAAGTTGGATGGTACAATAAAAGTGAGTAACACGTCAATGCAGCAAAGCTTTGTGAATCCCTATGAAAATAGCCAGTAGCCAAGAGCCTGATGCTAGTGATTGCTGAATTTCTTATGCTTGCATGGGGTCAAATAATGCATTAGTGAAAAATGGACCTACAGGGTTTGAAGCTCCATTATCAAAACATCAGATGTTGTGCCTATGTGCTTTGATGATTTGTGTTATGAAATTGACAGTGTCTTATTGGCTTTACAGAGAACCTCTTGTAACAAATGTTATGTGGAGGAATCTGCTGATACAGGTGAATTCTGTTTCTCATTTATTAGTGCCCTGTTGTCACTTTTGTTGGCAAGGATTTTATTTTTACGTGGCTAAGCCACAAATAGCCAATGAATGTTAAAACTATATTGTCTTGCTTCCCCAATCCCCATTACTGCAGTGAAATGCTATGTTATTTTTGTTGTCTCCAACTAAATCATCAATAATGTTTGAACCTTTCAGGCAATGTACCAAGTGTCCGTCTTGCTTATACTCAATTTCCGAGGCAGGAGCATACTGAGTCTGAGGCACGAGACCAACGCAGTCAAAGTGAAGAACACTCTGATATTCAATGCATTTGTTCTTTGTCAAGTAAGTCCTTAGCTTCACCAATTAATGGGATATTACAAATCTCTAACTCTAAGCTTCAGTGGCAATACACTACGTTTCATATTCGGGTTTCTTTGTTTGGGAAGGGGTGGGGGGATATAAGGCGAAGAAAGAAGTTTCATATTGGTGAAACCAAGACTTGTTTATTTGTCTGTTAATTTATAACTCTTAAATCTCCAGAAATACTTGAAAATCGATTTATAAATTAAACGAAGTTACTATGTCTTTTAAGATGAAGATTATTATTTTCTTCGTTTACTGTTGTAGTTGTGGTTGAGCTCTTCCTTTTACCATCTTTTTTATTTCCAAATGGCTTTAACTCTGAAGTTTAGGATTTCTGCAAGTGTGTAGAATTCTTAACAGACATGAAATTGTTTGTTTCCCATCTGATAAGAATTAATGTTGGATTGTTCCTCTATTTTTCACTGCTGTTAAATCCTGTTGATGTCAGAAAAAGGTTATGGATGGATGCCCAATTCATTTTTCATCTCATGTTCATAGTTATTTTGGTAGCCATCTTATAATTGCACTATTTTCTTCTTCTAATTTTCATTTAAATGATCACAAAGAAAATATTCTTCCAAAACTGCAGGTTTTTAATGAATTTAATGCACGAAAGCCAGACGAGTTCAACATATTCAAGGGGGTTACCAGAAACTACCTCTTCATGGGGATAGTGGGATTAACTATTGTGCTTCAGGTCAGTGTTGTTCGAAGTCCTCTCTGGTTGTTTGGCTTTATTTATGAAATATTTGTAGGGCTAGCGTAAACACTGTTACTGTTTTTTCAGATTGTCATCATTGAATTTCTTGGAAAGTTCACTAAAACAGTCAAGCTTAATTGGAAGCAGTGGCTCATCTCTGTCATTATAGGATTTATCAGGTCAGTTAATAATCATACGTACTTGAATGTATAGTATATCTTGCTCTTTGCATGCTATTCTTTTCATTGAGTTCTGTTGGAAATTGTCCTTGATGAACCTTGATTGTTTTCTCATATGTATAACTTGAAAGTAATTGAAAGAATTAATGCACTTATGCAATAGAAACCAAGAGGGCTTGCCTTATGCACAAATGCTAATTGTATTTCTCCCCCTGCCCCCCTTTTGTTTCCCTATACTCTCAGCTGGCCTCTTGCTGTGGTTGGAAAACTGATACCAGTACCAGCGACTCCCATGAATAACTTCTTTCGAATATTTCGTTGTGGAAGAACTTAAAGAAGGATGGAATCTGAAGCTTCTCAATAAAGTCATGTATAGACGTCTTGTTGATTCGCTCTCTCCTCGCCGTCTCGTTTATTTTGAGAGGATGTCTTACATTCTTCTGGTAATGGAAAATAGTATACTGGTTGCACATAGAAGTTTCTTTTTGTACAGATCAGGAAACAAAGTTAGATATGTTTTATACCTAGGTTCTAACAAGTAATTAACAAGGATATATACGGAACTTCAGTCTGTCTGCTTTTTTTTTTTTTTTTTTCAGTGTATTTGTCAGTTTGACAAACGCTGATTTATATTTTTCATATGTTTGAAAAGCAGCAGAGATATGAGATATGGATGATAATTCCAATTCGTTATTTCAGTTTAGCTGCTTTGTAGTTTTTGGCTATAATAATTCTCAGTTATGGGATTAACCTTAAATCTGAGGTTGCCTCACAAACATAGCAATGGGATTATTCCTCGGTTTGATGTAATAGTCAAGCAAAATCATCTCTTGATTCAAACTCCTGATATTATATTATTATTAGTAAATTTCATTTGGGAATCACCATCCACTTTTATTACAATCATCTACAGTGAACTTTTTATTTTTTTGGAATAAATCCTCAAATTAATCCCTGAGATCTTTTTCTTAATTGGTCCTCAAACTCCTCGAACTTTAAAATACCTATCACATTAGTCCTCTAACTTTCACATTATTCCGTCACATTGATCTCCATTAGAGGATTAATATGATGAATATTTAAGAGTTTGAAGACTAATTTTTATTTTTGTTTACTTTAAGGACTAAGTAACAGAGAGGGTAATACTTTGAGGATGAAAATAGTGGTTTATTCTATTTTTTGAATATAATTTGGATTTTGATGAGGAATATTCTACACGCCATTGTGTTACAACTACACCAAGTTTCCTTTGTGTTGTCAATTTTGTACGCATAACGCGGGAAAAACCTATCAAATTTCTTTTACCTTGCGTTTGGATGGAGTAATTGAAAATTCTTGAGGATTTAAATTTCAATTGCTTCAATTAAAATTCCTTCATTTTTAAAATTTGATGTTTGGATGAAGAAATCAAATTTCTTCATTTTTAAAATTTTTTGTTTGGATAAAAGAAATCAAATTTCTCTATTTCAATTTTTTTATTATTTTAAATTAAATTAAAGTCAATTATTTTAAATAAATAATTTATAATAGAATTAAAAAACTATTATTTTTATAAAAGCAATTTTTATAATTATTTTTATATATAAATAAATGAAAAAATAATTATATTATTTTAATAAAGTAATTAAGTTCCTCAAATAATAATAATAAATTTATTAACACATACTCATCATTATATGTCATAACTAATATATTTTTTTTCATACTTATAAAAATATATAAAAAAAACATATGACAATTTCAATATATAAAAAAATAAGTAATAACTAATATATTAAAATCATAAAAATTCAAGTATGTCATTTTATTTTCAAGCACAATATAAACAAGAATTTAAACTTTATATTGAGTAGTCAACAATATCTCTGAAAAATATACTCATTTATGTATGAACTAGCCTTTTGAATTTACAATCAAAGTTATAGTAGCAAACATGTAAACAAATAGTAGAATTTGAATCCAATGACTTGATACAAGTCAATATCTAAGTACAAAAATTAGAACATAGTCTAATGTTGTAAATTAGATCTTTTCCAATTTCCTTTTGATCATTCTTCAATCAACTAATTAAGTGGTAACTTGGCCCCAGTCTCTAGCTACTATCTTGATGTCTCTAGATTCATAAAATCTCATGACTCCCTTTTCTGTAGCAGTTGATAACAAGTATAAAAACTCCTACCATTCTTAAACAACCTTGTTAAATAAAATATAACAATTTGAAGCAACATATTAAACAACCTTGTTAAACAAAATATAGCAATTTGAAGCCAAGTTTTCCTGTGTGAAAGCAGGGGCTTTAGACCACCTTAACCCAGAAAAAAAAAACTCTTTGCTTAGTGAGACAAGATATAGTATGAATTTCCTTGGCCATGTGCTTAAATAATGGGACTAAATTTATGTCAAGCGTTTATTGCTAGATCTTGCTATATTTGTACTTAGCAACCTACAAGAAAGCGAAGATGATCAACACAAACCATAATAGTAAGAATTTTCAAATCAACAACCGAGCAACTAGAGAGTAGCACGCTTTGAGTAATTGTTGAGAATGTGTTCACCTCTTATCCAGCAGCAGTAATGGAATCTTCACTTTTTTTTTATTTTCAGAAGTAAGAAATTCACTCTAAAAACACAAACAATAAACAACAATACATGAGCTATGTTCTTCGCATAGATTAGTTCAACCATGACAAATGATGCATACTATCCTTGCTTTAAACCAAATACTTCTAAGAGCCCATCAGCTTCAACAAGCCCCTCAGGAAGTACATCAAAAAACATATTCAGTCAAACATAGTTAAATTTGAGTAACAGTAACAACTTCATCAAGTAAGCCTAGTTTATATGTAGTAGTAACACATTTGTGTATCCCCATAAATTATAAAAAAAAAGATTAGGGTGAATGCTTTCATATCATCACTTCTACCAGGTGTTATCTCAGGCAACATGAATACAATATACCTTTTCTAAATATTCTGGTTTTGTTTTACCCCATGGGTTTTCTTCCACTTCCACAGCTATGAAGATTCAAAGCACCAATTGCCCTTACACTAAAACTTGGTTTGTTGTGCTCACATTCAGAGCCATTGGTTACACCAAGCATGCGCCTAGTTGTGTAGTACTTGGGGATGTATGTACCTATGCCAGATTTATCTTTCCTTAGCTTATCTTCCACTGGCTTAACCTTTGGACACCATTATGAAATATAGGCTAATATTTTAACCAAACAGAGTGATATCATAGGCAATCAAATGGTTAAAAGCTTTGACTACTTTTTATCACCCAGTCTAGGCAGCTTGGGGAGTTCAGAGATTACAAGTTATTGAGCTTTGCTATTGACCTTGTAGCTCCAACCAAAAACAGAAGAAACAATAAAAGTAACAACTTTGTAAAGAAAAAGTTCACTCATTTATAACCTTATAAAGTAACAACTAACAAGTAAGAAGCCCCTTTTAGATAACTGTCTGAGTAAACAAAGGAATTCTATTTGTACCAGTGGTATGAAGCTAGTTAAATAGAGAGACAAGTTATGAGTTAAATCTAACTCTACTTAAATCCTAATTTGTTGCGTAAGGTCTCAATACTACTCCTTAAGTTCTTCTGGACTAGCTATTGTAGCCGTTAAAGAATTATCAGAAGATGGCAAGGCCAGCTCACACAGATTTAACACACACATATAAAAAATTAACACACACACACACACACACAAATGCATTGAAATATAAAAGAATGATATCCCCTGCAATATTATTGTACCATCAGAGACAAACAAAAAGAATGGAACAAAACCATCCATTAATCTACCACAGAACTATAAATATAAAAAATTATATTCCCTGCAATATTATCTCTAATCAGTAGCATAATGTTTGATTAACTGATAGAGGTAAAAAACCATCCATTAATCTACCACAGAACTATAAAATAGTATCATACTAATAATAAAAGAATCAAGTATCATGCACATCTCAAGTTTAACCATGCATATTCACCATCAAATCAAATCATTATTTTTCAGCGTGCCTAGATAATGTTTGTCCAAATCTAGCACTAAACTAATTATTATGGCAAAATGTCCTCATCGAAGTTTTCAGATTTTCAGAGTAACAACGGACAAAAAACAAGTTTTGAAACATAATAATGATTTCATCCAACATTCCAGGCACCATGACCATGAAAAATGGAACACAGATCCATAAATATAATCAAATTTATAATTACAATCAAATCTCATTCACAAATATTGAGTAAAAAAATTTAGATCCACAGTGAGAATAGAATCAAAAAAGCAAAAGCGACAAATGAGAGATAAAAATTTGAGAGGGAGAATCAAGATTTGATAAAAAATTTCCAAAATCAAGATGCATGTGAGAGAGATAATCATAATCGCGAAATTTTACCGATCGAAATGAAAATACACGATTTAATAGAGAAAGATTGACACAGTGAAGATCGAGAGCGCATGATAGAAACTTGAGTGAGAGAAAGTACGTGATGAGAAGCTAGACCGAGCGAGCACTGCAATCCTCACTGTGCAAGCACGAGACTGAGCGAGCACGAGCGCGAGAGCGAGAGCGAGAGATGTTGAGTCAGTGAGAAATTTCCAAATCCTCACTTTGTAGGTGGCATTTGAAATTCCGTAATTTTACTTATAAAAAATACTCCGTAGAATTGCCAGCATTTTTAAAATTCCCTGATTTGATTATCCAAACAGTGTATTTTAAACACCAAGTTTCCTTTGTGTTGTCAATTTTGTACGCACAACACGGGAAAAACCTATCAAATTTCTCTTAGAGAAAAAAGATCCACAGTCACAGACTATCTACTCCGTGAATCATACCAAAATGGAAAAGAAAGAATTATTATTATTACGGTATAATAATTCTTGGTACGTATAGTTTTCACGCCCTACCAGCAGGATATGGTATACTCGAAAAACATACCTGTCTTGGTAGATCTGAAATTTTTTAAAATGTACCAAGTTCCTAGGACCAGAATTTAAACTCAAGAAGCAAAATTCACGACAGCAGATTTGAATTGCAGTGTATCAACACCAATGATAATCAGTATTTAAAAATAACTACCATGATCAGCATGGGATTCGCAAAGCTACTGCTATTACTATTACTATTGCAAACTCAGACAAGTCTGTATTACAAGATATAATATCAACTTTGAGAGATAGTATTGCCATGCCAAGCATCAGTTTCAAATTCAAACAAACGCCCAGTACAAGTATGGGTTGCAGTGCTTACTGGTTACTGACTTGCTGCGGTAATTTATTATCCAAATCGAACAGCACGGGAATTTATGTTGTCAGGTTTTCATACAGCTGGCAATGAAAATGGTGCATGGCCTGCTCAACAGTAGGAGCATATCTTCCCACACAATATGCTGGGGACTGGAGGCCCTTCTGGACACCTTCACACAAAACAATATCCTCTATCTGTGCTCATGAACAACCAGATGTATTACAATAAGTATATTGCAACTTGAGGAAATTTCTAATCAAGTCTGCAAAATCAATGTTTGTACCTGCACTTTCTCACTATCCTGTAAACTTCTCTCTATGAAATCTCTGTCATCCTGCTCAGTCAAAGAGAAGGCAGTAGGCACTAATGTTTTTTAATTGACTGTAATTATGCTGATAAGTATCTTTTTTTTTTCCTAAACTAAGTGATTCGTGGAGTGAAAAATAATAGACAACAGAGAACAGAAAAAAGGCTCCATCCTGTAAGTAACTATGGAGTCATTAGAGTGCAAATTCTGGTTTAATTTCTGAAAAATCAACTTACTAATTAAAGTGTTGCTTTGCTTAATGTGAGCTCAAGGTTTACTGAGTGATTTTTGTATTTGCATGGAGTCATTCAAGATACGAAAGCAAATCTGAATTTCTCATTTCTTAAAACTTCATACCCAAGTCATCAATCACCAGCCCTGCCTCTAAATGTTATATTGTTGCGGTGCCTAAGTTTCTTCCAAATTTAATCCCATATATACAATGAGTAAGTGGGTAGAAAAATGTCAGCACAAGGTTCATTATAATAGATTGAATGAGTAACATTAATGCCAAACTGAGTTCAATTACTAGTTTGTCATTAATAAATATGTTAGTGACGAAAATTTTTAGCTAATAGTCCAAACAAGAACATATACAGGAAAACAGAACATCTTTTTATTATCCTTAATGTAATGATGCTCAACCCCCATGCACTAGAGTAGTAAGTTAACACCAGGTACATTTTAGAGATTCTAAATCATGACTTGAATAATGGGTTCAGATATTAGGTATATGCTTACATAACTACAAATTACCTGTAGAGAGTGTTCAAGATAGTAGTCAAATACTACTTGACATTTGTTGGGTCCTAGTGGAAGTACAAGATTGGTGTCCATCCAAGGTCCATACCTATTGGGCCAGCAAGCAAGCACCCCAAGTTATGAAAGCATGCTAATTCGCAAAAACAAATACGGGACGGATACCAAATTCTTGTTTAAGATCAGTAAGAACTTGACTGAAAAAGAAAAAGAAAAAAAAAGAAAGAGAGAGACACAAAAAAGGATCAACCAATTGCCCAAATGACAAAGCAAGCACCTATTAATCATGAAGTTTGGGTAAATGAAAGCATATATAGCTTCTCTTCCAAGTCGATCATAGTTCTCTTCACTTTTCCCTGACTTGCCTTCACAACTTTGGATGCTAACCCTTTCAAACATCTGTCTCATTCATAAAAAGCCTTTAGTACATAATCACTCCCTGGTAACAAAGAACATTAGAAAATCCAGTTCCAAAAGTATTCTATATATTATTTTGATTTATTGTAGCAAATTAATTATAGCTAACAAACAGAATGAACTGGAGAGAGAGACTTTTCTGGTTGGAGCAGGAAAGGTTGGAAGATCACATGTAATAAAGGTTAAAAAAAGGATATACGTGATTCAATTTGTCATGCTACAGTACAATAGCAGGTAATGTGAAAAGGTTTTATAAAAGAGGTAGTAAAGAAGCATACTGTGATAGAATAGGAATCAAGTTTAAGACCAGATGCTAGGCCTTTATGCGCATATGGCACGTGATAGCCGCCATCTAAGTAGTTATCACAGAATACCTGCAAAGAGAATATTCCAAAACTACCAAAGTCTTAGTACCTTCATGAATCATATATATAAATAATAATAAATAAACAAAATATGTTGTTTTATTTTTAAACAAATGATGCCCAATAATGAAATTTAAAAAAAAAAAAGGCTTACCAACAAAAGGGAGGGTAAAGTTTCACAAACGTGATAAAATTTTCATCCACATAATCATAAAGAAAATGGAATTGTACCCAAGTAGCAAAGTAATCAACAAAACCTCAAGCAGGAAAAAAAAATTAAGGTAAGCCAAGCCATACCTTCCAATTGCATTCAATGGTGTATTCACGTCTACAGACATAACTTAATGAAGAACCAACTCCATTGGTATTCAATATTTCTGAACAGCTACCAAGCCATTCCTTTGCCACATTATGATTATCAACTTCCATCTGAGAAAGATTCTCTTTTTCCAAATTGATAAGAACAAAAGGCCCCCAGGTAGCTACTTTGATTGGTACAAGGCCAAAATCCTACCCTTCATGGTCAGAGAAATCAGTCAACCTTTTTCCCTCTGAGGAATATATTGTACAAGCAACTTAGCATAGAACAGAACTGCATACATTTACATTGAAATCCCGCATTCCTGATATTCTAGTAGCCTTAAGAAGTGTTCCATTTAATCCATATGTCCACCCCTGCAGAAATCATTAGCTTTTCATATCCAAGTTTCCAAAACAAAAAAAAGGAAGTTAAAATAGGAACCTAAAATTAGAAAGGATCAGGTCATGGTTGCAGCCATTACCAATAAAGAAATGCTTGACAATTGTGCCTTCAACCTCACAAGGATCAGAACATAAAAAAGGAGGGAAAGTATAGAAAAGAGAAAGAACATAATTTTCATATGCATATTTAATGCTGTAGGTAAACTCACATGGTAAGGGCAGACAAAGCAGGACTTCTGTCCAGTTCCAGAAGCAAGAAGAGAGGCATGATGACGACAAACATTGTGAAAGGCACGAACCTTCCCACTGTCATCTCGACATACCACAAATTCCACATCTCCTAGTCTGCAATATGCAATCCTCCACTTGGTTCTCAGAAACTTGGAAGAAAAGAAAAAGAATAGAGTGCACAACTTAACAAGTCACTCCTATATATCTTTTTTCCCTTCCAAGAACCAAATGGAGCTGCAGTTAGACAACTTAACAACATATGTAAATACAACAAATTAAAAAATGAACTGGAGACGATGTATTCCTATTGAAGACAAAATAGGTGGATTATTAAAAAAAATGAAAAACAAAACCCACCTTCCAGTGAAAAAGTCATGTGGATCCTTTATATGCTCTGTGGTTCCTGGTAAGCAAAATTGAGTGAAAAATTGAGAATTTTTCTCATAAGGTAAATTCTAGGAGACATAATCCAAAGAATGTAAATTAACTATTTAGTTTAGTTGATCTATCATAGTGAGAACATCAAAATTTAGTATAAATAAAATCAAAATATCACTTAGCGTGTGTTTGATTTAGCGTTGAAACTGGCCAAACTCAAGTTTGGATAGTTTGAATTTCTCAACGCAACTATTTCCAACGTTGGAAACGTGTGTTTACCATGTTTCAATGCTAAACCAAATATGCTATTAGCAATGTTTAAAACCTAGTGTCACTCCCTAGCTCTACTCCCAAATAGGGAGGAGGATCACATGTGGAAGCAGAGATGATGGTTTCATTCCTCTACATATAATATGCAAGGGGACGAAGTGGAACTTTTGAAACTAAAACGTTGATGAAGTGCACTTCACACAAACCACAGAATACAGATCCAATATAATTCGCCCTCCCAATCAAAAGTAAGTAATGAACCAGATGCACTCATGTCATATATACTCACACTCAAAGGTATTTCACCATACAACATACATCATAACAAACAAATGAATAATTTTTTTTTCTACCAATTAAAATAATTATTGGATTGAAACTATACATCTTCAATTTGACTTTGTCTGAATTATCAGCAGGAAGAAGAAAGCAAAATAAAAGTACCCAAAAAAGAAGAAGGAAAAAAGATTGAAACTTTGAGCAGCATAAAACTGACCCACAGCTTGCCAGCCTCTGTAGAAGATGCGATCGAGCTCAAGCTGGTAGAAAGAGGGTTCAGTGTACCATGATGTTGGAGGTGTAACTGCTTCCTCTATTGGAGTTTTGGGATTGAACTGGTGGGCAAGTCTCTGAGATACAAGGAGGTCTGAATTGCGATGAGAGCAACAAGTGAGTGTTGAATGTTTGTTCGGAAAATTGAGGTTGTGGGGTTGACCTTTTCGGAGATTAGGGATAAAGGGTGTCACTTGCATGCTAATCGCCATTTGCATATGCATTGCTGTTGGCGTGTCTTCCTATGAACACTCTGTTTCAGTTGTTACTCATAAATTATGTGCTTGCAACAATCCTTTGACTTTCACGAATTTGGTTATTCATTTTTTTTAAACTTTTTTTAATCTCTTTCATTGTATTTATAGGGAATAATTTTTAAATAAATTGATAAAGTGTAAATCATTTAAAAAAATTATTTCGTAATATTACTTCATGACAATTTTTAAAAATATAAGTAAACTCAAGTGTAAACTATTTTTTGGTCTAAGAGTATTCACATTTATCTATAACAATTAAGAAATTAATGAGTTACATGTTCAAAGAAATCAAGTTATTTTTAGTGATGGTTAGTTTAATTTGGATAAGTTTCTCTAGAGCAATTTATTAGAAGTAGTTTACTTAAAATTATATTAATTCAAATTTACATTTGAGACAAACTCAATTTTATAAACGCTAATTCAAACATACACTTAAAGCTGATTTAGTATTGAAATATAGTGAACTCACATTTTTAACGCTAGAAATAATTGCGTCAGAGAATTTAAATTTTAGTTTGATTTTCAACATCAAACCAAATAAGTAAATTTAAAGAAGATGTCTTTGAGTGCATCAATATCAAGATGCGTTTGAGTGCATCAATATCAAGATGCGAACCTGGTTGAGTCACATGATTAAATAACAATTTTTTTAGTCTTTATTAATATTCCAATCTTCTTAAGAAGCTCACCCATCTCACGTGTCTGGGAACAAATTTTTCTTCATGTGTACTCTCTTTGGTCTTTAGTAACACTCCTTTCCCAATACCTCAATCCTTAAATACATTGCAATGAAATGTACATCTAAGTTTTCTTTCCAACCTCTTACTTTTTTAATTTGAACCATAGATTCAACTATTCATTGTCTCTCTGACAGCAACGAAAGAGTTGCAAACATCGGGTCCAAATTCTTCTTCTTGTCGCCATTGTTGCGTGAATTGTTTTGTATATTAATTGGGGAGAACTTAATTTTGTCACAACATAATCCTTTAGAGACCTTACTAGGCACCTTGACTGAGCAGGTCGAATCTGTGTTATTGTTACTCTCACTAACTCATATATACAGGCTATTCGAAATTTACTTAACATCATATTAATTAAGGCTGTTACAATGTTTTCAAACATGTTAAAATTAGACAATAGCAGGTTACAGGATCAGTACGTAGAAAGAATGCTAAAGACATATGCGATTTGCAAGTTTACTTATGTGGAAAGCTTACGGGGCTTTTTGACCAAAGTGGGTCAAAAAGAAAAAAAAATTACCAAAATAATGTTGATTGGAAACAATTTACCAATCTGGTGTGGGAGGAAGCGCAAACCGGGACTGCGCAACAAGAAACTCAATTTCAGTTTGCGCATATCATAGGGAAGCGCAAAGTGAATTTGAGATTTGTGAAAACTCAATCTCAATTTGCGCGTTAAGAGAGAGGGAATCGCAAATTCAGTTTGAGTTTTGTAAAAACTCAAACTCACTTTGCGCATTACGTGGGGTAAACTTCTATAAAAATGAAGACACGAAAACTCGTGGTTCTCTTGTGCAATATGTGAAGCTAACTTGATTTTTTTTCTCTCATCTTAGTTTAATTGTTTTTAATTTATTTTATGAAAAATGAGTCAAATTATTATTTTTATATATTGGAATGGTAGAAAGTTTGAAGGTGTTAATGGTATAATGTTTGAAGGTGATAAAAGATCTATGCAGATAAAATGCGGAATCAGTTATAATTTATTGAAGAGGAAGATTCACAAAAAATTAAATCTTTCGTCCAACCAATTTGTTTCTAGTTTGACTTGTAGGTTTTTAATATCTGAAAATCCAACCACTTATACAGGTCTTCAAATTTGTGATGATGAAGATGTTGAGTGTATGATCCACGCATTTCAACAGCAGTCATTGATGACAGTCCTAGAATTGTATGCAGATGTTGACAATGTTGGAAGTTCAGCATTACCTGTCCAATCTTTGAACTTGGATACTCAACTCTCAATGGGGATCGAAGATCAATATGTATATCAATCAGAAGGTATTAATGTTGAGGAGGATGTCAACATAGCAGAACCTAAAGGTGAGCAGAATGATATTGATTTGAACATGAATTCAAATTGTTGTCTCGAGGATAGTGACGACGGTAACGATGAAGGCGAAATCCCTGAGGGGGATTCATCTGATACAGATGTTGAGGGCGACTTTGATGCGAATGTTGATCCTGTAATGCCCCCAACATTTCCTGTGAATTCACCAGAACCAGTCCCTGTGCATGATGACTATGAACGACAACAAGGTAAGTTATGTCTATGTTGCGATGTTTGTGCGTTCCTTGACATCAGTAATTTAACAGATATTTTAATGTACAGATCAAACAGAAGCACCTTATTGAAATTTAATTCCTCATTATAATTTTATAAATTGGAACCATCCTGATCAAGAGACAGAATTCCCTGGGGTGGATGGGCCTGGATCCTGGCGAGTAGGAGATGAATTATATGTTGGTTTGCAATTTGATAGCAAACAATCTGTTCAAATGGCTGTGAAGCACTATTCAATGAAGATACACCAGACCTTTTTTGTGGTTGAATCTAAGCCAACATATCTGACGTTGAAGTGTCGAAACTATTCAGATGGTTGTCCGTGGCGGATGAGAGCAATGTTAGGTAAGAATTCAACGAAATGGGTCATCTCTAAATGGGGAGGTAAACATACATGTATGAATGCAATGCTCTCTCAAGATCACAAGAAGTTGGATTCTGAATTTGTGTCTTCCTGCATCTTGGGTAACACGTTTTGATTTCATACAAAGTATATAAAATTTTTAATTGTTTATAATTATGTTGAAGGAGCATTGTTTTGAAATGTTGTCTTGAATGTGATGTAGGAATGATTGGCATAGATCCATCAGTCTCCATTTCAATGATACAAGAAAGGATTAATGCCCAATTTGGTTATTCAATATCCTATAGAAAGGCTTGGAAGGCTAAACAGAAGGTGATCGTGAAGGTCTATGGAGATTGGGATGAGTCATATGCACTACTGCCTAAATGGTTAGAGAAAATGTTGTTGTACTCCCCTGGTTCAGCTTATAAAATTGAGACAAAGCAGTTTGTATATGAACATCAAGTGGATCATCGGTTTCGAACTTTTCATCGCGTGTTTTGGACCTATAAACAATGTTGTGATGCGTTCAATTTCTGCAAGCCGGTTATACAAATTGATGGCACATTCTTGTATGGGAAATATCGAGGTACGCTTTTAATCGCTACCTCTCAAGATGGTAATGGTTGTGTGTTGCCTCTTGCATTTGCTATTGTAGAAGGAGAGACATTGGAGGCTTGGTCATGGTTCCTAGCTAATATACGTGAACATGTGACCCAAAAGCAAGGAATATGTCTCATATCTGATCGACATGCAAGTATTAAATCGGCCGTGGCAAGAGCCACTGTGTGGCAGCCTCCAAGTGCTTATCATGTTTACTGCATTCGTCATATTGCTAGCAACTTCAACCACAAATTTAAAAATGCAAAATTAAAGGGGGACCTTCTGAAGCTAGGTACATGTGTATGGTTATTTTTTTTTATTTTAAGTTGTTGTTTTTGTATAATATTTGTAATTAATTGTTTAACCTTAATGTAGGTTATACAACATGCATCCATCATTTTGAGCGCAATCTCAACAAGTTTCGTGAGGTTAGTCCTGAAATTCAAAGGTGGATTGACGGTATTTCAAAAGAAAAATGGAGCCTTGCACATGACTATGAAGGACGTAGATATGGACACATGACCACTAACTTGTCTGAGGCTGTGAACAAGATATTCAAAGGTGCTAGAAATTTACCAATAACAGCATTGGTCAAGTGTACTTATGCACGTCTCGTAGAGTATTTTGTTAAACGTGGGGCTAAAGGAAGGTCAGAATTAGGTGCTGGACGAAGATACTGTAAAAAGTTTTTAGAGGTATTTAGTAAAAATCAGGAGGATGCATGTTCCCATAGGGTACGGCGATACGACATCCAATCAACCAAGTTTGAGGTGGAAGAGGCATTCAATCCAGTTACACAGAGGGGTGGTCATACATGGGCAGTAATCTTAAACAAATCCTACTGTGAGTGTGGAGCCTTTCAAGCATTTAGATTTCCATGCTCTCATGCAATAGCTGCCAGTGCTGCTGTGAGCATTGACTTCTTTCAATTTATTGATCCAGTATACTCCATCCATAATATTGTTCAAGTATATTCTGCACAATGGTGGCCTATTGGAAACGAAGAAAACATGCCAGTTTATAATGGTCCGCAGATTATTCCGGATTTCTCAACCATGCGTGGTAAAGGTCGTCCAAAGTCAACACGCATAAGAAATGAAATGGACTGGGCGGAGTCTCAGAATACACAAAGGTGTAGCCATTGTCACCGTGTGGGACACAATCGTCGAATTTGCCCTTCATACTTACAAGACCGACGTGAAACTGATAATGACAATGAAATTGATCCATAACTCTGTACTTGTAATATGCAATTAGTCTTCTTTAATAATGTCATTAGTTTTTTCATCAATAATTCTTATTTATGTTTCTTTGATACTCCCTCCATTCCATTTTGACAGTCGTTTAAGGTTTCTACACACAAATTAAGAATAATAATAAATGACTTAAAAGACATAGTAATCTTACTAAATTACCCTTATTAATTTACTACACACTTTTTTTCATTTTACCTAAATATATTAATTAGTAGTGTGGTGCACAGTTTTTTAAGTTTCTTTTCCCATAAAAGTGGGAGGGTAAAAATGGAAAACTAACATTAATACTCACATAGAAACTAGAGAACGACTCATATTATGAAAAAAATTTATTTTCCTAAAACGACTATCAATATGAAATGGAGGGAGTATTTTTTTGTCACCTATAATTTTCTCTACTCTACCAAACACACTAATGTTTTTTAAATTAATCAATCATATAAATTTATCTGTCCACTTACAAACCCAAATCACTAATAAATAATTTTTCTCCATTTTACCCTTATGTCCTTAAATGACCCACTATTGAAAACTAATAAGAGCCGATAGTATTAAGAGAGATATAATTTTTACGTGCATGGAACGCGTGGAGGGAAGAGTGCGTGCATGAAAGACACGTGGCATGACAGAATGAGACACGCAAACTAGCATTGCGCATTGTGTCTCTCAAATTCGGTTTGCGCATTGAGTCACGCAGCATGGGGACATGCAAAAGAGGGGACACACGCAGCATGGGACAGGCACGGGGACACGCAGGATGGGACAGGACAGGCACGGGGAAACGCAAAAGCATCTTGCGTATTGAGTTGGGAAACCGGGCATTGGGGACACGCACAAGCACGGGGAAACGCAAAAGCATCTTGCGTATTGAGTTGGGAAACCGGGCATTGGGACACGCAAAAGCAAATTGCGGTTCACAATGTGAGTTGACTGGACATGGGGACACGCAAAAGTGGTTTGCGCTTTAGGAATCGCGTAACCAGATTGCGCGTTTGACTGTCTCCTGTTTTCAGTCTGCTGGACGGGACGCAACATTCACGGGTTGGGAAGCAGGCAGCTCGACATGGGGAACCGGAAAAAAGGTTAAAGAATCTCACTGTGGAACGGAAAAAACAGAGATTCGCATGGGGAAGGTAAAATGCAGAGATTCTTGTACACATTGTCACGTGAACTCTCTCTTTGTGCATACCTTTTTTTTTTTGCAAACTAATAAATCCTTGCCTATATATAAATGTGTACACTACGTGAATAACTTCAGATGCTCTATTGTCATTTATACTTGCTCATTACATAACCAAATTTCTCTTAGTCTCTCAAAAATTTCCAGTGTTCTAAAAAATGGCAACTGAAAGAGTTATTCACTCTGGTCCAAAGGATACATCACTCTTACGTTTACAAGACGTACATGTTTCTGAGCATGTATGGAATGGTGAACCTGATAGAGTATTATTCATAAGGCGATCTGGTGACCGACACGGACGTGCCCTACAAGTGCTTGAAGAAATTAAGCCTCTTCTTAACCGTGCTGGTTTTTTGGGTGCGGCTGCACTTGATTTTTTTCAAGTACATCATTCATTGATATCTGCTTTGGTTGAAAGATGGAGACCAGAGACACACACATTCCACATGCCACAAGGAGAGTGTACCATTACTCTTCAAGATGTAAATATTCAACTGGGTTTAAAAGTGGATGGTGAAGCTGTTACAGGTGTAACATATGCTAATTGGCAGCCTCTAATACAAGACTTGTTGGGGCTGGCTCCGTCAGATGCGGACATTAGTGGAGGCCATCTTAAAATGAAGTGGCTTGATCAACATTTTGGAGACTTTAATGCACATGCCCACGATGAAATTCAGATAGAACGATATACACGGGCATTCATATTACGTCTTATGGGTGGTTTGTTATTTGCAGATCACTCAGGTAGATATGTCTCATTAAGATATTTACCACTGTTAGCGGATCTTGATGTGGCCGGCACATATAGTTGGGGGTCTGCTGTTCTTGGTTACCTATATAGAGAACTATGCAAGGCCACTGACTACGGTCGTAAAGAGATTGGTGGGGCCTGTATACTCATACAGTTGTGGGCATGGATGCGTTTCCCTAAGATTTCACCTGAACCCCCGTAATTGCAGCCTTCCATGCCACTTGGTACACGGTAAGTAACCTGCATAAACCTTCGAGGAAAAATTAAATAAATTTTGTTCATAATTATAATTTTATGATAGTGTAATAAATGGATTTTTTTCCCAACATAATAGGTGGGCTGGCTCGGTAAGTTATGTCGCTCAACATAATTCAATAAGTCACTACAGACATATTTTTGATACGATGGAGAGCACAGATGTGAGTTATATTCTTCTCTTACTTGTACAAATTATTGGTTGTTTTCCAAGAGTTCACCTAACTTCTTTACATCGTTTTGTAGATTGAGTGGGTACCATACACGCCTGAAATCATGATTCAACTTCCACCATATTGTTTAGAGGGGCTTCAAATATGGAGAGCCGTTGTGCCACTCATTTGCTTCCACATTATTGAGTGGCACCAGCCAGATCGTTGTATGCGGCAGTTTGGTATGCATCAGCATATTCCACGACCTCCCTCCCAGCCAGATAAATTACATGATCTTACATTGAAGGGAAAGACGACTGAAAATTGGCGTGCCAAACATGCCATATATGTGGACCAATGGGATCAAAGGATGCATTTTGTTTGGGAAAATGATCACTTTCAAGGAGAAGGGCACCTACCACCGAATTCCGAATATATTATGTGGTATAAAAGACACACAAGACGCTGGATTAGTAGAACATGTGCAAAGGATGGACACATGGTACATCTTTATTATTTTTTTAATATCATGGAAAGGATGATAATATTGATGTGTACACTCAATATCTTATTTACATTCATTGTGTAGGTTGATTGCTTGGAGCGCATGTATTTCACTATGACGACAGAAGGGCAAAGTTCGTTCAGCTTTGAAAACATGAGACACGAACTAAGCCATTGTTTGCAGGTATGTCGTCAAGTCGAAAGAATTACAACAGCAGCAGTGTCAGCTCCCGCCCCTTCTCAGGTTGCACAAGAATCACAAGTCAGCGATGACATCCCTGCTGGACGGGTGGAAGGACAAGGTCTGCATCGTCGTCGTAGACGAGTGGCCCATGAACAACTTACGATACCACCACCGCCCCAACCAGAGCCAGGCATGTATTATGTGCCACCAGTGCATCCTTTTGATCCATATTCCTCATATTATTATCCATCACAACCTACACCTCCTCCAAATATGCCTTCTCCTGATTTTGGTTATCAACCACCCTTTACAATGGAGGAGTGTTATATGCCGACGCCACCGGTGAATGTTACGCCACCTGTGTATACCCAAAATACTACAACACCTACAACACCCACAGGTTGGATTCATCAGTGGTTAGATGCTCCGCTCATGTCCCCAGATGCTTCTGGTATGCCTTACCAAGCCAGTTCTTCCAGACAACCGAACCCCCTGGCCTTGGTTTCAACTTAAATGAAGCGTTTGCTGAAGAAGGAAGCTCATCAGGACATGTGATGGAAACTGAAGACCCCGAACCAAGAAGAAATCCACCACGCCATGCTAGGAACCGACGCTCTCATTGTATTCTTTCTCCTTTCCCACCATCAGATTAAATGTATCAATAATTACATCATGAACTAACTTTGTTTAAAATGAGTAATATCTCAATTTATTCCTAATTAACATTTTTTTATATTTTGTGTATATTAATTATAACAAATAAAATATAAGTTAAAATAATAATAAATAATGACGGACAAAAAAAATCAAAAACACAATTCAACACAAATCGCAAACTCAGTTTGCGCTTCCCACTGTATGCGCAAATTGAGATTGCGTGTCCCAGTGTATGCGCAAACTAGATTTGCGTGTCCCATTGTATGCGCAAACCGAGTTTGCGTGTCCCGTTGGTATGCGCAAACTCAGTTTGAGTTTCTTGTTGCGCAAACTGCAATTGCGCTTCCTCCCACACCAGATTGGTAATTACTTTTTCATTTACATTATACTAGTAATTTTTTTTTAAATATCACCTACTTTGGTCAAAAAGCCAAGCTTACAGAGTTCAATGGAGTTTGAGCGACTATTTTGAAGGCGATCCGAAGGAAAGTTTCTAAAAAAATATTCTTAAAACATTGTGAACCTGTCGACTTTTTGAACCAGATAATATTAAAAAATAATAATTTACCAAAATGATATTAAAAAAATCTATTTATTTTTCAGGGGTATAGTTTTGGCCATGTAAGATAAAGGGTGCACACGTTGGATTGCATGACGTTTTGTGAACTAGAGCTTCATGAATATGCAAACTATGTATGACACTTTATGATTTAACGCCACCAACAAAGTAGTTGTCTTTACCATGTGGCGCTAACTCAGTTAGAGCCCTATGTTTTGTCTTATTGTATGGCGCTAACTAAGTTAGAGCCACATAGTAAAGACCAAAAACTTTGCTGGTGGCGCTAAAGGAACTAGTGTTTCTTGAGTCGCTTTTCCACATGACATTGTTCCAAACAGCGACTTGAACACCTGTAAATAACACTCCCACACCATTGCTCCTCAGTTTTCTCTTTACTCGTCTCATAGGAAGTTCATCAATAACTTGTGGCTCTGGTGCGGTTTGAGCTGGCGCACTAGCTGACACTGCATGCAGGCGTTACGATTTTATCGATTTTATGACATATTTGCAAACAGTGTTGAACCTCTGATTTTAAGTTTTCAAAAGAAAATGTACCTTGACATTAAGTTGTTGCTGTAAAAGTATATACGCTCCAAGCTATCAACCTGTAACAAATGAATGACTAATAATTAATATAAAAAATATGATAAATTAATAGGAAAAACTTAAAAGGGAGGAAAAATTAATTTATAAAAACTTACCATGTTCCTAGGGACGGTAATTGGACCTAGATCCAATGGATACTCGCAAAAATTACCCGCAACGAATAGGGTAATTACCCACCAAATAGGTGTGGGTCCGGGTCTGGGTAATTACCCACACTTTTTAATGGGTAGGGGTATTATGGTACCCTACCCTACCCATACCCGCACTTATATGATATATATATATAATTAATATAATTTATATACTTATGATTAATTTAATATATATATATATATGTTTATATTATTAATTAATATTTTTCACAAAAAGTTACTTAATGTTAATATATATTATAGTCACAAAAAAATTAACATATGTTACTAATTTAATTAATTTAAATGTTATAATTTTGAAAATGGTATAATTTTGTATTAAAAACACTAAAATAACAAAACTTGAACTAATTTTCATTTCCCCTCCCATTGTTCTCATATCTCATCCACTTCCACGTACATTACCATAGTTGTTTTATAGTTAAACTTGGATGATCTATGAGTAATTTTTCATTTTTGCTAGAGTGATTTTTCAATTAATTTTCATTTTATAATTAATTTATTATTTTTATAGTTAACAAAAGTGCGGATAATGGGTACGGGTACTTAAGTACCCAACGAGTAAGGGTACGAGTATTTTTTTTAAGGGTATGGAACGATTACTATAATACCACCCAGACCCTACCCGTTGTCATCCATATGTTCCCAGTCTTTGCAACTGCTTGGCCAACGTACGTCGTGTGTGCAACTTGTACCAAACCATGTACTTAGAATTCCTTATCAGGCATCCTTCCATTAGGGCATTTGCCCAAATATAACTCCACCTCTCATCTCAATATTGGTTCACGTGTATATATATATATATATATATATATATATATATATATATATATATATGGCGTGTTTCGTACGCCAATTTTTGACATTTTTCCCTATTAATGTAATGTCATGTAATTTATTTGGTTGGCATGGAGGACGTGGAATGTGTCATTGCATGCCAAACCGTCGCATGCATCTATCTGGTTGTCACTCAACCATATGAAAGCATATTAGTGACACAACAGTTCTCCATAATTCTTATGCCTTTAAGCACAACGGGGGAAAATAACCTAAAACTTCAATTGTGTAGGGTTACCACCCATACAATCTTAACATGGGGCAATAAACTAGTCATAAAAATATAAATTCAAAATATTAAATTGTTGTCATGAGAAAGTCGCTTTATTTTAGTGCTAAACTATAGTAGTAAATTACATTATATGTGCATACGAAGTTATGAAATAAAATATATTAAAAATTTGCGCACTCTCATTTCAAACATTTTTTTTAGATGTCCGTTTTAACCTCTATTTTAGAGTGTGAGATATCCTATCGTTTCCTTTTTTCCCTATTGTATTTTTTTTTGAATATTTGACTAATTAATTATCAAAGTCAACTTATCACGGACTACAATTACTAGAAGGTACTTCATTTTGTTTTCATTTTTTACTAATCAGAACCTTGAAGCTGCAATCACGGTTACATACAATGTGACAACTAATTCATTATCTGAATTTGGAGTAAAGTATATCTAGTTGTGAATGTAGACTGCTATAGTAATTTATTTATTATTTTCATGCTTCTAACTTTTTCATTTGCACTCGTGACAATTTCATAGATTAACTTTTCATGAGTTGTACAACAAGCTCTCTTTCATTCAAAGATTTTGCAAATCCACCCACAACTTGTTTACTTGTTATCCTTAAGTTTTTCGTATGTTCTTATCTTTCCTTTTGTGAATAATAAAATATAAATTCACAAATATAATAATTAATATATTAATCGATATTAATATTATATTTTAATTTTTAATATGTTATTTATTTTTTATTTTAATAATTTTTCTCTTATTAATTAATTATATAAAATAAATATATAATAAATAAATTAACAATTAATGTCATCTAAAAAAGAAAAGGAGAATAAAGTAATTTTAAAAAGTTATATAAGAAAAGTCGCCGCTGGCTACTTACTACTAGGCCACAATTAAAGGACTAAGGTCGTAACTCTGTCTAATTGAAAAGGAAGAAGGAGGGGGTTTTAAGCAACTGCACGGGGTGGAGTTCTAACCTCCAATGGTTCAAATATTTTAAATTATCTTAGATATTAATTAATTAATTAATATGTACTTGTATAGACCCATCGTACGTACAGTTTTCACATTGCAAAATAATGTTTAGTAATTGTTTTAATACTTGTGTGATAATTAGTTAATCTTTTGAGGAGAGATAAAAGAATATTCGTTTATATAAAGCATACATTAAAAACGCGTACAAATTAAACTGCTATTAAAAAACGGCGAAAATGTAAATCAAAGTAATGGCAACCAGTTCGAAGATTAGTTGTACCTAAAAAAAAATTTATATGGAAATGAATTCCAAGGATTTGCAAGTTGGATCTGTATGGTATGCAGACTACATGAAGGAAAAATTCACAATTTGTGGTTTTATAATATGATCGCCGTTTCACAACCTGAGATTATCCAAATTTTAATGATAAAACCTAGCTACCTACCGAATATAAGAAAACAAAATGACGTTGTTGTTTAATTTTAGCTATTCCAATTGTATTATGTGTTTATTTTTCCCTATAAACAATTGCTGGGAATAAATTAGTGTTTAAAATTGCTGTGATGTTAGTTGACAGGGACCCCCTCCCGTATATTATAAGGCCGTCCTTTCCATGATAGGGCTGGGATCAATGACAAATATCTTGTGTTGTGTTATATATGCGTTCAACAATTATATTAGAATACGTTACTAAATTCTGAAAGTCATGATCATTATCTTATTTTTCCTTACAACTAGAACTTTTATCGCATTTTCTTCACCATATAATTTGAGAAATGGGAATTGTATCATTAACTACACAAACAAGATACTCCCTCCAGTCCTCTTTATAAAGCATAACTGAATTACACAGAGGAAAGTAGTTTAAGCGGTTAATTTTATTGGTTTCATAAAAAAATAATATAACATTCCATTTTTACCCATATTTAATATTATTAGTATATTCTCTCACTAAATAATTGAGATTAAATTCTGCACTAAATATAGTACTAATTTCCACTATCAATTGTATTGGAACACGCAAATGTATATGGAAAAGTGCAAATGTTTAACTCTCTCTCTTGCTCACCTATGTACAATATTTATAATACCTCGTTAATGAACAATTAGCAAAATACATGGAAAAATTTAATAAGGGTAAATCAGAAAAAAAAAATTAAATGCTTCGTAGAGATTATCAAGTATTTTATAAAAAGGACTGTCAATATCTTTCAAAATGGTGCCTTATAAAAAACACCGAGAGTGAGTAGTATTTTTAAAGCATATTCACTTTGGTGACTTTTTGTCTTTACGGGATGGGACATGGACTCATTGTACGTCTTATATATATTGTTCTGTTTACACGATGTTAGTACCAAAAAATAGCAAGTTAAATGCCTAGTTAATTTTTTTTTTGTTACAAAAAATTTAAAACGAGGGAATGGTACCCAAATTAATAACAGATTTAAACCTACTACCTATCAGATCTGGGACGCTGTTTTATTTATCTCGAGACCAACCCTTGATGTTATGTCTAATTAATTCTAATTTTTATAACTAGCTTACACAATACCAGTATAATTAACTTTTTGGGCAGTATATAAAAGAGTACTCCCTCCGTCCCACTTTACTTATCTTTTTAGATAAAAAAAATTGTCCCATTTTACTTGTCATTCTACAATTTTAAGAAGTATTTAATTTTTCTTTACCAAATATATCCTCTACAATTATTGTTTGAGTAGCTTGGAATAAGGTGCCAATCATTTAATATAGTGCAGTGGAATAATGTAATTAATGAGTGATAAGGGGTATAATAGGAAATCAATTAAAAAGTTTTATGAAAATAAGAGAATTAATTGCATTTCTTAATTCATGTGCAAAAACCTTAACTTTGTGTTTGGATGGAGAATTTTAGAAGTCTCAAAATTATAATAGATAATGTTGAGTGAATTATTAAAATGAGATGAATTGACAATGACAATCTAAAAAGTTTGAACATAAAAGAGAAATGTTGAAATTCTCTCTCAATATTTGTCATTTGAAATTCTCCTATTTGTCATAAAAAATCATTCTATTTGTCATTTGGAATTCTTTCTTATACTATTTTAACACGTGAATTCTAGTAATTTTAAATTTCTCTACCCAAACACAAGGTAAAAGACAAGTAAAGTGGGACGGAGGGAGTAATTAATTAAGCATGTATCTTAATTTATTGTACAACTGTTACACATTTAATTAACAATTAATTAGTATTAAATGGATGGATTGGAGACTCAGATTTGGTGCAGTTAAAATTTGGTGTATTTGGTGTTGTCATGGAATCTGGGCCGTCCGATCTTAATCGGACGACTTATATGCTGAGATGCTAAATCGGATTTAAAAAAGTATCTTGGCATCTAAACCGTCTAATTAAGATCAGACGATCCAAATCCCATGACAACACCAAATACACCAAATTTTATCCGTATAAAATCCGAATTCTTAGTACCCAAGTAAATTAAGGCGCCATGACACAAGTTGACGACATTTATCTCTGGAAAAGTAACTTAAAAAACAATCCGTAGAGAGAGACATATGATCTTACAAGTATAATCCGAAGGCTAAGTACAGTTGGACCACATTGTTGAGAGCTGAACCAGTGAGACTATATAAAAGCGCACATGTATCCGTGGACAAGAATGAATTTTAAATTGGTATTTAATTATTATTATTGTTTTGTTTTTGTCTTTTTCAAATTGAATAAATTAGCAAACGGTATTCTATCTAGAGATTAAAGAATTAATACATCAAGTTGGATATGATTTTTATGACGACATCCGAACATCTTGACATCAAAGCAGCTTAAGCTGCCCGTGATTCACGGGCAGCCGGGAGGAGGGGCAGGCATTATAGAAAAGAAGGTATTTTAATTTTAATTCAACCTAATCTGTAAACGATATAAATTACTTTTAAAATATGTATATTTTGATTTTGTTCATGAAATTATGAATACTCTTAACAATATTTTTGTTTTAAATAAAAATAAAATAAAATGGAGGAGGTGAATTATTAGTTAGTTTGAAGTTTGAATGGAAAAGAAAAAGGAAAAGGAAAGGGGGTGGTGTTGAGTTGACTTTATCAAAATGGGGAACGTGGCCACGCAACTCCCAAAGTATACGGTTATCGTACTTTGTATCACACGTCACTCACTGACCGTTCTCTCCGCTACTCTCTCTTCCTTCCCTTCACATCCGTACGTCCTCTCAGTTCTTCACTTTCCCTTTCTTTCTCCATATAAACCCAACAATCCCTCTTTCTTTTCTTCGTCCATCGATATATATCCTTCATTCACAACTCTCACTCTTCATCAATCTCTCTCTTATCTTGCTCCCTCTTTTCAACTGTTGAATACTTCTGCTTGCTTAATTACAAGTTACAATCTCTCTCGGTTATATATATATGTAAGACTGAAAAAAAAGAAAAGAAATTAAGGTGGATCGATCATTATATATTGGAAATTAAGATGATGTACGAACAGCAACGGTTTCAGCCGATGATGAAGATGAAGACGTCGGAGAGGAACAAAGGCATAGAGGAAGAGAGGCTTGAGATAATCGACTTGAGTGGCATGTCCTTGGAGTCACTTCCCAATCCCTCTCTTAATTTAGCTACCATTTGCAAATTAGACCTCTCTAATAACAACCTTCAGGTATTCAATCATACATGTATATTATTAATTACAACGTCACACACACACACACACACATATATATATATATATATAAATCTTTCCTACATGTTTTTTCTTCATTTTCTTTTTGAATTAAAAGCCATATATTTCTCATACGTATATACATGGAGGGTCCGGGTGTAAGTTGGATTTTCAGAGTCTGCAAATTAAGGGAGTCTCGCTTAGTGGGGAGAATTAAAAAAATATTGACAGCACAGATCATTATTAATATTATACATGCGGATACAGCACATGGAGAAAGGTCAAAAACCAATTGGTTTTCCTTTGCACTTATATTTTCATTTTAATTTGCGCTAGCTAGCTAGCTATGGATAAGGGCAAGCTACTTATCAGATGTTACCAAAACTTTTTATTATTATTTGTTTCGTAATCATATTAGTATAATATTTTGTATATATGTCTTTTATGGTTCGTCGTCTGCTACTTGAACGCATACATGTTGTGTGTGTATATCTATGTAGTTGGAATATAAAATAAAAACTATGGTTAAAGTAGCTAGCTTAGCTCTGTTAAATATTGTGTGTCTTGTGTAATGGCCTCTTTGTCTTCTCCTACCTATACCTTTGTTAATTAGCTAGCGTCACTTATTTGGCAAAATTATACTACACTACTAAATACAATTGATTAAACAAATAAAAGATGAGGCAAAATTAAATTGGTCTTTAAGAAATAAATAAATTTTATGAATATTGTAACAGAATATCCCGGAGTCGTTAACGGCGAGATTGCTGAACGTGGTGGTTTTGGACGTGCACTCCAACCAGCTCAGGTCTCTCCCCAATTCCATTGGCTGCCTCTCTATGCTCAAGATTTTGAATGTCTCTGGCAACCTCATCGAATACCTTCCCAAAACAATTGAGAATTGCAGGTAATTAATTCACTTTCTTTTATTCGTTCATAATTAATATTAATTAAATTTCCAAGCATATCATCCTTCATACTAATTAACTGCATGCCTCTCAATGCATCTAACAACTTGAAATTAAATTCCATCCATTAATTTTCACGATTTGGACAAAAGCTAGAAGAAAAAAAAAAAAAAAAGAGGATAAGATTGGCTCTCCTGCATAATATTATACATGTATTCTCTTGTATTCAATAACATAGTTTAATTACAAATTTAATTAATTGAATATTAATCGCATGACTTAAAAAATCTTCTTGATTAATTAATTGAATTTGTTGTTTGGTTGTTATATAAAAACATTCCTACGAGTTCATCACCTCTCTCTCATAATATCACGTTAGACAAACAGCACAAAGTGCACTACGGGTTCTGAGCACTTGAATTGAATGAGTGGCATTTCCAGTTTCCACCTTATACCTTATGATATGTGGACCTTTACTTTGTTCCTTGCGTGTATTCTTTATCTATCTTTCTTTCTTTGACTATATAAAATCATTAAATCTTCTTACATCATGATTAGATTCGAAAGCTTAATAAGTCATATATAGATTATGAAGCATGTAATTTGTGACAGGAAATTATCTTCAAAATATACCTCTAGCCTATAATTTTTTAAAATAAGTTGTTTACTTAAATCTTGGAATTGTCTTTTATATATATATATATATATATATATATCTTGCAATGATGAATTATTATCTCGTTGACAAAATATATAATTTGATCTCTGAGTTTATTATACATTCTAAATGAACTAAGTCCTCACCAAAAATTAATATAACTGAAATTAATAGTCTTTTTTTTTGTAAACATGATTTTGTTATTAATTAATTTATATTTGCTTTAAATTATTACAGGACTAAACCAGTTAACTAAATTACATTTACCTATGTAAAATAACAAAGAAAAAAAATACCTTTTGTTGTTGTGAAATACTACTAATTAAGAAAAATTGTACATCCTTTTTTATAGCTGTTAAGACGTATATATCAATATCTAATTAATATCATGTATCATTTGATTAATAAAGATATTAATTAATTATTAATACTTGACAGGTCAATTGATATTCTTATCAATCACATAATTTATGCTGTTAATTATAAATGTATATGTAACCAGTATAGAATTAATTATTCTGCTATATACGAAGAACATCTTTCATTAAATGTATTAGAATTTATATTCATTACATAGGTTCCATACTTTCATTAAATGGTGGCGTGGGAGTAATAATAATCTGGAAAAAGTCTTCCATTTTCTTTGGTGTCATTATAGTTACATTTGACTGGCATGTAAAAGAAAAGGTGGTGGACAGCAGGCTAAAACAAATTATGAAAGAAAAAAAGGAAACAAAAAGTCAATCAATAATTGATAATTTCATGGAAAATTAGTGCACTAACAATTCATGGACACAAACCAATTAAGAATCAGACTCTGAGGGAGACTAGACTCTACCGCAATTAACATTTAACAACGAACTACAGCCTTATATACATTTTCAGTCGTAATCATGCCATGAGTTAGTAGCTATTGATTATGTTATATAGTTCGTTTCTAATTAACATGAACTTTGACCGACCTGCAGAGCCTTAGAAGAACTGAATGCAAACTTCAACAAATTGATCCAACTACCAGACACGATAGGGTTTGAGCTGTTAAACCTGAAGAAGCTTGCAGTGAACTCCAACAAACTAGTGTTCCTTCCACGCTCCACCTCTCACCTGACATCTCTCAAGATTCTGGACGCTCGCCTTAACTGCCTCAGGTCTCTCCCAGAGGATCTTGAGAATCTCATCAACCTTGAAATCCTCAACGTGAGTCAGAACTTCCAATACCTCGAGTCTCTCCCTTACTCCATAGGCCTTCTCTTGTCCCTCGTTGAACTCGACGTTAGTTACAACAAGATCAAGTCCTTACCTGATTCCATTGGCTGCCTCAAGAAGCTTCAGAAGCTAAGTGTGGAAGGGAACCCGCTGACGTCACCACCACCTGAAGTAGTAGAGCAGGGATTGCATGCGGTGAAGGAGTACCTGTGCCAGAAAATGAACGCGGGCCATCAAAGCCCAACAAAGAAGAAGTCATCATGGGTTGGAAGGTTGGTCAAGTATGGGACATTCAATGGACACATGAGAAGTGGGCCTCGTGAGGAACGTGAGGCTTTTATTGTGCCTGAGTATAGACCCATCGATGCACTTGCCTCGCCTCGTTACATGGGCATGTTTTCACCTCGTCGCCTCTTCTCACCCCGTAATTACTTCACCAATTGAGGGTCAAATTTCTCTTTTTACAAGACCCTGCCTTAATGCCTATGTATTGTTCTCTAATTTTGCTCCTAGTGTCAAATTGGGTAATTCTGCTTGCTTCACTGGCTAGGGTGTAACGGTTTTTTTTTGGGTCCATGTTATTAGGTTGGATTAATTAATGTAAAATAGAATGCATCGGGGAATGGTGGTGGGCTTGTGTTGTAAAGCCCATTTTGCTTTCATGGATTTGATGGGATCCATTAGTTAGTACCGGTCCGTGTAAGTAATATGATGCTATAGCAATAACCTGGCTCTGGTATGTAAATAAACTTTACTGCATTGTGGCCGATGTGATGTGTTGTGTTGTGTTGCCGTATATATATAAATATATATGTATGCTGCACCTTTTTGGAATAATGAAGCAAACAAAACATTTATGAATGAGGATATTTTATTTTTTATGTCAAAGAAAAAGAACAAGGTCAACAAAATGACGCAATTCAGGTGACTTATTTGGGTCAGCTATGTCCTACACACACAGCAAAGTGCACAAATTAATTCCTTCTTACACCCAAAAATAAGTGTTAACATGTCAGCGAGCTTATAGTTTCTTTTCTGGTTCTTTTATCTGCCACGCCAAATGTGAATTTGATGGAATTCCTGAATGAATTATATTCTGCTAGTAGCAATAATAGACAGACTATCCCCAAATAGCAGTAGCAATGGCGGCTGATATTCTAGTAAATTAAAACACGCATACACGAGCCAAAAAAAAAAAAAAAATCAGTTAAGTGCATGTTTGGTGTGCCCTCTGGGATTCACTTCTGCGGGTCTCGAGACACATTTTACAAAATAACATATAGAACATGTTTGGTTTAGCTTCAATGTTAAAAATAATCGCGTTGGAAATACAAAATTTGAGTTTAGCCAATTTAAACACCAAACCAAACACATATATAGTTGCTTTCAACTAAATGTAAATTTAGATGTGAAGCAGCGGAAATCCAAACACACACTAAGTGTACTATTCAAACTTCCCACTTTTTATTTTGTTCTTATTGTAGATTTAACATTTAGGCGGAATGTAGTGATTAATCCAATTAATAGTGGTAATATATATATATATATAATTATGTTTATTAATTAAGCACAAATTTTGAGCCCAATGTGTGCTGCTCAAAACATATTCTAGAAAGGAAGATGGGTGAATAAATTCCAAAGTTATCTTACATTGACATTGATGGATGGGAACATGGGATGGATCTCCTTCATGAAAAAAAAAAATGATATTGCTAACGAGTGCTCTAAGGGCATTGGTTAAGGATTTAAGTATAGAAGGTTTTTGTTGGAAATCACAGTATTGATTGCATTTGCAACATTCAATGCTACACACTCCAATAAAACATTTCTATTTTTAGATCCTTAACAAGTGCTCTTAGGACACTCATTAGCATTTTCCAAAAAAAAAAAAATCAAGAAGAAGAAGTGGGTCGGTTCCGAATTAATGTAGTTCATAGGATCATAAACTTGCCCACATGGGGAAGTATCCTCCATAAATTAGACATATTTGAGTTAGGAAAAATGCAGTTAGTAATTCAGTTCACAACTCCCACCGCCCGCCGCCCCCAGTTATTGTAACTCCGGAATTGATAAATTAATATGACAATTTTTTCATTTAACATACACGAGAGTTTTATACTATTATGAATGACAAATAAAAATAAAAATACAAAACACAATTTGGGTCTGTTATTAACTTACTACTTGTGTAGAATGAAAATAAATACAAAACACAATTTGACTATTGCAGAGTTTAATAATTTTCTTAATTTCCGTTTTTTTTTATAATAATAAGATCGAGTCTATTGTTATATTAACAAATAATTAAAGTATATAGATTAAAATTATATATATATATATATTTATATATTTAAGCAAATGTAACATTACTTTATAAACGAGTGATTAATTCAAGTGATACATGTTTAATTTCTCTTAAACAAGGTATTAAATTTAAATTTTGTGTCTAAAAAAATCATCATAAAAAAATTTAACTTAATTATGATATGAATATTTCCGACTTAATTATAGAATTGTTTATGATTCAAATAGATTTGGATGAGAAAAATTTGATAGGGGACTCTATGATTCAACACCCATCATATATATATGTCCATCTCCATAATAACATTATAATGTAACTTATTATTGCTAAACATCATCCCAATAAAACATTTGTTAGAAGAGTTGGCCTTAATATTCTTCACTAACATAATTGTTTCATTATGGATGATGGAAGATACATGTGACTATGGTTCTAGATAAAAAAATGTAAAATAAATGTGACCATATATATTAGCACTAATGCATTGGATTTGCAATAAAACGTGTTTGGACGATAGTAGGAAGTCATCATGTTACACCTCTTATTCCTGTACCAATAAAACCTTACACAATTAATAAATAGTTTGGTTCCTTAAACAAGTTGAAAATTATTTGATTTTTAGCTGCATATCTAAAAAAAGCTTTGTTGTGAGATATAAAATTCATTACTTATGATGATCTCTATGTCTTGAGACGGATTAATCTTTGAATATTAGTCGAAAAATACTCTCGGTTAAAAAAAATATATAGTGTTATAAATTAAAGACCAAAAATGAAATTTTAGGAAATTCTATCCAAATAATAATAAGTACTATTATTATTTTATGTGTTTATTTCTCTTGACATAATATTATCATGGGTCACACATACACTTACCTAGTTCACCTCTCGCATTTATGATATATACTGCATCATGTTCCCATTTGGTAGCTTCTTATTCATTCATATATTCATTTATTTTGGGTCTACAATCATTCATTCATTTTATTGAACGTGATATGTATACAAACTTTGGATGGAACACTGCCTTTCCCCCTTTCTCAAACTCTTTTAAGTAATAAATCAAGTCAACAAATTTAGCTCTTGTGTGTAAACATAAGTTATATATAAAAGGAATCTATCAATTAATTTTACATGTCAAAATTTGAATCTCCATTTTTAAATATGATTTTTTTTAATTTATTATCATTCTTAATATGTCTCATAATTTCTTTTATATGAATTTTAACATCTTTTAGTCAAATTTAATCAACGATAAATTTTTAAACTGTCAATGTTTTCACAACTATAATTTTAGAATTTATAAATTTAAATTTTAATAAATCAAATCAAATTAATAAACACAAATAATGATGTGTCTTAGTTCACATGATTTTAACATAATTTAAAATGTGATATTTTCACAATTTATACATATCTCTTTATAATTAATATTAAATCTTTTATCTATTATATTTTATATTTTTTTAATTTAAAACACCATACAATACATAAAATTTGCTAACGCTATGTCGCTATCCCACCCCAACCTCCACATGTATATTGCAACATTTAAGATGGATTACTATTATTATATTAATTATATACCATAAAGGGTCATTGTATTATACATTCAAGAATTTTCGATTTCATTTAAAGAAAAAATTCACTGTTAGAACACTTGAAGTATTTGATATAAAACTTTCAGTTTAATTTGGGAAAAAAAAAAAGCAGTAGAGGCTCGAGTTTTCACTAGCATTTCCCTTGAAAAAAATAATTTTTTAGGGATTTATTTATTATAAAATTAATTAATTTAATTAATAATTAATAATAACAACTAAATGCTTAATTAACAGTTACCTATGAAGAACCTATATTTTATATTTTTATTTTTATTTTTATTTTTATTAATTGAAGTGTTGGGTCCTCGCTACGTAAACGACATCGTTTACCGACGCTGATAATAAACGCAAGACAAACGGAGGTTTTGTTTGGGAGCGTGGATATCGTATAAGGTATTAAGCTGTCGCAATCAATCATGTTTTAGCTGCCATTTTCCGCCATCACCGGCATAATCCACGTGTCCATGGTCATGCTCCCCTTCCCTTTTCTCTCAAGTTTATGTCTTTCACCTTTTCCGTTTCACTCACCCAAACCTCAATAGGAACTTGTACACACCCATTTTCATTTCTGAGGAGTGCTCTCCTCTAATTCTAAAAATGTTTAATTTCTTCCTAAGGAAAGATGTCCGAAAGATTCTCAAGCGCAAAGATAGCGATGCTGGGGAAAGAGGTACTGTGAATTGAACATCCTTTTTTTAGAATATTTGAGTTCCCAAGTGTTTAAAGTTACCTTCTTATTTTAGCTGGGACTGGGGTTTAGGAGTGAACGATAAATGATGTGATATATATAAGGCTTAGACAATGTAGCTTCGGAATATTCCTCGTCGTCTTTTTTTCTGCTTATCACTGTCTATTACTAATACGGACATTTGATCTTGTTGCATTGTTTCCTTATCTTCCCTATCTTTCAATGAGGATTCAATTGCTTTGCTTTGTGTTGCTAATTTACTCAAGGACATTATACTTCTGCTTCTTGTGCAAATGCATTACTTATTGCATTGTTTACAGCAATTTTTATTCTTTGTTGATAAAGAGTGAACACGTCTGAAATGAGTTTGGGACTTCTAAATTTTCTTTCCATGCACTCTGAAAGAGGCCAAAACTTTGGTGAGGGGAGGTACCAGAACTTGTTTGATTGACAAGGGGAGGGTGGGAAATAAAACTAATTTCCTTTTAAAACACTCATTTTTATCAATGTGAGTGGAGAGATATTCAAGTTAATTTGATTAGTTAATTTTAAACTTCCCTCTTCTTTCCTCTAAACCCCCTCAATATTGGAAGGGAGCAAAAATTGCAATAGGAGGAATTTTGGCCCCCTCCATTCCCCTCACCTCCAATTTCCCCTAACCAAATATGTTAAATTCTAGTCAATTCTCTCTTTTTATTGCTTTTTTAATCCTTTGGCACTTATATTTGTTACATTTCTGTCTCTGTTAGAGTACCTCAAACAATTTTGTTTTATAACTGATTCTCATGAATCTAGTCTCTGCGGCTTCCTATAATTCCAACAAAGCCTTGCCCAGGCCTTCAAATGGACCTCACCTCTGAATTTAGTATTTGTAGCCTTGTTGAGTATGTGCTGTGTTATGTTTTTCATACATATTTTTATATCAGTGTATCTCCTTGGGCATTAATCTTATGGTGTTTAATTTTATACACAAAGTTAATTCTCCAATACTCTTCAATGGTTAAATTTAAGAGAACTTCTCGTTCCACGTATGAGAGGGAAAACAAAATAAAAACTCTTTTTATTTGAAAGAAAATATGCAAATTCTTTAAATTTGATAGGTCATTTAATTAAAAGTTAGGAAGATGCAATATTCCGCCATGTTTGTGTATCTTGATTGCAAACATCTCATATGTCATGGTGTTTTGAGATTCTCACTTCTTCAAGTTCCTTCATATGTGATTCTTGGTATTCATGATTTATTTATTTCTTACTGATTCGGGGGAAGTTAATTTTTTATGTATTCTAGGAGTTGCGCTTGTAATCCTACATGCTTATTGTGAACTTGGCAATCTTTATTCAAATTCATTTCTTATTGATCCAACTCTGAATTGGTGAATTGTCCTTGATATATAAGAATGTCAATCTGAAACATAGTTGAAGTTTTGTTTTAGTCTATATCTCTACAGGAAACCTTTCCTAACATCTTCTATTATCTTTGACTGCTCATTACAGGAAGAGCACTGGAAGACTTGAGAGCATCTCTGTTTAACGAATTCCGTTCCTCTGAAGGTGCAAAACGTCAACAACAACGTACATGTGGTCCGGCTGTAGCACTTTCCTTCAATTTTTTTGTTGCAGTTGGTATTATTTTCATGAACAAAATGGTTTGTTTACTCTTTTTCTTTCTAACTGGTTGAGCTGAATTTTGTGTTGAAATTTTAAAGTACCATGGTGTTCAGTGCTGATTATCTTGGCTTTATTTGTTTCATTGTTTCTTTCAGGTGCTTCAAACTGTTAAATTCAAATTCCCTATACTTCTCTCACTAATTCACTATGCTGTTAGCTGGTTCTTAATGGCTCTACTAAATGCATTTTCTTTGCTCCCTGCATCTCCTTCCTCAAAATCAACTCAGCTTTCTGCTTTGTTTACTCTTGGATTTGTTATGTCTCTATCTACTGGCCTTGCTAATGTCAGCTTGAAGTATAATAGGTAATCCAACTAATCATTGGCCCAGTTTGTATTAACTTCTCTAGAAGAACTTATTGGAGAAGATCAAAAGAAAATAAAATGAACCAAGAAGGTAAAATGAATCCAGCTTATTTCATAAGTTGAAACTAATCTTTGCAACTCAACTTATGGAAAAAGTTGGATTCATTTTATTTTCTTCTTTTATAAGTTTTTCTAGAAAAATTTATCCAAATTGCCCAATATTTTTATTTGAAGTATTTGTTTATACTCTTACTTTAATATCTATATCTGCAGCATTGGTTTCTATCAGATGGCAAAGATTGCCGTAACACCGTCAATAGTTATGGCAGAATTTGTATTGTACAACAAGAAAGTTTCTTGGCCCAAGGTAATGCATTCACTTTGACTGTGCATGTATATTTGATAGTTGATAGTAATAAATAGGAATATGATTTATGATAAGACCTTATGACATCATCAGATCCATGCACCTAGAACTCCTGTAAACATCCATAACTTTGACCTACAGTAACATGCATCAAGTTGTTAGTTCCAACTTTCCATTATGAAGCAAAGTGTATGACCAAACTATAATACAAGTTTGTCTTTTGAACACCCTCATGAGTTCTGATACCTCTGTTACTTTTGTATGTTTGTGGAAGATAACTAAATGCCTTAATAGATTTAAAGTTATTTAAAATGACATTGTATGTGCTTTTGAGGACCTATGAGCGCAGCTCAAAATTGTAGTTGACCAAAAGGGTCTAGTAAGTAGGAGTCTAAAACTATAGGGTATGTTTGTGAGTTGAAAAATTAAGGGGAAGGGAGGGAAGGGAAAGGTTTCAAGGAAGCCCTTCCCTCCCTTGTGTTTGTGAGTGCAACTCTCTCATTTTATAATTTACAAAGCCTTTCCCCTCCTTCCTTCTGCTTCATTTCCCTCCTAAACCTTTCCCTTCCCTTCAAACTCACAAACATACCCATAGTATTTAAGATATATCTTTTTGTATAATTTTAGTGATCTTAAACATCATGCCTCTCAATGTTTGAATTAGCTAGCCTGTGTTCTCTGGCCAATATGATTTGTTTATATTCTATATTTCAGAAATAAGTTTCACCTCGTTTTCCCTAGAAATTTGCAATATTGTTTATAAGTGATGGGGTTTAGTCACTACAGATCAACTATCTTAAAACCATCAATTAAATAAATAAAGTCTTCAACTTTAAGAGCATTATAGTTTCTCTCTAATTGACTCACTCAATAGTTCAAAACTTTTGTGCTTATCTCATTTTAGATTGAAATGTTTACTATAGAAGTTGAAACTTTACAGGCTTTTGCATTGATGGTGGTGTCTATTGGTGTTGCTGTGGCTACAGTGACTGATCTACAGTTCCATGTCTTTGGTGCCTGTGTAGCGCTGGCGTGGATTGTACCTAGTGCTGTAAACAAAATCATCTGGTCCAGACTGCAGCAGCAAGAGAACTGGACAGCTTTGGCGTGAGTAATTCATTCATTTATTCTTTTGGCCTTTTGTAAGTGATTATTAATATTATATCTCTATAATCTGTTACCCAGATCTTCCCTATCAAATTCAATTACCAAGTGCTGATTTGCATCACAAAATTTCTTTCTCTTGCCTAATTTTTGGATTGATCAACAGGTTGATGTGGAAAACAACACCTATTACTTTAATTTTCCTGGCTGCTATGTTACCCTGCTTAGACCCTCCTGGTGTACTTTCCTATGATTGGAACTTTAGGAACACGTTGGTGATTCTTACATCTGCTATTCTTGGATTTTTGCTTCAATGGTCTGGCGCTTTAGCACTTGGGTAAGTTACATGCATTACTCTCTTCATTTATTGAATGATTATGTCTATAAAAAAAATTCCAATTTCAGTTTCTGGTAGAATGGTGTAGGGGCCACTTGTTTATTATACCAGGTTGTTTTAAACACATTATCAAATTCAGTGTTGATTTAAGAATGACTTGACCTCCAATGTGCCAAACATCAAGGAGGTCACTCTCAGTTTTTTTTATCCTTTCATGATAGTACTTAATGTTGGGTGTAAAAAATTAAGTGACAATTACTATTTCAAAACTTAAAATAGTTGTGAATCACTGGTTCACTGTTGAAGAGGAATAGGCTTTATTCAATCAGTTGACAGAGTTGGACCAAGAAGTCTTTGGTCACATTTGATACCATCTTTGTTTCTTCTGTGAATATAGTAGTAGGATTTTACTTTCAACAAGGCAGTTAGGGTCCAAATCACTATTATTACGAGTTATGGGCTACTTTTTATTTTACATATTTGCAGATTTTTTCTTCCGTGTCACTATCATGTTATGATTAGTATATAGCTTATATCTCTATTGAGACTTAATAAATTCAGATTTGGCTAGATTTTTTCTTGAAGTCACATGTTGTACTAAATTCTTTGCAACTTCAACGAGGTGTGTAACTAAATTCTTAAGTTGTTGTATATTTGAGTGGTATGGCAGACAACTAATCAATCCTCTTGCAATATACTAAAATAGTTATCTTCCTTGAATTGAGAATTTCGAGAACAGTTTGTAACTTTGTATAAATTGCATAGTGTAAAAGTCGTGTGCTAATACTGATGTATGCTCTCTATGTCCAGCTGCACTAGTAAATAAGTGTGAAAAGCTTGTGACAATATTAATGATAGATCATTTAAAAAGTGTTCTAGCATTACCATTTATATATGCCAGATCATTTATTGAAGTGTATTCATTTTCTTGGTTGCTGTTTATATAGTATTACATTTCGGACATTATGGTTTCTTCATATAAGTTCACTCTTTTAATTTATCTTGCAATTTACAGTGCCACATCTGCCACCTCGCATGCTGTTCTCGGGCAATTCAAGACATGTGTTCTCCTCATTTTCTTGGTTGCTGTTTATATAGTATTACATTTCGGACATTATGGTTTCTTCATATAAGTTCACTCTTTTAATTTATCTTGCAATTTACAGTGCCACATCTGCCACCTCGCATGCTGTTCTCGGGCAATTCAAGACATGTGTTCTCCTCCTGGGAAACTATTATCTCTTTAGATCCAATCCTGGCATAATCAGTATCTGTGGGGCATTTACAGCCATTACTGGAATGTCTGTTTATACTTACCTTAATTTGAAGCAGCAATCAAACAAGATATTGCCTCGACAGGCCTCCCCTTTACCAAAATCTAAACTCAGCAAAGAAAATGGCAATTCCCATAATGGACATTATAGTGCAGAATCTGTCTAACAAATCTCCTTAGCATTAATGACATGTAGCATTTTTTCCATTCTTTTTGTGGTATCTAGATTCCGATCTAACCATTTAGGGTGTTGATAGTGGCATGTCAAATATAATATTATATTATATTATATTATTAAACTCGGAGTAGGGAATGAATACATGATTCTATTACAGTAGGCAACTGCTGCTGGAGATGGAACCCCATCTGTAAATGATTTGGTGGATTCTTCTCTTGCTTTTAGAATAGGAGCTACTTTGTATCCGTTTGGGTTTTACTTGAGTAAAATTGTTTATAGAAATGAATGGTTGATATGAGTGATGCATGTTTTACGAAGTACGTTGGACAGAAGTGGTTTAAAATGAATTTTGTGAAACCATGGTTTTGCACTGTTGCAACGGTAAAACAAACAGAGGCATGTAATTATAACAGAAAAGAGAAGTTCTTTTTGGCTCCTAAGATTATCTCAGTTTTCTATATTTCTTCATGGGGAAAGTGGGTTGATCTCAATTTCATTTGTTGTAAGGGTCATTATGCATTATTTATAGGGTCGCACTCTGACACCTTTTGGCGAGAGAGAGTTTTGGTACTTTCTTACTTTTTTATTTTTGGATTGAAGGGAGACATAAATTGCGAAAGAACAAGTCGTGTATTTTCTGCTAAATCATTTCTAAGATATAATGTGGATTTTGAATGAGACACGAGTGTATTGTAAATGAGAATGTAAAAAAAATGAGGGAACACAACTAATAATACTTGATAATGGTTTTTTTTGTTTAACCACAGGTATCCTCCATGGGAAGCAATCCTGTTCGATCCGGTAACATCCACATCATGGTGGGGCTAGCTCTCCCAGCGGGGATATTTTCCATCCACAAGACTCGAACCCGAGACCTTGCTTAAGGGGAAACAAGCATGTACCACTTGAATCAACTCTCATTGGTATACATGATAATGGTTATAGGGGGTCAAAAATTTTCTATAAAAATTAAAAATATAAGTTCTAATAGTTAAAACATTGTCTGGTAACTATGAAAATATCAAGACCCTTTAAAAAATTAAGAAAAAATTATTAAATGGTCAATGGAGATATTAAAATCCTCTCTCATCGGAAGGTAACGTAGAATTTCTCTTATTTATAATTGGTAGAACATTATGTCTTTTCATATATGTTTGATATTGAAGAACAAATTACGATAGTGTCTGCAATTATTTTCTTTAGTTACTGAGGTTGGGTTAGTGCTTTCAATCAACTTGAGAGCGCATATTCACGGCGTGGTATGTAGTTATAATGGGTTCCCTAAACCTACAACAAATGCATTGCAACCTTGGTTTGTTCGGGTCTGTTTGGTTTTCATTTCTATTTTCTGTTTTCATTCTGTTTCCTGTTTTTTGAAATTTTAGGGCCTGTTTGATTTGTATTTTCATTTTCTGTTTCCATTTTCAGTTTCCTGTTTCCTAAAATTTTACAAAGGAAAAACTGGAAATGCTGGAAACAAAAATTTGTTGTTTCCAGCATTTCCAGTTTTTCCTTTGTAAAATTTCAGAGAATAGGAAATAGACTGAAAACAGGAAATGAAAACGTAAACCAAACAGGCCCTTACAAAGGAAAAATTGGAAATGTTGGAAATAGAATTTTTTTATTTCCAGCATTTCCAGTTTTTCCTTTGTAAAATTTCAGAAAAGAGGAAACATGAAATGAAAATGCAAACCAAACAGACTCTTAGTTTTCATTGTTTGAGACAGCTAAGTACTATATCTACGACTACTTTTTCTTGACAAATTTAAAATCATTTTTGGTTAAGGTTTAATATTTGTAGAGATATTTTATATAATACAAATGAAAATAGAAGCTAATATGTGCAACATTGTGGAAAGATTTTATGGGAAATTACAACTATTATTACATTTAATGCATTGATGATAAGAAATGTTACATTTTTCAATGACTTTTAATTTATTATCCCGTGTAAAATTACACATATTAGAAAAATCGTTATATTAAACATGAAAACATAGCATATCTAAGGTTATTGCTTAAATTTAAAAAAAATAGGCTTAAATATATTTTTAGTCCCTGGAAATATACCTCCTTATGGTTTTAGTCCCTGGAAAATTTTTTTTAGCAAATTAGTCCCTAGAAAATTTCACCGTTATCATTTTAGTCCATGCTGTTAAATCTCTCTCTGTTAAGTGATGTTAAGTGATGATTTGGCACACACACATGGCATCTGAAAGTCCAAGTTAGCTTAAAATCAAAGGTCACTCTGACATGTGATTCTCACATGACTAAAAAGGTGGATAGAGCCTAAGAGACTCTCACGTGACATTCCAATATACCCATACCCCCCTTTGGTGCCCTAATTGCTCACCGAACATTTTACCCATAAAGAAAATATAAGCCTTTTATGAAATCTCCATAAATTAATTGAATATAAGAACTAAATTCATACAATGCAAGCTAGAACCAATGCAGTGGCAAAAAGAGGTCCTCCAAAGCCTTCATGGAACCCAATTGCCGCGGCAAGAGCAGTAACTGTAGCTGAATGAGATGATGGCATTCCACCAGATCCAACGAGTTGCTTGGGATCCCATCTTCTTTCCTTATACCTGAACAATATTATTAATTAATATCTATAAAATTAAAACATTAACACTGTTGAGGCTCAAATAAACTACATACATATCATTAGCCAAATAGTTGCAATTCACAATTTTTTTACTGTTGCAATTCATGTTCAAATATCATTAGCCAAATACATTTTTCATTAGAAAAAAACAGGGAATTCAATTCGGATCCTAATAGAGAATTGGATTGGTTGAAATATGAGAAAAACATAAAAGAGGAAGACGAACCAGGTGGTGAAGAACTTGATGGATTGTGCGATGGCGAAAGCAACGATCGCTGAAATGAGCGGGTAGTTGCGAAATTAGGGCACCAGAGGGGTCTGGGTATACTGTGATGTCACGTGAGAGTCTCTTGGGCTCTATGCACCTTTTTAGTCACGTGAGAATCACATGCCACAGTGACATTATGCCAAATTTGGGATATAAGAGCACTTACTTTAGGGCGCTCCCGTGTTGGTAAGTGTTTAAAATGAACGTTTTAACTTCAGGGTGCTTAAAATTTGGGCGGGAACGCCCTTAAATTAAAATGTTAAGGGCACTCCACGTGAGCGCCCTGAATTTGGTGTTCCATTCTCTATTAGGGCGCTCCTACACGTGCCCTAAAATGACAAAAAAAAAATTTAAAAAAAAATTGTTGAGGGCGCTCCAGGGAAGCGCCCTCGTATTAAGGTATTGAGGGCGCTCCTTGTGAGCGCCCTCTTTGACACCATAATTTTTTCTTTTTTTTTTTAATTCTGGAATTGAGGGCGCTCCCTGTGAGCGCCCTCTTTGCCACCATAATTTTTTCTTTTTTTTTTAATTATGGAATTGAGGGCGCTCCTGAGGGTGCTTCCATGTTTTTTAATAGGGTGTTCACAGTGAGCGCCCTCTTTGCCACCATAATTTTTTTTTAAAAAAAATTCTAGAATTGAGGGTGCTTCCGTGTTCTTTTAATAGGGCGCTCCTTGTGAGCGCCCTCCTTGCTAATTAGCTCTATTCCTATTTTGTGTTTTACACACTCCAGATCGCGCCACATCATCAATCCGTGTGCTCTATTAATCTTGAGCGTCAATTTTGTGTTTTGTGAGTTATGATCCACTCCCACTTTCATTCTCACTCTCACTCTCAACCCTAGTCGCCCCCATCCCCCTTCTCTCTCTTTTTCACGTACGTTCCCTATTCTCTCATCTCATCCTTCCTTTTTCTCTATAATTTTTTTCTCTGTTTCTTTGAAGATTGGATTTTCCCCCATTCATCTTCTTCTCTCTCGGTCCACATGTTTGCTTCTTTCTCCCACATCTCTCCATTTTCCCCTTCCTATGATTTTTTTATCATCTTTCTTACTCTGATTTTTTTCTATGTTTGTACAAGGTGCGTTTTTGCAGGTGTTGGTCTCATGCTCAACTCAAGCTATTGTGTGCTGCTATTTTTTATTTTTTTGCTGCTGTTTTTTTACATTAGTTTCAAGGATGAATTCTCTGCTAATCTCTTGTAATCGATTACATGGTTTCCAGATTTCATGTATCATGAAAAAACTCTCTGGTAACCAATTACTGTACTATTGTAACCGATTATTGTGTTCCCAGATTCATTTAAAATGCAAAAAATTAAAAAAATAATAATAATAGGATGTTTTGTTAGGCATCAAATATTGCCACTTTGTTTTGTTAGGCATCTAATATTTTTATTGTATTTCATTTGCCTATAAAAGGCCTTGTTACATGTATCATAAAATGTATTAAGTTTTAGATTGAAATATTGAACTGATTATTTGCTCTCTTCCATTTTTTTTTGAGTGCTTCCGTTGTGTGTGAGTTTTAGAGAAAATAATGTCCCACTTATATCAAATTAAATCATATGATTTTAAATTTTTTAAAACTAATTTCATATGCCACCGAACCATGACTGTTCCTAGATTCGGTGAGTGTGGAGGGAGGCAATGCAATAGGGAGCTGCAAAATGAATCTGTTGACTGCATTTTATCTGTGTAATCAAAATATATATCTTGGATATGATGGCACCTTAGGAATAGGAAATAAGGATTTTTAGTTGATATGGCAAGTCTTGGACGTTGCATAGCACAAGCAATCTCCAAATCTTACCTTAAGATTGATTTGATTCACACGCAAACAAAAGCACAGAAACAGTACTCACAGTCACAGACCAACAAAGAAACAGAGAGGCATTGCCCACGTATGCTAGAGCTAGGTCCTGCTGTCAGTAGATGCATTATGTTATGTCCACCCCTAATGTTTACACAAACTGTTAAACTCTTAATTTATTGAATAAATGTCTGAAAGATACCAGGAACTCAGACAACCTTCATGTGCAATGCTGCCAATCCCAATCTCTTACTTGGAAATAAAAAATGAGACAAGACACCCTTTTGGACTTCCACGTGATCAGAGACCAATACAACATGTTAATCTCTAAATTAAATTAATTAATACACAAACCAATTATTCTTTTAATCTATTAGTACTATACGGTGCTTGTATGTTTCTTAAATTCTATCGTGGCACACGCACAGGTTCATATCCTCATAGCTAGGGAGGGATCATCTTAATGAAATTATAAGGAACCTAAGCACATGTCATGTTCCTGATCTAATCTCATTAGTTTGATTAATGGATTTTATTTTGGTACCAAATGCAAATGATTCTCTTCATCCCTCGCTCTCATAAATTCATCAGTAGTATCTACTTGGGATTATGATTTAATCAAATTGTCTGTTGACATTACTTTAAGAGCTAGCTGTCTATCATTTCCAAGAAACTTTCTTTGGTCAACCATGGTATGTAATGCTCAAATTTAAGCCCACAGGCTCTTTTTTATTAGCTGTCTTTTCCAATTAATGTTAAATAAATTCACGAATATATGGGTTTTCGTTATGGTGACTAGCTTGAGATTCAGTTTACCCGTACCATAGCAAATTAATTTCGTCTTTCAATGCATATATGCTGAAATAATTAATAGTAATGTTTAGATTAATGATTAGTAGCATTTAAGTAAAAGTAGTCAATTTTAACTTTTCCACTTTATGCTCACATACACTACCAACTCTATGGAATGAATAATGGAAATTCATGCATGACTTCGATATTAGTGTTATGAATTACTGCTAATTATAAGTCGATTGCTTGAATCACCAAAGCTTGAGGGAGCATACATATTAGTAGTATTATTCATTGGATTGAATATACTACTTAACTATATGATATAAATTGGGTAACTCATGCAGAAGCAGAACCAGACAATTTCTTGAAACTTTAAGAAATGGAACTTTTGGAACATCCTAAACACCTAAGCCTATAATAGGAAGGTAACATGAATTGATAATTTTGCTCCAATTAGAGCCATTTATCATCTGTAAGTCACATGGCTGAAGACTGAAGCGTTCAGTATTTATTTATGTTGAACAAGATCCCAAGGAGAGTACCCTAAACTACTTAAAAAAAGGCAACCACTGGAACTATGCACCGAAACCACTCTGCTTCTAGTCTTCTACTACTATTCAACATAAATTGACTACAATATAGTTCAAGAAAAAGTTAAACATTCATATACAAAACAAAAAATTATTGGACAGGCCAATATTACCATGCTCTAATGGCTTTTATATATATTTACATATTAACTTACTTTAAACAATATCTAGATTAATGCCATAGATAATGTTGTTCCAAATGTATTCTCTTCCTATAAAAATATTCAAACGTACAGCCTCTTCATTTACATATAAATATAACATTAATATCCTTAACATTAATATTTGTATGGATCGAGATTATATAGAATACCAAGTTAGATCCCATGAGTCTAGGCTTTTTAATACTTAAAGTCAGGTCATTCTCTTGAATAGGTTCATATTAGCCTTACCTCGTTCTCGTTAACGTACCTCCAATTGAAATTATAAACTGATGACATTTTTTTAGCAGACTTTACCGTTTGCTTCAATATTAATTAATGAAGGAACTTTAGAAGGAATATAATAATCCTATCACATTCTCCTATTTGTTAAATGAAAAAAAAAAATATTCTATACTTTTTTATGTTTTTAAGATATTAAATTTATTTAATTTTTACTTATTATTTTTGTATAGTATTAAAGATGATTAATTATTAATTAATAAGGTGTTGTTAGAGAATATAATAGTATTCGTTTATAAGGCAATTAAGTGTCCGTTTGTTCTAGGATCAGGAAAATTAATTTTATGAAATTAATTTTAAATCATTTTCGTTCAATGTGTTTCATTAATCATATATTATTAATTTATCTCCCACCCTTCATTCTATAAATTTATCGAAATTAATTCTACATAATTATAATTGTAAATCAAACAGATTGTAATAGGTCAAAAATTAATTAAAATCTCTATGTATATTCAAGGTATTTATTTTCTGTGAGGATATAAATGTTAAGCTCATTTGAAAGACCCAAACTTTAGTGTGGCTAGCAAAGAAAAAGGCAAAAGCGTAATTTTTTATATTAGTGTTAACAAAAATAAAATAAAATAAAATAAAATAAAAATGTTGATCTCCCCGGCTCTCATAGGTTGTAATCTCTTGCTTTCTCACCTAACAATAATATTTTTCCATTAATAAAATAAAAATGAAAAGTGGGCCGGAACCTTGGAACAAATCAAAACCAAACTTTCATATGGATCATAATTAATTAATTAATTAATTCTACTATATATAATTTCTCTTTCCTTCCTAAAATACAATAATCTTCTACACTTCATCAAAAAAATAATCTTCTACACTTCCTTCCGTCCAACCCGCTTGAGCGTGACTTTGATTTACGTACATTAACAGCATCATTCATTCTTCTTTTCTAATACTATTGCTTTTGCCTCCGAAGATAGATTATAGTCCAAGAAGCACGTAGTAGAGTATCGTTATGGGCAATGCAATCAGCATTCCAAATATAACCCTGCACAATATTAATCCGCAAATTAGTCTCTTTTAATTTATAATTTATTTTGACGCCTTAATTTCACATATATAATCACTTGCATCTAATTAATACATTTTTTTCTAAACAGATTTTGTTTGGAAAAAAAAAATTAAGACACTTACGCGGTACTGAGTATATCTGGATGGAGATTGTATTCTTTGGCAAACACAAAGGGAACGATACCCTGTGGGAGGGCAGCCTGCAAAAAAATTAAAAGGTATAACGTCATAAACAGCTAATTAAGAATGAGGACATTAATTAGAGTTAGATTAATTGATAAAATAGATAGATTTTCATTTTACCTGAACAATTGCTACATGTAAGAGAACTCCACGGATACCAATTCCTATTGAGGTTGCCGCAATCACAGCTGGACCTGTCAAGAACCTAACAGCCATAGAAAATGCTGCCACAGATTTTCCACACGCAATGATCTTTGGTTGCAATGCCATGAATAAACCTGATATATTATGAATGGTTACCATTTAATTAACCAAAAAAATCAATTTTATAGGACAATGGCAGAATTAATTAACATTGATTAATTAAAAGGGGTAAAATTAAAAGGCTAATCAAGACAAATACCTAGACTGAACATAGCCATTCCCAGACCAGCATCAGACAAGATTGAGATGGAACCTTTTACAATAGTGGGCATTTCGATGTGCCACCTGCATGCATGCACACAACCAAACAATTAATTGATGAAAGGTAATCGATCATAAATAAATAAAACATAGAAAGAAGATTTTGGGGAATAAGGAACCAAGGACTTGGAGGGGATCAAATCACAGGAACCTAGGAGAGAAGAGGCATCATCATGAAATTAATCATTGAAATGGCCAAATCCTGGTATAGGTATAATTACAGAGTCTTGTTTTATTATACTTTTTTTCCTGACTTTGAAAATCATGGGATGGTTATCTAACCTAAGAAATTTTTCAGTGGAAATTAAACAAAGAATGATTAAAGAAGTTTTTGGGAGTTCTGATACCACAGAGAATCAGAAGCAAAGAAATTTGTGGGATATATATATACCTGTATGATATGAGGGACCATGTGAGTCCCAAAAGACTTGAGTAGGTATTAGGATTTCTTATGAGTTTCCTCCAAACCATGATGAGGATGAGCCTTGTCATGACACTTGTAGGTGGCATCTGTTGATTTTGTTTGGCATCACCTTCTTCCATGTCCACCTTCTTCTGGCAAGTATATGGAGACCCACTTGTGGGAAATTTAGTTCCTTCCTCAATTTCAACCTCCCTGTCTCCATTCCCTCTGCGACCTGGACTCATATTCTCAATCAATTCATGAACAGCTGCATGCAAAATGAGACATTCAAAATTAATGCCAATGCTAAAATTAATCAAACCCCATTTAGAACCAGAATTCAATACAACATAATTATGATTATGATATGGTGATTTTGTGTTAATTTACCTTTTGAGGCAACAGTTTCTTGTGGAACAGACTTTGAAGGATCAATAGTGCCAAAGTCAGTAGAGGCAGCTCTATTAACTGCATGTCTTAGATTCCCCTCAGAAACTGGAGATGCACTTGAACTCCAAACAAACATGTGTAACTCCTTGTTAGGTGCACCACCACCACCACCACTGCTATCTTTCTTTTTTGGCCAGCACTTGAAGACCCTGAAAGCATGGGGTTTGGAGGTGGGTAAGAAGAAACCAAACCACCATTAAACAGCTCACCACTCATGCTCCTTCCTCCCCTTTTCTTATGCATCTTCATCATCTCCTCTTCAAAATTTGAAGTCCTTGGTGTTGCCCCTTTGGAAGATTGCAATGAGTAAACATCACCAATACCATTACTCTGGAAACTATTTGTGTATCCATGTTTTGGACTCGGTGCTTTGCTTGCAAACATGGCATAAAAATCTGTTTGATTGAAACTTGAAGCTCTTGGGGTTGGTTCTCTTGATGATTGAACTGAATAGATCTCAACCCCAGTAAGATTTGATGCTCTAGGTGTCATAGAAGTTAAATGGGACTTGTTGAAGGAAGATATCATAGATGAAGCTGCTGATCTCTTAACCACCACATGAAGTTTCCCATCTTCTCCTATCTCTGCATCAGCTTGCAGTGGCTCTCTACCATTGAGTGAGACAACATCAGAATCAACCCTGAAGGAAGTTATGGACCCTGCAGTCTCAGGGAACTGCTCTGTGATGAGAAGCTTAGCACCTCTATATTCAAACATGAAAAGCATAAGAGTGTACCAAATGACACTCTGCAAAACCACAATTTGGACCATGAGACTTCCTGAAAAGTCCCCATACATGGCCTTTAAAAGAGGGATTCCCATGACAAGTGTGTTTGGAAGAGTTGAAAGTGAGAAAAGGGTAATTGTCCAATCAAGACTACCATGTTTTGTGAAGGTGTTCCATAGAAAAAGAGCACCCAAAATGACAACTTTTTGAAGAGAATCAGCTGCTATGAAGTGGTAATTCATAGCATAAGGGTCATTGGAAGAGATAAAGTGGAAAGAAAGCAGTGGAACTGCAAATACAGCAACAAAACGGTTTATGCCAGAGCATTGATCAGGTGTGAAGATTTTCCACCACCGAACTGAACCATATGCTAATATCATAGCCACATATAGGGGCACAATAGCCGCAAAAACATCATAAATATCCTTACCAGTAATCATGGCTTGTTGTAGGTCAAGGTAGATAGAAAGAGATAGGGAGGGAGAAGAATTGTGAAAGGTTGGTAGTGTAGTATTTAAGCTGGAAAACAAGGAAACATGACTGAGAAAGTAACTCTCAACAGAACAAGGCCAAAGAAAGAGGTTGAAATCTTTGTTGTTGCTCCTCTCTTATAGATTGTTTTTTAACATTTAACAAATAAGAGAGTGCCACCTAAATTATTAATTAATTAGATTAGATGGGATGGGAGTAATTTCTAGCTTTGTGAATAAAAAGATAAAGAAAACAATTTAAAGATTAAAAAAGAGGGAAAAACAGTTCAACTAGGTTGAAATTGAATGTAGACAGAATAGGGTTGGATTTTCCATGAACCGTGTATGCAATTGATTATAAGCCTAACTCGGCGCCATTGTAGACGTTCATGCACATGTAAATTAGGCAGTATTCAGTGATCTGCGGTAGCAGCAAAGATCTTTCTGCCACAGAATTATTTTTTAATTCGAGTAATGTGAATATTCAGAGACATCACTCCATTATGCCAATTGCAAAAATGCTAACGGTTTAATCAGATGTGTGAAAAGCAAAGTACGAACAGCATCTATGTTGATGTGGCCTTGAACTTGAATTGATCAATAATGACGCATCTATCTCTTTTATAATAACAAAAACAACAAAACTAGCTCGTATGTGATCTATCATTTTTTTTTTCTGTTAATTTGTTAGACTTTGTTAATTATTTGGTTAGAAATTGAGAATCCAGTAGTGCCGGTAAAACACCGCTGGATTATTGTTAGAAGTTTTGTTACCATGGATTTCCATATATGAAACATATCCGTAAAAAGAATATAATTTTATAATATGTGTATTTTAAGTTTTTATAGTAGACATGTTTGTTGATAAATAATGGACCATCTATCTTTCTATAAAAAAATATTAAAACAAAACCAAAGCTAGCAGGGCCATATCTATTAATTTTGAGCCTTGGACAAAAATTAAAACAGGGGCCTTGTTAATATAAACTAATATTTTTTATGTTATTTTTATATCTTTTTGAGTTGTAAAATTATTTATTTAAATTTTATAATCAAGTAATTCTAACATCTCACTCTCAATAGATAATATAGCTAACACATTCAATATATCTTGTAGAATACGTTGACCTTAATTATAATTTAATCAATTTTAATTTTGAAAAGCTTCTTTTGGCGGTCGTGACAGTTACAAGTAATGTTGACAATATTCTATAAACAATGTATGTATTTGGAAAAGAACCTAATCTTTTTATATAATTCAATAATTCTAATGGTGTGTTAATTTCATTTGTTAGAATTTCTTTCAATAACTTTAATTCCGAAAATAAATGAAGACCATCAATATCAGAATGGTCCTTAAAACTCAATCTTTTCAAGATTGATACAATATTTTTCAATTCATCTTCCCCTAAAGTTTTAAATTTATTTGAATCAAATAAAAAACCAAACATATTTTCATATTCTAAAAATTGTTCAAATCGACTTTCAATAGAAAAAATAGACTGATTAATATATACAAAAAATAATCAATGCGATCTAAAAATTGTAATTTGTAAATGCTCATTCAATTTCAATTCAATCAATTACTTTATAAAAAGCAAAACAAATGAGTGAAATGATCAAACCTATTGAGATGCTAGCAACGTGTGTGAGTGTCAACTTGATGTCACTTGGAGTTGGTCACTTAGTTTGGGTGGAGTTGGTCACTTAGTGTGGGCTATACCAATTCACAAATTAGAATATGATTATATGAAAACTGAAAGTCAAATAATTGCTTGAATATAGTAGTAGAGAATTGAGAATAGAGAGAATGAGAAAGAGAGAGATTAGAGAGGAAACATAGAGGTTGAAGATTTGTAAAAGACAAAAGTAAGTAATGATAGTTTTTTTTGTCAAATAAAAGTAAATTGCATTAATGTGGTAACCGTACAAGTAGCCAATAGATCATATATACCAATACAAGAAAACTCGCGGTTGAGTGTTGAGTGACTTTTTATTTGTAAAAACTAATAAATGAGTTGTGGACAGTAGTTTAAATGATAAGAAAAAAAATATAAAAAATGTATGATATGAGTCTTATAAAATAAAGGGTCCTATCTCAAACATTATTAATTTTTTAGAAAAATAATTTATATAAATAATAATACTATTAAAAAATTGGGGGCCTTATAAATTTGGGGGCTCTAGGCAATGACCTTAATTGCCTTATTGAATGTGCGGCCCTAAAAGCTAGAGCTCGCTATTTTGTTAATTTGTTAGACTTTGTTATTATTATTTTTTTATAGATAAGTTTCCGCGCAAGTTCTCAGGAAGTCAGACTTAAATGGTAAAAAATGACTTAAATTAGTATTTAGGGTTAAGAGTTTGAGAGTGAAAATGCCATTCAAAGAGCTAATAACGACCCTCCAAAATAGGGTTAGAAGCGTTACGGAATTCTCCTTTTCATTATCTGGTGAAAGATACCAGACCAATCAACCCAATCAATCTTACCATGAATTTAATCCAACTATGCAAGTGCATGTTAAGTGCATAAAAAATGGTGAAATTCTTGTTGATTATTTGAGTAATACTATAAAGAATGAATTTAAAAAATTGTTAGTTTCTTAAATGGAAAATATAATAATAAAAATAGTTAAGGATGCAAAATCTTTGTATATATAGTATCCTTGATTGTACTCTTGATGCATGCCATCAAGAATATATGACTCTTATTTTTGAAATGTGTGGGTACTTTAAATTCTCCAATATAAATGAGGGTGCTTTGAATTTTGATTATGAATGAATATTTGGGTATGATATTTTGTTTGTTGTTAATTCTATTAGGGGAAAGTTTACTTGTACATAAAATAAAACAGTGTGGTACAACAATTGTACCACACTATCTTTTTAAGGGAAAAGCACACGGGAGAGAGAAAAAACAGTGGAAATGGGCATAATTATGTTATGTTGTAAAAATAGTAACTCATTATTTAATGTATCTGTATCATTACTCTTCCATTAATAAGTGTGAAAATAGCATTTAGATGTTGCTATAGATTATTTAATATGCCTTATTGCTTATTTGAAAAGTTATAGGAAAAATGGCTTTGTATTAATTTGTTTTGGACTCCAAAATAAAAAATTGGCCACTGAAATGTTCATAGGGCCTAAATTTCATGAAAAATGTATAATCCATAGAAAATGTCATTTTGATGAAAATTTTAGTGATGAAACTTATGTTCAATTGAAGATTTTTTTTCACGTTGAACATTTTTTATACATATTAGATTAATCTATTTTTTTTCAATCCAAAAAATTTAAGACTTCGGAGGATGAGGAACGCAAAAATATTGTATCATCAATCGAAATTTGAAATAATGACGAAATATTTTTCGCCTCTAAAGATTAAAAATTTTCAAAGTAAAATTTTACACTTTTAAAAAGTAAATTTTTTTAACATTAATAACATAGTTTTGGAAATTAATTTTTGGATGCATTTTTTACCATTTAGTTTATAGGAATTAATTTTAAAAAATGTTTTCAATAGTTTCATTTTTTTAAATTAATTTTTGAAAGGAGAAAAATTTTCATTTAGTTTTCTTTTGAAAAAAAATTAAAAAAAATGGGTGGGGATATTTTAGGGAAAAGGTCAAAAAAAAAAAGGAAGGGGTGGGAGAATAAATAGGTGAGAAAAGCAATTCCCCTAAAAAAAGAAGTAGACCCATTAAGTGATCATTCAAAACGGCCCACTATTTACACTCTTCCTCTACGTTTCCGGAAACGTCTCCTTGTCATTAACCCAAAAAAAAAAAGGTCGCAATTTGGTACCCTCCCGTCAGAAAGGGTTTTGGTACCTTCTTGTCATTTTTTTTTATTGAATAGGCCAAAATTACATAGAAACAAGTCGTGTACTCCGTCCTAAATTATTTCAAAGACATAAAGTAGATTTTAAATAAAACACATGTGCATTGTGAATGAGAATGTGAAAAAATGGGGGAATATAATAAAAAATACATGATTATGGTTATAGGGGTCAAAAAGTATTTTCAAAAATTAAAAATACAAATTGTATTAGTTAAATATTGTCCTATAAGTATAAAAATACTAAGATCATTTAAAAAAAATTGAGAAAAATTGATTAAATGAGCAAAGAAGGTACCAAAACCCTCTCTCACCGGAGGGTACCATAGAATTTCCCAAAAAAAAATCTCTCATTTCCAAAATGGCAATGTCTTTCGACCAAAAAAAAAAAACAAAATGGCAATGTCATTTCGACCAAAAATGAAATAACGACAATATCACTGTGATTCATATAAATTATTCATGAAAATTGATTTTACAATTTTTCTTTATCTAGTTATAGGCACAATATCGAAATGGGAAAAAAAAGTTTCATATTCGAAAGTCTTGTGTTAAAAGGTACCACTCCTATCAATCAACTCTCTATATTATTGTTTATACTTATTTTTTTAACAAAAATTATCTTAAGAACAATCTGGGGACAAGATAAAAATCTTCTTAACAATTCTTTTTAGGATAGTTTTATTTGGAATTTCGAAGGAGAAGGAGATGGAGAAGTAAAAGAAGAGAGGCAGAAAAATAAAAGATGAATTTAAAAGAGTAGAGAGAAACCCTTGAGTTAATTAGAATGGAGGGATCACATACTTTCGATCTCGCTTGCCAGTAGTCGCTAATGGATGAACGTGTTAGGCTTGTAGAGATTTTCAGTAAATGAGATCCAACATTTTTTACATTGTACAATCATATATTTATAGACAATCAACAGGGATTCCCTTTTGTTTATATGGATCCCTTTAAAGATACTCAAACGAACGACCGTCCACCTACGAAACCACCCGATAGAGGAGGTGGTACTGCTCCTTCATTTCGAGACAAAGTGATGAATAACCAAGTTCCTCCTCCTCTATGTCAGAAGAGAGATTTGATAGCAAATAAACTTTTTACTATTGAATGGGAAGATGGAAACCGCTTGAAGCCAAGGTGTTTTATTGATGATAGCGTGTTGAATGATCTTTGGAAGCCATGGCAAGATGCTGTTTTTGTGAAGTTGTTAGGGAAGATTGTGGGATTCCTTACTATGAAAGAAAGATTAAAGGTTGTTTGGAAGCTATATGGAGGTTTTGATTTAATGGACGTTGGGAATGGTTTCTTTATGATTAAATTTGATTTAGCAGAGGACAAAGAGAAAGTGATTAGAGGGGGGCCTTGGATGATGTTCGACCATTATCTATCAGTGAGACCTTGGGTTCCTGACTTTGTTGCTTCTGAGGCCAAAATTGACAAGACTTTAGCCTGGATTCGATTTCCAAATCCCGGCATGGAATACTATGATGAAAGTGTTCTCCTAGCTCCAGCATCCGCTGTGGGAATTCCGTTTAAGGTAGATATGATGACTTTGAATGCCTCTCGAGGAAGGTTTGCACGTGTTTGTATTGAAATTGATCTTAATCGTCCAATAGTAGGAAAGTTATGGTTCCATAATCACTGGTATCAGGTTGAATATGAGGGATTACACTTGCTTTGTTCAAAGTGTGGATGTTATGGTCATGTTGGACGTTCATGCACTGCAGCTCCTACTAATGTTTCAATTGGTGTTGATTTGCCCAGCAGCCGGCGGCGGTGGAGGTGCAACCTACTCCATGCAATCAAGATTCTTTGTCAAACCCTAGTCAACGGGTGGATAATGGTATTTCGGGAAAGGAGAATCTTCATGGGGATTGGATTATAGTGAATAAGCAAAGGAGACAACAAAAATCTCGGGACAAAATTGATCCTAAATCTGGCGCACCTGATGTTGTTCACAACAAAAAAGGGAAGGAAGTTATTACAGGTAATAAATTTGATGCTCTCAAAATATCTTATCCCGCATATCATGTGGACGTTACTTTCTCTTCGGGAAGTAAGGACAAGCATGAGTTGATTTCTAATGGGCCTAAGTTGCTGATTAGGATGAAATGGCCTAGAAAGGAGCCACCTTTGATCCAACCCAAGATCGTTACGGATGATAAATTCAAGCCTTTGTTAGATAAGCTTCATAAAGCTATAGAGAGCGGCCCAAGAGAGACTTCTCAGCCCAAAACTTCTACCCAGGAGCTAGTCAAGGGGGAGAGGGCCTTGGGTTTTCATCATCCTTTCAATATTAAATCAGCTATGAATGTTCATGTGGTGGGCCCAAATCATTTGCGGTTTAATGTTGAAGAGGAGAAACCTCCTGATCCAAGTGGCGTGTCTCCTCCTAGCGATCCCATGCGTGATAATACAGTGCCCGTGACGCAAGACCAGGTTGCCACATATGGGCCGAGTCATCATGTGGGCCAAGATGTTATTGGGCTCTTAGTTGAAGATGGTTCGTCTATGAAAACGGATTAGCCCAAGTTTATCCTCTTATTTTCTTGTTTTTTGTCCAATGTTTGAAGAATGCAAAATCTTGACGTGGAACATCAGAGGTGCCATGAGCCTTGTTGGCAGGAGACATACTAGGGAGCTAATTCACCATTACCGCCCTTCCATTGTTACAATTTTAGAAACCCAATGCTTATTTCATAAGGTGGGGAGGTTTTGGAATAAATTGGGCTTCCAGAAAGTGCACATTGTTGAAGTTGTTGGTCATGCAGGGGGCATTTGGGTCATGGTTGAACGTGGTTGTAATTTCAGAGCAAAGGTTATGGAGGCTAGCAATCAATCTATGACAGTGAAGTTGATAGCTCAGAATAGGAGTTGGGTGTGTACGTTTGTGTATGCAGGCCCAATACCCTTGGGGCGTGATGAGTTATGGGATTATTTACGACAACTTAGATCAAGGATATCTCTCCCTTGGCTGTTAGTGGGTGACTTCAATGAGGTGCTTCTCACTTCTGAATGTAAGAGTGGCGCTTTCTCTAGCAATTGTGTGGGGAAATTTGCAAATTTGTTAGCAGATTGTGGTCTTCTTGACATAGGTACTACAGGGAATAAGTTCACTTGGGCTAGGAGTTGTAACAGATTCCAACGTACTGCTAATCGTCTGGATAAAGCTCTCGTTGATTGTCAATGGCGCAGTTCGTTCCCAGAAGCGTACTTGGAGAATCTGTGTCGCATTCACTCTGATCATAGTCCCTTTTTACTGCATTGTGCAACTAATGATCATGGCTCACACAATCGTCCTTTTCGTTTTCTTAATGCTTGGTCTCACCATAAGGAATACATTAATGTGGTCCGCAATGCTTGGCGTGAAGGGAGTAACTCAGCTATGGCTAAATTGGACAGGGTCAAACGAGACTCCATAACTTTCAATAAAGAAGTTTTTGGGAACATTTTTCATAGAAAAAGAAGAGTTGAAGGTCGTCTGAAAGGAGTTCAAGGGGCTTTAGATGATAATTTTACTTCTGATCTTGCTTCTCTAGAAAAGTTGCTTCAAAAAGAATACTCTGAAGTTCTCAAACAAGAGGAGCTTCTTTGGTATAAAAAATCTAGAGAAAAATGGGTTTGGTTGGATGATCGTAATACCAAATTTTTCCATTTACAAACTGTGATTCGTAGGCGGAGAAATAAGGTGCAAGGTTTATTTTTGGAGGATGGTACTTGGTGCGATGATAAGGAGAAACTTGGTTTGGAGGCTAATATGTTTTTTCAAAACTTGTTTGGTCAACAACCTAATGATAGTTCTCTACCTTTACAGGACATTCTTTATCCTCGATTGAGTATGGATGGTGTTTCGGCACTCACATCCCCTGTGACTAAAGACGAAGTCAGGAAAGCTTTGATGAGCATGAAATCGTATAAGGCTCCCGGCCCAGATGGTTTTCAGCCAATTTTCTTTAAGCGTTATTAGAGTATTGTTGGAGATGATGTTTGGCATTTGGTTAGAGACGCTTTCCTGTATGGCACTTTCAATCCGGCACTTACTGAGGCTTTAATTGTTCTAATTCCTAAAACTGATCATCCTACAAAGTTTAAGGAGTTTAGACCAATTAGCCTTTGTAATGTTATTTACAAATTTTTAACAAAGGTGCTAGTCAACAAGGTCAGACCCTTCCTGAATGATTTAATCAGACCTTTGCAGGCTAGCTTTTTACCGGGCAGGAGCACTACAGATAATGCTATTGTGGCTCAGGAGGTTGTTCATTTTATGCATAGGTCTAAGGCTAGGAAGGGCACAGTTGCTTTCAAAATAGACCTTGTGAAAGCTTATGATAGTGTTGGTTGGAATTTTATGTAGTATACTCTCTCTGATTTTGGTTTTCCGGTCAGTATTATTAGACTTATTATGCATTGTGTTAAGTCTATGAGGCTTTCAGTTCTGTGGAATGGGTCAAGGCTTGATTCCTTTTCCCCAGCTAGAGGGCTTAGACAAGGAGACCCAATGTCTCCTTATTTGTTTGTTCTCTGCATGGAAAAATTATCCTTGTTGATTCAGCATAGAGTTGACTCTCAGATTTGGAGACCAATTTATCTATCCCCAGGTGGACCTCCTCTGGCTCATCTTTGTTTGTTGAAGATGTTCTCCTTTTTTGTAAAGCAACTAAAGCTCGAGTCCAGGTGGTTGCCAATACTCTTCATGATTTTTGCCAAGCGTCTGGCCTTCGTATTAATCTAGATAAATCTAAAGGGATGTGTTCGAATGGAGTGCTTCCAAGTCTGAAAGAAGAACTAGCCTCAATCTCTTCTATTAGGATAGTGTCCAATTTGGGCCATTACATGGGTTTTCCTCTCATCAAGGAAGAGTGAAGAACCAACATTTCAACCATATCATTGATAAAATCCAGACTCACCTGGCCAGTTGAAAAACTTCTCTGCTTAATCAAGCTGGTAGAGTTTGCCTCGCTTCCTCAGTTTTAGCTTCCATTTCTGTTTATCATATGCAGATGATTCAATTTCCAGCTAGTATTTGTAACAGAATTGATAGCTTGACTCGTCATTTTATTTGGTCCAATAAGTCTAATCAATCCCACGCTTGGCATAGAGTTGGTTGGAATAGAGTTACACTACCAAAGCTTCTTGTTGGCCTTGGTCTTAGGGAAGCTAAGCATATGAATACGACTTTGTTGGGAAAACTAGTGTGGCAGTTATTTCACAGTAATAATTGCTTCTGGTTGATATTCTCAAAAGCAAATATCTTTATGGCAATTTTGTGTTAAATGCCTCTTCTACTCCAGGAGTTTCTTGTGTTTGGAGAAGCATTGTAGGTGCTATTCATAACCTATGGGATGGTTTCATATTTAAATTGGGTGAGGGAAATTCTTCGGTGTTGTTTGATGATTGGGTTGCCATGGGCCTTCTAGCCAATCACATGAATTTTATTCATTCCTCTGATCTACATCTTTGCCTTAATGATTTGGTGTTTAATTCTCAATGGAATCTGGACACCATTTTATCACATCTTCCATCTGACATTTGTGATCAGTTCTCAACAATTTCTCCTATCATAGTGCCAAGTGTTGAAGATAAATGGTGCTGGAAAGGGAATGTTAGTGGAATTTACTCTGTATCTTCTGCTTATATTTGGGCTGCTGATATTCATCATTCTAGTTCGGATAGTAGGAATTGGAAGCTTGTTTGGAGAATTAAAGTTCGAGAGAAAATTAGATTTTTCCTTTGGACTATTCTTTAGGGAGCTCTCCATGTTAATTCTTTCAGGCATTACTATAATCTTGCCTCCTCTGCTGGCTGTCCCCGTTGCTCAACTCCTGTGGAGAATAGCCTCTATTGCTTTCGTGAGTGCCCGCATGCTTGTGAAGTCTGGAGAAGGCTTGGTCTTGATCAGCATCCATTATTTTCGTCTTATGATGTTGTGGACTAGATTTGGAATATGCTCTCTAGTGATCAAAATGTAATCTTTGCTCTAGCAGCTTGGTGGATTTGGCGTTGGAGAAACATGTTTGTCTTTGAACAGAAAGTGATCCCTGACACTCAAATTATTCACAACATCATTTTCATGAGTGTGATTGATTGTGGCGGCCCCATGTGCAGTAACGGAAATAGCAGCTCCTTTCCTCCTTTTGAGGCCGCTGCTGGTTCAGGGAGGTGTTGGTCTCCCCCGGAAAATGGTGGTTGTATTAAATTGAATGTGGATGGCAGCCACGACAGAGTTAGAGGCATGAGCTGATGAGGAATTCTACGTGATTCTACTGGAGCTTGGCGTGGAGGCTTCTCTGCTAATGATGGTTCAGGGGATGCTCCTTTAGCAGAATTATGGGCTTTAAAACATGGATTAAAACTCGCCCGGGATCTTGGATTTAGAGAGCTTGTTGTTGAATCTGATTGTCGTGATGCAGTTGATGTCATTTTGGGAGTCTCTAATCATAATTTTCATCTGTATGTTGATATGGTGGTTGATATTCGCGCTCTCCTCACTCGCTCTTGGTCTGTTGAGCTGGTGCATATTAGTATAGATAATAACACTATTGCTGACGCTCTTGCAAGGCTTGGCTCTAATCAAGTCCGCCCCCTGTGTATTTAGTCTTCTCCACCTCAGATTGTCCATAATATGTTAGTTTTGGACGCTGAGGGTGTTTAGTTTTTTTGGTTCTTTGTCTTTTGTTTTCTATTCCTACTCACCAAAAAAAAATCTATACAACTTTGCCACCTAATGGACACATGTCAATCATATATTTAAACACACTTATTTAATAAAAAAAACTATTTAAACTATTGTTAACTTCCAATAACTCCCCTTGGTAACTTCTCATAACAACTTTGAAACCTTCCATTTTTCTTCATGTCTCATTGGGAAGATAAAATTATTTTGATATCTAATCGAAATAATTATCGTGTTAACACAAGCCCCCGATATTTTATCTTTTGGCTATTTAGAAAAATGATAAAATACTAAAATATTAAAAACCAAATTTCCTATTTCTTACGGCCTCACAAACCACCCCTTATTTTTATTTACAGCCCTAAAAGTCGATTCTATATATTTTTTTAAATAAGGCTTTTTCTTAAATGTTTTGAAGGCCGCATTTGAGATATGTACAATTAAATATTATTCATTTGAATCCTTTTGAAAAACTTTTTCAATTTTCCTCTTGTTTCTCTTCTCAAATTTAAGTTATTCCATTTGTCTTACGTCCTCATGATCCATGTATTGAGATGAATTTTTAGAAGTTCTTCCCTTGTTATTATTTTTCATTGAACTCCACTTCTCATTAATAAAGCAAAGGATCACACACTTTCGATCTCGTTTGCTAGTAGTCGCTGATGGATGGACGTGTTAGGCTTTACCGATTTTTAGCAAATGGGATCCAACCTTTTTTACATTGTACAAACATATATTTATAGACAATATTCCCAACTACTAATCTATACAACTTTGTCACCTAATGGACACGTGTCAATTATACATTTAAACCCACTTATTTGTTAAAAAATTTATTTAAACTATTGTTAACTTCCAATAACTCCTCCTGGTAACTTCTCACAACCACTTTGAAACCTTCCATTTTCTTCATGTTCTTGATTCATCTTCAATCTTCAAATTTTGCACTTGAAATGTCTCATTGGGAAAATAGAATTATTTCGATATCTAGTCGAAATAATTATGGTGTTAACAATTATAATCTGAGACCTCATAAAGGAGTCATCCTATTTTCCCTCTCAATGTTTTTTAACATTCTCTTTTTTCTCTCTCATTTGATGGTGAATTAATTTCACTCACACCTGTGAGGGTGGGATTCTCCCTCCCAATCATTAATACAAATTAACTTTATCTCTCTTTCTATTTAAATTTTTAAATGCTAATAAATGTTAATCTTAAATTTTAAAATTTATTAATATTCAATTCAAAATCTTATCCTATTATTCTCTATTTCTATTTTTTTTCAGTATATAAATCTTTATTCTTATATTTATGTTTCAATTTTTTTATTATATCTTATTATCAAATAATAATGTAAATTAGATTTTAATAGTAAAATATAATATATTATAAGAATTCAAAATTGAAAAATTGACCAAAATTATTTTATTCTTATTTTTTTAATTTTAAAAATATTAATTCATTTCATATTTAATTTTAATTAATATAAAAATATACATTTATTTGCGTATTACGCGGGTTAATATACTAGTTGTTTAAAAAAGAACAATCTCAATAGTCAACCGACAAAATGGACTAACTTGAAAAAATGTAGGGCTCGGACACTTATTTTAGAAGTCAGAAGAACTCACAGGATTTTTAACCCATCCCGATAAAGTCTGTCCCCTGCAATATTCTAAAAAAAAAAAGGATAACTCACAAAACCCACAAAAAATATAACACTTAAACACTTATTTTAAAAGCATGAATAACTCTCATGTTTTTTAACTTCCACTCGATAAAACTAAATACCCGAATTGTTGGCTTTATAGTCAACACAGGTTGGGCAAAAAATGAGATATTAAAACATTAACGTGAACTATTAGTATACACGTGGCAAAACGGGTTCCCCTACTTAAGATGAATTGTGAATTATAGCAGGTGGGGCTCAATAAAGCTTAAATTCCATTTGAGCTATAGAAATGATGTTTTTTCTTTTTTGGTCGAAAGGTATAAAAATGATGTCAAAACCATATAAAAGCCTTTATTTTTGGGCTTTTATAGGTTTTTGCGGAGTAAACCCGCTTTTGGACTTGATTGGATCTAATTAAAACCAAAAAAAGCTTGAGCTCAAAATTTAAAGTCTAAAACCGTATGTTTTAGCAAACAGGTAAAAGTCAATCAAATCACCCTAACTCATTTTACCAACTCTAAATTAGCCCGAATCAAAGGCAATCAAATAAAGTAAGGATTCTATCTACTATTTCAAATTTTAGTTGAAGATAATATTGTTCGGAAATATTTTTATTATTTTTATTTAAAATTTAAAATATCAATCATTACTTTTATTATCAAATGATTATTTAATTCGATTAATACTCCAGAAGTTATTTAGAAAACATTTCTCATTCAATAATTCTACCAATTATTTATTCAATTATCTTGAGAAGTACTTTTTTAATATATATATATATATATATATATATATATATGTTATGAAATAACTTTATACTTCGATATTTCAACAAATGTTTCTACATACCAGAATTAGTAGCGAAATTCCATAAATGTTTTTCCATAAATTTGTTTATACTTATTACTCAAAACTCATTTTTAAACAAAATTAATTCTATAAAATTAAATTATTCAAACTCAAATTTTCAAATATTTAGTTAAGCATATGCTCCCTCCATCCCTTATTATAAGACCCTCTCAACCGTTTCACACAGTTTAAGAAAAGTTGGTTAATGTATTGGTCTTTTAAAAAAAATAATACCATTCCAATTATACCCCTATTTAAAAGTCACTATATTTTAGAAATATTAATTGGAAGACTCCAAAGTTTACTTTCCAATGTGGTAATTGAGCACATGGGTAAAACTTCATTAATTATTCACAGTCATCAATGTATGGGGAATAAAAAGAGCTGAATATTAATGAAGGGCAAATATGAAAAAAATAACTAATTTACCTAAAAATATGTAAATGGTCTTATATAAAGGGACATCCAAGAAGGGGTCTTATAAATAGGGACGGAGGGAGTATTTGAAGTAAAAATCACGAGAAAAAACTTTAAACGAGTTTGGGTTTAGCTCAAACACGCTGCATATATAAATTGAAAAGAACACGAAGACGAGTGCAGAAACCGTGGCTGCAACAGTGCAACTGCACTGGACCACTGTTACTACCTCCCATTCTGTTTCTGTTGTTGCTGACCTAAATATGAATTGGTAGAAATTAACAAGACTTGCTTGTTGGGGCCTGAGGCGTTGAATACTCATCACACGTGTTTGAATTGAAAAATAAACTCCAATGGGGCATCATAGTCATTTAAATAAATAAATACATCTTGTATCTTAGGTCAACCACCCCACCTTGTAGCCGTTGGATGATCGTGGGACTCATCGCATGTTGGTTGATCTGATCGTCCATGTTAACCCATAGAATAGATTGAGGAGAGTCTCTCTACGTTTGTATTGAATAGTCAATAGTCAATTGCTTGGTTGCACTAAAACGTTGAACACATTATTGTCATTGATAGGAGTATTAAAATAACCATCATAAATGTCAAACCCAACTATTCTTTTGTTTGATGATTTTCTGTTGGGCCTCACCACACCATAAGTGATAACAGCCCAGTAGCATCTCTCCCCTCCTCTCAATTATTACTGCTTTCTTTAATTAAATACAAATAATCTACACATGCGCAAGAAAGCATATTCATTATCAGCATAGAATATAAATTAAAAATATTAACACAGAATATATTTTTGACAACTTTTCAAATCAAATCAAATTGAATGTGTATTGCTTTCTCTTATTTTAATTTACATATTTTGAAACAAGCAAGAAAAACTATATATTTATATTTTATTCCCATCTACGTTGAATTGGAGTGACAAAAAGATTCGAACAATATTTTTTGGTAAACACCATGATAATGTTTCTCATCCACGGTGTTTGTGGCTGGACAGATTAGGCATTGACCTAACAAAAGGAATCCAGTTGAGTAATCTTTAATATACTTTGTTTCATCTTTATTGAAATTATATGCATTACTTTTTTCATCGTATTGGGAATCCACGATAAAATTCAAAATTAAAGTTTTCTATTAATTAGGTGCTACTTGCTTTTTACCCGTTGCCATCACCCTATAGATAGATGGTCAACCATATAAACAAAAGGACAAAATAAAAAAGGTGAAGGAAGAAACTTCCGAGGAGATCACTACTATAATTTTTTTATATATTTTATTAGTGGAACGCACTGTGCGGTATATATAGAGTATATATTGAAGTCAATAAGAAATGACCTCTTTGTTTTATTTTACTTTTTTGGTACACAATTCACCTCTTTAATTACTTGTGAAGGAGCAATCTTGTTTTTCAAAAGCTTGAAAGGCCAAATTCCGGAAATGGGATTTATTGCAATGGTCTAATAACCAACAAATTAGCATTGATTTTCCTTTCGGTGTAATAATCATGGTAACCAAAGTCATACCACTCATCACAAATGTCATACTAACAAAAATGAAGTAGTAGTTGTTAATAAACATCTAAGTTGTTTTCAACATTAATGTAGTATAGCAACTGCATGAAATGCAATTTGAAAGTGACAAGAATCTAAACCAATCAAACACAACTACAAAAATAAACTAGCCAACCTTTACAAATTAAAGTTAATAAATACAATTACGTATATTTCCCTTTTAAAAGGATGATCAATAATTTCAAATAAAGAAATAAGAGAAAGAGAGTCAATTAAGTGACTAGCTAGGAAGGCAAACGTAGGTGATCGGTTAAGGGAAACTAGTACTGTACGTGCAACTGCGTTGACTGTGTTGGGGAAAAGCTGGAAGACAGTGAACACGTTAATTAAAAAAAAAAGAAAAAGGAGTAGATTAGAGATTACAATATCTGTGTATTATAATGAATGAATGAAGGTATGTATTATGTAATGTTAATGTATGGGTTGTTGCTTAGGCCTGGCGGTGATTGATATTTTGTTTTGTTGGTTTAGCACTTTCATTGGACTTTCGTACGAAGAAGTGGTAGGACCCACCACCAACTCCTCGTTTGGACCTTTACAGTAAGTAAACATTGTTTTTGTCGCGGTGCACTTTACCCTTTTATTTATTTATTTCAATTTGCATGCAAAAATAAAGTCCAACCAATATCTACCCTTGGATTGACGAAACTTGTTTGACTTTCTCATCCATCCCCCAACCCCTCTCTTTTATATAACCTCCCCTTGTTGCTCTGCCTCTCTCCCACAACCAAACAAACAAGCACAAACTAACCAAAAACAAAAACCTCTTGTGTTTCTAACTCTAATTGCTTAATTCGTAGTATGCTAGTAGATCCAGTTAGGGTTCCGATGATGAGGATGGAAGAACAAATAGCTATACAGGAAGCTGCTTCGGCTGGGTTGAAAAGCATGGAGCATCTCATTCGTGTTCTGTCTTCTCAAGCCCCTTCTTCTTCTTCTTCTTCCTCCTCCAATCAACGCCACCGCCTCGATCTCAACAATCTTGACTGCACCGAAATCACCGACTTCACCGTCTCCAAGTTCAAGCAAGTCATCAACTTGTTGAATCGTACCGGTCACGCTCGCTTTCGTCGTGCACCTTCTTCCTCTGCTCCTTCTCAACCTCAATCTGAAAAAATCAACCACCAACCTCACTCAATGACTCTTGATTTTGCAAAACCGCTTCCGGTCAAATCAAATCCCAATAATCCCAATCCTAACCAATCCACCACCGATTTATCCGTTTCTCAATACTCTAAGTCCAAGGACACATACAGCATCTCCAACACCACCTCCTCTTTCATGTCCTCCATCACCGGCGACGGCAGCGTCTCCGACGGCAAGATTGGGCCTGCAATCCTCGCCGCCGGCAAGCCCCCTCTCTCCTCATCGCACAAGAAAAGCTGTCACGACGCTACCCTCTCCGGCAAAGTCTCATCCTCTGGCCAGTGCCATTGCTCCAAGAGAAGGTAATAACTAAACTCAATCCCATTTCTTCACGAATTAAAAAGATTGATAAATTTCTGTTTATTTATTGTTTTAAAAAACAGAAAATTAAAAAATATGTTTCACATACAGAATTTTAAAAATTGAAATTATGGAACTACTATAAAATAATTTTCAAAAACTAAAAAATAGAAGTAAATTAAATATTTTATTTATTTACTCAAATAGGAAATCCCGTGTGAAACGAATGATCCGTGTGCCGGCGATAAGCTCGAAGATTGCTGATATACCAGCAGATGAGTATTCATGGAGGAAGTACGGTCAGAAACCCATCAAGGGGTCACCTTACCCACGGTATTATTCTATTTCTAATCTCTTGAATCCGTCAAAGTCAAACATCAATTACTATGCCTTTAAACTTTATTGTACCCGCAAGGTGTTAAGATTCAATTGAAATTAATGTTGATATTTATTATTATTGGCAGTGGTTACTACAAGTGCAGTAGTGTGAGAGGGTGTCCAGCGAGGAAGCACGTGGAGCGAGCACAAGACGATCCTAACATGCTCATCGTTACCTATGAGGGAGAGCACCGTCACCCGCAAACCACCGGAGCCGCCGCTGCCGGTTTCACCTCTCAGCCTGTTTAAGCATCCATCGACGGTGGCGATTGGAAAAACTATGGCACCGCACCCAAACACTGCAGTTGAAGTGGTAACGGTAACGGTGGATTGGATGGAAGGAACGGAGATTCCGAGGGAGAGAAATTAAAAGAAGCAAAGTCAACTTTTGCCTTTGTGACTTTTGTGGACCAAAAAGAAAGAGTCGTCTACAAGTTGATAAGGAATTTTGTGTAAATTTGACAAGAAAAGAAATTGTATAAGAAACTTTTAACTACACGGATTAAGGAAGTTGGTTAATTTAGTTGATTGTAATAAATTTGTCATGATTGTGTATCATATTTACTAAACTATCCTTGAATTTATTGAGACCCATTATCTTTCTCTTTCTATTTAACTACTTTATTGTGTCATATTCTCTCTACTAATTAATTACTCATCTACCTCCACTAGAAGTATTTTTGTCAAATAATATTTTTGTCAAATAACAATTAATGCATAAAATAATCTGAAAAAATTCTTATAAATAGGACAGAGAGTATATATAAATTTTTTTTTTGAAAAAAAATATAATGGTCGGACTGTTGGAGTTTTGGCCACTTGTTATTATGTGGGTTTTGATTTAATGTTGGGAGGTGTTGTCTAATCCAAGTTGAAAGAAAAGTATAGATTCCATAGCCACGGGGAGGGGGTAGGATAGGGTGAAAGGAAAGGGTGAGGATGGAACGAAAAGTCAAAGGTGAGGGTTGAAGTTGAAGATAGGAAGGAGGAATGGAAATGGAGAGGGAATCGGAGTAACATTATTATCTGTGGACTATGGAATAATGGTGCGAGTGGGACAGGTGGCGGGGGCCAATCTTTGAGACTCAGTCTTGTGCTTTCATAAATTTAAGATCCTGTAATTCTATTTTTTTTACAAAAAAGACAACGATTTTCCTCCTTTCATACTTTCCGAAATACTATTAGTACTCATTTTTTTAAAAACAGTGTGTAAATTATAAATTATAAGTATGACAACAATATTCCTTCTTTTTCCTCCTTTCATATATACTTTAAGAAATACTAGTACTCATTTGTGGACAACATCACACAAATAAATAAATTATAAATTATAAATTATGATTATTAAAATTACACAAATACAATAAAGTGTGTCAGTAAATTCACTACTTATTTAAATCAATTTGTTTTGCATAAAATAATAATAAGAAGAAATCCCCATTTTCTTAACTGCTTCGTTTCTGTCTTTGACTAATGTGATAAAATAAATCACTTTCTTAGTAATTAGTTAAATAATCAAATAAATAATGACAATGAATCTCCCGGTCGTCCCACTGGCAACACTATTCACATGGCGTAGCGTTGTTGCGGTTCAAAGCTTCTAGTCTTCAACACATACACAATCACGTTTTGGTCAAGCCATTAATATTTAGAGTATGTTTCACTGACGTTTTACAATGTTAAACTCACATTTTGAACCATAAACGTGAGTTTGCAAAATATGCATCTTATTTGGCTTCCCACATGAAACGCATGTTTGGGTTCTGAAACTTGAGTTTACAAAACGCAGGTTTTTGTAGCTTCTGCGTGTGAAACTTAAGTTTCCTTAATATTCACTTTCTAAAACTCACGTTTGCAGCAAAATATCCAAACATGAAATCACGTTTATCCATACTCAAATTTATCATAAATCACGTTCACTAAATCCACGTTTATTCAAACTCAAATTTACAAACGCTAATCCAAATACACATTTATGGTCTGTTTGTTACGGCCGAAATGCGAGACAGTGAAATGCCAGAGAGTCAGCGCTTCCACCGCGTTTGGTATGGAGAGAGAGAGAGAGTTTGAGTAGAGAGAGGGAGTGGATCCCACAGGTTATTTAGTCTCCTCATACAAGCAAGGAAATTGGGGAGAGGTGGATGTTACTCTATGAAATGACTTTTTACCCCATATGTAATGACAAAAATAACATTAATGTATTTATGTTTGAAGGGTAATTTAGTCTTTTAACTTTTTACACATCTATTTCTCTCTCATTTCTCCACATCCAAACAACTATCAAAATTAATTTCTCTTCTATCTCTCTTCTATCTCTCTCCTATTTCTCTAATACCAAACAACCTTTATTTCTACTTTATTTCTCTACTATTTCTCTCTTTACTATCTCTCTCTTCTCTATTTCTCTCTTCTCTATTTCTCTAAATAAACCAAACAAAGGGTTAGTCTCATGTTGTCCCTTTTACTTTGGAAACTTTAAATTAGGATGAACTTGTTTGAATTTACACAACCTTTTATGCATGAATTTATAATTTATAATTTCATATGCAACCTTTTTATAAATTCAATGAATTTATGTAATACTTTGGAATAATTGATAACATTGTTGTCATTTCGTTTTTATAGAGCATTTGATAATTTATTTTAGGGTTAAATATGTTTTTAGTCCCTGAAAAATAGTCGAGATTTGGTTTTAGTCCCTGTAATTTAAAACCAATGGTTTTGGTCCTTCAAAAATTAAAAAATGCACCAATTTAGTCCTTATTGATAAAAATTCATAACTAATCCGTAGCAAAATCTGTAGCAAAACAAGGCAATAAGGACTAAATTGATGCATTTTCAATTTTTGAAGGATCAAAACCACCGATTTTAAATTGCAGGGACTAAAACCAAATCTCAATTATTTTTCAGGGACTAAAAACATATTTAACCCTTTATTTTAAAAACTAGATTGGTAATTAATTAATGAAAGTATCGATTTATGATTGATTGATTTAATTGTGGTTAAATTAACAATAATTAAATATAGATTTTAATATTACATAATATTTCAGTTAATAAAATAATATAAAATTATAATAAATCAAAAATATAAATAACAGTAGTACCGAAACATATAAAATTCGATCTCAAGAAAATAATCAATTGAGGTTGTGATAATTTACCATAAGATTCAAACCACGTTACATTTCTTATATAGCCAAAAAAAAAAAGAGGTTGATTAGGGGGCGAAGCCATTTATAAAGTAATAAATAAAAATAACTCGTCGGGTGATGGAGTTATTCCGCCCAAGCCACCGGATGATGGGGGTACAAGACCTTCCTTTAAGGAGAAGGTGCTTAGTGGGAAGGGCGTGGTAAAGGAACGTAAAGGAAGAGATTTGATTGCAGAAAAACTGTTGAAGATTGACTTGGAAGGTGGAAACAGGTTGCTGCCGAAGTGCACACTTGATGAGAAGTTATTTACAGAATTATGTCAACCATGGAATGAGGCGCTTGTGGTTAAGCTCTTGGGGAAGAGCATTGGATTCCTGGCTATGCACAAGAAACTAGCAAAGACATGGAAGCCAATGGGAGGTTTTGATCTTTTATACGTTGGACATGGTTTTTTTGTTGTCACTATGGACCTGGAGGAGGACAGAAAGAAAGCGATGTATGGTGGCCCTTGGGTGATTTATGACCATTACTTGTCTGTAAGGCCTTGGACACCGGATTTCATTCCTTCCAAAGCAACTATTAACTGTACTATTGCGTGGATCAGAATTCCTAATTTAGGTCTAATGCTATATGATGAAGATGTGCTCATGGGGATCGCGTCTATGATTGGCAAACCTATCAAGGTGGACACTACCACTTTGAATATGTCGCGGGGCAGATTTGCAAGAATATGTGTTGAACTTGATCTTAGTCAACTTGTGGTGGGATGTATCTGTATCCAGGATAATTGGTTCAAAATTGAATACGAGGGTTTGCATGTTATTTGTGGTTCATGTGGTTGCTATGGGCATCTCACTCGCGAATGTACAATTGCTTCTAAGTCGGATGCAGTTCTTGGAGAAACTCCGGTTAGTGGCGGCGCCACCACCAGTGGCAAGGAGGAAGCTTCTACTCCTTCGAACCCTAATCCGTCACCTGCTACAAATTTGGAAAGGGAATCTGTTTTGAATAATAGCCCGAAGGATTTGCATGGAGATTGGTTAACTGTCTCAAAAAGGAAGAAAAACGTGAAGTCAAAGGAGAAAGAGAGAGCCAAACAGGGAGAAAAAAGTGGGACTCATTATGGCAATAAATTTAATGCCCTGAAGTCTATAGGGACCGAACCTGCCAAGGATATGGTGGAAGAGAAAAGGAGTGATAAAGAAAAGATTATTATTGGGCCTGAGTCCTCTAGCCAGCCCAAGAAGTGGCAACGTAAACACCCAAGGAAGGAACTCTTGGTTGAGACACAAGATCCCTCTTTAGGAGATGTTCAACAGCAGCAGGGTACTTTTAAGCCTAAGATGACTACTTCGGACATCCCAAGCTCCCCTGTGACATCTACTGGGCCGCAAACATCTAATATGAAAGGAACCCCTCATATCTATGATTTAGGGGGTGGTGCAAAATCAACTATGAATTTGTTGCAAGTTTCTGCGAATAAGTTTGTTTTTCTTGATGAGGAAAAAAAGGACGCTAATGCTCCTGTGCAATCCTCTAAGTCTGTTACTCATATGTCCAATGTGGAGGTAATGGACCATGAAGATAACAAGTTTGATGAACTATCACATGTAGATAGGGGCCCACTGGAAGGCCAACGGCCCATTGATTAGTGGGCTTTTTTTAATCTCCTCCACTTGTTTATGATGTTTAAGGACTGTAACATTTTTATGTGGAACTGTCGTGGAGGTGTCCACCAAGGTGGGCGTAGATACATTCGCTCCATGGTCTCAAAATATAAGCCGAGCGTTTGTATTCTGGTTGAAACTCATTGTGCCTTTAGTGCTGCAAAAGGATTCTGGTCTTCTCTGGGTTATGAAGGTTTTTTGATTGTGGAAGCTATTGGTCATGCGGGAGGTATATGGGTTTTGAGCCAGTTGGCTGGTGATTTCTCTTTGAAGGTCCTATATGTTTATCAACAGGCTATCACGTTCAGTATAGGAAGGGGTCAGGAGGTTTGGGCATGTAGCGCCATTTATGCTAGTCCTTGCCCAACTGTTCGAGAAAATCTTTGGGAGCATCTGATTAACCTTCGAGAAAGTATTTTAATCCATTGGGCTCTCATTAGCGATTTTAATGAAGTGCTCTATAGTTCTGAAGTCAGAGAAGGTAATTTTCTACCCAACAGGGCGCATAAGTTTGCAAAAGTGCTCAATGATTGTAGACTTATGGACATTGGAGCTTCAGGGAGTAGGTTTACTTGGTTTAGAAGGGAGCAAAGTGGTAGAAGCATTTCCAAAAGACTGGATAGACTGCTGGCTGATTGTGATTGGAGACTGCTTTTACCCGATGCTTTTGTGGAAGTCTTGTGTAGAGTCAGCTCAGACCATGCCCCTCTTCTTCTCCATTGTAGCGATGATCCTTCTTCTAAAAAAGGACGCCCCTTTCGTTTCCTTGATGCCTGGTCAAGCCATGTGGATTATCGCCATATTATGTCAGAGGCTTGGCATTCCAGTTCTACTGGAGTTGTGATAGTCTTCAAAAAGTCAAGGTAAGCTCTCAGAAATTTAATGCTCAGGTGTTTGGTAATATTTTTCGTAGGAAGAGAAGAGTAGAAGCCAGATTAAGGGGTATTCAAGATGAATTGGAGCTTGCACCTACTTCTCAATTACTGAAATTGGAGAAGGATCTTCAACGGGAATTTCATGAAATTTTGAAGCAGGAGGAAAGTCTTTGGTTTCAGAAATCTCGGGAGAGATGGGTTCGTTTGGGAGATTGGAATAATAATTTTTTTCATGCTCAGACGGTTGTTAGACGCCGCAGAAATAAGATTAGTGCGTTAAACATTTGTGATGAAAGCTGGTGTACTGATGGGCAGTTACAAATCTCCGGGGGTTTAAGCCAATCTTCTTTAAAAGGTATTGGGATGTGGTTGGGGATGATATCTGGAGGTTAGTTAGAGATGCTTTCGCTTATGGTTATTCTGATATTTCTTTATTAGATACTTTGGTCGTCCTGATTCCAAAAGTCGATCATCCTACTAATTTTAAGCAATTTCGTCTGATTAGCCTGTGTAATGTTGTGTACAAAATCATCACGAAAGTCTTAGTGGCTAGACTGAGACCTTTTCTTGGTGATTTAATTGGTCCTTTGCAAGGCAGTTTCATCCCCGGGAGAGGCACTCCTGAAAATGCCATTTTAGCTCAGGAAGTTATTCATTATATGAGGACTTCAAAATCTAAAAAGGGTATTTTGGCGTTTAAAATTGATCTTGAGAAAGCATATGATAGAGTTAACTGGGATTTCTTGGAGAGGACTTTAATTGATTTTGGGTTCCCTTCCATTACCATTCGGCTCATAATGTGGTGTGTTAAGTCCCCTAACCTCTCTATTCTTTGGAACGAGAGGTTTGAGACAAGGGGATCCAATGTCCCCTTATCTCTTTGTTCTTTGTATGGAGAAATTAGCCTTATTGGTGCAGCAAAGAGTCAACCCGGGAGTTTGGAAACCTATTAAAATCTCTAGAAATAGCCCTCCGTTATCTCATTTACTTTGCGGATGATGTGATGTTCTTTTATCAAGCCCAAGACCACCAAGTGCGGGTTGTTATGGATACTTTGCAGGAGTTCTGTGGGATGTCAGGGATGAAGGTCAATTTTGATAAATCTAAGGTTATGGCATCTGCTAAAATTTTTGGTGCTCGCAGGAGGCACTTGCAGACTTTAACAGAGAGAAAATTTGTTCTTAAACTTGACAAATATTTGGGTTTTCATCTCCCTTGTGATAGAATTAAACGTGAAGACTTTAGTGATATTCTCACTAGGATTGACCATCGAATTGCATCCTGGAAAGCAAATCTCCTCAACAAGGCTGGTCGACTTTGCCTTGCTAAATCAGTCATTACTTCTATGCCGGTTTACACTATGTAGAATATGTGGTACCCTTAGCCAGTGTGTAATAAAATTGACAGCAAGGTTAGGAATTTCATCTGGAGTGGTGATCCTAATCACCGTGGTTGGAACCCTGTTGGTTGGGATAAATTGATTACCCCAAGGAAATTTGGAGGACTTGGTATTAGAGAAGCCCGCACCATGAATGTTGCTCTTCTAGGAAAACTGGTTTGGTCTCTGCTGCGGGATAATCACAAATTATGGGTGCAGGTTTTACAATCTAAATACCTTTCGGGTAATTCTGTTTTGAGAGCCCATTCCTGTTCCGGGGCATCTTATGTGTGGAAAGGTATTATTAAGGCAAAGGAAGTTCTGAAAGATGGATTTAATTTCATGATGGGAAAGGGAGATACATCGGTGTGGTATACAGATTGGTCAGGCTGTGGGCGTCTCTGTGATGCGGTGCCTTTTGTGCATATTTCAGATACGCTTCTTACCTTAAAGGATTTGGTTTCGAATATGGGGAGGTGTCTGGATGGGGTTCGGACTTGGATTTCCCCAGAAGTTTATTTGTTGTTCCAATCTGTCTCTCCTCACCTAAATCCTGTTATGGCGGATCATTGGGTTTGGCAATCTACTGGGAATGGTGAGTATACTGCCAGTGCAAGATATTTTTGGCTTTTGAGGAACAAGTTGGATCTACATCATAGACCCTTTCTCCATGATTGGGTATGGAAAGTTCACTGTCCGGAAAAGGTTCGGTTCTTTCTCTGGCTTCTTTTACAGGGGGGTCTTCCTACTAATCTCAAACGCTATCATTGCAAGCTTTCAGGGTCTCCGTCTTGTGCGAGATGTTCCAGTTCGGAGGAGAACTTATTTCATTGTTTGAGAGATTGTCCTCATTCTTTGAAAGTTTTGAGGAGACTTAATTTTGGTGGTGTCTTATTTTTTCATACCTCTGATCTGAGTGATTGGTTGCAGACTAATTTAAAGGGTGCCCATGGGACTTTATTTGTTGCTGCCCTTTGGTGGATTTGGCGGTGGCGGAATAACCAGTGTCTAGATGCCAAGAAATGGAGCATTCAATCGGTCTTAAGGAATATTGATCTTGCACATGATGATTTCTTGCGCTACCTGGGTCCTCAAGGTCGTACTAGTCTGGATGATTTTAGGCGGCCTCTTTGGGTGCCTCCTCCTGCTGGGTGTTTCAAGATAAATGTGGATGGTAGCTTTTATCCAAATAGTTTACATATGGGTTTTGGAGGGGTGATCCGTGATTCAGATTGCAAATGGGTTTTGGGTTTTAATGGCTTCGCAGGTCTCGGGGACATTCTTAGTGCTGAGTTGTTTGCTATTTTACATGGTTTGACTATTGCTTGGGACAAAGGCTTGTTTAAGGTCATTTTAGAATCGGATTCGCTGGAAGCAATTGAGATTCTTCAGCTTGGTTTGCTAGACTCCATCTCTCCTCATCTAGGTGTGGTGTCTCGTATTAAAGAGGTTCTTAGTCGTCAGTGGAATGTGAAGCTTCTCCACATCTCCCGTGAGATTAATAAGCCTGCTGAAGCTTTAGCCAAAGCTGGTGCCTTTTGCGCAGATCCCTTGGTTTTGTTGAGTGAACCTCCTCCGGAGGTGGACTCTCTTATTCTTTTAGATGACCCTGGCTAGCGCTAGGCTTGTCTTGTAGTTTCTTGCTTTTCTTTCTTGATGTTTTGTTTCTTCCATAGCATAAAAAAAAAATAAGTTGAAGCGTTGATAATTTAGTAAACATTTATTGTTAAAATTTGTTCATACAAAATAATATTGGTCTGGAAATTTTGATAATTTTTTTTAAACATTTGAATCTCTTTTTTTTTAAGATTATGAAAATTAGAGAATTTAAAGATTCAACTATGGAGTGGTAATTCAGCCAGCCTACTTGCCACAATTAGATGGCATGAAAGGTGTTTAACTGCTCGTAAATCAAATGCTTTTGCTCTTCAGACGTGCTGAGATTTTCTCTGAAGCTCGTCTAGTAAGCTCAAGCACATTTGTTTTAAAAACACAATATTTTGTAGAAATATACGGATCTCTTAATTATTTATCACCAACATAAATATTTTGCTGTTTGTTTATTTATATTTTCCATTCGAGAAGCATTTATTCGAAATTCAAATTATGATAATCCATTGAAATTGTTGTTTTTTCGGTGAAGAACTGTGGCAATCCAAAAAAGTATTGTTCGCTTGGATTGTAAACTATATTACATTGTGCAGTTAATTGAATTTCTCCCAGTTTTGGAATGGATTTGGATTGTTACTTAATTGATTTCAAGAAATTGTTACTTAATTGATTTTAAGAAATCATCGTGACGAAACTAATGTATTTTAAAATTTAAAATGACCAGGTTTCAGATGTGAGAAACTTTAAAAATTTCAAATTTAGGGCCAGTGGATTGAAGTATATATTATGCCCAATGTTGGGAAAGGGTAGATTGTGAAGCTTTGAACTAAGCTTGAAATTTGGGATATAAGGAAGTGATCTTGTAGCTGGATTTAGAGGTCTTGATTCAAGTAGACATTTTAACTTAACACCCTCTCTAGAATTAAGAGACTTGAAAGGAACTGGGATTGAAATCATTAACACCCATATGTAACCAATGTGCCTACTTCCTAACAAATGGAGGTAGGTATTTATTGATAGCAAATGCTACCAAAATTCAAAGCAGAAAAAATGCTACCAAAATTCAAAGCAGAAAAAGTTGTAGCCCGATCGAACTTTTAACATGAAGTTGTAGCCAGATCGAACTTTTAACTGAATATGGCATCCTGCTGCTGTAATTCTAAACCTGTCCTGCTGTAGGATATTTATGATCCAAAACTTTGCTTTCTCATTATGTATCCATCTTCATCATTTCTTTACACATGGACAACAGCTACGCAGTCACTTGACACTTCAGAGCTTTTCTCCCTCCTTACTTCAGCCTCCATAGAGTTCTTCACTTTTCGGTTTCAGAATGGTGTATAACACTAGTTTAAATTGAAAGTAAGAAAGTAAAAGGCATCATGAGAATTTTGGAATTTGGACTTGCTATCCACATTTGAAGCGAGCTAGATAATAGGTACACTTATGTTGGGAAAATTGGACTGATGAGAAAATTCTTGACAGTTGAGATATAAAGATGATAGAATCATACATAGGCATACACCCTGCAGTAATTGTAATGCAAGGCCCATCTATTATACATCCTTGAAGGTAGGGATGTAACTTACAACCGATTTCAGACCCTTAATACCCGGTTTGCACAACCCCTTCTCTGTAATCGAGAAACCACAACTTCCTTCATCAACTTTGCCTTTTTTGCAGCCAGCAACATATCAGTTGCAACGGTGAACAATACCAAAACACACCACAATCTTGAAGAGAAGGAAAATCGCATGCAACGGCCACAGTGGAACTGTGTTGCGGCCATAACCCACCTGAAAATTTTCGTTTCAATTGCAACAGAGTCTTTTACACCCTAACCCAATTTGAAACCCAATTTTCTTTTAAAAACAGAATCAAAGAGATAAATAAAACATTCAAAAGAGAATCTAAAAGTATAAAAATCCAACCTTTTTCCAGAGAATCATATGTACAACTCAATAAATCCAACCTCATCGTCAGAGATGGGAGAGAGAGTGAGTGGACCTTGGTGAGATCAAGAAGAGGAAGAGATATGCGACCGGGATCGGAACGGACTTCAGTGGACACAGGACTACCAGGAACGGACTACCAGAGAAGGTACTTGAAGAGCAAAGGATATAGCAGAGATGGTGCAACGACGTATTTCTTCACAAATTTTCTAGAAAGCTATGGAGTAGAAGATATGTGGAAAGTATTCAGTTTATGGGGAGAAAGGGCGATTGATGTGTACATTCCGCAAAAAAGGGACAAGAAAGGATACCGCTTTGGTTTTGTGAGATTTCTGAATAATGATAACCCCGGTGCTATGGAAAAGAAGTTGAGACAGATATGGATTGGAACCTATAAGCTCCTAGTGAATATTTCCAGGTTCCGAAGAAATAAGGAGGTAGATGATGGGAAGATAGAGAATAATAAAAAGGAGACAGTGAGGAAGGGCGGGCATCAACAGTATACCTCACGAGGGGTGGAGTCAGATAAAAGCTTTGCGGATGTAGTAAAGGGTGCTGTTAATATGAGGTGGCAACCGAAGATCAATCAAAAGGTAGTTCAGGAAAAGAATGGAATGGAATGGAGTTTAATGTTGGAGAAGATGATATGGCATGGTTGAAGAATGCTTATGTGGGACAAGTGAGTCAAATTGATGAGGTTTTCCTTTTGCAAGATAAAATTATTTCAGAAGGAATTCATACAGTAATGGTGACTCCAATGGGAGGGGATATGGTGCTTATCAGACCACATGCGGATGAAGATTTCATGGAGTTAATAAAATAATTAGATGACTTATTTTCACAATGGTTTGTGGATATTCGTCCCTGGGATCAGAATGAAGTTGCACGTGAACGTTATGTGTGGGTACGTTGCCAAGGTGTTCCAGTACATGTGTGGACAGAGTCTTTCTTTACAATGATTGCTGGTTATTTTGGGAGGTATGTTTCCATTGATACTGTCACAAAAAATAAAGAAAAAATTAGATGTGGCTCGCTTGTTGATTCAGACTACATCCATGGAAACTATTAATAGGAGTCTAAAAGTTAAAGTTAATAGTGTGTTGTTCTCCATAAATGTTATTGAGGATCCTTTTGTTGATCCATGGAGGGTGTTACACAAAAGGGAAGCTATTAAATCAATATATTCTAGCTTGTGTTCTTCGGAGACAAATTCCATGGAAGATGTTGGTTGGGACATATTTGATAATGGTGATAACAGAGACAATTTTGAATTTGAATTTCAAATGGAAAATCATAATAGGCATATTGATGATTATGATCCCTTATCATGCGAGATTGATTATAATTTAAGAGGAGAATCAGTAGCTGATAAAGGAAATTTGAAATCTCAAATTTTTGGGGTTAATGGTGACATAAATGTGAATGCTATTTGTGAGGAGAATATGGAGGAGATCCCGTGCAAGTTGGTTGAAACTCAGGAGGTTGGTTGGCATAAAGTTGGGTTGTTGGATGGAATGACCCAAACGCAAGGTGGAGGATCATGTGAAGGGCTACCTAATACGTGTGGGCTGATAGAAGTGGAGGCCCAATGTGGAAAATCTGTTCAACATGGCGCAGACTTGGCTTCATTGCAAGGGCTGATAGAAGTGGAGGCCCAATGCGGAAACTCTGTTCAACAACGCGCAGACTGGGATCCGTTGCACGGGCCTTTGACTGGCCTTGATATTGGGCTGTTTGGTGGCATGCCACATGGCAAATGTGGAGCGGAGAAGCTAGCTTGTGGTAGTGTAAGTTCACATGGGCTGCTTGATGCGGAGGCCCAACAGCAGCGAGAGGAGGCATTGGTGCAAGGGGCTGTGATTGGACAGCTGGAACAAGTTTCTCCAATTGGCCGCAACACAAATATATTGGGCTTGAATGTAGCTACAAATGTTGCGATGAGTAATAGCAAAGGTGTGCCGGATTGTACTGAAGGGATTAAAATCCTCTGTCCCCTGCCTGTCTCCATTCCTGTCCCCTCAATGAAATCTTGACAAGTCATAATGTAAACACTTTAGCATTTCAATTTGTTAACGGTGTTACCACAAATCACTGTTACATAATCACTGAACTATAGACTAGATTACAATGATTGACGACCGACCTCTGAAAAGGTTGCAAGAGGTTCCTATTTATAGACTAAGGAAAGACAACGCGCGCAGGTGTGAGCGCAACTTCCAGAGAGTTTGCGCTTCACCTTGCGCAACTTCCAGAGAGTCTGCGGTTCACCTTCCTATTTTTACTTATCAGTGCTTCGAAGAACTTCTGTAATAACTCTCTGAAGTAAGCTTGAAAAAGTCTTAGCTCAGAAGTTAGTGATATGCTTCAGACGATCACTAATCATCTGAAGTATTCCAGAAACAGTTCTTGAAAGACTCTCTGTGATATTCTTCAGATGATACTTTGAGACAAATTTAATTAACTCTGCTTTAACTAAGAAACTAAGTAGGCCAATGTTTAAAATCAAACCTTCTTAAATCTCAAAGTATGTCAAAATGTGTTCCTCTTAACTACCGCGCTTTTCATAACAACTTTGTCTAAAAGTATTTCTCTTTAATACGTCTTAATCTTTTAATTGGTAAATTTAAAGATTTCCAAAATTATTTAAAATATCCAAAACACTATTCAACCCCCCTTCTAGTGTTTCCTGTGGTTCTAACACAGATCTCTTCAGTGCAAAAATCATCCCTCATTCTTATACAGGGTTGATAGTGTAGGATTGTATCTCTTTTAGGTCCTCCTTTAAGTCTTTTTCGATTTTACATGTACGTAGGATTGACAATATGTGTGCCCATTTGTTAGCTAAGTTTGCTTGCTCTCATCCAGACTATTATTGGTTTGAGGAAGTCCCTCATTGCATTGTTCCACGGTTGGCTATGGAAGTTTGTCCCTTGCCCGTTTAATATATTTCATATTTTAACAGTAAACAATGTAAATTAACTTATAATTTTTATAAAAAATTTTAAATAATAAATCACTTTTTTTACGCAATATAAGAATAACTTTTTTTAACAAACCCTAAAATAAGTGATAAAAAGAAAAAAAAATTTAGTAACAAATTAATTTTAAAATTAATCAATTTATTTAAATTTAAATAAATAAAATAATTAATTAATTCCATCGTTTTGATTTCTTTGACTGGAAGAAAAAAAAACCATTTTCATGCCCTAGTCTAAAAAAAACATAGTACATGAGTAGGGGTGGAAGTAGGCCAGACCGTCCGACAGGGGCCTATGGCTTGACCTGTTTAATAAAAAGGTCAGGTTCAACCTTTTATAAAAGCCTATTTAAATAAACAAGTCAGACTTAGGTTTTTAAAAAAGCCTACTTAGCCTGTTGGGCCGACCTGTTTAAGTGGCCTATTATAATATATATATAATAATAATTTTTATTTTATTTTAATTATTCTATTATAATTATTTGTTTTCTCTAAAATTAGAAACAGTCCCGATTTACAGAATGCAAACAATGCCACACTAATTCTACCACATTCAATTTTACTTTTTGCACCCCCTTTACTTTTTGCACCTTCCTTTAATTTTTTTTTTGCAAAACTGTTATTTATTTTTTTATTAAAAAAATAATTTTTATATTATTATTTTATTTTTATATTTATTTTTATTTATTTATCTCATCAAATAAAAATATAGATCAAGAGAATACAATTAAATAATCATATAAAAATTACGTTAATTAACTTCATTTACAAATATATTCACTGTTTCTGCTAAATTAACCAAATATCTTACTCTGTTAACCAAATATCTCACTCTGTTAACCACCAATGTATACACCGTTAATCTCATTTACAAATATATTCATTATTTATGTGCACACAATTAACCTCACAAATTTAATTAACCAAATATCTCACCCTGTTAACCAAATATCTCACTCTGCTAACCACCAATGTATACACCATTAACCCCATTTACAAATATATTCACCGGTTCTCTGTACACAATTAACCTCACAAATTCAATTAACCAAATATCTCACTTTGTTAACCACCAATGTATACACCATTAACCTCATTTACAAATGTATTGACAGTTACGAATCCTACTATTGACACTATTAACCTCATTTTAAACATATTCACCGTTTCTGGCCACATAATTAATCTCGTGTTAAAAGGAGTTGCAATAACCAAAAATTCTACTCTGTTAACCACAAATGGAAACACTATTAACCTCATTTTTTAACATATTCACCGTTTCGAGACACATAATTAACCTCGTGTTAATTAACATATTTTTTTATATGATCATTTAATTGTATTTTCTTGATCTATATTTTTATTTGATGAGATAAATAAATAAAAATAAATATAATAACAAAATAAAAATATAAAAGTTATTTTTTTAATAAAAAAAAGTAAATAATAGTTTTTTTAAAAAATAGAAAAGGGGGGGCTAAAAGTAAAAGGGGTGCAAAGAGTAAAATTGAATGTGGTAGGACCAGTCTGCCACTGTTTGCTGTCTCTAAAACATTATCGAATTAGAAACTAGGGGTGTGCCAATTGCAGTTAATTCCTAACAGGGCTACAGTTTCTACCTTCTCAGATTGGCTGCTAAACTCTTTGGCTGGATTCCAGGCATGGGAGGACGGAGGTGAATTTGCGGGTGCCTTGCTGTCTAGTGTCCTATGGGCTATTTGGAAAGACAGAAATCAGTTTATTTTTTTATAGAATTACCCCTGACCCTAGGAGTACATTATTGAAAGTTAATCTCCTCCTGAAAGATTGTAATGCCTTGTTTAATGGTCCTAAGCAGTCTAGCCCAATAGTGTATCCAAATTATCCTAAGGTTTGGAGAAGCCCTAGATTTGACACAGTCAAACTTAACACAGATGCACAATTCAACAATCAGAGGGGTATGGGAGCAGTAGCTATTATTGCAAGGGATTTCAAGGGAGGCATAAAATTCGGGCTTACGAGGAAAGTTTTTGCTTTCTCCCCACTCGTTGCCGAAGCTCAGGCTCTCAGAGAAGGGCTGATCCTAGCAGCTAATCTTGGCTGCCCCAAAATCGTCCTGGAAAAGCGACTCTTTGAGTTGATCCAGGCCTGTAGGCAAGAGATCAGAAGGGGTGAGATTGAGCACATTATTGAGGACATTTTGATGTTGAAGAGTAGATTTCAGTTGTGTGGTTTTACTTGGGCTCCTCGTGAAGCTAATAAGCTGGCTCATAGTGTTGCTCTTCTTGAAGCTTCTTCATCGTTACCTTTGGATTGGCAGTGGAACCCACCTCCTTTGATCAGAGTGCTCTTAGAGGAAGACAGTAGAGCTAATTCATAATTTTGTATTGGTTATCGGAGGTCGACTTGCTGCGTTTTGAACTTCGGCTCTGTTTAGTTCTCATGTCCTCTTTTCTTGTAGTTTCTTTTCACTTTCTATCTCAGGGTTGTTGTCTTTTGAGTTCCACTTTCATTGTCAGAGACGCGTATCCAGATCTATTGGCATACTTGTTAGATACTGCGGCTGTCTCTTGTAGGCCTTGGGCCTTTTGAAGTGTATCTTTTGGCCTTTCGGCCTCTTCTCTTAATGCAAGCATCTTTTGTCCAAAAAAAAAACAAAAGAAACTAGGGGTGTGCAGAATAACCGGTTTTATTGAGCCCATCCTTAACCAAATTCATATCCATTTTAAATAACCATTAATTTAACTTTATATTTTATCTTGTCCATTTCCATTTTAACCATATCCATATCCAATTTTTTTAACCAGTTGAATTTTAATTAAGACCGGATTACAAAATGAGCGAGCCAATGCCTATTGATGAACTCTGCCTGACTCAAAGTCTCAAACATATTTTCATTCACCATTGATGAACCCTAATTTCTAAATCTCCCAAATCCTAATCCCCATTGATGAACCCTAATTCATAAATCTCCTCACCCCAGATCCAGATCGCGAGTGATTAATCCATAAGCTACACTCTCACTGCTTGCACGAAGGAGAACGAAAAAGAAAAGAACACCATCGCACGCAACGCCTTCTTCCTCAGCCACCGTAGGCCATCGACAGCGCCCTCAGCCACCGTGCCGGAATTATGTGCACCTGTCTCTAGCGACGACGTAAGCCCCTCAACCTATTTTCGTCTGGCACTGTTGGTTTGTGTTTATCTCATCCTCCCTCGATTTATGCAGTGCCTTAACACTGTTTCCATAATCGAGATGAATAATATATATTACTGGCCATTGTTCTACTTAAATGTATACAGAGATTTGAATAATATATTACTTTTAGAATTGGATAACAATTTGATTTTAATAAACTATACTTTTGGTGTTATAAATCCAAAGAAGCTATTAGCTGTTGGTGGCGTAATTGAAGGAATAAAAGTGAATCCCATTTTCAGTAGCCAATGGAGTGAGCGGTGTAGCCAATGGAGGAAGACTCGGTCCAGCGGGTGGACTGGTTTTGGAGGATGTTGGATACTGTTTGAGAGTAGTGTGTGTCTTCTTGTGTCAAGTCTTCTAGTAGATGAAGCACTGCAAAGAAAGTACACGGACATGAATAATTTCAGTGGATTAATTTTAATTAATTTGTTAGGCTGCTTAATTATTTAGTAATGGTGATTGATGAAAACTTTGATATGTTGGTTTTGTATCTCAAATATAGGAGGAGAAAAGAATAGATCTGTCCTAATTGTTACTTGTTCTGTATTGAAGTTATAACATCAACTATGTTTAGGATTTGTCTTTTAAAATATCAAATGGTTAGGTTGGCTGATTTCTGGAATGTTTGATCCAGACAAATTCCATCATTAATTGAGCTATTGGATGCTGGCAGTGCTGAACAAGAAGGAGTAAAAGTGAATCCCATTGAACTGAGTCACTTTGTGGACTTCAAACAAAACTCCACACAGAGAGCTTCATTATTGAGTCCAATCAGTGTAAGCTTGAACTTAGCTGCATTTAGTTTGCCTAAATAATTACCTGCTGCTTAGTTTGGGTGAAGGGTATTATGGTATTTATGTTTTTCAGCTTCCTTTTTTACGCCCTCTACTAGAAAGATATTTGCTGAATGTTGAAAAATATACTATAAGGGAATGGCACGTATTGCTTTAAGTATATCTGGCAATATGTGAATAAAATGCATAATTATTTGAAGGTTCTATAAGGATCCACTAAGCACAGATTATTTGCATATGATTACTTGTGTTTGCACTGATTATTTGCACCGATTATTTGCTTTTGGGCACTCAATTATATTCCTATGGAATTGAGCACCCATATTGATGGTGGAAAGGACAATCCTCACCCTGCTTTAATTTGACTTCTCATAAACCATGCAACTTTATTTGAAAATACCAACTTGGAGTGCCCATTTGGAATCTGTGCTGTGCAGTACCTTAACATTTCTGGCTATTAGCACTAATTGATCCAACACACATTTGTGGTAGTTTAGGCTACTGAAATAGTAGGTTTGGATTTTATGTGTTACTGTTTAATCTGTGAGTAATACAAATTGTTTTTAATAGGGACTGAATTGTATTATGATAAATTGTTTTTCAATTTCAGCCTATGCTTAGATTTTAATAGAGACTGAATTGTATCATGATAACATGCCTATGCTTAGATTTTAATAGGGACTGAATTAATAGGGATGGCTGCTCCTTTCCTCTTATTTTATCATATTTTATTTCATTACTTTCTAAGAATTATTACTGAAAGATTTGGGTTTCTTTGGTTTTCCTTCATCATCACTCTTTATCATATTGATCATAAAAGCAAGAAAACAATATCAAAGAAGGTTGTTTCTGTTGTGTCATCCCAGAAGAACAAACACAACCCTTCTGCATGTGGCTCAGTTGGGTTCAATTCAAATCAATCAACTCTTGTTCACTCAAATTAAATTACATATAGTGCTAGCTAAATACTAATGTTGAGTGTTGTTTGGTGCACTGTAGAACAAAACTCCAATGACTATGACAGAGAAGATACTGGGGATAGCTTGTGAGAAAAGTGAGGTGAAGACAGGGGAAAACGTTTAGTTTAATGCAAATGTTTTGATGACCCTTAAAATATGATTTTGGAACATGTAATATTTTCTCAAACACAAAAATCTGATTTTGATCCTTAAAATCCGGTTTTGGGAACCTCAAAAACCAATTTTTGGACATAAAAAACTGGTTTTGTAGCCTAAATCCAGTTTTGGAACCTTAAAATCCGGTTTCAGAACCAAAATCCAGTTTCAGAACCGGATTTTGAATTGGTTTTAAAACCAAAACCAGTTAATAACCGAAAACTGGTTAGAATCAAAACTGGTTATTATCAAAACCGGTTTTAAAACCGGTTTGAAATTGGATATGACAAAATAAAACCGGTTTTTTGTGGTTTGGTTATGAATGGATATATAAAAAATGGATATATTTGGATACAATCTAGTTTTTCTTATCCATATCCATGCACACCGCTATTAGAAACCCTACGTTAGATCACTCTCTCAGAACTCACATAACCTTGGCTCTGTAGACCTTGAAGCCGTTCACTCACTACCTCACATAACTCCATCGCCGCCATCGTTCTGAAGGAGCTGTCGCCACCTCCGTCGCATGCTCCGTCGCATGCTCCGTCGCATGCTCCGTCGCATGCTCCGTCGCATGCTCCGTCGCATGCTGCAGTCTAATCTCGCTCGTGGACGTGCCTCAGTCTCCACCGTTCTCCGTTCGCGCAGATCTACGAAACGGAAGCCCCTAATCTCGCTCGCAGTCGCGCTCCAGTCGTCGTTCCCCTTCACTCCTTCTCTCCCTCTCTGATTCACATTCGCGCCTCACTCCTCGTCGAGCAAGCTTCCGACGAAATGCAGGTTCTAAATTAGTTTGTCAGTTTCGTCTTTCTGATGAATAAAAGCAATGGTTTTGTGATTGCTTGAAAGCTTGGCTAGTTGCGATGGTTTCGATACCATGGACTGGAGGTTTTGCAAATAACTGCTTATATTAGCTTTACTTAGTAGAATTCAGTAGGAGTAACTTCACCGTGGTTGGAACCCTCTTGGTTGGGATAAATTGATTACCCCAAGGAAATTTGGAGGACTTGGTATTAGAAAAGCCCGCACCATGAATGTTGCTCTTCTAGGAAAACTGGTTTGGTCTCTGCTGCGGGATAATCACAAATTATGGGTGCAGGTTTTACAATCTAAATACCTTTCGGGTAATTCTGTTTTGAGAGCCCGTTCCTGTTCCGGGGCATCTTATGTGTTGAAAGGTATTATTAAGGCAAAGGAAGTTCTGAAAGATGGATTTAATTTCATGATGGGCAAGGGAGATACATCGGTGTGGTATACAGATTGGTCAGGCTGTGGGCGTCTCTGTGATGCGGTGCCTTTTGTGCATATTTCAGATACGCTTCTTACCTTAAAGGATTTGGTTTCGAATATGGGGTGGTGTCTGGATGGGGTTCGGACTTGGATTTCCCCAGAAGTTTATTTGTTGTTCCAATCTGTCTCTCCTCACCTAAATCCTGTTATGGCGGATCATTGGGTTTGGCAATCTACTGGGAATGGTGAGTATACTGCCAGTGCAAGATATTTTGGCTTTTGAGGAACAAGTTGGATCTACATCATAGACCCTTTCTCCATGATTGGGTATGGAAAGTTCACTGTCCGGAAAAGGTTCGGTTCTTTCTCTGGCTTCTTTTACAGGGGGGTCTTCCTACTAATCTCAAACGCTATCATTGCAAGCTTTCAGGGTCTCCGTCTTGTGCGAGATGTTCCAGTTCGGAGGAGAACTTATTTCATTGTTTGAGAGATTGTCCTCATTCTTTGAAAGTTTGGAGGAGACTTAATTTTGGTGGTGTCTTATTTTTTCATACCTCTGATCTGAGTGAATGGTTGCAGACTAATTTAAAGGGTGCCCATGGGACTTTATTTGTTGCTGCCCTTTGGTGGATTTGGCGGTGGCGTACTAACCAGTGTCTAGATGCCAAGAAATGGAGCATTCAATCGGTCTTAAGGAATATTGATCTTGCACATGATGATTTCTTGCGCTACCTGGGTCCTCAAGGTTGTACTAGTCTGGATGATTTTAGGCGGCCTCTTTGGGTGCCTCCTCCTGCTGGGTGTTTCAAGATAAATGTGGATGGTAGCTTTTATCCAAATAGTTTACATATGGGTTTTGGAGGGGTGATCCGTGATTCAGATTGCAAATGGGTTTTGGGTTTTAATGGCTTCGCAGGTCTCGGGGACATTCTTAGTGCTGAGTTGTTTGCTATTTTACATGGTTTGACTATTGCTTGGGACAAAGGCTTGTTTAAGGTCATTTTAGAATCGGATTCGCTGGAAGCAATTGAGATTCTTCAGCTTGGTTTGCTAGACTCCAGCTCTCCTCATCTAGGTGTGGTGTTTCGTATTAAAGAGGTTCTTAGTCGTCAGTGGAATGTGAAGCTTCTCCACATCTCCCGTGAGATTAATAAGCCTGCTGACGCTTTAGCCAAAGCTGGTGCCTTTTGCGCAGATCCCTTGGTTTTGTTGAGTGAACCTCCTCCGGAGGTGGACTCTCTTATTCTTTTAGATGACCCTGGCTAGCGCTAGGCTTGTCTTGTAGTTTCTTGCTTTTCTTTCTTGATGTTTTGTTTCTTCCATAGCATAAAAAAAAAATAAGTTGAAGCGTTGATAATTTAGTAAACATTTATTGTTAAAATTTGTTCATACAAAATAATATTGGTCTGGAAATTTTGATAATTTTTTTTAAACATTTGAATCTCTCTCTCTTTTTTAAGATTATGAAAATTAGAGAATTTAAAGATTCAACTATGGAGTGGTAATTCAGCCAGCCTACTTGCCACAATTAGATGGCATGAAAGGTGTTTAACTGCTCGTAAATCAAATGCTTTTGCTCTTCAGACGTGCTGAGATTTTCTCTGAAGCTCGTCTAGTAAGCTCAAGCACATTTGTTTTAAAAAAACAATATTTTGTAGAAATATACGGATCTCTTAATTATTTATCACCAAAATAAATATTTTGCTGTTTGTTTATTTATATTTCCATTCGAGAAGCATTTATTCGAAATTCAAATTATGATAATCCATTGAAATTGTTGTTTTTTCGGTGAAGAACTGTGGCAATCCAAAAAAGTATTGTTCGCTTGGATTGTAAACTATATTACATTGTGCAGTTAAAAGAATTTCTCCCAGTTTTGGAATGGATTTGGATTGTTACTTAATTGATTTCAAGAAATTGTTACTTAATTGATTTTAAGAAATCATCGTGACGAAACTAATGTATTTTAAAATTTAAAATTACCAGGTTTCAGATGTGAGAAACTTTAAAAATTTCAAATTTAGGGCCAGTGGATTGAAGTATATATTATGCCCAATGTTGGGAAAGGGTAGATTGTGAAGCTTTGAACTAAGCTTGAAATTTGGGATATAAGGAAGTGATCTTGTAGCTGGATTCAGAGGTCTTGATTCAAGTAGACATTTTAACTTAACACCCTCTCTAGAATTAAGAGACTTGAAAGGAACTGGGATTGAAATCATTAACACCCATATGTAACCAATGTGCCTACTTCCTAACAAATGGAGGTAGGTATTTATTGATAGCAAATGCTACCAAAATTCAAAGCAGAAAAAATGCTACCAAAATTCAAAGCAGAAAAAGTTGTAGCCCGATCGAACTTTTAACATGAAGTTGTAGCCAGATCGAACTTTTAACTGAATATGGCATCCTGCTGCTGCAATTCTAAACCTGTCCTGCTGTAGGATAGTTATGATCCAAAACTTTGCTTTCTCATTATGTATCCATCTTCATCATTTCTTTACACATGGACAACAGCTACGCTATCACTTGACACTTCAGAGCTTTTCTCCCTCCTTACTTCAGCCTCCATAGAGTTCTTCACTTTTCAGTTTCAGAATGGTGTATAACACTAGTTTAAATTGAAAGTAAGAAAGTAAAAGGCATTATGAGAATTTTGGAATTTGGACTTGCTATCCACTGGTGGCCACATTTGAAGCGAGCTAGATAATAGGTACACTTATGTTGGGAAAATTGGACTGATGAGAAAATTCTTGACAGTTGAGATATAAAGATGATAGAATCATACATAGGCATACACCCTGCAGTAATTCTAATGCAAGGCCCATCTATTATACATCCTTGAAGGTAGGGATGTAACTTACAACCGATTTCAGACCCTTAATACCCGGTTTGCACAGCCCCTTCTCTGTAATCGAGAAACCACAACTTCCTTCATCAACTTTGCCTTTTTTGCAGCCAACAACATATCAGTTGCAACGGTGAACAATACCAAATCACACCACAATCTTGAAGAGAAGGAAAATCGCATGCAACGGCCACAGCTGAACTGTGTTGCGGCCGTAACCCACCTGAAAATTTTCGTTTCAATTGCAACAGAGTCTTTCACACCCTAACCAAATTTGAAACCCAATTTTCTTTTAAAAACAGAATCAAAGAGATAAATAAAACATTCAAAAGAGAATCTAAAAGTATAAAAATCCAACCTTTTTCCAGAGAATCATATGTACAACTCAATAAATCCAACCTCATCGTCAGAGATGGGAGAGAGAGAGTGAGTGGACCTTGGTGAGATCAAGAAGAGGAAGAGATATGCGACCGGGATCGGAACGGATTTCAGTGGACACAGGACTACCAGGAACGGACTACCAGAGAAGGTACTTGAAGAGCAAAGGATATAGCAGAGATGGTGCAACGACGTATTTCTTCACAAATTTTCTAGAAAGCTATGGAGTAGAAGATATGTGGAAAGTATTCAGTTTATGGGGAGGAAGGGTGATTGATGTGTACATTCCGCAAAAAAGGGACAAGAAAGGATACCGCTTTGGTTTTGTGAGATTTCTGAATAATGATAACCCCGGTGCTATGGAAAAGAAGTTGAGACAGATATGGATTGGAACCTATAAGCTCCTAGTGAATATTTCCAGGTTCCGAAGAAATAAGGAGGTAGATGATGGGAAGATAGAGAATAATAAAAAGGAGACAGTGAGGAAGGGCGGGCATCAACAGTATACCTCACGAGGGGTGGAGTCAGATAAAAGCTTTGCGGATGTAGTAAAGGGTGCTGTTAATATGAGGTGGCAGCCGAAGATCAATCAAAAGGTAGTTCAGGAAAAAGAATGGATTGGAATGGAGTTTAATGTTGGAGAAGATGATATGGCATGGTTGAAGAATGCTTATGTGGGACAAGTGAGTCAAATTGATGAGGTTTTCCTTTTGCAAGATAAAATTATTTCAGAAGGAATTCGTACAGTAATGGTGACTCCAATGGGAGGGGATATGGTGCTTATCAGACCACATGCGGATGAAGATTTCATGGAGTTAATAAAAGAATTAGATGACTTATTTTCACAATGGTTTGTGGATATTCGTCCCTGGGATCAGAATGAAGTTGCACGTGAACGTTATGTGTGGGTACGTTGCCAAGGTGTTCCAGTACATGTGTGGACAGAGTCTTTCTTTACAATGATTCTGGTTATTTTGGGAGGTATGTTTCCATTGATACTGTCACAAAAAATAAAGAAATATTAGATGTGGCTCGCTTGTTGATTCAGACTACATCCATGGAAACTATTAATAGGAGTCTAAAAGTTAAAGTTAATAGTATGTTGTTCTCCATAAATGTTATTGAGGATCCTTTTGTTGATCCATGAAGGGTGTTACACAGAAGGGAAGCTATTAAATCAATATATTCTAGGTTGTGTTCTTCGGAGACAAATTCCATGGAAGATGTTGGTTGGGACATATTTGATAATGGTGATAACAGAGACAATTTTGAATTTGAATTTCAAATGGAAAATCATAATAGGCATATTGATGATTATGATCCCTTATCATGCGAGATTGATTATAATTTAAGAGGAGAATCAGTAGCTGATAAAGGAAATTTGGAATCTCAAATTTTTGGGTTAATGGTGACATAAATGTGAATGCTATTTGTGAGGAGAATATGGAGGAGATCCCGCGCAAGTTGGTTGAAACTCAGGAGGTTGGTTGGCATAAAGTTGGGTTGTTGGATGGAATGACCCAAACGCAAGGTGGAGGATCATGTGAAGGGCTACCTAATACGTGTGGGCTGATAGAAGTGGAGGCCCAATGTGGAAAATCTGTTCAACATGGCGCAGACTTGGCTTCATTGCAAGGGCTGATAGAAGTGGAGGCCCAATGCGGAAACTCTGTTCAACAACGCGCAGACTGGGATCCGTTGCACGAGCCTTTGATTGGCCTTGATATTGGGCTGTTTGGTGGCATGCCACATGGCAAATGTGGAGCGGAGAAGCTAGCTTGTGGTAGTGTAAGTTCACATGGGCTGCTTGATGCGGAGGCCCAACAGCAGCGAGATGAGGCATTGGTGCAAGGGGCTGTGATTGGACAGCGGGAACAAGTTTCTCCAATTGGCCGCAACACAAATATATTGGGCTTGAATGTAGCTACAACGCGGCCTTGCTCTTACGTGAAAGTTTTCTTCTCCTGTATTCTGTTTCCATTGCGTATTCTTCGCCTTTTTTTACTCGCACGAATCTCTTGCAACACATATCACTATCCATCTATTCTTAAAGTCATCCCTCTCATCTGAATTTTGACATTGACCCTTTCCACCGTTCCTGTGAAGCTTTGTCCTTGAGCATATTGAGAGAGGAATTCTTGTTAGGTTACGCTCAATTTTGCCACTTGTCCCTGTTTTTAAATTAATCCCATGAGTTGCTCTTCCATTCTCAAAGTCGTTCCTCTAATCGAAACCAAGATTTTGGATCTTTCCACCATTGTTGACAAGTCTATTTCCATCAAGCATATGGGAGAGGATAAAAGGTTACACTATAGTGAATTCTTATTATCTATTCTGGTTTTATAGCGAAAAGAAAATAAAGAAAGATTTCTCAGATGCTCCAAAAATTTTGCAAAGGTCAAAACTTATATGACTGTTGAAGCTTACACATGAATTAAGCAGTGGAAACTTATATGATGTTATGCCCAAGAATGCTATAGTTGTTGATAAAGCTTAATTTTTAAATGACACTTTCCAAGAATGTTATGTGTCATAATCATCATGATCCGAAACCGAATGCATTGTTCAAATACACATTAGAACTAGCTATTAAAAAAGGCCAATTTTAATAACAATTTGATTTTGTGATGCCCTGAGTAAAAACTTCTCGTAATCGGTGTCGGAGAAGTCGATGGCCTTCACAGAATTTGGTTTGAGCACTAGAAAATGATGTGGAATTTGTAAGTGTAGAGAATGTCCCGCAGTCCTGCACTATTTAACGACTTATGCGAGAAAAAGGTTAACAGCGAAATTGGTGGAAGAAAACACCGTTAAAATAATTGGAAGAATGATGTGGAATTTGTAAGTGACGTGTCAATAGTTTATTGGGGGGACAACAAGGGAGACATGCAGAGGGGACAGAGGATTTCAATCCGTAGTGAAGACCCACATGGGGATGTCACGGATCAGATTTTTCTTCCAGTAGTGAATGATACCATTGGTGCGAATACACTTGAAGGGGATAACTTCTGTATCTCTGGAAAGCAGTGCGTGGTGGTTGATTTGGGAGTCTCTACGATGGGGAGTGGAGATTCAGTTCCTCAAAATGAAGCGGTGTTAGATTGTCAGCTCTGTGAGGTCCCTATTATTGAGGTGCCAAATGCCAACGATGTGGAAAATATACTACATGTTTTGACAAACAGAGATGAGCCACCAAAGAAAAAGAGAGGGAGACCAAAGAAGAAAGTTTCATGTCCTAGTAAGGTATGTGCTTCTGATCTGCAACTCATTAATGCATCTATTAGTCAGGATCCACTTAAAATAGCAGAACATGTGTGGGAGATTGGAAAAGAGGTGGGGGTTTCTATTGCTGGCAGTGATAATACTATGATAGATGCGTTACAGGTTCTGGAAATCCATGACAGGAAAGCTATTGGTAGGGGAGGGTTGGATTTGGTGTGAGAGTGCCACTGTTTGAGTATGGTAGAGGGTCAGGAGTTTCTTCGAAAATTATGATAATTGAAGTTCACTCACTACCTCACATAACTCCATCGCCGCCACCGTTCTGAAGGAGTTGTCGCCACCTCCGTCGCATGCTGCAGTCTAATCTCGCTCGCGGTCGTGCCTCAGTCTCCACCGTTCTCCGTTCGCGCAAATCTAAGGAATGGAAGCCCCTAATCTTGCTCGCAGTCGCGCCCCAGTCGTCGTTCCCCTTCACTCCTTCTCTCCCTCTCTAATTCACATTCGCGCCTCACTCCTCGTCGAGCATGCAGGTTCTAAATTAGTTTGTCAGTTTCGTCTTTCTGATGAATAAAAGCAATGGTTTTGTGATTGCTTGAAAGCTTGGCTAGTTGCGATGGTTTCGATACCATGGACTGGAGGTTTTGCAAATAACTGCTTATATTAGCTTTACTTAGTAGAATTCAGTAGGAGTAACTTCATTGTTGAGATCTATCTATGGAATTATCCTTGTAAATATAATCATGATTTGCTTAAGACATTAAACCTTCACTGTTCCAATTGAAGTTAAACTGCTTCAAGTTTATATCTAATTTTACCATGAACTTGAAGTTTGACATGTCGGAATAGTTGATTTTCCAAAAAAAAAGAGAGAAATTTGTGGTTTATGTTGTTGGGTTGGGGGTTGTGATTGTGCATTTTGATTTGGCGATTGCACCGTGCTCTGTATCTACGGATTCAAAGCTTGGAAGCTGAAACAATAGATGATTTTTGTTTCTTTTTGCATTTCATGCTTGGAACTTGGAAAGGCAAAACCATTTCTCTGTTATTAGTTTTTTTTTGTTCCAATAAATCAAGTTGCACGATTCTGTTTCTAAATTTTACAAATGGGTTCTAAATTGTTTTATTTAATTTGTTGTTTCTTAATTTTATATTTTCTTAATGTATAAACTATTTTATGCAGAAAATGTCTCATCATTCTCAATTTCAAAGTAATGAAAATAAATTTTAGGTTGTTACAATGACCTATTTAGAAGTATAAGCCTATTAGCCCGCACTCTATTTAAGAATAGGCCCATTGACCTATTTAAAGGCCTCTTTAAGTGGCCTAGTTACTTGGTTATTTAGTAGGCCTATTAGCCTACACGCCTATATTGGCCTGCTAAACGATAGGCCTATTAGCCTATTTAAAGGCTTGGACATGAAGTAGGCTTTTATATAGGCTAATAGATATGTTTTAAAATGTCATGGCATATGGCATCCACTGACAATAACCCCAAAAGAGCCATAATAGGCACAGCATGGCAGATGTGGTAGCCATCACTGTGAAGCACAAGGGTGGTTTGGTGCATGGGGATCCCACCATTGCAGGGGATGTGGGTACTAGGGAGGGTTTATCAAAATAAGTGGAAATTTTTAAAATAGTGTAAGATTTATTAGATACACCTCCACAAAGTGAATAGGAAATATCTTAAATAAGACTTGAAAATTTAAGTAGCCCTCAGCCTCACAGAAGTTGAAGCCATTATCCACCCAGTTACAAGTACACATCTCCCCTTCACATCATAATTCAAACTAACAAACTTGGTTTCCCTGTTCCATCTAAATCTCCAACCACCTCTCTTACCCCAAAAATTTAAACAAACACACGAGCACAAAAACTACACCAGCAGCAACAAGCATACCAAAGGGAATAACAAGAATACAAGGAAAAAATGGTAATGGTCAACCATCGGCCACAAACTCAATCAAAATGAAAACAAGAAATTGAAAAGTTAATTTGACACGAGATACTGTATTGGGATAAGGGAGAACATTCCAGTAAAGGGCCCCACAAGTTTACCATGCAGAGAGTTTTATGTCTATCTCTCTGTATGACCATGACATGAGAAAGACTACAATTAACAAAAGATTATACAAAAACAAGGTAAATGCACTAATTTTAAAATAGACTAGAATCGACGTACTGGAATCGACGGAGAACGAGTACTTTCCGATGGTCCTGCGAGCGCAAACCGCTGGCTTCCGGGTTCAGATGCGATGCAGAGAGAGAGGAGAATATTGGGATTACTTGTTGTTACGCAACTCAATACAATTGGAAATGCACAATTTCATTTCAGAATAATTGGGGATATGACGGTGGTGGCTTTAAGCTGGCGGTGGCTGAGTGTTGGGGCTTGAGAGGAGAACTCTATGCTCATGTTGCATCAGCATAAAGGCTTGATACGGGCCCATTAGCGAATCAAAAGAGTGGGCCTAAGGTGTGGCGTGTGTATACCAGAAGGGGAAAAGGGGACAAGGATGTGAGTGGTTCTGTTATATAAGGTATAGAGAGAGAAGAGTTAGGAAGAAAAATAGTTATGGGAGGCAATACTATGCCTAGGGTGAGAGGCTCTTGGTTCCAAGGTTGTCAGGATCGAGATCTTACGTAGGATCGGGAGGGGGTAGCAAGATCGTAGAAACGTAGGATCATAACAAGGATCGTAAGATCCTACCAAAATGAAAAATTATACTAAAACATATATATATATATATATATGCATAGAAATTATGAAAAAAAACCTATAAATGACAACATTAAAACACACTTAAAACTGAAATTTCATACTCATAACATAAAAAAACACGTCTGAGTTAGTCAAATACATAACATAAGGTTTGATAAAGTTCAAAGATAACATAACCAATCATTGAAAACACAAAAGAAAACACTCCAAGCCTAAAATATAGAATCTAGATCAAATCCCTAATACGCCATTCGACATTATCATCATCCACAACAGAGGAACAAAAACACAGCAGCAACTCAAAACAGAGGAGCGCGCAACAGCAGCTAGGGTGTGCGCGGCAGCAACCCAACTGGAGAAGACGAGGCAGAAGCTGCAGAACCCTTGCAGCAGGAAGAAGAAGTTGCACTGCAGAACGCGCACAGAACAGCAGCAGGAAAACGAAGAAGCTGCAGGGAGAAGGAGAACACAGATCGCGCAGTGAGGAAGAGAGGAAAGACTCTGAAGGAGAAGAAGATCGCGCTAGGGTTCCAACACAAAAAAACGGCTCAAAGACATTAAAAAACAGGGTTGAACCACTTTTTTCAGAACTGGGTCACAAAAATCCGACCCAGATTTTCGAGCAGCTAGGATCGAGAAGATCGTACGATCTCACGATCTCACGATCTAACTCCACGATCTAACTCCACGATCCTACAGATATACGATCTTACCTGTGATCTGACTCGGAAAGGCTCAGCATGATCGTAAGATCGTACGATCTTACGATCTAGATCACGATCCTGACAACAATGCTTGGTTCTCTGTGAATTAAGAGAGTTTGCTTTTCTGTTATTCAACATATATCACTATACTCATATAGTGTATACAGATACTACATTCTCCATTAATACCATATACATTCTGCTGTTTCTATTATTAGTTTCTTCTGCATTTTTCGATCCGTTACTACTATTCTCATCAGCACTTAACATTTGGTCCGACCTGCCAGATTCTGATGGAGACTCGTCTACAAGCTCGCGTGGAAGCTTTTGAATCGCGTTTGAGTTCGGTTGAAACTAGAGTTCAAGATCTACTGCAGGCGTTTGGGACTTTACAGGACACCATGGTTAAGGAGCAACAAGAGCAATCTGAATTTCGTGCGCTCTTCGGGAAATTCTTAAAGGACCATGGGCGATGCCCAACGGGTGAAGGAGACGAAGGTGAAATTTCGAGCTCTAATAACAATGTCGCTCAGATTATTGCGAAACAGGTATAGTTACCCCCATTTGACGGAATAGACCCTTGTGGGTGGCTTATGAAGGCTGAGACATACTTCCGAATCAATCACGTTGCGACGGAGTCACAAATTCCAATGGCATAGGTATGCATGGATGGGTCTACGATACATTGGTTCACTATTCTTTTGCATGTGTACCCCGAACTTACATGGGTTGCAAAATTGAAAGGAACTTATCTTTTAGGAACTTGGTGGGAACTAAAATGGCTGGGATTCAGAAACTGAATTGTTCAGAAGCGCTAAAAGAAGAGGAGCCAGACCTCATTCTAGCTAAAATTCAAGAAAAGGAATTGACCAACTTATTGAAGGAATTCCAGGGGGTGTTTAAAGAACCCCAGGAGCTACCACCCAAGAGGAATTGTGATAATGCCATTCCTTTATTTCCGGGACAAGGACCCGTAAGTGTGAGGCATACAGGTATCCCCATCATCATAAGGATGAAATTCAGAAGCAAGTTCAGGAATTGCTGCATAAAGGGCTTATCCGTCCTAGCAACAACCCTTATTCCAGCCCTGTGATTTTAGTTAAAAAGAAGGATGCTAGTTGGAGGATGTGTGTAGACTTTCGAGCACTCAATAAGGTGACTGTTCCTGACAAATTTCCTATTCCAATAGTTGATGAATTATTAGATGGGCTGCATGGTTCAATATATTTTTCAAAATTGGATTTGAGATCCGATTATCACCAAATTCGAATGAAGGAGGATGATATAGAGAAAACAACCTTTAGAATCCATGATGGCCATTATGAGTACATGGTTATGCCATTTGGGCTAACAAATGCTCCATCTACTTTCCAAGTGGCTATGAATGATTTGTTTCGTCCATATTTGAGGAAGATGGTTTTAGTGTTTTTTGACGACATACTTGTATATAGCTCTACATGGCAGGAACATATACAACACTTGAAGATTGTATTATCAACTCTTTCAAATGGAAAGTTTTTTGCTAACTTGAAGAAATGCCAATTTGGGAAATCACAGATTGAATACTTGGGCCATGTTATATCTGGGAAGGGGGTTGCAATGGATCCTACTAAGGTGCAAGCAATTTGGGCGTGGCCTACACCAAAAAATGTTAAATAAGAGGTTTTTTAGGCCTCACAGGGTACTACCGTAAGTTTATTGCTATGTATGGAAAAATTGCAAAACCACTCACTGAGTTGACTAAGAAAGATTCTTTCAAATGGGGAAAATTAGCTGAGAAGGCTTTCATTGATTTGAAAACCAAGATCACAACTGCTCTAGTTTTATCACTCCCTGATTTTTCTAAAGAGTTTGAGATAGAGTGTGATGTGTCGGGAAGGGGTGTAGGTGCTGTGTTGATGCAAGACAAGAAGCCAATTGCCTTTTTCAGCAAGGCATTATCAGAGCAAACATTGGCAAAATCTGCATATGAGAAGGAGATAATGGCTTTGGCTCTTGCCATACAACATTGGCGACCCTATTTGCTTGGCAAGATGTTTAAGGTGTATACTGATCAGAGGAGCTTGAAGTTTCTGTTGCAGCAGCGTGTCACAACTTTCGGTCAGCAAAATTGGGTGGCCAAATTAATGGGGTACCGTTTTGAAATACTCTATAAACCTGGAAGGGATAATAGAGTGGCTGATGCTTTATCTCGAATTGGTGCAGGTAGTGAACTTGGCAGCTTGCTGTCATACCCGGTTTGGCAAGATGGGAGTGACTTAATGCAAGAAATAAATGCATATCCGTATCTACAGAATTTGAAGGCAAATTTACAAATTAATCCGCAAGCTCATCTGGGTTTTTCCCTTCACCATGGGGTGCTATTCTACAAAGGAGATTGGTGATTCCTTCCCAATCATCATGCATTCCCACATTATTAGAAGAATATCACTCCACTCCTCACGGTGGCCACTCAGGGTTTTACAGGACTTACAAAAGACTAGCAGCAAATTTATATTGGGTGGGTATGAAGAAAAGGGTTCAAGAGTTTGTTCAAGCTTGTGACATGTGCCAGCGTCAAAAATATTCAACCCTTGCTCCGGGGGGTTTACTACAACCTTTGGAAATACCAGAAAATGTGTGGGACGAATTATCAATGGACTTTATAACTGGGCTGCCACACTCAAAAGGGTATGGGGCTATTTTTGTGGTAGTAGATCGTCTAACGAAGTACGGCCATTTCATTCCATTGAGACATCCTTACACTGCTCGTACTGTGGCTGAAGTTTTTGTGAAGGAAATTATCCGTCTCCATGGCTGTCCTAGATCTATTGTGAATGACCAGGACCCTTTATTTGTTAGCCATTTTTGGCGGGAGTTATTTCGGATGCAGGGGACATAGCTTAAAATGAGTTCTGCTTACCATCCTGAGACTGATGGACAAACAGAGTTATGCTTACCATCCTGAGACTGATGAACAAACAGAGGTAATAAATAGATGTTTAGAGACATATTTGAGGTGTTTTGCAGTTGAGCAGCCGCAACAGTGGGTCATCTGGTTACCTTGGGCAGAGCTTTGGTATAATACTACTTACCATAGCACTACCAACACCACCCCATTTAAGGCCGTATATGGACGGAAACCTCCTACAATGTTATGATTTGTTCCTGGGGAAGTAAGGGTAGAGGCAGTGGCAAGGGAATTGATGGGTCATGATGAAGCTTTGAGGCAGCTTAAATATCATTTGCTGAAGGCCCAAACCCAAATGTAGAAATATGCTAATAAGAGCAGACGTGCAATTCACTATGAGATTGGTGATTTGGTATTTGTCAAATTAAGGCCTCACAGACAACAATCCGTGACTAGGCGCATTAACCAGAAACTGGCACCCCGTTATTATGGATCATTTCCTATAGTGGAGAAGTTGAGGGAGGTAACTTACAGACTGCAGCTCCCAAGTACTTCAAGGATACATCCAGTTTTTCATGTATCTCAGTTGAAGAAATCTGTGGCTAATCACCTAGTGGAAGTCGTACTACTTGCAGGTTTGGAGGTGGAAGTGCGTGAGCATTATGCTCCGGAAGCTGTATTGGCAAGACGGGTAGTAGTCAAGCAAGGTGAAGAGGTTCAGCAGTTACTAGTTCATTGGAAGGGAAAACTCATGGAAGAGGCTACTTGGGAAGATGAATTTCTGATCCGGAGTCAATTTCCTGATTTCAGTCTTGAGGACAAGACTGTTTTGGAAGGGGGAGGCAGTGATACGGGCCCATTAGTGAATCAAAAGAGTGGGCCCAAGGTATGGCGTGTGTATACCAGAAGGGAAAGGGGACAAGGATGTGAGTGGTTCTGTTATATAAGGTATAGAGAGAAAAGAGTTAGTTAGGAAGAAAAATAGTTACGGGAGGCAATACTGTACCTAGGGTGAGAGGCTCTTGGTTCTCTGTGAATTAAGAGAGCTTGCTTTTCTATTATTCAACATATATCACTATACTCATATAGTGTATACAAATACTACATTCTCCATTAATACCATATACATTCTGCTGTTTCTGTTATTAGTTTCTTCTGCATTTTTCGATCTGTTACTACTATTCTCATCAGTACTTAACAAGGCTCCAGCGCACAACTGGGCCAAATACAAACAATAGCAGGCCCAATAAACGGATTGGGCTAGCAACAATACAACAGAACAAATTAAATCGGGCCCATTGTTATTTATTGGGCTGATTTATTCTTATATCCTAATACCCCCCCCCCCCCCATACTCAGGGGAGCTTGAGAAACGATCAAGAACCCTGAGTTTGTGCCTAAAAGACAAAAATTTGAGCTCAGGCTGAGGTTTGGTCAGTGTATCTGCAATTTGATCTTCAGCTGGAATGTGAGAGACAATGAGATGCTTGGCTATGACCTTTTCACGCACAAAGAACAAGTCTAACTCCATGTGCTTAGTCCTGTTATGGAGAACAGGATTATGAGACAAACTCACTGTGCTGAGATTATCACAATAGATAATAGGAGTAGTAAAAGGCACATGTAACTCAGTAAGGAGAGTTTGAATCCATAAAACTTCTGCAGTAGTAGTGGCAAGACTACGATATTCCGCTCCAGTGCTTGACCTTGCAACAAGGGGTTGCCTTTTAGACCACCAAGAAACCGGGTTCGGACCAAGATATATACAGGCTCCTGAAGTTGAACGTGTCTATCATCAGGATCTGCTCCCCAATCAGCATCACACATAGCGGTTAGGTGAAGAGAATAAGAGGGTTGAGCAGGTTGAAGAACCGGGCCATAAGAAGCTGTAGACTTGAGATACCTTAGTATGCGTTTCACAGCCTTCCAATGAGAAACCAAAGGATTGGACATGAATTGGCACACCTTATTTACTGAATAACTAAGGTCAGGTCTTGTAATGGTAGCATATTGTAAGGCACCAACAGTTGAGCGATAAAGAGAAGTGTCTTCAAAATAGTCACTTCCAAACTTAGACAACTTTAGTGAACTGGACATGGGAGTGGGCATTCCTTTAGCTGATTCCATATTAGTTTTGCTCAAGAGATCACGGACATATTTGGCTTGAGATAGAACAATAGAACCATTGGGTAGAGTAACAACTTCAATACCCAGAAAATAATCCAAATTCCCTAATGGTTTAAGGGCAAAAGTAGCATTTAACTGCTGTAAAAGATTCTGAACAGCAGCATTTGAGGAACCTGTGACAATTATGTCATCAACATAGACCAAAACATAGGTTTGGTGTGTAGAAGTTGACTGAATGAACAAGGAGGGATCACACTTGCTTGCTACAAAACCAAGAGTAAGAAGGGTTGATGAGAGTTTTTCAAACTAAGCACGATGTGCTTGTTTGAGACCATACATTGCCTTGTTAAGTTTACAAACAAGTGCAGAATCTGAAACCTCAAAGCCTTGTGGTTGAGTCACATAAACCTCTTCATCCAAATTTCCATTAAGAAATGCATTGTTAACATCAAGTTGTTGAATGGTCCAGCCATAAGTGACAACCATGGAGAGTAAAATTCTGACAGTTACTGGTTTGATAACAGGAGAAAAAGTTTCTGTGTAATCAAAACCGGGTTGTTGATGGAAGCCTTTTGCAACCAACCTAGCTTTGTAACGATTAACAGTGCCATCTGGATTTTCCTTAACTCTGAAAACCCATTTGCAGCCAATTGGAGACCTATTAGGAGGTAAAGGAACAAGAGTCCAAGTATTGTTAGCAATAAGGGCATCATATTCAGCTTGCATTGCTGCAAGCCATTGGGGATGAGAAAGAGCCTGTTTTGCTGACTTTGGTTCCATATGAGTAAGAAGGAGAGTGGGATGAAGTCTTGGTTTAAAAATTCCAGATTTGGACCTAGTTTGCCTAGGATGAATTGATGAAGGATGGGTTTGAGTATTATTTTGAGTGGAGATTGGGTTAAGTTCAGCTGAAGGTGTTGGAGAATTTGATGGTGGAGTGGGAGAAGGTAAGGAAGAATTTGGTGGGTGAATGTTGTATGAAGATGAAGCTTCGATTGTTGACTTTGAAGGTGAGGAGGTAAAGTTAGGAATATCCTTGAATGAGCATAAAGGAATTTGAATGGAAGGTAATGGAGATGAATTAGCAGCAGGAGATGAGGAAACTGAGGGAGTTGTTGTAGAGGAGGATAATGGAAATCTGAACTCATTAAATAGCACATCCTTAGAGATATAAATTCTGCCATCAGGAGAGAGGCATTTATAGCCTTTATGCATTGGTGAGTACCCTAAGAAAGTGCATTCAGTAGATCTGAACTGAAACTTGTGCTGATTATAAGGTCTTAGTGAGGGAAAACATGCACAACCAAAAACTTTGAAAGCCTTGTAATCTGGTTGAGTCTTATACAGCATGGTGTAGGGAACCTCAAAATTTAAGGAAGCTGAGGGTAGTCTATTGACCAAATAGACAGCAGTAAGGAAAGCATGGTCCCAAAATTTCAGGGGCATATGTGCATGTGCAAGTAAGGTTAGTCCCATATCAACAACATGACGATGTTTCCTCTCAACAGTTCCATTTTGATGATGAGTGTGTGGACAAATGAGTCTATGAATGATGCCAAAATCTTGTAAAGCTTTAGTAAAGGGGTGAAATTCTCCACCCCAATCTGATTGAACAACTTTAATTTTTAGGCTAAATTGATTTTCAACCATTTTCTTATAGTGTAAAAACGTGGACAATGCTTCTGACTTATTGTGTAGAAGGTAAATCCATGTGTACCTTGTGTGTGCATCAACAAATGTAATATAGTAACGAAAACCACCATGAGAATTCATAGGTGCTGGTCCCCACAAATCAGTATATATCAAATCTAGTGGTGAATTATAAACTGAGTTTGAAGAACTCGCTGGTAATCTATGAACTTTACCAAGACAGCAAGCTGTACAGAAGTCTTCAAGACTTTTATTTACAAAGGAAATGTTACATGACTCTAAAACCTTTTTAACTACAGAAGAATTTGCATGACCAAGTCTAAAATACCACAAAGAGTAAGAGGAATTAGAGGTCCTGTACTGTTATTTACTGTATTACTATCTGCTACGTTATTTGTTGAAATATGCCAAGGGGAAGAATTCCTAGAGACTGCAGCCAGCAAGTGAAGATTGGAGAACTTGTAAAGACCATCAGTTCCTAAGCTTCCTTGAAGAAGAATTTCATTAGTCCCCTGTGATTTCACAAAGCAATGTGTTAGATGAAATTCAAAATATACAAAATTATCCCTTGTAAACTGACTAACACTCATCAAGTTGCGTGTAATATGTGGAACGTGAAGAAGATTTTGAAGAACTAATTTAGTGTGTGATTGTTGAACTTTACCAAGACAGCAAGCTGTACAGAAGTCTTCAAGACTTTTATTTACAAAGGAAATGTTACATGACTCTAAAACCTTTTTAACTACAGATGAATTGGCATGACCAAGTCTAAAATGCCACAAAGAGTAAGAGGAATTAGAGGTCCTGTACTGTTATTTACTGTATTACTATCTGCTACGTTATTTGTTGAAATATGCCAAGGGGAAGAATTCCTAGAGACTGCAGCCAACAAGTGCAGATTGGAGAACTTGTAAAGACCATCAGTTCCTAAGCTTCCTTGAAGAAGAATTTCATTAGTCCCCTGTGATTTCACAAAGCAATGTGTTGGATGAAATTCAAAATATACACAATTATCCCTTGTAAACTGACTAACACTCATCAAGTTGCGTGTAATATGTGGAACGTGAAGAAGATTTTGAAGAACTAATTTAGTGTGTGATTGTTGAGGTGAGGTGAAGTGTGTTGTGCCAACAGATTTGATAGATACAGCCTGTCCATTACCCATGTAAATTGAATGCATTCCATCAAGATCAACTCTGTTATTCACTAGCTGTGACTGAGGAGTCCTCACTCACAGCTAGTGAGGAGTGATATGATGAGAAGCTCCTGAATCTGGAAACCAGTCTTGATTTGGAGGTTGTTGATGTCTAGAGGCCTGAGTAGTGTGAGCACAGTAATTATTTGAACATGGATCTGCAGTTGTTCCAAAATGTGCTTGAGGAGGAGTGTGGTATTGTGGTCTTGGAGTTGAACTTCCAGCATTTGCAACAGAAGAGTTGTAGTGATGAACAGGTTGAGGAATATATGGTGAAACAGCAGGAGAAGTTATTCCAGGTATATATGGAGTAATAGCAGCAGAATTTACTGCACTAGGTTCATAGTGAGGTGCAGACCGATTTTGATCACCAAAATTAGAATCAGGAACAAAATGATGCTGACTATTAAATGTATTAGGAAAATGACTAGTAAAATTTGCACTATTTGTAGTAGGATTTCCTGGATTATTAAAACTGAACCTGTAATAGCACACTTGAGCATCATGTCCAGATCTGTTGCAAATTACACAGTAGAGATAAGCTCTATAATTGGATCTGCCTCTGCCACGAAATCTACCTCCTCTTCCTCTGCCTCTTAAAGGTGGACAAAAATTCTGTTGAGGAAAATTGAATTGATTAGAGAAGGCTGGATTTGTTGGCTGTACAAAGTTGCTGTCAAAGGACTGAATAGGTTGTGACTGAGGAGTTTGACTATTGGAAATGAAACCAGGAGGATTCTTGTGTGCTATATTTGCAGAAAAAGAGTCTGGTACACCTTTCTTCAACTGCTCGATTCAACATCATCAACAATATATGGTTCAAATTTGCAGAAAAAGAGTCTGGCTTCATGAGTTAGAAGCATTGATTCAACATCATCAACAATATATGGTTCAAATTTGCTAACTAGATTTGTGACAAATGACTCAAAATCTTCAGATAGACCTTCCAGCATCAGATCCAAATATTCTTGACTAGTAACAGGAGATCCAATTGATGCTAGAGAATCTACTATAGTCTTAATTTTCAGCAAGTCATTTGCTACAAAATCTGTAAATTTCTTAATACTTTTGAGTTCTTGTCTCAGTTGTCTAACCTTTGCTCTTGTCACCTTGTCAAAATAAGTGTGTATGTTGTCCCAAATCTGCCAGGAATGAACACAGCCAACTACTCGAGTAGTAAAGGATTCAGACAGTGAAGAAAGAAGCCATGACACAAGTAATTTATCTTGTTGCTCCCATTTCTTGTAATCGTTGTTGATTCTGCCAAGTTATTCATCATTCTGTGAAAGAAACTTTGGAGGAATTTGAGGATTCACTACAAACATGTGAAGTTTGTGTCCAATAATTGCAGATTCTACTTGAAGTTTCCAAACGAAGAAATTCTCATCATCTAACTTTGCTGAGATAGGTTAAGAGAAGATAACTGGATTGTTTCTTCTTTTCCGATGTTTTGGAGGAGGAGGAGGAGATTCCGACGAACTTATTCCTGAAGTATTGCCGGAAGATCTAGATCTGGACCTTGAATGTGCCATTGCAAAAGGAAGGTGTGTACTAGAGCTCTTAGAAGAGCTCTGACACCATAATAGAATTCAAGGAATTCATGTGAATTGAAGAATGAAAAAGGTAGAAGAAAAGTCAGAGAGAAAAAGCGAGAAATTTAGAGAGAATTTTGATTATGAACTTCTATTTTCATTTCACACAATGAATCTGATACAACTTTTTGGTTTATATAGGGATGTAACTTCCAGAGGAAGTTTTACAATTTTGGAGGGAAATTTTGTTTGCTGAGTCAGCAACAGATTCTCTAGAATCTCCTATTCTAACAGAAAGGAATCTTAACCAACTTTACTTTTCTGCTCCTAACCTACCAGCTAAAGGCTCCAGCGCACAGCTGGGCCAAATACAAACAATAACAGGCCCAATAAACAGATTGGGCTAGCAACAATACAACCTAACAAATTAAATCGGGCCCAATGTTATTTATTGGGCTGATATATTCTTATATCCTAATACCGTCCAATGTGCTTCGTAAATTGTGCATCATTCATTTATTGCCATTGATTCTATAAATCTATCAAGATCAATTCTACCAAACAGTAAAAAGTGTTGGCAGTTTTGCCTTGGATGTATGAAACGAACATGTGTATGATGAAATGATCTCATAACTGAAAGCTATTGTTTATCTATTTTTAAATTTTTGTAATACGAATTTTCTTGGGTAGTAGAGACATTACTGCATGTTTAATAAGAAAATTTTATATACTTTTGTAACTTCTGTGTTACTTGTTCAGCTTTTAGCTGCTGCAGTATCTGGTGGGTAGAGCTTATAAATTAACAGCTTTGAACTTTTTTGTTTGCAACAGGGAAAAAAAAATGAAGATTGTTTCAGTAGCACTTAGGTCATTGAATGGCAATTTGTCACATAGGTTTCATCAGACCCATTTGCTCAGAAGTCTTTCCACTTGGACCTTTTCAGGTACTTAGTTTTGTTTCACTATCAATATTTTAGACAGTGCTCTGCCTGTCAGCATTGTTGCTGATGTCAAGAACTGATTTTGACTTTGATTATTTGGTTAAGTGTCAAGGTTACATTAAATTTGAGTTTGTGATTCTGTTTTATGCTTCATTCCTCTTTTGTAATTAAAAGTTTGTTTGTTGAACTGAATGGGATAATGAGGCTTGTCTGCCTGTGTGCTAAATGTTTCTTACCATTGTTGAAAGAGGAAGTTTTGGCTCATAGGCATGAACGTGATTTAATTTTGTGTGATGTTTTAACTATTGTAGTGTAACCAAGCAAAAACCTTTGTTTGGAATCAGGCTAGTGGGTGACTGTAAATGATGATAAACACATGTAGTGTTGTGGGACAAATTTTTCACAATTACATTTTCATGGATATCTCTTATTCATGTATTGAAGACCCTCTAGTTGAATATATTTTTCCAAGCAAGAGTGTCTTGTTAGCTATTTTCAAGTTCTATAATGAAGGTTTTTTTTTCCTTCTTTTGAATGAACACAGTTATTGATGACTTAATGAGCTTAGTGCTATAGTGCTTGCAAGGACTGGTTTTTCTATATGCTATAGCTGTTGGATTTCATTTCCGAAATAGCATGATGATAGCACACTATCTTCCCTATAAAAGATTACATGCTTTATGCACTATTTTGAAAAGTCAAAATTCCTAAAGATCCTGAAATATGCATTAGCCTAAATCTATGATATGGATAAATTGGGTATCATCTGGATTTGCTGGCATACTGATTTTTCCAGTGGCCTAAAGGCTAGCCTGAGGTTTAATCTCTCTTATCATCCTTTTGAACCCTGGATTTTAGTCCCTCTTTCTTTACTCTTCTCATACACAAATTCCACCGGTCCAGTGGTGCCCGTGCTTGGCAAAGGCTTTGGTCTTTGACAAAAATATCCCACATTCTTTTTCTGAGTATTTTTTTCCCTTTTTTTTCTTTTGTTTTTACACTTTCTGCTTCTTCATTCTCTCCTATCTCCAGTGTTTTTTCATCCTCTCTTTTGAGATTTTGGTTCCTCACTTCCTTGCAAAACATTTCTAGCAATCCCACCTGGAAGTAGTAATGCTCTGCATGTCGAGCCAGCTTGCGGCTTTGTTATATGGTTAATTTCAATGCAAGTTTGATTGTCCAATGTAATAAAGGTTTTATTTGTATAACATATTGTTGTCATTATGAATCATATTAAAGTATTAATATGGTTAATATAATGTGTGCAATTTGCAAAATAACGTTAGCTATGCTATCCTATTTACTGTTAACAACTATCGTTGAATGAGCAGTAAATGTTATTGTTTTATCCTCTACTATAGGTACTGTGTGATCTAATAGAATATTAGGTAGCCATCAACCTATATTTATTGTTTCATTTAGAAGCTAACTTCCTCTTTAAAATAGAATTGGTATCATCCTCCTAATAGAATATTACTGCTATTATATTGACAACCACATTCTCACTACTGTTTTATACCAGTCACTGATGTACAAAATTTGGGTTAAAAACGTGTAGGGTCAAAGTGTAGGTTAATATACAATGTGGAGAGTCAAAGCTAGGTATCCCAAAAATTTTGGTTTAATGTGTATTGTTTGCTCTTCAGTATGTATTAAATGGTGGCCTAACGGATAACAGTGCTACTTCAGTACAGTTTGCACTATGGTCATGAGCTCCCTCTCACAGACTTCTGTTGCTCCCTCTCAGATAGAGCCTTGCTCCAAAATGCTAAAGGTCATCCTTCTTGTAATAGCACTGCTCCTAGCCCCTTCCCTGATGCATCTGTTTCCAAAAGAAAGGGTTTGGAGAATTCTGGCACAGCTAGAATAGGCAGAGCTGTGCCAGATTTTGCAATTGTATCTGCTAGTCTTTGCTTTGCTCTATCTGTTTCTGAATCTCATCAATTCGGGTCTCTAACTCCTTGTTCGACACCATTTTGTGTTGCACTGTCTGTCGTCTCTTCCAAAACTATCCAACTCTTTACCCACAGCTCCAAGATTCTTGAGCTTTGATACCTGTTGATAAAACTAGCAGCAAACACACACACAATAAACAACACTCTGATTCTTTGTTGCTAAACCCAAAGAATGGGAAGAATAGAGAATAGAATACCCCTGGAATTTCGAGAGGTCCAGGTCTCTCCCAAATCAGTATTATTTGCTCCTTTTCTGAATCCCTATTCACTCTACCCTTTCTTATTTAAAGTGTTTAACTATCTAAGTATTGGCTTCTAACTAACTTACTAACAGTAATTAGTTATTTCTCTGTAATTCTAACTGACTAACAGTAGTTAGTTATTCCCCTGTACTGTCGTATTACACCTAACATACACTTGTGTAATTCGTGGTCTTTGCCCATCAAAGAATCCTACAATGATGTTTAAGCATAAACTCCTCAGTCCTCACAAATCTTGAAGTATCAAAACTCATTTTTTTTTTCTTCATGTATATTACTATGGTTTTTAAGGGTTTTTATTTGGTTGCTAACTGACTAGACCTCGTTTATTTGGTATGGGGACCAGTTTTTTGAAGACACAAACTTGACACCAGTAGGCCAGATGTAAGCCACTGGATAGGGGAGGGGAGAAGAGGAATAGGTGGGCTAGTGGAGGATCAAACCTGACTTGGGTTAGTGCCAACTGCCAATTGACCTACAATCGAACCTGACTCGGTACATTTTGTCCAGTAACGAGAAGAGTTAACCACACTTACCTTTTGAAATTTTTATTTCACTGTATGGATGGAGGTGTATGTGTCTGCCTAGGCTATTTCTGTTAAATATTCAAAACAGGGGAGGTCAGCAAAGTGTAATAAAACACCTCTATGGATTTCAGTTTTAATATGGTCAGATGAGATTTTCATATTCTGTTATAGTAGGCTTGGTCTTTCTATGGTCAGGATATTTCAAGTTTGTTCTTTTTCTCTCAGATGATGGATTTACTTGTATGATCCTTATGAAGTTATGTTCTTCATTTCCCTTGTTTGCGCAGGAAATCAACCTGCTAAAGAGCAGGATAGTAAGTCAGAGTCTCTTGACGAATTTGAGCAGCGAATGTTTGGTGCTGGGGTAAATTCCCAAAATGATTACATTCTTAAAAAACTTAATTGGTGGGGAAAGGCTAGGGATAGATCTAGCTCAGTAGATGGTGGAAGTTCCCAGGAGATGCCTGATCTAGAACAAAGTTTTGACACATTATCTGATGGAATGGATGGAAAACTGAAAGATGTTGCCCAATACTTTGAGATTGATGAAGAGGAATGCGATAAAGAAGATTATGCTTTTCGATATGATACCACCTTTCATTCTGGTGGGACATATGATATAAAGGTATGTTGAATAGCAATCCCTAACTTCCCTGGTTATCACTAATTCACTGTTTTTATATTTAATTTTATATGTTCTGTATATATTTAAATTCTTCCTAATTTATAATTTTGTCTTGGGTATGCAGGAATCTTATAGTTTATGTTTGAATTGATCTTTGATATAGTGATAACTTATATACAAATGTTTGGTGGGAAGTATAGTTGAAAGTGTTTTGTGAATTTTTTTTATACGTTTGTATTTTAAAGAGGACATGGATCTTCCTATATGACAAGCTGAAAAGAATGCAAAACTTGAAGTTAGCTTGTCATTTATGTGTTCATTATTATACACTAGTTCATGTTGGGCATGAATGAGATTTGTCTCTCTGTGATCTCTCAACAATCTCTTGTGGTTCATTCCTTTGCAATGTTATCATCTCCTCATTCAAGGCTTGAACCTAGTTCTTAATTCTTCTTATTCTTCAAATGATGTTTGTACTGATGTTGGTATATATCCATCTGCGCCCGACAAGTCTTTTATCTTCTAATGTCTCAACAATCTTCGGTGTTTCATATTCCTTATTTTCATTATTTGTTTCCTTGTATAATTACAATTGTTAGTCTAGTATAAATATGAATTGGGATTAGTGTTTTATCTTCTGTAACATATCTTTCACATCAATATCAATCAATTTTATTATTCTGAGTGTTCCTTTTCTCCCTCTATAACTAAAGGATTATTCCTATAATTTCAACAACCATAAAAATATTTAGATATAAAATCAAGCCAACCTCTTATGTGGAGGTGGGGGGCTGTCATTGCTTGATAGAGGCAGAATCCAGGACCATTGGGGGTGTCTGCATTGAGTGTATCAATTGCAAATGGAAGGGAGCTTTTTTTCTCTTGCATGAAAAAGCCATTATATGCACTGGAAATATTTTAATTGGGTGTGCTTATCTTGTGTGATCTTCAAATATATAAAGCTCAGGTTGAACCTTGTCTGCTGATATTCCTCACAAATCAAAAAATTCTGTGTGTTGCAGTGGCAATTTTTAGAATTTTAGGTGGCTGCACAGAATTACTGATACTTTCTCTCTTTTCCTTTTTAAATTCTGGTGATAATATGGATAATTTCAATCTATCGCATTGAAGGATTTAAATTACATTAAGTAACTACGAGGTATCCCCTTAGTTGGTTATTAGAATAATTAGTTAGTTAGTTAGTTAGTTAGAGAGTGGTTAGTTAGTTGGTTTGCAATAGTTAGAAGAAATAAGGCATGTTGCCTGTAAATAATAGGGGAAGGGTTGTGGGAAAGGTATCTGGTCATTTGAGAGGGATTTAGGGCCTTTTAGGCATGGGGAGGTGCAAACCCTCGAAGTTCTGTAGTGTTGTCCTGTAATAAAGGGAGATTTTCCCTATTTCATTCTAGTAAAAGACCAGTTTCTTACAACTGGTATCAAAGCTCTCGACTCTGGGAGATTGTTCTTGGTGCAAACAAGAATGGAGGCCAGATTAGACAACCTAGAGAAGGGTTTCAAGACCAGACTAGACAACCCAGAGGTCAGGTCCAACAATCTGGAGAGGGGCTTCGAGAATCTTTTGGAGATGGTGCAGAATATTAACCAAACATTACAACAAAGAGGGAAATCTTCAGGGGACAGTGGCATTGGCGCTGAAGGAAATCTTGAAGGACGAAACGGATCTAGGAGCGGAGCAGTGGAGGAACAGTGGAGGAAATTGGAGATTCCGCTCTTCTCGGGAGATGATGCGTATGGGTGGGTGAACCGTGTGGAGAGATATTTCAATCTGAAAGGTGTCTTGGAACAAGAAAGGTTGCAAGCGGTGATGGTCGCAATGGAGGGAAAGACCCTTTCTTGGTTTCGTTGGTGGAGGTTTTGCCGTTCAAACCCATCATGGGAGGATTTCAAGGCAGCTGTCATTAGTAAATTTCAGCCAGAATTTGATCTTGATATTTGGGTTCAAGAAGATGGATCAGAATCTTGGGAGCAGGAATACAGAGGGAAAAATGAAGCTTTGAAATTCAAGAACGAAATTGGTAGGGAAGAAGCAATCCGCAAAGAAGTGGAACAAGTAAAAGAAACAAATACTAAGATAGTTGTGGCAGAGAAAGAAAAGGAAACAGAACTGGAACTGCATGTAGGGACAATGGTGGAGGTCCAAGAAGCTGTTGTTGCAAACAAGATTGAAGGGCAAGAGTGTGATGCAGATTTGGGTGATATAAAGACAAAGAAGGAATGCTTCAAAGAAGTCTCAGATAAACACCCCCCACCGGAACCGCCAGATAGGGTTGCTTGTGTGGTGTTTAAAACTATTCCGGCAGAACAGGTTGTCATTCTGTTGCAGAATTGGAATGTTGTGCTGTTTCAGAATAAAAGAAAGTGGGATGCTGTAAAAGAAAATAATTTTCTGGGTTTAATGGGCCAAACCCAACTCATTCAGGTGGTGTATCTTAGTACAAAGGTATATCTTGAGATCCATGATGAGCTGATTCACAAATTTCAGACTGTTACGGGCAGCGTGTTGCAAGCCATACGTATTCTCTGCAAGACATTTAAGCAGAAACTAGAAGCTGGTCTTGGGGAGGCTTTTAAGGGGAATTGGCTGCAGGAGGGTCTAAGGGGCTTTTCATTTGATCCTGGTGGAGCTTGGCTTTCAGCAGCTACTAGCTATTCACCTTGAGGACAAGGTGAATGTTTAGGGGGGGAGTATTGTGAGGTATCCCCTTAATTGGTTATTAGAATAATTAGTTAGTTAGTTAGAGAGTGGTTAGTTAGCTAGTTTGCAATAGTTAGAAGAAATAAGGCATGTTGCCTATAAATAAGAGGAAGGGTTGTGGGAAAGGTATCTGGTCATTTGAGAGGGATTTTTAGGGCCTTTTAGGCATGGGGAGGTGCAGACCCTCGAAGTTATGTAGTGCTGTCCTGTAATAAAGGGAGATTTTCCCTATTTCATTTTAGTAAAAGATCAGTTTCTTACAGTAACATATACAGTTATACACATTGTATTATTCAGGATTTAATCAATGGTATGGTTAACCAATAATGTTAATAAATGCATTTGAGCTTATTATCAGTTTCTATCTGCTTTAAACAACAATTGCTATGACTATGTATATACACTGCTTGGTATTTACAACCTTTGCTCTGTTGGTGTTCCTTTTGAATCAGATATATCTTATTAATTTTCTGATCTGTGCTGTATCTTTCTTCTTGCAGGATCTCGATCTTACAAAACCTGCTGTACGAAGACCCCCTCCTGTAAGGAATGAATTCAAAGTAACCACGAAAGAAGTTCTTAGTCAGGCAGATTTCAGGGTTAGCACTTATGTTGGAGTAGTTCCTTTATGATAATAAAGTCTATGAATATTTTATGCATCATTTGTGTAATTACTATGTGCTTCTGACTGCTATGTTAAAGTGAAAACTGTCACATACATGAATTTTTTGTTTTTGTATGTAACTATTATGATATGATTATGATATAAGAAATTAAAAATAATACTAATTTTTTTACTGTGTGTGATATGTTAGAGTTATTGGTGAGATAAATTGGTAATGTATCTGAACTAAATGTGACAACTGTCAAAAAATTTCTTGTGTAGATGGTTAGGATGTTTGTGTGCAATGTCCACCATCCTATCATTTTAGAATTATTTGGAAATGATGTATTAATAAATCAACCTTAAGTCCTTAACTCTCTCGACCTCTCCCATATGGATTAGTATAAAGGCAAAGATGATTTGTATATGTTACCCAAAAAAACAAAGGTTCACTTGTATAGACTTTTAAATCTTAGAGCCAGTTTGGTGTCCCTTCAAAATTTGTGTGAAAAATTCAGTTGAGTTTTCTCTTTGCAACTCATACTAAATCCTTTGCCTGTTTCTTGTTATGTTATTATTATGCTAAAGTCACTATTGATTTATGGTGTGATGATTCAGCTTTTATATTGTGTGAAGGCTGAGGAAAATATCTGTGACAACTTTGTTTAGCGGTTGTAGCTTCTGCTTTGTTCTTGATAGTGAGGATATGATTTATTTCCCCTGATAATAAATAAATCTTCCTGTTAATGCTACAGTCATGTTTTTATGCAGAATGTAAGATTCCTGGCAAACTTCATAACGGAGGCTGGAATTATTATTAAGAGAAGCCAGGTAAGTTCTAATGTAGTGTAGTAGACTGACTGGGTAATATGGAGGAAAAAGATGTTTTAGAATTAGTTAGGCACTCATTTTAAATTGTATGATCTTATTCTCACCAACTGTTTCTTCTTGTTCATTGACTAGACTGGTATTAGTGCTAAGGCTCAACGGAAGGTTGCCAGGGAGATTAAAACTGCTCGAGCTTTTGGTTTAATTCCCTTTACAACAATGGGTACCAAGTCATTTGTTTTTGGGAGAACTATGGAGAATCTTGACGATGACTTCGCGTACAGGAGTGAAATTAGCAACATGCATGGGGATTTTGATATGGACGGAGAAGACGCTTAAAACATCAATATGAAAATGCTTGTGCTGTGGGGTTGAAGTAGATTGCATAATCCCTTCTACTCTTTTTTTTTTTTTTTGTTTCTCTCCTGGTCCATGAGACAGTTGATATTAATTGGAATATTGAATTTGTTGGTATACCTTGATTACTAATTTGCTTATATTATTGACTTGTATCTGAAGATTTTAAGAATTGTCAATTTAGAGCTGTTAAAATAGGTTAGGCTTAAAATAAATCAACTCATTTAACCCATGGGCAGGTTCAAGTTAGGTCAATCTGTATTTACTATTAACCAATAAAAGGATATATTTTTTAAAGGTATACTCCTTTGAGCAAGCCCGGTTCAAATAAACCGCTAAATCGGTCATGTAAACAACCGGTTAATCCAGAAAAAAATCTGTAAAAACTTAGGAAAAGTTTTTTTCCACACCCAAAAGTGTACACCTACGGTACACTTTTGGGTGAATAGTGCTTTTTTATTTTTTCATGAACAGTACTTTATTTATTTTTTTATATTTTTTAATGAACAGTAAATTCTTTTTTTTCATGAACAGTGGCTTTTTTTTTAAATCTCAAATTAACCAAACTGATAACATAGTTAACCAGAAAATTGTATAGCATTAACCATAAATTCATTCTCAGTGATTATTTGTGTAATAATCATTATGATCAAATAACTGTTCAAGATGAACTTTGTTTTCAAGTGAACATGTGGTTAATACCATATAAGCTGGTGATTAACTGTGTTATTAATCTGGTTAATAATTTATTTTCAAGTGAGCATGTGGTTAATACCATATAAGTTGGTGGTTAACTGTGTTAATGATCTGGTTAATAATTATAAGTGAGACAAAAAATGGTTAAATGTGAGTTATTATGTGGTAAAATAAGTTGATTGAGTGGTTAATAACAAAGTTAACCACAAACTTATATGGTATTAACCACCTGTTCACTTGAAAACAAAGTTAAAGGTTTGTCGTTAATAACTGTTCAAGATGAACTTTGTTTTCAAGTCAACATGAGGTTAATACCATATAAGTTGGTGGTTAACTGTGTTATTAATCTGGTTAATAATTTGTTTTCAAGTGAACATGTAGTTAATACCATATAAATTGGTGGTTAACTGTGTTAGTAATCTGGTTAATAATTATAAGTGAGACAAAAGTGATTAATTGAGTTATTATGTGGTTAAATAAGTTGCTCGAATGGTTAATAACATAGTTAACTAGATTAATAACAGTACTCACTCCTGGAAAGTTGAGGTGGTTAATAATAATTTCCTCCCTTTGAAGCAGAGCAAATTTTGCAAATTCCTCTTCCATCCACTCCTATTGAAGACTGCTTTTGTTGGGGATCAAAAAAGGACGGGCTATACTCGTTGAAGTCTGGATACCATTTTGCTCTTAATGATCTCAGGCATCGAGATAATGGTATGAGTTCAGGCCGGATTCTTCCTGTTCTTCACTGGAGAAAATTATGGTTGATTCCGTGTCAACTAAAGTACAAGTATTTTATTTGGAGGCTAAGGCAAAGATCTCTGCCAGTCCGGGAAAATCTCCTTCGTCGAGGAACCCAGGCCTCTCCGCCGTGCCCCTGGTGCTCTGAGGATCCAGAAACAAAGACTCATTTATTCAGAGATTGTACCTGGATTAAGTCAGTTTGGGCTTAATCTCCTTTGGGTACCCAAGTTCCCCTTGATTCAGATTTAATAATTGGAGATTGGATTGATTATATTATTTCAAAATTCTCTTATGAGTTTCTCTGCCCTTTTTTCTCCCTGTGTTATTCCTTTTGGTATGCCCGAAACAAAAAATTTTGAGAATAAGGATCCCAACCTTCAACTGATTTACAACAGAGCTCTGGAGGCGGCCTCCTCTATTGCTGATGTTTCTGTTTCGGCAGTTGATGGGTTTCTGGAAAGCGAACCAAAAATCCAATAGTATAATAGTAAGAGAGTTATTGTATCCACGGGGAACGGTCAATTCCCGTATACCCTTCGTGCAAATCGGTTTATCAAGAGAACAAATCGATTTTATGAGAATATTGTTGTGCGAAAATTGTACATAAAATAATAATCAATGAAATTAGAAAGGAAGAGTTACAGACACTTTACTTGGATTAAGATTGAACTTCATATCATCACACCCTTCGTGCATGTAAAGACTATCTATTATTTTAGGTTTACTCTATAATACTGTAGACAAACTATATTGCTAAGACCCCGAGTTACAAGGCGCCACTCACATTCAAAGGTAATCCATGCGAGCTCTCCCAAGCGACAGACTTACCCTCGGCTTATTTTGCTCTTATTTTATTATTCCGTTTGTAAAGAATTAATTGAGAAACGAGGTCTAATCCTTTGGACACACCCTTCATTAGAGTACTGTCACTACTCATCACTCATTAGGATACATCCATGTGTCAGTCCTGGATTGACAATCAACTAATCCTTTGCTATCGATACTCAGGCCTAATCCTGTGAACACCCTTCGCTAGAGTACTCACACTACCCATCGCTCATTAGAAACGCCCATGTGTCGGTTTTCTGATATTGAGTCCTCTTATTCAATCAGAGTTTGGGTTTCCTATGTCTAGGCTCCCTCATCCCCACTCCTAGTCGAAACTAGCCTATAACTCCGGCGCAAGCGCGGAAGTCAGGGATTAAGCACAGAATAAGATTACCAATACTATAGACAGAGAGCTTAGGAAATAATAATATAGAATTTACATACACTTGGGGATAGAATCAATTACATTCAATCGTAATGGAGAGTTAACTACACATGGTAGCCATACAAACCACTGAAGATGTTGTCACCATCTTCAATCCTTGTGAAGCATTCCTCCTCTCCTACTCTAAATTAGCTCTGGTGCATCATCATTGGACTATTACTAAATTACAATAATCCACCCTTGATCTAGTGCAAGAGGTTCATATTTATAGACTAAGGAAAGACAAAGCAAATTGGGGAGAAATCTATCTAAAAACGGAAACTGGGGGAAATCTACGTAACATGCGCTCCACCTTGCGCTACAACGCAGGTTGGAGCGCAGGAACCAGAGGTTTGCGCCTTGGCTGCGGTGTAGCGCGGCCTGGAGCGCACAACGCGTTCCTGCAGCTTCCAACTTTCTCTTTTTAATTTGATCTCTCCCCGAGACTTGTTTTGGCTGATTTGTCTTTCCTTGTTTCCCTTTTCTTGATGAAATCCTTGCATTTATTGAGCATCTTTGATTTATTTGGGAAGGTTGTCTGCAGAATCCTTGTTTAATTGGCAGTGATCTCTTCATTAATTGCTTCAAATCCTCTTCAAATCTTTATTAAATGTCTTCAATTAAACTTCAAAACTTGCAGATATCTCCCTCATTTAATGCTATTTTTCCTTCAAATCAAATCCCTGCAATATTCTGCAAAAATCAGCAATATTTCTATTAAAATAGCATCAAATTCAAATCTAAGATAAATAAATACAATTTATTAATTATTTAATAAAAAGGGATTAATTAGGGGCAAAAATACCATTTTATCCTTGATAAAGTGAACTAAAAAGTACTCTAATTTATCATATAATTTTCACTTATCAGCAGCCCCCCATTGCAAGATTGATCCCAATCCCACTTCGAATTGGTCTCCACCCCTTGCATGTTTATTTAAAATCAATGTTGATGCAACCCAAATCCGGAGGTAGCATGTGGGGTATTGGCATTCTAATCCGGGATAATTCATGGGAGGTTTTTGCAGCTACTACTCAGAGAATCTCATGCTTTCCAGACCCTGGTTTAGCAGAAGCTATGGGAATCAAATTACCTATCCAATCTGCTTTGGAAACAAATTTTGATGTTATCATGGTTGAATTAGATTGCAAGTCAGTAACAGACTGTGAAGTCTAAAAATCAGTTTGAGTATTCAAACTTGACTAAAGACTTAGTATCCTTAAGTTTTAATGATTAACAAATAAGATCATATAAGCAGATTCTATTGAGAAAGGTATTGTTTTGTTAGTTGTGTTTCAGGTTGGAGTATTCAGAAGAAGAAGAAGAAGAAGAAGAAGAAGAAGAAGAAGAAGAAGAAGAAGAACTATCAAGAAGAAAAAGAACAAATCAGAAGAAGAAGAAGAAGAACTACCAAGAAGAAGAAGAACTATCAAGAAGAAGAACAAATCAGAAGAAGAAGAAGTCTGAAGAAGAAGCAGAACGAAGTAAGAATCAAAAGAAAGCAACGAGTATATCATCTGAAGACTTGAAGACAAAAGCAAAGACTGGACATTGTCTTAAGAACATCAATCGCCTGAAGAATTAAAGCTAATCAAAAGCAGTCTGAATATTTGAACGTTGAAGATATCAAAATCAAGAAATAATCTCATGAAGACTTTGTCAAGAATGAAGGACACACTATCCAATGGACTATTCCATTTCAGTACAAGAAATCAAGCTTGCTTTCCCACCTCGATCAAATGACTTGCGCAAATAAGGAAATCCTGCAATGACTGCTGCACCTACAACAAAAAGGTACTGTGGACGTAGACCTACTGCACCTGCTGCTGTCTAAAGTAAATCAGAAGTCTGAACGAGCAAATATCAAGAAAAATGTTTTGAATAAAGGATATTTAAATTCAACATCTTTATATATCTAACAATCAGAAGAATCAGAAGAGACGAAGAAGAACAAAGGTTGAATCGTCTGAAGAAAAGGAAGAAGCAACTCTTGATAAAAGAAGGAATCCTGCTGAATGAAGAATGAAGAAGCAAGAAATGAATATGATGAAACAGATGAAATCAAATGAAATAATCCATTAAGGTGAAAGGTCAAAAATCATTTGAAAATATGTGAAGAACTTAATCGTCTGAACACTCAGAACATACTCTGAATCATGAAGACTCTCAATACTGATTACATGAACAAAGTCCAAATATGAGAAGTCTCATCAAAAGAGAAAAGAGCAAGTAATCAACGGACAAAATATTATTCAAGGAACTCTGGTCAAGAGTTGTGTGAGTTGCCTAGAGAGGCAGTTGAAAATAAAAGAATACTTGTGTGAGAGCCTGGAGAGGCCTGGTGTACTCGTTGCGCCTGGAGAGGCCGCGTGCAAAAGAATACTGCATGAGTTGCCTGAAGAGGCAGTTGAAAATGAAAGAATACTTGGTTGAGCCTGGAGAGGCTCTGTAAGAAAGAATACTGCATGAGTTGCCTGGAGAGGCAGTTGAAAATGAAAGAATACTTGTGTTGAGCCTGAAGAGGCTTGGTAAAAGAATACTTGCATCTATGATTCAGATAGTGGAAAAGCCAGTGGTTGTTTGCCCTAGGACTGGATGTAGCTCACTGGTTTGGTGGGTGAACCAGGATAAATTCTTGGCTAAGTCTTCTTTCCCTGAAACTCATTTACTTTCAGTTTTATGTTTATGCGGGGATTAAAAAGTAATTTTTTAACTAACTTAACTCAACAATTTCAATAAAACAAGCTTTCAAAGATAAGCAACTTTCTGTTGATCTCATATCATTTGAAATTTTATAGAGAATGTGCTTGATGGGATTCTGGCAAGCGAACCAAAACTCCAGCAGTATAATAGTAAGTAAAAGTATCGTATCCTGATAAGTGAAAAATAGTTGATAAATTAGTATATATTTTATTTCACTTATCAAGGATTGCACAATAAATACAAATATATCAGAAAATAAAGGGAAACAAGGAAGGACAAACGCACGAAAACCAGTCTCGGGGAGAGATCAACAAATAAAAGAGGAAAGTTGAAGCTGCAGGACGCTAGCTGCGCTTCACCTGCGCTATAGCGCAGGATGAAGCGCAACTCTCTGGAACCTGCGCTACAGCCTGCGCTGTAGCGCAGCTTGAAGTGTAGAACACGTAGATTGCTTTCTTATTACTATTTTTAAGTGGATCTCTTCCCAAATTTGCTTTGTCTTTCCTAGTCTATAAATAGGAACCTCTTGCATCAGTCCAAAAGTGTTAGACAGTAAGGATTATTGTATACAATCATTGGAGTCCAGTGATTATGTGCCGTAACTAAGTTTAGAGTAGGAGAGGAGGAGTGCTTCATGAGGATTGAAGATGGTGACAGCATCTTCGGTGGTTTGTATGGCTACCTCGCGTAGTTAACTCTCCAGTAGGATTGAATATAATCGATTCTATCTCTAAGTGTATGTAAATTCTATTTTATTATTTATGAGCTCTATCTATAATATTGGTAATCTTATTCTGTGTTTATTCCTAATTCTCGCGGTTTACGCCTGGAGTTATAGGCTAGTCTTAACTGGGTCAGTTCTGGCTAGGAGCGAGAGTGGGGGAGCGGATTCTGAAGAAACTCATTCTCTGATTGAATAAGAGGACTCGGTTATCACTTTTACCAAAAATGGGTGTTTTGCTAATGATTGAGGGGTAGTGTGAGTACTCTAATTGAAGGGGCATCCGACCAATAGGCTTGGTAATCCGATAGCAAAGGGTTGGTTGATTGTCAATCCTGGAAGCGAGAGATGGGTATATCTAATGAGCGATGGGTAGTGACAGTATTCTAGCGAAGGTATACATTCATTTGGTAGGCCACGTATTTCGATTAATCCTTTACAAACTGAACAAAATAGAGCAAAATAAAGCCGATGGTAAGTCTGTCGCTTGGGAGAGCCCGCATAGTTTACCTTTGAGTGTGTGAGGCCGCTGGTAACTCGGGGTCTTAGCAATATAGTTTGTCTACAGTATTATAGAGTAAACCTAAAATAATAGATAGTCTTTACATACATAAGGGGTGCGATGAGATGAAGTTCAATCCTAATCCAAGTAAAGTATCTCTAACTCTATCTTTCTAATTCCTATTGATCTTACCTGCTATTTATATTTTCACAACCATATTCACTATAAACCTTTATTTCCCTTGATAAATACGATTTCAGTCTACATAAATTGTCGTTCCCTGTGGAGACGATATCTTACTTACTATTATACTGTTGGATTTGTGGTTCGCTTGCTAGAAACCCATCAAGTATTTTTGGCGCCGTTACCGGGGAACGGTTCTAATTTGTGTAGAACCTTGAGGTCTATTTATCAAGTTTTATTTTATTTTATCTTAATTATTTATTCTTCTTTTTTTTAGGATTTATATTCTTAGGAATTTTATTGTTTTCTTTTATTAAAATAAAAATCTCTTCAACACTTACCCTTTTTCAAGTGTCTTGTTTATGCTTTTGAGAGGTCAGGCGACTCCTAATCAACTACTATTCGACCCGGAAATCGAAAGGACGTCTCGAAGGAACAGAGGTAGAAACTCAAGAAGGAGAAGAAGGAGGTTATTTGTTGAGGAACCCAAAAACATGGCTGAGGAAGAAATTCCAAGAAGGAGAACCTTAGGAGATTAAATCTCCCATCAAGGACCACGTCATTACTCCAGCATTGTATTGCCACCCAATGCAAGAACCTTGGAGTTGAAGACTGCACATCTAAATCTGATTAGCGCACATCAATTCGCTGGATTGGATCATGAAATTCCAAACTATCATCTTTCTAATTTCTATGAATTGATTGACACTATGGGTTTTGATGAGGGAAGTTTAGAATCTGTTTACTTACGCTTATTTCCTTTCTCTTTGATAGGTAAAGCTAAGGAATGGCTACAATCACACCCAAACCAGAGTCTGACTAATTGGGGTGTAGTTGAGGAGAAATTCTTGACTAGATTCTTCCCACCAGGGAAGCAAATAGAAGCCAAAGTAGAAATCTCAACCTTCAGACAAAGGGATGATGAGCCACTATATGAAGCTTGGGAAAGATTCAAGTCCTTTTTGCGCAAATGTCCTAGCCATGGTTTCGAAGACATAGCTCAACTCAACATGTTTTGTAAGGGGCTACGTTCAGATTCCAAATCCTTTATAGATGCTGCAGCGGGAGGAACGATCTTATCCGCAAAGGTTGATAGAGCTCTAGAGATTATCAACAACTTGGTCTAGAATGACCAACAAGCTCAAAGTGGAAGACAGCCTGCACAATTGCCAAAGGGGATGCTAGAATTGAATCAAAGTGATGCTCTATTAGCAGAGAATAAGCTCATTAAACGTCAAATAGAAGCACTCACCGAGACATTGAAGGCACTTCCTCAACAACTCAAAGTTGTCCACTCATCGCCCATCCAAGCCCAACCATTGATTTGTGACTTTTGTGGAGGAGACCATCCCAATGGTCAATGCACTATTCAAGAGATACAACAAGAGCAAGTCAATTACATGGGTAATCAGGGAAGGCAAGGGAACTTCTCCAACAATAACAATAACCAGTACTATCAAGGATGGAGAAATAACCAAGCCAACTCTGGTTGGAATCAGAATGGAGGTCGACAACCACCCTATCAGCAGCAACCTTCAACTTACGATAAGCTGAATTCTTTGGAGGGAAAGATTGATGTGTTAGTACAAGGATTCACTGGATTCAAGACAACAACTGAGGCATCAATCAAGACTCTAGAAACTCAAGTGGGTCAGTTAGCAAACGAGATGGCAAAGTATAGACAACAACACTTCGAGGCTGTGACCCAGACTAATCCCAAGGAGCAATGCAACTTGCTTGCTACTAATAGCAACAAGTCAGAGGAGGAGGACCTTGATGAGGAAGTTGAACTCGTCTTTGAAGAACAAGCACCTCAAGAGGAAGCAGTTCATCAAGATGTGGACAAAGTAGCCCAACCAAAAGAAGAACCCCATGAAGAGAAGGTCTTAATCACAAGTAAGTCAATTGACCCAGGTAGGTTCACTATACCCTTCTCCCTTTGTAATCTACCCTCAACTTATGCTTTATTGGATCTTGGAGCGAGCAACAATTTGATGTCGCTGTCGTATTTTAATAAGTTGAGTGATGTGAAGGTCAAGCCTGCTAATGTGAAACTACTTCTTGCGAATCAATCTGCTCAAAGCTTACATGGAATACTTAAGGATATTGAACTAAGAGTAGACAAGCTCGCATATGTGGTAGATTTTACATTGCAGAGACATCAGAGGAGGATACTGATGTCCCCCTCATCTTGGGAAGACCATTTATGAAGGTTGCTCGAATGATCATCGATGTTGATCGAGGGAAGTATGCAATGGGTACAAAGGATGAAACCATTGTGTTTCATATTGATAGGGGAATACCCCTGTTACAACAAAACAGTGCCACTTCCCAAGACTCTCCACAAGTGCAAGGCTCCGGATTTCTGAGGAAGCCTCGAATGAGAGTGAAAGACCCAGAGTCCATCTGGGAATTCAAGTTCAAGAGGAAAAAACGATCAACATCAGACACTGAGGAAGATAGTGACCATAAAGGGAGAGTCACTGATTGGCATGGAGGATGGGAGCTTAAAGGTAGAACTGGCATGGAGACAAGCATCATCCTCCACTTGAGGCCATCATAAAGAGGTTACACAATCAGGCGTCGAGCTAGAAAATGTTAAACAAGCGCTTCCTGGGAGGCAACCCAGTGTTTGTAAGTTTTTATTTTCATATTTTAAGTAATTTTGAGTCTTAGGAATTGCCTGTGAGATTAGGAAACTGTTAATTTGGGGATATAAATCAAAGAATGCATGAAAATTAGGTAGGGGTAGCAGAAGCAGAGAGTTTACTGATATCTGCGTTGCAGCCTGCGCTATAGCGCAGGATGAAGCGCAGAAGCTACTGGAACTAATTGACTCTCTGGATTCGGCGCTTCACCCTGCGCTAAAGTGCAGTGGTGAAGCGCAGCGGCACACTTCACCTTCTGAAGTGATGCACGCTACACCCCGCGCTATAGCGCAGGGTGAAGCGCAGGACAACGTTATAAAATTCGAAAAGATGAAAGAGGAAAGTTCACTTTGAACTTCCCTCCACTTTCTTGCCTTCGTTTTCTCTGAGATTCCTATACCTGTTCTTGCCTTTTTCTCACTCATATCACCTCATTTTCAGTTTCTGACTTCATATAAGGTATGTCTTTATAGTTTTCTTCCTTTTCTAACCGATTGGAATTTTTATTTTTTCACTTTATTTGAGCATAGCCTTAGGATAGCTAGTTTAGAAGTTTAGGACCTTTTAGGAAGAAAATGATTGATTATAAAAGCTTAAAAATAGTTTGCATGTGGTTAGGATATTTTGTGCAACATTCTATTTGCTTTGGTGGTAGTTTTAAAAATGCTCAATAATTTTCTGCAAATTAATCTTGTTGATGCATGTATGCTTATAATGTCCTGATATTTTTGCATGCCTTAATAAAATTAATTATGCCCTATTGCATGTTACTGATGACATGATTTTTGAGCCTGGGTTCAATTCTCACTTTTGCCTGATTAGGATTTTTTAGGACTGCTTTAATTGATCACTTTAGCATGTCTTAATTAATTAATTGGCATTAATTGGGTAATAAATAAAATCAATTTTTATGCACAAGAAAAGGGAGGAGGAAATCAATGACAATCTGGCTGATGAAGAAGAGGAAATTGAAGAAAACACAAGAAAGAGAACCAGAAGAAGCTGAAGAAGAAAAGAAAGAAGAAGAAGGGTGCAGCAGAAAATGAAGAAGAAAAAGGAGAGGAGGAAACAGAAAAGATGGTGCTTGAAAAAGAGATTGATTGTGAGGGTGTACATGATCAAGAAAAAGAAAAAAGGAGGTGAACAGAGAGATGGTGCATTAAAGCCCGAGGAAGGAAGGGAAGTGATTTCAAGAACAGAGACCTGCCTTATCCAACCAGTCCTCCAAAGGAAGATCAAGAAAGGCATAATGCAAGTGATAAACCTTCTCGACCTCACAAAAGAAAGGCATGCAATCACACTGACAAAGACAAGGCAAAGAGAAGAAAAGTCGAGCTAGAATCAAATGCAGAGCCTAGAGCCAGATTAAAGATCAAGTGGTCAAGTGTGTTCCATATCAAAGAACCCCCCGACGCAAAGAAATTGAGAGAAATCAGTTGTGACTCATTCAAACTTGATGAGAAGAAGACTCATGCACATCAAAGCAAGAAGATAAAGAAAAGGGCAAATTGCTCCAAGGCAAGATTATGGGGAGGTTCAAGGGCCAGAGAAAGAAAGGGTACAGCTCACAAGCTAATCAAAATATTTCAGTTTCAGCCACCTTGAGAGAACAGGCGTCGAGCTGTCAGACGTTAAACAAGCGCTTCCTGGGAGGCAACCCAGAGATCTTTAAAGTTTTTAATTAATTTTAATTTTGTTCTATTTTCTTGTTTGTTAATTAGGATTTTTGATTTTTTTTAGGATTTAGGACATTTTCAAAATTGATTGGAATAAGTTTGTGGAAAATAAAATTTTTAAAAAATTAGGAAGTAGCAGAAAATGTGACTGAAAATTGCAAAATTGCATTCTGTTTTCTGCGCTTCAACCTGCGCTGTAGCGCAGGTAAAGCGCAGATATGCAATTTTAGTCATTGTATTCTGCGCTTCACTCGCGCTGTAGCGTAGGGTGAAGCGCAAAATACGAAATTTTAAAAAAAAATCTATTATACTACTTCCTGAGCTCTTCTTTTCACTCTTTCCACTCACAAACTTCCAGTTATGTTCTTTTTAATTTTTTTCCAATTGAAATATTCATTCACTCTATCTCTCTGATTTGAACTTTAAGGTAGTGATCTTAGGATTGTGAATATTATTTATTATTGCTATCTTGAATGTGATTTTGGCTGTGTGGAACATGAAGAACAATTTGCTGAATTGAAATGCTCTTTGTTTTGTGAGTTATTAGGTTGAAAGTGTTATGCTCTGTCTCTTCCAAAATTTTAAACTTTCACTTTCCATGGATTGATTGAATGCTTGCAAAACAAATGAGTATGTTCTGTTTTTAGGAAGGCATTACCAAGTGCAGTGAAATTTTATTGTGAAGAGAATATTATTTATGCATGTAAATTGGTTAATGATAGGCTTCCGTGTTCTTCATGATTGCACAGACTGCTGCAAAGTATAAAGACTAGTTGACCTCAAACCAATTAGGAGTACTAGACCCACACCAAGCATGCTGCTTAAAGAGTCCGGATATTCTTGCAGTGGCCTGGGGACAGACCTATTTTCCCAGGGGAGGATGGAGCAGCAGTGGGACAAGAACTCACAGGATACAGAGGATGAGGATTGATACTGGTGTTTTTCTTTCTTTTAGTTTTTCTTTATTTTCTATTATTTTATAGAATTTTTTCTAGTTAATTAGGTTGTTTTGTATTTCATTTTTTTATTTAAATTTTTAGAATTTTTAAATTTTTTAGGACTTTAGGAACTTAGGAAGCAAGGTAATTTTTTTTTCCAATTCTCTGTAAATAAGTAGTTTAACTAACCAATCTAGGAAAAATGATAGGGTCTTGTGATTAATTCCATAATCAGTTAGGAGTAGGGTACTTCTCAAGAGAACCTATCATGGTAGTTAATTAAATCCATTAAGTGCTTTAGCAAGGAAATTTTAGCCAAACCGGTGAGCTGAGAGTCCTAAACACTTAAACACTTAATTGAGAGCTTTTCATTGCTGCTTGTCAACTGTTATTGCTTGAGTTTCTGAAAATTGTCTTGCTTGTAGAAGGTATGGAAGTGACAAAGGCAAAATTTTGTGATTCTAATATTTTGCTGAGTGCCAAATAGCCAACCCTGAATTAATATTTCCATTTATTGATTGCCCATTTGAACTTTTAATGTTTCTTTTGATGCACCCCCAGCAATGATTAATGATCATACATGTCCCTTAACACTTGGGATAGAGAGCAAGGTGCACCACAACAAAATGGGACAAGATATTGAAAAGAGGATGGTCACAGGAAATTCAAGAGAAGGCACAAGGAATCACAAAGAAAGGATCCTCCCCCACAAAAATAAGTTCTATCTTATTCTTTATGTTATGAAAAAAAAATCTGCACAAAGTGTGGAAAATGAATAAGTTGGGGGGAGAAAATTCTTCAAAAAGAGGCCAAAGCTGAAAAAGGGTGACCATTCAGAATCATCAGGAGAATTGAGAGAAGTCCCAAAGCACAACCCAAGATGCTCTCTATTCAAAGTGTTCTTTGAATATCCAGAAAAACCATGATTTCTTGATAGCTCAGCCTCATTACAACCTAAAGAAAGACCTTTTGATCCATACTAACTGCTTGCAGGTTCAGACCTTGGAAACGACTATCAATTCTAGTTGTTCAACGATGGTGAAAATGATTAAGGGAAACACTTACCCGTGAGAATGAGAGATTTCCTTGGTTTATCACTTACTCTGCTTAATTGCTATTGTTGAGAAAAGTTTAATTGATGCTTGTATTTCTATCCTGACTGCTGATTGGTAATATCTCTTGATTCTGATTTTTCTTATGTTTGGAAAGTGACTTCTACTTAGGAAGGAGTTTGAGGGATGATTATCTTGAATTAGTTTTGTTTTTGTGAAAATACACTTGGGAATAGAATTGATTGTGACTGCAAAGAGGTCTCTTGCTTGAGGTCAAGCAAGAATTCAAGTTGGGGGAATTTGATAAGTGAAAATAGTTGATAATTAGTATATATTTTATTCCACTTATCAAGGACAAAATGATAATTTTACCCCATTTTTATCCTTTTTATTTAATATTTAATAATTTGTATTTATTAATCCTAGTTTTGAATTTGATGCTATTTTAATGGATTTATTGCTGATTTTGCAGGATTATTGCAAAGATTTAATTCAGAAATTAAATGGCATTAAATGAGGAGGATTTATGCAAGATTGGAGATTGATTGAGGACAATTAATTAAAGATTTGAAGTAGATTTGAATCATTAATGAGGAGATAAGAGTCAATCAATCAAGATATTGCAGACAAGCTTCCCAAAATAACAAGGATTGCACAATAAATACAAATATATCAGAAAATAAAGGGAAACAAGGAAGGACAAAAGCGGCGAAAACCAGTCTCCGGGGAGAGATCAACAAATAAATAAGGAAAGTTGAAGTTGCAGGACACTAGTTGGCGCTTCACCCGCGCTATAGCGCAGGGTGAAGCGCAACTCTCTGGAATCTGCGCTACAAGCCTGCGCTGTAGTGCAGCTTGAAGCGCAGAACACGCAGATTGCCTCCCTGTTGCTATTTTTAAGTGGATCTCTTCCTCAAATTTGCTTTGTCTTTCCTAATCTATAAATAGGAACCTCTTGCATCAGTCCAAAGGGGGTAGACAGTAGGGATTATTGTATACAATCATTGTAGTCCAGTGATTATGTACCGTAACTAAGTTTAGAGTAGGAGAGGAGGAGTGCTTCATGAGGATTGAAGATGGTGTAGTACTTCGGGTGGTTTGTATGGCTACCTCGAGTAGTTAACTCTCCAGTAGGATTGAAATGTAATCGATTCTATCCCTAAATGTATGTAAATTCATTTATTATTTAGAGCTCTCTGTCTATAATATTGGTAATCTTATTTTGTGCTTATTTCCTAATTCCCTCCCGCGGTTTACGCCTGGATTTTAGGCTAGTCTTAACTGGGTAAGTTCTGTCTAGGAGCGAGAGTGGGGGAGCGGATTCTGAGAAACTCACTCTCTGATTGAATAAGAGGACTCGGTTACCACTTGTACCGAAAATGGGTGTTTTTGCTAATGATTGAGGGGTAGTGTGAGTACTCTAATTGAAGGGGCATCCGACCAATAGGCTTGGTAATCCGATAGCAAAGGGTTGGTTGATTGTCATCCCGGAAGAGAGAGATGGGTATACCTAATGAGCGATGGGTAGTGACAGTATTCTAGCAAAGGTATACATTCATTTGGTAGGTCGCGTATTTCAATTAATCCTTTACAAACTGAACAAAATAGAGCAAAATAAAATCGAGGGTAAGTCTGTCGCTTGGGAGAGCCTGCATAGTTTACCTTTAAGTGTGTGAGGTCGTTGGTAACTCGGGGTCTTAGCAATATAGTTTGTCTACAGTATTATAGAGTAAACCTAAAATAATAGATAGTCTTTACATACATGAGGGGTGTGTGAGATGAAGTTCGATCCTAATCCAAGTAAAGTATCTCTAACTCTATCTTTCTAATTCATATTGATCTTACCTGTTATTTACAACTTTCACAACCATATTCACTCTAAATTGTTCTTTCCCTTGATAAATACAATTTCAGTCTACATAAATTGTCGTTCCCTGTGGATACGATACTCTTTCTTGCTATTATAACTGCTGGATTTATGGTTCGCTTGCCAGAAACCCATCAGGGGAGTACTTCTTCAAATAAAGAGGTCAAGCTGAAAGGGTGACCATTCAAGAATGACCAGGTGAATTGAGAGAAGTCCAAGCACAATCACAAGATGCTCTCTATTCAAATTGTTCCTTGAATATACAGAAAAACCATGATTTCTTGATAGCCCAGCCTCATTACAACCTAAGAAAGATCTTTTGATCCATATTAACTGCTTGTAGGTTCAAATCTTGGAACGACTATCAATTCTAGTTGTTCAACAGTGGTGAAAATGATTGAGGGAAACACTTACCCGTGAGAATGAGAGATTTCCTTGGTTATCACTTACTGCTTTAATTGCTATTATTGAGAAAGTATAATTGATGTTTGTATTTCTATTCTGATTGATGATGGTAACATCCCTTGATCCTTAGCTTTTCTTATGATTGGAAAGTGACTGCTACTTAGGAAAGAGTTGATGGATAGTTCCTTGAATTTGTTTTTAATTATTAGGAATACACTGGGAATAGAATTAATTTTTTGATTGCAAAGAGGTCTCTTGCTTGAGGACAAGCAAGAAGTTAAGTTGGGGGGATTTTGATAAGTGAAAATTAGTTGATAAATTAGAGCACTTTTTATTTCACTTATCAAGGATAAAATGATAATTTTGCCCCAATTTAATCTCTTTTTATTTAATATTGTATAAATTGTATTTATTAATCTAAGATTTGAATTTGATGTTATTTTGATGGAAATATTACTGATTTTTGCAGGATATTGCAAAGATTTAATTTGAAGGATAGATAGCATTAAATGAGGGAGATATCTGCAAGATTTTGAGATTGATTGAAGATATTTAATGAAGATTTAAAGAAGATTTGAGACAATTAATGAGGAGATCACTGCCAATCAATCAAGGATTCTACAGACAAGCTTCCCAAATAAATCAAAGATTGCTTAATAAATGCAAGATTTCATCAAGAAAGGGAACAAGGAAGACAAATCAACGTAAACCAGTCTCGGGGAGAGTTCAAATTAAAAAAGAAAGATCCAAGCGCAACAATTAAAGATTTGCTGTCTGGAAGCTAGGCTGCAACCTGGGCTGCAGCGCAGGTGAAGCGTAGAGCTGGGCTGCACCCTGCGCTGCAGCGCAGGTGAAGCACAACAATCTGATTTCTGCGCTGCAAGCTGCGCTGAAGCGCAGGATGAAGCGCAGATTACGTGATTTTTACGCCTTGTTGCCGTTTTTAGATACATTTCTCCCCAATTTTCTTTGTCTTTCCTTAGCCTATAAATAGGACCATCTTGAACCAAATCCGGTGTGCACGATCATTGCAATCCAGTCTATATTTCAGTGATAATGTACCACAACTAAGTTTAGAGTAGGAGAGGAGGAGCGCTTCACAAGGATCGAAGATGGTGACAACATCTTCGGCGGTTTGTATGGCTACCTCGTGTAGTTAACTCTCCATTAGGATTGGATGTAATTGATTCTATCCCTAAGTGTATGTAAATTCTATATTATTATTTCTGAGGTCTCTGTCTATAATATTGGTAATATTATTCTGTATTTAACCCCTAATTCCCACGCTTGCGTCTGGAGTTATAGGCTAGTCTCAACTAACTAAGTTAGTTTTTGATTAGGACTGAGAGTTGAGAAGTGGCTTCCAAAGAAACTCACTCTCTGATTGAATAAGAGGACTCAATATCAGAAAACTGACACATGAGTGTTACTAATGAGCGATGGGTAGTGTGAGTACTCTAGTGAAGGGCGTTCAGAGGATTAGGCTTGTATATCGATAGCAAAGGTTAGTTGATTGTGAATCCAGGACTCGAACATAGGCGTGTCCTGCTGAGTAAAGGTAGTGACAGTACTTGAGCGAAGGTGCGTCTACAGAGTTGGCCTCGTTTATCAACTAAGTTCCTTTACAACTGACTAAAAAAAAGCAAAATAAGCCGAGGGTAAGTCTGTCGCCTGGGGAGCCCGCATGGATTATCTTTGAGTGTGTGAGGCCGCTGGTAACTCGGGGTGAGATGATATGAAGTCCAATCCTAATCCAAGTAAAGTGTCTCTAACTCTTCCTTTCTAATTCCAATTGATATTTACTTTATATTTACAATTCTGCAACTATACTCTCTAAACTGTGCTTTCTCTTGATAAATAGATCACAGTCTACATAGATTAACCGTTCCCTGTAGATACGATACTCTTCTTACTATTATACTGCTGGATTTGTGGTTCGCTTGCCAGAAACCCATCACACTCCTGATTGGTTTGAGATCAACTGGTCTTTATACTTTGCAGCAGTCTGTGCAATTCGTGAAGAACATGGAAGCCTATCATTAACCAAATTGCAAGCATAAATAATTACTCTCTTCACAACAAAAGTTCATTGTACTTAACAATGCCTTCCTAAAAACAGAACATACTCATTTGTTTTGCAAGCATTCAATCAATCCATGGAAAGTGAAAGTTCAAATTTTTTTGAAAGAAACAGAGCATAACACTTTCAAATTTAATAACTCACAAAACAAAGAGCATTTTAATTCAACAAATTGTTCTTCATGTTCCACACAGCCAAAACCACATTCAAGATAGCAATAATCAATAATATTCACAATCCTAAGGTTGCTACCCTAAAGTGCAAATCATAAAGATAGAGTAAATGAAGATTTCAATTGGTAAAAATTAAAGAAAACATAACTGAAAGTTTCAAAATTGATGGAAGTTTGTGAGTGGAAAGAGTGAAAAGAAAAGCTTAGGAAGGAGAGAAACGGTACATGAGAAAATAAAAGATTTTTAAAATTCCGTACTGCTACGGTTCACCCTACGTTACAGCGCAAGTGAAGCGCAAAAGTCAGTGACTAAATTGCATTCCTGCGCTTTACCATTAACTAGCCTATAACTTCGGCACAAGCGCGGAAGTCAGGGATTAAGCACAGAATAAGATTACAATTATTATAGACAGAGAGCTCATGAAATAATATAGAGTTTACATACACTTGGGGATAGAATCAATTACATTCAATCCTAATGGAGAGTTAACTACACATGGTAGCCATACAAACCACCGAAGATGCTGTCACCATCTTCAATCCTTGTGAAGCGGTCCTCCTCTCCTACTCTAAAATTATCTCTGGTGCATTATCACTGAAATATCACTAAATTACAATAATCGTGCACACCTGATCTGGTGCAAGAGGTTCCTATTTATAGACTAAGGAAAGACAAAGGAAATTGGGGAGAAATCTATCTAAAAACGGCAATAGGGAACAAATCTGCGTGACCTGCGCTTCAGCGCAGGATGCGTCCTGCAGCTCCAACTTTCTCTTTTTAGTTTTGATCTCTCCCCGAGACTGGTTTTGGCTGATTTGTCTTTCCTTGTTTCCCTTTTCTTGATGAAATCCTTGCATTTATTAAGCATCTTTGATTTATTTGGGAAGGTTTTCTGCAAAATCCTTGTTTGATTGGCAATGATTTCTTCATTAATTGCTTCAAATCTTCTTCAAATCTTTATTAAATGTCTTCAATCAAACTTCAAATCTTGCAGATATCTCTCCCATTTAATGCTATCTTTCCTTCAAATCAAATCTTTGCAATATTCTGCAAAAATCAGCAATATTTATATCAAAATAGCATCCAATTCAAATCTAAGATTAATAAATACAATTTATCTAATATTTAATAAAAAAGAGATTAAACTGGGGCAAAAACCATTTTATCCTTGATAAGTGAATTAAAAAGTGCTCTAATTTATCATATAATTTTCACTTATCAAAATACCCCCCCCAACTTAACTTCTTGCTTGTCCTCAAGCAAGAGACCTCTTTGCAATCAAAAATCAATTCTATTCCCTGTGTAACTAAAAAAATCAAAAACAAATTCTAAGAACTTTTCATCAACTCCTTGTTAAGCAGCAGTCACTTTCCAAACATAAGAAAAAAATCAGAATTAAGGTTGGTACCAATCACCAATCAGAATAGAACACAAACATCAATCAAACTTCTCAAAATTAGCAATTAAAACAATAAGTGAAAAATCAAGGAAATCTCTCATTCTCACGAGTAAGTGTTTCCCTCAATCTTTTTCACCACTGTTGAACAACTAGAATTGATAGTCGTTTCCAATATCTGAACCTGCAAGTAGTTAATATGGATCAAAAGGTCTTTTCCTAGGTTGTAATGAGGCTGGGCTATCAATAATTCATGGTTTTTCTGGATATGCAAAGAACACTTTGAATAGAGAGCATCTTGTGATTGTGCTTGGGACTTCTCTCCATTCACCTGGTCATTCTTGAATTATCACCCTTTTTAGCTTGGCCTCTTTGTTTGAAGAAGTACTCCCCCCAACTTATTCAATATCCACACTATAGTGCAGATTTTTTTTTTTGACATAAACAATAACATAGAGAATTTATTTGAGGGGGAGTAATCTTCTTTGTGATTTCTTGTACCTGCTCTTTGAATCTCTTTGACCTTTCAATTCACCAACCTTTTGTCCCATGTTGTTGTGGTGCACCTTGCTCTCTATCCCAAGTGTTAAGGGACAGGATATAATCATTGAATATGGCTAGGGTGCATCAAAGGAATATTCAAGGCTCAAATGGGCAATCAATAAATGAAAACATTTAATCAGGGTTGGCTATTTGACACTTAGCACAATATTATAATCACAAAATATGCCTTTGTCACTTTCATATCTTCTACTAGCAAGACAAAATTCAGAAACTCAAGCAATAACAGTTGACTAGCAACGGTGAAAAGCTCTCAATTTCAGTGTTTGGGCTCTCAGCTCACCGGTTATTGGTAAAATTCATTGATAAAGCACTTACTGGTTTTAATTAACTATCCTGATAGGTTCTCTTGAGAAATATCCTAATGCTAACTGATTATGGAATTAATCACAAAACCCTATCATTTTTCCTAATTTGGTTAGTTAAACTACTTAATTATAAAGAATTAGAAAAATTGCCTAAATTCCTAATTTCCTAAAGTCTTAAAAATTTAAAAAATTCTGAAAATTTAAAAAATAAAATGAAACAAAAATCCTAATTAAAAAAAAAAAGTTCTATAAAATAATAGAAAATAAAAGAAAAAAACTAAAAGAAAGAAAACACCAATATCAATCTTCATCCTCTGTATCCTGTAAGTCCTTGTCCTGCTGCTGCTCCACCTCCCCCTGATGAATAGGCCTGTCCTCAGGCCACTACAAGAATATCCGGAACTCTTCAAGCAGCATGCTTGGGTATGGGACTAGCACTCCTGATTGGTTTGAGATCAACTGGTCTTTATACTTTGCAACAGTGTGCAATTCATGAAGAACATGGAAGCCTATCATTAACCAAATTGCAAGCATAAATAATTACTCTCTTCACAACAAAAGTTCACTGTACTTAGCAATGCCTTCCTAAAAACAGAACATACTCATTTGTTTTGCAAGCATTCAATCAATCCATGGAAAGTGAAAGTTTAAATTTTTTGAAAGAAACAGGGCATAACACTTTCAAATTTAATAACTCACAAAATAAAGAGCATTTTAATTCAACAAATTGTTCTTCATGTTCCACACAGCCAAAACCACATTCAAGATAGCAATAATCAATAATATTCACAATCCTAAGGTTGCTACCCTAAAGTGCAAATCATAAAGATAGAGTAAATGAAGATTTCAATTGGTAAAAATTAAAGAAAACATAACTGAAAGTTTCAAAATTGATGGAAGTTTGTGAGTGGAAAGAGTGAAAAGAAAAGCTTAGGAAGTAGAGAAACGGTACATATGAGAAAATAAAAGATTTTTAAAATTTCGTACTGCTGCGCTTCACCCTACGCTACAACGCAAGTGAAGCGCAAAAGTCAGTGACTAAATTGCATTCTTGCGCTTTACCTACGCTACAACGCATGTGAAGCGCAGAAAATAGAATGTAATTTTGCAATTTTCAGTCACATTTTCTGCTACTTCCTATTATTTAAAAGTTTTTTTTCCACAAACTCATTCCAATCAATTTTGAAAATTTCCTAAATCCTAAAAAATGAACAATCCTAATTAACAAAAAGAATATAAAATAAAACTAAAATTACTTAAAGACTTTAAAAATCTCTGGATTGCCTCACAGAAAGCGCTTATTTAACGTCTTCTAGCTCGACGCCTATTCTCTCAAGGTGGCTGAAACTGAAATATTTTGATGAGTTTGTGAGCTGCACCCTTCCTTTATTTGGCCCATATACCTCCCCATAATCTTGCCTTGGAGCAACCTGTAGTGTGAACTGACTTGACCATTTAGGTTTCTTCCTGAAATTAGACCATTCTTTTGACTCCCTTGGCTTGACTCTTCTTTTTTCTTTATTATCTTGCTCTCATGTGCATGAGTCTTCTTTTCCTGAAGCTTAGATGATTCACAGTTGATTGCTCTCAATTTCTTTGCTTCGCAGGGGTCTTTGATATGGAACACACCTGACCACTTGATCCTTAAGTTGGCTCTAGGCTATGAATTTGATTCTATCTTGACTTTCTTCTCTTTGTCTTGTCCTGGTCAGTGTGATCGCAGGCCTTTCTTTTGTGAGGTCTGGAAGGTTTATCACTTGCACCATGCCTTTCTTGATCTTCCTTTGGAGGACTGGTTGGATAAGGCAAGGTCTTTGATCTTGATACCACTTCCCTTCCTTCCTCGGGCTTTGATTCTCCATCTCTCTGTTCACTCTTTTCTCTCATTTTCTTGATCTTTTTCATCATGTACACCCTCATATGTGTTGTTCTCTTTCCTCCCTTTCACAGTCAGGCTCTTCTTCAAGCACAATCTTTTTTGTTTCATCCTCTCCTTTTTCTTCTTCTACTTCTGCTGCACCTTCTTCTTCTTCCTTTTCTTTTTCTTCTTCATCATCCAGATTGTCATTGATTCCCTCCCCTATCAGTTGAACAGTGTCATCGCACTGCTCTTCGGGATTGAGTAATGCATTTGCTGAAGATTGCTTGTTCCAATAGTTGATCATATTTTCTATCTCCTCTAGTACGAGGCCAACAGTTAGTCTTTCTCTTTCACAATACAGCTGAAGTGTAAAAATTCCTCCCACTTTTCTTCGGATCCTCTTTCTTCTGCTTCTCTTTCTTGTGCTTCTTTAGTTTCCTCTTCTTTTTCTTCTTCTTATTTTCCTCTTTATTTTCTTCAGCAGCTTCTTCTGATTCCTTCTTCAATTTCTCTTTCTTGTATTTCTTCTTGTTTTCTTCAGTTTCCTCTTCTGGAATCTCTAGATAAGAGCAGTAACCATTAAGATGATTACCTCCACAAAATCACAAATTAATTGTGGCGATCGACTGGTCAGGATAAGAGTGAACTGGTTGCGGTGGCTGAGAAAGTCTGTCTAGCTGCTTTTGGAGTGCTTCTAATGACTGCTCCAAACTCTTATTTTCTGCCCTGAGTTCATCTTCAAAAGTTTGCTTATGGGATGAAATAGGATCTTGTTGCCACCCAAAATTTTTATTCTGGTAACTTCCCCAATCCTGTGAAAGATTGTTAGAATAATTACTGTAATTAGAGAAGTTACCTTGAATCGGTGTATGGGAGAAATATTTTGTTTCTTGCTTGAATGAAGAGATGTCTGCCTTGGCTTGAATGTAACGTGGCCTGCGAAAGAATCTCCTTAAAAAATTTTCTTCTACCACGTTCCAATTGTTCAGACTTTGGCTGGGGTGTGACCTTAACCAGTCCTTTGCTTTTCCTGTATGAGAAAAAGGAAATAAACATAAATATGCAGCCTCTTTGTCTTTTTCTTCAAAACCCATAGTTTCAATCTGTTTAAAGAATGTAGAAAGATGATCATTTGGATTTTCATGTTCTAAGCCTGAGAACTGGTGATCTTCCACAAGTTGAAGGTGTGATGCTTGGAACTCCAAAGCTTTTATGGTACTTGGGAGAGCAATACTTGAGCGATAACGTAGCTCTTGAGGCATAATATAGTCTCCCAAGAGTCTTTTTGGTTGAATTTTGCCATTCAGAAGCCATGTGACATTTACTTCACTTGGGGTGATTGAGCAGAGAATGTTGAGATTGTCTCTTGAGCTTATCCCTTCTTCTTCTTGGGTGATCAGAGATGTTGAAATTGTCTCCTGAGCTCTGCCCCTTTTTCTGTTAGCTGTCTTCTCAAGAAAATAATCAAGAAGCTCGAACAAAGAGAAGAACAAAATAACAAAAAAAATATTTTTTTTAAAAATATAATAATAATAATTTTTAAAAATAATAATAATAATAATAAAATAATAAATTTATTTTTATTTTTTTTATTTAAAAAAAAGAAATAATTAGAATAAAAGATAAATTATTTTTGTTTCTTCTCGACTTGTCCCTCATCTCCTTCTCTTGTTTCTACTACTGTTCTTCCTTGATGTCCTTTCTGTTTCTGGATCAAGTTGTAATTGATTGGGAGACACTTGGCCTCTTAAAAACATAAACAAGAAACTTTGAAAAAGGTAAGTGTGCAAGAAAAATTAAAAAATAGAAAACTATAAATTTCCCAAAATAATAAAAATTTCCTAAAATATGGAGAGTCTTGAATTTGTCTCTTTTGCCCTTTTTCTCTCTCTCCTTTTGGTCACTCCTCTCAATTGATTTTGAGACACCTGTCTTTCACAAGGACACTATTCAAGAAGCTCAAACAAATGTTAGCTCAGGAAAGAAAACAAAATAATAAATTTATTTTTAAAATAATTAATTAATTTTTTTATTTTTTTTAAAAAACGAACCCTCTTTTTTTTCCATACTACCATCTATTTTTTTTCACCTCGACTTTTTTCTCTCCCCCTCCTTCACATACCCTCCTCCGTTCCTCCTTCCCCTACCCATCCGCCTCCCTTTCCTCCACTCTGCCTTTCTCTCCTCCTCCTATAAATACCCAAATCCTCCTCTTCCCTTGATAATTACTTTGGAGGTTTACACAATTAGAAACTGTTCCCTGGCAACAGCGCCAAAAATACTTGATGGGTTTCTGGCAAGCGAACCAAAAATTCAGTAGTATAATAGTAAGAAGAGTTATCGTATCCACAGGGAACGGTCAATTCACGTATACTCGTGATCTATTTATCAAGAGAAATAACGGGTTTTGAGAATATTTTTGTGGAAATTGTAAAATAATAAAATAATAATCAATTGAATTAGAAAGGAAGAGTTAGAGACACTTTACTTGGATTAGGATTGAACTTCAATCTCTCATCAAACTTCGTGTATGTAAAATTATCTATTATTTTAGGTTTACTCTATAATACTGTAGACAAACTATATTGCTAAGACCCCGATTACCAGGCGCCACTCACACTCAAAGGTAATCCATGCGGGCTCTCCCAAGCAACAGACTTACCATCGGCTTATTTTGCTTTTATTATTCGTTGTAAAGAACTAATTGATAAACGATGCCAAATCTTGTGGACACACCCTTCATTAGAGTACTGTCACTACCCATCACTCATTAGGATACATTCATGTGTCGGTCCTGGATTGACAATCAACTAATCCTTTGTTATCGATACACATGCCTAATCTTGTGAACGCCCTTCGCTAGAGTACTCACACTACCCATTGCTCATTAGAAACGCTCATGTGTCGGTTTTCTGATATCGAGTCCTCTTATTCAATCAGAGTTGGGTTTCCTATGTCTAGGCTCCCTCATCCTCACTCCTAGTCAAAACTAGCCTATAACTCCGGCACAAGTGCGGAAGTCAGGGATTAAGCACAAATAAGATTACAATTGTTATAGACAGAGAGCTCATGAAATAATATAGAGTTTACATACACTTGGGGATAGAATCAATTACATTCAATCCTAATGGAGAGTTAACTACACATGGTAGCCATACAAACCACCCGAAGATGTTGTCACCATCTTCAATCCTTGTGAAGCGCTCCTCTTCTCCTACTCTAAAATTATCTCTGGTGCATTATCACTGAAATATCACTAAATTACAATAATCGTGCAACCTGATCTGGTGCAAGAGGTTCCTATTTATAGACTAAGGAAAGACAAAGGAAATTGGGGAGAAATCTATTTAAAAACAGCAACAGGGAACAAATCTGCGTGACCTGCGCTTCAAGCTGCGCTACAGCGCAGGTTCCAGAGATCTGTGTTTCACCCTGCGCAGGTTCCAGATTTGTTTGTGTTTCACAGCAAACAAATTGGCATGCCCGGTGGGACTAAGCTGAAATCAGTTTTAGAAATTGCATCTTGAGAAGTGGTAGAACCATTTCTAATTCAATGGCAAATAACAACCATAACAGAAACATTTATGAAAATGTCACTGGAAATACTTCTGCAAATCAAGGCAGTCCTACAAACCAAAGGAATAACAATGAGTCTGTTAACAATAATGAGACTAATGGAGTGGAAAATAATAATAGTGTGAACCGTGATCAACGTGATCCACCAGTGAACACTACTCAAACTGAAGATCCTTTAAGGACTCAGGCTATGAGTACAAATCCACAATCAAGTGGGGGCATACAGGTTACAAATTCAAGTGTTAGGCCCCCCATATGGACTTCCTTTTGGTTTTGTTCCTCCTACTCAAGGAACAGCCCCAGTCGTGTACGCAAGTACACTAGTTCTTCAAACTTAGGAGTTTTTGGAACAGTTTTTCTGGATTGAATTTGGGCAAATTCGAATTCATTAACAAATACTGCTTTGAATTCGATTAGGCAGCAAGTTGATGAGAGTAACCATGAAATGGTTAACATGTTGTCCACTCAATTGACAACAGTGATAAATCCACTCATTGAAAACACTAATCAAAATTATAATACATTGGCCAGGCAAATGGCTAGAATTGCTGATGTATTTGGTGCACCCCCATACCCTGAAAACCAGCAACATGGTAATATTGGCCTTGATCAAAACCAAAACCAAAATCAGAATCCTGGAAATAATAATGGTAAGGGAGAATAATGAACGTGTCTTTCGAGAGCCAGTTCAAAATGTGAATGCCCAACCATTTGTTTTGAACAGGAATCAAAATGCTGATGAGGTTTTAGAAAGAATAAGGCAAAACAATATTGGGGGAGAAAATAATATAGCAAATATAGTTGAATTAGTGTTGAATAGACATGGATTCGATGTGGGTCAAACTGCTAGACCACGTTTCGTCTCTCCTTTAACACCTTATGTGTTGCAAACTGAGTTACCAAGGGGTTGGAAAGTCCCAAAATTTACTAAGTTTGCAGGAGAAGCTAATGAATCCACAGTTGAACACATTGCAAGGTATCATGTAGAATGTGGGGATTTAGCCAATAATGAAGAATTGAAAATGAAATATTTTCCAAGTTCCCTAACTAAGAATGCTTTTACATGGTTTACAACCTTGGCTCCTGGTTCGATTCATACTTGGAACCAGTTAGAAAGACAATTTCATGAACAATTCTTTAGAGCTGAAACGAAAGTTAGTCTTATGGATTTGGTTACAGTTAGACGAACTTCAGATGAATCTGTTGAAGACTATTTGAACAGATTTAGACAAATGAGATCTAGGTGTCTTGTACCAATTCCTGAAAATGAATTAGTTAAAATTGCAGCAGAGGATTTGACTATTCAATTCGAAAGAAACTCGTAAATCAACAATTGAGAGATATGGCTCAATTGGCTGAAAGAGTTAGGCAAATTGAACAGTTAAAACTTGAAAAGGAAAACATAGGAAACTCGAAAAGATAGGAAGAAGAGATAAAATTGCCTATGTTGATGTTAATGAAAACTTTAGTGATGAAAACTCAGATTTCGAAGAAAATGAAATGTTGCTGAGTTAAAACCAGGACCTCCTTATGCATGTTCATTCCTTAGACCATATAGTAGTTCAGGGAATCAAAATTTACAAAGTAAATATCCCAAAAAGACATATGGTTTCGATATATCAAAAGCTGAACAAATTTTGATATATTAGTAAAGGATAAACAAATTGTCCTTAGTGAGGATCATAAAATTCCTTCTTTCGAACAAAGAAAAGGAAAGAAATACTGTAAGTTTCACAATGCATTTGGACATTGGACTAACAGTTGTATTCGTTTCAGGGATCTCATTCAAGAGGCCATTAAAGAAGGCAGATTGAAATTCGAAAAAGCAAAAAATGGCAATGAAGGTTGATTCTGACCCTTTGAATGTCAATGCTAGCTATGTTGATACTGTTGAAATCAATATGGTAGGAGCTGAACCTGCTATAGATTCGAAGACAGCAATTGACATTGCAATTGAGGAATTCGAAAAAGAAGTGAAGACATCTTTCCAAAGAGTAATGAGACTTTGGTAGATTTTTGCTTCGAAAGAAAGAGGAAAATACTGATGTTTCCCTTTGTCCTCGTTGTAATGCAGTCTTTGATCAAACGGTGGCCAAATCTTTTGAGTCATCAGGAATCAAGAAACATTATCAACAGACTTTCAATCAAAGGTTTCAGAAGGTAGCGAAACCTGTTTCAAATGTTGAAGTTTGGAGACCTTCTTTTCAAAAGAAGTATGAAATGAATAAGGTACAACCTCCCATGTTCCATAAGCCTAAATCATATGTGCCTCCTTCGAACGTTCCTCCTAACAAGTGGATTCGAGTAACAGATAGTCAAGAATATCGTCAAAATCCACAAGTACTTAGGCAGTACAATAACTCCTTTAATGGAAAGCCTTTTATGACTAAGACACAATGGAGGAGAAACCAACGTTATCGAAAGGCAGCAATGGAACAAGGGGGCAGTTCTTCAAATTTTTCAAAGAATTTGAATGCCAAGAATGCACAGTTGATTCAAGTGCAAGGGGCCTCCAGTCAACCAACATATTCCCAAATCCTTCAGAAAGACAAGAATTTGTCCCAAAGAAAAAGGTTTTGGTTGAAGAAGACTTACTTACTGATGACTTCGAAACTGGATTCCCAGACAGGATTGAAGATATTTGTGGTGTAGTTTCGATTCTGCCTGCAGAATTTGAAAAGGAGAATGAAGAAGGTTATGAGGATGACTTCATAGAGGATGAATCATCAGAGCCACAGACTATTATACTTGTTTGTCAACACAGGCTGTTAAGCAAGATTCACAGTGTTTGATAGACCTTCTATTGGAATGGTTTCTCACATAAACCTTTATTCATTCAGGCTCAAATCGAATCAGTAAGTAAGGTATTGGTTGATGGTGGAGCGGCAATCAATTTATTGCCAAGTTCTTGTTGAAGAAATTCAACAAAAAGAAGTGTGATTTGATGCCACACAATATGATTATTACTGATTTCAGTGGAAAGACTTCAAAATCAGAGGTTATTGTGTTTTGACGTGACTGTTGGTTCAGTCAAAAGGCCCACTTTTTGTAGTGTTCGTCGAAGGCAAATTATAATGTGCTTCTTGGTAGAGAATGGATACATGGTGTAGGAGCAGTTCCTTCGACTGTTCATCAAAATTATGCTTATGGAATGATGATGGCATTCCAGAGTATGTTGAAGCTGATCAAACATATTACAAGGTTGAAGCAGACACAGTCAATGCAAGGAACTGTGAGAAATGGATAATGAATCAGACACCTTGTACAATTGAAAAGCGTGGTTTATGCCTGGTAAGATTCCACACAAGGCGTTTTTCAATGTTGAATATGGTTTGATCATTCAAAGTGCAACTGGTCCTTCAGGGACCACCTCTACTTTTGGATGGATTTCAGAAGAAGAGTAGTTTCGAGCTTCATAGCTCGAACCTCAGCATATGTTGCTGAGAGGAATTTGAAGCGGCCTTAGAGGCCGCAGATTGTAAAACGGTCTTCGAGACCGAAGTCAATTTGAACAAGAGTTCAAAAATAATTCTGAAACGGCTTCAGTGGCCGTACAAATTTTGAACATGAAAATAGAAGATTCAAGCATGAGATTGAAGAGGAAGAAGTATCTCTTGAAAAGCTTGATTGCATATATGATGATACTCCTCTTGGGTTGAAAGAGCTTTGTCTCATGGAATTGAAAAGATGGAGGCTCAAGATCCTCTTGAAGAAGTAAATTTGGGAGATGATAAAGACCCAAGGCCAACTTTTGAGTAAAATTATCAGAAGATTTTAAGTGTAAGTTGGTCAAATTACTTAGGAATATAAAGACTGTTTTGCATGGGATTATCATGAAATGCCTGGTCTAAGTAAAGAGCTTGTGGAACAAAATTACCTACTTTCCTGATAAGAAACCTGTGAAGCAAGCACCTCGAAGATTTGCACCAGAAATTATATTGAAGATCAAAAGTGAAATTGAGAGGTTATTAAAAGCTAAGTTCATTCGAACTGCCAGGTATGTTGACTGGATTTCTAATATAGTACCAGTTATTAAGAAAAATGGTTCTTTAAGAGTTTGCATAGATTTTAGAGATTTGAATAAAGCAACTCCTAAAGATGAATATCCCATGCCTGTAGCTGATATGTTAATAGATTCAGCAGCAGGAAATGAAATATTGAGTATGTTAGATGGTTATTCAGGATACAACCAAATTTTTATTGCTGAAGAGGATATTTCGAAAACTGCTTTTCGATGTCCTGGTGCAATAGGCACTTATGAATGGGTAATGATGCCCTTTGGCCTTAAAAATGCTGGTGCTACTTATCAAAGGGCCATGAATTCAATTTTTCATGATTTAATAGGAAGATTCATGCAAGTTTATATTGATGATGTAGTAGTAAAATAAATCAAGAAATGATCATCTTTCGAATTTGAAAGAAGCATTTGAAAGGATGAGAACATAAGTTAAAAATGAATCCTATTAATGTGCTTTTGGTGTATCTGCAGGTAATTTTCTGGGTTTCTTGGTTCATCAGAAGGAGTTGAGATTGATAAAAATAAGCAAAGGCAATTCTTGAAACTTCTCCTTCGAACAAGAAACAGTTACAGTCTTTATTGGGTAAAATCAATTTTCTTCGAAGATTTATTGCAAATCTTTCAGCCAAGACTAAGGTGTTTTCTCCTCTGTTGAAACTCAAGAAAGAAGAGAAATTTGAATGGAAAGAGGAACACCAAGTGGCATTCGAAGAAATAAAGAGGATTCTTACAAATCCTCCTATTATGACACCCCAATCAAAGGAAAGCCTTTGAAATTATATATATCTGCATCTGAAGAGACTTTGGGAAGTATGCTTGCTCAAGAAGGAAAGTGGAATCGAAAGAGCAGTGTATTATCTTAGTAGAACTCTAAATGATGCTGAAACTCGATATTGTGCTATCGAGAAATTATGTTTATGTCTTTACTTTTCTTGTACTAAGTTAAAGTACTATGTAAAACCTTTTGACGTTTATGTAATTTCTCATTATGATATAATAAAGCACATGTTATGGAAACCTATTCTTCACAGTAGAGTAGGTAAATGGGCGTTAGCTTTAACTGAATTTTCGCTAACGTATCTTCCATTAAAAGCTGTGAAAGGCCAAGTTATGGCTGATTTCTTAGTTGATCATCCTCCTATTCGAATTAACGAATTAGACTTCATTGGTTTAAAGCCTTGGAAGTTTTATTTCGATGGATCAAACATAAAGATGGGTGGGATCAGAATTCTTTTGATTTCACCTGAAGGGTTACCAACAAAAGTAATGTTTCGAATAGGAATGGATCGTTCAAATAATGAAGCTGAATACGAAGCTTTATTATTAGGATTGGAGATTTTAATATCATTCAAAGCTAAACAAGTTTTAATTCGAGGAGATTCACAGTTAGTGATAAAAAGTCACTAAAAATATAAGTGTTTGAATCCTAGATTGTCAAAATATTTTATTCAAAGCTTTTCAGCTATTAAGGTATTTTGATGAAGTTGAATTCGAACATATATCTCGAATTGACAATGAAGTTGCCAATGAGTTGGCACAGATTGCTTCTGGTTATAAAATTTGTAAATCTAAATTCGAAGAATTGATTCGATTCGAAAAGAATATGCCAGTTATGAAATTTGATGTTTTAGATATTGAAACTTTAGATATGAATGATTGGAGAAAATTTTTAGTCGAATATTTGTAAAATCCAAATATACAAGTGGATCAAAAATTAAAATACAGGGCTTTACACTATGTAATTTTGGCTAATCAGCTATATAAGAAAGCACCTGATGACAATTTACTTCGATGTTTAGGGGAATCAGAAGCATATCAAGCTTTGATTGATACTCATCAAGGAATTTGTGGGGCTCATCAAGCAGGTCGAAAAATGGAATAGGTTTTGAAAAGACAAAATCTATATTGGCCTTCAATGGCCAAGGATTGTAATGATTTTCGAAAGCTTGTGAAGAATGTCAAAAACATGGCTTTATTCAACAAATCCCTGCAAGTGAATTACATTCAATAATAAAGCCATGGCCTTTTAGAGGATGGGCTATTGATTTGATTGGGACAAATTCATCCTTCATCATCTAGGGGGGATAAATATATTATAGTGGCTATAGATTATTTTACAAAATGGGTAGAAGCAATCCCACTAAAAGATGTAACTCAAGAAGATGTGATTAAGTTCATCCAAGAAAACATAGTTTTTTGATTTGGACTTCCTGAATCAATTTCAACTGATCAAGGAACAATGTTTACAGGCCAAGGATTAAGAGGTTTGCACAAGAAAATGAAATTAAACTTCTTACTTCAACTCCTTATTATGCGTAACCAAATGGGCAAGTTGAGGCTGTAAATAAAACAATTATTTCTTTGATTAAGAAACATATTGACCAAAGACCTCGAAATTGGCATAAGACTTTGAGTCAGATTTTGTGGGCATATCGAAATTCTCCTCGAGATGCAACAAGATTTACGCCTTATAAGTTGGTCTATGGTCATGATTCAGTTTTACCAGTTGAAATTCATTTGCAGTAAAAAAGAGTGCAAAGACAATTTGATTTACCCACTTAAGATTATTATAACTTGATGTTGGATGAATTAAATGAATTAGATGAGTTTAGATTAAGAGCCTTAGAAAATATCATCAGGCAAAAAGAACAAGTATCTCGAATTTATAATCATAAATTAAAAGTTAAGACTTTTGATGAAGGAGATCTTGTTTGGAAATTGATCTTACTTGTTGATAAAAAATCTAAACGGTTTGGAAAATGGTCTCCAAATTGGGAAGGATCATTCGAAGTTGAAAAGGTATTTTCGAATAATGCATATTCAATTCGAGAGTTATCAGGTGATGATCGAATTATAAGCATAAATGGAAAATATTTAAAACAATATAGACCAACTTTGCATGAAATTAAAATTGTCTGAAGCATTTGAATTTGGTGACTCCAAAGCACCAATTAAAAGTGTTTTAACAGTTAGTAAAAAAAAACCCTGTTGCTGCCAACGTGAACCATTCAAAATGAAGTGAAATTCGAATTGAAAGAGATTATGTTTTGAATGACTACCTCATGTAATTAAAATATTAGTTTCTACTGAAGTTTATATATTCCTCGAAATTAATATTTTAAGGGGGCATCTGTTGGGGTGAAATTTACAAATTTTACTAAGTTATTACAATATTGGTATCTTCGAATTCGAGGTATACACTAGAAGATTCGAAAGGTGGATTATGAATTGAAAGATACTATAACTTAGTGAAGTTTGGAGTTTACATGTTGAATTCGAAATAGAAGGTATTATGTTATATGTATTCAAAAGGAATGCAGATCTTTGATTAAGTGCCTATTCGAATTCGAAAGGTATTTTGAATACGAAGGAAACTTAAGGGAAATTAATCAGTCAATATTTGGTTAAGTTTCCTGATATTGGTTGACAGTTAATCAAAATCGAAATCTGATTCGATTTTGAAAGGAGTCCAGTAACTTAGAAAAATTCATGAAGATAGAAGCAGTTACTGAAAGCCATTTTGAAGGAAATTTAAATTTCAAATAAGACAGTTACTGGAAGGTCATTCAAAAGAAATTCAAATTTCAAATGAAGCAATTACTGAAAGTTTGTTCAGAAAGCGTTCAAATTTCAAATGGAGCAGTTAGTGAACGTTGTTATCTGAAGACAGGTGTCAAAATCTCAAGCAGTTAGTTTGAGAGATTGAAGACTGTTGCTGATTTGAACGCGTAACATACTTAGAAATTTGACACGTGATCTAGGCCTGTAAACGTGTCAAAATCTGGTTAAGTGTCTGTTAGGATAGAAATCTATAAATAGGTCAAAATCTGATGTAATAGTGATTGGATTTCATTTTACTGAAACTTCTCTAAAACACCCAACGTCTAACATTGAAACGACTAAGAGGTTAACTCAAGAGAGTGCCCAGTATGTGTATCCATACCATCTTTCAATTAATGTCATTTACAATTCAGTCATTTTCATTTCTTTGATTTACATTCTGTTCTTTACATTTCTGCATTTTCCTTTTGATTTGTTTAAATTCTGCATTTTCCTTTTCAGCAAATCTTTCTTTCTTTTATTTACATTTTGCAATTTCAATTCTTGCACTTTGTCCTTTAAAACTTTCATTTCTTTGAAATTCTGTTTATCTTTCAAAACTAATTTTCGAGGAAACCATTTTTTGAAGAAGTAATTGATTCAAAATTTTGTTACTCTTTGAACGCGTTTTTCTAAATAAACCTGATTTTAAAAGGAACCTTTAGAAGATTCAGATTCTAGTCCCAGATTGTACTTTCAGAATCAAGAAGATTTTCGATTTCAATTAAGAATTTTCACAACAAACAGGTTCATAATAACAACTATTTCTGTTGTTAATATACATAGGTGCTATAAGATAATAACAATTCAGAAATTTTACTTATTTAAAGTGAGAAAAGTTTACTTTACAAAAAAAAGAGTTATAAGTATTAATTTAGAAATTAATAGTTGAAATTGTAATAAAATGTGTGTAGGTCCAAAAGTTAGGATTGACTGGTTGAGTTGAGTCGAGTACCTAAATTTAAGTTTTATTTTAAAAAAATGGATTTCTTATCCAAGTTGACTCATTTATTTATTAAATTTTGAGTTTGACTTTTTTTTATTTCATTTATAGCTTAATTTTTTTAATTTTAAGAAATTTTTTCTTAAGTATTTATAAAGCTTATCAATTTAATATTTAATAAATATTTTAATATTAAATAATAATCAAAATATTTGCTTAATATGTAGTATGTGAAGTTCACAAATTCTAGAGCATTATATTTTTCATAATTTAGTACATAAAAAAGTCTAATTTGTACTAATATAAAAAAGGAAACTTTAAAACTAATTTTAATGCTCTCTTCAAAGTTTATATATTTTCATATATAGTGAATATATAAATAACAAAGATAGCTAGATAAATTCCTTATCTACAATTTAATGACCGAATAGTTTCTTTCAAAGTGTAGTGCATGGCCACTTGGCACAAAAATACAAAATAGTTTCCTTCATTATTTATATTAATTAATACACTAAATTTCATTTCTTTTATTTAAAAAATTGTAAATTCATGATTTTTTCTTTTTTAAATTTATTAACCTCACTTTTTTCGGCGTACAAGAAAAACAATGAGGTTTGAATCCAGAACCTCATGTTAAACGACCCAAACCTCACTTTAATTTCATTATATATATATATTTATCTTTATATATATAAAAGTAAGGTAGTGAAATGATCCTTTGATATCTAAAAGGAGGATAAAATGGTAAATTCCTTTCAATAAAACTTCTAAAAATAGTAAGTCATTTTTTATATATTAATTGTTAGCATTATTAATTTAAATATGTTAATGGAAAAAACACTATTACTAACTTATAAAAATAATCATAATATTAATAAAGATATATCCTCTAATATACCTCAAAACCTATAACTTTTAATAATCTTTGTTTTACTTAATTAAATAATTTAATTTATTTGAGAAATTACAAATACTAATATCTGAAAAATGATTAAAAGTGGCTCAAATTAATTGAGATAAAATGGATAAATCAATAAGTAGGGTCAATGATAAAAATAAATAATACCAATTATTAAATTAAGCACTTTTTAACAAATGAAAATGAAAAATGTTAGTCACATGTGAATCTCTTTGATGTAAAATGCTTTTAATTAAATATGGGAAGTGACGTCGGGATAGAAAAGAGGATATTAGAGGGAATAAGATTTAAGAAAAATTGAAATAATAGTTTTATGATAGAAGAGTTGATGGAGGGGGTGATTGAAAATGAGAGGAGAAGTTAAAAGATAAGTTCTATGCTTATTAACGTTCATAAGAATTTACCTCAAAAACCTATAACTTTTACTAATCTTTGTTTTACTTAATTAAATAATTTAATATTTTTGAGAAATTATAAATATTAATACCTGAAAAATAATTGAAAGTGACTTAAATTAACTGCGATAAAATGCATAATAAAAAAGTGGGGGCAATAATTAACATAAATAATACGAAATTATTAAATCAAGCACTTTTTAACAAATGAAAATGAAGAATTTTAGTCACATATGAATTTTTTTATGTAAACTACTTTTAATTAAATATGGGAAGTGGTATCGAGATAGAAAAGAGGATATTAGAAAGAATAAAACTTAAGAAAAATTGAAATAAGAGTTCCATGATAGGAGAGTTAATGAAGGGGGTGATTGGATATGGGAGAAGTTAAAAGATATATAGGTTATATGCTTATTAACGTTTATAAGAATTTACCTCAAAAGCCTATAACTTTTACTAATCTTTGTTTCACTTAATTAAATAATTTAATTTATGTGAGAAATTACAAATATTAATACATGAAAATAATTAAAAGTGGCTTAAATTAAGTGCAATAAAATGCATAAATAAAAAAGAGGGGCAATCATAAACACAAATAATACAAAATTATTAAATCAAGCACATTTTAACAAATGAAAATGAAGAATATTGTTAGTCACATATGAATCTCTTTGATGTAAATGCTTTTAATTAAATATGGAAAGTGGCGTCGGGATAGAAAATAAGATATTAGAGGGAATAAGACTTAAGAAAAAATAAAATAAGAGTTTCATAATATGAGACTTGATGGAGGGATGATTGGAAATGGGAGGAGAAGTTAAAAGATAGGTTCTATGCTTATTAATGTTCATAAGAATTTACCTCAAAAGCCTATAACTTTTACTAATATTTGTTTTACTTAATAAAATAATTTAATTTATTTGAGAAATTACAAATATTAATAGCTGGAAAATAATTAAAAGTCACTTAAATTAATTGCGATAAAATGCATAAATCAAAAAGTGGGGGCAATAATAAAATAAATAATACGAAATTATTAAATTAAACACTTTTTAACATATCAAATGAAGAATGTTAGTCACATGTGAATCTTTTTTTGTAAAATGTTTTTAGTTAAATATGTGGAGTGCAATCGGGATAGAAAATAGGATATTAGAGAGAATAAGACTTAAGAAAATTGAAATAAGAGTTCATAATATGAGAGTTATGGAAGGGGTGATTGGAAATGGAAGAAGTTAAAAGATAGATACTATAATTATTAACGTTCATAAGAAGTTAGATATTTTTTCAAAATCTAAAATGTTATATATATAACATTTTAGATTTTAGCGGTGTAAGACTTGGTGTAACTTACACTGGTGTAAGTTGAACCCTCCTATATATATATATATATATATATATATATATAAGCCTTCTAAAAATATTATATTATTGGATATTTAGTTATTTAATTAATTGTTGTTATTTTTATTTTGGAAATATAACATCTTTTTTATATTTTAATTCATATTAATAGTCCATGTGTTACAGATGAACAATTTGATAGGCTTGATGATGTTTATACTTTTAAAATTCTCAGTACAATAAGTTATTCAAAATTTCTAAACCATAACATTAAAGTTAAAGCAGTATTTCTATCATATTATTGATAAATATAAATTTGTCTTTTAGATTGTGCAAAATAGCGCATGACTTATAATCACTCATATAAACACGAATGTTTTCAAAAGAAGAGATATATTAAAAACAATGTTAGAGAAAAAGTTTTAATTTCAAGGTTTTCATTAATTTCATCAAATTAAAAGTATTGTTTTTAAATTTCAATGCAAACAATTTGTAATTGTCATTTTATTTACAATTATAATAAATAAAATAATTATATATATAATTTGCCTATATTTAATTTTATTTTGTATTCTGTTTAACTCTTTATTCAACAATCATTTATTTTTTTATATTTAAATATATAATTTATTCATTAATATTATTTTATTAATTCATATCATCTCCCGTGCAACGCACGGGTATTATACTAGTATATAATAAACAAGTTATTCACGAGTCTTAAATGTTAAACTTGTAAAGTCTGGTTTAGCTCATTTTAATGATCAAGCCTTAATTTTTTTTGGATAAGCAAAATTGAATTAAAAACATAATACAAGGGGTACTCTAACCCACTACAAAGAGTCTTACAACCTTATAAATTTAATACCTTGGGACCAAAATACACATCCAAAAACAATACCAACACTTGCAACCAACTAAAACATGAAAGCAAACTCAATCTGCCAAATGGAGCATACTAAGGCATGCAGCAGGTTGCTCAAACCAGTAGGAGCTGAGAACTGATAACAAAAACCATTGTCTTTAGCTTTCAACCACTTCCAAGAATGCATTTTACCAACTCTAACAAATCAAGTTCTATTACTAACTTATTAGACAAAACAACATCATTTCTTGCCAACCAGATGCTCCATAAAACAGATAGCCAAATTATCGACCACATGTACTTATTTTCAGAATTACAAGATAGAAACCCCAAGAGTTGTTCAAAGTGAGCAACAAAATTTGTTTGATGTACATAATAGATACCCCACCACTTAAACACAACATCCAAAGTTCATAAGCAAATTGGGCATTATTAAAAAAAAAAGGTGAGAAGAAGTCTCTAGCTAGACCATGACTACATCTCACACAACCAGCATCAAGAGGTTGTAATATTTTCCTCTTAACAAGATTAGCTCGTGATGGAATTCTGTCTAACATCACCCTCCAAGCAAAACAAGAAACTTTATCAGTGACCAAAGTACACCATAAATCTATAAATAGGTATATTAACAGAAATAGAATCATGCATTATAACATGGTAGGCTGACTTGACTGAGTAAACTCCTTCTAGCTAGATCCGCTTTCCACCTCAACAATCTTGATTGCTTTCATTCACCTGTACAAGGCTTAAATCCAGCAACAGAAGGGAGAATTGTGATATCTCCCATTGAAATAGATGCCTCCTCCAACTCCAATTCCACCCAATGACACCCTCTTTATTCACTAACATATCTGCCACTGGCACCTCTTTATTGTTTGCAATGGAAAACAACCTACTATAGCGCTCACAAAAAGGTGTTGAAAGACACCATGAATCTCTCCAAAAAGAAGTACTCCTCCCATTTCCCCATGATCAAGCCTTAATTAAGTTTGAGTTTGTCTGTTTAATTAAATAAATGGTTAATTGTACATTTAATGAGTCGAGCCCAAATAATTTACGAATATTACGTTCAACTCATTTAACGCCCTGAGTCCAGATCAAACATAAAATTAGAAAAATCTTTTCTTTAGGCCCCATAAAATATTTATTTTAATTATTATAATATTTTTAAATTTTAAAAATATTAATAAATTGTTGATAAGTTATAATTGGAGTAATTAAGTATTTTACTTAAAAATAGACCCTATATTACTATAATTCTCTCTATCTAATTAAAAAGTAATTTTGCATTAAAAAAAGTTGAACCAACAAATCTCAAATAGAATAACAATAATTTTAATTATTAATTATAAAAGACCTTGTGTTTTTGGTAAAAAAAATCTCATCTTAAATTTTGCCTTAGACTTAGATATATACGATAATGTGTCGATCGACTCTAAATGTGTTTGTGTCTAACACATAAATTATAGAACTATATAACTTTATTTCTTATTTTTTATAAACAAATATATTTTCTCTTTTTTCCCCCACAAATTATAGAGGAGCCAAATTTAACATCTATCATATTGATGCGTTTCGAAATATATGAAATAAATATATGTGTATAGCTAGCTAGTATGTATATATATATATATATATATATATATAACAAGGGGAACCATGTGAGCATTATCTTAGAAGAAGGTGGCCCATGGCCCACCAAAATCAATGTTATTTATTAGATTAGATTAGAAGAGGTGCAAGTGTGAATTGCATGTGAAGGTTTGGAAGACAAAGACAAATCCCACAGGAGAATATAATATCTAAGCAAATGGAAGCATCTTCATTTTAATAGCACATGACGACAAATTTCATTGGATACCCTTGATGGTTAGACTTCTTCCTCTTGTAAATTATTATCATCGTTCTTAAAATCGCCAATTCCTTATCTATCTTGTTGATTAGAGGCTCACGTCTTGATAATGAGTTAGTAAGACTACGATGTGTGGCCTACCACTAGTGACTATGGCTTTATTTGATTTGCAGTTACAACAGTATAAAATTTAATTAGTTTGGAGTAATTAAAATAAAATAAAATCAATTTTATTAATGTTTTTCATAATTCAGATAAATTTTATTTCAATCATTTAATTTTAAAATTGATTTTATCCGAATTGTAAAGTGAATTATAAATTAACCCTAAATATTAGGTTCATGAGCTCCTATATATATATATATATATATATATATTCTTTCACACAACATATAGCCTAGGATGCTTATCCGTGACGCAAGAAGATGGACTTCGAACCAGCCACATATACCACTTTTGGATTCATTGGCTCATATATGGAATTAACGTGTCCTCCCCAAAAGAGTTTTTGAGTTACATTTTACCTGTGCATATATGCAACACTACATAGATGGTATGGTGGTGCTAGCTAGCTAGCTACCAAATTAAAGAATTCAATTTTAAAGGAGTTGTAGATGTCAACGACTTTGAAATGAGTCAAAAATTTCTTTTTGGAGATTTCTATGATTTCACAAGAAAAATGAAGAAAGGCATCAATGCCTTAGATTGACTATTTCTACCCATCCATAATTAATCATCTATTATAAAGTTCGCTTTTTGAACTTTTTCTTCATATATTCAGTTGAATTTCCCCTTTGAGGATATTTTACTTTATTTTATTCAACTGAAGATCTATGTAAAAAGAAGTAATGGGAACACCTATAGCTATACTATATACACCTAAACTAAAATAAACTTAATTTCTTTAACCCCTCTCTCTCCTCTCTATATATATATATATATATATATATTATATGAGAACTGTGTAATTTTGAAGCTGATTTACAGTATAATTTATTTTAAAATTAGTGGTTGAAAATGAGTGATACACTCTTTATAAAATAAATTATACAAAAGTGATTTAAAATCAGTTCTATAAAATTAATTCTGCATCATTTCTAACTAACTGGTAAGCAAGGCACTATAAATTGATTATTTGGAGTGAAATTTACTATCGAGAACCAGTACTGGCACTATATATCATCATCATGGGTTGTTCTCTCCTTTTCCTTAAGCATTTGTAAACCAAACCCATATATTCTCTATCCGATTCTATTTCCTCCAAATTAAGCAAGCTAGTGTATGGCCTTTTCACATGTCTTGGGCTCTTGGCAATCTGCTATATATATATACCTTCCCATTACTCAAATAATAAATATTTGTCGTTGCGTTTAAAACAAATATATATTAGTTTAATTTTAGTTTTAACTTTTAACTAACCCACAAACCATGCATGTTCCTTCAGACAAATAATCATGTGCGTTAGGCAGCTTTCGATCGTTCCTTAAGACGGCCTACAATTATTTGTTTTAGATCTAAAGCAAAGCTAGCTTCTGCCGTTTGGATTGTAATGGGTATTGGGTAACATTAATATCTTTTTTTAGGAGGAAAGAAAGTGTAAGAGAAAAGAGAGGGAAGAAAGAAAGAGAAAAGAATGTTGGGAGAAAGAAAAAGAGAGAATTGTTAGTCTATTTCATTCATTTGTTTTGTTTGAGAGAAAGTAAAAAGAGAGAAAAAATATTTTATATCAAAGACAAAATTACCCCTAAAATAAAGAGAAGAGAAAAATTAATATTTTTCTTGAGGGGTATACAATGAAAATTTACACACAGCCCATTTTTCTTCTCTATTTGGAGAGAAAGAAAATGGTAGTGGGACCCCACTATTTTTTTTTTATCTTCCGCTTTTTTTTCCTTCACCAAGCAAAATATCTCTCACTTGTCTTCCAGTTACTCTTTCTCCCCCTTTCTTTCTACATTTGTCATTTCGTTGATTCCAAAGAAAGGGTTATAGGGTATATAAAGAGGAATGAATGATTAGGAGAGAAATAAAGGGAGAAAACTTTATAAATGTATTGACATTTCTAAACAGATAGGGGAGAGCTTTCTACAACCCTTCCCTCCTTTCCATGAATAGAGGTGTTCGTGTTTGATTGAATCGGTTTTGAGGCGAAAAATCATCCGATACAATAATTGTAGCTTATGATTTTATCATCCCATCAGTTTTTGATTATTTTAAAATCCGATCCAATTTTTATATATTGACTGGATTGGATCGTTTTACCTTTTTTTAAAGAGAGAATAAATATTAATAAAATGTTATAATTATGAATAATAGTAAATATTTTTCATTGGAACTTATATTTATTAATATCAATATAACTAAAGTTATATAAATTAATATATATATATTTATAAAGATATTAACATAATATTATATAATAAAATTATAAAAAGTATAATGCTATAAGTAATTTCATAAGTGTGTGTGCGCGCGTGTGTATAAGTATAACATATGATTATTTTATAGGTAAAATAATATTTTCTTGTAATGATTGATAAAATAATATGTGTTTTATATAAGTTCGGTTTATATTGAATTGGAGCATTTTCAACATAGATCCAAATTAATCCATTTAATAAAAAATTGATTTTTATGATTTTTTTTTGTTTTGATTTAATCATTTTTGGTTTTTTCAATTGATTTTTGCTGTTTACACTAGATTGAATTGGATATGAATACTCGCATGCTAAATCCCTCTTCTCAAAACAAACCCTTAAATTTTGAACTAGGCTTGACTCAATCCAAAAACTAACTTGTAAAATAAGGATTACGGTAAAATTCATTATGTGATCATAATCTTTATAACATATTTGGTTTACATTGAATTAATCTACACGTTCCCAAATGTGAATCCGGTCAAACACTACTCTCAGTAGTATTGACTTTGATGATCAATTCACATTTAAAACATAATTTTGATGGAAACTAAAACACTCAGAGACTGATAGTGTCTATAATCGATCGATTTAAATTACGGATTGCATCATATGGATATATGATATGGCCACAATATTTGAAAATTACCACAACTGCAGTATATATACCACGATTGTGGATCACATCAGCCGCAATTGATCTGCATTAGTCCACAATGGATGCAATATGATCGCAATAGTAATTTAATTTTTTTTTTCCTTTGGCATGTGACTGACATGCATGTACGAAATTGAAGGATAAAGTCTTCATTGGCAAATTAATTAGGAATTGAAGAGGAGAGGATCGATGTTGCTATAAAGATTACAACTGAATATTGTGTCCTCCATTTTTAATAGAGAGACTTCGAGCCAGCCCTCTCACTGATGCAGCAAGCTGTAATAGTAGGTGTCTTTATAGTGCTGTAAAATGTAGATATATGGATATAAATATATATAGATTTGCTCCATTATTAATTAATTTATGAGATACACATGGCAGCAATTTAGTCGTATTTTGTCTACAATGCGATGGACAAGGATCTTATAATCGACACAGTGTCGTTTAATAGTATGACAACAAATTATCATTAAGCTTGCATTTGGATCTTGGTTTACACTATCAATTGAGATAAACCTAGCTAGTTGCCGTACGTGGATGATATATCTGAGGCTAGCTACACTATGATCAATTATATACCGCAAATGGCGCAAGTGTCCAAATATGCAATGCATTTATAGTTGTCTAGGAAAACAAATATGAGTATATCCTCATGTAGATACTCGAAGTGGTGAAAATGTTTATGTATGTATCTTTGGGATTTGCCTAGCAGCTATAGTAGGCAAGTGTCTTATTTGCACTTACCTATAGGAGTTAATTAAATTTAACTAAACAAATTAAGAATATTCTCCATGCTAGCTATATATCATCCTTTAATTAATTGCATTGTTTGTACCCTATAATTAAATATTCCTTCAATCACAAGTATATCTTTTTTCAAGAATTATCTCCATTAATTATTAATGAGAGACTTAAAAAATTTATAAGTTAACCCCATCTAGGTACCTTATATTAAATATTCTACCACATATATTTACTCTTAATTGATGATGCTAGCATTTAGATAATTAATGCTGATCGTTTATATAGATAAAAGATTTTAGAACACTAAATAGTATCACGATAACCATATATTATTATGCAAATTAAGAAGAGGGCATAAACAGACAAAACAAGGAAATTAATTGAAGGGCAACAACAGTTGACTTGCAAATTAAGAAAGAAAAGAGGAGAAGAGGTAGCAAAACAAGGTGGAGGGCGCACGTCAGAAGATAGAGGCGGAACGGAAGTGTTGCGAGACGAACACATCAACAACGAATTATCTGCCTTTGTGTCAGATGAAGGCTGTGCTGCCTCTGCTCTGCATGTCTTTTAACTTATAACACTTACTTTCGCACACGTACCACCTACAATCAACACAACATATGCTTTTGTTTTCTTTTGCTACAACCACTTTATTTTCTACTTTACTCCCTTTTGTCCTTATTCTTAAATTATTTAATTTCTTTCAACTTGTGCCGTATCTTTCTTAAGTATACCTATTACCACCCGGTCCTATATATTTAATGGTTCATTTTAATTAAAAATACACGTATTAAAGAATGTAATTATTACTCTTATTTTCATGAAAATAAATTTTAAATTTTTTATTTACTCTTTATCTCTCTTATTACTATTAACTCTCAATAATTTTTAATAATGAATCATTCATTAATATAAGGGTAAAATAGAGAAAAGTGTATTTATTAGGGTATTGGGTTTGTAAGTAGACAATTAAATATGAACAAATTTTTTCTTTGAAAATAGACAGTTAAATAGGAACGGAAATAGTATTTCTTTTATAGTCAATAGTGTGTTTGATAATAGACTTTAGGGTAATTATTAGCTTCTTTGGAATAGTTATTTGAGGTAGCTTTTATAAAAATGCTCTCATTTTCAAGTGTTAGTTGAAAATTTATTATAAGTTTATTTCTCAACTACCATAACTCGTCATTATTTAATAATTAATGATGTTCTTATATGTCATTTTACCAATTTCAGCTAGTTAATTTTATCAAACATTTTTAGAGTGTGTTTGGTAAAAATAGCCGAAAAGTTAGCTGAAAGCTGAAAAACTAGTTGATTTGATTGAAAGTGTTTGGTAAAACTAGCTGAAAATAGTAAAATGACATACAAGGAAATCATTCTAGCTAGTAGTTAAAAATGAGAGTTTTTTTTTAAAAAAATCTACCTCAAGTAGCTTTTTAAGAAAAGTTAGTAGCTAAAAAAAATACTTTACAAACACAACTGAAATGATTTCAGATACGAAATGGTTTCAATTACTAATTTCAATTTTTCAACTAACTAAAATAACTTATCAAACACACTCTTAATCAAATCAATAAGCTCTTCAATTTCCCGCTAACTTTACAACTAATTTTACCCAACACAACAATTTTAATTTGCACAACTCAGTTCCTATGAATTAGAAGAGAGCAAATTAAGTAGAACTCTCATTTTTAAATTACAAATTGATACCATCTAAACCAAACTCAAAGTTTGAAGAATAAAATAGAAATTTGCCCTGTTTGTATACAAAATACTTACTGCTATTATAATGGGTCTTTATCATTCTCAACTGTACCCCACCTTCTCTCTCATATATCTGTCTCTCTTTCAGCACTACCTCCCATCATCACCTCACCCTCCCAATTTCTCTCTCTCTGCACGCCTTCCACCTCCCTGTCTCTCGCGCGAAAAAATATTATTCTTTCCCACACAACACAAAAGCCATTACAACTCTGTTCTGTGGACCGAACAAACAGAATTATATTATATTATTATTTCCTCTGAATTTTGCAAGAGGACCTTTCTCTCTCTCTCTCTCTCTCTCCCTTTGGCGGCGAGCGAAATGGGTCTCGAAATTTTGGAGGAATTTAGGCCAATTATGCCTATAAGAACTAGAACCTTCACCCAACCTGATCCAGAAACAACAAAGGGGTTGAAGGAGGAACAAGAGTGTCACACACCACCCCATCAAATTTGAGGACCCCATTGGTTTGCCCACCAGCTCCAAAGAAACCAAGAGTAGCCAGAAGGACTAATTTCACTGCACCTTCTCAAGGCTTCTTTCAAGTACCTGATGATCTCGCCTCTGTCTTTCTGCTCCCAACAACACCAGCGAGTGCTCTATGCTAGGCACATACATTCTATTCTACTCTCCAATTAGAAGCAATTAATGGTATATTATATATATATGAAGAACATTATATATATTTTAATTTAATTAATTAAGCATAGATAGATGTATATGTATATCGTTTTCTTTTTCTTTTCCTCTGTTTATGAAATTAAGTAGTAGTTGTAGATGGTGCATGATTGTTTAATTAATCATGAATTAATGTATCTGAATATATAGCTACCAGGAAGGAAAATCAAATCTCAGGTCGAAGGGTGGTAGGAGATCGTGTTAGGATCATGCATAGAGTTGAAGCTTTAATTAGTTGTGAAATTGGAGTAGGCAAGTTAAATTAACGTTTTGCCATTTATGGACTAGTGTTGGATGGGTCCGATATATATGGTTTTGTTTTTTCTGTTGTCCGTAGCATTAATATCTTGTTATGTCATTTTGAATATTTCAAGTGCAGAAATTAATTCAGTAGTTGTAGATGATGGTATATGAATATGATCGATCCATTATTTGTTTGTTTGATCATGAATGAATGTATATATCTATATATCTTAAGTTAATTACTGAGAGTATAGATAAAGCGGGAGTCTCATTAATCCTCTTAGTAATCAAATACACATGCAGTTGTTTTTGAGTCTTTCTGGTGGTGGATGGATCTGGAGTTTGGTAGAAATGTTAGGATGATGGCATCATGCATAGAAGAAGCTTTAATGAGTTGTGAAAATTGAGTAGCTAGGGAAGTGAAAGGTTTGCCATTTATGGAGTGGTGGATGGGTGATGGTGGGAGGAACAGATCTATGGTCTACTTTTGTCCATTTAAGAAACTCCATAACAGTAGTACTGATACTGAGTGAAGGGAAGGGAAGGGGGCCTACACCAATCACTCCAAAAGGCTGTGCTTTGGCCGTTTGCTATATATCCTTTTTTTTTTAATCTAGCTAGCTTACCCTTTCGTTCTTTGGAAAGAACATGGGAACAAAAGGAAGTTATTTTCCTATAGTTAGTTGGTTTGTTCAGAAAAACTAGATAGAGAATGCCATGCCTTTATTTAACATTTAATTAATTTTCAATTTCTTGCCAGTTTTAGGGTGTGTTTGTGAGTTTAAATGGGTGGAGAAGGAAATGATCAGAGAGAAAACAGAAAACGGAGGGAGAGAAAAAAAGGGAAAAACTTTATAAAATAGATTTGATAGAATCAAACTCCTAAATACAGAAGGAAAAATTAAAGACTTTCAATAAACTTTTTTATTTTTTTTTTCTCTAAAAATCAATTCACAAAATGTATCTTTAAGGAAAATAAAACTCCACGTATGTGTTAATATGACTGTGGAGGACTAGTAGTTTAGGTAATAGATATTTCATAGTTGAGAATGAACTCTCATATTCAACTATTCAAAAAGGTTTTCTTTGTTTTTTTTTTTAAATAAAGAACTTCTTTGGTCAACAAAATGATAGTTGTGTAAATTACTCTAACTCATTCAGATATTAGAATGGATAGAATACATCGAAAGAGACGGATAAATTAATAGATAAAAAGAAATAAATCTTCCAAACAACGTGATAGCTGTTAGAGTAATTCACATTGTCTAAAGACAAAAGGTCAAATTATAGATTATAAACTTTGGACCATCTTTACTTTACAAACTAGTTTTTGGATCTAAGTTAGTACGGATCCAAAAATCTAAGAATAGCATGAGAGCAAAGAAAAATTAGGTGTAGTCAATTTGCACGTTACATCCTATATTCTATCATTTTCCTACATTAAAAATGTCTAACAAAAGAGTCGAATAAACTACTAGGTGTAGTTTTGAGGCATAGAGTTAGGTATATAGGGACAATTGTTTGTGCTTAAAAAAATATATACTTTTTAAAATTATTTAAAAAATTGATTTTATTTTTAGAGATTGTTGTATAATCAAAACTAAATTTTCGTTTGGCTACAATTATAAAAAAATACTTTGTTTGCCACAATAAACGATTTCACATTGTTAAATTTTTTTCTCTTCTATTTCAACTGCTTTTTTCAAGAAGCAACTCTTAGTTACTTCTTAAAAAAAGTAGGAAACTAATTATTTTCTGATTCTGCTTCTTGAAAAAAGTTTAGACAAACATCTTAAAAATCCTTATAAATGATTTCTTCTTTTTTTTTTAAAAAAAAAAGATTCTTCTAAGAAATAATTTTAAACAAACGACCTCATAATTGAACCTTGGAATGTGAATCAAGGGCTTTACAAATATAATTACTTTGTTTGGTGTCTGAATAAAAAAATGAAGTTTTTATTTGAGTCCAATTCTATATAATTTTTTTTAAAAAAAACTAGTCTATAATATATTCAATTATTAATCTAAACCCTAAGAATTATAATTTCAAGTATTGTATATAAAAAAAAATTATGATTTATTTTTTTATTGTTATTGTCACTTACATATTCTAATAGTCATTACCGTAGGTATACTTTAATATATAACTACTGATATTGTCAACCAATTGTTAGCACCCTAGCCATGGTGCCACCCACCATGTCCATGACGCCGCAAATAGTCTCCAACCACCGTTACAATCGTCATATCTAGTTATTGCTATTCTTAGTGTCCATAAACCTCTGTTACACATAGATTAATTCTTTGAGTATCACTATTATAAATCTCAGACTACCACTGCCATTAATTAGTGTTTTTTTTACCATGGGCATTGTTGATATTCTTGACTACCATTGTCACCATGTTCGCTAATGAAACGTTAATTTTATGTCTTAGATTTTTTTTTTCCAAACTTAAAAAGTATTATTCTTGAAAATTGAGATTAGGATTTTAAACTATGAGTACATATTATATATGTTGGTTGAGAGAGATTCGATCAATGTGAGCTAAGTCTCCTTCAAAGTCAAAGCTGTAATTTTGGGCCCTTTTGGATAGGAAATACAATCCAATGGATCATTTTTGTCAGACTTATATGGGCCCCAAACCAATTGGTCATCATTATACTATATCCGCTCTCTTTAAAAGTGTGATGTTGCTATTCACGCCACCATTTTTAATTTTATTTTATTGTAGTCCTAAATTACTCCTCCCCCTCCCCACTTTCCTTCCCACATCCCCTTCCTTTTTTTTTTGTTCGAATCCCCTTCCTTCTTTCTCACCTATCCTTATCCATGGGTCCACACTCCCTTTTGCTTTTATCTCCCTTTTTTATTCATCTTGGTCTCATTTTCATTCAACTGATGATCTTTTGTGATACCAGATATCTAATTTACGGTATGCAATTTTTTTTTATCGAAAATTCAATTTCTAGGACTCCCTCCGTCCCTATTTATAAAACCCCTTCTAGAAGAATTGAGTGTCCCTTAATATAAGACCCTTTGCAGACTTTTAGATGAATTAATCATTTTTTTTCCATATTTGCCCTTCATTAATGTTTAACTCTTTTAATTCCACATATATTGATTAGTGTGAATAGTTAATGGAGTTTTACCCACATGTTCAACTACACCAATAGAAATTGACCTTTGAAGTCTTCCACCATGTGACAATTAATGTCCCTAGAATATAGTGACCTTTAATTAAGGGTATATTTGGAATGTTATAATTTTTTTTAAAAGACCAATGCATTAACCAACTTTTCTTAAACTGTATGAAACGGTTGAAAGGGTCTTATAATAAGGGACGGAGGGAGTAGTATGTGACATACATTCATGGAATTGCGAAATCCCTAACCTTCACCAAAAACTACTACATCCATTCTAAAACTCTTTTTGTTTAAGGTTATGTGCACATACAAAGGAAATCATTGATATGTCTTAATTTAATAACATACTCCCTTAGTCCCTCCGCCCCATTTTACTTGATGTTTTAGTCAAAAAAATTTGTCCCAATTTAATTTTCGTTATATAATACCAATACACTATTAAATGGTTTTTTTCCAATTTCACGCTGATCAATTAATTAATGTGTATTTCTTGAATGATGCGTTTTTAATATGAGAGATAAGGGGTATAATAGGGAATTAGTTTATAATTTTTATAAAACTCAGAATATTAATAATGTTTATTAATTCTCGTGTCTCAACCTTAAAAGTCAAGTTAAGTCAAGTATTTACTAAAATACCTCATTTAATAGTGGATACAAAATGTTAAAGAGAGGGTTAGTTAGTGGGTATATAATTGCAAGCTCATAAGTCATTAAAATGCCTTGAAAATATAAAAAGAGTGCTTGTATAATAAAGATTTATGTAGTTAAGAGAGAGAGAATGAAAGTAGTTATTAATTGATGTAAGTAATTAAATAAGGGTGTAGTTGAAAAAAATAATTATTTTTTCATGGATATCTAAAATAACATGAGTTTTGAAACTTAGAAATATGCTAAAACAAGAAGAATTTTGGAATGGAGGTAATAGAATTGAATATTAATTTGTTTTTGAATGTCATGTGTTTTTAGAGCATGAAATAAAAAAACCAAAGATAAAGGAAAAAGGGAAAGGGTGGAAGGGTGCTGGGAAGGGGGGAGCAGAAAAGTGGGGGAGGAGATGGGGTAACTTAGAAAAACCATAAAATAAAAATTTGTTGATATACATAATAAAAAGGGTGGTGTAATTAGCAATACCCTTAAAAGTGTCTGTGAACTTAATATCTGATATACAGTTTTAATTTGTATACCGAAAATTAAATTTACCGCAAAACAATTCTGAAAAATTATATACCGGAAATCCAAAAATTAGTTTTCTAGTATATAATTTTTCAAAATTGCATACCATAAAAGGGATTGAGACAAGGAACGTAGGAGGACCGAGACAGGGATGAGAGGAGGAAAAAAAATGGGGGAGGGATAATTTAGGAACTATGAAAAAAAGGGTGTGTGGAAAGTAAAAAGGATGATATGAATAGCAACTCTCGTGGACTAATTGTGCTTGCCTATTGAAACCTTTTCGACCCATTTTACCTCAAAGGTCCCCTTCAATTATGTGTTTTTTTTTTTTTTATAAGGTGTGAAATTGTTGACTGAAAAAATGAAACAAAATGAGGTAAGTTATGTTTTTTTTTATACAATAATTCATATATAACATATTCTTTAATTTTATTCCTCTCCATTACATCACTATCACATGTCACACTTCTGTCTTTTCTATTCATATCTCTCTATTTTGATTATATGCAATGTTACAAATAACATCTCAACATATAATGTGTGAAAATGAAATGTTTGATTTCTTTGTATCCTTTAACTTTATCCTATAGATTACTTGGTAGTGGTACTGTTGGACTTGGACCCAGCACAAATACTAGGGTCTTATATGATTGTTGTCCCTAAAGTGGAAAAAGATCATTAAAAAGAAATTTAAAATTATGGAAAAGTTTTGGATTCATCGGTTGAATATTACATGTTAAAAGATGTACCGATATCTATTTTCATTCTGTTTTTAGCTCAAATATGTTTTTGTTCCTCAAAATATCGTGATTTTTTCATTTGGTCTTTCCATTTTTTTCCCAAGTGGTCCCCCAAAGATTATAATGCATTCCCATTTAGTCCATCTGTTAGCGCACAATTTATTATAATACTTGTGTGGCGGCTTAGATGGACAAAATAAGCCTACATGGTATGCATATGTGTCATCTTATTTGTCATACATGACAAAATAAGCCTACATGTGGTTAATCAGCACCTTTTTGTGAGTCACATTGATTAACTCTGTAATTGGTTTTTTCATGAAGGGTGGTGATATAAGTCATGTAGGACACATAAGATGACACATATACATGTCATGTAGGCTTATTTTGTCCACTTAACCTGTCACCCAAACATTTAAGAGAGATAATAAACGGTATATTAACGGAGGAACCAAATGGAAATGCGTTATAATTTTTGTGGAACCAAATGAGAAAATTGCGATATTTTGGGAGAAAAAAACACAATTTAGCCCTTGTTATTTTATCTTATACTACCAATCCTAACTAACATGACTGACTCAGGGGATGCAGTACATAAAAGCTGTGCATGACACTCAACAAATAGGCAAACACCCTGTGTTTCACCCTTCATTCAAACATGTTCCCAGGTCCTCTTGGCATATATGTACATTTTACAAGCTTAAATGTTGTAGTAGTTCACAAAAGGAATATAAGAAAAGAAAATGATAGATATATTAGACTATGGTATGTACTCCAACATGGACAGAGCCACCAAATAGGTTAACATCCACACTGAATAGCAATGTTGATGTTGGTCAGGCCCTCTATTAAAAAAGAAAGACAAATTACAAATCAATTAATTAGCTGCCAAATAATAATATAAGGTTGATGGGTTTATTTAACCATCATCTGGCTGGCCATGTCGTTGAAGTGCCCGAGCACGGTTTCTATTGTTATTGTTAGCTGGTTTGTCATTGGCTGCTTCAATCTGTTCCAATGTTTCAACAACTTGTTGCATTGATGGCCTGATTTTGGGGTCTTCTTGGAGGCATTTGAGAGTTAATTGAGCTACTTGTGAAGCTAAGTTGGGTGGATACTTGCCTTCCAACTTTGCATCCATAGTCCTTCTCATTTTCCCTCTATTTAATAGATTTGATTTGAGCCAATCCAATAAGAACTTTTGCTGACCAAGGGGCATTATATCACGTATCTTCTTGGCAGTTAGCATCTCCACCAAAATAATCCCAAATCCATACACATCAGATTTTACATACAAGTGACCTATCAAGATAGATATGATTATGATTACTCCCTTCCAAAAATTAATTAAAGACTTAAGAAAGGATTAATTAAGTTGAAGTAGGAAATTAAACTTGTTGCCATTACCTGTGGCAACGTATTCAGGAGCAGCATAGCCACCTGTTCCCATAACCCGCGTTGTTACGTGAGTCTCATCACCAGAAGGACCATATCTGGCTAAGCCAAAGTCCGATAACTTAGCTGTGTATGTCTGGCAAATTAAATTAAATTAAAAATGAGACTAGTTAGTTTTTCTTGAAATTATAAGAATTCTTGTATTAATCCAAATTTATAAGAATTAATTAATTCTTCAATAACATGCATGCTGTAAGTTGAAAAATAAAACTCACACTGTCAAGTAATATATTTGAAGTCTTGAGATCTCTATATATAATTTTATTCTCTAATGAGTGCAGGAAAGCCACTGCCTTGGCTGCTCCAATCATAACCTTTAGCCTTGTGTCCCACGATAGTGGCTGAATGTTTGCACCTCCTGCAGCAAAAGCAAAATTCTGTGAATCTGGGAAATTGAAAAAATTATTTTCCAAATTGGCATGATTATCAAAGCTAGCTAGCTAGCTAGCTCTTACTTCCATATAGGTGGTTATCAAAGCTGCCCCGTTGCATAAATTCATATACCAGGAACAGCTCACTGTCCTCTTGCCCGAAGCCTAACAACTTTATGAGATTGGGATGAGAAAGCCTTCCTAAAAAATTCACCTCTTTCTGCACAGAGAATTAACGAAAAATTATCATTGTGAATCACTAATTTTGTTTTTGACATCAATGTGAGTATTATTTTTACTTCAACAAGTCTTTCTTTTGACAAAGTTGTCATGATATTTCAAGTTTCTTTAAAATTAAAGCATGCATTATGTATCTATAAAGGTGTGATCCTAATTTTGAAGTGTTACTAATGCAATGATGCCAATACCTGCCATTCCTCAGCTCCTTGCCAACTACTTCCAGAAATCAATTTCTTGACAGCAATAGGCATTACCTCACCTCTCTCCTTAATAAAACCTTTGTATACTCTACCAAAACCTCCCTCACCTAAAACAGTGTCATCTCTGAAATTCTTAGTGGCTGCCTTCAGTTCTGCCAAAGTAAAAACTCTCAAGTTTGCAGCATTCAAAATCTGCCCATAAGGAATTTCCTTTTGATCTGATCTTACTCCAGTGATCTGGCTATTCTGAGAGCCCCAAAGAGATGTACTACTAGTAGTATTGCTGAGATCAGTACAAAACTGACAGCTCCCTGAGACATTGCCACGGCAAGACAGACCTCTCATGTCAAGTAACAAATAATCCAAAGGTACTAAAATTTTTAAATTATGACAGGACCAAACATTTCCTAACAACTTCATGATCAGCAAGAAATGCAAAGGATGCCAAATTTAAAACTGCTATCTTCCTAATCTTTCCTTTCCTTTCTAATCTATCTTTATGTTATTGTACAAGAATTAAAATTGATTATCAATAAAAATGAATTTATTGGATTGAATGATTGATTTTTTTTCTTGTTTGTTAATATTAAGTATAAAATAAAAATTAGCTAATACTTAAAGAACAAATAAAAATAAATGAAATGAGATCAGGATTGCGGGAATTGAGGATTCCCTGCTCCTGCTCTGAACCTGATCGATGAGATACTTATACTAAGCAGTTTGATTTGTTCACTCTTGCATCTGCAAACAATTCTGGTTTAGCTTATCTGTTACTACGTTATTTAATAAATATGATATTTTATGTATTATTAATTGCTTCTAATTAACTGATTAGAAAAAAAATAATTTCAAATGCATATATGACACGTCACAGAATTTCAGCCCGAAACTTTTGTATGGAAAAATAAATAAAAAGAAAAGTAACAAGTTAGTACCTAGTTGATAGTCGCCGGCAGTGTTAGTGTTGGAGTTGGAGTGACCCGAAGAAGCTGATGTAAGACTCCAACAGCTCCCCATCCCATACATTCATTTCTGAGTTCGGACTGAGGTTTGAAGCATTTGGTTGTGGAAACTAATTAATTTGGTTTTTCAAAAGAAAAAGTCTTGAGAGGACGTCAACGGCAACTTGTTTCCACCTTCCACGAAAGCCACTAAAATCAAGTGGATTTGGTCTTCATATCATATATAGGTGTAGTATCATTTATCATTCATAGTCAAATTAAGTTAGCTTGCAATTTAAATGGTGCATGTTTAATTAAAAATTTGGCCTACCGTATCACAAAAACTCTCAACTTTAGAGACTGATCTCTCTCTTAAACCATAAGTTACTTATTTTTTTTCTTTTTCAGAATATAAAATTACATATATGTTATAAATAATGCTAAAAAAAGATACGAAAGTAGAGAAGGATGAGGAAGATAAGATAAGGAGGGATCAAGAATATATATATATATATATATATATATATATATAATTAAGTGAATGGTAATTAATAATAGAAATTAAAAAAAAATGTGAATATAAAATATTTATTCAAGATCATATCTCTTAAATGTTAATTTATACTTGAGGGAGATAATATTCGAAATTCAAGTGTGAGTCAAATACCACGTTAATTAAAGAGGTCAAATGATGGCAATATAAGTGTAAGGACCCATATTTTTTTTCGGTCGAAAAGCAACCACCCATATAATCATTGTCCAAAGATTTTGGGTCAAGATGCGGTGTCAAGTCTATTATTGACCATTGTGATTAGTCACTTTAGTACATTGGTAGAATTCTTTTCTCTTTGGGCATCAACTCAGACTTGAGGAAAAGTGTGAGTCTGAGTCTCACATTGATTAGAAATGACCGTTTGATCAAGTACACATGAACTAGGATTTGTTACTAATAGAGAGAGTGTTGACCTCATTTAAATGAAATAGGTAAAGTCACATTAAAGTAAATATGATATTGATAGTGATCTACTACATGCATAAAGGGTTTTGGAATATTTTTAAAAAATCTAAAAAAGCATGTGAACGTATTTAAACACCAAATAAATAATAAAGTCTCAACACCTTAATACTTTTAGGTACATTCACTTTTTGGATGGTATTTGATCGACTCATTAACAATACTTTTTTCAAAAATAATAATATAGAAAAAAAAACTATTTTAAAGCTCACTAACTTATGGACGGTAATCCATTTAAATTATGGGCTAAACAAAGTTATCCCACTTATAAATGGGATTATGATATGTCTAGTTAGTAAACTTTTGAAGTAACAATATCCTATTATCTTTGGAGTAAACTTTTTTTATATTAAAACTCTTGAACACACGATCTGTGTTCTATTTTGTACACATCTGAACCATAAGAGACTTTGAAGTAATTTCCCTATTGTATTTTTTTTTTACCCCAAAAAATGTAAATAACAACTATTCATAGATTTATACAATACAAAATCCAAAAAACAAGAGGAAAAATTAATGGAAAATTGGAAATGAACAAGGGATCTGCTTGCTCTTGCTTACCAATGCCGAGGGAAGTCCTAGTTTTCACACTCTTTCTCTTAGTTTTGGGGTGCAGTGCATATAAATTATAAAGCCAAGTGTCACAGGCTCACCTTTAGGCAGATACCCTCAGGTCTTCACCCCAAATCTAAATATTATACAAGCTGCAGGCTCGAGCCCACTAGGCCACTGGAGCAGGAAGAGAATGTGGTTTTGTTGATTGCCATTTGATTAATTAGCCACCATCAGGCTGGCCATGTAGTTGAACTACCCGGGCCTTAGTAGGCCGTTTTCTGTTATCAGCTGGTTTCTCATTTGCTGCTTCAATCTGTTCCAATGTTTCAACTACTTCTTTCATTGATGGCCTTATTTTGGGGTCTGTTTGGATGCATTTTAGTGTCAGCTGAGATACTTTTAATGCTAAGTTGGATGGATATTTGCCTTCCAACCTTGCATCCATACAGTTCCTTATTTTCCCTCTGTTTAATAGATTTGATTTGAGCCAATCCTGTAAGGACTTTTGCTGACAAAGGCGCATTATATCACCTATCCGCTTCCCAGTCAACATCTCCACCAAAACAATCCCAAATCCATACACATCACTTTTCACATACAAATGACCTATAAATAATTGATTGTTATGAGAGGATTTAGTGTTCTTCCATGTTTTCACAACAGATTTAAAAAGGAAGTCTGCAGACATTACCTGTGGCAAGGTACTCAGGAGCAGCATAGCCATGTGTTCCCACAATTTGTGTTGATACGTGAGTATGATCACCATGAACAGATTTGGCTAAGCCAAAGTCGGATAACTTGACTGTATATGCCTGTGGCAAAACCAAAATTTAGATTGGTTTTTTCTTGCTTTTCCCATGAATTCTTCAATAGCAATTAAGAAATGACTTTTGTATTTTATTCTTCAAGATGAGCAAAATGTGATCATGGGAGGGATATTCAATGTTACCTTGTCAAGTAGTATATTTGAGGGTTTAAAATCTCTGTATATAATTTTCTTCTCCAAGGAATGGAGGAAATTTAGTCCCCTAGCTGCTCCAATCATAACCTTTAGTCTTGTGTCCCATGAAAGTGGTCGAACATTTGAACCTCCTGCAAAGCAAAATCATGTAGCTTTAGTTTTGTGGGTGTATTAGCTAGGAATAGGATTCAATAATGTGAGAATTAATTAAGCTCTTACTTCCAAATAGGTGGTTATCCAAGCTGCCCCTATGCATAAATTCATACACCAGGAATAACACACCTTCCTCTCGCCCAAATCCCAACAGCTTTACAAGGTTGGGATGAGAAAGTCTTCCTAAGAAATTCACCTCTGACTGCACATAAAAGAAAAAAGCATCAATATAGATAGAAGCCATATTATATACCAATTAAAGGTGTGATCCTAATTTTGAAGTGTTACTAAGTTGTTATGCCCATACCACCCATTCCGCAATTCCTTGCTTGCTGTCAGAATTCAATTTCTTGATGGCAATAGTCAATTCTTCACCTCTTTTTGATGCCTCTCCATCCTTAATGGAACCTTTGTATACTGTACCAAAGCCCCCCTCTCCTAACACAGTATCAGCTCTGAAATCTCTAGTGGCTGCCTTTAGTTCTGCTAAAGTAAAAACTTTCAAGTTTGCAGCATCCAAGATCTGACCATCAGGAAATCCCTCTTCATCTCTTACTCTAGAGGCTTGGCTATTCTCAGAGCCCCAAAGGGATGTACTTGTGTTATTGCTAGTTGAGTAGTTCTTACTGAAGAGTCGACTGGTTCCTCCAGAGTGGCTGCTACGCCCAAGAGAAGTAGAATTGTCACTCTGTATTAATCTCCTCTTGCTGACACCAAAAGAAAACTGAGTGCTACCTGAGACATTGCAACAATAAGGTAAACTGTGTCAAGTTAAGACCCAATTTGGATACAACTTCTGCAGAAGAACTTCCAGAGGAACAAAATAGAATGAATCAATGAGATAAGATGAATTTAACTTCACCATAAGTTAAAATTAGTTACTTATGAAGAAGTTAAATGGGAGAGCTTATCGAGAAGGTGGACTACAAAAACTAGTTTTTATTTATGGAGAAGTTGAATTCATTTGAACTCTTTGATTTATTCTTTTTTTTTTCCTCTAGAAGTTGCATCCAAACTGGGTCTAAGTAACAACTGATGCTATATGATGCTAAAGTTTCATGATGAATTCCTACTAATAGCAGGGGTGTCTTCTAAGTTCTAAATTACATTGTACAAAAATTGGGGATTCCCTGCTGTGATCTTGATGATCTCAACCAATTTGATTTGTTAACTCTTGCATCTGCAAACAATTACTTTGGATTCTCTGCTTGACTTGTTGAATTATATTAAAAATTGATGACATGAGTATGAAACTTCCAAACATGGAAGAGAGTCGAAATCACAAACAGAATCGGTACTTGTTTTGTTTCTATGCTATAAGGAAGATCAAGAGTGAAAAAAAAAAGGTGATTTCAAAAGCATGAGTGGATGACACATAGCATTTCAGCAGGAAGCGTATTTATAATTCTATGGATGAACAAAGGAAAAGTGTTGTTGACATGTTGGTTTACCTGATTGATTGTTGGGGTCATAGGCAGTATTGGAATTTGGACGATCGCCTGGAGAACTTGATTGTAAACTCCAACAGTTCCCCATTTAGCAGTTTCCTTAAGCAAAGGAAGAAGGCAAGAGAGGCCTGTCTGACATGGTTTTATAACGACAGTAAAAAGTAGTTAAATAATTGTCTTGTGTGTTGTCAGTGTGCCACGGTTACAAAGGAAGCTTCCAAGAACAGTCCAAGTAAATGCAATGCTAATCATGTTATTGCGTTCACATATGTGAGGCATTCACTTTCTAGTGTTGGGCTGTTGGTCAATGACCATCGGTAGCTTCTTGTTGATTAGTACAATTCTTAATATTAGGGGATGCAAATATTAAATTGGAGAACTTAATTAACAATAATCACAGAAGCTTAATAGCACTATATACCAGTGTTATTAGTACTATTTAATAACTGTTGAGTGAATTTAACAAGAAAAATATAATGATGAAAATGCAGAAACACCACAGGATTTCAAATAACTACCTACTATTTTAATATACACTAGTAAGGTATGATTAAAAAAGTGTGTAGAAAAAGAAACTTGGGATGGCATGCTGAGTAATGAGTTATGGTGCAGAGACAGGGATCATATCAGAAAGTTCACAGAAAATGATAGGAATTAATATTTAGCAAAAGAAAAAATGTGTACGTATTTGAGTTGCATTACATCATACCTTGCGGCAGTTTGATGCAATTTGTCAAAAATATTTGCCGTAACGACTTTTTTGTTTATTCTTTTTATGATTTTATCCATGCATCACTCTTCTAGATAAACTAAGTTTAAATCATGTGCCATCAGCGATCAATTATCAATCTTTAGCCACAAAAGTCAGCAAAAGATAATCCATAAACAATCAATTGCAACGCGTCGGTATTATTTAAAATTTATTTAATTGAAATAATAAAACACTTCATTCAAAAAGTTTTGATTCAATTTTCATTTTAAAATTCTTTTTCTGGTAAATAATCTCTTCGTAGTTATTATTTATAAGATATGATTGAATCTTTACATGAGTTAGTCTCCCCACTTTCTAAACTTTAAATTAAAAAGGAAAACTTAAACTTTTATTGAAGTAATATTTACAATAATTTTTTTATGTCAATAATAAAATGAATGAGCTAGCGAATTATTGCACTTGAATATAAGGATCTGAAACCTCCATGCTTAATGTATTTTGCATCTTATTTTAAGTACATTATTTATTTCATGAAAAAATTTGAAACAGACTTTGATTTTATTATGGAGAGAAAAGACATGCTTCTATAATTAAGATTTAGAATTTGAAAGAAAAACTGTTAAAAAAATTTATATACTTTTCAAAGCAGTGAAAAATGTTTGAACCATTTGAGAGTATTACAATATTATTTTTTTTTGGACGAAGAGAGTAAGAAAAATGATACATTGACACCTAAAATTGGAGTGTGGGAGGTATCAAGAAAAGTAGAGAGTAAGTAAGAAATACAATAATTAATGTGATAAAAAAATTAAAAACAAATGTGAAAAGGGGCGTAAGAAATATAACAGTGTAAAAATAAAGGCTTAAATACATTTTTGGTCCCTATACTCTTGTAAATGGGTGATTTTGGTCCCCTAGTTTTAATTACTCAATTTTGGTTCCTCTTCTTTAAAAATTGGACAAATATAATCCTACCGTTAGTCTCTCATTAAATATTTAGCAGAGTTTGCTGACAAAGATTATTATTTAATTTTATCTCTTAATTTTTTTAAACAAAAAATTAGAAAATAAAATCAGTTTCTGCATAATTTTTTTTATGACATAAAATTTAGGTTGAGGGGATGGTGCCCCAGTCCAAGGCAGGGAAAGCCTAGTTTCTGCATAATTTAATACAAGAAACCAAAATCAAAAAACAAAATCCCACTACTACACTCTAATTTCCTCAAAAACAATAAAGCAAATGCAAGTCCCAAAACTAAAACAATTGCAGGTCTGCTTCCAGCCATCAACCAAGCGAACTGAAATCTCATTCGGGTATGAAATGAAATTTAAAATAAAATTGAAAGCGAATTGAAATCTGCAAGCTTTGATTTTTTCGTTTAAAAAAATTAAGAGATAAAATTAAATAATAATCTTTGTCATGTGATAGTTTATACGTCACAAAATTAAATCCATCTCAGCAAACTCTGCTAAATATTTAATAGGAGGCTAATAGTATGATTAAATTTGTTTACTTTTTAAAGAAGAGGGACCAAAATTGAGCAATTAAAACTAGGGGGATAGAAATCACTCATTTACAAAAGTATAGGGACCAAAATTGAGCAATTAAAACTAGGAGGATCAAAATCACCCATTTACAAAAATATAGGGACCAAAAATGTATTTAAGCCAAAAATAAAACTCATTACAATAGTTCTATATCCATTGTTGTTAAAACCGGACCGGCCGGTTCGACCGGGAACCGGCCTGGTGACCGGTCCGCTCAACCCAAAAAATTGGAGGAGCTCAGAACCGGTAAAAACTGATCAAGAACCGGTCGAACCGGTATAAAATCGGTACCAGAAAACCGGTTGAACCGGTTCTTTTAAAAAAATTCTTTTTTTATTTTTTTATTTAATCTAAAATATTTTTAAGATAAATAAAGACATATATTTAAGGATTATATATAGATATCTATTATTTTACTAATCATTATTAATTTTTTCTCTTATAATAAGGTCATTTATACTGATTTACAATTTTATATATCTTAATTTCATATAATTTTGTGTTACTTTATTAATTAAATATTATATAATATTAAAAAAATATATTTAATTAAAACTGGTTTAACCACGGTTCAACCACGATTGAACCATTAAACCGTAAACCGGTGTCTTCATCGGTTCGATTACCGGTCCAATTTTTAAAACATTGGTTCTATCCGTGGTTTTTTTGTCAAAATATTTCTATCCGTTTGAAACTCAAGAAAGGCGAAGACATCTAAAAATTATTAGCATTTTTCTCATCGATTAGGAAGTAAAAAACTTTTTCTATTCTTAATTTGGTTTGTTAACTTGGTATTTTGTAATGTTATACAGGTCTCAACCAGCACCAATAACCATTGTATGATTCTTATTAATCTAGATTCATCCAAATTAGCCTCTCCTTTTTTCAGCTCATTCCATCATTCATTCGAAATATAAAAAAATTCGGTTTTCTATATTCTATAAATATGACTTCCTATACTAAAAAATCAAGTGTAGATATTTTTTTCCATTATAAAATTTGAGAATTTTGTTCATGTATAAACTTCTTTATTTAGTCGGATTCAAATGGATTTATTGTTTAAATTATACTTATCTATTAATAGTACCAACCACTACGTACAAACATGTGATATGACGTGGAGAAAAACATCATAGCTCTTCTGTTGTAAAGGTATGAACAAACTGCATGTGTAAAGCTATGATGAAAGTAACTTATTTTTAACCCGTGAAATAAAAATTGCATATAAAATATAAATATCGGAATAGAAGGAAGATTTACAATTACATCATGGGAAAAGCTATGATGAAAGTAACTTATTTTTAACCTGTGAAATGTCAACTACACTCTATGATTTATGTAACACGGATTAGAAGAATAACCATGACAAATACGCACGTCATCACAAACATCACGAGCCACGTTAAGCAAGAGGTCTTGGAACTCTCCGAGTATATCGCCGTTGCTCGTACATTGGCGCGACCCGTGCTTGCCAAGCTATGTTCAATGGCCTTCTCGGTAGAATCAAGTATCTGCAAGCCAGCCACAATCAATTTATCAGGTTAGCACCTTATCATTCAAACTCCCTCCCAAATTCAAGATAATTATTAAGAAATAAAAAGTCATGATTGGTGAATCACCACTATGTGTGTTTGGTTTAGCCTTGAAACTTGTCAAGCTCAAGTTTGAATTTCCCAAGCAACTATTTCTAGTGTCTGAAACGTGAGTTTACCACATTTCAACGCTAAACCAAACATACTCTGTACTATGCACTCAATGCTCCCATCCTAGCTGCGTATGCAAGGTATTTTAAAAAGAAAGTGCGATCAAGTTCATTCACAGTAGATGTAGATATAGAAGTAATATTACAACACTGCTATAGTTATTGGCTACATTACAAAAATAAATTTGCAATAAGACAAATTTACAAAAAGATAATCATTATATTAATGTAATAATAATAATAATAATAATAATATAACATCCATACAAAGAATATTCAATCCTAATAATTGGACTCCCTTCCGTTTCTTACATATTGACACTTGGGGAGATGAAAGACCCGGAGCACATGGAACGGTCAACGGTGCATCTATGTTATAACATACTCCTATCAAGATTAAAGAGCTTCATTGAGATAAAAGAGGAAACTGTGCTCTGGATGAGACCTGTTTTTACTACCACACCCCTTTCACAAGGTATTAATACCCCCTTCCCTCACTCACACACACTAAAATGAGATACACCTTGTATCACCATCACCATCTCATACAACCGTTTAGCAGTTAGAGAAGCAGGATCGAATTAAAATGAGAATCATACCTTTTCAGTATTTTGCAGAGACTGGCTCATCATGAGACTACTCTCTTTGAGCTGTTTTGCCAACACCACCATCTCATCAGTCAAATCATCTTGAAGTTTTCTGTAGAGAAAAAAAAAATGAACAAAAAATTACAACAACTGAGAGAACAATGAAAGAACACATGATATGCAATCAAAACAAAGCATTGAAAGAGTAAACACAAATGACAATAACAATAAATAATCTAATACATTAACACACATAATTTAGTAGCAATTGTGTGAGTATGTGTGTCAAAATAATAATGATTCAGAAAATCCTGAAGATGAGTCAATGATGACCAAAATAAACTTCCAAATATAGCACCCTAGTCGTCCACCATATTCAGTAACATATGGTATTTATGTTACCATATTCTTTGTTGTTCTAACAAACTGACATAGGAACCTAATGTTTGTATGTTATGGACGCTTTCCTGCAGTAGTACTGACTTACCATTACACAAACTTCAAATAACAACTCATGCAATCAGTACCTGTGCTTTTCAATGTGTGCGTGTGCTGCAGCATCCAGTTTAACAGGTGATGAGTGATCAGTCTCAGCAAGCTCATAGGTTCTATCTTCAGTACTTGAGGCAGGTCTGTCCAATGAATCAGATGAGAACCAGTAAAACAGCGCACAAAATTCATGTAGCAGAAAGAAAGGCTAACTATATCTTACACAGGCCTTCTTCGCAATCCAGAAGAAAGTGGTATCTGCTTTTTATCCTCAATTTCCGAAGGGTTTTCTTTAACAAAATCCCTCTCATTGTCCTTCTCAGATTCTTGTATGTCAGGCTGAGAGAAAATTCAAGTGGTTAAATGACAATAAAAAAGTGTGACTATTTAGCCAAAACTAAAATGAAATATATGAAAAGGAAAAACCAAAAGAGGAGCAAACTTTACTGACTCATGATGCATTCCAGCCAAGTAACTATAATTCAAGCCATTAAATGTTTATTATACTTAATATACACTTTTCACATACTATAATGAATTTATTATAATTTCCATTGTGTAATAAATCCTTAAGGTTTGTTTGGTTGAGTAGGTGGAAAAAAGAGGATGGAGCTAAAATGATTTAGATTTAAAGTTATGATCCAAAGTGAAAATGTATTACAAATCCACAAGCAATCGAGCAGCTGACAATAGAGAGAAAGAGAACAAACCTGCCAAAGGTTTATTGACAACAGAAAAAGGAGGAAATGCTCATTTTACAACTTCTAAAGCTCAGTTCTCCAGGATTAACAATTCAGAATCCCTATCTTCTACCCCCAACCCTCCCTCCCCCACCTGAATTTAAGCTAAAAGCCCCGGTTAGCATCCCTTTAAACCGTTAAACCACCTAAAAATTTTAACTGCCTTATTCCATCTAACTAATCTAACAGCTTTATCTCACTTTTGTTGGGTTTGTTTTATTCTTCTCTCCTTTGTCATGTCAAAATGAGCATATTTATATTTCCATCCTTTCATATTTTTGTTATACCAAGCAGGTGTAATGTGATCTCACAAAAAATTAAACCTTACCACTATCCACCTTCTTAACCAAGCAGACACTCCCTTTGTAAATCAGTCTTAGTACAAAGTTTTTATTTTTATGATGTAATTAGAATTTCATATATTGTATCAACATAAAACAAATACTGACAACCTTGACTTAAAGCAACTTTGGTGGCTTATGAGCTATGGCTGGCAATAGAATTTTCTTCCTACTTCTTGTGATGCAACTATCTACTTGGAGCAAGCTATAATAGGGGATGCAACAGTCATGCTGCAAAACAAATATAGTAGTTATTTAATGATGAATATGGGGGCTTACTTGTTTGGGTTCCTATAAAAAATATAATTGTTTATCATTGTAGGTTAGCTTGCCCTTTTTTATGTGCCCAACACCCACCATACAATCCTAATTCTATTCCACATGGTAACTGCATTGATGTATTTGTTCTTTAAGAAACAGATATAAACAAATATAATATTTGTTATTTTAGCAGTTCCTATAGAAATTCCAAATACACAAATTCCATCCTTTTGTTCATGAAATAGGCCTTTGTATTGCTGCCAAAGAAAAGGACCTTAAATGTTTACCGAGTTAATCTAAAAAATCCTTTTACATTTCAATATCTCGGAGTTAGCAAAAACATACCACATTGTTCACCAATTTGGAAGCAATGGTTTCAATCTTCTCTGAATAATCATTCAACATAGCCTTTGAAATCCTGCATGACCAGAGCATATACACAAACAAATGAATGCACACATATTCAGTGAACACATTAAAAGTAAGTGGAATGTAGAAGCTTTAAATCTTTAATTAATAACTTACAAAAGAGACAAGAAGAAGATCATCAATTACCAATGATCTAGGGAGAAGAGGAAATAAACTATCAAGTCAGTTACTTTAAAGAAATATAATCATTTCTAAGGGTCCAAGATCTTCTCAAAGAGTTAAAAGGGAGGGGAATACAATTTATGTTCAATGTGAGTCATATTTTCAGGAGAACTCACTGCAAATACTAAAATAAGTTCATTCTTTTATTCCAGTCTGCTGGACCTATAAGTATTGTTTGAATATTAGGATTATTGTTGTGATAGGAGTCTTATTATGTTAGGCATGTTTTTGAGCTGGGCTTATACTAATTGCTCTATACTTGTACTTGACCTAGAATATTGGTATAATTATAAGTATTAAATTGGTGCTTTATATTACAACATCACAATTATTTAGAAATTAGAACCCTATATTCCTAATTTCCTATAAGTGAAACATTTTTCTCCTTTCCATTGAATACTTAAAATTTCACCAAGTATTAATTTCTAATATCACATTGTGAATAAAGAGACGGACTGTACCTTGGTAAGCCTTCTGTTGTCCTCTCTTCAGCCAATTGTTCCAATTGTTCACGCAAAGTAGCAACATACTGCATAGTCAACAAACGATTAAGTTTTTCTATTCCAGAGTTAAACAAATGACTAAATCAATAGAACATATATTTCAAGGAAATTGAAAAAATATAATAAGTTAATGGAGATTAACATAACCCAGATAACTACAAAATAAATGGTCAAGACTTATCTTCAGACTTACATGTACAAGTTTTGCCTGGTTTTGCTGCTGAGGAGAAGCTGCAAGCAACCTCCTCAAGTTTACTTCTGTTTTACTGATTCCCATTCCTGCAGTGTTTAGTAATTTTAAAATAATTCATAAATCAAACATAACCAGGCGAAAAAAAAAACAAAACTTATTGTGTGTGTTTGGTTGATGTAATTGAAAATTCTAGGGAATTCAATTGAACTTTATATGTCATAAAGAAACTTCACATGTCATATTTAACTTATATTAAGTTCACCTTGCTCTTACCAATTGCCCTTTCTCTTGTAAAATTTTACAAAGCTTAAAAAATGCCATTTTATTGACCCTTACGGAACTGTTTGGTTTTCATTTCTATTTTCTATCAGCATTTCATGTTTTAAGTTTTAATTACAAAAATGCCACCTTGTTTTTATTTTATTTCTTGTTTTCAAAGTTTTGTATAGGAAATAATGAAAATAATAACTTTTTATTATTTTCATTAATAATGGAATTTTAATAACTTATATTTAACTTTATATGTCATAAAGAAACTTCATATGTCATATTTAACTTATATTAAGTTCACCTTGCTCTTACCAATTGCCCTTACTCTTGTAAAATTTTACAAAGCTTAAAAAATACCATTTTATTGACCCTTAAGGAACTGCTTGGTTTTCATTTCTATTTTCTATCAGCATTTCATGTTTTAAGTTTTAATTACAAAAATGCCACCTTGTTTTCATTTTATTTTTTGTTTTCAAAGTTTTGTATAGGAAATAATGAAAATAATAAAAATTTATTTTTACTGTTTCTTGTACAAAACTTTGAAAATAGAAAACAAAATGAAAATTGGTGGCAAATAAAACTAAAAATAAAAAATGAAAACAGAAAACAGAAATGAAAACCAAACAGACCCTTAGTTGTTCAATGCAATATTTTTTTGCTCCCCTAAATAGACGATTAAGGAAAGTACATCTTGCCAATTCCCAGTTTCAGGTTGGTTCCCAAACAAAATACTTGTCATGATACCAACTACCAAGCCATTACACCCCAAAAGCATAACAACGACACTAGCAACAATGAATATTGTTTGCTCCTCAACTTCTGCCTCCTCTTCATTTCTTTTACATTTTCTTGAAGTACATGACTTATTCACTAAACTGGTGTCCATTTCTTGACAATCCACAACATATAACACTACATTAATAGCAAATAAAAAGAAGATGACTGCAAATATAACTCTTGCTAATTTATAATAAAATATACTATCATGGAAAAAGAAATGCTTACCCTGGAAGAGGGTGAAACTGGTGGTAGCTCAAGGGTTGGCTTGGAAGAACTGGATGAAGATGCCTATATAATTTAAAATATGTTATTAACATAGAGCATTGATTATAAGAACATGAACCACATGAAGAGTGTACATGATAGAGCATAGTAGTAAAATTAAATTGCTCAAATGTAAAGATATACAAGAGCTGGAAGATAGACTTCAACAGTAAATACTTTATCCTGAATTACAAGCAAAATAGAGTATAGAGTCCTCTATAAACTTCACTCTCCAGTCTCCATCATAAAAACATTATATATTGAATCCTCTAGGAGAGCCAAAAGTTTGATATAGTGAACTAACAGATAATTGTTACAGATATATTTTCTTGTGACAACCAATTACACCATAATAAAATAGCATACTGTATTTTATCTAAAAAAAATTTGACATGCTGTAAGTTGTGTGTTCACGCACACTTACATAAACACTATACTGGTACTCAGTTAATTATTATCCCAGTTGCCCATCACATTCAAATGGCAGCAATTTAGCAGCAATGTATTAGTAATTGAAGGTATTGGTTTGGATAACAATAACATATTCAATGGTATTATCATATAGACTAAGTGGACAGATCACAGCCACAGGTGAGGTAACAATGTGTGATCAACTCATGAGATCAGGATAAAAGTATTTAGGAGTTTCAGTACATGGGACCTAATGCACAAAAGCCTAGGGGCAGCCCCTTTGAGAACAGGAACACATCCAGTCACAATGTTATGAATAAGAATAACTCAGTAATCATTTTCCTTTCATTTGATGGAAGCAGGGGCATGAAGGACATTTTAAAAAAATGAGAAAGTTCTATATAGATTCTTAAACTAGAGAGAATTATTATTTAATTTGTTCAACTATTTAACTTGCAAATATTTTGTCCCTCAATTTAATCCTTATATGTTCCAATCAGGGATGGAAGAAAAAACTGGGGCAAGGTAATGCGTTGAGAGTAATGCGATGAAGGAAAGACGATACGATGGAAGAAAAACGAGAAGGGAGGTGAAGAAACCTGATAGGAGCTCCGGCGATGGAGAACGTAATGCGTTGAACTGCGACAACGCACGACGCTGTGGTGGCGATGGGCGACGGTGGGCAAGATGGAGACCGGAGACGTTTGATTAAATTCGCCGGTTATGAGTTGTAATTTACTGGTTCTTTTAATTAAGCAAGTGAAATGAATTAAATATATTAAAAGGTAAAAAGACTTAAACACAGACACAGTTATAATCTATCTTTAAAAAATTTAAATTATTGATATTTTCATCTTGAATAAAAGGTGATTGGTCTTATACTTTTATGCGACTAAAATGGTGATTCATTTTATGTTATTTAATTATTTGATTGTTCTTTTTGCTATTTAATTAATTACACTCTAGATGAAATTATAATTTAAAAATAAATATAAGTAAATATTAAATTATTCACTTAACTTATTTAATAAAAATTAATTTGTAAACATTTAACTTTCATAACAAATATAAGATACAATGTTCAAAAAGTATTTTGAACTTAATATAGGTTGTATTTCAAGTTCTATATTCGTTTTTATCTATAAAATGTATGGATATATTATGAATATAAATCATAAACCATAAATTAAAAATATATATTTTATTCTAAATAAAAATATAAACCGTTATGATTATGGTGTTAGATTACATATTTCTATTTACTTTTATGTATCTTATGCATGTATCTTACTAATACGGTGACCCGTGCGTTCGCATGGAAACATTTTGGTATTCTGGGTTTATATAAAAATAAATTGTATAATATTATAGTTGAAACATTGAAGAATTAATTTTATATTTACAATAACAGTTTAAGAAATAAGTACAAATTAGTGAAAATAAAGTCCATATTTACAAAAGTAAAAACCTCAACATTGTTTCTTGGTATGAATTTTGCTTCTAACACCTATGTATTCAAATGAGTTATTAAAAGTTGATTATCGTTATTTTCATAAAGAATGGTCGTCGTCGTGTGATATATTTTTGCTCTTAAATTATTATATTTTCATACACACACATATTTAGATTACAATAAAACACACACATACAAAGGTATCTCATCTTATTGTCCCCCGTGGAGAATACTTTTGATTCACACAAAAAATAAAAGACTTTTCATACAACATTGTTTCTTGATATGAATCTTGCTTCTAACACCTATGTATTCAAATGAGTTATTGAAAGTTGATTATCATTATTTTCATAAAGGATGGTCGTCGTTATGTGATATATTTTTGCTCTTAAATTATTATATTTCCATACACACACATATTTAGATTAAAATAAAACACTCACATATAAATGTATCTCATCTTATTGCCCCCCGTGGAGGATACTTGTGATTCACACAAAAATAAAAGACTTTTCATACAACATTGTTTCTTGATATGAATCTTGCTTCTAACACCTATGTATTCAAATGAGTTATTAAACGTTGATTATTGTTATTTTCATAAAGATCGTGCGATGTATTAAAAATAATATAAGATATTTTTTTAAAAAAAAATCTATCAAAAAATTAAAAATTCAATTCTAAGAAGTCATTCGTTTTATTTTATCAAAATTTCCTTAATTCTTTATAATTTTCATATTTAATAAATATTATTTCAATAAATTTAATTTGTTTATTAATTAATAATTATAGTGTTATAATATTTAGCGAAATTTTATAGTTTGATATTTAATTATTATTTTTAGGTTAACTTATAAATTTAGTAAATTTGTCTCAGTTACTTATTAAATTGTTTCCCAATTTATGAATAATTAAATATAATTATTTATTTCATTATTTATTGCATTGATTTTTCTTCAATTATTAGTTGTGTAAGATTCTTTTTACCTAACATTTATTTTTAATTTTTTTACAAAATTATCGCACTATTTTTGTTTTTTATAATTTATTTTTTCAATTTTCTAAAAATGAATATCACATTACTTCCTTCAATATATTTCTTAAAAAAATATAATTGTCTAAAAAAAATCACTCTATTTTAAAATATTTAGCAATTATATAATCAATTAAAAGTTTATTATCGTTATTTTCATAAAGAATAGTTATCCTTGTGTGATATATTTTTACTCTTAAATTATTAGAAACTATAATCAAATTGTGAATAAATCTTCTGGTCAATAAATCGTTTGAAATTTGAAACTAATATCATATCAACATTAAATGAGTTTGAATTAGAAACATAAATTTACATTTAGCAATTATTGAAATCAATCCCAATAATATATATGAATCTGGTTACACTCATATTGATAGCAATTAATAATCTAAATTAACGTAACAATAAATTAATTATAGTATCCGTAAAAAAATTAATTATAGTAACAATAATAAATTTGAATTTGAAACCGACAAAAGATCAACACAATTAGAGTAATAAAATCTCGGTAACTAAAATCAAATTATATTTTCAAAATCTATAAAATAAAGCATGGGAAATAGGGGAAAATATGGGAAATCATTTCTCGGTAAAAGTCGTTGAATAAAAATGGGTTGGCCATAAAGTATTTAAAACCCACTATCTATTAAATTAAAACCAATAACAGGGCATAAAATTGGGAAAAAAATTGGCCGGTGAAAAAAAAATATGTAAAACCCACTCTATCCATGCATTTTCAAACCCACTATTCATGCATTTAAAATCCACTAACAATTTTTTTTTCATTGAATTGATTTCAATTATATTATCACAGTTGAAAATTGCTTTTAAAAGAGATAACGATTAATATACTATATCTCAATTGGAAACTAAAAGAGATAACAATGATTGTTGGGAATATCAAATCACTCTTTCTTAGAAATTGCATTTATTTTCCGAAAGAAATATAGTAAATTTAAAATATATTTATTGATAAGAGAAGTTATTTTTTAAATCATTATGGTCATTTAAGTGATCTAGAATAAGCAAAAAAATTTTTGTTATTTCGTTCCAATGAGAACTGTGATTGCTTAGACGTAATGACTCAGAAGGGTGTCAATCACGTAAGGCCAATATTAGCTCTAATAGGCACCATTAAAATTGATCTTGCATATCTCTTGTGGACAATGTGGAAAATGTTGATCATTGTCAGATTTTCTCTTAGAATTTTCGACCATGTGGTAGAGTCCTTTACACCAAGACATTATATTTGGTTTGGTGATTTGTGACAGGAAAAGCTTATAGTATGCTTTCTTCAAGTAGCTTAAGGTAGAAATTCATTCTTTTGGCTTGTTTAGTAGTTCAGCAAGAACAAAAAGAAACTCCCAACTAAGGTTGTATTGTATTTCTTTCTGTAAATTTAAGACAGAAAATGAAAGAATTGAAGAGAAAAGGTGAGCAGATAAAATAAAATTTCCCATCTTGTACCAAAATAGAAATGTTACTTGACCATAAAATTTCTTACTTAATTCACATAACTACACTCACATTCCCCTTTCTCTTTCACTCCAATTTTTTCCCCTAACAATTCAATGACCAACTTCAAATAAGCCAGTAATTTGAGACTGTGCAACAACCATTTCTCCCTCTAAATCATGTTATCTAAGTAAGAACACTTGAACATCGTCATCTATATTTATTCTTCTGATCAATAACCACGCAGAAGGAAAAAATAAACAACAAATACTCACTCTCCCATTTGTATTAGCTGTATAATGGAGTATTGGAGTTGTATAAGCTGAATTCCAGTCCAGTTTGCAGCAAAAAATACAAATATCTTTCAGAAACATTTTACTTTCATAAATCACAACTATAAAATTGGAACTCATATAATCCCCAAATTGGCCAAACCTAATCAATTCCATGAGTAGGAAGTAAAAATTCCTAAACATAAGCGACAATTAGTTTCCACAATTATTACAAACATCTCACAAGGAAGCATCAGAAAGAGGTATATAGTGAATGTTGTTGTAAAATTCAGTCATAAAATTATTTTGCTACATGAACTTATCACTTATCATAGTATTCAGTCAAAAAATTCAGAAATGAATACATCTCCCATTCTCCGTTGCTTTGTAGGAGCTGTGAAATTTGAAGGTATGTGCAGTTGTGCCTGTGCGCCGCTTTGCTAAACTTTTCAATAACCATCTCTGTGCCACCTTTGTCTCTCGTCCGATCGTTCTGCATCCAACATAATCGTGCATCTTCGGTCACTTCCTACCTCCCATCGACACCGCCACCACATCCACACCCTTGTTGCGTCGCCGACGGCTTCTCTTTGGTTCCAATTCTCGACGTCAGCGACTTCTGCTTCTACGATTACGGACAGGTGGGACTCCATTATCGCGCGATTCTATCCACGACGCCATCTACATCTGCTTCTACGTCGTCGCTGTCTGCATCTGGTTATGCATCATTGCCATCTGCATTCGGTTCTTCATCTCCGCCATCTCACTTTCAAACTTTCATCTTCCTTTTCGTTTTTCACTGACTCCACCTAAGAGAGTTGAGAGCAGCCACCATCTCTTCCAATCTCGTGGCTAGACCCGGTCACCACACCATCACACCACTGCGGCTAAAACTGAAGAGATAAACTAGTAAGAGAAATTGGCAAAATTTATAAGCTAAGCAAATGAATTTTAAGGGGGAAATGTATTAAATTTGAATTTGAATTTGAATAATAAAGGCATGAGAAATAGAAAAAAAAATTAATGTGGGAAGTTCCAATAACCAGCCATAGTAGCTTACATTTCATTGGTAGAAAATTCAGTGGCCACCAAAATGACTAAAAAATCTTTCATTGGTTGCTTCTACATGGGATGAATAAAAATTAAAATAAATAAAAATAAATAAAGATTTTCTATAATTAGAAAGGGAACAAAAGAGTATTAAAGAAGGAAGTGAATGAGAAGCCAACACTTGTCAAAACTTTTCTTCTAATAGTGTTCCAATTGTATATAGTTATAAATACATGGACTCGGTATGATGCAAAATCTAATTAATTTATATTATAAAGTGTTTAAACTACTAGACCAAATATCATGTGATAATTTATATTTAGATGCAACGAGCATGAAACATATTTCTTTCTTCATTCATGCTTTAAACTTTATATAGTTAATTACTTTATTTCTTATTTAAATAATTTATTTTCCTAATAATTGCGGTTGAGTTAAATTTAGTGTTTATGTTAAATTCACGGGATAAATTTAATATATTTTATACAAAAAAAATAAATTGAAAAAAGTCGATACAAACATTTAGGTAAAAAATAATTTATTAATTTTTTTATTTAAGACCATTGAATTTTAAAAATCATATTAAACCTAACTAACTTGAATTAAGCTAGATCAATTCATTTAAAGGGATAAAACTTTTTTCCAACACCTACATGTCAATTCTTTAATAAATTATAACATATAAGACGAAATATATTTAAAATATCAATTACATTGATGATTTATTATTTCAATTAATTGATTTTCAAGTTCTGACAGGTGCATAAAGATGTTTCATATTTCATCTAACTTAAATCTTTGAAACCTTTTTTTCACCCATCAATTGGTGCAACACAAACCCTAATTAACTATTCACCAATATTTTAATTAAAAACCCCTCAACCACCACACATTTACCCAACGTACTCTCTAAGAGTCACTAACACATGTAGTCCAATCATCATTAATGACCAACATGTTATTGACATGAATAGTGACTTTTTGAAAAAAAAAAAAAAGTTCACTAACTTCTTTTTCCATCTTTAGGAAAGACTCATGTCTTACTTTTCAATGTCTTTCACTTTCTTCTTTACAACAAACTTCAAATCCTAGACCATTATCGAATTATTCGTCATCACATCTTCATCACCAAAATAACTAATGAATCAAGGCTTTTTAAATTTGCAATTCCAAAATTTGAGGAGTCTGAGTATTATTACTAAAAGAAGTTGCATCCAATTTTCAAGTAAAAAATGCACATAGTACATCCTAACTCAAGATCAATAAAGAGTGTCAACATCTCCTATGGTCAGGTTCTTAAGAACATAAGTAAGTATAAGATCATCTAACAAAGTTTTATAGTATGAAGTATTGACAACAACGAAAGTCACAACATGATGCCATTGAAAATCAATGTTAAAATCTTTTTTTACAACACATGATACTTTTACAATATCTTATTGTTGGGACTAACCAACAAATCTAACAAAAGTACTTCAAACCAAAATGTATGCCATAAGATTTTAGGTATAGTGATGCAAATAAAGTTTCTTTAGCCTACCACAAAAGTCACTTATATTTTATTCCTATGATGAGTAGGGGAATTCATAACCAATTTAATTTAATACCAATTGTAAAAACCGAATAAAAAATACAAAACAAAAAATTAAAACTAAAAAATCAAAAAACAAGTGAAAAAGGGTTTTTTTTTATTGTATTCATTTTCAGATAACCAATCCAAATCAAATTTATATGTATATTTATGAGTGTAAATGTTTTTTGGTGTAAAATATAGGTGTGCATGTGTGTATATATATTCATGAAATTACACACATTGATTTACAAATTATGTTTTTATTATCTAATTTTAATATCATTTTAATACATCTATAAATATTAATTACAACATCTTAATTTTTATTAGTTTAAATTAAAATATGTTAATCAAATGTTCATAATAATTGATTTATTGAATGGGGTATTTTAAATTTTAAATTAAGTTTTTCATATTTATCATATATTTCATGATTATTTATGTTTTATAAAATAATAATATGGAAATCGAAAAATAACCCAATAAAAAACCAATTGAAATTATATTGGATTGGACCGGGATTTGACTTTAAAATGAAACTTATTAAATATTTTCCCGGTCTTACTTATAAGACAATATTTAAAATTTTTCTATGGTCCTATTTATAAGATAAAGTACACACTTCTATGAGTATTTAGTGTTTTTTTCTCATATTTGTCTTTGTTAATCATTAAAGGTTTTAAGGTAATATAATTACCATGATAGTGGAATTTAATTTTAAATAGAGATAAACTTGTAATTTTGTAGAGTAATTTCTTGATAATCATATAGTTTTAATATGTATGTTTTTATCTAAATCCATTGTTTTTCTCTTTGATCCAATCCAATTGGTGTTCACCTTTATAAATAAAAACTATTGATATACCTTAAAGTAAGTAACCTCTCCCTAGGGATTGGCTCCCTTTGAGTTAGCTGGTCTTCCAAGTCCCATTACATTATCGTCAATAACAATCAAATAGGAACCATATTAGTAATTGTCAAGAAAAGATAAAGTTAACTTTATAAATAAACAGATAAACAAAACTTTAAGAAAAGGACAAGAAAAGAGATAGTGACAAATTTATAAATTTGTTAGAGTGATTAATCCTTTTAATCACACATAAATGATAAAAAATAATATTTATATTTGTAAATATTAAATAAGTAGAGCTTTATTAATTAAAATCACAATCCAATACCGTTTCTGATCTTGAAAGGTGGAACTTGGAAACAAAGCAAAGCAGAATTCAATTAACACACGCAGCTCGCGTCATTCATCGAAAACCTCAGCTCAGCTGAATCTGCAACTAGAAGGAGGAAGAAAGAAAGAAAGGAGAGACAAAATGTATGTAGATCACGCATTTTCGATTTCCGACGAGGACATAATGATGGAGACATCGTACACCGCAAGCAACAAGCCCCCAATCAAGGAGATCGCCCTCGCCATTTCTCTTCTCGTCTTCGGAACCCTAGGCATCGTCATCGGTTCCCTCATGGCCTACAACCATGTCGGCGGCGACACTGCTCACGGTATCTCCTTCCTTCTCCTCCCCCTAAGATTTCCCCTTTTATTATTCTTTGCCAGGTTTAGAAATTAAAAAAAAAAATCTTTTTTTTAATACAAAGAACTTAGATATATAATATATTTTGAGAATAACCGGAAAAATTATTTATTGTGTCGTGATTTATTTTTATTGGAAATAAACAAAACCGGACCCTGAAGGCTGGAGTGGTGTGTTTTTTAGGTTCTTCGAAGTAATGTTGTAATGTATATAATTTTAGATAGAATATTTATTGGCAGCTTTGTTAATGTTTAGTGGCTGAAATCTGAGCGTACTGGTGTAATTGGCAGCTAAAATCACGAGAGCTAATAAAAAAATGGAATTGAAATGATTCTGATTTCTCAAGCAGAGATTGGTGCTATTCTATTTTCCAAGTAAAGAGTGAACAGATTTACAAGATAATCACTTGAGTACAAGGAAAATGTAAAAGATAATGAATGACAGCAAAAGAAAAAAAGGGGCAAGGAGAAAATTTAGAAGGAAAAATACAGACAGAATGAGATGCCAAATTGGCTAAATTGCATCCTCAAAACCCCCTTCCCCCTCCCTGTGATTTGCCTCACTCAAAACCACTGTCTCTCTTAGGTCAAGAAATCCTTCTTCGTGCTGTTAGGCCATTAGATCTCATGCTTTTCCTTGCCTCTCCCTCCTTGTTTTCTGCATTTCTCTCCAACTCAAGAACTGGCTTTAACTAGTTTGTGTCAGCCATTTTCACATGTTTCTAGATGACCTGGCATTTTCTTTTACTTACAACTAGTTGTCCATCTTGGCAAGTTTAAAACTTGGCCTGAATATTTTAAAATCTGCTGACATTCTGAAATTTAGCAACCACCAGACCAGAGGATATCACTAATTAATTGTTTTGGACTTTGTTGTTGTTTTGAACTTTTTTCTTTTATTGAATGATGGATAGGTCTCTTCTTTGCAATACTGGGAACAATCTTGTTCATACCAGGTTTCTACTATACGCGGATTGCATATTATGCTTACAAGGGATACAAAGGATTCTCTTTCTCTAACATACCTCCCGTATAGATAGCTGTCTCAAGTGGCTTGCTTATGTATAGATTACCGGTTTTGTTTTGCCTGACAACTAATGTATATTTATATTGCATGTAGTTGCTCTGAACAAGTATATTTATAATGTTAAGATTTTATTCTGTTCTACAGAATCAATCTTCCTGCTCTGAAATCTTTTTATTATTTATTTCCATTAGCGAATTGTGATAGTTTAATTTGTTTTATAAGGTCATTTCTCTTATTGGCATCCACTCCCTCTTCCTTTCCTTCTAGTAAAGGCTGTAATGAATAATAGAAGCACAATTTGAAAACCTTTTTCCTTTCTTTTTTTGACTTATTTGATGATTTTACTTGGTTAAAATTCAAGGAACTCCCATCAACTATGGTAAGTCCAAAAAATCATGTCTTCAAATTGAACACACAAAAATCTGCACACTAATGCACAAGGAGAATTCTGTACATGGCTCATAGTTGGAGGAAGGTTCTTGATTTTAGCCTTTCACTTTGATCTGTGCTTACCACACTGGCAGGGAAGTGAATTATAAAGTTTCATACTATTTTCCTCCCTACTTCTGGAACAAATTTTCAGTACTCCAGGAGCACCCACTCTTTAGTACTCCCCCTTCATTATTTTACAATTTTTTTTTTTAATTTATTTTTTTTAAATTAAAATTGGGGATGTATAACTAATTATGTGAGGTGGTTGATTTTAAATGGAAGGAGTAGGTATTACCTACTTCTGGTATTGTAGAATTTTCGCTACTTCTGGTTCCAATTATTTCAAGTTGCCTCTCACTTGCAGGGGGATTTTCAAATTGGGTCTAAGAGGGTAATGGAATTTTCTTTCATTTGATAAAAGGATATGTTTGGGTCTTTGGGACCTATATATTCCACCTGTCTGAGTGGTATGAGTAGTAAAAGTAAAATATATATATGCATCTTTGACATTTAACAATCCTCCGTTCATGCAAATATCTGATTACGCTCCAATTGAAACGAAGGCTGTGTGCATTCAGCCGCGTGTCGGATTTGCAGATAACAACAATAAATGCTTAGGATCTTCAGTTGCTTTTTTTTTCCTCTCGGGAGGCTGGTTAGCACGATCTTTAATTGGTTATACACTTTTGTGCGTGTTTAGTTTAACGTTGGAACTGATCAAACTTAAGTTTAGATTCCCAACGCAACTATTTATAGTGTTGGAAACATGAATTTATCACGTTTCAACGTTAATCTAAACATGCTCTTGTACTAAGTGTTCTCCATTAATTTCTTTTTGGCGTGTTTTAGGTTCCATATTATCCTTCATTTTTTTGTTTACTCACCATTAGATTTATATCATGTTTGGATATAATCAAAATCATGTTATAAACGTAGATCTAATTTAATATTATTAAGATCAGTGTTTCCACGTTTCTAACATGGTTTTGGAGTAATGATGCATAATTGTCACATAATCTTTGTGGCAACGACATAAAATCATGTCAAAATAAAAACTATTCAAATAAGAAATTTCAATAGCTTTACTCTAAAAAGAAGTAACTTTTTCTAAAAGAGCATTCTAACCACAATATCTCAACTTTTGAGTCAATTATTTATGGTAGAGATTAAGAGTATGTTTAGTAAAACTAACTGAAAAGTTAGATGAAATCTGAAAAGTTAGCAGAAAGTTGAAAAGCCAGTTAATTTGATTGAATGTGTTTGGTAAAACTATCTGAAAATAGTAAAACGACATACAATGACATTATTAATTATCAAATAACGATGAGTGGGAGTGATTGAAAGATAAACTTGTAATAAATTATCCGTTAGTAGCTGAAAATATGAGTTTTTTTTAAAAGCTACCTCAAATAGTTTTTCAAGAAAAGCTAATAGCTAAAAAAAGCTACCTTATTAAACACAATTGATATGGTTTCATCATGTTAAGAGTGAGTATGTCCTTTAATAGCCAAATCTCTAAGAACCGGAGTAATTGTACCATACATGCATAAAAGGCTGCATATAAATTTGAAATGAGAACTCTATTCAGTGTCTCTAGGTCCTTATAACATGTCAATCTAGTTAGTTCTCATTCCAAACTCAATATTATCATTTGCCACCAAATTGGCAATTTCAAAAGTAGCCTGTAACTCATCATTGTGTCTATGAGAAAAACACACTATTAACCGTCATATTCAAAATTTGAGAGAAAGAATAAACATCAATTGTTTCTTTAACTAAAATAACAAGAGTCATTTGTAAGTGATAAGTCAAACAATATACATACTATACATAAGGATATTCTTAAAGAATTTAAGTCTGTAACTCATCCACTTTCCAGTTTCCACACATATTACTAACTTCATCATATTCTTGGCCTAAAAAATTTGAATGTTGAGGTTATGATGAGACAATACTCAACAAATCTTTTGCTTAAGAGTGGTTGTAATAGTACATGTGGTATATTAAAAAGATATTTGTTGACAAATCCGTCCTTATCAACAAATATAATAAAAGGGGTCATTTGTTCTCTTATAGATTCATGTTCTACTTCATCAACAATCAAACAAAAATATGAATAACTAATTCCTTATTGAATTTCATTTTGCACATTTTTTTAGCAAAAACATGCAAATTTTCTTTTTGAATAGTAAGTGAAATGCATCTTACATGACTTCATCTACTTCCTTATTTTAAGAAGCCTAAATCTTCTCGTTTTAAAAAATAAAGGTACATGTGTTCTTCAATCCTAAACTTTTATCACACCCTCTGAAAGCACAAGTCTAAAATCTCAACCATTTAACAACATCCACAAATATTAAGACATAGATCAATAATTACTAGAATTTTGTTGTGAAGTTTGTTTAGCCAACGTTTTGTCAATATGACATGATTGATTCTTCAATCTTCAAAGCATCTAATTAACAACAAAATTGTAAGGAGAATTAGGATTTTTCCCATAAGAGATAAAAAAAAAAGTGCATTCTTTTCAATTATTCACTTCTCTCCATTTTTAAATTCATTTAATGTGAATGAATTTGATCATTTAGAAAAAAAGAATATCATGGAAAGCAAAAGGCAATATCTTCTTCTAGTGAATACTCTAACCAAGGACAAGCTTTAAACCAAATCAATAAGGATTAGTAGCTTGATAAAAAAATGGATACACATCCATTATAAACTAACTTGGTACAAACTCCACATAAATCATACCAATTTTAGTTGGTTAATTAATATGATAATTCTAAATTGGTTTAAATATGTTTTTAATTCCGGTATATATTTTTTTTTTTGGTTTTTCATCCCTATAAAATTTTGTTTGTCGTTTTGGTCCCTGTCGTTAACTTTAAACTTATGTGGCTAACGGAATGTCACATCATCATGTCACATGTGATTTTGCTGCCCAACTTAAATTTATTTTTAGTCCCTGTAAATATGATCCTTTTGTTTTTAGTCCCTATATTCTTTTATTGGTTTTTCACCTCAATCTCATCCTCATCCAACATCACAATGTCCTTTTGCTTCTTCTACTGCATTGTTACACTTGAAATTCCTGAACTCCTCATTGGCTTAAGGAAATAAATTTTTTATGTATTCAATTATTTGAAATTTCAATGCACTTGGATTCATTGTATAAAATGGGAAAAACTTATAACGGCCTTTTTTCTCTGCAATTCTTTTTTATGTCTATTAACTAAGAAAATTCTCATTTGATTTAGGTCTATTGATGACCTATAACTTGATGTAATTTATCCTGGGTAAAAAAAAATGCTTGTAATTATAAATCAAGTGAAAATTTTGTTAGTCAATAGACAGAAAATAAGAATTACAGAGAAAGAAAAGGTCATTACAAGTTTTTCCTTTTTATACATTGAATCCAAGTTTATTAAAATTTTGAATAATTGAATACATAAAGAATTTATTTTCTTAAACCCATGAGTAGTTCCAGAATTTCAAGTGTAATAATGTAGTAGAAGAAACAAAAGGACAATGTGATGATGGATGGGGATGAGATTGGGGTGAAAACCCCCAAAAAAAAGTTGTAGGGATTAAAATTAAAAGAATCTTATTTATAGGGACTAAAAAAAATTTAAACTGAGCAGAAACAACACATGTGGCATGCTGATGTGACACTTCATCAGCCACATAAATTTAAAATTAACGGCAGGTACCAAAATGACAAATGGAAAATTTTATAGGGATGAAAAACCAAAAAATAATTTTATAGAGAATAAAACATATTTAAGCCTTTTAAATTTATGGGCACTTTTTAAGATCACTAATTAAAGTATCGATATTAACCTTTTCTTATCCAATATAGATTTGAAATGAGATGATTGATCAAGTTGCTCCATAGTTGATATTTTAGGTTGTTCAATATTTTTAACATTAATCTCTAGATTTAAGGCTGTATTTTGTGCACCAAATGACATAGATTGTGTTTCTTTATTATTTCTCTCCTTCCTCTAAAAAAATGAGTCCATATTTACTTTTCTAAACATCTTTCAAATCATTAGAGAATAACAACCAAAATAATAATATTCATATCAAATCATTGAATTAATCAATTTAACCAATATAAATATCATTCTAAGAAAGAAATTTAAATAGTTTAATATTAATATTATTATGATTATGATTTATATTTCATAACGAATTGCAAATTATGAATTAGGGGCTTATTGTTGGACCTTGGATGCCCACTCTCTTATTATTGCGATTCATGTAGGAATGCTTGCAGTGTAGGCCGAGCAGAAGAATGAAGAAGAAGAAGAAGCATTCAGTTGCAGCATGCGGTAAGAGGAAACGGAAATCCTCTTCCAGTGACGACCTTCATCTTCATGTTCATGTTCAAGTCTCCGATGCCAATGGAATCTTCGCCCTGTTACTGTCATCCCTCTCCAACATCCATCAACCCTACTCTCTTTCCTTCATCAACAAATGCTTATTCAAAATTCGCCCTTCCCTTCTTCTCTCCCAATCCTCACTGAGACCTATTCTGGCCTTGCTTCCAACCCTCCTCAGCCTCGCCTCCACACACTCCCAAATTGCACGCCGTGTGGCTGATATTATTGGCGCAGCCTCGCTTGTTTCGCTAGAAGTCAACGAAGAAATCGCTACTGATTCTGAAACCGTGAACGGATTAATCTCACTATTGGAAAATCCCAAGAGAAAGGTTCTATTGTCTGCTTGTAATGCCATCTTGGACTTGTCCACTACAACCTTTGGACAACAACAGCTGCTCAAGTTTTCTGTCTTGGACAAACTAATGTAAGCATTTACATTGAACCACCAATGGTTATATTTCTAAAATGGTCTTGAAATTTATTTCTAAAGTTCAATTTATGTTTTGGATATTTGTGCATGTAACTTCCTTGTTTGAATTGAGTATAGGATGACTAAACAATTGACATTCCTTAGGTTTGTGTTTCTTCAGATTTTTAAGCGTGTGAAGTCCGTTTGTTTATGGTCTAAGGGGAATGAAAGTTTTCACTCTCTTAAGATTGGGATCAGGGAAGATGAACTCTCAGTGGCTTTTCTTAATGCAACTGTTGTTCTTATCAATGCCTGTGATGTTGAGCAACTACAGAATATCCCAAGAAGCCTGTCTGAACCATTCATGAGCCTTCTAAAAGAGATAAGGGCCAATGTTAGTGATCACTTGGTGATCAGGAGAGCTATGAAATCTGATGAAGAAGGACATCTTTGTAAAAGCAACATTGGAGTTAATAATCTTGCCGAAAGCATCTTTAGGCTTTCCATTAATGCTTCTCAATGTACTGTCTCTTTGCCATTTGAAGTGGTCCAGAGAGGTCTTTTTGGTACAAGTGATACTAGTTTTGAAGATTTTATGTCAAATTATTGGGAAGTTTCACCTTTTCTTCTAACAAGGACATTAAAGGATCTAAATATGTATGATATGTTTAACCCGTTTATACAATCTTTAAACTGGAATGGGAGTGTTGCTTCCCTTCTTTCCTCAATTCTTCAAGGTCCGGTGTCTTGTTTTCCTATTGCTTCAGATGAGCAAAACATCCTCAATTTTTTGAATGAGGTGAAAGATAGATTGGGTTGTCCTATAATCTACGAGCAGGATATACGAGTTGTAAAAACTGAGAGCCAAACAAGAAAAGAGGTGCATTACTTTCAGAACTTTCATCCAGACTGCATTAAGGAACCTCTGTATTTTACTATTGATGATGTCTTGAAGTGTGGGAAAGCTTATAAAGAGGGTTATACTGTTGCCCTGCGTGGTCTGGAGTTTCGCTATCAGAGCATTGCTGCTATTGCAGATACATTAGCTCTTATGTTTGGCCAACCTTCTGTAGGTGCCAATTTGTACTTAACCCCACCTAATTCTCAGGGGTTGGCTTGTCACTTTGATGATCACTGTGTGTTTGTATGCCAGATTTTCGGTTCCAAGCAGTGGACTGTATTTTCTCAACCCGGTCAGATGTTACCTCGCTTATATGATAATCTGTGTGGTTCTGATATTGACTGTACCAAAGCTAGTAGAAGAGAGTTCTTTCTCAGGGAGGGTGATGTATTATATATTCCCAGAGGTTTTCCTCATGAAGCTTTTACAAATTCTGGTGTTGGTGATGGTTCTACTGGGTTTTCATTGCACCTTACACTTAGCATTGAGGTTGAACCTCCTTTTGAGTAAGTAAAGGTTAACTTCAACTATTTTTTTATTGGTTAAATTATAATGTTTTGGTTGTGATAATTTGGGTTATAGAGGTTCCCTTTGTTCTTTTGCAGTTACAACTTTATTAAGTTTATCATGGCCCTTTGTCTTATTTTATTCTTTGCATAATTTAAATTATGGTTTTAAATTCTATTAATTCTTCTTTTTTGCCATGTAATGAAAATGACAATGTTTGACTAGATGTTGTGGTAAGGTCAAATCTGAACCCGCCCCTTTCTTTCATATTCTGTTACATACAGGAATGCACCCGTGGTAGGGAGAAACATAATTGAGAAAAAAGGGAAGATACATCGTTTTTCATGTTTCATAAGGCATAGACTTCCTACGATTGTGCCATATTGCATGGTGCTGTATGCACTATTTATAACTAGAGCAGAACTTTATAACAAATATTCACAATAACAACGGAGCTATGGGTACACAAACAGTCACTAACATGTATGTATTGGGCAAACTCAGCCTCTCAAGATTTTGCGTACAAGTATGCAAAATGTTGTATAGAACTTTGATTGTATATTCTGTGTTCTGGCTTCTTCGTCTTTATTGTGTGATAGCTAAAGTAGAAATTGAAATGAATTCCTTCATAAAGATTATTGGAGAAAACCTAAGAGAATAAATTAGCAAAATCTCAGCTCACAGCTGGTGCTGAAGATATTTGTGGTCCCTTTTGTTTTATGTTAGAGCAAAATGCTTTTAATAGCAAAAGTATGATTTTTTAATGTCTGGTATGCAAACAGGCTACTGGTATTTATTATAATAAATTAGATGGTGTCCATCTAGATAGTCAAACACTTATGTGTAGATCCACATGAGGAAGGAGGCCTATGCCAGCAATTGGTGGTTGGATTAAGTGGCCTATGGCCAATGCATGTCTTCCACTGGCATTTGGCAACAAATGGTAAACAAACATGTGTTTAGTGGCTGAAGCTAAAAAATGGGGATAATGATGCAGAGGAATATGAATCTCATGGAATGCTTGAATTTGTTTTGAAAGTACTGCTTTTCAAAATAGAAAAATCATTACAGAGAATCACACTGAACATAGGATGAGGAAAATATGAAAAATCCTTCAGAAGTTATTGCTGCGAAAGAAATAAATCTTAGTCTTGGAGTTTACTTTCATGCCTATGGCAGTTTTCCCTATCTAGTGTGATTTTGGCTTTTTCTCCTTTTCTTTGGTCACTGTTTGCATTTTTTTTATTTTTTTTACTATAAGAGTGCCACATTGTAGCTTAGTTCAATTTAATATGATGTTACAATTGCCTATCTATTGTCAATTTAGGGGCTAGTAGCTTTGGTGCTAGGAAGAAAATGGTTCATAACTTCATATGCAATCTTTCATGCCCATGGACGAAGCTTGTCAGTATACTGCCAAATATAATGTCAAATATAATGTGTCCATTGTATGCATATATATATATATATATATATATATATATATCAATGCAGTTAATTGATATTTTTAATCCTTAGAATGATCAATTATATGAAACAACATATGATTTATCATTGTGGATTTCTTTTTGCTTTCTCTCAATGGAAAATTAAGAGTTATATTCTGTAAAAGAAAGGTATTATCTACATTACACTGTTGACAATCCTACTGGTCCACTATGTTGGCAAACATGCTTGTTTTCAAAATTCCAAATCAATAAACCGTTATACTAATGGTTACGTCTTGATATTCTTGTTCCCATCCAGTCAGAGCTGGTCATCACTTTGACTAATTGGCACTAGTGGGTCCTTTAGTCCATGAACAATGGCCATAAGCATGGGTGGACCTATGTTCATGGGAGGGGGCAGCTGCAGTAAAAGCATTATAAATATTAAATATTCATAAGTTTGATTTGGTTAGTTATCAAATAACCATTGGAGTATGTGATAGCCCATTGATTGAACCACTAATACAGCCAGAGTTTGGTTTGTTGTAACATCATAAAATGTTGCTTGCAGCACGCATCATGCAACAACCTCTTGTTCCTTGGCAATTAATTCTCAGATTTTTCATTGATTCCAAGAATTATGAATACATTTTTTTGTCATTTTCTTGATCAGTTCTTTATTAGTCCTTAGCAATTAGTTCATTTTCTTCATTAGTTCTTTTATGCGCGCACACACACACACATTATTTCCTTCAAGTTGAGTCTGTATAGCTCTATATTGACCGATAAAAAATTATTTGACAGATGTTGTTTTTGAAGTAGAAAACTGAAACAATGCATGTGGAATGACCCACACTAAGATCAATTATTAAAATTAGACAAGTGTGTCTGCAGGACAAAGGGGCAAGCTTTCAGACCCATGTCTTTGGAAAGCTGATTCATGGACCAGTTTTTATAGTATTCAATGTAATAATGATGCCTAGGTCAATTATTACCCTATTGATAAGGATGAATATAAAATTATCAACCTTTCATTTTCCTGCTGGTTTGTCCTCAAGCCCACATGGAGAGTGAAGCTTGGATTTAGTATGTTTGGTTAATGAGAGATATGCTATAACTAGGCTTATTTTATTTCGGAAAATTGTTTAATCATTAGGTCTTCCTATTAATTTAAGAGTTTTAATTTTTTTTTTGAATTTCACTTTCCTTTGATTGTATGTGATTGGTATTGTAAGTCATATTTGACCACATATTGATAATTGTACCAGCAAATGAGTGAGGCGATTGAAAAGACTTTAAGCACTATAGAGGCATACGCTGTGTTAATGGAGCAACTGCTTAACTGCAAAAGAAAGATTGCACTTGCTGCTTTGAGTTCAAAATATTATAGCCATGTTTAAATAACTTGTTCTCTCTATTGATTTATATATCAGAGTTTCACTCGAAATATGCGTATATATTAAACACAGGTGGGAAGGAGTAGCTCATTTTGCACTTCACTGCTGGAGTGAAAACCGGAAAAGACTATGTTATGATGCCTTGAACTCTTTGTCTCAAAAACTTGATTTTGTGTCTGTGAACCTGTTACATGCTGCCATTGGGATCATTGGCAATTTTGATCCTAGCTTTCGGAAAGCATGCTTGACTGCTGCACTTTCATTGCCACCAGATGTTTATAATAGGCTTGTTCAGAATCAGAGAGAAACTTTTCTCCACTTAATTGATAAAATTCGTACTGAATCCAGATTCTTGGAAGTGCTGAGTAGCTTGGAGGTTGCAAATCAGAAAAATGAAGATCCATTTCAGCGAATCCGATGGCTTTCAGCTCTTCATATGGAAAAAGTGACCAGCAGTGGATACAGCCCAAATAAATCTTTCATGATTGAAGATCTACTCTCTTTGTGCGCTCAATACAAGGACAAATTGGAAGCTGCTTTTTTAAATGTGAAGTCCAGGTTTTGTAGTGAGGTTGTATTTGAGGATGTTGCAACTAGTCACAGGATGATGCTTCAGAAGTATAGAAAGACTAGAAGGCAATATATTAATGGAATGGTTTCACTTCATGATAAATTGTAATACTCATGTTTTATTTTTCTTCAATTTTATTGCTTGAGCAAGGAATAGATGAATCATACTCTCCTAGTGGAACGCCTGACAACTGCAGCGTCTTAGCCCCTAACTCATCAGATTTAGTAAGTCTCTGTAAACTATATCTTACCAGTTTTATACGGATGTATTAAGCAAACTGAAACTACATAAGCAATGAAAATGAATCATGCAATCAGCTTTAGTATATAAACAAAACTTTTCTTCTCCCCACACAACCCATTACATTTATATATTGATAAGAACTAGAATACATATCTGCATATATCTCTCACAAAGTAAAATTAAAGCTTGCAGCCTATGGTTTGGGATGTTTAGGAGTTGGATGAGTTGTTACTCCATGGTAATCTGTATGATAGACAAGATCATGATGACTGTAACTGTTGCTGGTATATTCTAGTGTCATGAAATCCTCATTGGCGCGGGTACTCTGCATTGCCTCATCTGCTACCTGGATTTACGGTCCAGGAATAAATGGAAACAATAAGAACAGAGGTGCATGGGCAGATTCATGTGACTACAAAAGGGAGAGGGAGAGGGAAAAAGCCTTTATATGAAAATTTGATTTATGCCTTTTACGAATATGTTGCATCCTATTTCTGATCATACCTATTGTCTTTGATAATTAACTGTGGAAAAACATACCTGGGTATTGTGATCGTAGGCAGGGGCTGACATGCTCAACTTCCGTGTTGGTGTAACATCTAGAGAATAGCTTGTGTGTTGGGAGAGGGAATATAAAGAGAGTATAAGAAGGCAGCATAGAAGGAAGATTGAAGAACTCTTCATGTGATCAATCTGAAGAATGAAAATAGGGTTTACTACCTATAGGGTGAGTTGTTAAGTACTTCAAACATTATATAGGAGATCATTGAGGTGCATTCAGAAGGAAGTGATGGGGAGAGAGAGAGAAAGTGAAAGTGTATGCAATTATTGATTAAGGAGCTGGGGAAACATGTTTTAACCTACGTGCCCACGGTTCTAGTGCTTATGTTGGACTACCCTCACCCTCTCGTTCCTTGTAGTCTTTCTCTCTCATGATATGATAATAGTGAAAGAAAGTGGTCTATTATCCTCCTGATAGTACAGAGCAGGTGAACAAAGAAACGAAGTTTTATTCACGTGTATGTCTCATGTCAAATGAAACCACACTGCTACATCATCAACTCATGTTTTGTCCTCAACAATAAAGACTGGTTGTGATTTGTCATCCTTTGGCTGCTATATTTCAGCGATATCTTACCCTCTCTCAATATCTTACAGATTTTGTTGGCATCTTCAGACATTTGTTGGTTGCTGTAATTTAGTCAAGGAGCACCCTATAAACTCGGAGTATCACATCCTTTCAACTATTGGGTATCTCTTTTGTACCTTAACCCATTTCATTTTCAGCAAGATTGAGTGTCTGGCAACTAGCATGTCCGTTCTACACTTGCTTGCTAATTCTTGACTTTGTTTTGAAAATCGGTTTAGCTTCATTAAAAGCAATGTTTGTCAAGAACCAAATTATACCTATAGGGCAAGGCAATGAATGATTTCTATCTTTAAGGTGTTCACATATTATCAGTGCAAATAAAGCATAATCTTCAATGGACAGTTACGTATCCAAATTGAGGGACTAGATTGGATTATGTTTTGTCATGAAAGTTTGTGTCTATGTGTTCCATTTGAAATTTTGAACACTGAGAGGTACCAGGGTTGGGAGTGACATCTGACATCTCCATTGTTATTTGTTAACAATAACATAAACCAAGAACACTTCCCCTAATTTGATGAATAAAATTAAGTGTGAATCAAATTGGAAGAGCTGAACAAGTGTAAAATAAGGAAACAGAAACTACTTGTTTGGATCTCTTATTTCTAATTTATGTCATTTTTTCTTTTTTACCGGAGGATGTAACCCACAATGTAAGCAACGTACAGCTTTCAAGGTTTTTATTTTTTATTTTTTTTGGTCGAAGGCCAATTTCAAGGTTGAAAGTTGAAACATCCAGACATCATTAGTACTGTTTGGGTCTACACCACATGGACCAAATTGAGAGTCACTTACCTAACATGGTCCAAGAGTGGGAAAGTAACAATACGCGAGCCCCCATGGCCCAAAGTGTGCTGATCAACTAGTAAAATATCACACTGAGATCGATCTGTTTTTTGGTAGAGAGAAGTGTTATTAATTTTCAAATTTAAACACCCCAAAATTTCTTACTCAAATTTGATACACTTCATTTCTCTTTTATCACATCATATTACTCATTATATATGTATCACTTCTTTCTTTAGGTGTAGACCTCTTTAAGTCTCTACCAATCATTATTATTATTCATTAGTTTTGGCTGCTAATAATAATAAAGTATTATAGACTAACAGTAATTGCCATTGAACATTTTGTCCCTACTACTCCTTGGTGACACTTCATTTAGCTATCTTCTAAAACCCAAACACCTTTTTTTTTTTTCCTTCTACGTTTTTGCACTCATAATCTAACAGATTTGCTGGATTGCTGAGATATTTGAATTTAGTAGTTAATGGCATTTGGTAAATATAAAAAAACTACTCAATGTATCTGACACTAAATTAACCATCATATACAAAATGTTGATGAGGACTACGTTATTTCATCATCTTTCACAATCACCTAGTTCTCCTTTCTAAGTCAAAAGACAACTACCATTTCACTGTGTTCCTCATCCCAATCCATAGGAAAATTACTGAGTGATATGTGACGCAGTGGCAGAAGCGGTGCCCACAGCACAATCAAAACCCAAAAGTTATAAAAATTGAAGTGCCTGTGATGGAAAAATTCAAATGATCGAAATTGCAATTTAGCATGCAATTGGTTAAAGAGGCTAGTAGTGGGAGGGATATAGTGACTGGAAGAGTGGGTACCATATCCTACAAATGTTTCCATGAAAATGGTACAATTGGTAGCCCGCTGCCACCTTTGCTGCCTACAAGAAAGTAGTATCAAAGGTAGCAGTGCCCCCAGCTGCAATAAGCGACGATGATGTGCTAAAAGTTGCTCCTATATATGTTTACAATGGTATTGTAGGTTATAATAGCTGGCTTTTAACATGTGCATTGCATACAAAGTCATCGCCAATAAATGATTGCAAAATGCTCCATCTTTCCTGTATATTAATATGCTCCATCATTACCTTTCAATTTGGGTACCACTAGCTAGAATGTATTGAAACAATCAGAATAGAGGACCTCCTCGACCTAAAATTTCACCTAACTACAATCATGAAAAAAAATACTATCTCGTTCACTCATTCAGTTAAGTTACTCAATTCTATCCCACTAAAGTAGTAGATCATTAGTATTTTCGTACAATATAGTAATCGTATTCCTACTTTTCTGATTTTTAAATAGTTCAAATTTACAATTAATTGCCAAATTAATTATGATGTTTGTAAGTCAGGACTATAGGGACTAAATATAATCATAAATTATGGTTGATTTATTTAAAGCTAAATTCTCACAGAATAATCATAGTACTGTATGATATATTATACACTTATCATATAATTCTCTCTCCCTTCTAGCAAGTTATCAAGATCATAAGTGGGAATGGAATGTAATCTTAAATGTTTATTGAAACTTGAATATTGTACATACGTTAGATTTCTATTTATGGCTCTTTTGATCCTATCTATGGAGTATTTTATAGGGAAAGCAATGGCATCTCTCTGAGTCTGCTTTTGACGTAACACTAAGGAATAAACGTTTCAGATACTTGTCGTCCATGTGCATGAATGTTGTTGCAACTTGCAAGTAGTACAAGCACTAAGCAACATATATATGATTAAGGGAGCTACTTGAATAACGATCAGTCTTTCAATTCCAATTTCCATCCTCCTCATGAAGTGGGCACAGAGGGAACAAATACATTTAACTGCAGGCAGTACTTTGCCTTTGCCTTGGGTAATGTAATGGTACATTGGTACTATACCTACTATTCATCAAATTTCATTTGAGCCGTTTCTTTAATTACTACGTAGCAATTGACTATGGAAACGCTACATTTCAATCACTCTGGTCCAACCTTAATAATCACCAATTAATAGCGTCTAATTAATTAGTATAGCCCTCACATTTCACACATGCTACTACACGTATATAACTAAACAGTACATAGAGTACTCCATACGCTTGCTCTTTGAGTACAAACTTAAAATCAATGGTAACGATCTTTCCAATAACATTTTTTAATACTCCTAGTACGTTTTAAGAACGTGTAATAATTAATTTCTTCTGCTTGGGTCTATGTCAACAAATCAGTTGCTACACCATTAACTCAAATAATCCTAGTTTATTTTACTAAAATGCCCCTCATGTAATACTATATGGCAAATTAACAGTTATGTATATTCTTCATATATATTTTTTTTCCGGTCACATGTTTAGACCTTTTGGGCCGATTATTACAACTAGAACAGTATAGAGAGAGACATGACGAATTAGAATCTTGAAATTAACCTGCCTGACGATATCCAGTGCATTTTATCATATTCATAGGAAAGTATTAGGAAAGATACATGTTGACTCGAACAGGCTTGGAATTTAAATTAATAAAATAATTGAAATTGTCAAATATTGTAGTATTAATAAAAGTTTTGGTTTCCCAAAAGGAGTCACAATTCTAACGCATGCTTTTATTCCTCCCCAATTTTTTTATTATTAACATTTAATATAATATAAGAGTCGTCCCTAGTATATATACAATATTAATTTTTTCACCCAAGAAAACAAGTCGCCCAACAATAACTGATTGAAATTGAATCTCCAAGACCAAGACCAAACCCAACAATAAAATCTGTATTAAATTAAAACCCACCTCTTTCCATAAAACCCAACTTTCCCATTTGACTAAATTACATTTACATACAAAACTTTCATTCCTCCTTTCCTTTCCTTTCCTTTCCTTTCTGTTCTGTCTCTCTGCCATGGAAGATGATGCAGAATGCATGACAGGGCTATGTCTGGGGCTGGGAATGGGAGGGCATGTTCCAAAAAAGGAGAAGCAGAAAGTGAACAAGCCTCTGCCATGCCTTGACCTTGCCTTTGAGCTTTGTCCAAAAAAGGAAGTAAATCATCATAGCCCCAATGCAAAGAGCACTGATTCTGATAACTGCAGAAAGAAATTGAGGCTTACAAAGGAGCAATCAGACATGCTTGAAAACAGCTTCAAGCTCCATACCACTCTTAATCCTGTATTCATCCATTCACCTTTTTCTCATATATTCATCAGTTAATTATATTATATAATTTGTTAGAAAAGATAAAAGGAGTTTAATTATGCTTTGGTTTTGGTTAATTTCCACATGCAGATCCAGAAACAAACACTAGCTGAACAATTGAATTTAAAGACAAGACAAATTGAAGTTTGGTTTCAGAACAGAAGAGCAAGGTATATATACTTCTGGAATGCTCATAATCATAATCATATAGTTTAATTTCGTTTTAATTATGATCTTATTATACATCAATTTTGCTTAATTAAATTGTTTCACGAAGTTATCTCTGGGTTGTTTCACTAACTCTATCTAGAAGGGAGGCGTGGAAGAATAGAAAGCAAAAGAAAAACAGAACTTCTATTATTTTAATACTATTTATTTAATTTGTTCTGTTGACTGTTGTTTATTTGTTGTATATTAAGTACCGATACTGAATTTCAGAAATGTTATTATATATAAATAAATTAAGTATGTAACATTTAATTTCAGGACAAAGTTGAAGCAAACAGAGGTGGATTATGAGTTGTTGAAAAAACACTGTCAAAATCTAAGCGATGAGAACAAAAGGTTGAAGAAGGAATTGCAGGAATTGCGTGCACTGAAGCTTGGACCATCGCCTTTATGCATTCAGCTATCAAAAGCAGCCACTCTGAGTGTGTGTTCTTCGTGTGAGAAACTGTTAAAGATGAATGAAGGGAAGAACAACGTTGCCATCTCAGACACAAAACTCAGAAATTAGATATTGGAATTTTCCATTAAAGACCAATTGCTACGTAACAGAAAGAAGCAAATTAGGAAAAAGAAAAAAAAAGAAGGTAGCTAGCTAGCAGATATATCCCTCAGTCCCCACATTAGGTATATGGCACTGGGGTTGCTTAGATTGATACGTAGTTAATTAGGTGGCTCTATCTCTTATTGATTCACTTTATTACCAATTAATCAAAATTAACTCAACATTTTGTTTATTATTAAAGGTTTTCTTTTGGCCTTTAATTTTGCTCGGTAAATTAAACTATGTGTGTGTTTGATTTGACGTTGAAACAGGTCAAACCTATTTTTAGCGTTGGAAATGTGAGTTTATCGTAACCAAACATGTTCTATGTTCTATGTATGTATGGTAGTCAGTAGTAGAGATAAGGAGGAATAAGTGGTTGAATGGTTGAAACTCAAAGAGAAAACAATTCCTTAAGTCAGTCCACTAATTACAAACTATAGGATTAAAGGTTGGAATATTGAATATATCTAAATAGATAGATAAGATTTTGTTTTATATTTGTCATCCATGAATATTATGAGATCAGATGGGTGATTTTGCTTCAAATCCAAATCCACATATATGGACCACATGCTAGCTAGCTAACTCAACGTTCCTCATAATTTCAAGAGTTCTATTTTAATTTTCCCACTCTCGATCTTTTGCTTAAGTTCATTCTATATGGAAGGTTTAACTTGAGATCTTAGCTAGTTTCTTTATGATTAATTGATGCGTGGAGTCCTACCGAAACTTCGTTACAAATTACTTGTTGACGTGTTTTTAATTATATTTAGATAACTTATGGCATACTTCTCTCATCATGGTCTTTAACGTATAACTAATTTATTTTCAGTCAAGCAAATAATAAAATTCTTACGCGTTTAGGAAACGGGTTCAATAATCAATATATAAAGGAAAGGAAATTGAAGATGATCGTTAATTATTATAACTATTGTCTCTCAATGATCTTAATTATACTATATTTGAAATACACTATATATATTAAGCTAGCTAGTGACTCACGCGTACTGAGAAGGCATATATATATATATATATGTGTGTGTGCGCGCGCGCGCGCATATGTCACATTTAATTATAAGTGCAACACCAATTAATTCTGTGTGTGTGTAACTCTATGTGCTTTAATTAATTTGGTCATTGAAGCGAAGCAGCCCTAGCTAGGGCTACCGCCCATTGAGAAAATGCATGGGATTTGTTTGATAAGTCATGTATAAGAGTGAGACTCAATCCTAACACCATAGTTTATATATTTATATATATGCAAGGCCAAGCAAAAGTGCAAATGCTTCTTATCTATAAAAATCATTACCGAGAGAGAGTAGTGCGCTTATGATGGCATTATTAAGTACAAAAACACAATACACGGTGTGCAAATTGGTAAAGAGAAACTTTATAGCGTGTTTTCGGGGGGCTACCAACGTGGATCGATATAGAAATTTCTCCTCCCTCACACATTGAAAATTTGAATCCATTGTTTGAATCACGTTCGAGGGGCAAATATTAATGTTAAATTATATGGGAGAAAAAGTTAGCTAATGGACATGAAATACTCTCAATTTCAAGAAAAAATAAGCTTTATTTGAGTATATTAGAGCATGTTTATTTACAAATTTAAAAAAAAATTATTAAAAAAAAAAACTATTTGACGGATAGTTTTAAAACACGTGTGATTATTTTTTGTTTCAAAAAACTAAACTTATCAGCAGCAAGACCCTAACATTAAAAAATAATTAACATTTTCTCAGATTTCTAATGTTACAAAAAATTTGAAATAAGTTAAATTTTTTAAAGTGCTAATTAATTATTTTAAATAGCTGGAGTATATATTTATTGTATGTTATTAACTCGCTCCCTCCTTTTCAGAAAAAAGTTAGGAACTTAAAATATTTTTATTTTTAATTTATTTAATATTTTTTATTTTTAATATATAACATGAAGGAATTCATTATAAATTTATATAGTATTTTGTTTTATTATTATTTACTCCATGCATTTAGTATCATTTTAATTTAAATAAAGTTTTAATTTATCTCAAAATGTTAATTATTATATAAAATTAAGACACTAATTATTTATTTTCAAATTTCATTACTTTTTAATAGTCCTACTGACTTAACGGAAAGAAAATATTAATGGAATAAAATTGTAATATTGTAAAAAAAAACTATATTTTCCTAAAATTAAGAGTATTTATAGATTTTCTAAATTCCCACACAAAAACCTTAAATGAAAACTTTTTTAAAAATAAAGAAATTTTGGTTGTACACAATAAATTTATAAAAATATAACCACATTTCAACTAATTACACTTTTATTTAATGTTCTTTCTCATGTTATTTAATAAAAATATATATCAAGATATATAAGGATAAAATAAGAAAATGTATTTATTTTTTTAAAATGATAAATAATTTAAAATAAATTAAATTTGACAATTACTTTGAAATTGAAGGAGTATATATATCCTCTATATGAAAAAGTTTCATAATGATATATAGTTGAGAATTCATAATTATTAATCCGTTTCAACTGCTAACAATTAAGCATTATACCACGTGCTTTAACCCAAAAAATGAGCAAGCGTTGGAAAGTCATAACCCAAGTTATAGACATTTAATCAATGTAGTTTGTGTCATAATGGACACCATTATGGATTCAGTTTAACTTTAAAAATACTACCATTTGTTATATATGTTATTCCTCATTACTCATTAGCTACTATTGTTACAACAAGTGAATTAAAGTATAGAGTAACAGAATAAGTTACGATTATGAATGACAAATTCAGTATCTTAACTAATTAATTTTTTCAATTAGGTGCAAAGTTAATTAAATATTTGACTAACAGCAAGCAAGTCAGATATATGATCTGTATGTGCTTCTATGTAATCAGTTTATTTTTGTCTGATTTATATTTATATAATTAAAAAGGTAATATATGTGAGACGGATCGCATATTTTCTACGTTGAAGAAACCGTTTCCTCTTGCTTTTTGTATCTATCTTTTTGGACACGTAAAAGACCTTATATTAAATATTAATGAACTAAAATTCTCGTCCACTTTGGAAGGTGACAACTGGCTGGCTGAACCATTTGCTAAATTTTGATATGAAGGGAAGATAAGGCCCTTTCATGAACCCCCATGATTTTCATCATCCGGTTGATTTTTCTACAATTGTGCTAAAGAGATAAGAAGATTTTTTTTTTTGTATGCTCTTTGTTAATTAAGATTTTTTTACTTAGCATATATATCATCTTATTAAGTGCGTGGATTATGAATTTTTTTATTAATTATATTTTATATACTGTACTTAAAGTAGTATATATATATATATTTAAAGGTATAAATTGAAAAAATATTTTATAAACGTTTATGAATTTCTAATTGAAAATAATATGTCCATGATTTTTTTTTAAATAAAATAATTTTATGATCAGAGCGTTGAACAATAATTTCTTCTAAAGCATGCCGATAAAATACGATACTGACCCAAATACGTCAATATAGCAAAATTGGGGGTCGTGACTCGCGAGGTACTATCCTTGTGTCGGAAGATAACTATATATTTGTCTCTTTTCCATGTCTTTTTTTATTTAATTAAAAAAAATATTACTATTTAAAAGATATATAATTTTTAATTAAGATGACAAAAGAAAACAGATAAAATAACAGATAATTTTATTCTTTGTATCATAAAAATTCTCCAACATGATGTTATGAGTTGGACCCCATTTCCCACTGTGCAAGATTTTGAGCTGATATATCTTGGGATTTAAGCAAAGTCACGCTCTCTGTTTAATAGTAGTTCTTTTCTCTACACAAAATTTGACTTTTGTTCTTGTTCTAATCAATTTCATTTTTAAATAATAAACAATTTTTATTTCCAAATTTACATATAACACTAAAAATTATATCACGCTTTTTTCCCTTCTTTTACTTTTTTAATTAAACTTATATATAATGCTTATCTTATACGCAATGAAAACAAGACCCACACAATTATATATAAAGGAGAGTGTTTAAACAATGAGCGTGGTCACCAATCATTTGGTCATCTCTTTGATCAGCCTCCACCAAATCCATTACATTACATTGCATTTGAATAATTAATACCAACAAGATTTGCCTGTGCGGTGTGAATGGCAAAATGGCTTCATGGAAAATTAATGTGAACTATAAATACTCGTCACGTACGATATGAGTTTGTTTGGGTGGAACTTCCGTAGAAGTACTTCTAGGTGAAAAAAAATAGCATATTACAAAAAGGTCAAATGTATTTAACTTCTCCATAAGTTAAAATTAGTCTTTGTAGACCACCTACTCCAAGAGCTCTCTTATTTAACTTCTCCAAAAGTAACTAATTTTAACTTATGGAGAAGTTAAATGCATTGGACCTCTTTGAATTATGCTATTTTTTTCCACCTAGAAGTACTTCTGCAGAAGTTTCACCCAAACAGACTCTATATCTATCGTGTGAAATATGATTTCTTGAATAGTTTTATCAAACTTAATATATAACTCTTTGAATTTGACTCTTTGTTTATATATATATATATAGAGGTAACGTCTATCGTACATCTCCCTCACAAGCGCCTGATACATACAACTCCCTGTGTGGACCATTAGATTTTGTGTAATTGTGATCAACGGTTAGCATTATTCAATGGTTACCTGTTATCCCAATTTTTTATTTATTGTCTGCTAGGCCCTCCGTTTTTTTGAAAAGGGGGTTTTATGGAGTTTGAAATTGTTTAGAAGTGTTTCATCTAAAATCCAATTTATGTGTGTTTACGGTGTGCATTGCCCCTGTGTGAGCTACTGTGCATCTAAAATAAGGTAATTAAACTAACAATTTTTTTACTCATTAAACTAACAACTTTACTTAATATTGGTGGAAAAAAATTTTTAAACATTGAAGGAGTTTAATTATTATACACAATTAATATAATTTTTTTTATATAGATATATTCAATGATGTGATGATGTGTTGTCACATCATTTAATGAATACGACACCCCATGCATTTTAAACTCATTAAATGATGTGTTAACATATTATTAAATGAGTGTCTAAAATATTTTTACATTAAAAATATATAATTATTAAATTCATATTGAAAACTAACTATAAAATATAAAAAACAAATATTTTGATCTTTACAGTTTCTAATTTAATTAAAATAAAAAATTAATTTAAAGATAATTTAATGACATAGACATTTTAATGAAATATATTTAGATAAATGAATTATCTGTTAATATTGTAAATTCTAAAACACGAGTAATGTAAGGAATTTTTTTTTTTTCTGAAACGAATAGGAACATTGCATATGAAAACAAATTTCTTATTCAATTGTGCTGGAGTAGTGTGCATTGAGGAAAGAACGACTAACAGTCATCAATAAAAGCCTAGAGCATCATTGCAAAATTGAAAAAAAAATATGAAACTCATTTTTGTCTTTATCTAGGTGTTAACTACAACCGCCTATCATAAGTAAAAAAGAAATGGTATCGGTGCACCACCCAAGTGGGAGTTGCACCGTAGAAGCCACCATATATATAATATAGAGAGAAAGGAGAGGTTACTCAATTTCTGTGTTCATTCCAATTCCACAGACGCAGGTTGAGAGTGACCACCACTGCATATATTGGTCAACACTATGAAAACAATGATCAAAGAGTCACAGAATCCTAATTGAGATTTGAGCAAGGGCCCACTTAAAATTGGCTCCCTTGTCCACATTGCAATGCCAGTTAAATCCGGAAGTTTCATTATATCTATATAATAATATATTATTGTAGTGGATATGTTAATTATTCTTAGCATGTATATGAGAGATTGACTCTTTATATTATACTCTCACATGATATAGATACTCTCGTTATCAATTTTGTGACATGATGAACCTTATTTTTTATATTTTTAAACAGAATTCTGGTTTGTTATGTAAAATAAAAATTAAATTTAAATTACTAAAACATAAAATATAATACATTGTATAGCCTTTAAGCTGTTGAAGTAGAAAAAACAATAAATGAAATAAAAAAATAGGAAAAATATTTTTTAATAATTAATATATATATATAGTAAAATGGCTTAGAGAAATTAAATAAACACGAGTATGGATTATATTTTCATATGCTTTTTAAGTTATTTTTTAAATTTTCTATTAAAAATTAACTTCACTTTGTAAAGAAAAATTCATAAAGATAGATATCTTAACATATTTTTATCATCATATATATAAAAATATTTCTCAATCAATAATAAATAGTATTTTATTTTTAAAAAATACTTAACAGTATTAAGTCAAACATTTGTTATTAGGATAAAAAAATTAGTTGAAGCGTAGGATTAAAATGAAATGGGAAAGAGGGAGAAAGTGATGGAAAAAGAAAAATGGAAATTAAAATAATAAAAAATATAAAGGGAAAGAAAAAGAAAATAAGAATTAGAATTAACAAATTATAATATTGAGAAAAAAAATATATAAAGAAAACATAAAGTATAAAGAGAAGGTGGTGTAGTGATAAAAGATCACTTTTTTATTTGTATTTTTCGCCATGATCACCATTTGCCTTCCTATTCCCTCTTAATTTAGCTAGTGTTTTATCTCCATTACAACCTTTAAACAAGACGTCTTTATTTATTCATGCATACAATTAAAATTTGTAGTGGAGATTTTGAGAATATTCACAAGCTTATAGTAGTATGGTGTTATTTGGAAGAGCTTATTTGAGTTTATCTTATGACATAAGCACTTGTGTAACTGTTTGGGTGAACTTCTGAAAAGAGCTTATGACATGCTCATAAGCTGTTTTTAGCTTATTTCAATAAGCTCATGAGAATAGCTTATAGAAGAGCTTATGGAGAATTTAAGTACATTGCACTCTCTTCAATTTTCATCAATTTTTTCAAGAGCTTATTCATTAACTGCTTATTAAATAAGAGCTTATGTTATAAGCACTTAAATAAATTGTATTTCCAAACGGGACCTATGTCTCAATTGGTGGTCTATGAGTAAAAGTCTCCTCAAACACTTGAGTGATAAAGTACAAACATTTACCCTTATAAGGAGTTATATTTTGATTTATTATTTCTCATTGGAAGTTGCCTTATATTGATATTGATTAGAGTTGTGATAAATCTTGATTCATGATTATCTTGACTTTTACTTTCAAATTATATGGATTCTTAGTGCCTCATGCTTGCCATGTCTCATTAAAAAAGGATTCTATACCATGGTATAGTTCTTTTTGAGTAAGTGGTTAAGTTGGGCATCATTATTTTAAGTCGTGTTTTACGATCACTAATTAATATGGCACTTGTATCCTTCCATATGCATTTGTGGTTATGTTGTGGTTTGAGGTATGATTTTACTTGAGGATAAACATAAAGTCAAGTTTAGGGTTGTGATAAGTGTTATAGTTTAGCTTTATTTGTAGTTAAATAAAGGTGAATATTATGAATTAGAGAGACATGGGTAGAAATTTGTAGAAATTTTTACAAATTTTAGTATTGTAGAAAACACTATGTTAGTGTCCTTTAGAAGTGTTTTCTCATAGTTTTTTTAGTGAAGTTCTTGTTAAAATGACGATTAACTACACCACTTCTCTTTATCACAATGTTTTAGAGGCATTTGGAAGAATGGAGCAGGGAGTTGGAAGGAGATTTGAAGGCTCGTGAGAGTTAGCAAACTATCACTATTTAGAGTGTTGCCACACAACAAATGAACGTAGTAGCACATTATAGGCAGAATCAAAGTTTTAATGTAGCCAATTCGCATTGCCACACGACTTAATTTACGTGCCCACATGAAGACACCAAAATCATATGCTTCAATGGATCAGTTTGTGTGGTCACACAATACAAGCAAAACATGCAATTTTTAAACAGTTCATATGCACACACAGGAATCGAGTGTGACCACGCTAGCAGAAACCAGAATTGATATAAATAGTGCACTTGCATAAGAAACTACACTTCTTCATTTCGAATTGAAGTTGTCTCGCGAAGTCTCTCTATCTCTCCTTTCCTCTTTCCTTGACATTAGGGCTTGGGAAACTTTGAGCTTGAGGAATCAAGTTGCAAGATCCATAAACTCTAATGGAATTCATTCTTAGCTTCTCTCTTTTTCTTCTTTTGTGTTGTTCTCGTTTTCTATTATATGTCACCATGATTCCAGGTTAGGGAAGGATGAATCTTTGAACTATGTGTAATTAGATTGTTCATCTTAATTAAAGTTTTTTTTATTTAATTGAATGATTGTTTATATGCTTAATGCTTTTCTTGGATTACCCATCTAAAAATCGAAGTTCGACTCAATTTCATGAATGGAAAATTAGTAATTATGTTAGAATTTGAAGTAAATCACCAATGATTAATCTCCTAGGAATAAGAATTAATAAGTGTGAGATTAACTCCTATGCTTAATGTTTGTTAAATTAGAAATACCCAAGGAATTAGAATTTTAGACAATGATATATTTATTCAATTCAAGTTGAACGTTACAAACTATATTGAACAAAATAATAATTTAGTCTCTATAATCATTCTTGAGTAATTGAATTTGATCATATTATGAATTAATAATCTCTTAATTTCAAAATTTGTATCACCTCATCTTGCATAGGAACTAAAGTGAGATAAAATAGGATTGAGTTGATACAATTTTCTAAAGAATCACTTGTTCAATAATTGAAATTAGAAATTAAATTATAAATGAAGAATAATTTAAAGAACTAGGTTCTTAATTTATTCAATAATTTTATATAAAAAATAATTTATTTATTTTATTATTGCGTTTGTTCTTTCTCTCCTTTGTAAGAGAAGAGAGGACATTGAGCCTTCTGACTTTGTAAGGTGGGAATTTAACCATTGAATCAAAAGATTCGTTCATGGTTGTGTTAGCCCTTTCAAGTTTGAACAAGTGTCACACTATAAAACTAAGGAGCATGGGCCAAAAACACAGCCATTCGAAAGCGTACCAAGCGTAACCATTTCAGTCCATAAGAATTGGCATGATGCGGACAGAAAACAAAGCCCATTAAACGAGTTCAACCTTTACAAACAAATCTGAAAGCACTGACCATATATATGGTAGGTGAACATGCCTCTACTGCTCTTGGGATCTGACTGAATATTTTGTTTTTCTTTCCTTTCTTTTTTTTTTTTTGCATTGGTGAGAGTATATTTTAAAATTTTTACTCGCTTTATCACATATGGTGTAAAGAATTATAACAAAATATATGTACATATATTTCAAATCACAAAGTTATTAAAATTACTTTTTTATTTAACAATTTGGTATTGTATTCTCTAAAATAGACTTTACCAAATTATATTTGAATTTGCAATGTAAATTTAACAATGCTTTTTTTTGTATTGACTTAATTATATGCAATATAATACACTTTTACTGGTGTTCAACTGTTCAAGAGATTAGTAGATTTAAAAAATTACAAATTGAAAGGCCTATACCCTCTTAAATGTCAACTCAGGTTAATTAGGGATCAATGTAATTTTCAAATATTGAGGGTTTCAAACAAAAAAATATCGACTTTTGACTTGATTACATGGAATAAAATACACTTTTTGCTAGTTCCCTAATGGGTAATCACATGGTAATACCCAAAGGGTTACACTGTAAAACAAGGGTACACTTCTCATTGTTCTCAATGACCTTGATGGAGCTAAGAGGTACTTTCTCCTTTACCCTCTTTCTTTCCCGCACAAAAAGTAAACTCTTTGAAAGAAAGAATCAGACAAGTCAATTCCTTGAATTTGTTTGTTGAAGGACCAGAGTGGCATAAATTAGCTCATTCCATGCATCTGGGACCCCAGGAAGACACCAATGGCTGCAGTCCTGCCGCCTTGTGGAGACTTTCTTTCCACCCATTGTGTTCTTGCCATAGACAGATGGATGGCCATCCTTGCGGAAATTAGTCAGCCTTGTGACGTTTAATAACTTCACTGGAACCTTCATTCCCTGGATCACTTCCTCCACTATCTTCATTTTCAAAGGATAGTTATTCAGGATGGTCCCATTGAGAACTGGTTCTGTTTCACCATTGCATGACCCACCTGAGTCCCAGTCTCCACCTCTGTCAAAGATTCATGAGCAACAAGATATGATTGAAATAGCAATTAGTGGTGGTGGATAATTAGTTTCTTCCACTTTTCCTTTATGATGTTGAAATAATAGGGTCATATTTAGGTTTTTTTTTCTTACAAAATTTTGCACTTTCAAAATGAGGAGTGTACTTTAGGAAAAAAGTGCAGAGTTATAACTATAACTATTGATTGGATAATAAACAGAAAAATGAATTTTAACAACATCATAATTTGTTATATATTGTATATATTTTATTACAATATCGGGCATTATTTTTTAAACAACGATGATAACTATGCACTTCTCTTTCTAACATACAGTTCTCACTTTAAAGAAGCTAACTCAATATTTACATGGCCCTCTGTGGAAATAAACTGGAAAGGGAGCTTGGAAGGGGACAAGAATTTTATGCCACAGAGAACATTTAAAGATACCTGAAATGGGCAGAAGAATATCCACGATAGTAGACAATCTGTTTTCTTGGATTGATATTATCATCGATCCATTTTGCCCAGGTCTTTATAGCCTTTCTGTATGCCTCAACTGCATCGAATTTTGGATATATATAATCACCTTCTTTATAATAATTTATCCTGCACAAATCAGACACTGTCACTTTTTTATACATAGTTTTTTCATATAATTATGAATATTCTTCAAGTTATTTATTTTTGAAAGATGCCTTACTAATTTCAAGGAATGAAAGACAGACTAACACAAAGCAGTGAATAAAAACTAAATTAAGAAAAGGGGAAAAACAATAAAGTGAAGAGAAAAATAAGTTAGATAGAAGTGTACAATCTATCTCAATACATAAATTTGATTGTATAGTGTAAACCAACATTCCTTGTTGCTAAGAGAAGTTATAAAAAGAGGGCAACATTCTGGTGCAGAAAACGGTTGCATGAATCCTTTCATTATTTAACCAAGTTAGAGTTCAATAAACATAGGGAAAGAAAACAAATAGACAGAGCCAGTTTCCAGCATTGAATTGAATGTATACGATTTCAATTCAATGCATAGATTGATCAAAATACAAAATACAATATAATTGCATACTAACCCTCGAGCAGTTTTTCCATGAGTCCACCAGTGCCCAGTGTTAAAGACAAGAATGTCAGCCCTCTTCCAACGGCCAGATGTCTTGTCAATCCGATCTATTGATAATGTAGGATTTGAGCTCCCTTGCGCATTAATACGAATTCCTTCCTTTACAAGGAAATGAGATCTCACAAATTCCACTGTACAATTATAGTCCTGCTCAAGTGTTCCAAAATCTGAGCATAATGAATTGCAGTCTGTCCGTCCACATTTTATTTTCACAGGAAAATTATGCAGTGCAGCTGGCCTAATCATTTTGTATGTTTTATATTTCATATAATTATCTAGATACATTACTTTATAATAAGTTATGAAGTTCTAACTTCTAAGAGAGACGAATTCATTTTCTGGGAGAGGAAAGGAAACTATAGCACCATCTGGATTTACATCTGCCAACAATTTTGATTCCAGCCAACCAGAACTTGAAGAGACAAACTTACAAAGAAAATGAATAGATGACTGAAAAAAGGTTTTTTTTCCCTAAAGATGCAAGGACAGAGAAAATTTTACCTCAAATTTAAAAACAAAGTATCCTCTTCCTTTTGTTATTTTGTGTCCATGTATCTCATACATTTTGCTCTTATTTTGAAGGCCTTCACGTAGTATGCACAGAATGGACTCAAATTGGTTCCGGTTCATAGAATCCCCTACCAGCATTAGTCTTTTACCTTTCAATCTTACCAAGAAGTCCCTGGCACTAAACCTACAAATAATATGAGAAATGAGTGAATGAAGATGATGAAGTAAACTACTAAAAGATGAGAAGCAAAGGATAGCTGTTTGAAAAACACTTTAGCAACTTTATGCAATTAACTGTTATATCACGGTATAGTGAATGCAATGCCTTCTATCAACAGAAAATCAAAAGTTGAACATAAGATGAGAAAAGATTGTGAGATATAGCCAAATTGTAAGGTCTAATCAATAACACCAGAAGGTCATCAGTGTTCAACTATATTACAGAGAGAACACTAGAAGAAGCTAAAAGTAACCAGTTCCAGCTTCACTATACTAAACTCAGCAGAATTGGTCTTTTCCACTTCTCTTCAACCAAAGAAAGAGCACGGCTTCTTCAATGACCCAACAAATAACATTTTTCAAAATGAAATGTGGAAATAACAAACAACAAAGGGCACCACTCCCTGCTTCAATGAAATTCAAGATCCTATAAGTATGCATGATGATTTAATAGGTCTGCCAATATGTTCAACCGCTTGAGATGGTATAAATGTGATGAGTGACAGTTATAAATGAAGAAAGGAGAAAAAACAATTAAGCTGCTTTTTAGCAATTGACATATACAGTCAATGAATCATAATGCAATGACTAATTTAGTTTCCTCGCCACCCCAACAGAAGCTATGTTTGAACCCTTCTAAAACCGTTCCCACAAGCTTGGAAAATTCCAAAAAACAAAGTGGATCATTGCTCGAAATATTGCTACCAGAAACCATGTTGTTGTTACAAGGACACATCTAATTAGGTGAACATAATTTTCAATTTTCATGGGATATACGGTACCATTTCTTTTCACCTTTATTATACCAGCCTTATCAGAAGCATTTAAACCATAAGGCTTAACATTGATAATAAGATGCTCTCATTTTCAAAAGTTGTTTAACTCAAGTAGCACCTAGTCTTTGGCTCTCTGTATCCAGTAAAACCATTTAACAAACAACACGTGGCCATAAACTAATCCTGCTTAGAACTAAAAATTGAATAACTGAAGACATTATTATAGCTATAATTAATAACCATAAGCATGATTACACGCAAATTGCTGAAACGCACAAAATATTCCAAATCTGGCATGGAACAAGCGAATTGATTAAAAAATGCGATAGAGAGAGAAAGAGAAGCACCTGGGAAGATCACAGCCATGGGGCTTCCAACGCCATTTGGTGTAATGAGTATCGGTCCTTCCATTGATTTGGCAATCGTAAGCCTCGTCAACGTAAGGGCAAGAACCCGGTTGGTAAATTGGGTAATTTTCATCCTCCACCCATGTTCCCGTGTACAAATCGCATTCCTTCAATGCTGCATTATCATTATCAACAGTGTCCGTATCGGTAACAGATTCACGATCCGTGGCATCGTTGACGTCAGTGGCTGTGGCAGTGGCAGGTTGGGGTTGCGTGGCAATGGAGGAGGATGGTTGTTGTGGTGGCGGTGGCGGAGAGGGAGAGGGAGAGGGGAGAGGAGAAGGTTGGAGTTGGAGTTGGAGATAGAGATCGGTGTGATTGGAGAGAGAGGGTTGAAGAGTTGTTCTGGTGAAGAAGAATAAGAAGAAGATGGAGAGAAGGAAGAGTGTGAAGAAGAAGAGGAAGGTGACAGTGAAACGGTTCTTGTGGGAAAGCATGTTATTGTTCCTTGCCGATTGTGGATTTGGAGCACCCTTTTCTGTGCTTTGCTACTGAAACATAAACGAGCATTTTCTTCTTCCTTCCGTTCTCTCTCAGAAGGAGAATTCAATAGATTGAAGAAATTAGATAAAACTTTGCACATTCTTTAGGTGACATTAAGTTTGTTTTTTAATATCAAATCTAAATTTAAATTTATTATACAAGAGTAAATATTTCATGTATTATAAAAGGTAACTATAAATATGAATAAATAAAATTATTTTTTTAAAAAAATTATAAATATTAATTTAATTGATAAAAGAATATTTAAATGCCACTATTTAAGTTAATCACGTAATTTTTTATTCTTAATGTCAACTTTTTCATAATTATAAATTTATAATTGATAAACTTAAATTTTAATACATCATATCAAATTAATAAACACAAATGATATTGTAGCATTTTTAACTCATAATTTGTTTTTTATCTTCTTTTTCAATTTAAAAAAGTTTCATTTTATAATTTATACATTTTTTTTTATAATTTTGAACATTTAACTTTAAATACTCTTTTAACATCATTTTTAAATTTTAAAAATTATGAATAATACATTAAAATTTACCAACTCGACTCGAACTTATACTTTGACTTGGAGATTAAGTGGGTTGACTCACTTTAACCTGTAAAAATTATGAGCCTAATGTTAACCAATCTAACCATTGGTGAACCAAATTAGGCCAAATTGACTCACTGTCGGGTTCAGCTCATATTAACACATAGAGCCGACTTACAAAAGCTCACAAAAATGGTAGTACTCGAACACTTATTTTAGAAGCCTGAATAACTCAACGGAATACCCGCAAAAACCCACAAAAGGCCGGGTATCCCACAAAAATGGGCTACTCGCTAAAAGCCCACAAAAATATAGGGTCTGAACATCTATTTTAGAAGCTCAAATAACTCTCCGACTTTTTAACCCAGTCCGATAAAGCCCACTACCTACATTACGCCGGGTCGAGTAGCCCAAATTGTCAGCTCTATTGACACATCTACTTACATAGAGAGGTGGCAGGACGTGGACTTTTAAGAAGAAAATGGTATTGCATGGGTCCCACTACAACAAATCAATGATTTAGATGCGAACGGGTAGCGTCGGCCACGACACCGTCACTAGTAGCGTCGGTTTGGCTGACGCTAAAAGGCATCACCATTTATTTCTTTTTTTTTTACATTTTTTTATGTAGCGTGGGTCAGGCCATATTGTGACGGCCATGGAACTAGCGCCGACTATTTGTATTGGTCAAAACACGTTCACATTTAGTTTTTTTTTACTCAAGGATAAGGATCTAGTGCTTTGATCCAGTCCCCAAAATTTGTAAAATGTGATCTGGTGGTGTTGTGTGATTTAAATGAAGATGAAAAATCCTTGAGAAATATATTTGTCCAAGGCACAATTTTGGAGCTTATGACTTACCCCATAATATATGATTTGATAATGTTACTCAAACCATTGGAAATTGGGTCAGTGATTTTATAAAGTAGGATGTTATGGATAATCACGGATTGGGGATGTTCCTAAGATTACGTGCCTAGGTCAATATCAATACTCTGTTATAGAGAAACCATGGTCCAGAGGAGTAGTAAGGATCTAATGAAGATATAGAGGAAAAAGTGTACTCAAGAATATTTTGCTGATGGAATCACCATTACGACCCAATATCATTGCATGAGCTAAGAAATGCTCTAACACATCTATTGTGAAATAGACAAATCCTCCAAGATGTACTTGCAAGGCATGAGAGCAGAACTAGGAAGGAGGGGATAAGTAATACAATGAAAAGTCCAAAGTCCAGTTATTGTTGGACGTTAAGAAGGTTAGAAGGAAAGAGTACGTAGTGGATGGTGGAATGACATGAGATAAAAATAAGGAATTCATTATCAATAAAGAGCAAGGCCAAGAAGTCATTTCAAAAAATTTACAATCTACGTACGAGGCCATACACTTTTTTAAGAACTGAAATGTACAAGAAATTTTTTCCTTAATATTTTATGTGAAATGTTAAGTTTAAAAATAGAATTTTTTTTATGAGATTATGTATCATTTAGTATTATAAGTACATTTAATTAATGTCATTATTTTCAAATGCAATCAATCCTTAATATATAAGTGATATTCGGTCAAGGTCATTTATTAGCAATAGCCCATATTTTATTGAAAGAGTCACGCATCATGTATAGAATATTTTTATTAAAAATTACAGTATTAATATCATTTGTAACATTAAATACGATGCCCATGGGAATTGTTGTATAAATTCAGTTGCCGCATGTTACGTATCACTTTTTCTTGACAGGACTGTTCCATTTTTTAAGGCCGTCGTAGCCATTCTAAGGAGCTTTGGAAATCTGAATTTTATGGTCACTGGTTATTGATCACTAGTGCCGGCTATCGTGATTTAGTAAATTGATTTAAGGATAAAAGAGTGTTTCAGACTATTATCAAATTTGAATTTTAAGGATAAAAGAGTGTTTTCAGACTGTCAATCGTTGTTATATAATCTGATAATTTTGTACATGTGACATACGATGTATCTCTCGATTCATCCAATGGTATCCTACCATATTTCCTTATACATTTTCATCCTATCTCTCACCTCACAATTTATGGGTCACATCGCATAGCGCTGACCTCGGCACCTTTTTGTGTGTACCTTTTCAAAGCGGGAAAGGTTTTGTGCTGTGAAGCTTTGGACAATATAGGAACTAGGAAGATAGGTAAGTAAGTAAGTAACTAAACCTTCCTGTTTTAACAGACATGACCGGCTTTAATGAAGCACCAACTGTCATTTCATAACTCCGGCGTTGCCCTTAACCTATTCTCAATCCAATCCAATCCAATCCCAGGTTGTCTCTGTTACCACATGAAATGAGTTTATTATAAAGTGTAACGCAAAAGCAAACAACTTCACCAACAACAAGACGTGCTTCCAAAGCAAAACATTGATTCAATGCAATGCATGCTACTATGTGTATGTTACAGTCAAAACCACCCATTTAATTCTCCTGCAATCTCATTGAGTGTCAGCTTTTCAAGTATGGTCCTCAAATCGAGCATCACGTGGTGATGCTCCATAGTCCATAGAAGAAGAATTTTCTCAAATCCCGAGTGAGTGAGTTTTAGGACCTTTAATTTTGTTAGCTTAGGTAGGTTGCTAATTAGTCTAAGGAACGGAGGCTCCATATTTCACACACCATTTATGTTCAACTTCCGTTTGGTTTGAAAAACTAGAATTGAAGTCAATTAATGAGGTTTGGTGAAATTTCTGACCATAGAGATGTGATGTATCAAATTCAAAGTCTTTTACTGCATATCCGAGGTACCATAGTTAATGCCCCATTCCTATAACCCTCTCTTATTCACTAATAATTTCAGCACCAATTCCTTTTGCTCTGCCTCCCTGATCTCTTCACTCTTCCCCTGCTTTCTCTCTCTCTGTCTCTTCCTTTTGTGGGTCTTCAAACAGTTCTGCTATATATCTTTGAATTAAACTTATTAGCTTGGTGAGATGAGATTACCAGAGCTGGTGCTCATGCTGTGGCTTTTGTTGTGGGCTTGCATTGGGTCAAACACAATGGCAAGGAAGACTGTCCTTGTTAGCAATTTGTTTGATGGAGCAATGAAGAAGAACAAAAGTGTGGATGCTCACAAATGCAACCCCAAGAGACACTTGTCTTGCTACGACAACAACACTACAACATCAGATGATAAGAGAGTCGTTCCTACAGGTCCAAATCCATTACACAACAGGTAGAAATTAATAGAATAGAATCACGGGCAAGATCGACACCATGGAAAACGTGTTCTTTCTTTCATGAAGTGATGATATTTATTTATGTTGCTCTATGCCAACGTGATTAATTTTTGGAAGAAATGTGTACATTTTCTTCTAAAATTTCTTACTTTTTTCTTTCAGTTGAATTGTCCCCCCTCCCCCCTTTTCTTTTGTTTTTGTCTTCCTTTTTATTTTATCTTGTAAATGAATTACTGAATGGTTTCTATGGTACCAGCATTGCGGATAGATAGCTACTACCTTGAATTGGTTTTTTCTTTTAAATGATATTTACTATTTTCATGTTTGTGTGTTTAAGCTCCACTGGGTGGTATAGGCCAAAAAGTTGATATTTTTCTTCAATGGGACTCAGAGCAATTTTTCTTTTTTCTTTTTAAAAAAAATGAAAAAGAAAACATTAATATGTATGGAATGGTGTGAAAGGAAAAGAATTATGAGAAAATGACATGATAGAAGTAAGAGGAGGCGGTACGTAGAAATTGGGTGGGGGTCTGGATGTGATTCATAGGTTAAAAAGAGAAAAAAGGTGGTTGTGATCTGATCCATTGCTAATGAAGAAAGGGCATTGAATTGAATGTGTGTCGGGTCGGGGGAAAATTGAATGACTAGTGTGGGTTATCTTATCTGCCATACTGCACTAGTATTAATTAGAAGAGCCTTTAACCACACAAAGTCATTTTGCTTTTGTCTTTGTCTCCCTGTTGGTATCCCAGCGAAAGTTACTTTTTAACATTAACCATGGTGCTTTTCCATTCTTGTTTACAGTCCCTTTCTCACATTGTATATCTCGAGGTTATATATATGTATTGCTTGTATGTATATTATCATCTCTTCCCTTTTGGCAATTCAAAAGAGTCAAAACACTATTATAAACAGAACAAAGGGAATGAATGAAGGACAGAGAAAAGTCAAAGTGGAGTGGACGGAGAAGTTATAGAATATAGAGATCGAGTGCTTGCTTTCTTGAGTTCTTTCTTTCTGTCTCTCATTAGGAGGAGATACTTTAATAGTCGTTTTATGGAAACTTGGGAACTATGGAGGGGGAAGAGTCGAGAAGACTAGGAAGAAAATTATAGCGTGTTTAGTATGCTTCAAAAACTAAACTGTTAATTTGGTCCTGAAAGATAGGATGAATTTTATTTTAGGAAACTGTGAATTTAATCCCCGAATGTATTTTTCATATTTCAATTTAGTCTCTATGTTACAATCTGTCATTTAACCTTAACGGAGACGCTGATGTGGTAAGTTAAGTGCCACATATACATAATGACGTGTCAATAAAGTTATTCATTTTAGTCCCACATTAATAAAATAGTTCATTTTATTCCTTCATGATTAAATTAGTTCATTTTAGCCCCTCAGTAACATTAATTATTTCATTTTCATTCCCTCTGCTACATTTGTCTTTAACAACATATTCCTCCCAAATTCAAACAGAAAAAACCCTAAACTGACAATAGATTTTTTAACCAAAACGAAGAATTTAAATTGCAATTTTTGGACTAACCCCTCATTTTGGTACCTTGAAAGATTTGGAGACGGTCATATTAGTCTCTGAAAAAATAAAATTTCATTTTTCGTCTCTAAAAGATGAAAAGTTATTCAATTTAGTTTTTAAAAAATGAAAAGTCGTTCATTTTAGTTCTTGAAAGATTTTTTAAATGTCATTTTAGTCCCTAAAATTGACTAATTGAATGAATTTTTCATTTTTTAAAAATGAAAATGCAATTTCCATCTTTTAGGACTAATGTAACCGACCCTAAATTTTTTAGTCCTACAAGATGGAAATTGCATGTTGTTCTTAATGGATGAAAAATTCATTCAATTTAGTTGAGTAAACTAGCAAATTCGTCTCTGACTTTTTTGGGGTCGTGCAGTTTAGTCCCCAAGAAATAAAAAAAATGCAATATAATCACTCACTCTTGCTTTTTCTGTCACTATAGTTCAACTGTATATTTCTCATTAATTTTTTATGACATGTCACGTCAATTTTCCATTTGGACACAAAAATAATGTCACTGGGGTTGAGACATTCCAATAAAAGAAGGAGAATAGGAGAGAAAAAGGGAAAATATGGAAACACACGACTGTTGGAGTTAAAGAATTTCAAGCTATAAATTTGACAAAACCACGTCATTTTTGTGCCACATTGGATAGACAAATAGTGTGATATAATGTCACTAAATGTGACACGTCATAAAATAATTAACGGAAAACACACATAGTTGGACTATAGTGACAAATAGAGCAAAAAGTCCAGGATTATATTGGGTTTTTCTATTTCTCAGGGACTAAACTGCATGACCCTAAAAAGTCATGGATTTATTTGCTAATTTACTCCAATTTAATCATTTTTAGGGACTAAATTAACATTTTAAAAAAATCTTTGAAGAATTAAAATGAACGATTTTTCATTTTTCAAGGACTAAATTGAATAACTTTTCATCTTTCAGGGACGAAAAATGAAAATTTATTTTTAAGGGACTAATGTGACTAACTCCAAATCTTTCAGGGTACCAAAATGAGGGGTTAGTCCAGAAATTGCAATTTAAATTCTTCGTTTTGGTCTAAAAAATCTATTGTCAATTTGGGGGTTAGGGTTTCTTCTATTTGATTTTGGGAGGAATATGTTGTTAAAGAAAAATGTAGCGGGAGGGATGAAAATGAAATCATTAATATTAATGAGGGACTAAAATGAACTAATTTAATCATGAGGGACTAAAATGAACTATTTTATTAATGATAGACTAAAATGAATAATTTTATTGACACGTCATTATGTACACGTGGCACTTAACGTGCCACGTCAGCGTCTCCATTAAGGTTAACTGACAGATTATAACAGAGGGACTAAATTGAAAGACGGAAAATACATTCAGGGACTAAATTGACAGTATCCTTCTTTCAGTGACTAAAATGAAGGTCCTCCAATCTTTCAGGGATTAAATTGACAGTTTAGTCACTTCAAAATCATATATCACATTAAAAAAAATGGATCTCATCAACGTTATTTTTATTTGTATTAGCTGGATTTATATTTGTAACATGATTTTGGAGACATTAAAATCATTGTTATTTTTATTTTAAAGAATAAAGTGTAAAAAAGTATAATAATTAATTACAAAATTAACAAAGTAAATTTTAATAAATTTTTAATATGTATATATATTTCATGATAATATTAATTATTAATCTTTTAGTTAACGGTAATAATTTTACATTTTATCTTATATAGCTTTAAAAGAGTTAAACTTAACTAATATTATATTTATTAGTATGCCATTAGATGAAATTACATTAATTTTTTCAATTTAAAAAATTATACTATTTATTGAAGATTGAAATCTTGAGTTTCTTTTCCTATTTTCCTTTTTGTCCATTCAATAAGTAAAATATCACAACAAAAATTTTTGTCACTCTTTTAGGTTTCCACTTAGGTATAGATTATCCCTTTTTAGGCATAGATTTCACGCGTATTTTACCTCTCCTAATAAAGTATTTTTCAAATACATAATTAAGAATCATATCCTTGTCAACATAATTTAAAAGATCCAACTATTTATCAATTATGCTAGATTTTATTGGTCCATTTTTTCTCTTAATTGTTAATTTTTTTCAGAATTATTATACTTTCATTAAAAAAGCAGAGAAAGAGACGAGAAATATATGAGAAATGAGAATAGACACTTCAACATTATGTTTTCATTAAAAGCGCAGACAAGGAGATAAGAAATAAGAATAGAGACTTCAATCCTAATAATCAACATCATGTTCAAATTTTGAAATAAAATAACTTCTCTCTTTTCTAAACTTTTATATTCTAAAAAATTACACACATTCATACGTATTTTTCACGTACAGGTTGTATGTGTTTAAAAAAACAAAGAAAGAAAAATACATGGGATATACATGATTGGCAAAATTTTAAAATATTATAAGAGTACTATAATTTATGGCTTGACTTTGAAGTACTTTTATGATATAACCAAATCCCGGCTTTAATTTTGATTAGAAAAAATTATACACATTTAGTCTAATATTCGTAGGCATGACATAAATATGTTACAGACAAAAAATTTTGAAGGTACAGAATCGATCCTACAAATTCATCAGGAAGGTCACCAAAAGTGAAGACTGTTGTTGTAAGTATTTAATTTCTTAAGGCTATATTATATAGAGCAGCACTTATCACGAGCCTTAACTTCAAACAATTAAGTCTCCAGTTAGGAAGGATTTATGATATATGATCTTTTTGCAACCACTTTCTGCCAATAGAGTTAGTTAATATGGACACATACGCGTGAAGTGAAGCAAATGAAATCCATACTTCATTCGCCTCAGCCTTCCTTTAAACTTCTTAATTACGTCTTTCCTTCTATATATAAAGGTCTAAAAATTGGATCAGTGGTTTTGGTGCTTCAGATCATTGGAAATTAAGACTTGGATATGGCTTCCCAAGAGTGGTTCTCATCATCCATTTTGCGCCTTCTCTCAAGGAAGGCTGGCCTCATTGGTGTTGTAACCATTTCAATTCTGAATGTCAACAATGCTACTATCTCTGACATGGCAGGTCTCATATCCGCAAGAGGCTGAAGGCATAAGAAAGCCACATGGAATGCCTGCATCACATCCTTTTCTACAAATCCATCTTCTCTCAGCTTTGGATCTACAAGATCCATCACCATTGACTTCTCATAAAGTTTCCATGCCTGCAGTAATCAACATTTAAGCATTTACACAACCATTTGGGGATATAATTACTAAATTCATAGCAGAAAGGTGACAAGTTAGTTACATATTCAGGGAGGTACTGCATTTCTGATGGTAATGTGAGATCTGTGTTTTTCCTGCAACTTATGATTTCAAGCACAAGAACTCCAAAACTATAGATGTCTGCCTTTTCGGACAGTTCTCCTCTAATAGCATATTCAGGAGCAGTATAACCTCTAACAACAAAAAAAATCCAAGTAAAGATCATCAATAGAAAACAAACTAAATAATCAAGCTTTTTGGAATGAATTCATGGATCTCTATTTCAAATTATTAGAAATTTAGAATAATATAATTCAAGACTTACAATGTTCCAGCAAACTGAGTGCTAAGGTAAGCTTGGTCTTCAGGGAAGAACCTAGCTAGCCCAAAGTCTCCAATCCTTGGCCGAAACTTTTCATCAAGGAGAATGTTGCTTGCTTTGATATCTCGATGAACAATTCTTAGATGTGAATCCTCATGCAGGTATTGCAATCCCCGCGCTACTCCTAGAATAATGTGGAATCTAGTCCTCCAATTCAGAAATTCATCACTGTTTCCTGATCACAGGAACACCCAACATATATAGTAATTGAACTATTAGATATATATGTATACACAAAGCTGACAGTTGATAATTAAAAGGGTCAGCAATATGAAATAAAGAAGGGATACCATATATGAAAAGGTCCAAACTTCTGTTCTTCATGTATTCATACACAAGTATCCTTTGAGGCCCATCTGTGCAACATCCCAAAAGGCGAACCAGATTTTTGTGTTGGATGCTTGTGATCATTCTCACTTCTGCTAGAAATTCTCTTTCTCCTTGTTGGGATTTGTCAAGGGACAATTTCTTAACAGCAATCAGCCTTCCATCTGCCAATTTTCCCTGCCAATTTCTTACCAGTTTAGGATCATAACTGCAATAGGAGTACATGCATTCACAATCACATGAGGCTAAACTACCAAAGATACACCCCAATAAATGCTGTTAATCAAATTTCCACACTTTATCTACTACTTCTTATAATTTGATATCATGTAATATAATAACATAGATGCACCCTTCATGATTAAGAGATCAGGTTTTCAATGTCAATAAATCAACTTGTCTATCAAAGCAAGCTTAATTAGATTTAGTACCTATACCTGATAGACAGGTCCAAATCCACCACTTCCAAGAAAATTTCCTCGGTGGAAATTCTTGGTGGCCTTCTTCAATGTCTGGAAGTCAAAGTAGCTAATTGTCCGAAGGTTTCCACTAATGAATTCCATGAACCCTTTATACATATAGATACTTAAACTTTAATAAAGGTCTTACAGTGATAGAGTGTATACATAAATATACTCAGGTGTCAAAAATTCTTTATGCTTTCTGTAAAACTACCTGACTCTTGAACATTTGGGACTGTCATTTTCATCACCTCTGCTGGTTCAATATATTTCCCAAATGGAAAATTCCAAACACAAACAGCAGAAATGTGATCATTTATAAACAAAATTAACTGCAAGCATTAGAAAATTGAGGTCTTAAATATTCTCCACAATCAAATTACCATGCTGCTGACTCGTTGGAGATGTTTCCTCCATCTTCTGTGCTGGCCGTTTAATACGCTTCCAAAACACAAACACAAGAATCAGCAATATGATGAGCACTACAACCCCTCCAAGGAAAAAGAACAATGATTCAGAGTGGTGGCTTCCTGAGGAGGAGCTCTGCAAATCCACAGGGGATGAAGGGTTTTTCTCTGCAGTCAGTAAGTCACAGAGATGAAAGAAATCATTAATAACATGAAAAATCTCAGAAAGCTAAAAAGAATCCTTTTTTACATCCTATTCCAATGCCTTGAGAAATGATGCATGCATGAAATTGCAATAGCTTATATCATGCTGTTAAACATAGAAGATGATCAAACAGGTTGAAAAATGAAATGAAACCTTGGAGTGCTCTTCGATGCATTATTGGGGAAGAATGCAAATGCAAGCATTCTAGTTGAAGTTGAAGCTCAAGTTCAACCGTATTGGTCAATATTGTCATGGCCAAATATGAAGGAACTCAATAACTGGCAACAGCAACCATTTTCTGATGATTTTTCTGTTTGGTTTTCTAGTTAGTTCTTCGTTGTTGTTAATTGTTATGTTAAAAAACAAAAATGCAAGTTGGAGAAGCATTCTATTCTATTGGTGTGAGGTGTCCCATAGAATTGATCGAAACAATGTTACATTGTCGGACAAATCAATTGGGTGAAACATTCAGAAGCGGTCGAATACAAACATTCAAATCTCATTTTTTTTATTTCTCTTTGATCGTTAAGTACTTATAAATAAATTTAAAAAAAATGCGAGGGATAATTTCTTATTTTCTCCGTTTCTTAAAAAGTATAGGAAAATTGAAAAAAAAAAAAAGTTATTGTAAACATATTTATTTAAATATTTAAAATCAAAAAATAATTTTATAGTTATTAATAAAATAAGAATCAAAGATCAAACGATATTTATGATTTTTTTAAATCTCCAGTTCTATTGCCGCCTAGCGCTGTCACTTGTCATTTTCTGCATTCGAGCTAGTTTCTCGCTGTTACGTTCCGTAGGGCCCACTTTGTGCTTGATAATATTTTTTTTTTGTCGCAATTTGGTACCCTTTAACTAGAGAGGGTTTTGGTACCTTCTTGTCATTTTTTTATTGAATAGACCAAGACTACATAGAAGCAAGTCGTGTACTCCGTCCTAAATTAGTTCGAAGACATAAAATAGATTTTAAATAAGTCACATGTGTATTGCAAATGAGAATGTAAAAAAATATGAGAAAACAATAAAAAATACATGATAATGGTTATAGGGGGTCAAAAAGTCCTTTCAAAAATTAAAAATACAAATTCTAATAGTTAAATATTGTCTATAACTATAAAAATATTAAGACTATTTAAAAAAATTGAAAGAAATAGGTTAAATGATCAAAGAAGGTACTAAAACCCTCTTTCACCAGAGGGTACCCTAGAATTTCCCTTTTTTTTTTTACAATTTCATCTTTATTTGCTTTGTACTGAAAAAAAAAACTTTATTTATTTATCTTTATCTTTAAAAGTAAGGTAGTGAAAACAACCCATGAAATCTAAAATGAGGATATAATAGTAAATTCACTTTGATAAAACTCAAATAAATAATATTATGAATCATCATTAATTCATTATAATAATTATATTAATGTAAATATCACTATTATTATAATAATAATACTTTAATATTAGTAATTATGTTAATGAGAATCTCACTATTATTATTATTATTATTATTATTATTATTATTATTATTATAATAGTAGTAGTAATAAGTCCTCTAATTTTGCTTTTAGAAAATTTTAATTATAGGCTTTTAAGAACAATATGTAATTTTATGAAATTTATTAAATGAATGAAAATAAAATATGAAATTTAAAACATACTAAAACACTTAAAAATTTATTTTATAATTACGTTAATAGTAATTAAGATAATTATTTTAGTTATTATATCAAATATCAAAAACAAAGTTCATTTTAACATTTTTAATATTGAAAAAAAAGATACAACTAATAATAATAATAATAAATTTCCATAATTTAATTTTTAAAAAATTCCAATGCTAGCGTTTAAAAAAAACAAATTGTAGGCTTTTAAGAACAATACATAATTTTATGACAATTATAAAATGAATAAAAATATAATATGAAGTTTAAAACATTTTAAAAACACTTAAAATCGTTTTATAATATCCTTAATAAAGCCTACTTTTACATTTCCAATATTGAAAAAAAAAAGTACAACTTTTGTTATAATAATTATTTTATTACGGTGGTTTCCTTACTTTTCCATTAAGTTAATAGTAATCATGGTAATTATTTAATTATATTTATTATATCAATTATCAATATTAAAATCTATTTTTATATTTTTCAATATTGAAAAAAGTACAATTTTTGTTATAGTAATTATTTAATTATGGTGGTCTACTTACTTCCCCCTTATTTATATTTTCATTTTCAAATTTATCATATTAAATAAAAGCTACAACTTTTACTAAATTATAGTAATTACAATAATAATTCAATTATAATAATTATATAAAATATAAAATATCAATTTATTTATCGCTTATTTAAATTTGAAGCAATGGATGGATTCATTAAGATATAGAATATGAACCTTCATATATATAAAATAAAACTGAAAAATGAGTGCAATAAATGTAATATGAATATAGGAAGATCCGTAAAACAAATACAAAACAATTTAACTGATGTATATAAGTATAGGAAAAGGCACGAGTAAGTATTCTTTATGAAGCTAATTTAATTCTTACAAACGATCATATTTTAAATACCATAACCTATACCGTCTTATAAAAAAGTTATCATTTAATAACTTTTATGGACAATTACAATTTCATATCTTTATTTTTATTATAAGTAAGGTAGTAAAATTATCACTTCAAAACTAAAAATAAATATTATATTATACTATATTATTTTATTATAATACTTATATTTAAAAAAAAGTAGTAAAATTATCCTTTCAAAATTTAAAAAATATTAAGGTCAATTTCTTTTAATAAAATTTTTGTAACTAGCAATTTTCTTTTATACTTAGTAATTTAAGAGTGCTTAATTAATATTATCATCAATTTATTATTATTATTGCTATTTTTTATGTGAATTATTAATAATGATTTATTGTATTTGCTTTTTACAAATCTTTCAAATTCCATCTGTTACAAGGTGAATATGTCTTTTTCTTCATTATTATTAGTATTTAATAATGAGTTATTGTATTCCTTTTTCAGTTTTTATATATGAAGCTTCATATTCTCCTAAAATCTAAAAGTGAAGGCAAGGTGAGGCAGAGAAAGGTGGTAAGTCTATGTCTTCCTTTCATTTCATTGTTTCTTCTTTTGATTTTGCCTACATTTCATATATTTGTGAGATTTACAATAAAAATAGGGGCAAATTTTTTCCGTGCATCTTCTCTTTATTTAATATTTTTTCTCTTTTGATTTTAGATTTCTCTTTGGCATTTTCTTACTTGGTAAGTATTCTTGACCTCTATCATATGGTCTTTTCCCTCAATTGTTTACATGTAATTTTTACTATTTTTTTTTCTAAAGTTACGTTGTGTTTTACAAGATAATAGGTGTTGTGAAAATCATCTAGGAGTATTTATTTTTGATATTGTTTCTTTTCATTTCATTGTTTCTTCTTTTGATTTTGCTTACATTTTCATATATTTTCAAGATTTGCAATAAAAATAGAGGTAAAATTGCAAATTTTTTTGGTGCATCTTCTCTTTGATTTTATTTATTATTTTTCCCTTTTAATTTTACATTTTTTCTTTGGCATTTTCTTACTTGGTAAGTATTCTTGACCTCTAACATATGGTTTTTTCCCCAATTGTTTATATGTTTTTTTACTGATTTTTTTTACTGAAGTCATGTTTTGCAGGATAAAAGTTGTTGTCAAAACTATTCAAAGACATGTAGTTTATGATGTTGTACTTCTATTAATTGTTAATTCTTTTTGTTAAATTTTGCACGCATATTTTTTGATATATGGTTGTAAATGTGGATATTAGAAGTGATTTTTTTTCTACTCATAGGATTAGTCCCGTGAATGATCCTTACATTTGGATACTTTAGGAGAGTTTGGGAGATGGTGATAGTAACACATTAATTTTGCCAGCGTACAACACGTGAAAAGGGAAAGGTTTGTAACATGTAGCCACAGTTAAACATGGTTATGTGTTCATTCAATGAGTGACAGTAAAATGTAAAATAAATTAATTTGTAAGGGAAGGAAAGCAAGAGGAAGAAAATTGATCACCTTATAAAGTTTGAGTATTGTGCATGATCCGGTAATGTATGAAAGTATTTAACAAAAATGTGACTCAACTTTAACCTTTTTCTTTGAGAAAATCATTACTTTTAGAAAATCACTCAAAAAATATTTTAGAATTTTAATTTTTATTGAGATTTTGGAAAAAGAAAATAAAACATTGAAAAAATTTAGTTTTTTATTATTTTAATAATATATTTTGAATGGATTCTGAAATTTCGTAGTTATTATATATAACTATTATTTGAAATAATAATGTATTTTACAATCGTAACCAAATCTAATATACCTATACTTCACCCAAGTTTTATAATAATTAAATTTTTTTAATAAAACCTTAAAAGCGTTTTTTAACTAAATTTCATATCGTGTGAGATTGAAAGAATAAAACTGGTAGTTTGATATACGTGAATTTTATTTATTTTGTGTAAACCAATATTTATATATCACCTATTCATTTATAATTATACAAAATATTTCTACTTCTAAAAGATGATATATACCTATATACAAAAAATTTCTAATTGTTTTCTGGATTCAATGTTGTGTTGTTTCTTAAATTAAAATTTTGATTATAACTAATTTTAAAGTATAAGTTGTTTTTACAATTATAAGTAAAAAATAAATAGTTTCATCTTTAAACAAAAAATTAATTTTCTATTCACGCTAAAAATAGCATTTTTAAATTATTAACTAAATGAGTATTAAAGTAGATTACCAAAATAGTAAGGAATTTGATTTTAATTTTTCTCCATTTTAAATTTTTAAAAAATTAACGAAAATTTAATTATATGAAAATATAAAAAATGATTTTTTAGGAAAAAATTAAACAGGAAAAATCAAACAAAGTAATTTAAGCATGAAATAATGCCAAAAAATTATAGTCAGAAAAAAAAACACAATTAAATCAGATTTTAGTATATAAAACTATAAATAATGGAAAACAAAAAAATCAAACTAAAGAAAGCTTTATTTATTTTTTAACGTCTTTTTTAATATTTTTGTTAGGTAATATCAAAATATTTTATTCACTTTTAAATCTAATCTAAAGAAAATTTTTCTATCTTTTTAGACATTTAATTTACATTATTTTATTTGAACACTAAATGTTAAGATGGAATAAATATATAAATTTCACAGGAACAAAAATTATATTATTTCTTCTCATATTATTTGAAGAATTATTGAGTTTTTAATAATATTAAAGAAATTATATAAATTTTTATTTATATGTATTTGTTCTAATGAAATTTAAAGTGGTATGCTTTTAGTGATTTTTTTTAAAAAAAAACTATGCTTCTAACATTTCGGATTTTATAATTAACTTATCACTATTGATTTGTACAGCTTGAAGCTTGGTAACATAAATGATTTTTTATTATTTAAACTAAGTGATTTATTAAAAAAATATATTTATTCTCATTGTAAAATTATGAATGCTAAGAAACATTGTAAAAGGATTTTTTTTAAATGTTAAATATTTGTAAATAATGAAACATCTTTTTTCTTTATATGTCATAGTAAGAAACATATTTTATACACTTCTTATCCATTTAAAGAGTTTCAAAACATAATAAGTTACATGTAATTTAGTCATTTTATATTGCTATAAAGTTATATACCTCTCATATTTTCTTTTTAAATTTTTTAGTATTTTGAATTACCAAACATTTACTATTTTATTTACTTCAAATAATATTTCATAATTATTGCAGGTATTTATATCATCCATATTTTGTTTTATAGTTGAAAATTATCTTACTCAAATATATTAAATAATAAAACATATTCATTTCCTTTATATTTGACTGTGAAAGAAATGTTTCATATTGTGCTTCTATTGGATTTGCCACGGATGTCTGTCACATTCTAATATAAATAAGTTACACATAGATTTTTTTCATTTAAAATTGTTTAACGTGTATTTCTCATTTTTTAAAATTTTATATATCATGACAATTTTGAACCACGTGTATCCTCAATGTGAGGCAATCCTGTTCAAGTCAGGAACATCCACGTACATCATGGTGGGACTAGCTCTCCCAATGAAGATATTTTCCATCCACAAGACTCAAACCCGATACCTTGCTTAAGGAAAATCAAACATTTACCACTTAAATTTTTTCTAATTAATTTCAATTAAATATCATTTATATAAGAATGTAAATATTTAACTATATATTAATGTGCAATTATTTGCATATATATGATATCCACCCTATTTTAATAAAAACCTCAATATCACCAACACAATTAAAATTGCATCATGCATCGCACAGGTAGAGGACTAGTTTATTTAAGAGGAAGGATGTTACGGCCCAAGGCCTGTTATGCTCAATCTAGCCTTGCTTTACTATGGGAATTGCTATTTACACCTCTAATTTTTGCTATTTCCAGCCTTTCTGAAAATACTATTTACTAAAATAATTCTACTTTTTATCTTTCAGAATACAATTTCCAGAATACAATTCTAAATTTCTGGCATAGAGTGGAGTTTAGAAACGAAAATAATTCTAACTCTAAATTTAGAATTATTTTATTCTAAAAATTAAATTTTCAGAATACAAAAAAGTAACATATATATTTTGAAAATTGATTTTTAAATATGTTTTTCTGTTTTGTTAGAATTAGTCACATGCCTGATTTCTGTACAAATTCCATATTAGGTGCTAATTAGCCTTAAATTTAGAAATTACATTCATTTGTAATTAATGTGCATATATTATAAATACAGTGGTGTGTGGTCTGGTTTAGACACACAAAATTTCAAATTCAATATGTTCCAAAAAATGAATTTCTAAAATAAGCTCCTTTTTAGAAAGAAGGAGGTGTGGTTGGCAAAAAGGGTGGTTCCAATAGCACTCCTTTTTATTATGTTTGTTTTTCCACTCTATTGTTCATAGAGTTGTCAATTAGGGTTGCTCGACCCGATACAATGCAAATAGTGGGCTATTGCAGGTCAAGCTAAAAAATTCAATAGTTATTTATGTTTCTATAAAAGTCCGAGCGCCCTACATTTTTAGGGTTTTTTGCGGGTAGCCTGTGTTTTTTATGGGTTTTGAGGGCTTTAGTGAGTTTTTACAGATTACTAACTTAATCAGGTTGGGCTAAAAAAAACACAAGAGTTGTTGAGATTTCCAAACTAAAGATTTGAGCCTTACATTTCTTACGATTTTTTGCGAGTCAACCGATCTTGACACCTGCATGGGCTATATATAGAGCCGACAAAATGGGCTAGCCCGACTGAGCCGATATGCAAAAGCCCGCAAAAATGTAGGGCTCGAGCACCTATTTTAGAAGTCTGAATAACTCTCGGATTTTTTATCCCAGCCCGATAAAGTCCGCTACCCGCAAAAATACGTAAAATGTCGGGTAGCCCGCAAAAAACTCAAAAAACCAAGTTACCCGCAAAAAATAGGGCTTGGGCGCCTATTTTAGAAGCTTAAACAACTTCATGTTTTTTATCCCAGTCCAATAAAACCTACTACCCGCGTCGAGTGTATTTAACAACCTTCCCCTGCAAAGATTTTTTAACATTCCTATAAATCTTTTTCAATCACTTAAAAAATGATATTATGAAATTCAAACATTTATCATTCTAATCTTTAACCATTTTTTATATTGAATCTTTTTTCAATTTATATTCGAGTTATTATCATTATCATTTAATAAAATATATTCCTTTATTAATATTTATAGTAAAAAATGATTAAATTTAAAACTTTGAATAATATTATAATTGATTAGTAAGGATATTATAAATTTAAAATTATATAAAATAGTACTGTTTAAATAAGTTTATGAAATATCTGGTTTTTATGAATTCATAATTCTTGACCAAAAAAAGAATTCATAAATAAATTTGAAAATAATTATCTTTTAATATAAACAGTTATATTAAATCCCGCATACAAGTCAATTATACTATAATACTAGAAATAAAGCATCTCTGTTGCACGAGTTTGTTTATATTTTTAATATTTAATATTAAAAAATCTAAATCCTAAACTCTTTTATAGCATCATGACCATGTTAATCTAGCTTTTTAAATACATAACAAAAAAACCCACCTTTTATAAATTATTTTTTCTTTAGAATTTCATAGAGACCATAAAATCTCACCTCAAAAAATTTACCTTTTTTATTACTCTATTAGTGTCTTATGACCTTTTCTTGAATGATATCAAAATTGAAATAGCTATTTAATAGTCATTATTAAAATTGTTTAATTTATATTAATGATTACGATAGGTATTTAATTTAGTGTTCAAGTGATTTTTGTGTTTTTCTCTATTAATATCTTTTGATTTTCCCTTTAATGATATTGAAGTACTTGATTAATAATAATTATTAAAATTGTTAAACTATATAACTAAAAATTATATCAAGTATTTAGTTTAGTGTTTAAATAAATTTTACATATAGATAAATAAGGGTAAAGATATATATATATATATATATATATATATATAACTTTTATATTGAGTCTTATTTATATAGGTAAACAAAATGGATATACAATTTATTATTATAATGTAGAGTGAAGAGACACATTATAATATGAAACAATATTTATTTCTTTTTAAAATGATAAATGAAATTCAATTTTATTTTTAAAATAAAATAATTATATATGAAATTCACTCATTAAAAATGATAAATCAATATTTGTAAAGAAATATCAATATGCTCATAAAGTCTAAATATTTCACATGAATAAATTTTAATACTTTTATAACCCAGTGAAGTAAAGTGGGGGTAAAGGGACAACATGTATAATATCTGAATTCAAATTTTTCCATTAAAATTGAATTTTTGTCCCATGAATCAATGAAATTGGTTAGCAATTAATTAACTTGAGAAGATGACAATTCTATTATTAGAGAATAAATACAATTTATAAGGAGAGAATAAAAAATAATTGACATTGTTAAACTGAATAATAAATAGAATAGTAAAAATTATTATTTTTTGAATAGGTAATAGGTAGGTATATGACAATAATGGCATGTGTTAAAGAACAAAGTTGAAGTGAAAATGCATAATTTATATATATATATTATAATTTTAAATATTTCATCTCTTAAATATTTTTTAATATTATTTTAAAAATTTAAAATATCATATAACACAAGATATTTGTTTAGTAAATTTGATTTTTTACACTCCTAATTCTTATATATCACTTCAATTCTTTTTTTTTCTTTTTATTTATTTTTTTATTTCTTATCATATTAATTATTACATATTTCACTTTTTTTTCTTTCTATATCTCCATTTATTACATTTTTCCCACCATATTTTTTTTTTATAACATGTGAAATATTATATATATATATATATATATATAGTGAAAGAAACGTCAATTTAGCCAAGGGAAGGAAGGGACGTTTAGGCATCCGGGATCATTTTGTTAACTCGATCCAAACAAATAGTGAACAGTTCCACTTTAGTAGTGGAAGATGATTGGATTTGGATGTTGAAATGGATTGCTTTGAATTTGTTACATGCACATCACTTAAGACAAAATTTTAGCAAGTATGTATGCCTAATTCGCATGCTTTGACTCGAACAATAATTGGATCATATTTGTGTTTGTGAACCAACCTCAATCTATACAACAACTGTTGGCAAAGATAAACTTGAAGTGCAGTCTAGAATTGACCCCTCACCAAACAACCTTTATGAACAACATATATCCAGTTCGAATTATGTTATATAATATATATAGACAACAAAGCAAAAAAGTTTAATAATTTATTAAATCCGCTCAATCATATGAACTTGATTTTTTAAGGTCTGTTCCTTCCGGTGTCTGTTAATTAAAGATAATGATTCCCCTGATTTTAGTTGCTACATGCCTACAACATCATTCTTTAAAACTTTGAATTAATCAGGCAAGGTCCCCCTTTTTTGTGTTAACCGTATTCCTGTTATTAGGGGCAATCCTGTTCAAGACTTAGTTATATGATATTATATTATCCGCATACTCGTTAAAACACATTTTTGTATTAAATATATTTGAATATTAAGATTTTTTATTATTTTATGATGAGATATAATTTATTTTATATTATTTTATAATGATATCTTTAAGGATTTAATTAGTATACACTGTCAGTATAAAGGAGTTTTACACAGACATCCAATGGTGTGTCGCTACATCATTTAATGAATATAACACTTCAGATGTTATTAAATTCAATAAATGATGTGACAGCACATCATTGGATGTTTGCGTAAAATCTCTTTACAATGATAGTGTACATATATTAAACTCTATTTTTAATATATTATATAACACGTAATGATATTATATAATGATTATTTATATATATATAGTATGATATTATAATATATTATATAACATTTTCTCTCTTTTATTTTATAAAATTTAAATTTTTAAACATTAATGGGTACCCGCGGGAACCTATTAATTTTAACGGATATATATACGAATAGGCATTACCCGTTCTCGCCCTGTTGAAATCCCTAATAACAATTGAGTAAGGTCGCTTTTATCTTTTGCTACTGACATTTTCTGATTAAATTAAATTTATGTAAGAGTAATGTGAGATGGAACAATTATTACATCATTTAAAAATTTATTATGAAAAAAAAATGTTAATATGACATTAATGCCCTCACATGAGATATTCCCATGAACATGGAAGACCAAGGACAAATTGCCCTTATCATGCATTCTCAACGCTCATTTTAGATTACCCCACTCTGAGCTAGAGCATATTTGGTAAGATCAATAAGTTAGCTACTAGCTTATATGACTAGTTTATTAGCTAGTTTGACCAACACAAAAGTGTTTGGTAAGATACATCAAAGTAACTTATTTTAGGAGTTTCAAGCATAAGCTACAAGCTACTCCAACTCTTCTGGGTGTGTTTGACAAAACTAGCTGATAAACTAGCTGGTAGTTGATAAGCTAGCTGTTTGCTTATAAGCTCCTAGCTCCGAGCTGATAACTTATTGAATTAAAAGTGTTTGGTAGAACTAATTGATAAGTTAGTTGGTAAATGTAAAATAACATAAAAAGACATAACTACATAAGTTTTATTATATAAATTCTATTTGTGTTTTCTAGACAAAAATATATTATTATGTAATTATTATTTTAGATTTTTTAAAATATAATTAAATTCTTATTAGACTTTTAAGTCATAAAATATTTAATTAAAAATTAAAGTAAGTAGTGAAATTAATAAAATAAATAGTATAATATAAAAACAATTTCATAAAATAATAAAAAAAACAATTTAACTAATTCGTAATTTTTAAATTACTTATTATATATATATATAAACTATGAATGTTTATGTTAGTTTGTTATTTTAATTAATTAAAATTAATTTAGACATTATATATAATTAAGGTGATAATGTTATTATTTTATGTACAAAGGATAGTTATTAATATATTTTCATTTAATTATTTGTAAAATTGTATTGTAAATGAAAATAGGTAATAAATAATAATAGGTAAAAAATAAATTAAGAATAATAAGGAAAATGTATTAAATATAAGAGATAGTGATCTAAGAAAATTAAATAAGCTAAAACTAGTTGAAGTAGCTTGTAGCTTATAAATTAGAAGCTTCTAAAATAAGCCACTTTAAGGTACCTTACCAAACACTTTTATGTTGGTCAAACTAGCTTATAAGTTAGTCAAATAAACTAGCTTACCGGCCTTGCCAAACACACTCTCTAGCTTGTAGTATGTAACTTATTTAATTTTCTTCCATCGCTATCTATTATATTTTAATACTTTTCTCTTATTATCCTTAACTTTTTTTATCTATTATTACCTATTTTTAATTTTAGTGATAAAAACCTTTCAATTTCTTTTTACATATTATTATGAAATTTTTTTTATATTATACTATTTATTTTATCAATTTCACTATTTATTTTAATTTTTTTAAAATATTTTATCATTAAAAAGTTTGATAAGAATTTGATTATTTTTTTAAAAAAATATAAAATTATAATTACATAGTAATATATTTTTGTCTAGAAAACACACATAGAATTTATATGATAAAACTTATGTAATTATGTCCTTTTATGTCATTTTACATTTACCAACTAGCTTATCAGATAGTTCTACTAAACACTTCTAATTCAATAAGGTAACTTATTAGCGATCGAGGCTTATAAGTTAGGAGCTTATCAGCTAAAAGCTAACTTATCAGCTATCAGTTAGCTTATCAGTTAATTTCGCCAAACACACCCTTAAATGTTCTTTAATTACCCCATTCCCAATAGAGCTCGACATAGGTAAAAGTAGGCATGGCAATCATACCCGAATCGGCGGGTACCGACTCGCCCCGATTTTGATAGAGAAAACCCGATTTAACCGGGTCTAAGTAAAACCCGACCCCGAACCTGTCTCGCCCTTAACGGGGACGGAGACGGGTTTGGGGGTGCAAGAACCTGCCCCACCCTAGGGATGGCACCCGCGCGAGACGGGGGCGGGGAGTGACCCCCCGCTCCCCGTCCCCGATTTTCTAACTTCTCCCTGTCCCCATCCCCATCCCCATCCCCGATCCCCATCACGGGGTAAATTTCCCCTATCCTTGTTCCTCGACTTATCGTAAATACTTGCGGGAATCCCCAATTGATATTAAATAATTTTTAAAAAAATCAGTATTTTTTTATTTATAATAAATATATTAATTATTTATGAAAAGACAAAAATATCCATTCTATATTATATATATATGAGTTTTTTTATAAATAATAGGTGGGGCGGGGACCCCGCGGGGCAGGGAGTATGTTCCCCGTCCCCGAATCTCTCTCGGGAGAATTTTTCTCCCCCTCCCTGTCCCCACGAGGAAAAAGTCACCATTCTCGAGGCCCCAAACGGGCCAGTCCCTGCAGGGATCCCCAAATTCAGTATGAAATTGCCATCCCTACCACACCCCGTACCCGAACCTCCTCGATATACTTAATAAATAATTTTAATTATACTAATAGTTAAATAATAAAAATAAACTTATATATTTTCCTTAAAATATAACATAGTTGATAGCAGGAAAGGTGTAGGACCTAGAATTGAGCAAAACCAACCGATCAGAATCACAATCAAGCAATAAAATCACGAATTATAGGTGTTGGGTAGCAACTTATAATGCGTGGGAAAGCACAAGAAAATGATAGAAAGTGAAAGAAAAAGTGGAGAGGAAGAAATGAGAAGGGCGCCACTGAAGCAGGAATCCTCCTGCAGCAGATAAGTCCAATGCCAGACGCCACTAATTCAGGAGAATTAGATAAGTCTCAGTATGGTTTGAGCAACAACCACCAAGCCTCACTCAACTCACAAAAGGAGGAGAAAATTTGGCATAATGCCTTTACTTCAAAATTCAATGTGTGAATTACAAGAGGAGAGGACTCCTATTTATAGGAAAAGAGGGGGAGAGGGGCGGATTTTTAAGAGAGTAAAAAAGAAAGAAAATAAAAGGTGAGTGAAAACACTCCTAAGTGGGTCTTGAACCCATGACCCCAAGGTTTATGGCTAAACTAAGTCTTAAACCAATAAACCTCTCAAAATGGCACCCCACTCATGAAAATAAATAAAAAGATAATAAAAATTCTATCCTATATGGGAATTGAACACAAGACTCCTAAGCCTTTTAGCAAGGCAACCTACTAGCCAATAAACCCATACATGTGGGCGCCCAAGTAGGAGGAAAATAAAAGGAAAATTACAAAAATAAAAAAAGAAAATACAAAAGAGTCTTAATAAAGGGTGGTCCATAGGACAAGGGTCCTATCCAGGCTCAAGGTGTCCTTCTGTAGGGTAGTGACCCTTATTTTGTAGGGTAGTGACCTTTATTTGTAGGACACTAAATTCTCCAACTCTTCCTTGCTTGAAGTTCTGGCTTGAAGTTGATGCCTTTCCTCCAGTGTAGGTCTTGCAGGTCCAAGCTTCTAACAGTGTGTCATCAATAGTTCTTAAGTTTCTTTTTTTTTAGGATTACCAATGTTTGTATTTACATATTATTAGAATTAGAATATATTAAATATACATGACTTATTTAAAAACATGTATTTAAGTTATAAAAAATAAATAAAAAAGGTGAATTCCCACTGGTTTCCCCAAACCCGACGAGAACCCACGAGGATGGGGTTGGATTTCATAATTTCATACCCCCTCTCTTTAAATCCAAACTCGAACCCGAACCCCGCCCCGACTTTTAGGGGGTGGGGTTGGGAGGAGCAAAACCCGCCCCATTGCCATGCCTAGGTAAAAGTGTGCATGCAAACTAAACACATTGATCCACCCACGGGTGAGGCCCCATTGGGATATTGGGTGCCATGGCCCCCGCGTTAACCTTGTAAGTTAAATGAATTGACCCATATATGTTCATAATTAAATAAATCTATATTTGACAAAATTTGCATTGGTCGGCAAGTTAAAGCACTCGGTTCACTATTTGGCATGTGTGTAATTCTCTGTTTCTTACTTTTCAATTTTTTTTTAAAAAATTACTTCTTTTTTTTACTTCAAAACAATTTAATAAAAAAGTATTATTTATTTTTTATTTGCTATGTGCCTAATAGTCCACAAATCCAAAGGTCACAACTCATATATTAAACTAGCCAATGCTCATGTAAGAGTGTGTTTGGATTCACATCATAATTTCAAAAAAAAACGTTAGTCCAACCATAACTTACTATCTGATGTTTTGAAATGGACACAATATGGCTTCTAAAAAGAGCTATCTGTTATCCGAGTTTTGACCCAAAATGAATTTCAAATTGTACATATTGATATCTTAACCAACTTATCTAGCTCTAGAGAGAGATAAAGTTTTGTCATGAGATCTCATATTTTGGACTTAGGCAATCAGGCCCATAAAATTGATTATGGCCTACTATGATGGAATCATATATTTTAGAAGCTTACAATATTTAAAGCTTTAAATTGGACTTTCATGATTATTTTTTCCAAACCATAATAAAAAATAAAATATCAACAACAACATAAGAAGGTAGCCGAAAGGATCCTTTAGGGGCTTCTGGGTCCCTTCCCTCATCCATGTGTGGATGTTTTTCTATCAATTCTAGGTGGGTTATCCCCTCTCCCTAGTAAGAGTTTTTCTTTCTCTTTGCTTCCTCCTTCTCCATTGTCAATTCCCTCTTCTCCTTTCCTTTTATCGTTCACCTCATCTATCCCCACCACCACTTTACTCTCCTCATTTTCTAGTCGTTTACCACATTTATTCCCCCCTTTCACGACCTTCGCCTTCAACTCCTCCTCTTATCTACCCAATCTTTTTTGTATGATATCTCTATTGCCTTGTCCCCTTCTTTTCAATGCAGCTCTGGTAACATCTTTTTCATTGTCTCGATGTGTGTTGGTAAGGCTGAGTGTGGCCCACCTTTGAAGTTTGATGGCCCCAAGTTGTAAGATTGCAATGTGCCAACAGAGTTAGGGCTATGACGAAGAAATTATAAAGAACAAAGGATGGAAAAACAGAGGGAAAAATTAATAATTGTTTAACGGTAAGCGGATTAGTGCAGGTGACAAGCTAACCACATAGGAAACTGAGATGTTTTTGTTGGTTTTTAATTCGTCTGTTATATTTTATACATTTAAGTGGCATTGCCTAATTAATTTATATTGTTTATGTATGTTTTTAAGCATCATATTATCATCCTGTTGGAGTTAACATCCCTCTTATGTAAGTGGCGTTTAAGTGTCCGCTAGACTTTAAAATAATCATTTTTAATAAAAAGAAAAAAGGACTTCTACAAAATGAGAAAAAAGAGAGGATAGATTTATTTTTTAATGATTGTCATTAATTAATGAAACCTCTTTCAATTAATTGAGGGTTTAAGGCACTGTGTCAATTAAACTTTGGCAAACCAAATATACCCCTCAATTACCAACGGGGTTGGTTCAAGTGGTACATGTTTAATTCCCCTTAAGCAAGGTCTCGGGTTCGAGTTTTGTGGATGGAAAAAAATCCTTGCTGGGAGAACTAGCCCCACCATAATGTGGATGTTCCAGGCTCGAACAGGATTGCCTCCCGTGAAGGATACATGTGGTTAAAACCAAAATATACCCCTCAATTCAAATCCCAACTTAAACGTAAAATTAAATACTTTATATTCACCATATCTCGCTCAACTGTAGTACTAGAAAATTTCACCACCATATTAATTTACATTTTAAAAATCAAACTGATCATTAATTAATAAAAATATTAGTTTATAATTTAATTATTGTTGAAACAGTGAATGAATTAGTAATGACTAAATATATACTTTAATATTATATAATATATTAAATAACAAATTAAAACAAAATATTAGAAAATTAAGTCAAGTCAAATTTAAAATAAATATAAAATAATTATATTATATATTTTATAAAATAAAAATTAATAATAAGAAGAAGATCATTAATAACAGCCCATTAATTGATTAAATTAAAAAATAAAAAATAACTGATTTAAACCATTTTTTACAATTGATTTTTTATTGAGTCTCTACTAATTCCATGACAAACAAAACACCTGTTCAATTTAATAGTTCTTCAATCAAATAGCTCAATTCAGTGTGAAATTTTTTTATCCATGATATTTAGTCCAGCTCCAGAAAAAAAAAATTATGTTATTTTTGTCTGGGTTTTCTTTCTTGTGCTGTACAGTTGTAAAACAATGACTCGTCTAAATACAACATAAGATCGGCTTTTTGACCATACTAGTACTGTTTTAAAAAAAATACCAAAAAAATATGGATTACAAACAATTTACCAAGGTGGGGTTGTTTTGGACACGTGGAAGGCAGATACGCTAACTGGGTTGGCGCTTCTAGAGGCACCAACCCAGTTAGCGCCTCTTGTTCACAATAGTTTGGTTAGGAGGCACTAATTGGGATGGCGCCTCAAGAGGCACCAACCCAGTTAGCGCCTCATGTTAGTTTAACATGAGGCGCTAACTGGGTTGGTGCCTCTTGAGGCGCCATCCCAATTAGTGCTTCTCTTAACATAAATATATTTAAAATTTGATAACGTAAAATTAAATAATAATTTTAAATAATATATTATATATATATATAAAGTATGGTAAATAATACAAGTTAATTATTTGGGGGGAATGGGGAGAGAATACAATGTCGTCGTCGGTTCCTAGCATCCCGAGGTGGGTTTCTTCTTGGTTCTGGGTCGTCTTCTTCACCTTCCACTATGTTTTCAGATGCAGTAGCTTCTTGGGCAAATGCTTCATTTAAGTTAAAACCAAGGCCTGGTGGTACATGTTGTTCGGAAGAGCTGCCTTGGTATGTGAACCCACCCGATGTTGGTGACATCATTGGACCATGTTGCCACTGATCAATCCAACGATTGGGTGTTGAGTGTGATGCACCCGGTTGGGTATACACCGCTGGAGTAACATTTGCCGGAGGTGTGGGCATATAACAATCCCCCATTGCAAATGGAAGGGGATTATTATAATTTGGAGAAGGCATATTGACAGTTGTCGATCCTGTACAAAATTATACTTTTAATTCTCCGATCTGCAAACTACTTGTAGTAGAATGGTATAAACCGGGTCGAACCCTGAAGATCCACTCAAATTAATCCTTCTTTGGGGGGGGTTTGATTGATTGGAATAAACTGAAGAAAATAAAAGATCAAGTTAAAAGCAAAGGTTGAATCAATTCAAGAGAATATCAATCCAAGGAATTCAGAGGCTATTTTCATGGTAAATCATTGGTTATTAATAACATGCATTCAAGAGATTAAATCTATCAACTTAGAATCATATGGAACCCCTACAATGATCCCGGATTCACTACTGAAATAATTTCCAGAATTCAATTGATTAAGATTAACAAGATCAAATAACCATAAAATCTTATGTTAGATCCAAATCAATTTTATAAACGGAACCCAATTGAAGTAAATAATTAAATGAACACCTTCAATTTAATTGCTTACTCTATGCTTTTCAATCATTGTATGATGATTAACCAATTAAGAGTACAACATACATCAATAACAAATTTCATAACCAAAACATGTTAACCAATCAAGCTTTGATAAAAGAAATATGGAATTGAAGCAAGTGGAGTAGAAAAGCATGGTAGATGTAATTCAATCAACATGTAAATGAAGATCAAACCTCTAAACCAAGATGAAAATAAGCTCGACTCCTTGAATTGAATAAAAACTTAGCCTTCCATGAAGACTTTACAAAAAAGATGAACAAAAGTAAATGAAACTCTTAGTAATTTCTACTACAACTTGGATGCTCTTCTCCTTAGCAAGCCCTCCTATTTATAGGAGGGGAAAAGATGCCATTCCAAACATGATCACTCAGCAATGAATAAGCATGTTTTGTCCACAAATGGACTTATTGATCAATTACCTAATGCATTTGTCCATTACTTTGAATTATTCACCTACTCTAGCTATCATTCACCTACTTGTCTCCCACTTGCACCGAGCATATCATCCTCAATCTGGAAGAATCCAAGAGAGTTGTCTTCATATGAAATCAAGCTCTGGATCTTAGCTTTCAAATGCCGCTGGGTTGAGCCCAAAAGGAGTTTTCTAGCCCAAGTTATGGCCCAATCATTGAGTGCTGGTCAGGTTTTCATATGATGCTGACTATTCGGTCTTCCAAGCCCATTCCGACTCACTAGCCATCCGATTTAGCTTTTGGGTTCTTCATCAAAGTTTTAGGGCTCTCTTTTATCTTTCCTACAATGTAAAGAACATAATTTTTAGATGTCTAGAAGTCAAGTTATGCTTGAAATACGAAAACAGTTCAATGCTGAAAAAACGTAATTGAGCCCAATATGAACCTGAATTGGCATAATATGCTTATGACTTGTTAATTAAGCACAAAATATGCATTAAAAAGTTAAATTTGAGGGATGATTAATGTGTATAATTTGTATTTATCACATATGTGGAGGCGAAGGCTGAGACGGAAAATAATATGAAGAAACCGGCTGAAAAGGATATACAAGATGCACATAATACATCCCTGGCTCGGGTTGTGGTGCCGGTGGGATTGTGAGTTGTTCATGTGGAACTCGTCTACAACGACGATGGAGTCCTTTTCCTTCCACCCGTCCTGCAGGGTTGTCAGTGGTAACTTGTGATTCTTGTGCAGGCTGAGATGGTTCTGGAGCAGATACTGCAGGTGATGTTATTCTGTCTACTGAACGACAGATCTGCAGGCAATGACTAATTTCTGAACGCATGTTTGCAAATGAAAATGTACTCTCCCCTTCCGATGTCACGGTAAAATACATGAGCTCCAAAGTATCAATCTGTGGCAAGAACCAGAACAAATATTTTAACATCAACCTGTATATGTGTCATGATATTATTAGAATGAAGTTAAAAAAAATAATAAAACATAGATACCATGTTGCCAGTCTTTGCATTTGATTGACTAATCCATCATCTGGTGTGCTTGTTGTACCACACCATGTACTCAGAATTGGCTGGGAGGTCGAATTTGCCCTGACATTCCTCATTTGTCCAGCTGTAATTCATCCGCTGATCCCATTGCTCCACATATATGGCATGTTTGACACGCCAATTCTTAACAGTCTTGACTTTTAAAGTGACATCATGCAGATGATCTGGTTGTGATGGATGGCGTGGGATATGTTGCACCATAGCAAACTGGCGCATACAACGATCTAGCTGATGCCACTCAATAATGTGGAAGCAAATGAGTGGGACAACTGATCGCCATATGTTACGTCCCTCATAACAATATGGTGGGAGCTGCATGGCGATCTCCCTTGTGTATGGGAACCATTTAATCTGCATACATTGCACAATAAGTTAGTAAATATAAATTTCATAGTACATGAATAATATTTAGAAGTAAAAAAATACTAATCTGAGTTCTCCATCCTATCGAAAAAGTTTCGATAGTATTCGAGTGTTCTGTGCTGAATCGTAAAAGTTGTTCCTCCTGACCACCTTTCACCAAGTGGCATCCACTGATTTGGTTGTGGATGTTGAGGGGCGATAGATGGGAAAAGCATCCAGGCCCACAATTGTACGAGAACACATGCTCCACCAATCTCTTTACGGTTGTAGTCAGTGGCTTTGCATAATTCTCTGTACAAGTAGCTTAGGACAGCCGACCCCCAACTGTATGACCCAACTTCTTCAAAATCCGCCAATAGTGGTAAATATCTCAGATGAACATGTGAGTTTGCGCCTTGTGAGGCGCCATTCCAATTAGCGCCTCCCATGGCGCCATGTCAGTCAGCGCTTCCCACTTAATTTACGCCATGCATTTTGCACGTAGTTGCATGATTTCACGTAATGAAACCTTTTCTAATTACACTCACACATTAATATTATCATAATATGATTAATATTTTATATTATGTTAACATCAAAATTTTTCATAAACTAATTACTATAATAATTAGCAAAATTTTTATAAGATATAATTCGTGAATAAAAATTTTACACAACATGAAGATTTAACATAAACATATGTCATTGATCATTTACATTATCATTATTATGAACTTGACTTTGGTGCTCCTCCAAATAACGAGGGCAAATTCGACGATTGTGACCTACTTGATGACAATGACTACATCTTTGTGAACTTTGTGACTCTGTCCAGTCCATTTCATTTCTTATGCGTGTTGACTTGGGACGACCTTTACCACGCATGGTGGACTCATCCGGAATAATACAGGGACCATTGGCCTGTTTGGTTTGCATTTTCATTTCCTGTTTCCATTTTCTGTTTCCTGTTTTCTGAAATTTTACAAAGGAAAAGCTGGAAATGCTGGAAACAAAAATTTGCTGTTTTCAGCATTTCCAGTTTTTCCTTTGTAAAATTTCAGAAAACAGGAAACAGAATGAAAACAGAAAATGAAAACAGAAAACGTTTCCTCAAACCAAACAGGCCCTTATAAATCGGTATGTTGTCTTCATTTCCAATCGGCCACCATTGTCCAGAATAGGCTTCAACAATATTGTGTGTGGAGTATACAGGATCAACATATTGATAGAAGTCAATGCTCACAGCGGCACATGCAACTATAGCATGTGAGCACGGAAATCTATAAGCTTGAAAAACCCCACACTCACAGTAGTGTTTATTTAATATTACAACCCATGTATGACCACCTTTTTGTGTAACTGGATTATAGGCTTCCTCAACCTTAAACTTGGTCGACTGGATGTCATATCTCCAGACTCTATGAGGACACGCATCTTCTTGATTTTTGCTGAACAGATCTGTGAACTTTTTGCAGTATCTTCGCCCTGAAGATATTTCAGTTTGAGCTTCAGCCCCACGTCTCACAAAATACTCTACTAGTCTTGCATAGGTACACTTGACTAATGCTGTTATTGGAAAATTTCTAGCACCTTTCAGAATCTTGTTCACAGCCTCTGACAAGTTAGTCGTCATGTGTCCATACCTACGACCTTCGTGGTCATGTGCAAGACTCCATTTTTCTTTAGAGATACCATCAATCCATCTTTGAATTTCTGGACTTATTTCACGAAACTTGTTCAAATTCCTTTCAAAATGATGGATACATGGTGTATACCCTAAATTCACAAAGAAAATATAGTTAGTCATTCCAAACAAATAAAATAAATAAAGAAATAAATTAATCAACACAATTACCCAATTTCAACAGGTCTGCTTTTAGTTTTGCATTTTTAAACTCGTGGTTGAAATTGCTAGCAATATGTCGAATGCAATAAACATGATAGGCATTTGGAGGCTGCCATGCAGGGGCTCTTGATACAACTGATTTTATGCTCACATGTCGATCAGATATGAGACATATTCCCTGCTTCTGGGTTACATGTTCACGTATATTAGACAGGAACCACGACCAAGCCTCCAATGTCTCTCATTCAACAATAGCAAATGCAATTGGCAACACACAAGTGTTTCCATCTTGAGTCGTGGCGATTAAAAGGGTACCCCGATATTTCCCATACAAGAATGTTCCATCAATTTGTAAAATAGGCTTGCAAAAATTGAAGGCATCTACACATTGTTTGAAAGTCCAGAAAACTCTATGAAAGGTACGAAAACGAGGGTCCACTGCATTATCAAATACAAACTTCCTTGTCTCAATTTTATAAGTTGATCCAGGGGAGTACAATACCATTTTTTCCAACCATCTGGGCAGTACTGCATACGACTCATCCCAGTCTCCATACACCTTCACTATTGCTTTCTGTTTAGCTTTCCAAGCCTTTCTATACGATATGGTATAACCAAATTGACCATTGATCCTTTCTTGTATCATTGAAATGGGTACTGATTGATCTATACCAACCATGCCTACATAATAATAACAACAAGTATTCATTATAAGTAACATGAAATAACATTTCATTTAACAAAATATTATAAATATCTTTAAGCAAATCAAAATGATCATACCCAAGATGCAGGTGGAAACAAATTCAGAGTCTAATTTTTGGTGATCTTGAGAGAGCATTGCATTCATGCAGGTATGTCGACCACCCCACTTAGAGATGACTCATTTATTTGATTTCGTACTTAAAATTGCTCTCATCCGCCAAGGGCAACCTTTTGAGTAATTTGGACACTTCAAGCTCAAATAAGTTGGCTTTGATTCAACTACAAAAAATGTTTGGTGTATCTTCATTGTAGTGCTTAATAGCCATTTGGACAGACTGTTTGCTATCAAATCGTAATCCAACATACAAATCATCTCCTACACTCCAAGATTCTGGCTCATCCAACCCAGCGATAGCTATCTCCTGATCAGAGTGGTCCCAATTTACTGCCTTATAATGAGGAGTTAAATTCCAATGCGATCCTTCTGATCCACCTATAAATTTGAAACATATCATAAGATTACTAATGTAAAAAAAAATGTAGAAACTATTAATATTATTAATAACTACCTTCTTGTGGTCCAGGTTGATCCTGATTTGAGACCGTATCAGGTGAATTCCTCATAAATGTGTGGGGAATTACATCATCAACAACCGCATCAAAGTCACCCTCCACCTCTGTATCGGAGGAATCTCCCCCAGGGACTTGGCCTTCATCTTCAAAGTCCTCACTGTCGTCACATTCTCTATTCATATCCATATTGACATTATCATTCTCATACTCATAACCTTCAAAATGGAGAATGTTTGTGTCCTCAACTGTTACACCTCCTGATTGATACACATGTTGATCTCCAATCCCCATTGACAGTTGGGTATCCAATTGAACAGGTTGGACGGGTGATGATGAACTTCCAACATTGTCAATGTCTGCATATAATTCAAGCACTGTCATCAATGACTGCTGCTCGAAAGCGTTGATCATGCACTCCACATCTTCATCATCACATATTTGAAGACCTGTATATTTGGTGGGGTTTTGTGATATTAAAAACCTACACGTTAAACCACACACAATTTCATTGGATGAAAGATTTAATTTTTTATGAATTTTTCTCTTAAAAAAATTTAAACTAATTCCGTGTTTTATCTGAATAGCTTTTTTATCACCTTCAAACATTATACCCTGCACACCTTCATACTTCCTACCATTGCAATAAACAAAAGTAATAATTTGACTCATTTTTTATTAAAAAATTTCCAACAGCTAAACAAACAATTGCAATGGCACTCACACAACAATATAACACAGGTTATACTTGTGCCGAGCTACCATCAACTTCTATTTATACCATTGCTTGTTTTTAAGAACAAATCAGATCATTTTTTTTTCTATCAAGTCAACAATATATTCTCGTGTACGTAAGAATATATTCGACGAATATATTCTTCGAATATATTTGTCGAATATATTCTCTGCGAAAAGGAAGGATTTGACTGAAGGGAGGGCAGCACGGGTTCAAGAAGCGCTAATTGGGTTAGCGCCTTCTTTGCAATAGTAAATTTAAGAGACGCTAACTGAGTTGGCGCTTCAAGAGGTGCTAACCCAGTTAGCGCTTCTTCTTTTACACGTGTACAAAACAATCCCACCTTGGTAAATTATTTTTAATTCACATTTTTTTGATATTTTTTTTAAAACAGTACTAGTACGGTCAAAAAAGCCGCACAAGATCACCTAAGCCAACCAATGACCATGTCCATATGAAAATCTCAATATGAGTAATATTTGTACAAGTACAAAATTTATTAAGTAATTAAAATTTCAAGATAATATTAAAATAGTATTAATATAAGCTTTAATTTTTTATTATCTTACTCTTAATTGTAATTAATTATAGATACCGTTTTCGCGCAAAAATTACTTATTTAACACTAAAATGAAGTAATATTTTTGCCTTGTTTATACAACACGTTATATATACAACAGAAAGATAGAAAGAAAGTTAAAAAGTGAGAAATGTGATAAATAATGTGATGAAAAAAAGATAAAAAAAATATATATTATATGAGTTGTTGTATAATTTTATTGTATGAATATTATATCTCTTAATTATTTGTCATGTATTTGTTTTGTGGGGTTTCCTTGGATGGATCCAATTCTGTAAAACCACGAGTCTTCTAAATAGTAAATGGAGGACAGACAGCAGTAATAGCAAACAACGACTATGTCAATCAATCTTTCATTTTTTTTATTTCTTTCTTTCTAGAAAGTAAAGCGCCCAGGCCAGGGTAATCTTTTATTAGCACTTGATGGAATAGCCGACCCCAACTTGATAATAAGTTGGAAATCCTAATTCAAATGTTTTTAACTTTCTTTTTCAAAATCGATCATTGTTAATATCCCAGTAAGACCTAACAAAAAAATAAAATTGACTGACTACAACACATTGAATTGATGTTGATATCTATACAATTATTTAATCATGTAAAGACATGATGCTTAGCCCTGCCGTTCTGCTTAATTATTAATTGGTTGGTGAAATATTTAATAGAAGCAGCATAGTTAACCGAGATTGTGATGTGTGTGTATGACAAAAATGACCATTTCCACTCATAAAAGGGTAGCAGTATCTGATTTGTGACTGACATTATCGAGAAGGCTGGCAGAGGAGAAGATAAATCATAAATGAAATTACGCGCTTTATTAATTTGCAGTATGATTACTATTACTATACCATAGTCTATAAATATGTATTTGATTTGATATTGAAATTTATTAAATCCAATTTTAAAAATGTGATCATGTAAACCAAAAATGCTGAACTTGGGGAGCAATACACTTGCCTTTGGTAAGAATATGGTGTAACACACATTACAACCACTCTTTCTTGTGGCCCTGACCCTTGATACCATTGGTGTCCCAATACCTAATACTGCCATTTTTCCTGTAGAAATTCGACGCGTTTGAAACGACCCACCAATTGTTTTTATTCGCATTTCGCACCATGATTCAAATTCTTTTTATATGATCTTTTTATATGAGTTTAGTATGATTATATATATAATGCCATAAAGCAATAGATTCTTTTTTCTTCTTTTCATGTACTCAAACACTTGTGGCTGGGAATTGAATTCATTTTAACACCAATTCTCAAATATCAAATGCTGAAAGAGGGTTAGAATAATAGTAGGCATGAAGAATATTAGTAGTTAGATAATAAAAGTCTTCTAATTAATTAACCAGCTGGAAGAAGTTTCTTTCAAAACCTAAATAAATAATATCGGTTTTCTAATATACCATTCCAGACTTGAATATAGGTAAAAATAACTAAATTCACATGTATTAAAAAATTTGATTAAACTCATTAAATTTACTTGGTATCACGTAAAAAGTACTTGTATTGCCTAAATTACCGTACATTCAATTTTATTGAAAATTGTTTCAAGTGGACATACTCACTTTCTATTGTCACATGATTCATTAAATAGAGTAGTTGGGAAGTAAAATCAAAGGGCATTTTGGGTTTATCTCATTAAATAGCGTAAAAGTAGTTAAGATTTGCTTATATTTTAGTCCACCAAATGTGAGTTTTTTTTGCTTATATTAAAGTCCGAAGGGAGTATGTAATGTTACATGGGTTAATGAATTAATAGTGGAAAGATTTTATGGGAAATTACAACTATCACGACATTCGGTATATTGGTAATATAAAATGTTACTCCCTCCATTCCACTTTGACAGTCGTTTAAGGTTTTTACACACAAATTAAGAACAATAATAAATGACTTAAAATACATAGTAGTCTTACTAAATTACCCTTCTTAATTTACTACACATTTTTCTCATTTTACCTAAATACATAATGAGTAGTGTGGTGCACAATTTTTTAAGTTTCTTTTCCCATAAAAGTGGGAGGGTAAAAATGGAAAACTATCATTAATACTCACATAGAAACTAGAGAACGACTCATATTATGAAAAAAAAAAATATTTTCCTAAAACGACTATCAAATTGGAATGGAGGTAGTATATTTTTCAATAAAATCTTTCCATTTTTAATTTGTGTGTAACAATATTGCACCATTTTGAACCGTAATAATATTACTAAAAACACATATAAGGAAGGAGTTTTGAGATGATTATCCTTAATTCACACAACAGGAAAACAAAAAATGAGAAAACAAAGCCTCGATTGAGTCGCACTTCACAAGACAAGACCAAAGAAGGAAGTGGTCTTGGCTAAGAAAGCGTATACGATATTCATAAATTGTGACGAATATATGGTATGGTTCATAACCAGCTTAGCACGAAAGCAACATTTGACCAGCGAAAGACCCAATTTTGGCAGAAAGCTTATATGACGAAACAAGTAACAACTCTTTTTTCTACCCGCCCTGGCCCATTAAATATACAAATTCCAAGGTCCAAAAAAGACCGGTGGGTGATTCCTTTTATACCGTCATAATAAAAATAAATCTCCCACTTAACACCTGTATTCCTTGAAATTTTCTATCTAATATAAAACACTCCGTTGTACGTCACGTTTGAAACTTCCCATATACCACATATTCAGATATTCCACAACCTGATATCATACTACGAATTACAACCTGTGAGAAGCCATTGTTTTTCTTTGCTACGAATCCTTGAAAGCTTAGTTAGTGACCTAACTATGCCACTCTCAATTTCACTTAATTAACAATAACTGGAAAATTATCTCTCAAAAGTTATGCATAATGCATGCCTTTGTATATTCAGAAGTCTCAGTCAAGAACAAGCATAGGATAGGAGTATGTTATATTTTGAGGATATATTTATTAGTCTCACACTTAATTAAACAAGTTTGATGTTAGATAGGTGTCAAATAAGGAATTTCCAACTGGAAGAAAAGGAACAAATAAACGCCAAGTATATATCCATTGAATAATAACACCTAGTAATTAATTAAAAGAAGACCATTATAATAAGCCTATAACCTAGACAGCTGCCATTTGATTTGAAGTTCAAATGCATTTAGATAAAAGTTTGGGTTGTGAAGCCAGATATTTGATATCATCCCTCATTAGCTGTCATGGTCCCACACTTCACTAAAGACAAGTCAACCCATATCTCTCATGCACTCTACACGTTTGTAATTTTTTCCCAACCACTTCCACCACCTCTAAACCCCAATGGTCCTTCACATTCATAATTGCCTCCTCTTATTGCACTCCCTATATATAGTTTCTTTCACCACTTTGCATGCAATTCAGTCCTCACCAAATACTTCTCTTGGCTTCTTTTGTCCCTCTCTTTCTCTTCACAATTGCTTGCTATTTGCCAACCAAATTAATATAAAATTACCAAACATAAACATCACTATTTGAAATGGCAAGTAAGATACTTACTAGCCTTCTCCTCATAACATTTGTGGTAGCAGCTTCTGCTGGTAACTTTAATCAAGACTTTGAGATAACATGGGGTGATGGTCGTGCCAAAATCCTCAACAATGGACAGCTTCTCACCCTGTCCCTGGACAAGGCCTCTGGCTCTGGATTTCGTTCCAGAAATGAGTACTTGTTTGGGAAAATTGACATGCAGCTAAAGCTCGTGCCTGGTAACTCTGCAGGAACCGTCACAGCCTATTATGTAAGCATCCTTACCTGCATGTGTTTCTTTATTGATCATTGATCACCAACTCTTTCTTAATTAGATTTTTCTGAATCAAATGTTTAACATGAAATTAATGGAATCAAATAATAACCATATACTAAATTTGCTTGAGATTGCTGCAGCTATCTTCTCTTGGAAATACTCACGACGAAATAGATTTTGAATTTCTGGGAAACTTAAGTGGTGATCCTTATATCCTTCATACAAACGTATTCACACAAGGGAAAGGGAATAGAGAACAGCAATTCTACCTGTGGTTCGACCCCACCAAGGACTTCCACATATATTCCATTCTTTGGAATCCTCAAAGCATCATGTATACATACATATGCCTACCTCTTTTCTCACTTATTTTTAGAGTCTGCTTCATTAATTGATATGAACTATAAAGTGAAAAATATAATAAACTAAAATGCAAATTACTTCAACTTAATCCACAAGTTAAAAAATAAAAAAAATACTTTTTCCACAAGTTAATAATTGACCCCCTTTTCCTCTCATATATATCAGATTCTCTGTGGACGGGACACCAATAAGGGAGTTCAAGAATTTGGAATCAAAAGGGGTTCCTTTTCCAAAGAACCAAGCCATGAGGATATACTCGAGCCTCTGGAACGCAGATGATTGGGCTACAAGGGGTGGCTTGGTGAAGACAGATTGGAGCCAAGCCCCATTCACTGCTTCCTATAGAAACTTCAATGCCCAAGCTTGTGTTTGGACTTCTTCAGGCTCCTCTTGCTCTTCCAACAACAAACCATCAGCAAATCAATCATGGTTGAAACAGTCATTGGATGCAACAGGGCAAGCCAGAATTCAATGGGTGCAAAAGAACTACATGATTTACAACTACTGCACTGATACCAAGCGCTTCCCCCAAGGCCTCCCTCCTGAATGTTCAATTGCATGAAAAAACAACTTTTTCATATTATGAAACCATCACAGCCCATAAGTTTTTTTCCCCGTATTGTGTAAATTAATAAAAAAGAACTAGGATCCTCGGTTTACACTATTTAGCATGTAAATGAGATTCATTGTACTTTTGGTTATTAATAAATCTGTTGGAGAAAGTTATTAATAAATAAAAAAGAATTGTGGACTTTACAAACCTAATACGTTTTGTGTTTTCTTCTTTCTCTAAAAGAGATCAGAGGTCAAATAAAAATCTTAATAGAAGAAAAAGAATGTTGGATAACTGAATACAAAATCCTTTTCATGTTTTTGCTGGGTCAACAAAACTACAGATTAATGTTTGTTTAATAGGGAAAGAGGCTTGCTAGGTTGAATTTTTTTCTTTCTTCTCTTGGTTTAGTTTTTTGCCCATGTATATTTGATGACTCCCACTAATGCGCATTTTGAATCAGTATTAACCAATGGTAAGTGGTCAGACAACTTTGAAAAAATTGTTAGCTTCAAAATAAACGGAATCCAGTCTTCACTCAAATCCAAGACGGGGCAATAGAAGAGTGATTGAACTCAAGATTCAGAATTACAAGTATCATTAACATAATAACATTAAATATAAAACAATAGGCCTAGATAAAAAATAAAGGACCAAAGTGATAAAATATAAGCTTTTGCTACGTCTGAAACTCCACATTCTACTTTCTGTTCCCTGGGGGGGGGCTATTTTAAATTTGTGTGTACACAAAAACATTTGACAAACATCTACAAAATAGCAAAAGTAACTCACGAAATGTCTCCAAATTTCACCAGGAGTCAAGAGTACCAAACATCCAAAATGCCCTGGAATTCCTCTAGTTTTCCTAACATCATGCCGGGTTGATGACCATGGCACCCGTGCTTCGCCCTTTCCATGGACCCTATGAACTTCCCTGTTAATCAATCAGAAGCAGGGTATCATTTAAATGACACCAACACAATACAAAGCAAGGAACCATCATTCTAAATTTCTCATCTGCCTAACATAAAACACCAGCAAGGCAGCAAGTAGTTCCACTGCTGATCCAAGATTGATTCACAAATTTTCATTCATTTCCCAAAGAAATGCAAATTCTCTACCTGCTATGAATATCTTACAAATAGGCGTGAAGCTGCCAACAAAGCTCTAGTTTGGAAAAAACAACCCAATATACTCTATCCTCAATAATTCAATATCCATTGATTCTCTTCTATCATGGAGATTGGAGAAGGTAACCATGCCAACAAGGTGTTTGAAAATGAATTAAGTTTGTCACACTCCTCAAATATACCCAAGTGGTGTCATAATATAGGAAATATAGGTTGATAGTATCGTAAAGATAATCCCACAACTCAAAGCTGGGAATTTGAAAACATTTTTCAAATTGAAAGCTTTAAGAAATCCTATCCTTTTGATTATCGTTTTTCAGCAACAAAAAAGGTCATCATCATGCATTTAAAAGCATTTCATTAGAACAGAAAGATGGCAGTGAAAAGTAGATGAACCACATATTAATCAACATCACAATCTTGTAGGCATAGTTTCTTAACTACAAGTCAATTTGCTTTTCACTTGGTGCAGAAATCAACCACCATAATAAACTGTCAAAAAAATCATCATAACAAAGAAAAAGGTGTGACAAAACAAATCATGTAAACATCATCCCATAACAACAACATCAATGAAATCAAGGAGAACGTGATTTTAATTTCTTCAGGCGTTTGACAGATGGGGCAACACCCTTTATTGCCTTCCTGGCCTTCTTCAGTTTTGCCTTTTTGGTCTGGGGAAGCATCTCCCTGATGGGACCTGGGGGCACACCCTTTTTGAGTGCACTTCCTCTGGGTGTAGCAGAGGGCGGCAACCTCAAGCTCTGAGGAGGTAATGGACTGTGTGGTTTCCACACCAAGTTATTTTTCATGGAAAATCTTACCTTCTTTGTACTTTTCTCCCCACTCTTTGCTACTGTGGTGCCTTCATCATCCCCGCCATTTATATCAGAATCCTGAGATGTCTTTCCCTTTGAATTCTTCGTTCTCTTTCTCTTCTTAGATACAGTTCCAGTAGACACAGCTTCAGGTGATGCATCACATACACCTGTAACACCATCCTCTAAACCCGCTTCGGCTGCAACTTTCTCAAACTGCTTTTGGAGGTTTGAAATCACAGTTTCGTTCAACGATATCATGCTTTCTTCATTAACTCGTTCAACGTTCAAACTCCCACCATCTTCACCAGCTATATTTTCATTGTCATTCTCAGCAGAATTCATTTCACAAGTCAAATCAGACGAATCACCCTTCTTCTTCTTTGCCTTCTTCTTTGCCTTAACAGAAATTTTCTTATCCTTCTTGCCCTTCTTTGAAACCTTACCGTTAGCCTCAACCTCAGCAGGTTGAGGAGGAGCATCTACCTCCACACCGTTAGAAATGGGAACCAAATCCGGCACTTCCTCTTCATCCTTATCAACAACATCAGGAATGGAGAACTCAAACCCAGAAGCAGCAGCATCCTTCTCCAACTTCAAGAATTCTCTATGCAGGTCAAACAGCACCTTCCTATTCCCCTGAATGCATTCAGTTGAAGAACCCAGCTCATAAAACCTACTAGAAAAATCCATCATCAACGCTATTGTTCCAAGAACCACAAAATCATCACCAGAACCAACCTCATCCCCTGCCTTCTTAACCTCCAACAACCTCTTCCCCATTTTGAGCAACACATCAAACACACCAGACTTAATCTTCCCCAACAACACCTTATCAGGCAATTTGCCCATCGCAGAGAAGAAGGGCTTCAAAACCACTTCAATAACCTGCGATTTAAGGGGAAGGAAAGGCCTAAGCTCTTCCAAAAAAACAGAGGCAACATGGTAATTAACCCCATTGCCCTGAAACTTATCTTGGGCAGTGAAGGTGCCCTCATCCAATAAACTCATAAGCCTCTGAACGAGTTCCAAATCCCATGAATTCTTATTGAGAAGAGAGAAAGACTTGGAAATGAACCTGCGAATGAGAAGGTAGAACTTGTCTAACCGGAGAGCGTCGATCCCGGACCACTCGCGGCGCATTGTGAGGAAGAAGGTGGAGAAGTACTGAAGGGAGAGGCTGAGATCAACGGTTAAGAGAACAGAGGAGATGCGATCGATGAGGTCAGATTGAACGAGAGGCTTGTCGGAGTGCCAGACGCAGTAGAAGAGACCTTTCCAGAGCTTCTTGGATTCGTCGTCAGGGAGCTCATGAGATTGCGATGGAAGCCAAGTTTTGATGAGAAGACGAAGAGCCTTCTCTCTTGTGGATTTGTTGCAGCAAGCTAGGGTTTTTATCAGCGAGTGACCAACCGCTGACTCATTATCCGCCATGGTTTTTCTTTCCTTCCTTCCTTCCCTCCGACAGCTCAAACCCTAGGAAAGTTCGCCGAGAGAAAGAAGGATTTGAGCTAGGTCTGGTTTGGGATTTAAATTTGAATGAAAAACCCTAGAAACTTTTCTCTCTTTCTTTAAGAACCCTAGCAGCGGGTCAGCATATTTTATTAGGGCTGGCCCGATTTGGGGCGGATTGATTCTCGCGTTGCATGTTATACGGACTGAGCCTTGTTTTTAAAAAAGGAAAAAAGAAAAAAAAAACTTTATTTACAAAAAATTAACCCACTGTTTTTTAAAAAGGAAAAACGATAAAAAATTAATTCAATATTTTTGCTTATTTTTTCTTTTTGAGATGACCTTTTTTTAATTTTATTTACGCTTGGTAGACGTTGAAAAACAATAACAATACAGTATAAATATGAAGTTGAAAAATATTAAAGAAGTGATCGGAAAGAAAATATATAAAAAAATAAAAGTAGAAGATAAAAGGAATTCGGAGTTCGGACAAAAGGACTAATGAGAAATAAAAAAAAAATTGTACTGTGTAAGATAAAAAATTTACATTCTGAACTATTGTACATTTTTATTGTATATTTTCTCCTTTATTTTTTTATTAAGCTAAAATTATATGTATTCTTTACAAATGTAATCTTATTTAAGTTGAATAAGATTATTATGTGATAAAATTCTCCCATTTAAGTAATTAATAAAAGGACATACCCAAATTCGAAATCAAAACTAGTGATTAAATTAGACAAACCCATATGTTGAGAGGTATTTATTCTTTTATTTTTATTTTAGTAATATATTTGATTACATTTTTAAAATTTAAATTAAAAATAAGATGTTTTTTTTTGTGTCCAATCTTCTACTTGTTATAAAAATCGATCATTATAAAAATCGATCATGTATCCGTTTGGTTTACAGTTGACTAGAATTGATTTTGAAAATTAATGGTTGAGATGTGTGATATACATTTTATGAAACACGTTAAACGAAAGTGATTTAAAATTAATTCTGTAAAATTATGGTTTTAATTTTTGCAACGCCCAACCAAACAGGCTACATGATATGCATGTTACTTTGTTAATTTAAAAAAGAAACTACTTGTTATAAGAATCAACCATGATATGCATGTTACTTTGTTAATTTAGAAAAGAAAAAAAGATATTAGAATTGGGTTAGTGGTGAGGGTTTCAAGTGGTTTGCATAAGGTAATGAGTTCAAATATTATTGTCACTATTATATATCAATAAAAGCTTAGAAGAGGAGAAGGATCACTTGCAATTTAAAATTAACCACTCAAGATGCAATTTTTACATTAATGGTAATTATTTAATCTATAACTTTTATAACTATATTTTGTGTTAACCACAAATATCTCCCGTGTGTCCGGGGCAATTTTATCCCCTAATCAATATCCCCTCAAATCTCCATACTTACATACTTTTATCAATAATTTTGTCCTTCCTTTATATATTGTTTTATAATTCATGATTTTTATTTTTTATTTATACTTTATATTTTTTATTTGTCCTTTATTAACTCTAATAATAAAAATTATGATTATACTTTTAAAAACATGTTTATAATTATCCAGTTTTAGTATCTTAATTTACTTCAATTAACAAAACCCATATTATATAGCTTTATATATAAAATTATGAATTTAGTTAGGAGAATGTTACGCCAAACATACACAAATTTAAATTTATATTACAAATAAAAATGGTTTTAGTTCAATAAAAAAGAAACATAAGATTATATGTTCCTTAAAAAAGAGAGCCGCGTATACAGTTCAAAAAATGTAACGAAAGCGGCAAAGAATATTACGAATTTACGAGTGAGTGCACCCACTATTTAACTTTTTTATTATTATTATTAGGAGCACTTCTTGACACAGCTTGCTTCCATATAAGATTGGCATACTCTGGATGATCAACAAAAGGATTCCGATTATGCTGATAAAATTTGCATATTCTTTCATTTCTCAGTTTCTCTTCCCTCGATGGTGGATCAACTTCATTCCATTTTAATAATGTGGAAAGCAGCCCCATCTCCCTGTTTTCTGCAGTACAGAGATAACATTATTTCCAACATGAAGGTAAAACATAAATTTCAACTTACATTTTACAACAAAAGTAATGAAAGCTGGAGTGCTTCAATTAGTTTCCAAAATCATGAGAAACAATTAGAGTATTGAGAAGGAAAGATATAATAAAAAACACAAGCACCATAGTTATTTTCTACTCAATTCATCTAAACCGGATAAGGAGTTGCAATGCACAAAAGAATAACAGACTAAACTTCAGAGCAATCTTTAGTTTTAAGCTCATCTTCAGTTTTACATTTACAGAGTAACAAAATCACCGAGATTTCACGTTTTTTGTTTTTTTTATAAAAATGGATATTTTAAGAATTCAACATAAAACAACGTCATGTATGGGATGCAAAGATTTAAGATTCCAGGTTCCAACATTTATGACTAAACATGAGCTTGAGAAGATCAAATCCTTATTAAAAGAAATATATAACAGCTAACCGGAGAAGATAAAAACTAATTACCGAATAAACAACCACATAAAAAGCATGATAAATACACTGAAAATTCGACCTACACAGTTGAGGCATGTATATTGCCCCTTAGGATTTTAGGTCAAAATCCAAATATTATAGTTTAATCGGAATTTCAATAGTTCAACCTACCAACATTTGGAGTATCTGAGAGGCGAAGACCAGGACTTCCCCCTGGTTGTTGAAACCCATAGCACACTGCCATGTACATTAATGCCCTTGCGATGTCCCCTCTAACCTGAGGTTAGTTTGACTTCAAGAAATATATATGAAAGAGGTACTATATCTCAAACAGAGTTTGAATCAACAAACAACTAATCAACTGTTCAGGTGAAAAGAAATCAGAGCTAAATACAAATAGATGAAACAAAGTACTAGAGCTTTCACCATCTATCCAGGTTCCTTAATACAGCTGTTATTTGTTTATGAGGTACAAGTTACTTTTGAAAATCAGTTAAAAAGATTTGAATAAAATCTTAACATCATAGGCTTAGTCTAGAGTGAAATGCTACAACACTACCAACGCACCTATAACCAAAATAGCTCAGATGACACACTTTTAACAATGGGCAGGTTAACACAAAATATCAATTAACATATGGCAGAATTATCAAGCCAGATATCAGTTTGAAAATGACAGTTGAAAATAAAAATGAATAACAGAAGAGATGACCTGAGTAGGTGGTGCCCACCTCTCCTTGTCTGTTTCAGTGTCCAAAGCAGCCTCTTTGTTGGCTGGCCTCAAACATTTGGTCGAGCCAGTCATGCATTCACCATAGTACTTGTTTCCCCTTGATGAATTGACTGAGAGAAACTTGCACCATCAACTGAAATTGCAACCATGATTAGTAAAATAGTAAGTGTGTGTTTGGTTTACACTGGATCCACGTTTGATCCGAACAGAAGCTACTCTCAGTAGCGTTTATCTATATCCACGTTTGAAACGTGATTTTGGGGTAAACCAAACACACACAAAGCAGCTGATTTCCTTACCATTTACATCAGCAGGGCGAATGTTGTGTAAATCAGTCAAAGATGGACCATTTCTTAGCCCATAAGAACGAGGCCATAGATGCTCCCCTGTAAAAAACTTGAATGTAAATAAGCGAATTTCCCTCTATCACTCTATGTGTGTCTTTGGTTCCATAAACTTAAGCTTTATCCTGATATAGGAAACCCTGGGCAAGATGAAAAACCTTTTCTATCCCCAATTATGCGATTAACCTGTTTACTGTCGCCTATATTTATTTACGTTCAGGGACTGTCATAGATCAAGTGTTTAAAACAAGTTTCATATAGAATATTACACTAATTAAGAAGTTATGCACAAGTCTTGTTACTTTGGCATAACCTAAAAGGGTAGCTTGATCAATACATGTATGTTTTCTCATGAAACATACATTGCATTTTTACCCTTTTGTTACAAATGTCAACTGAGAATGAGCGTGCTACAAAAAAAAGGCTAAGAATCCATGAGATAACTAAGACTAATGAAAAACCAACATCAAAATCCAATTAAGTCCAACAAATTGATTAGTTGACTCACTATTCCACCCTGATGGTTTTCCCGATAACCGTTTTGGGACAACTCTCAAGGAGTATATTTCAACTCTGCATAGCATAAATCATAAGGTATATAAAAATCAGCTAATATGATAAACAGAAGACATTACAAAGAGAAAATTTGAACCAGTAAAGTCATGATAAGTGCATACATTCCCGATGAAGCTTCTGGTTTATCAATATCAGCAGCATCAAGAACCTTGAGGGCATCCCACACCTGATAATTAGATAAGCATTTCATATCTAAAGATTTGAAATTCCACACAGAACTGAACTCTTCAGGAAACAAAACAAGTTGTACAAAATTTAAATTACATATATTTAAAAACAGGAATGACCTCTTGGTAGGACAAGGAATGGTGTGGGGCAATGATGCTATTCAATTTTCTCTTGAGTGCTTCACCTTTCAATCTTAAATGCTTCAGGGGGGAATAGTAGTTGGTAATGTCCTCACAGGAATAAAGAGAGGGAGATGGATAGTCAGAGGCTGCAGCAACCAGACTGAGGGATAGCAAGTAAAAGGAGATAAGTCTAGAAATCCATCTCCACGGGATGTTGAAACATGTTATCCACATTTCTCCCCTTGAGGCCCTAAGGGGAAAAGAAAAAGTAATAACAGTTAGCTTCACAATCAGAATTCAGAATACAATTTTGAATCTAAATAATGGAGGAAGAAGAAAAGAGAAAAGCTCCCACATCTTTTTCAATGATGAACTGATCTGCACAGGAACCCCTAACAACACGGAGCATAGGCTCGCACTAATTGAGAGCGTTTCTCATGCAATATGTCAATATTACTACGATTATGATTCTATATAACAACAATTGTGTTTAATATATTAACATTTTTCTTTCCCTAGAAGTGTCGGAGTCATGAAATGATGGATAAGATCAAATTACGATAGAAAATTAAAAAAAAAAAAAAAAAAAAAAGGCACAGACCTCTCGTCAATGCTATTAGAAATTGGAGTTGGAGGTTTTGGACGGTATGAACGAGCAGTCCAATCCCGCCGCCGCGAAGTTGGTCTTACAGGTAAGTGAAGTTCAACTGTTCCCTTTCCCGGCAAGAGCCGGCGGCTTGAAAAGACCGCGGCTGGTATCAGCTCACTCGTGGCCGTCTTCATATTAAAAAAAATGCTATGTATGAATATGGCTCTACTCTATCAACAACATCAGTCGCCTAATGGATTATCCGGAGATAAATATAAATAAAAGTTTTAAACCTTTATTTTCATTTGATTTAAATATATTTTTTATCAATGTAAAATACACACTTTTTCATTTTAATTTTGATAAAATTTTTCTTTAATTTTTGGTGATCGCAAAATCAAACATTTTCAAAATAATTCTGATTGTGAGTGTTGGTTAATGTTCGGACCACATAGTCTTTACTATAGTTAATGATTTTTTCAAATAGTTCTTATGAAATTAATCTTATTCAAAATAATACTCATGAAATTAACCATATTTCCTATCAAGACTCTCCTCCTTTAACTTGCACCGTAGTGTCAGCACTTTCTTTCTCAATTTTACAATTTTTTTTCTTAATGTTTTCACTTCATGGCTTCTATAACTTTCACTACTAACATCTTCATTTTTCTTACGTCTCTAAAATTGGTTTTTAAGTTTTGCAGTTGTCTTCGATCTTAGCAAGATCAATTCCTACACCTCTATTCCCTGCCTTTAAAATTAAGTCCCTTCGTCAAATATCTTTTTACTTAACATCCTTAAACTTTCATTTTTTTAATCCAAATATTTTGGAGTCCATGATAGTTTTGAGATAAAAATTAATATTGAAGGTGCACAAGTAAAAGATTTAATAAAAAATTTATAAAATATGAAGGATTAATTTGTAGGTTTGAAATTAGGGTTTAAATGAGGGGGAAAGTCCAAAACTTCTCAATTTTAGGTTATATGGTATATTTTGACGGGTGAGTTTTGAGTTTAAAAAGATTTTGAACGATTTAATCAATAGAACTTGTGGTTAAAATATATTGGGTAGAAAGTGAGAATTTAAACGTTTTAACTTTTAAGTAGAAAACAAATTATAGATGAACCAAATTTGCTTAATTTTAAAATTAGAGAGACTTAATTTGTTAAAAAAACTTGAGGGATTAAAATTGCACGTAATCAGAACTAGAGAAACCAAAAGTGTAATTAAATCTTTTTTATTGTTTTTAGGTCCTAGTGTTAACCCAATACTATTAATTGATAACATAGTTAATTACGGAGTCCTGATACGCTTACATAAAACAGTTTATATACTATTTCTCCCACAGGGTCCTGACAGCACAATTCACTCCCTTTCTCTCTCTATTTTTTTTTGGTAAAAGCTTAATTAACACAATGGTACAATTTATGTATCCACTGTGTTGTGTAAGACAATACTTTCCGTTAATTACTAGTCACGTCACCATAGTCATGTAATGTTTAACTATTTATGTGTTGCGTTTGTTTGTTGTCCTATTTTAGTATTTTACTTCAAAATTTTAACTTATTTTACACATTCACATTAGAGTTTTATACATTTTACTCAGAAGAATTGCTAGTGCTCCAATAATATCACGTGATCACCTTCTCCAACTTAGGAGACACCAAATCGAATGTGTAACAAAAGACATGCAATGACATTCAAGGGATGAATCTATGAGTTGAGTGTAATTAGCTAGGTGTGGTCATGTAGGTTTTCTTATGAAGGGCTGTGCGATTGTGCCTATAGCTGTGAGGCTGTGGGCAAACCTTTTGCTCATGGTCATGTATCAACCACAAAGGTTGAATATGTCAACAAAAATTTAGATGTGTATTAGTCAATTATCTTATAAATATAATCACTATTCAGGAACCACACGTCTATAAAATGTAGGATATTTGTGCAAAAAAGGAAAAACAAGTTTCAACCACACAAGAATCACAAAAAAGGGGTCAACAAATCAAGGTAAAGTATTTTTTAGTGATGGTGTGTAGTTAGCACGATGGTAGTGATTTGAATTTGAATTCTAAAAATAATTTCATTTCAATTTGAGTTTTTAATCTATGGTTTGATATTTAGGTTTAATTTGAAATTGCAAACAGGCTTTGGCATTGCAAATGCATATGTTATTTTGGTATAAAGTGGTGCATTTTGGTTTGTAATTAATTATGTTTTTGGTTTTGGTTTGTATTTTGTTCTTTTATTTGTATATTGTGTTATTGCTTTACATTACGAAACTTGTTTTGGAAATTGGTTTCCTTTCTTGATTTCGGAAACAGTCTTGGTTTTCTTTGATAGTTAAGTTTTGGTTTTAGTTTTCTTTACAAATTGTTATTTTGTTTTGGTTTGGCTATTAATATTTTGGTTTACACAATGTTAACTACTAAGGTAAGACTCTTTGCCACAGCTCACAGATCTCAATGACGCCTATGAAACAAAATCTAACACTATAAGAAATGCAGTTATTAAATAGGAATTTTGCCAACGATCACATAATTGTTGATAATTCATCAAGAACAAGTTCCGGGAGAGATTATTATCAAATTACCAACAACTGGGCCATCAGTAATTTTGGCATACATGCCATATGAGAGTAAGTGGTATGATTCCAAGGTAATACTAATAATCCATGTTACATATTTTAAGGCTAAGTGACAATGATGACATGACTCATCCTTAGCCACACATCATCACTTTACATCCTGAAATAATACCAGCAATAAAATTGACAAAAAAAAATTATGAACTGAAAACAAAGATTGATGTATATTTTGGGAGATTATTTAAGCCTTTTATTTTTACATTAATTAATATTCAACTTGACTATTTCAATCAATTAATACTTTCATTAAAGTAATGACTTATTTTTTTTATGAAACACATGTATCCTTCATTATCAAGGTTTAATTAAGACTTTTGACCCCTATTTAAAAGTGTGTTTAATAAGTATCGAACCCCGAGAGCTTTTTTCACAATCTCATCCTGCGTTATCACAATATATATTTTTAACAAATAATTAAAAAAAATATTAGTAAGGCTAAAGTGATGAGATTAGAGAAGCAGTTCATTAAATAAATACTAGTAAAAGTTAAAAGGCATAAATAGAGAAGAAGAGGCTGCTGGATGAATAGGTGCAAAGCATCCGAGTAGGCAAAGTAAACGTGGACCATTTAAGAGATTCGTAGAACGTGACAAGAGCAGCCGAAGCCGAAGCAATATTATTACTAGGATTTAGGAAAATGGAAAGAAGTGGAAAATGAGCCAAAACAAAATCTTATATTCATAGCATTGGCAGCGAAACGAAAGGGGCCTTGTGGAATGTACCAACACAAGACGCTTGGCACCTCCATCAATCAACGTGTTATGGGTTTCGGTGCCTTTCTCTTTTCCAATTAAATGCATCATCCTCATTCTATATATTTATTTACATAATCTTATTCTTGTACCATATACTATGTGCCCTCTCTCTGTTTGCGCCAGATCGATCGCTTCACAGATGGATTGGTGGCATAAGATCAGGAGAACTTGGACCGCACTCTCCACCCGAATCAAGCTTCGCAAATCCGGTGGGTCCTCTCTTCCTTTCTATAATTATTCATTTCAATTTCAATATCCATTCATTTAAAAATTTATTAATCATTTCTATTTGATTATATAGCAGCAGGGGTCGCCGGAGGCAGAGGAAGCGGTGTAGGTGAATACGGTGGTGGCGATTGCGGCGGAACTGGTGAGGGATTGCTGAAGCTTCGAGATGATGTACAAATGTGCGGTTACAGGGATGTGGAGGTGATGTGGAACATGTTGAACATAAGCCTTCAGCCTCAGCAAATGGAAACAGCAAGAACCACTAAGCCAAAACGTAGCAGCTGCAAACAGAGATCCACTTCGACTTCGAGGCTTTTCTTTTTGACCACTAACCATAACCCATAACTTGTTCTGCAGTTTTGCTCATACCGTAAATAATCAAGTTTTGCAGTTGAATATGTGAATGTTTTGTATATGTTTGACAGTCAACAACAATGAAAATCTTTTATTTCATAAAGTAATTAAAATGTGTAATTCAATAGGATAAGTTCGTGTTGAGTTAATGAGTTCCTTGGCACCGCGCATTAATTTGCTATTTTGGTAAGGGAAATTCTAGGTACCCTAACGTGAGAGAGGGTTTTGGTACCTTCTTTGATCATTTAATCAATTTTTCTCAACTTTCTTAAATGATCTTAGTATTTTTATACTTATAGGACAATATTTAACTATTAGAATTTGTATTTTTAATTTTTGAAAAGACTTTTTGACCCTCTATAACTATTATCATGTATTTTTTATTGTATTCCCCCATTTTTTCACATTCTCATTTGCAATACACATGTGTCTCATTTAAAATCTATTTTATGTCTTCAAAATAATTTAGGACAGAGTACACGACTTGTTCCTACGTAATTTGGGTCTATTCAATAAAAAAAATGACAAGAAGGTATCAAAACCTTCTCTAACGGGAGGGTACCAAATTGCGACCGTAATATAAAAGTACAGGTAACCGTTTTCTTTTCTTTATCCATCCATATAGATAAGGGAAAGAAGCAATCTCACTGTTTCTTGTCACCTAGAACTTGTACCGCTATGGAGAGAAAGTATTTGGGTCCACATTATCCCATTTCACCTTTTTTTTTTATTAACAAAGATAATAAAATTGGTTCTATAGCGTGTCCACGTTTTCAAAATCTGGGTGTGTATGGTTTGTACTGATCCACCGGTCTTACTAGTATTTATCAGGATTTACGGATGAAACGTGATTTTGAAGTAAAACAAACTTACATTTAAATATGGATCAACATTAATGCACACATCTATTGATGTAGTCTCATCTGTTCTCTCCCCTTCAGGTTCTGCATTGTATAATCTGGCGAAAATGTAGCGGTGCATGAAATGTAATGTCATCTTTCAATGCTAATGAAACAAATGGCAATAATGTTGGATTCAATTGAGGACCAGTCGGTGTCACTATTTGATAATGTGTTTCATTAAGTATTCTCAACGTGTATTTGTTCAACAGACTGAAGAGTAGCCATTAGCCAAGCAGAGCACAAACATATAGGGTGTGTTTGATTTGTTAGAAAACAGAGAATGTTAACAGTGAAGGACAAAACAAAAGACAAAGCAGAGGGTGCGTATTTTAAAATTTGTTATTCAATAGATTATTAAAAAATAAAAGAAAAAACCTTATGATAATGATAATAGTATCTAAAAGTTAAAGATACCCGATCCTTTTTTCCTAAGCTTGATGGTCCTCTTTTTCAAGTTAATTCGTTCTTCCTTGATTCTTTCCATTCCTTCTCTCATTAAAATTTGTTTACATTGTACATCAATAATCAAACATAAGATAAAATAATTGGTTGCAGGGAAAGTAATTTATAATTATAATCTAAAATGAACTTATTTAAAGAGTGTTTAATTACCTCATTGCCATCCTGAATGCCTGAAAGTTAACCTCACAACATGATATATTTGTGGATTTCTTATTAAAAAAACAAAAAGGTAACAGATAATGCAATTAAAAAAAGTTGTGTTAGTAATTCAAAGTGGTGGTGTCATTGTCTTGTGGCTGAAGATACATGAAATATAGCATAAATAAAGAACAATTTAGTGGCTTTTATTTCGGGCTAAAACTTGCAGACATTGCGGGTCCAGCTAAAAGGAATCGGTTTGCTTTGTCCCCCAGTACTGAAGGAAATACTGAGAACTCGAAAAGGAAAAACTGTTTCTTGTCAAGTTCTACCGCTATACAGACAGGGGGCACCCCCTGTAACAATTTCTCAACCAGCCGCAGCAAAAAAGGGAAGAGGGATTTGTTCACATCCTGACGTGGTCTCTTCTGCGTTTAACAAATGGCCACAAGTGCTGCATGAAACCCTTCTAAGTTTTAACAATTTAATAATTTTCCCCCCATGTTTTCAGTCTTAAGAACGTGTTGTTCAAATAAACAAATAGCCTATGCATTCTTATTTGTAATTAATAAATATGCCTTTCTTCTTTATTAAACTTTATATCAAGAAAACTTTTTATTTTTTATAAAAAAATTAGTATTTTTATCACATTACAATGTAATTTTAAGAAATAATATTATGAAGTAGCAATATGATAAAATGTTGAAATAAAATAATATGTGCATAAAACTTGTTTAAATAAATTTTTCTAAAAGACATATAACAATATAGCCAATTTCCACATATTAAATTTTTTGGCGTACAATTTTCATATTTAGATTAGAAAATAAAATCTGTTGACAAAAGAAAATAGAAAATAAAATCTGAACACACTTAACCCCAAGTTATCGTGATTTTATTTGATCAGATTTTTAAATCTTATATAGGAAATTTTGAAATTTGAACCACATATGAAATTTTTAGGCCGTTTAGTAGACATAATATAATATAAGATCAGTTGGATAAAAATAAGATAAGAGCATGATAAGTTCTTTTCATATCCCATATTTGATGCACATCAGGGATGTAAAAAAACTAGCACCTGCGAATATCTGTGGATAAACCCGTAACGGGTACCCACATATTTATTAAATGAGTGGGAACGAATATTATATTATTCGCCCACAACTACCCATATATTCATTAATATATATTTTTTATTAAATATATTAAAATATTAGAATTTTTTTTATTATTTTATGATGATATAAAAATCATTTTTATTATTTTATAATGATATTTTTAATATATTAACACGAAATGATATTATATAATGTTAATTTATATTATATAATATTAATATTATATGATGTTATGATATATTATATGACATTTTTTCTCTTTCTTTTTATAAATTTTAAATTTTTAAATATTAATGGGTACCCATAAATACCCGCTATCTGCATGAATACCCGTTAATTTTAGCGGGTATGGATGCGGATAATGTACTACCCGCCCCCGTCCGGCCTTGTTGACATCCCTACGGCAGGATAAGAAGGAGAATAACGTTATTACAAAATTACATTCAATTTTATAGTAAATTAATTTTTTTTTAATTTTCGATGAAAATATATAAATAAAAATTAATTTCTTTATAAAAAAATATTTGAATTTGATAAAATATATTAAAAATAATATCAGAATTATGATAAAAGTTTGTTATTTTAGATTATTTATGGTAGTTAATTAAAATGTTTTTCTTAAAATTGATTATTTATATAAGAGTCGATGATTCATTTGTCGGAATCATCTACGTTTTTTAATTGTCAAAGACATAAATGTTTTTAAGTTTTTTTTTTTTTTGTATTGGGGAGGGGCAAAGCCCAAAGAAAACTAAACAAGAGATCTGCGAGACAGAGCTACACTAGCCAAGTCATCCCGAAGAAGAGGAAATAAGCCTTGAGGGGGGAAACCTAACAAGTGGGTTCCTAAGGGAAACGTATGAGCATGTCCCGCAAGCCAATCCGCTAGTCTGTTCCCTTCATGAAAAGTATCGAAGAAGAGAACTTGCCAATAATGGTCCAAAAGAGATCTGATAGCGTGGAGTAACCGGTTGCAAGGATGGGAGAGGTGGCAACCATTGGCAATTAAGGAAATAGAACCATCTACGTTACACTTCAACCAATCATGCAATGGAAAATTCCAGTTGATGAGCTGGGTAGAGTACTAGAGAGGAGTAGTATTCCCCGGGCTAGGAGGACTAATGGAGAGATAATAATCTCGAGCTATGTTGATGCTGTTCAGGATAGAATTTTCATATTGAGTATTGTTATTGAACACCAAATCATTTCGACTATGCCAAAGAGAGGATAAGGTGACAGGGAAGATAATGTTCCAAGGAGTGCCAACGTTATTGCAGGCCGAGAAAGTCAAATTAACTTGGAACCACTCAACCAGGTTGTAATTAAAAAAATATACATTTGTTAGAAGCATATACGTTTTTCAACTTTGAAGCATACTAACACTTAGTTAATTATTTGAAGCAAAATATTTTGTTTTTGTTTCTATTAGAAATGTAATTCATTTTATTTGGTTTTTAGTTTCATTTTTTACATTAGAATTGTAACTCAAAGTTGTTTGTTTGTGAGGGGAATCAGGGAGAACAAACAAGAAAGAGAGGGAAAACATAGAGAGCGAGGGAAAGAGGGAGAAAATTTTCTATCATATCCTATCATTCCCTAATCCAACTCCTCTATCAGGATAAGAATTACTCTATGAGAAAAGAATAAGATGAACCACGTGATAGAATTATCATATGTCAATGGTGCAACAAACACATGATAAATGATATTATCATATCTCGTCATTTATCTCTCTACCAAATGGTCTCTTATGGTATAACATTGGATAGATTCTATTATAAGTGAAATTTAAATGGAAAATAAAACTCCGGTGAATCATCTATCAAAGTATGATTATTTTGTTTTGATAACATCAATCTTGGATTTGTATTACATGCAGTTGAATTTTACTGCAGTTGTGTGCAGTTTGATGTATCTACACCATACAATTCATCCAACAATCCATCTGCTGCCACGTCCCTTATTTCATATTAAAATAATTTCTTATTCTATTGTAACTTGTAACCGTCCACCTCCTCCGTTTCGAACTCAAATTTTATTTACTCGCTTTCACCTTCAACCATTTATCTCTTATTCATCGCTGGAATCTATGGTTGGAGGATTGGAATGCCTTCGGACCCCCCAATGATGTGGTGAGCTGCAGTGTGGTTGATGACGGAGAAGTGGCCGTCATGGCGGAAGTGGTGGAGTGTCTTAAACTTGTGAGGAAGAGGATTCGTGCATCGTCAATGTGGAGCATATTGAAGCGGCCATCGATGGCGAGCTGCGTCGATGATCATTGCAGCCTCAATGCAATTAAATAAACTATAGAATTTGTTGGCAACGTACTGAGCATGCAACCGTGAAGTCACTCACCTTTGTGTTGCATTAGAATTTAGATAGATTCTGTGTGGTTGGTCCAGTCGCGGATTGAGGTTGCACCCCCTTACTTTTATAAAATTACTACTAAATATTTTGTATTTCGATATTTTGTCACTTTAGTTCTATATCGTTGAACCCGTTGTCAGTGACGGATATGAGGGTGTGCAATTGCACTCACTCGCTTTCATAAAATTACAACTAAATATTTTGTATTTTGGTACTTTGCCCCCTCTAGTTTTATATCTTTAAATTCAATGTTTACCCAATTTTTCACTCCCCTTAGATCATCCTCAATCTAGGAATTTTTAAAAGTTTCTTAAACTAATATTTTAAATTTTTTTCACACTTTCCCATATTATTATTTTTTATTATTTTAAGCTACTCAATCTTTTTTAGCTCCAACCTAATAACTCTCAAAATTTGCTTAAATAGACCCCACAACCTACCCCACACTTATATACTCAATAGGTCTTATTTATAAGACAACGTTTGAATTTTTTAATGGTCCTATTTATAAGACAAAGTATACAAATTTAGTAGCATTTAATAATTTTTTTTTTCAGATTTACCCTTTGACCATTAAAGGTTTTAAGTTGACACAACTACTATGGTAATGAAGTTTAATTTTAAATAGGGGTAAACTTGGAATGTTGTAGAGTTATTTTTTGAAAATCAATACATTAATTATTTTTCTTAATATATGTCATTTAGTCTAAATTGTCTTATAAATAGAACCCGATGAAGTATTTTATAATTAAAATCCTAAACTACCGAATAAATGACTAAAAAATTAAAACCATGAAGCAATCCACTTTTTGGATTGTTACAAATAGCAACTCAAAAAAATTGTTGAGCATCGTGAGTATTTCTCTAACGAAAAAAGTTGCTACACAGCGCTCTTAATATTTGTGAGGACCTCGGCGAAAGGCCATCGGAGATGCTCTTATATGTTTTCAAGTATTTGATTTTAAAGTAAAAAATTATCTTTTCTTCAATAACAATAACTACTACCTAATTTTCTTCGTATCAACATGTATTAATTGGTCCAAGTGGAGGGGCTCGGTCCCTTAAACATGTGGTCCTGAGTTTGATCATTTAATCAATGTGTATGGAGAAAATACTGTTGGGAAGGGTCTTCTCTTTGCGCCTGACAATGCCTAAAAAGATTAGTTTTTCACCTACCGGGTGAGAGGATACACGGGAAAACAAAAAAAAAATAATTTTCTTCATTTTCACGCTCTATTTCCTTCACACACATGATAATAATTATTATTAATTTTATTTTTTTAAAATAAATTACCCCCAATAATTCGGGGTCTTGAATCCGCCAGTGGGTTGGTCAACTTGGATTTGGGGTAGTTGGTCTACAATACATGTAAAAACGTTGAAGTGAATGAAAATTAAATAAATTCTTGAGATATCATATTATTATACTATGTATATATATACAAGCAAGGTTTGGTTTATAGTTAGATGTAATGTATTAATGAATGCCTTGATTATTAAATTGGCAAATTTTTGGCTGGGACTAAGTTGAAGTTTTCTTGTAATGTTATGAATGTATTGACTTCACAAAACTCAAGTTACAAGAATTAAGATCTACATGAAATTCAACCCCTGCAAGAGGACCTAATAATTCAAAGCTTCAAAATCCTTTATCATGTACTTCATTGGAGATTAAAGCAAGATTCAGACCAACCATCTGGAACTTCATATCCAGGGAAAGACTCCTTCACCATGTACAAAACCAAAGGCATCTCATTTTATAAAATTCATTTATTATGCTCAAGATTGTCATAGCAAATCAGTTTAAATACTAAAACCCCTATGTCACATTCAAACATACATGACTTTATTAATCTGTTTGCTATTGAAGGTAATTTTTTAATTAAAAAGCTTTTGATATAATTCTTGTTTGTATAGTTTCAGTCAATAGGATAAAAAATCACCTTCGAATTTGGATAATATCGATAAAAAAGGGAAGCCTTAAAAGCAAGAATGATATGAGTGTAAGTATAAGCCAATAATAATAGAGAAATTGTGATATTGGTGATTTACCCGCTACTTCTTCTCTTAAAAGGGTGATGTAGCAATAGCTGGTTCGTTGGATACAATTTGTATGGGTGAGATTAATTTAACTGCACACAACTGCACCAAAATTGAACAACATCTAATCCAAATTCATCAATCTTAGACCGAGGATGTTTACCAAAAAAATCTTAAAGTGAGGGTAATAATAAAAAAAAATTCATTAAAATATTTTTTTTAATAATCATTTATATTTATGATGCAATTAATATCTTTTTAATAATTTTTTTATGCAATCTTATCCTCCGATTTTAGACTCACGTTATCAAAATCAATAATCATTTATTTTTTATTGAAAATTTACAGTTATTATAAGATAGATATAACGATATTTTCAGTTAATATTCAAATTATATGTTACAGATACTGAAAGCTGTTCGTATGAAAGTATTAAAAATAAATAAATAAATTACAAATTGTGGAAAGTGCCGTGGAAACAAGTCGTGATGAAAAATGGGCCTAACGAATAAGGGGAAGCCCAAGTTTAAGCGGCGCTATTAGCATTTACGGAAGAGTGAAGTGAAGTCTTCTTTCCAAAGCAAGAAAACACGACGGTGGAGTGTCATAGAGGAAGAGGAGGGAGCAATCAGCAATGGCGTACATGAGTATGAGCATGGGAGAAGCCCATAGAAGGATCACAGACTACCTCAATCGTTTTTCCGACGCCGTTTCTTCCCAAGACGGAGCTTCCTTCAAGTCTCTCTTCGCTTTATCCTCCAATTCCCCCTTCCTTCTTTCTCTTGCCGACGCTCTCACTCTCTTCCACGACTCCAATAGACTCATCAACCAATCCGATACCTACTCTCAATTCTCTGACATCCTTATTCCTCTTTTCCGATCCCTCCAACAGTACAAGCAGGGCAATTTCCTTGAAGCCTATCACGCTTTTGAAAAAACTGCCAAGTATGTATAACACTATTGTATCTATTTACTATTTTTATTGAATTGAATTAATTCAATTGAATCTCTCTCTCGTGTGTTGAAACGCTTGGAGTTCAGTGCGTTTATACAGGAGTTTCGTAATTGGGAATCCGCGTGGGCTCTAGAAGCTTTGTATGTCATTGTTTATGATATTAGGGTTCTCGCGGAGAAGGTATGTATGATGTAGAATTGTTTTTTTACTCTTTTTCTTCTGGAAGATTGGTTGGATTTTGTGTTATATTCTTTTATTTAAGTTCGGATTTTGTGTTATTCTTTTCGCTCCTAGGCTGATAAAGAACTGGCTTCAAATGGAAAATCCCCCGAGAAGTTGAAAGGCGCCGGTTCTATCCTCATGAAAGTCTTTGGCGCCCTTGCGGTATGTAAATATTTCCATAAACTCATTTTGACTTGAAATCCAATTATGCTTTTCAAATTTAATTTCGTGTCACAGTTGATCCGTTTAATGTCGTTAAGCATACTATTAAATACTACTAATTACCTCGTGGCCGTTGGTTCGTAGTACACTTTCTTCCCCTCTAGAAATAAACAGAGGAATAGTGCCATGGGGATTAGAACTCACCAAACACGAGAGTTAGCAGTAAAGGACCAAAATAGGCTTTAAAAAATGTTATAAGTTGCTCTCTTTGCATTCTATAATTTGGCCAATTTTTGACCTATTTGTTAATGTAAAGCTCATGGAAAAGAATTGTTTCTGTGTCTACATAGTCTTCTACATACTTTGGATGAAGGCAAAATTTGTAATAATCACCATCGTTTCTAAGGAAAAATGTCCACACTTTGTGTTGTTATTGTGCAACATTTCCTTCCATGCTGCATAAATTGGTTTGTGGAGTTTGACTTTCAGAGGCACTCTACTAATTATTTCATAGCTCGGTTGTATCCCAGGGAAAAGGAGCTAAGCGTGTTGGAGCATTGTATGTAACTTGTCAATTGTTCAAGATTTACTTTAAGGTATTTACCGTTCCTTTTGCTTCCTTATTGGTGATTCATATTGCTCTTTTTATTACCTCATTTGTTGATATGCAATGGCACTAGTTTGAACTTGTAGCATTCGGAGTTAATCAAATGTATGACTTATTCACTGCGCTCAGGGGTTGGTTGGGACAGAAATAACATGACATCTGTGGTTGAAATTAGAGTTTGATTTATATTCTATGAATGTCTTGCAGCTTGGTACAGTTCACCTTTGCCGCAGTGTTATAAGAAGCATTGAAACTGCACGCATATTTGATTTTGAGGAATTTCCTAAAAGAGACAAGGTTATAGTTTGTATTTGCATGTGTGTGTGCGTGTGTGGATATATTTTCTAGATTATTTATTTTTGTGATGTGTTTCAGGTCACTTACATGTACTATACTGGTCGTCTTGAAGTTTTCAATGAAAATTTTCCTTCTGTAAGTGGTCTATTTTTTTTAAAAAAATAATTTATGACCTGCTTGTGTTCTGAGTTCTGATACACCTTCAGCAATCCATGCTTTCCATGTAATTTTCTGCAATGATACCTTCTGCTTTATATTCTTTGTGGTTAATGCTACTTTCAATAGAAAATTGAAACTGTATTCCTATATGGTTGCAAGCTAAAATGAATCAAAATTCTGTTTTACCCCAGTTTGGTTACATTTTGATTATTCCGTAAATATCAATATAATTCATTCAAAAACAAATTTGTTTTTATAACACGAAATAGTAAAGTAACCACATTGTCATGTACCAACCATCTCAAACTTGTGCAGTTAGGTGAAAATACATGAATGATTTTGTATTATATCTCTAACACAACCCCTCAAGCAAGAATCGAACTTTAGACCACTTGGTCAAAGAGGTTTTGATATCATATCATATCCAATTATTCCAAAAGCTTAAGTTGTTATATATTATATCTCTAACACACATTATCACTATTTTCCCTTTTCAAATTATTAAAACTCTTTGGGTAACTGAAAATAACTCCTTGGATAATATAGAAGAGTTCAAGAGCGAAGCACTATGACAATCACATTTTCTTTCAAAAGCAAAAAATAAAATAAATGTGTTCTTATCAATACACTGGTTGTTGTTATTATTATTATGTCTCATGGGTGTTCATCTCAAATTTTACCTGAATAATACTTTTCCAGTTGTGCCTTGGCAAAGAACATTGAAAATAAACCCCTAAAATTTTATAAAATCACTTATACAGCTTACATTTGAAACATGGCAGGCTGATTATAAATTATCGTATGCCTTGAAGCATTGCAACCCACAGCGTGAAGCCAATATAAGGTTTGGTTCAGGTGTGCCAACTGTGTACATTGCATTTGCATGAAGTGAATTTTTTAATAGGTCGTATATAATTTGCTTGCAATTATACATGTCCAGTAAATATGCCATATTTATGTGGATGGGGTAAGAGTTTTCTTTAAAATGTGATTGCTTAGCACATTCTCTTTGAAATTGTTAACCCAAACTTTTGCATATATTTTATCAGTTAAATACTCTTAATGGTTCTAAGCCAAAAAAGAAATATTTAAGAGTAGAGTAAATGTATAGGTTCTTGAAAGAGGTCCATGTTATTCTACCTGTTGAACTCCTTGTTTATGAACAAGCTTAGGAACCAGATTGGTCTGAACCAACAACTAGAGTGGTAGAAATTAAAACTTTGAATGGGATGTGTGTCAGATGTTTGTTTTATTAGTGTGCACCAACCCCCCTATAAAGCTGCAAAATCCAAGTGTTAGCTTTCTATGCTGGTAAAGAGAAGAGGGGACATGTGAAAATGAAGGACTTTACCAATTATTCTTGTCATTGTTAAAAGACAGTCAGCAAATAAAGGAACATATAACTATTGTCATATATATGTGTAACAATGTATGGCCTTTTGCTTTTGTTTGGCACAGGATGATTCTTAAACATCTAATTCCAGTGAAGCTTTCAATAGGCATACTACCTAACCACAGGCTCTTGGAGAAGTACAATCTACTTGAGGTATGTTTGGCGCTTTATTGGGGATTTCCACTTTTCTACCCCCCCCCCCCCCCCCCCAACCACCCTGTAGCACTATTATATAGCTTTTAGGTGCCAACGTAGTTATGTTTCCTTAACAGCAACTAAGTTTACTCAATGACTAGGCTGATTGGTAACCTAGTTCAGACAAGTCAGAACAAAATAAATATAAAAATAACAAGGGTATTATTAATCTTTGAATAGCCACACTTCATAACAGAATAATTTATCTTGTAAAAATCTATGCTTTTTTTTTTCAAAAAAAAAAAAAAAACTTTGAATAGCCACACTTCATAACAGAATAATTTCTCTTCAAAATGTGGTCATCATGGTACCTACATTTATGTTTCTTCTACTACCCAATTTGTAATGACATTACTACCTTTTAGAATATGACGACCCCTAATTTTAGTGTGGTTATTTTGCCATAAAGTTTGGTTATTCAAAGTGAATTTTTCAAAAAGCAGATCTTTCACATGAAGCACCAGGAGGGAGCAGTGCCTGTTTATACTGCAGATTTATTTTGTTGAGAATACATGCATCAACTTGATTGCATTTGTTAGTTGATATTTACAGTATTTACAAGCACAACTTTGTGCCTTAGAAGTGTCGATATAAATGATCTTTTACTCTTGGACAGTACAGTAACATTGTACAAGCTCTAAGAAGGGGCGATCTTCGTCTTCTTCGGTGTGCACTCCAAGATCATGAGGACAGGTAGTATTGCCCATCATTGTTTCATGAAGGGGAATTGGTCTTGAAAAATTTGTTCTAGAGAGCATAATCGAATTCATATCTTTTATAGGTTCTTGAGATCAGGTGTATATCTTGTCCTAGAGAAGTTAGAACTTCAAGTATACCAGAGATTAGTAAAGAAGATGTAAGTATCTAGTATCAGCGCATTCTTCCATGCTGATGTATATTAGGGTTGATAATGACTTTTCCATTTACTCAAATCTCTAATTTCTTATTATTGCTTGATTGTAACATGGCAGTTACATCATTCAAAAGCAGAAGGACCCAAGCAAAGCTCACCAAGTGAAGTTAGAGGTTATTGTTAAAGCTTTGAAATGGCTTGAAATTGACATGGACGTGGATGAGGTAATTTTTTAATTTCCTCCTCATTCTTTCCCACTTCTGATTTGTTTATATCTTTTATAAACAAATAAAGTAGGATATTGCTGTTTCAATGCATTTTTTTAATTGATATTTGATGCTTTTGCAGGTAGAGTGCATAATGGCCATACTGATATATAAGAATCTGATGAAAGGTTACTTTGCCCACAAAAGCAAAGTGGTTGTATTGAGCAAGCAAGATCCTTTCCCGAAGTTAAATGGAAAACCTGTCAATTCATAGGTACACCGTCCTTCATGATTCTAAAATTCAGACATGCAAGAAAGCACGGTAGTGGCAGGGTAATTTCGCGAGAGGATTTTCAGGCAAATGTTTATTGCGTTGAATGTTCGAGAATTCCCTCATGTGTTCTAGTCGTTGAAATATCATAGCACCGCTTCAGTTTTAAAAGCAAGCTATTTATTTTGTTAACATGGTCCCAACTTTTGCAAATTGGATTGTAGTTTAGTTTCCGCTTGTAATGCTGTATGCTGCATAAATGCTACCGGAGGAAGTAAAAGATACTGACCTCGTTAAAATAACGTTTGCCATACTTTTAACTCGGCTATTATTATTGATGATGCTGGTGGTGGTATTCTCATTTTCTGTTGAATTATGTTATAGTGATTATCCAAACTAATTTGATCAAATTTGATTTGGATTATCAAGTTCCTTAAATCAATAAAGAACCAATTATCTAATCTAATTTGAATCAATGTTTGGATTGGATTATCGCATTTATTGGATCAATTTGATTCGATAAACACCCTTACATGCCCTACACTTGCTAATGTAGGATGTCATATTCAATTATACTCATGCATTCAACTTGTACGAGAAATCAACTCAACTCGTTTATGAGTAAACTCGCAATTTTGATGCTAATTTAGGGAGTTTGTTAAAACAACAATATTGGTCCTTTTGTTTCCAACAGTTTTGATCTAATTTCAAGGTCAGTCATGACTAGTTCGACAACATCTTAGCCAAATGATTACCTCGTTTTGCAGTATTCATATTCTAGCTGAACGTCGAAGGCCATCTTCAGCAAAGATGCATGAATGAACCCATTATCCCAACGTTTTGCCACATCTCACCTCTAAACTTAGGGATTGACCAAAAAAAAAAAACCTCTATACTTAGGGGTTTGCTATTCACACCCTTTTTTTCTAATCATCACACCAATCCCATTTTCAAAATACTATTTTTAAATATTCCTATTTGTTTACTTTCTGGAATTCTAAAAATCTAATTTCCGAAGTATAATTACAGGAAATTTCATCTTTTCATAATACAATTTTGAATTGAAAATTTAATTTTCAGTCATAATTTTCGAAATTGTCTTCTGAAAATTCAGTAACATGTATTTTGGAAATTGTCTAGTTTTTCAAAAAATTCAATTTACAGAATAATTTTTTTTTTTTTAAAAAAAGAATGGTGTGGTTAGTCAAAATGGGTGATACAAATATACTTTTAAGTGTTGACAAAAAAAAAAAATACTTTTAAGTATGTGGAGGCACCGGATAGTCAATTTTAGGATATGCGGTGTGTCAAATTATTGGACAACCTTAATTGATTAGTTTTTACATTTTTCTTCAACTTAGAGAGTTTAGAGTTTAGACGTAAAGTGCAATTAATCTCACCAATACTATACTATGTGTGTGTTTGATTTATGCCAGAATGATGTTTTAAATGTGAATCCAGAAAAACACTAATGTGTGTTTGGTTTATTGTAAAATCACGTTTCAAATGTGGAGTGATTAACGTTGGAATGTATCCACATTTAAAATATGGTTTTGCCTCAAACCAAACATGCTATTAAAGTAGTGTCAGCCAAAAGTTTAGAACCTGCTTTTATAGTAAACCAAACACATTATAAGCTACCCTCTTGATGATGGTTCTTTCTTCCTCGTATGCTTTTATTAGTACAAAATTTCTCTTAATCATTGCAGAATGCATTTGCTCGATTTTGTCTAACATGTCAAAGAAGTTAAACAATGAAAAAAAAATGATGCAAACAAATTCTGTATAGTGTATATCACGTTCCCAATTACTTCAAAATATTTGCCCAACTGTACATGGAAGAGCTCTTTCTATCTATAAAACAAGGAGGCTTTGAATAGACAAGAAAAGAAAAACCATGTGGTGACTGACTGGTTCTGCCTTTGGTACTTGAATTACTGCTACATGACACTTAGTACCTGAAATCAGGATTCAGGAATCAGGATGGTCCCTCCCTGGCATTGCATTTGCAGAGAGAAGAATTCTCAATAAGACAAGAGATGTATTACGTGGCCAAATAAGAGAGAGAAATGAGACCCTCAACTCAATTCTGCTCCACCAAAATCAAAACTATCAATTGCAAAGTTCTGTACCGTTGGCCAAACAACAACGTGAATTTTTCAGCTGTTATAAAATGAATAAATTTTAAATTTTAAAAAATTGATCGAGTGATAGGGTCAGTTCAAGTTGAAAAAAATAACCTCGAGAACTAAACCGATTGCAATTGATTTGGTTTGGGTTTACAGTAAAAATAACCATTTATTCAAATTAATCCAAATTAATTTACTTGGTTTGGATTTTTGGATTAATTAGATTAATTCAAATCTTGGGTTGTCATTTCTAATAGTTTTGATCCAATTCCAAGGTCACTCACCACTAGATCCACAACATTCTAACCAAACAAAGCCTCTCCTTGCCACCAACAGGGGTTGGTTCAAGTGATACATGCTTGTTTCCCTTTAAGCAAGGTCTCAGATTCAAGTCTTGTGAATAGAAAAAATTCCCGCTAGGAAAGCTAGCCCCGCCATAATGTGAATGTTCCCGGCTCGAACAGGATTGCCTCCCGTGGAGGATACATGGTTTTAAACCAAAAAAAAGCCTCTCCTTGCCGTCCAAGCATTCCATCCAGCCACAGGCATATTTGTTTATTTTCAATAACCTATTTCTAAATAAATTTGGTTATGTCAGGTGGTGACTGTAAATAAAATTCATTTTACAATAAAAAATGAGAAATGATAAAGTTCACAGAAAGCTGTTACATGAAAAGTGAACGAATCCATTTCAACCGTATGATTAGCGTTACATGAAAGCTGTATCACTTTTTCACATGACAAGTTTGCCACAAACAATATTAGTAGACAACCATATGTCCAGTTAGATTCTGCTGTTCTTATCGCTATCATTTCTTGTGTCTTCTTTTGCCAATACGCACCTGCGTCACCCGCATTGGTTTCCAACGTAAAATTTACTCATTAGAATAGCAATTGGCAGACACCTCATTCATCCAGGTACACAGGCAACAAATCACATGTTAACAGAAAAAGAATACAATTGACAAGTAGAGAGACCTACCAGTGGTAGGGCATAATGCCACAATAGTGCTCATTCTGAATGAAAGGTGTTGATGTAACTCACCAACTCAACAATATCCTGTGTTCCATACAAATGAATGATACGAAGGCTACAGTTATCCCCAAAAGCTCAGATGGACAATGGCATGGATGCAATACTTTTCATCAGGTTAAGTTGATGCTTGCTTCCCTAAAACTCTTGGAAATACAATGCCATTAGCCCATTACTATCCAACAAAAAATGAACTTCAGAAGAGAGGAGCTTGTAAAAGTGAGAGCCTGTTAGTTGGTTGAATTGAAACTTTGATCTGTCAGTGATATGGTTAGGTATAAGTAGTGTGGAAGTTAAAATTTCGGTATGGACTTTGCACGCAGGAACTGTTTAAGAATGGCCTTTTCTTCATCAATTTGTTTTTTCACTGCAGGGTCCTTCGATTTCACTTTTCTTTTCTCTTCCAGTATCCACTTGAAAATTTCACGTTGTTGTTCAACAGGGATAGGAGCCCGCACTTCCACAGGAATTGTGACAGGGCCAAAGAAATCATCATAATTAAAGTCCATTGAACTTGTGACGGGTTCAGGAGGAACTTCAACAGTAGCTTTGCCTTTATGCAATTTTTGTCCTGCTCTTTTATGCATCTCCATTGAATCTTTCCGTTTTGCCCTTGCAAATAGAAAAGCTGCAAATCATCAATAATTGGATTAGAGCTATGTCTTGACATTGCAGTGGAAATAATTCAAGTAGCAGATGACTTCATATGGTAGAATCAATCAGATTGTAAAGTACCGAGGTATTATTTACAATAAGTCATTACTCATCAATCACTAAACGGTCATTTTCTCATAATTTCATCAATGTAACCAAGAACCAAAAAGAAATAAAAAAACCAAAGAACAAATGCTAAAATTGTGGGAAGAACTCCCGAATTCGATCCCTACAAAACACCACTCATAGAGGAGGGTGATGAGCCTCTACTGTAACTAATTCTCCCTGGTAATATAGGGGATAACTGTGGTTAACACAAAAAAAATAAAAAAAAGGGTACATTCTTACTCATTTTTAGACTCATACGTTTAAATACAAATCTTTCAACCCACTAATGGAATTATTCTTATTTTTAAGTTTCTTTTGAACGTGACAATTCTACACAAATTGCAGAAAAATCATGTTAGACAGGTCCAAATAGTACCGGTTCTCCATGACAACAACATGCAGTTACATAATGAAGTGTTCAATTACCAAGAGAAGGGACTAAAAGACAATACCCATCGGCAATAGTAACCTTGAGAATTGAGATGCACCAATTATTTCTCTCCCTCCTCCCGTGCCCCCAAATATCCAAACAAAGATTTTCACATTACAATTTCAACTTCATCAAATTTGGACTCCTTTTTTTATTGCCATATGAATGTGACAGAAACACTCTTTATATCACACTCAGACCTTAACATCAGTGATAATTAATAAAGACAATAGGTATAGCATTTCCTAGCACAACCATCCATCATAATAAAAGAGGACGAAATCAGGAAAATCCAAAGAAAATATATGAGAAATATTTCTCAGCACATAATAATGCAGTGTATCTTGAATGCCATCATCAATATGAACAATGCAGTCAAATTGATCTCTATAATAAACCTTTCAAAGAGAGACCTTAATCAAAAACATCTTTTGAAAGCTTGAATGTTGTTTGTATGGCTTTTTCTTCCAAGGTTGTAAAAACCCAACTTATTATCCTATGCTTTCTTATGGAGCTAGCTTAATGATAAATAAAAATTGAAAAAGAAGGTGCATGTAGGCATCTTGTTCACAATTTGACTCTTCTAAACTCAAAGGATGAGCTTTAGAGAATAAAAATGCAAAATTGTGATAAAATGTCTATTTACATATGTAGATATATAAAACAAATTAGAAATGATTAAAATATTGATATAAATTAGTATAATTCTGTAACTTATTCATTCTCTGAATTTCAGAGGAATGAAATCCACCGGTTGAAAGCAAAAACAAAATAAAAATGAGTGAGGCAATGTATCGAACATGTGAAAGGCAAAGGAGCAACAAGGCAATGTAGTCCCTGGTTACCGTAACGGAAGAGTAATAAATGATTTGGGAACATAATAATATTAATAATGGAGGCAGAAAGAGACAAAAATGACCTCCAAGCGCAAGATTAGAGAGCAAGAGAAGGCGCCAAATGAACTTGCACCGCTTCATGAGCAACCCAGTTGGAGGCACAGGTGCCGGAACCTCACTCATCGAAACAAATGATAATGATGATGATGATGAATGTGCACTGTGCTTCCAAAGTCATTCGGTGTGTGATGTCTTTTACCTTGTTTTGTATTCTGATCTTCAGAACTCAACTGACTTTGGAGTTTGACTTTGTTTACATCTAGGGCCCATTTTGGTACAAACACAGAACGCTCATCAATACTAATGGGCCGTACGGCCCAATCATCCCAGTCCTTCCTTCCAATTCCCAATCTATAATTCCATATCAACAAGGGAGATTAACGATGAACAACAAATATTTCGCATAATTAAATAGTAATGTTACAATATATGGTTAAAAGAAAAATACCTTGTACAATTAATACACATATATTAGAATTTCTCTTCAAATATGTAATTCTTTTTACTTTTAAGTTTATATAGGACATTATCAAGAAAAAATGACAACATATCATTATGCAAATGTTTTTTTAAAAATAGATAGAAAAAATTAACTTAAATCCCTTCTAAAAGGATAAAACATTAAATCTTTAAACAATAAAAAATTATACATCTATCAAGTCACCCGATGATTGATACAAACCCATACTTAACCTGATTGTCAAATGAGGTCTGTTTAAACCCCATATATTTATTATTGTGGGACATAATCAGGTCCAGTTTAAATAGCTTAGGGTGACTCAAGTCAACGGAATGGGTTAAGTTATGCACACCTTGTTTAAAAGAATGAAAAGGAACTCATTAATTAACCAAAACATATAGTAAAGGTTTCCTCTGTGTATGTTCATAAACTATTATGACTTTCTTTCCTCTAATTAATAACTATCTTATATTAGTATTAGTTAACTTTTTTATTATCCTATCAATTGTAATTAAAATCCATATTTACCTTTATTTAATAGCGTGAATTGAAATACATCAAAAGCATCAAAATTTTAAGAAAATTCTCTCAACCTTAAACTTTCCTTATATATAAAACATGCACATAATGATTACGCAAATATTAATGGATTGTATTCAAATAGAATCATAATAAATTATTTTTATTAGTATAAAAGATATTTCTTATAGTTATTTTTAGACTATCACTATATAAGTGTATGAAATAACTCGCAGAGATTGATCCAATTTAACTAATAGCTAGTCTCGAGTTTAAACAAGATGAGAACAACAACGAGGGATAAAAAGAAAAAAGAGAAAGAAATTAGGAATGTGATGAATAATGTAATAGAAAAAGATAAAGGAAAAATGTGTGTTATATAAGTTATTATATATTTTTAATGTATGAACATATTATATCAAAACTACCTCCACAGAAAAAAAACCTATTATATATACAATAAAAAAAGATTTTTTTTTGTGTGAACTAAAGGTATCTCCCGACTGATAGCTAGAGACTAATCTCTTTCGAGCCATAAAGATCACCGATGTGGGTTTTGCCTCTCCCAACACAGTCTTTTCTATACACGCTGCCAGAGATCAAACCTTATCAAGATACTTAAGGGACTCAGTTATCTGCCAATTGTATCGGGCTTTGTTAAAAAATTGAGTACTGTTTAATGTTTATTAATTAATTCTAATTAATCTTGTGACACATGACTCTCTTACTTTTCTATTCATACTTTTTTTTTTCACTTCCTCTTACATTACACTCCTCCTAATCATATTTCTCATGTTTTTTTCTTTCTTTTCTTTGATTTTTTTTTCTGTCTCTCTTGATGGTATAATTAGAGTTGCATTACTCTAAATGAATGAAAAAAGTTGTGGAGATTTTCCCCAAAAAATAAATATTATGGTATATGTTAAAATATATCTGTTATACTCCACTCCATAGCTTACGTTCCAGGACAACTTATTTATTTATGAGAGTATATGAGTGAAAAACACTAGCTAGTTTTTATCATTCCGTCATCTCTATAACACCCTTGTTTAATTTACATTTCTTTTTCAATGATCCATTTTGTAATAAATATTAAGAAGGATGGTTTAATAAAGGCTTAATTACACTTTTGGTCTTTCTAGTTTTGATTTTGTGTAATTTTGGTCCCTTAGATTTTTTTTTAGCAAATTAAGTCCCCATACTTTTAAAATTAAGTAAATTTGGTCCCTCTGTCATATGTTTTCTACTTAAAACCCTCAAATTTTCATTTTCAATCCAATATTTGGGAGTATATGATGAATTTGAGATATGAAATAATTTAAAATATTAAAAAGTAAAAAAATAAATAAAAATTGATAAATTTTGAAGGATTTTGTATGGTATGAAATTAGGGTTTAAAGAGGACAAAAAATTGGGATTTTTTGATATTAAGTTAAATTTGTTATTTTGATTGGTGAGTTTTCATATTAAGAAGATTTAAAATGAATTAATCAATTAAATTTATGAAGATATTAAATAGAAAGTGAGAATTTGAGGGTTCTGGGCATAAAACAATTGAGGGAGGGACCAAATTTTGCTTAACTTTAAAAGTATGGGTACTTAAATTACTCGAAAAATATTTGAAGGACCAAAATTACAATAAGTGTAAACTAAAGGGACCAAAAGTGCAATTAAACCTTTAATAAATATTGTTCACTTTTTATGTAAATTTGAGAAAAATTGACGAGATCAACTAATATTCTTAATTAATTTGAATTTTTTTTTATATTTGATAACACATACTAGTACTTTCTAATATGATAAAAATGTAGGAGAAAATATCAATATGAGAAACACGTAACACTGGAAGTTGTCTCCGATCGACTAAAATGGACATCTGAAGAACTACAATAATTGCCACGCACCTATAAAGTTTGGTTAGATGAATGTTAATTAAGTCGCCGCTGTTCTTGTCTACCAATATTTCTGTATCTGAAGCCTACTAATTAGGTTAATATTATATGATGCAGACAAAATCTAAATCAACAGTGCATGCCACTAAGAGGTCAATGTGAAATTATAATTTTTTAAAATGAAGTGTGGGGAAGGGGATGAGATAAAGAAGACGAAAGAAAGAACATGGGGAGAACAAGAAAAAAGTAGTCCTGTTGCTTTCTCATCTGAGACTCTGAATACAGCCATAATAACATATATAATATTCCGCTTAACTTTACAGTAATTAATTGCGTTCAAAATATGTGTATGTATATCATCAAATCACTTAAAATTATATAAGCAATAACAAGTTCAGCAGCTAGCATAATTTTAAAATCCTTGAAAATTTTATTGTACTTGTTGAGATAATAAGAAATCCATGAACAAGAGACTCACATTTTGTTTATTGTCTACTTGTTCAATTCAGACCTATATATAATTAAGTTTCACACGATCGACCACGTACCCCCACAAATTAACAATGTAACATATCCTTTCCCTCTTCTCCTACACCGCAAACCAAACCATGCATTTCATCTCACACAATTATGATCTAATTAAATTAAACTAGCTAGCTAGTCCTAACATATATAGAAATCTCAAAAACCTAATCCATAATCTCAAACTCAAAGTGAAGCTGTAGCTAGCAGTAGTCTCATCCATGAACTAGGCCGTAAGATAAAGCCATGAGAAGGATCGCAGCCTCCTTCTCATCCTGAGGGAAAACTTTCTGAAGAGCCAAGTTCTTGCTTAACCTTAATGTCAAATCCTCAAAACCGAATTTCTTTTTACTTTTTGATGGCTTGGCCTTGGCTTCAAGGTTGTGCTTCTTTTTCATGTGTTGTGGTGACTCAATTTTGGACTTGTTCTTCTTCTCTTTCTTCTGCAACTTGTTTCGCTTCACGGATGTCTCAGTTGCCATCAGAATTGTACCATTCGCCGATGCTGCAGCAGCCATGGCACGTCTCGCCTTCCTTTGTCGTATTCCACACGCGTTGCAAAGTGACTGTTAATTACACCAAAATAAAATAAAAATTCAATATCATATGGTTAGCAAAATAATAATAATTAATAGTAACAACGATCTATATTTTTCTAATTGAGTTAATTTGTTTGTATAATTAAACCTAAAAAGTAATTATATTGTGGAGTAAAAAACCTTGGGGCCTCTTGGTCCACTTCTCCAGAGAGGGGTCTTGGTGGTGTGGCAATCAGCACAAACCCTAACTGTAGTGTTGTTTGAATAATAATTGTTGCTGCTGCTGCTATTGTCTTGATCATTCTGCTGCATAGAGTTGCCTTGATCCGAAACCATCATCTTCCGCATCATTCTCATCTTTGAAGACATCCACTTCAGTGAACCATCCTCGGTCGTTGCTTCATGATTTTCTTCTTTCTTCCAAACTCTCACCTTCCTGCTCTCGCACTGCTTTTCTGTTTCTGCACATGATCCGCTACAAGGAATAGTCTTCTCAGCCTAATTAAGATCATGTGATCAAAACAAATTAAAAAATATATATATATATATATATAATATAGTAGCGATATATGCATAATTCTATGTGAATCTTAATTAGTTAGTGCATATATATGTGTCACCTCTTCATGAATATTTGGTAACTGCTTTGGTTCACAGTAGTGAGATCCTTCTTGATTTTGATCTGGAGAGTTGAAGAGAATAGGATAGGATAGAGAAGAAAATGGTGAAGAAGAAGAAGAGGAGTGATGGTTAGGACTGAAAAGTAGTTCATGGTTTTGGTCTTGATTAAGATCCAGAGGCATGAGAGAAGATACTGAACGGCGATAAGCTGGTATCATGGACGCGCACACACAGAGACAAATTAATTAACCAAGTCACAGAGAGAGAGAGAGAGAGAAGAGTGCAGTGCAAGTATGCAACTGAAACGGTTTTCCTTTTGTCCAGTAATAAAGGGTATTGAGAAGGAGAGAATACAAGATATATATGGCAAATAGGTCCTACTCTCTACTCTTATAAGAATGGTAAACGGCATAGAGATAAGTTAATAACAGCCTAACCAATATCAAAATCTTATTCTCAAGGTACAGTTAGAATCTTTTATACGCTTCCAAAGTAACAACAAATTTTGTTTTGTATTATTAGATCATTAGATATATCAATTCAATTAAGTCGGTGTCTCTTATTTTTAGTTGTATATACATATCATATATATAATTAATTAATGATATGATATAAATTAATTCAATTATGTTTTTATAGTAAGCTGAAGAAAAAAGGAAAAAATAAAAGGTAATTACTGAAAGTAAAAAGCATCGCTATAAGACATTCACGTGACTCTTGATGAGAGGCAAAGAGGACAAGTTAAAAAGACAAAAGAAATGGAGTGTGTGGAATGCTACTACGCTGACCCCATACGTATGACAAAACCTTATCTGCACACAAACAAAGTTTTTACCGCTCACTGTAAAAAGTTGAAACTTTCCTTTTCTACTTTATTCTAACAGAACAGCTGGAAGGTAATTAGTTGGGATGAGATGAAAAAGAGATAGATAGAAGAGCTAGCTGCATGCATGAGTTAGTCTCCTTATGCTACTATGACCTCCAAATTAATTAAATGCTTGTGCAGGCAAATGGACAGATCCCAACAGAATAATGAGAATATCTTTGCAGACACATGCAATTTTTAAGTTTTAACCTCTTCAGTAGTCCCCATAAGCGCCGTCTCGTCATTTATTTTTCAACGTTCACTGGTATGGTAACAAAACATATGACAATGATTTTTCTAAACAAGACAAATTAAGTCCTCAGTCTTTTTCCCTTTATACGGTAACATAATTCAACAACAAAATACACAAATGTCAGTGGCAAAGATACATTCACTAGATTCATATCTATCATAATAATTTTGTATATGTAGATTTTACTTCAATTTTTTAATTTTGTACATATATACACTATTTTGTACTGGTGATGTGATCCATTTCACACAATATATATGTATAAAAAAACTGGCTGGAAAATTACTAATACTCTGTTTTTCACTCTGCTTAGTTAAAAACCAATTAAATGCAGTGATATATACATTGATTTGATTTGGTACATGTAAGTCAGGGCTTGAATTGAATAGGACCTGAACCAATTATCACCTTGTCTCTTGTTTATGGTTCTCTATAAATGATAACTATGACAAATTGATTGGGAGTCATGTACCATACAAACTGAAGGCTCTTGTCTTGTGTAGATAAATATAATAATTGATGGATAGCAGTCTTGCTAGCTATATATATTGAAATTCTTATGATTTCCCACACACAATATAAGGTGAAGGATTAAAAAATATATATTTTTCCTTAGTATATATAATTAATTAGTAAACACAAGCAAGGCCACAGCAAAATATCCCACCTAGCTAGAGAGAGCAATCCTTAAAATTCAGACATACATAGACCTTGTGTACCACACTTTTATCCGAAACATGACGGATGGCCCATAAACAATATGGAACATAGAAGAGCTTTTTCTGCAAAAAAAATTAAAACAAGTCCTAAAATGATAATATATATTATATAATGAGTGTAATTTTTATGATGAAGAAATAGGCTACGTATGCGGTTTGTAAATCACTCCTGTACACGTTTGATACTGGTGTCAATGCTGTCACTGATGGGGACTTCATGAGAAATTATCATGTAATTGCTGTCTGTAATACAGAGTAAGTCCAAAATTATGGTACTTTTCAAAATTGGTAAGGGGGGCCATTGCTTTTGAGCTACATGACAGTTTATTTTCTCTCAATAACAGAAGGCCCATGGTCCTCTCTCTCTCTCTCTATCCTTAGGTCTGAGTGTGTTATGGTGGGTTCAGAATTTTCATGGGCAAAGGTAAGGCTGAGGGTGAAATTAAAGATTTCGTAATATTGTGGTATGGGAGGCTACTAGCCTATATAATGAGCTATTCATATATATGGACACGAATAGACCTGTATTGCATAATTTTGTTTAACTCAATTGAATGGTTGTGGTTTTATGGTAGTCTTTATTATCATCATTACTGCAATCATTATATATATAGGATGATTTATTGCAAGGTGATTGATCATGACTATACACAAAAGCTGAATCCGAAAGGAATAATAGTCTCATGGGATATGCATAGAATTTTGTTTCACACCACCAAAATTGATGAGTTGGTACTGTAATTTAAGACATTTGTGTTAAAGAAGTAAAACTTAACTTAGAAATGAAATTAGTTTGGTTGGTTATTCAATTAGTTAGTAATCAGTTAATTACATTAGCTTTTTTTTGGATTGTAAAGATCTATAGAGTCCATTTTATAGTATTGGGTGGATCATTTTCATTGTAATTTTTCTTTTATTTTTGGATATATTGTGGTGCTCATCTCAAGCTTTATGGGGTAGTTAAAGATGTGAAAGTTAGTTAGAAATTAATTGGATTGATTATTCCATCAAATAGGAATGACTTAATTACATTGGCTATATATATATAAACCTAAACTTCTATTGTACTTTTACTTTTTCTATTTCTATTATCGAAATACAATTTTAATTTTTCCTCTCTACTCTATTTTATTTTCTATTTTCTATGCGAATCATGAATTTTAACAATTTGACAACATATAATTTAGTTTTAAAAATAAATTTAAGTTTACAATAAGTAATATTTGACGGCCCCTCTTGGGGAGAGAAATAAATGTTTTTAACTTAAATATATATATAGAAGGTGTAAGACACAAAATTATTTGTATATATATACTTACATTTTAAAAGTTATTCTATTTCAAATGTGTCACCTTATTGGATAAAAATTGTCACCGCACATATTATAAACAACAATAATGATTTTTCTACACTAAATTTTTTACATTTTCTCATGTATATTTTTTTTTTTTTATCATATCTTTTATTTTCTCTCTCTTCATTTTCTTTTTATTTATATCTCTTTTCCATACTTTCTACATTCAATTTTTTAGAATATAACTATTATTTTCCAATGGCAAAACGACCTAGAAACCACTTTTACCTATGTTTAACACGAATTTTAATGCATGCAATACAAACGGAGAAGTAAGAACTTTTTTGCTTTGGAAAAATTAAGATCTATAGAATGCATGAATTTCCATTTTCGGAGATTGTAAACGATTTCACAAACAGGCCTTTGATAACGTGTTTGATTTTTCCCGATACGAAACGCTATTGATAGTAATATTAGCCTGTAATATGACTTTTATTTAAAACCAAACACTTATTAGATTATGTTTGTTTTTATTAGCATGAATTTTGAAATAACAACTTGTTCTTTTTGGCTAAACAATAAACATATATATTGGAGTATTTTAACAACGTGAAAACATGACAAATAAAATTTTCATTTGTCAAAATTTGGGGATTTTGATAGTGAAAATTGTTGTCGCCGGATGTACCTGTAACTGAAAAATAATCAAGAAGAAAACCTGAGGCGCGTGAGGAGCACGCTGTCCTTAAGGATTCATCGGCCGGTTGCGATGCTCCCCCAGGATACAACAGGTCCATCCCGTGCCATAGGCACGAGGTAACACTGAACTAGCAAGAAGATTCCGTTAAACCCATGGATAACTCAGAGTGTTTTTTATGTAGAAGAAAAGAGAGTGCAGACACACCATAAGGTTGAGCAAAAAAAGGGGTTTATATATTAAAATAGTTAGGGTTAGAAAGCATAATAAAAGTGGGTTTTTACCAAGTCAAAAATGGGCTTTGACCAAGTCAATAAATGTTTTCTAAAAAATAAATAAAACATTTATTTATTAACTCTCTTAGAAAACTTTTGAAATAAATAAATATTATAAAAAATCCAACAATCCCCCACATATTTCAAAAGTTTTAAAAATTGAAAAGATCAACTTCCTGGGTTAACGCCATGGGATAAATGTTTCGAATCTGGTGTCTTTTGGACTATGAACCAGACCTAGACTGATAAGTCGTAACATACAAGTGAATCGGTGGAACATGTCCTATGAACCAAGACACTTTAGTGTATGCCAGAGGTCTTACCAATCACATTATACCCCCACAATTCTCGCTGTTACCGCTGTGTTGCGCTATAAGGCCATGCGCGCGCCTGGTATTCATGAGTGCTCTAGAGATTTCGCCTCAATCTCATACAAGCGGCCCCACTTGACACTCATATAGGTGATTTCATCAAGTGTATGCTGCACTTCATACACCACCCCTAAGGGATATGAGAATCATTAAAAGCCTTTTGGGCTTATCCTCTCCAATATGCAGTCTAGCACCTCATACACCATAGGAAGGGACAAGTAAATAGTGCTAGCAAGACTAACAGATGACTTGTTTTTACCCATATGAACCTTCTTCATGGGGTCTCCAATCACAAAGGTTGGGTTACCATCACTGTTAGTATCAAATTGGCTTTAGTCCCATTCCCCTCGATGTTTTAGTCAAATTTATTTTGACCACACATTGATTAGGGATATAACCCCATCATTTAGTAGCTACTTTAATAAATAAAAGGTATACGTATACGTCTCAATATTCAATTATAAATTGAATTTACTCTGGCTATTTCAATATAGCAATCACAATATATAGATATGGAAGGCTCATCTTCCTTCCATAAAGAAATATATGCTAAGATATTTCTTAGCCAAACCATTTTCACATCTTACCAAGTTAAAAATAGACTTGGTCACCATCATAGATGAGATTATACAGGTCTACTTGGATTACCAAGCGACAACTCCTCCATTGAGGGTAAACATAAATTCATTTGTGAATTTATTCTCATCTAAATCAAATCAGAATATCATCACTATATCATTACTATATAGTGGCAAACTCATTATATACAATACCATAATTCATGGTACCTCTCAAATCACTCTTGAATACAGACATAGCAAACAATTTTATTTTCTCATAAATCAATGAAATAAAATACATTCCCAATAATTTGTGCTTACTCAAATTGAAAAATATAATATCTCTAGTTAATATCATAAGGGATACTCAATAGATTACTTCAAAGTAATCAAAACTTCCTAAGAAGTTCCTTAAGTGATAAAATATTATCACACTTCCTTATGAAATTAACTCCCCAAATTGCAGCTTGTCTAACTCATCCTTTTAATATATATAACTCTCAATAATGTTCACAACAGTACTCCTTTAAATGTACAAGCAAATATAATATTTCATCATAAATGAAACATCCCGAGTCACTGTACTCATACATCCATAAAAGAATTCTCAAAATAAACTCAAAGCAATGGGAATAGAAATTCCATATTGCAAAATATTAAGTAGGAGCATTGCGAACTAAAATATAATATCATATTATATTGAATTGAGAAGATAAGAAACAACCAAATTTATTAACAAAGAGTTTGTCATGTCCCGCAAAAATATATATATGTAACATACTATTTTGACAAAATTTGTTCATAGCAAAATCTCAATTTCATCATGCAATGAACATCACCATCATTTCATGAAAGCTATCACTTCCAAACTCAAGGGTACTAGCCCGTTATAAGTTTTAAATTATCAATTCTGCATATATCAAAAAATAATTCACAAGATAACACCATAAGCATAAGATAAAGTAATATAGAACTTTGAAATCTATCTATATGCTTAATAAGCATTACAACACCTATAATTTATTCATGCGAATTTATATTTCTTGTTCTATATCCCAATGCAATGTATACTTGACACTCAACCTCAAATTATGTCACATATAAAAATAACCCCCACATTTAATGCTCAAAATCTCATAATTTCACTAAAAACATTTATAAAGATTAAAAAGTGAAATTAATTAAAGAACTCAATTCATACCTCATAAAATACAATACTCATACCATAAAATTAGAAACCCAGCAAAGAGACAATAAATGTCTCACGTAACATCAAAACCAATGAAAAAAAAAATAGGAGCTCCAGGCTCAACTAAAACTCTCAAAAGATGGAATTTCTATATTGATTGATCTTCTAAATGATAAAGAAAATTGAGCCTAACAAATCTGCAACAGAATTTACAGAGTAAGGCACCATAAAATGCAAATGCAGTGTTCCATTAGTTACTAACTAGTAATTACTAACATAGCTAATTCTTCCTAACCCCAGGAAAAGAAAAAGTGCTTGTATCATAATTCAATATATACAAAGTTTGTAATCCACACAGACACATATTTCAATATGAAACAATATTCAATAACCACAGTAAGCATACATCTAGCACTTTCCTTAACAATTCAACTCACGAGATTATATTCATAATGGAAAATGCAGAGGCAACTTTATGCCTATCATTCTTTGAAGCTAAAAGCCTAAAATTATTAATGCACTAACTGCACTAGTTTCTAATACACATCCTGCAATGCAATGCCTGAATTTATCATATGAAAATTTATATTTCTATCTAATGTTGCCAAGTAAAAATAAAATCATGATCTCATTCATCTTGTTTACTAGAAGAAAACCCCACTGATTTCAAGACCTATCACAATTCTAATATTTTTTTTTTCTGTTAACAAAAGAATTAAAAAAAAACAAAATGCATTTTTTTTTTCAAATATGACCCCAAACAAGGACTTGAAAACTGGAATTGAGTAGTGCATATAAAGAAAGAGGAAAATGAAACATACAATTTGATACATGTAGCTATCGAGCTCGTTCACGGAATCATCAAGTGGTATCAAATTCGCCAATGCAACAATCTAGTGGTTGCGAGGGGGAAACGACGGCGTTGCAGCCAGCGGCAAGGTGTAAACATTTTCTGGCTCGTTGGAAATAACACTGTCTACAATAATGGGTATTATTGAAAACCATAACCCCTAACCCCCACAATTTGGGATTAATGGAAGAGGCAAATTTCTCTCAAAGATAGATGGGATGAATCCTTAAGATTGTTGTCGCCGGATGTACCTGTAACTGAAAAATAATCAAGAAGAAAACCTGAGGCGCGTGAGGAGCACGCTGTCCTTAAGGATTCATCGGCCGGTTGCGATGCTCCCCCAGGATACAACAGGTCCATCCCGTGCCATAGGCACGAGGTAACACTGAACTAGCAAGAAGATTCCGTTAAACCCATGGATAACTCAGAGTGTTTTTTGTGTAGAAGAAAAGAGAGTGCAGACACACCATAAGGTTGAGCAAAAAAAGGGGTTTATATATTAAAATAGTTAGGGTTAGAAAGCATAATAAAAGTGGGTTTTTACCAAGTCAAAAATGGGCTTTGACCAAGTCAATAAATGTTTTCTAAAAAATAAATAAAACATTTATTTATTAACTCTCTTAGAAAACTTTTGAAATAAATAAATATTATAAAAAATCCAACAATATCTCATGTGATAATTTTGTGTCTATATATCTCTCTCTTTATAAATGCTAAGGAAAAATATAGACACAGAATTTACACATTAGATTTGACAAATCCAAAATGTTGTTTAAAGTGGGGAGGGTAATAATCTAAAATAAGCACTATCTATCCAAGTAAAAGTATTTTTTAAGTTTTATATTTAAAATATTATTAATTTTTAAATATAAATAAATCTTTTAACCTCATTTTTTTCAAAATCAATTTTCTACCAAAATTTAAAACCAATATATCTATAATATAACTAATGAGTACATGTGAAATTGGATAGAATCACAATAATGAAGGTTTAATATGCCTGATTCTATATTCTTCAGTCAGCCAAAATTCAATTCAATATTCATCAAAAGCGAAACAAAATAAAAATGCTTATCCAAATGTATGTGTAGTTAATAATCTCAATTAAAAGTTCACATAAAACTTGATCCTGATTCATTTCGGATGACACTTACAATTGTGTTTACATGCTTTGAGTGGGTTGTGGTCTCCAATAATTAATTTCTAACTTAAGAAAGTTTTTAGGGATTTTCTTGCTTAATTTGAGCTCTTAGTAAAAACACATTCTCATGGATAATTTTTTAGAACAATATGTGCACGGGCACTCTCTGACTAGTTAGTTTTTAAAGAAAGAAAGAGGAAATTTTTGCTCAGGTGTTATGTTTTGATTTAGGACAGGTAAAGAGAAGAAAACAAGAAAAAGGATATATGTGGCTTGAGTCGCGAGCTCTTGTGATACCAATATATTTTATGTATGAACTCGTATTGTTCATGTTGACCTATTTAGATAAACTACATATAATCTTATATCCTTAAAAAAGATGCTACATATATAAAAGAGAAAATTTTTATTTTAAAGTCCAAACCTATTTTGATAATTACTTATATTATAAATTTGAGTCTTTATAATAAAAAGTGAGACACTCACTTTTTTTTGCTCTCTTAATTAAAAAAATCATGTGTCATTTTTTTGTACTCTCTTACTTTTCCTTTGTAAATCTTTTACATATCTCATTTACAAAGATTTTTTTAATTTTCCCTTCTCTCAACTTTTAAAAATTGCCTTTTTGAAATAAAAATTGTTATGATACTAATCACTGACCCATTCTTTATTTATGTTCTAATTCTTGTTAATTTTTAATACTATAATTTAATAATATAATATATAATCCTAAATTGATACAATAACAAATGAGCACTGCTATACATATCACACAAGGCATTTCATACGAATGGCGTAACGAATGAGAAAATAGCCCATGGACAGTGATGGACCCAAAACTTTTACACTACTATATATGGGGGCAATATTTATATACACGCATATAAATTTGTAGTATTAACAATATTAAATTTTTGTGGAGACAATTAATACTCCTAGTATATATAATATTAAGAATTAAGTACAAGTTCAAACTTTTGTGGCAACTGACCCCTAAAAGGACCCACGTAGGTCCATCCCTAGATGGTGAAATAAAAATATATATTTATGAAATATCACGATGCTACATTTGTTTTATGTGCGTGCTTCATATAAAAACTTCTCGTGGGGTCTAGCTTTGTCCATAACAAATAATCGAATTAATGTAAAAGTTTAAATAATACGATGATCGATTAAAATCTCAAGATCTAAACTATATTAAAAAATATGATAACTTTAATTAAGATTACATGAAATATTTCCAATTTTTTTTGGTAAAAAATATTGAATTAAACGGAACAAAAAGAAAAAATACAAAAATCCAGGCCCTACTAAACCTAGGGAAATACTCACCCCTAGTATTAAAATCTCAATACTCATCCCTAGCAATTGACTTGTATGGTTGGGATATATAATTAATTTTATAAATTAATAAATCAAATTCAAAGTTATTAATCTTTAATTCAAACTAATTCAAAGTTAATATACTCACCCATTTTTTTTACTTACTGTTTATTAGTAAAAAATAGTTATATATTTAAAGATATTAATTATATAAAATAAATATTTTTACCATATATTACATAAGATAAAATATTAGTTTGTGCTTGTGCCATTTTTAGAATAAGTCCTTAAGTGACCCGATTATACTTTCTTAAAAATTCAAGTGTAGGATAATAGGATTGGAATGCTTTGGAATGCTTCATTTGCTTTTAATTTTCCCATTGGTTGTCATGATATCCCATCATAAGTTAATCTCAATTCTTAGGGATGATATAGTTGGTGTAGCCTTTAGGTGAAAAGCCTTATTGTAGTTTGTTGGGGTTTTCCCCCTCCTTTATACCAAAAAAAAATTAATTAATCATGCTTCTTTTTATTATTTTTTTTTCGTTTTTACTATAGGTTTCCTCTATTACTAGTATTTCTTCCTAAAAATGTTTTTAATAGGAATAAAACCCGCAAACTTCTCCCATAATCTTAGCCTGTGTTAATAACTGAACCCGATTGTTTTTTTTTCTTATGAGACTAGGATTTATGTACAAGCCACAATTCTAATGTAGGCATGTAGAATAATGTTCCTAATTCCAATGATAGGGAGAAAAATTTTGAGTCACCAACTCCAAGCCTCTAAAAATGCAGTCGTATGGTAGCAACACATCAGGGTTCCATAAGTATATATTGTACACCGTATACTACATATTCATCAAATTTGCTTTCTTGAACACCTCATATATATGTTCGTGTACTATTTTAATATTTTGTAGTAAACATTTAAGATATCACAGTATTATGTAAATATATCAAAATATCACCACACCAAACATCTCATATCCTTTAATCCATTGTACTGGGGATTTTTTTCTCTGTTTTCAGATCTTCTTGTTTGGGTCAAACTGTGACACGTTGAATAACAGAAATGGGTCATGAAATATAATATGGTCCAGGATAAGAGTGACCAATATTCATGAAAGGGGCTTATTGTTTGTTACAAAATATGAAAGTAGCATCAATGTTTGGAAGTTGGGCCCCACCACATACTGCGGCGACCACAAACATTACCGATGGTGATCGTGATCATGATGCCAGGCATAACAAAATAAAAACTTAGATTTAAGACCCAAAATAAAAACTAGGCCCAATAACTAAGAGCAGAGCATTGCAATCGTAACTACATCTCTACTAGGCCCATATTCTGGGCGCAGGCATAATTAATTCATCTGACCTGACACAAAACCAGAAGGTAGACACACATTTCTAATTTTCCATGCCTAAATAATATGTGCAAATTGAAAAACAAAATTAAACCAAAAAAAAAAAAATCAACCTTAAGAAACCTTCATATTGTATCCAAAATTTTATTTTGTCTTAAAAAAACAAACCTAAGTAGTGGCATCTAACATTTTTGTGATGCGGAGGGCGTGGAGGATGTTGACTTGCTGTTCTAATGGTATAAGTTAAGTTATTCGGTTATGAGATATCTAACGCCATTATTGACAAAAGATAGGTGCATATATATATATATATATATATATATATATATATATATATATATATATATATATATATATAACAGATGAGCATAGCTAAAGACAGCGAAGTTCGTTTAGGATGTGTCCACAACTCTTGGAGTTGTGGATTGGGTCATGATTAATCTATGAATCAGATTTAATTCAGCTTAAAACCCATTTGTTTAAGTTTTTTAAAATATATTTTTTTAATTTTTTTATGTGAAATAAATTGATTTTATGTTTGGTTATAATTATGAAGAATACTTTTTTTTCTTCTTTTATTTATCAGAAGGAATTATTTGTAACTGTTTCTAAAACAAAAGCTAAACACCAATTTTTTTTATAGATTTTATTTTTCTTAAATCTTATGTAAATAAATTAAATTAAATGAAAATAATTCAAAATAAAACGTATTCTAATTTCTAAATGATAACTAAGCATGTTTAGTCCGATTGGACATGCAAAACCATCTAAAGAAAGATCGATTCTTATCCAATTTGCTTTTTTAAGTATATATATAACTTCAGCATTACTCTGTTATAGCTCATACCAAGCAAAGGAAATTTTCTCCTAATTGCAATCCATCATTCCATCCTGTGATGAGTATGAGTTAAGCTTTTTATTTTGTCTTCCATTAATTCAGGATACACATTACGGACAATTCATGACTGCATTCTTTTTAAAAAAAAAAAAAAGAATATATTTGTGATTTCTTATTCAACTAGGAAACTAGAATCGGCTTAAGAGGTGCGATTCTCTGGCATATAGTATAGTATCCTGTATTATAATAGTTACTATTAATAGGAATTTAAAAGAATTTCCTTGCTACTCAAGGTGACACATTGAAAGACCGTGAATTACATTGTCAATTGAGAAAATTACGTGTGTTTGATTCAGAGCAAACTTTGGAAGAGCAGGATTATATTATTGTATATATTCCCAGCATAAAAACAATATATGCTTATAAAACGGGCCATTTTCCTCATGACATAAACATGTAAGTACTACCTCAGTACCTTTATTATAATGTGTGTGGTTAATTTAAAAAACCAGGCCCACCTATTGAAATATAGTTCATTCTAATATTTTAAAAATTGGATTAATAATTAAATAAAAAAAACACCGATTCATAATTCAATGACATAACAATGATTGAATTATGATTTAACTGGTATAAATTAAATATAAATTTTTATTTTCTAATATCATATAATTTTATTATAAATTTTATAAAACTAAAATAATAATAATTAATAAAATAATAAAAATCTATTTGAAATTATTAAAAATATGTCTTTATTTATTTTAAAAATATTTTAGATAAAAAATTTTAAAAAATACAAATTTTGATTTTTTTAAAAATCGGTTAACTGATTTTCCGACACCGATCTTTAACTATTTTCATGAGATGAATATATGAATTGATCACTACATCAGTTCCAAGTCCGAATGGTGATTCTATTTTCAAAACTACACTTTACATTTTAGTTTGATAAAACTTAGCACTCTAGCTAGAAATAGGAAAAAATAGAAAAGTATTATTCCTCTATTTGACACATTCAAAAAATTGAGGTTAAAATTAAATAAGTGAGACCCGCCTTCAAAACATTCCACCTCTCACATCCACGACAAAATTACCCTTGAATGGTTAAGATCATAAAAATACGAGTATTGTTATTCACACAACAATACAACCATATAACATAACAAGATAAATCAAAAAAAAGAAAGAATAAAGAAAAATATGGAATATGATGGGTGATATGATAGAAATAGATAAAAATAAAATGTGTATTGTATGAATTATTGTATATTTTTATTGTATAAATTTATTAAAGCAATTGCTTAGACCTCTCTAATTAACTATAAGTGTCTCATTTTTTTAATTAATAATATTATCAATTACAATTTCTTTGTTATAATTGCTTTTTAATATTTATTATTAATTGTTAGAAAATAAAGTTTTATACTTATAAAAAATAAGCTTCTCAATTTAATACAATTATTTTTTTAAACAGGCTCCTATTGTTTTAGAAAAATAGGTATGTTGTTTCTTAGAAAATAGGCCTTTTATATATCTTTTAAAGATAGACTACTTATTTCTTAATTTGTTTTAGGCCTCGTATATATTTGGATGATAGACTACTTATTTCTTAATTTGTTTTAGGCCTCGTATATATTTGGATGACCTTGTATTTAAACAAAAGGGATGGGAGAACTTTATATTTTTCTATTTACTTTTTTTATTCCAATCCAAATATTTCACCCTTGCTTAACAACCAAAAGAAAAATAAAAGAAAAGAAAGTAAAACAAATAAAAAGAAAATAAGATGATTTTGTAATTGTGTATATATATTGATAAAATTAGAAAAAAAAAAAGTAAAACTTGTGTCTCCTCTTATTTGTTTGATTAAAAAATGAGTTGAAAAAATTGTATAAATGAAATAATTAAGATATTTAAATAAAAAACTCATCACTAATAAATAAGATTAAAGGTGATTTATTTTCCATGCATATTATATACATATCAAACTCACATTAATTTTTTCAAATTTCAATCGATTTTTTTTTTCCAAATAAATTGGCTGAAAAAACAACTTTTCACCTTTTCTTTTTTCCTTTTACAGAATCTTTCCACTTTGTTCTGGATAGACTTGAGACTAGCGTTGTTACTGACTTACTAATATGTGTTGACTTCTAGCTTATTTGTGCTGATGTTAATCCAAGCTCAACCATGTTTTAGAGATGCTCAACCGACGATTTGGAGATGCTTGGCTGGCGACTTGGAGATACAACCCTTTCATGCACAGTTAGCCGACCTGAGGGCGAGGTCCTCCTTGGACATCTGACCTCATGAGGTCATGACCGACTACATTCACATAAGCTACGATTCGGGCTGAGTCCCTAGATTACTAGTCATACCGACTTCATTATACACCTGCCGAGGACATCAAATATTGGGCCTAAGATACTCGGGCGCGTGGTAACACTTGCACTCGAGCGCGTGGACTGCCTGATCATTTCCGTTATAATAAACTAACGGGATTTCCCACCAAAACCGGCCTATATAAACATGAACTAGTGTGATTTCTAGGTACGCTTTCATTAAGCGCAAACACTCTAATAAGAATCCTTTCTGACTTAGTCATCCGAGTCCTTACAGGTAGAGTCGGAAAAATGGGTCCGCCCAAACCTGCAAAAAATGCAGGGCCTGGGCTCTTAAATTAGAGACCCATATTTTTTGCAAATTTTTTAGCCCGGAAGAAAAATACCCGTACTGAATTCGATTTCGGGCCGGGTTGTCCGGACGGGCTTTTGGGCAGCCCGAATTCTATTAAAAAACAGGGGTCTGTCTATGACACTCACACACGTGTCTGTTGGCTGTTTACTCACTTCTCCAGTGGTGTTGCACATACGTTGAATGTTCGAAGTTCCCATTGGTATCTTAGATTTGTAGTTCTCGTTGGTTATGCTATGCATTTGCTTAAAAATTTGGCTATTTTATTTTTAAAAGTTAAATTTATCTTGTGGGATGTTTTTCTGAAATATAAATTAAATAGAGTTGAAGAATTTTTATGATGAGTATAACACCTATATATTGAAGAATTGTATTCATCCATGAGAGTATTCATAAATAAAGAATTGAAGAATACATGGAGGACCACAAATTGTTTGTATCAAGAGGCCAAATTGAGGACTAATTAACAGCTTAACAACCAAGTGCAGTAAAGTGAGTAGTTAAATTAATTAATTGCTTACGTACATGTAATGAGGCCTTTCGTCTAGATTATGCTTTGCAAGCCGAAAGCAAGAAAAGCATCATATGCTAATTAAAGAGGGATGGAGCTAGCTAGATGGAACGATTCTTCCTTAACATAATTATTGGGTCATATTTATACTAAAAAATAATACCTGTAACATAGACATGTTTGTTTAAAAATTCAGAATGAAATACAAATACAAAAATGACAATATGGATATATAATTAATATGGAATTTAATTTTGTTTCTGTTTTTTCTAGTTTTACACATTTAATTTTACTTTTATAGCATATAAATAAATTAGATTTTAACTAGGCCAATCCGCATTGGACTGGGCTGGGCTAAGACAGGACCGATTTTTATACCGGATATTTTAGTCTGACCCGCAATAGTATACTACCCGATCCGGATTGGATAACCCGTTTTAACAGCTTTACTCACAGGTACACCATGCCCCGTAAATCTGTCATGCTCCGTCGTGGACTTTAACCAGGTCCGATCTCTTCGGCTGGAATCTGCAAGGACGCAAACGTATCATATCCAAAGTTGGCATTTGGTGGAAACGCGGGCTAGTGACTCCGACCCCTCTATTACCATTATGTGGTTGTTGTTGCCATCATTTCACATGTCTTCGTTCTTCATCTCCATAAGCAACAATATATATGATGATAAACCGGAAAAAGTTGTTCTTAAGTAAATTTATTTATAAATTATATATATAAATAATATAATATACTAAACTAGAGCGGCTCGTGTTATGTTCAGGAAAAAAACATTCAAATCGCTATACAAGAAAAATAGAGTTACCATTAGGCGGAAAATTTGTCAACTATGTCGGGTAAGAGGAAATAATGTTAATTGTTACAAAAAATTGATAATAAATTTTAAATAAATACACTTTAATCTCATTTTAAAAGAACCTGTGTCTAGTATCTACACGAGAGACATGTGGTAACAATTTATGTGCATTTTTTAATTTTGAACTCCACTCACAGGGAAAATGATTCACATTTTTGGCTAAAAATGGTGGTGGTAGACATGATGATAAGTAAAAAATTAATTTTAAATTCTCCTTCTCCATCCTTCTATAAATCCTCTTAAATATTGCATAAAGTAAATATTAAATATTTTTTATTTTTGAGATATTAAATATATTTATTTTTTTAATTAATACTTACTTTAATATTAAGAGAATTTGTAGAAAGATAAATTAGGAAGATATAACCTTTCTAAAAAAGGTAGACGGTTAACGAATCAAGCAACCTTGATAAATAATTACTTAGGCTAGGAGACAGGCTAACTAGAAGAAATCAAGAAAACAAGTTAATTATTGATTCATAATTCAATTCTATATATAAGTGATACCTAATAAAGAATTGTTAGGAGTCAATTATTATGTCATGAATCAAAGTGCATGGGAAGTATCCCTAATGCTTGTCGCTATCAATTTTTTTTTTGTTACATAACTAAATAATTTCTTTATTAAAAGATAAACAATCTTGCACTCCAATATCACCAATAGTATGTCTGCTTTTTTTTTTGTAGAAACCAATAATATGTCTGTGAGTTGTAATTCTTTTGCCTTTTTTTTACAGAGAAATGGGTATTTTTTATTTTTATTTTTGTCAAATGGTAGTTTTTTGTTTTGTTTTTTTTTTGGTCAATTTTGTTTTGTTTGTTTTTGAACAAATAGAAATGGGTAGTTGAAGTTGGTGACGGGTGCAGACAGCCGGCCCATGAAAGTTTGTTAAAGCAGGGGTGGGTTTCTTTCATTGCTGGACATCATAATTCATGAGTTCACGACCAAAAACAAATAAAATCATAATTCATGAGTTGGGGCTTACGACATTTCGCTTTCAGTTAACATGCTTAGATTTTCCCAGTTTTTCAACTTTACAACGTTTTATGTCCAAATAAATAAAAAGTATAGAGAAAAGAAGACTTCAACACGCAAGTATTCAATAGATTAGAACAAATCTCCGAATAAATAAAATCCCAATATTAGATATCGTTTTCAATGTGTAAATAATAAAAGTTTGAATGGACGCAATTCAGAATGTGGAAAAGTAACATTATAATGGGTGATTATGGTTGTTTTATCCCTGAGTAAATTAAAAGAGAAAACTTTTGGGTGGTTTAGTTTGAAAAAAACATTTTCGGTTCCATTTACTGATTTTTTTATTTTAATTAATTATTAATTATTAAAATATTTTTAGTTTTGATTATAAAATTATTACTTCGTTTTTTGTTTTTAAAATTTTATAAAAAAATAGAAAAGTAATTAATTTTATATTGATTTTTTATTTCCTATACAAAACTCTTTAACATGAAATAAAATAAAAAAATATGTTGACATTATTTATAATTAAAATTAAAAAAAGAAATGAAAATAAAAAATGTTTTCTAAAAATAAACTTTCAAAACATGAATTGAAAAAAAATATAAATATGCACGTATGTATTATAAAATTTAATATGTTATCACATGTAGGAGATCAAGTTTATAATAATACACATTAAAATGCCATATGATAATTAAATTATTACAACCTTCAATTCAAACTGGTACGTTGCATTTAATTTCATTGAACAAGATATCTACAACTTGCAAATGCCATCTTATTCGTGGCATTGACATGTGACGTTTGTGGTCCTTGCTGTATTATATATAGTTTATAAGATATTTAATACTTTTAACAATATATTTAGAGACCAACAGGTTGCTCAAGTGATACATATTTCGATTCACTTAAACAAGGTTTTGAGTTCAATCAGTACTGTGAATTGAAAAAAAAAATCTTTATCAAAAGAACTAAACCAGGATAATCCCGATTTAAACAAGATTAAGTACCTCCATGGAGAATAATTGTGGTAAAAAAACAATTTTTTATTTAAAGAAATAAAGCTTATTTGAAATGTTTTATAAGTGGCTATTAATATATTCATGGTTAATTGTCCCAAGGTTTTGTCTTTGAATTTCCTGCTTGAGTTCGTATATATATTTCCCTTTCCCCCCACACCCCACACACAAAGAGATATACACACACACACCACGTACACATCTATATTTGACTACTGAGATATCGGGAATTGATTACTTCACTAATCCAATCCTCATCTACAATTGTTTTGATTAAAAAAAGAATTAGTAGAGTGACTGATCCTAAACTTGAGCATCTGAATAATCCAAAAGCACTCCACACAATTAACCAGTTTATTAGGCAAAACCGCATTTAGGAACCTATACAATTTTCAATTTAGTCATTCTTTTCGAAGTTTTAATGTTATTTTTAAACATAAATTTAACGTTTTCAAATTTTCACCTTTTTGTCAAATCAGACAAGAGTCTTAATTAACATATTAGGAGAGAGGCAATGATTGAATAATGGAGAGTGATCTTTCAACGAAGAGGTGGGTGTGGAGAGATTGAGTTTTAGAATCACCTGCTTGAGAAGTCTAACAATAACACCATCTTAATTTGGTACAAACGAGCCATATATTATTAGTTTTATTCTATTGCTCTTTCATCACATATAATCAACTAGGCCACGTCGGGCACGTGGCCCTAAGTTAAGTCTCGAGATGAATTCTAGATGAAGGTCCCCTAAACAAAGGAATAATCGGGCCCCATTAATGCACAAGTTGAATAATGGGTTATTGGATATGTTATGGATTGAGCATCAAGAGGTGGCGTAAGGGTGTGACATGCATGGCATGGCACTCCCACTGATCTTGACCCTGCAACACACAATTCTATTTGTAAATTTGATTCTTAAATCAACTTAATTTATAAATTTAATTTTGTTTAAAAATATGAATATGAAGTGATTGATTTATAATTGAAAAATCATCTCCTAGAAATAATTAAGTTCATTATTTATCATGTTAATTATTATGTTGAGTATTTTTAACACCATCCAAAAACATGTAAGTAGTACTAAATTATATCAGAATCAATCAATAACAGTAGTTCAATAAAGATCCTACGACTTAGATAATAAATTCATTTTAAATTCTAGAATGTAAAAATATATTTGATTTAGTGTTATATATGGTAAATTCACATTTTTAAGGCTATAAAATAATTATATTAAAAAAAATTAAAATTGAGTTTAATCATATATTAATACCAAACTACATATACACCAATATATATGACTTGGATTTTCTCCAGTTTTTTCATCCTCTCAGCAGACTTTAGCTACGGAATAGCTATGGATATCACTAGATAAATTAAATCTGTAGCTGATTCCTAGCTATTTCGTAGCTAGATTCTGCTGCACAGTGAATCCTGACGCCAATATATGTGATTTTTGGTGGAAAGGTTCTCTTTAATTGTTTAACCACGACGACAACTGAGAATTTGGTCCTACGTACCCAACTCTTCCTTTTGCGTCAGTGGTACCTAGCAACTGCTTTTTGTTGTTCTCGTTACCATTTTTGGTACAACTTGTCATTTGTTGGTAGAAAACTAGAAACTTCAACTAGAAGATTAGATTAGAATAAATTATCCTATGATGGTGTCCGTTTATTCATTTTGTCAGGCATTGAGCAATATAACAAACTGTAATTGATTGGAAATTCTCTTTATTTGAGTTTGATATTGGAAAAAATAAAAAAAAATTAATAATAAGTGGGTTCCACACCCAAAAGATGATGTGGCATTTTCATTATCTACTCAAATAGTAGAATTCTATTGCTTTACACCGTTACAACAATCAAGTAAAGTATTAATATTGGTGGAAAAGGAAACTACTTAGGTAGCTTATGCTATTAGGTAAAAGTAGTTTGTTTTAAAGTTAAATAGAATTAATTTTAAAAATGGATGGTTGAGATGAGTGATATACATTTTACAAAGCATATTGGACGAAAATAATTTAAAATTAATTTTGTGAAATCATAATTTTACACTATTGTAACGATAAAACAAAGAGACTATTAGGGTCCTTGTGAGTTTTCAAATTTTGATTTTAAAAATTTTTTGTAATTTAAAATTAAAAATATATTAAAAATAACTTTTTGTCTTTTTTACTATGGATATTTTGAAAATCATAAAAATGATTTTTAATTTTCAAGTTTAAATTATAAAATTTTAAATAAAATTTTTTAAAAACAAAAACTAAAAAACTTCTTCAACTTCAAGTGCCACATGGTTATGCAAAAGGGCTAAAGCATATATATATATATATATATATATATATATATATGTATGTATGATGGGTCATGCATGCTCATGCGTGAAATAAGAAAACCAACTAGTTGGGGACGATGGGTCTTCCCACTCTCCTTCCTACATGAAGTGAAGTGAGTCCGTGGGTACGTAATACCTAAAGAAATATCATATTCATACAATAAAAGTCATACAATAACTCATATAACATTTTTTTATATATTTTTTCATCACATCATCTATCACATTTTACATTTCTCTTTTTTTTTTCACTTTTCTCGTTTCCTCTCTCTATGTTGTATGTTATTCATGTACATTTCTCATACCCAAATGAGTTTGCTTCTCCGTTTTGTCTTTTTGGATCGATGCTAGCTTCTCCGTTTTCTAATTTATATAATGTGATAAAGTGCATTTGAGTCAAAAGTTATATATTATTATTATTTTTAGATATAAGTTGATCTAAAAACATAAACACTAATAATTTGCATTAAATTGTTTGGACTTCATCTATACAAGATTTTAGTAATTTTTTCTTATAAAATGATAAATACAAGTTTTTATTAATAATGTTCTTTATTTTCGAAAGTGTATTTTACACTTCTAAACATGATATGATATTAAGGTACGTAGAGCGCGTCTGATATTCAGTTTTATTTATAAATTTTTTAAATTTATTTTATAAAATGGTTTTTTATAATAAAATGATTTATTTAAAAAAAACTAAAAAACTAAAAAATAATTTTCTAAAACATTAACACATGCAACTCCTCTCTGAATGCTAAATAATCATTGAACTATAGACTAGTTGTGTATTTTTCAAATTAATGCATCTATATATCCTCAAATAGTTACATCTATTTTTTTAGTTCAAATTTTGATTATAAAAAAGAAATGATACTACAAACATTTCTAGTTAGATTATAATTAAAACAAACACTTGCCACCAGAATGTGGTTGGGGTCTAATGTGTTAGTACAAACCATGCATGTGCCATAACTAACCGATCACATTATATATTTGTCTTTTAGCAACGTATGAATTCAACATGACAAATTGGAAATCATGCATTGCAATAATCCATGATAATTATTATTATTATTTTAAACGACGAGTCATTACTCAATTGAAACTAATATTATTTACTTTTATCATCGAATGATAAAATTTAGCGTTCATGCAAAACAAATCCATCCCAGAATCGTAGCTCGTTAAGCTGAAATTAGAACAGGCGTAATTGTATACTGAATTTTACCTAACTAAGGAGGTAATTAAGATTTTTCCACTATAACATGTACACATTTTTGACATTACTAGTTTTATGGGTTATGTTAAAATATATATTCTTCCGTTAAGGATATTTTTTTAGTTTGAGTTGGGCCAGACCCACTCGGCTGGCTCGCTTGACCTATGAGGCTAATTATTAGGTCGCCTATTTAAGTTAAGGTTAGATTATGTCACCTAAGTAAGGTCCATCATTTATTTACTATAAATAAAGGGACATATCGTTCTTTTGGGGCTTTAGTCCCTGTTGTGCACAAAAAAAAAAAGAATAATAAAGGGACACATCCTTGATCTAGGATATATGATACTTTCTCATTATCTCGACGTCTAGATTCAACGCCGACTAGGCTCAGAGCTCAGTCTTTCAGAGACTTTTGATAACGTATATAAATATATATTTATTAACAACACTTTTTTTATGTTCAACAGTACAGTACAGGCATAATAGAAGAAGTTTTTACACAGAGATTTCTGTTATATTAAAAAAAAAAACTGTTTGTTCCTCGGTACAAATGAGTTCATGCCTTCATGGTACAACTTCTTTAGGATACGTGGCGTGTTATGATTGGTTTATAATAATAAAGATCCTAGATCCGGGATCCAAATTCAAAGGTGGAAAATGCTTGGAGTCAAAGGATTTACCTCATTGGTACACGTGTTTCAGATGCGGCAACTTGATTTTCGGTTACCAACTTATCCATTTCATTCTTCGATCCCATCCCAATTGGTGAAGCAAATTCAGAAAAAGGAAATCACTAATCAAATACTGAGATATTAAGGTGACACTAGTTGTAGAAAAAGGAAGAGAATAATTCTATCTCTCTCTCTCAATTCTAATTCTTCACACCTAAGTTTTTATATTTATTTTAAATTTCTTTTTTATCACATTATTTCCCTAATATATACACATTTTGGGTGTAAATATAACAAATTTGTTTTTTATTAAAAAAAAGTGTGAAACTTAGTGTAAAAGTTTGGGACGTAAGAATATATTCACTCCTCAGAAAAATACAATGACTTGTTTCTTTACATTTCTAGTTTCTAGTAATTTTTTCACAAGAGAAATTATATCATCGTTCTTCTACCAAAAAGAACTTAATTAATTAATTACTAGCTCGATCCTAAACTATACAAATGGAATCGCTACCTATCTTTCTTCTCAAAGCAATTGAAACTGTTCTAGCATATTAAAATTGTTCATAAAGCTGATTGGCTACTCACTTTTAATTTACCGATCAATTCAAAAGTAATATATTAAAAGTTAAATCAACGAAATATAAATCATAAATTTCTAAGTCCATAAACTTCCGTTCTTCCTAACATTAAGGATCAATTACAATGTCTTTATACATTCACGAGTGGATGGAACCAAAAAATATCAGGACTTTTGTTTCGATCACAAGGTCCATAGGAATAAGGAATGGATTCAAAGCAGCATGGGTGGAATCTTTGCTTGATGAGTAAGAGGAGCAACATGTTGCAGTTAATTAAAAGTAGCATGAAGTAGGTCGCTTTTTAAGGCACTAAATAAACACCACATTTTTTTTGTCTTTATAAGAATGGAAATTAAGATGCATTTACCTAAGGCCAAAGCAAAGGCTATATAAATTGTTTGTTTTATAATTCCGTGTGGGGTCAGTGCCATGGGTCCCAGTTCCAGACTCCAAGGTCAAGCTAGCTAGTAGCTCCTTTTGTTGGTTTTTCAAATGTGTATATATAAAGCAGTTGCAAGCTTGCAGCAGCATTAGCTAGCCACCTCAACTACCCTGTTAAAATTAAAGCCTCTGTCATTATATCTCAAAAGAATCAAAAGCCATTCTCAGCTGAAGAAACAAAAATTGAAGTTTTTTAAATGTGTGCTTAATTTGAGAAACTAAGCTATAGTTATGGCTTCACGGGTCTTGATGGAGAATTTACTAAAGGGAAAGTTCTTTGTCCTGCTCTTATTTTTGTGTGTTTTTGCAGTCACAGCCTCTGTGACTTATGATCACAAAGCCATTCTTGTTAATGGCCAGAGAAGAATTTTGATCTCTGGTTCCATCCACTATCCAAGAAGCACACCTCAGGTACTCACTCCCTCCAATATATGATATATATGCTGCATCAAATTTGTTATTCTTCTAAATTTTCACCTCTTTGGTGTCCACAGTGAAAAGTTCTTATGTTTCTCATATGATATGACTGCAGATGTGGCCAGACCTTATTCAAAAGGCCAAAGATGGAGGCTTAGATGTTATACAAACCTATGTGTTTTGGAATGGACATGAACCTTCACCTGGAAAGGTACTACAAATGCTTTTATGTTTTATATTGTTATTTTTTCCCCACTTGTCAAAATGTTAACTAGAAAAAGCTCACCCATTTTTTCATGTATATTTTGAAAAAAAAAAAAAAATCAGTATTATTTTGAGGACAGGTACGACTTGGTTAAGTTCATCAAGCTAGTACAGCAAGCTGGCCTTTATGTTCATCTCCGAATTGGTCCCTACATATGTGCTGAATGGAACTTTGGGTAATGATGATTTTAATAACATGCCTTATAATTCTATATTATATGCAGAGGATGATTATTCTTATTGAAAAAGGAAAATACTGCCTAACAAGGTGTTTTTTTTTTCTATTTATTATGCAGGGGATTTCCTGTTTGGCTCAAGTATGTTCCCGGTATTGCTTTCAGAACAGACAATGGGCCTTTCAAGGTTGGAATTTCAATTTTAGCCATCATAATTAATTTTAGTATTATTTTTATTATTATTTGATTATGAAATTCTGTTAGTCTTCTAAGCAAGCATCCGATTTTGTAATGATGTAGGCGGCAATGCAAAAATTTACCGCGAAGATTGTCAGCCTGATGAAGGCAGAGAAATTGTTTCAGACGCAGGGAGGTCCAATAATTCTGTCTCAGGCAAGAAAATGAGATTTAATTATGATTTTTGTTATATATATTTTATATTTTATTCATAGTTTTAGGCCAACCTATTACAAAAATGGTCTTAATTTTTAGTTTTTTTTTCTTCCAATTGAATATGACAGATAGAGAACGAGTTTGGACCAGTGGAGTGGGAAATTGGTGCTCCAGGAAAAGCTTACACAAAATGGGCTGCTCAAATGGCTGTAGGTTTAAATACTGGTGTACCCTGGATTATGTGCAAGCAAGAAGATGCTCCTGACCCTGTTGTAAGCACCTCTTGCCTTTTTTTTTTCTTTTTTCTTTTTTTTTGGTGATTATTTTCTTGGAATAAATCTCTGTGTCCCACCTATGTTGTTGTGTTCCAACGGTTTTTATTTTTTGATAAAATTTTCAACAGTGTTTGGCTAATTTTGGTGGGTTAAGGATGTTGCTATTACTATTGATATATTTTGATGTTGGTTCATCGGCCCATTTGGCCTTTCTCTGTTGTCCTTTCCTTTATCTATGCGGTTCGGTTCTATTGCAATTTGACGTTTTCTGGGGATCACGTGTTTTCTTATAGTCAAATTGATTATACTCCCCTGAATCTCTCTCTAATCTGTATTTACTGTGCAATAGATTGACACCTGCAATGGATTCTACTGTGAAAACTTCAAACCCAACAAGAACTACAAACCCAAAATGTGGACAGAGAATTGGACTGGCTGGTAAGTCTCTGTCATACAAATAAATGCCAAAAAACCCTGATCTGATATGGATCCTGTAGTTAGTTTTTATTATGTTTCCTGTTCTGTAGGTACACTGAGTTTGGTGGTGCAGTCCCTCGTAGACCAGCAGAAGACTTGGCATTCTCAGTTGCAAGATTTGTACAGAATGGTGGCTCATTTGTTAACTACTATATGGTAGGTTGGCTTCTTGCAATTTCCATTGTCAACATTTCTCACCATACATATTCATGATGTGGAAACATTGATTTGAGTCTAATATGTGTCATTCTTGGGTCCAGTATCATGGAGGAACTAACTTTGATCGAACATCTGGTGGCCCCTTCATTGCCACAAGTTATGATTATGATGCTCCCATTGATGAATACGGTATGCAAAAGATATAAGATTCAATTTATTGGATGAATCTCTGAAAAACATATAGAAGCTTTCTTTTAACTTGTTTAGGGTGATATTTGGGGGAAGGGGGAATCATTATGTTTTGGCAAATTGAACATGTTCACTTTAGGAACCACAAAGCTAAGTTGGGCTAGATACATTTTCACATTAGTCTGAAGCATGTTCACCTATATTAGGACTTCTGAACGAACCAAAATGGGGGCATTTGAGAGATTTGCACAAAGCAATAAAACTATGTGAGCCAGCTTTACTATCTGTTGATCCCACGGTGACATGGCCTGGAAATAACCTGGAGGTAAAGTCCATCAGCTCGACTGGTTTATGAAGATATACCCAACAGGCATCTGTTTTGGAAATTCATTGCTTATTTTTGGTAAAATTATCTTAGGTACATGTGTTCAAGGCAAACTCTGGTGCTTGTGCTGCATTCCTTGCAAATTATAACACCAAGTCTTCCGCAACAGTTACATTTGGAAATGGGAAATATGACCTACCACCTTGGTCTATCAGCATTCTTCCTGACTGCAAAACTGCAGTTTTCAACACTGCAAGGGTAAGAAAATGTTCAATAGTATTTTCTGCCGAAATTCACTGTATTTACTATATTGAGATTTTTTTTTTTCCAAGTATGAACATTCATATTTTTATACAGCTTGGTGCTCAAAGCTCCCAGATGAGGATGGCCGCTTTAAACAGTGGATTTGCTTGGCAGTCATACAATGAAGAACCTGCATCATCCAGTGAAGATGATACCATCACAGCAAATGCACTCTGGGAGCAGGTTAATGTCACCCCGAGATTCCACAGATTATTTGTGGTATATGACAGAGTAAGTGTCATGCCTTTGACTTCTAAAAGACTGATAATTGGAATGCCCCTCTTCTTGATACTTGTTGTTTTTATCCTCTCTCTATCTGATAAACATTTGCATCACTTGTCCAGTGTCAACATTGATCCGAATGAAGGTTTTATAAAGAATGGACAATCTCCTCTTCTTACAGTAATGTCAGCAGGCCATGCTTTGCATGTTTTCATTAACGGTCAACTTTCAGGTAAATAAAATTAGTGATTTATCTTTTTCTTTAGTGTTTTGTTATAACAAAGTAACAAACTCTTATTTTACTTATGTATCTCTTACGAATGCAGGGACTGTGTACGGAGGATTGGATTTTCCTAAACTAACATTCAGTGACAATGTTAAACTGAGGGTTGGAAATAACAAGATTTCTTTACTTAGTATTGCTGTTGGTCTTCCGGTTGGTTCCCTCTCATTTCTAATATCTATGTGATTTTATAACATTTTTTTATTGTCAGGACAATTTTCACAGTTTTAATCTTATGGTATGTTCAATTAATGCCAGAATGTTGGTGTGCACTTTGAGACATGGAATGCTGGCGTGTTAGGCCCAGTTACACTCAAGGGTCTAAATGAGGGGACCAGAGACTTGTCTCGCCAGAAAATGGTCTTACAAGGTTTGTTTCTAGCATTGTTTTGCTTGGTAGCCACATTGAAAATGTTTAATCATAATTCTAAATGTGTATCTCCCAAAAACAAAAAACCGGGATAAATACTGAGGTGAAGACTAAATAGTGACATACTAAGTCAAAGTGTCAATATATGTCTACCACTGAGGCAATAAACAGTAAACAAAAAAACAATATAATGTTATTCAAAGTTGAAAAATGTTGTTGAAAGTTGAAACTAACTTGTGCTGGCACTAAGAAAAAAGTGTAAGCATTGTGTATGTGTTTGTTTTTGTCTTGACTCTTGAGCTTTATGTTTGTTGTTGATCAGATTTTGGTGCAAACTTTTCATAGAGAAGCAAAAAAGAAATATTTTTTATTATTCCTTTTTTATACAATTTTTGCTTTCCGGAAATAGCACAACAGTAATAAGAGATTTACTCAGTCATTTGCATGTTGTTGGGCAGATTGGTCTCAAGGGTGAAGCCTTAAATCTTCACACTGTAAGTGGGAGTACCTCTGTTGAATGGGTACAAGGATCACTGTTGGCTAAAAAACAACCTTTGACATGGTACAAGGTAAGATTAAATTTTCAACAAACATTCTGTTTCTATCACTCTGATCACCTGCATATGAATGTATTCTGAGTCATTTTATGCTTTAATGTCATTAGACAACTTTTAGCACACCAGCAGGCAATGATCCATTGGCTCTTGATATGAGTAGCATGGGAAAGGGTCAAGTATGGATAAATGGTCGTAGCATTGGACGCCATTGGCCTGGATATATAGCACACGGTAGTTGTGGAGATTGTTATTATGCTGGAACTTATACTGACAAAAAATGCAGGACAAATTGTGGAGAACCCTCAGAGATGGTAAGAGTTTTTATACTACTTCTCTTACAACAATGAATAGTGTAATTTGAATATATCATGACAACCTACCTATTGTGGGAAATGGACAGGTACCATGTTCCTCGGTCGTGGCTGAACCCAAGTGGGAACTATCTGGTTGTGTTTGAAGAATGGGGAGGTGACCCTTCTGGAATTTCTTTGGTGAAAAGAACAACATCAAGTGTGTTCTGATATATATGAAGGGCAGCCAACTCTAAGGAACCAGGACATGCTAAACTCTGGAAAAGTGAATAGACCTAAAGCTCATTTGTGGTGTCCACCTGGGCAAAAGATCTCTCAGATTAAATTGCAAGCTATGGATTGCCACAAGGAACTTGTGGAAGCTTTCGAGAGGGAAGCTGTCATGCTCACAAATCATATGATGCTCCTGAAAGGGTATCCCGGCCATTTAATTTCATTTAGTGCCACCCTCCCCTTACATGCTGCTATTCTAATAATTTACAAACTATCTTAATTATTAGTACTCATGATATTTCTGTATTAATATGAACCCTTTCTCTCATATCTCTTGTTTGCTCTGCTTCCCAAACAGGACTCACTGGATAAATCATTTGGCTCTGAATGATTTCATCTTTTCTGATTAACTTTAACGTATTATGCATAATGCATCTCTCTCTTGCTTATTGTCCTATTTTATTTTAATTTTTGGCAGAACTGTATTGGTAAGCAATCTTGCATGATAACTGTAGCTCCTGAAGTTTTTGGGGGAGACCCATGTCCAGGAATAGCAAAGAAGCTATCAGTTGAGGCACTATGCAGCTAGGAAGGATCATGTGATGCAACAATTTGGCAAATAAATTTGGAGCAGATTTTTTAGGTTTAGTATAGAAAGTGTTTGAAGTCCAATAACATACCCATCATTTCGGGTAGTTGAATTTTACACCCCAGATAGCAAAGGCCCAATCATGCACGTGCTGACAGAAAACAAATGTAGATAGAAGAAATTGGTAATGCTGTGTACATAGTCAAGTATTCTGCTGAATATTACTCCATAAAATACAGGCAGGGCTTTTAACAATGAAGCATTGAGGCCCTCATACACATTCTTTACAAGGAGAGCTAGACACGAGATAGGTGTCAGACTACTACAACCATTATTCCACCAAAAGGAAATTTCATTTTTTTTCTATGAAATTTTTTTATGTAAGAACACATTGAAAGAAATAAATAGTTGATTGATTCCAAGTGACATTTAGAATATTCATCACATCCATTCCATAGCAGAATTTTGGCCCTTCTACTAGATTTTTGTCAAAAAGAATTCAGAACTAAGCAGTTATAAAAGTAAAATTTCAGAATTTACTACCTCTCCTCCCCCATAAAAGAAATTAACATTCAAATATTCAATCTTTTTTTTATTAAGCCCTTGTAAACTACTTTTCAAATGCTTTTTCCTTGCATCCGTCCTCTACTTTCTAATTGACCTTTCATAAGCTTGTGGGACTGCCAAAAAAACATAAACTTGTGGGATCGTAGAAGAAAACAACAGAAGTTTCACAGATGATTAAAATGAACAAAAGCATATTGTGGGATGTAGTTAACTAGCTTTTATAGGAGAAGGAGGACAAAATAGGCAGCATATAGGGGTATGAGAATTACTTACACCCATAGCTTACTTCCTTTTTCTTGGAAAAGAAAATAACTTGTGTATATCTAGTTTAATTTAACAATTAGCCGAGGCCCACCTTCCACTAAGCTTTAGACACAGGATTACTTTCTTTAACAAAATAAAAAGAGGAAGAAGAAAGGAGCGTTAATTCATATATATCCTTTTCTTCAATCTAATACTAACCAGTTGTCCATCATTGTTTGGATTATTGCTCCTCAGATCAGAAAAAGAAAGACTTTAAAAAAAAACTGTCTTTCTCATTACTGCCAAGGATTTGTCCAGCTAAAGTTTTGTTCTTTGCTTCAAGCATCTTGAAAGTTAATGCGGGCGAAATATAGTAAGTTGTATTGATCACTTCAAGTGTGATGACCACTGACCAATCTTAATTCAGAGGAATATGATAAATTTCAAAACACCCTCTACCTTGCATTTAATATCATTACTTTCTTATAATACACAGCACCCTTATTTCTTATAATACACTTCACCTAGTTTGTTTTAAAGATTTATGAGCAATCAAACAAAAAGAAACTACACCCAATAGATAAAAAGAAAGAAATATGGGGTGAAGTTTAATTTGCTTCATATATAATACATTGTCTCCATCTCAATCCTGCCCCTTATAATTACAATTTTTCCCAATCAATTGCCAATTTCCTTATAGAGAAAAATGAGAATAATATCATAGAAATTAATGTTCAAAAACATTTAAGGGGTGAAGAAAAAAAAAACTTGTTTTTATTATATATCTATTTCTAAACCCAATGATAATGTTGAAGAAGCCTATTGGCTTCCCTAAGTCCACTAAAGTAAGCTCCATGAGTTGTGGAATAATGGGTTCTGTGGGTTGCTTCCCCTGCAAACAAAATTTGAAGTGGAAGTGGTTGTGAAGCAGAAGGCTGGCAGCTTCTATATTTTGGCAATGGTTCCGCCATTGTATCTAAATCATCACCACTTGATCCAACTGCCACATGACTATATGACCCTAAAATAATGGATCTGTTCCCCATTGGCTCTTTAAGACCTTACTGAATTTCCACTTCATTCCCGTTGCAAACTTATGTGAATAAGAACCCTTTGTAAGTGGGAATTTGATAGGAAGCTTGAAACTGTGGCTGAAACCCCTTCAATGATCTCTTCATCTTTGAGTGATTCAAGTGCCAATGCTTCTTCCCCTGCAAACCAAGATAGGAGGACACTAGAATTCTTGTATATAGGACAAAGGGTAGCTGTCCTCCTCATCCACAAGGGTATTTTCTTGTCCCTCAACTCAGAGTGAGGTGAATGAAACACCATTTGCAGGAAGGGGAACCCTTTAGGGTCTTCATCTTTTCTTTCATGTGTAGGACTTAATTGCATAAATAACTTATTGACAACACCAAAACCAAGCCTTGAAATTGCCTCAACCTTGAATGGAGGCAGAGGAGGACAGAACATGCCTGAATCATCATCATGAATAGCAGCCTTTAGTACTCCCAGTGAAACTGTGACAATGACATGATCAGCATACATAATAGAGCCATCACAAAAGTGTAGCTTCACAGGTCTAGAACAGCTACCATTTTCTATATTCATAGAATCATGTACATGTCTCTTGGGCTGCCATTCAATTCTTGTTACTTTTCTACCAAACTGAACTAACCCATGTGGTAATACAGATGCTAAGGATTCAATTATGCTCATATAGCCTTTGGCAATTGTGATTTCTTCCCCTGGAAACATTTGGTATTCACTCTCTGACCTATAATCTAGAGTGAACAAGTCACCAGCAGATGTATAAGTTCTCTGGTTGTTCTCATGCTTGCAAAGATTGCTTCATCAAGTAACTTCCTGCTCCATTTCCACACCCTTTGAGCTCCTCTTCCTCTTTGGCTGAAACCCGGTAAGCATCAAGGCCTTGTCTGAGAAAAGAACCAACACTATGGTTCCCAGAGTCACCTTTTGTTGTTGACAATCTTGGAAGCTTTAGCATCCAGCTTATAATCACTGTAAAGTTCACTTTTTTCACTGTTTTCAGTCAGCTTCCCCTGAGCACGATCCATTAGATTGTTGAAAAGCTTTGTGATGGGGTCAACAATGGAAGGGTATAAGACATAGCCACCTTCAGCAACAGTAGTGGGTTTATTTAGTTCCCATTCCATCCATGCACTCCCAAGGCTGCTCAGACTCCAATGAATGGATTTGTTTAGCAATTTTGTGAATTGGGTTGCCTCCAATTCCATGGATCCAAGCAGCACCCATCTCAATTCTGTCACCACCAAACTCTAATGTGTTGATTCTGCCACCAATCCTGTTTCCACATTCTACAAACACACAGCTCAAACACTTCTTTGGAGCCAGCGATAGTATGGAGCTTATTGGCAGCTGTGAGCCCTGCCATTCCTGCTCCAATGATCACAATTCGTGGCTTCTTGAAAACCATTGTTGCTACCTAGCTCTACTAGTCACACAGGCTATGGAATAAAACAAAAATAAAAACAATCAGAGGGAGGAACAGAAATTAACAGAAGAAGTGGTCTGAAGGTGAGATTTTGAGTTACTGACTATGAATTTATAACTGGGCTTTGCACTGCGTCATTGAACGGGGGTACAATCAAACAGGCGACTTTGTTGTTTTGTTAAAATTCAAATGTTTGTGTTTTCTTGTTTGGAAAAAGTTACAGACCAAAACAATTCAAAGAAACACACTACGTTTCAAAATCAAGTTTTTAAGATCTGATACGTAACCATTTAATTAAAGGACCTCACTTTCCTTTTTCAGACTATTTATTTCCTTTTTCCAGAGAGTATGTATTACTTACTACCTCTAGGCTCAGTGCTATTTATAAAAAATATAACTTAAAAAAGGTACTTTAGAATCACATAATTATAATTAATAATGTTTATAATTTTAAATTTATTTTAAAAAATATTTTAATATTAAATAATTAAAATAATTAATAAAATTACTCCTAGTTAAAATTATTATTAAAGTAGTAACTCATTCTCCAATAGTTGGTCATTGAAATAGTTTAACACATCCACTATCATGGAAAATAGGTGAACAGTGGACAATAAATTAAGGGTATATAAAATTTCATAATTAATATAATTCAAAATAGTATTATGTTTCTTATATTTATGATACCAAGCAAAATCACCTATTTATATTTTATAAATAGGACTGGAGGTAGTATTATTTAGATATTTTTAGGAGCCGCTTAAAGTCTAACAATTATCTTCATTTTTTATTATTAAAAATTTAGGAGTGGGGTTTACCTACGTTTACCTCACCAAAGAGAGGAGTGGGGTTTGAACCTCCAACTTATTAAGTGTGAGACTCTGTCTTACTCCACTCGACCAACCTTTTAGAGTTAACAATTATCTTCATTATTCATTAAGATTTTTTTTTGTTATTTGTTACATCATTTGGTATATGTTGTGATGTATTGTATGTTACTTGTTACCAAACAAATATGCTCTTCTGTAATCCCCTCATCAAGTGAAGTGTGTTAGGTAAGTTAGTTAAAAATGTAGAAAAATTAGTTGAATAATTAAAGTATTTGGTAGAACTAACCGTTAAAGTAACTTAAGAGGGTAAAATATTAATCATTCAATAATGTGAGTGAAAATAATTGAAGGGTAAAATTATAAAAAAAATTGAATTGATAACTAAAAAAGGAGTTTTTTTTTTTTTTGAAAAAAAAAACTACTTCAAATTGTTTCTCAAAAAAAGTTAATAACTAATTAAACAAGTTACCTTATCAAAAAACTAGTAATTGTGTAAATCTTAATAATTACTGATATATTTACCCTAGTGCAATCTTAATTACAGCTTCACTCCATAATTATGTATTATTTATTTTTTTAGCTCTCTAACCACTTTGTAGAGAAAAGTAGTCATTTCAATTCTTAATAAAAAAAATTAAATGTCCAAATTTAACAAATTGATTATTTATTAAATATGTATTAGTAATATCAAAAGTTAATTTTTTTTTATCAGTTTCTTTTTCCTTAAAGTGAAGCTTCATCTTAAACAAGTTAAATCTTTAAATTTGATTTATACACACGATATGATAAGGACCAATGTATTTCATGGCCTTATAGTTATGATGTTATCATAACATCTGGTTATATCACATCTGTTTTGCAATATCTTTGCCTGGTTTGCAACTTTTGTTGAGCAAGGGACATTGAAAGTGACCCATGTCGCACTTCAATTTGACAGGAGTGATTCATCTGAGTACGTCATGTGGAATGGGGACAATAGAGGTAAAATGGGAATCATATCATAGATCAGTTGTTGTGGCTTATGAGCATCAAAGAACTTTACAATATGACCTATATCATGGTCGTGAAAAATTCAATATAGATGTGTTCATAAGGGGTTCAGCAGTTTCTCCTTGCAAACAACCGTGATTCTATTTTTTATTATGCATGCATAGTATAAGCTTTTGTGCAAGGTATAAGAGCATGCATATTGGGATTGTTACCTCGGGAATGAAAATAAGCATAGGTGCTTATTTATCTGAAAGATGGAGAAAGTGTTATTTAAATATCAGATGCTTAAATAAGCACTGATTTTAAAAAAAAGGGGGGTAAGATTGGTTGATAGGGGGTTATGGAATTTATTTAAGAAATTATTTAAAATTATTGGTATAAAGATAAAAAATGATTGAGTTGTTTAAAATAATAAAATAATATAATAATATGAGAAAGTGTGAAAAAATTATAAAATATTAGTTTTAGAAATTTTTAAAGGTGTGATGGGATGGAAAATGACCTAAACCTCTCTTTAATCACTACTTAATTTTCAGTTTATATAATTAAAATACTAATTCGTTGATAACTTGTATTTCTTAAGTTGATACATAATTAGGAACACAAATTTTATTAATATAAAAGCGAGACATAGGTGAAAAACACCACAAGTAGGGATGGCAAAACGGGTCTGGCCCAACGGGCCAGCCCATCCCTACCCGTCAAATTTATAGGGCTGGGTTGAGACTTTCAACCCCTGGCCCTTTTAACCCAGCCCGTTCTGGCCCTTTAAAAAACGGGCTGGAGGAGTTATTCGGGCCGGGCCAGCCCTTCGGGCTGATTTTTTTTTTTAAAAAGGGGATAGTGATTTCTGTATATACTGCTATCACTTACCTGAGATTCTGTATATATATATATATATCTGTATCCCTCCTTCATCAAGTAGTTTCTGAGCACAACAAACCCTCCTCCATAACAACTTATATTTTCTTTGGCTTTTTGTACTTTGTGTTTGTGGATTAGAAGTTTCATTGGTGTTTGTTAAATTAACTTTGAATTGTGTTTTGTTAATTTTCTAGACTGGTTATGGATGGATGGTGTTATTTATGTTCTTAATATTTATGGATGGATGGACTAGCAGCTTCAATTTACTTTTTTTTGTCACGTTTACTATTTTATTCTAATTTTTATATTTTTTTTCGTAGGCTAACCCGTTTATATCCCATCCCAATTCGACCAAAAAAATTCACTTCGTTAGTTCATTATAAGGGCTGGCCCTTTGGCCCTATTAGCCCTCTCAAATATGGGTCGGGCTGACATTTTTCATTTAGGGCCAGCCCAACCCGTCCCATTTTTGAAGGGTTGATCGAGGGTCGGGCCGGGCCGGGCCAGCCCATTTTGCCATCCCTAACCACAGGTATTACTAGGGGACTAATAATATTAGTATATTATTACCCTATGTCACGGATAAGTACTGCATTTGCAGGCCCAATTTAATGTGTTCAGCCCAAAGGCTAACTACGAAATGATGTTTGACAGCAAAATAGGAGAAGTATGACAAAAAAAAAAGCAAATTAGGAGAAAAGAAATAAGAGAGAAAGAAATTGAAGGAATGAGAAAAAAAAATGAGAGAAGATAAATAAAATTATATATTATTTGAGTGGATAAAAGTGAAAATGAAATAAATGAAAAAAGAAAATTCCTCTGTTTATTGGATAAGTAAACTAAGAATAGAAAGAAAAATAAATATAAAAAAAATACTCTTACATAAAAAAATGAATAAACCTCAATTTGGTGATAAAAAAGCCATTTAAATTAGTCCTTTTTAGGGATTAAATTGACATTTTAAAAAAATCTTTCAAGTACTAAAGTGAACAGCATTTTATTTTTCAGGAACTAAATTGAATAACTTTTCATCTTTTAGGGACAGAAAATGTAATTTCATTCTTAAAGGACTAAAATGACCAACACCAAATCTTTCGGGGACCAAAATAAGAGTTTACTCTAAAAAAAAAATATTATTAATCAATAATCAATTAGAAAGATAGTGTGATCGATTAATACAATCGTTTAAAACATCCTACAGGTGAAATAATCAATGAAAGGAAATGTTTCGCATGAAAATATATGAGGCATCTAAGAATCGGGATTAATCAAGCGATTGACGCATGGAGTAATGGATTAAACATGTGTCAGGAACGCTATTCAATTTTATGAAATTTAATTAATTAATCGATCAATAGTAGGAGTAATCCGCAACTGAACTCAAGCTTCCTCAAATGAAAGCACCACCTATTGTGAACGAAATCACCATTCTCTTTCCAGCATCGTTCTTCACACAGAAATCTCGCCTTGGCTTGGCTCGAGAGAAAATTTTCCAAATGGACCCGCGCGAAAAAACCCTCATCTCTCCTTAATTTCATGCTGTGCTGAACAAGGAACATTCCACATCTCCACCATCTTTGTTTCTTTCATTTCTATTCGTACACCGTGCGTTGAGTGAAAAAAAAAAAAATATATGACGTTTCACTCAAAGATATCAACGGTGCCTTAACAGGTAATTACATCGACTATTTAGACATCAAATTATATTAAAGTGATTATTTCATGATTTAAATGTGATGCAATGTGTTATCCGTCTCTTTTACAAAATTCAAAAAATGTTCAACTATTGATAAGTTCTGGACACGTTTAAATTCAAAATAATAACGAAATAAAAGTTGTTAAACAATATTCACTAGTGGAATGAACTGGAATTTCAGACAGAAAAGAGGCCTAAAGGAGATGAAGCATTGAAAATAGTGAGACTGGTTTCTGTTGTATTATATTGACAGTATTGGAAGTTAAAAGGAAACCTATCGGCAATCACACCCTAACCTATTGATAATCACATTGATCCTAATTTCTTCAAACCAAACAGAAAAGAGTGTATGGAAATGAACCGTTCAAATACCGTTCGGTTTGCCTTTGGTTCTGAACCGGAAGCTGCTGATGTCGACGCTAGCCATGAGGGAGGTGCCGGAATCGGAAAACGACGAGCCACAAGTCTCCTCATTGCCGTTTATGGTGATGTAGGAGGAGGAGGATTGGAATACAAGGAGAGAAGAATAGGGGTCATCGATGAACCTAACCGCTGCTTCGGAAGGTTCTAGAAGATTGAGAAGGTCATCTTCTTCGGAGGGTGGCGTTTTGGCATCGGCGTGAGTGTGAGGTTGGGTAAGGTGGAGGAGGAAGAGTCCATTGAAGGAAGGATGGCGGCTTGAGAGTTGAAGAGAAATGACAAGAGAAAGAAGGATCTGGATATTTCTGGACCCATTGTGTTAGGATGGGTCCCACTTGAATTATATCATGCTATCCGATTGAGAAGATCAATGGTTGGAAGCCTTGCCACGTGGTGGGATCACCATAGAGGTTGAGGTTGCGCATACGCGTGTGTGTTCTGCTGAGGAAAAGAGCGGGAATTCACATCACATGGTGTAATTTGTGATTAATTAATTAATAAATACAAAATGACGGTCAATACGGCACCGTGTCCGTGCACGTATGTACGTTAACAACGTAACCCCCCTATTTTGGTAGCTGCGGACTGCACTACTCACTGCAGCGCAGAGTGAACCTCCCTCCCAAAAACGCCACTCTTATCCACAAAATCATCACTTTGGGCGGGGTGACCCCTATTACTTTATTCTTTCTACTTCTAGGAAAAAAAAAAATCATACACTAAAAAATTAAGTATAGAATGAAGAAAAAAAAAGAGAGAGAAAAAATAGAAAAGAAAAAATTGAAAGAGGTAAGAATTGATGTGATAGAAAAAAAAGATAAAAATAAAAAAAAAGTGATAAGTATTAGAGACTGGTATGTTTGCATAGGAATAGGAAAACAAGCAGGTATAACCGGTCTCTAGTTCTATCTCTAATATTGATCTTTATTTTAAATTTTTCTAGTGAATACTTCATATGCAAAAAGAGATAGAAATAAAAAAAATTTGAATAATAAATGTGATAAGTAATATAATATGATAAAAAAAAGAATAAAGAGGGTTAATGAATCGTGAATGTAAAAAATAATTAAACAACTAACAAACAATGGTTGGTCGAATTAAATAACTACCAAATAGTGGGTTGATCGTGAGAGTGAACTTTAGGCGGAATGAGGAATGAGCTGAGGTGTGGATGAATTATATATATATATATAGGAAAAAGAGTACGTAGAAGAGACAGCTGGTTTTGGTAACCTTTAGCTTTCAATGCAGCAAAAGGGACAAAGAACACGGGAATGTAGGACTATCAGCATGGTCTTTCTGAATCAGAAACTGAAACTATAAGGAAGCTCATTTTCGCTTAAAGTGAACCAGTATACGAATGAAGACAGTCAGAGATCCGCAACTAGCAAATCGCCTCTTTCTTGGGACCACAGACCACCAATATACCATCTTCGGTAACAGACTTGTCCACGTTGGTCGAATTAATCATGCAAATTATAATACGGTGAGACTTTTGTGAGATACTATATTTTATTCAAATAATCTCCAATATCTTATTCAAATAAGCTCAATTTGCCAAATGCAAATTGAATATCGTTTTACAAGTGTATAAAACTCTCAATATCTTATTATCTTTGTTAGTTTATAGCAAATTTTGTCAAATGACCGTTCTGTTATGTAAGCAATTTCACATGGCAAAACATGTGACCAAAGTCCTACTCCTAACGTATCTGAATAGTTCTACTTTTCTTGTCTGGAATTCATTAGCATTTTTAAAAGCAAATACAGAAAAGAAAAGAGAGAGGAAAAAAAAAAATTCAATTCCCTTGTCGATTAATTAAATTAATAATGTACACATAAAATGTGAAAGATCATATGAAGTAGAGAAGAAATGTCATCTACACACTCATATTTGCAAAAGTAAAAAAGGTATTACTGTTAATTGCTTGTGAGGAGTGGATCGATTGACTCTTATACGTAGTTCTCCTGCTTGCAAACAGATAAAGCTCTGCAACGTTTACTTTTCACAGTAAGAAAACTGAATTTCTTTGGTAAATATTTCATGGCTTTTGAGATTGTACTGTATTCTGTTGAAGCTACATGTTGATAAACTAAACTCCTTGTGTCCACTCTTTGTTGGTAGTTAGGATTTGAACATTTACAAGTAGCATTCATGAAAATTAAGACTTCTTTCTTAAGCCGAAATAGAATTTCTTGGATTTGGATGCTTGCAGTTCTTTCAGTTTGGTCCCACACAGTATTGGTGTTTTCAGTTGGCTTTAATTTATCAACCATTTTAAGTGTCCCTTTGGGGACCATCACCATGTTTATTTGTGACAAACAGCAATGTACTGTAATAAACTTTTTCTGAGGGGCTATCGTCCTTTCCTTTTTGCGAACTCGCATTCTAATTAGACCTTCGACGGTCCCCCCCTCACATGCATATGTTAGCATTCCTATAATTAGCACCGCACTGGTATCAATTTCTAACGAAGTATTTCAGCTGCTAAAGTTTCGTTTAAGGTAAGTTCAATATTATACATTCACCGCCGACCGTATATATACAGCAAAGTAAACAATGGAAAAAACAAGACCACCACATATATTTCAAGGAATTTAAAAGCTTAAAAGGAGAGAGCAACAAAGGAGATGTATTTAGGAACCATGAAAACGATATCGACATAGTGAAGTGGCAAATAATTGCGCCATCACCAGTATATATATAATATACAACGCTCGTGTACTACTTTACCAGCATAATATATATATATATATATATATATATATATATATATATTTTGGTATGGTTACCAGCATAATATTCGTATGCTCCTAGGGTTGCTCGGCTGACATTGGTGTTCCGTTCATGGGTTTAGGGTTAGATTTCCGCATCTGTATTAGTCATTAGATTTGCCAACTAGATTTTACTGTCAGTGTTCGTATTTTCTCGTCCTTTTAGGCTTTGGGCCCCTGAGTGTTGCAGGCCTGTGCTGGTTTTTCGGGGCTTTTTTAGCCTTGCAGCCCATTTCTGTTGACCAAAAAAAATTGTACCAAATAATGGACCTATCCTTTCCTTTCTACCCAACCTTAGCATACCACACACAAACCCCTACTGATTAACACTCTGGCCCTTTCTTCTTTCTTTTACCTTTTTTTTTTAAATGAAAAGAACAAAAATGTTTAACCGCTTTGAGCCGTCCAAAAGATACAAAAACAGAACACATCTATTGGAGGGAGTTCTCTGTCGCTGGAGCTGAAAATGCACACATAAAATCCACCTCAAGCCATCCATTCAGGGAGGCCCTGAATATAATGTTATGTATTATATTAACCATGATCTTCATCGACATAGAGAAATGCCATGTTTTCCCCCTTGAGACTCATGCATAAAAACTGTCTTAGCAAAATTCATAATCTTCTTGAGCATTACACATAGCCAACAATGTCACTGATAGATTAAGAACATAACTTTTAGTCAGATATAAAACTAAAATGTCCAATGTAATTTTTCATTTAAAGCTATCTGCTTAGCAAAAATTTCATCCGGTCTGATGTTCAACAATTAGACATAAACGCCACTGGCAAGTAAGAGGAACAAGGACCCAAAACCCTGTCAAGAAGATAGACACATAAGCATAAGTTTACACTTTACAATATTATACCAGTATCATGTCAAACCATGACTGAATAAAGGAAATACAAAGAATACATACCAAGAAGACTGATGCCACTGCTCCAGTTGTCAGCTCCTGAGCAAGGGAACGGGTTTTCCGAGAAGAGGTTGCTTCATAACTGCAAAGTACAACCATTGATATGAATGGATAAATAAATAATAATTAAGATACAATGATAAGCTGTCAGCTGAATATTCAAAGCTCATGGAGCTAACTGGAAATAGAGAAACTTCTGATCTCATTAAAGCCTCAAGGATCACACTACACCACAAAAACATAAAGACTGAGTCCAAGCCAAACACACACCCATCACTAATACATCACTAAACCAATGGTAACCTTCAGCTCTAGGTCACATTTCACATATACATGCCTGCCTCAACTACAAAGTTCACGCTTTCACAACAATCACCCTTGCCTCATGATATTACACAAAACCAAGCAACAGAGGATGATAAACACAGAGCAATTTTGTTTTATTGTTGGATGTTTAAAGTACAATTAGTTTTTTCTTAGAAAGAAAGCTAGCCATTTTTAGGTCTGATGGGTAGGGATGGTAATCAGACCAAAACCCAATAGTATCCATAAGAATTATCTACTATGGGTAGGGTTTGTACCCATCAAATGGGTTTGGAGCTGGCTATAAGTACCCACAAAATTTTGTGGGTATGGGTACTATAGTATGATAGTATCCATAAGAATTATCTACTATGGGTAGGGTTTGTACCCATCAAATGGGTTTGGATCTGGCTATAAGTACCCACAAAATTTTGTGGGTATGGGTACTATAGTATGATAGTATCCAAACCTACCCACACTCACAAAATGTTTATTAGGTTTTATAATTATGACTTGAAAGATTTTTAATAACTTTTTAATTAAGTTAAATGGTTAGGTTTGTAATGTTTTAAATTTAGGATTTGGATAATCTTCGAATATTTTTCAATAGAGTTATATGTTGTATTTTTTATCAATGCTTTTTTTTTTTTTTTCTGTTGATCATTCATTGTAAATTTTGGTATCATAATAGCATTTAGATTTTACTAGTTTGTAAACAAAAACGTATTACAAGAGATCATATTCAAGTTAACTAAATGTACTAAATAAGTCAGGGTAGCAGTATGTAAGTACCCAGCGAGTAAAAGTACAAACATTGAAGTTGCTACCCACACGGGTATAGGTCTACTCCTGGTTTAGTGCCCTATCCAAGTCCTATCCACCAGCATCGCACTGATGGGAGTTTATTAAAAAATGCATGATCCAATCAGCTCATGCCACATGCATAAGTAATCATGATCTCCTCACCAGTGAATTAACTGGTTAACAGGTGGAAAAGGAGGCTGATTCGGTTAAAGGGAGGTATATGCAAACGCCTCAAAGTTGAAGACATTTTCCTTCAAATAAAACTATAGCAGCACCTGAAAAAGATGTCTATAGTATTTCCCTTAGCATAGAACAATGTTCTTCTGGAAGCACTTCTGTTCAAACTTGATGAATTACATTCTATATTAACTTTAATCTTACACTTGCAGAAGCCCTCACCCCATGCACCCAACAGATTTAAGATTATTCCTCATTTTGTACCCGCCAACAAGTGAAATCTCTAACTCTGTTTCCCACCAGTGACACAATTCTCATAAAGTTTCTCCTCTTGGCCTTCACATATGATTGTGGCAAATGAACAATACAAACATCTCAACCAAATTTTGATTTCCACTAACCTCCAGAAACAGTTACAAGACCACTAAATCAAATCGAGTGTTATCTATGTTCAGTCAAATTCCTAAGATCCATAAATCCCCGCAAATCGTTTTACAGTTTACAGGCTAATTTACCTGATTGATACATAAAAATCGAAATCGAAAATAGAAAAGGAAGGATGATGCGATCGTAACTTACATGAAGAAAGAGGCAGTTAAGACGAGGCCGATGGCGAGAGTGAAGACGGAGAGTGTGGGGTACCATGAATCGGGGACTGGACTCGTGATCGGTTTTGGAGCCTTCCACAAAAATTAAAAAAAAAAAAAATCAAAATCAGAGAGATAAAAATGAAATTCAAAACGAAATTGAATTAATTCTGATCTGAGGATTACCATGACACAATGTGGAGATTACAGTTGCAGATCTTGCACCTTCAACACTCCAAACTGCTGCAATGTGTAAACCCCCTCGCTCTAACTCTTGCTCCTCTTCCTCTATGTATATTTTCCCCGTCTTTTTTGGGTCAACTTCGAGTCAGCTTATTGTTGCAATAAGCACATCACGCAAAGCCCAATTTATCTTAGCCCGTGTTGTACAAAAAATAAATTGGAGTTGCTTTTAACACCCCCATTTTACTATTCACACCGCCTCCCCATGTTTGAAATTTTTTTCCTAAACCACCCTCATCTCATCACTCCTCCTTTACCCCACCGCCACTGCCTCAGCCTCCTCCACCTCCCCCAACACCTCATCACCACTTCACTCATTTTTTTTCCTTTTCTTTTCTTTTTCCAATAATTAATTTCTAGTAAAAATACTTCCGAATAATAATTTCTAAAAATTTTCAGATAAAAATGATTTTTGAAACTTAATTTTTGGAAGTGTAATTTTTTTAAAAAAATTTCTAAAGTACATCTCTAAACTTGTTAAAGACGCTGAAATTTTGTTTCAGTTTTAAATATGGAAAACTTTTCTATTTATAACAAGTTAGAGATGGATTTTAGACACAATTTTTTTCCGTCTCTAATATTTGAAAAATTATAAAAAAAGAATATGAACTCTAATATTTGAAAAATTATAAAAAAAAATATGAAAAGCAAGTCCCAATATAAATACATATGAAGAGTGTAGGCTCAAAGCGGTTTGCTTTGGTTGACAAAAAAAAAAAAGTGGTTTGCTCTAAAATTATTATTTTTACATGACAATATTTTTGTTGAAATATTATTGATGCAATCTGATTATTACATTATCCTTTTCCAAAAAAAAAAAAAAAAGTAATCAGATATAACTATAAAAATGACCTCGTGTATTATGGGGAGGGATGACTAGAATTGTGCTTTGTCCGTTGAGCAGAGGTAGAACATGTTTGGTTTAGCGTTAAAACGTGATAAAGTCACATTTCCAACGCTAGAAATAGTTGCGTTGATAAATCCAAACTCGAGCTTGGCCAGTTTTAACGTTAAACCAAACACACACGTACATGTCCGTTTGGTTTACATTTGAGTAAATTGATTCTAAAAATCAATGGTTGAAATGAGTTATACACGTTTTACGAAACACATTGGACGGAAGTGATTTAAAACCAATTCTACGAAATCATGATTTTGCACTGTAGTAACGGTAAAACAAACGGTCCAGTAGTATGGTTAGGTGAGCTGGTTTTTCCATAAAATTTTGGGGTTTACCACTATTGGCTAATCTTATACATTTTAATACTATGCCACCAATACTACATTGTTCGTTATTTTTATGCTGACATTCTTTCTTACATGAAGTGTGTCCTTTTCCCTTCTCAACACTATTTATTATTAAATGAAATCTATGTTAATCCCACTAATAAAAAATAAACACAATATTACATCTTATACCAGGCCTCATACAATATTACAACTACTTTAAAAATGCAGGGACTGTGAAGTTAAGAAATGTATTCACTATTCATGATTTATAAGGTCCTACGGTACACAACCAAAACAAACTAAGATACTCTTTTTAAATACAGGTGGTGTATTGACAGTTTAATACTCTATGGGAACCTGGTTATAACCTGAACATGGTTCCATGTTCACTGACACTACCACCAGAAAGCCTTCTAATTATCTGCCAAAACCTCTTGCTTCTTCCGGTTCTCAGAGGACCTGAATAAGAGTTTCTTCTAAATGATCCAGACTCCGGCCTGCCAATTCTTGCTGATGAACTGAATAGTTCTGATGCTGACAAGCCTCTTTCAATATCAACTCCAGAATCAAAGTTAGTAACTGAGAATTGTCTTTGGAAATTATCTGGTAGTTGTCCAGAAAAAGTACTGACTCCCTCATCTAAAATAATAGATAAATCCTCCTGGCTAGAACTTCTTGAACCTGCATCTTCTTTTGCTTCTTCACATTCATTACACACAAGTTTTAAAGCCTGAACAACCTCACCCATGAAAGGACGGTTAGATACCTCAGGCTGCACACACATTGAAGCAATAGCTGCAACTTTAGCCACACTAACAAAAGACACATCAGCTCCTAGAGATGGGTCTATTATTGCTTCCAATCCTTCTTTACTTGTGAGAAGTGGACGAGCCCATGCAACAAGATTCTCTTGACCAGGAGCTTGTGACATGTCTACAGGTTTTCTTCCCGTCAAAAGCTCAAGTAGAACAACACCATAGCTGTAAACATCACTCTTAACAAGAAGATGTCCAGTCATTGCATACTCCGGAGCCACATAACTGAATTAATTTCAATGATCAAAGTGATATGTATTAGGAAATGCATAATAGTGAAAATCAATCAGGAAAAAAGGTTTCAACCAAATGCAGATATTGGCAAGGATTTAAATTTAAGAGTTGTTTCTATTCAATGTAGCTGATAAAAAAAGGACTGTAAGGTCAAGTTATTGCAACTAATCAGGATTAAATATCATATGTATCCTCTCAAATGAACCATTTGGAAGAAGTTTATGTCGAAGTGGTTAGTGTACTAGCTAAGATCAAGTTTATGTTGAACCATGTCCAAAATTTAAGATATTTATAAGTGACAACAGAGGCAAAATGCCTTTCTAGACAGTCAAGAAATTAGTTCATTTGACTTGACTAACCAACAGCCACATATTTATTATGTTGGATTAAGAAGGTGAAGAGATAAAACTTCCAAAACAGGGGGGGAAAAAAATAGAAAGGAAGAAAAATTTGTACCCAAAAGTTCCCATGACACGTGTTGATATGTGTCTATTCTCCTCATCAGTTGCTGTCCGGGCCAATCCAAAATCAGATACTTTTGGTGTAAAATCATCTTCCAACAATATGTTGCTAGACTTGAAGTCCCTATGTATAACACGGGGACTTGAATCTTCATGCAGATAAGCAAGACCACGAGCTGCACCAAGAGCTATCTTCATCCGAGCAGCCCAATCAAGTTTGTAGTTTTCCTTGTCAACTCCTACCAGACAACCAAACAAATAGAATAAAAACATTATATTGTTGAAGAACTAAACAATTAGCATGCTACCTCAACTCAAGACTGAAGTAAGCATACAAGAAGCAGATTTAAGTACCATGTAAATGGAATTCCACACTGCCATTTGGAACAAGTTCATAAACCAAGCAGCGGAAGCTATTCTCTGCGCATATACCAATCAACTTGACCAAATTTCTGTGGTGAAGACGATTAAGCATTTCAACTTCAGCTAAGAATTCACGATCACCATGATGATCATCCCTCATTAGAACCTTGACCGCCACTTTTGTCCCTTCTCCAAGGATACCACTGTAAACACGCCCAAAACCACCTTCTCCAAGTATTCTTGAAGCATGAAAATTATCAGTGGCTTTCTCAATGTCATTCATACTGAAAGTCTTAGCTGACCCTGTATAAGCAGCAATGCTGGATCGAAATGACGAAGAAATGGATCCAACTCCTCCATCTCCAATTAATGACACAGGAGCAGTACCTATGAAATTCATATGTTTTGTACGCAAAGGGCTCAGATATGATAAAATGGTCACAATTATTATGTGGTAAGGAAACATTCAAAAGTATAGGTCTTGAATTACTTAAGTCTGAAAATACCATGCTTATGAAAAATATATCATTTTAAATTCTTGAAAATGAATTACTTTTTATCAGAATAATTCTGATAGGGCCTTGGAAGTTATAGAATAAGTTACAAAGTAGTTATAGAATCAGTAACAAAATGGTTATAGAATTAGTTAGGTGGTTATAGTTGTGAGCGCAGGGGCTTAGCTTAAATTGTTGGAGAGATAGAAAGGTGATTCATTCTGAATTATTAGCTTTGTGGTAGCTCAGTTTTAGAAAGAGATTGCCCTTTATAGAAGTGGAGAAACCCTTGGAAGGAGAATTGTGTTCTTTTTTTGTTCATATTTCATTCACCAATAATAGGTTCATTCTCTTTCTATCTCTCACACTAATCTTCAATTCTTGTTTACAGGTTCATAATAAATTCTGCCATTTTTTCCAACCTCTATTCGATTGGATAAAAGCCAAACAGTTAATTAGTTATTTGTAGATACAGTATTGTTTTTAATGATCAACTATTTAGACAAAGGAAGTAACAGAGAAAAATGCACTAGCTAGTTCACCTGGTGCTTTCATAAGAGAAGGTGTTGAAAGCCGTGGGGTTGATGCTGGCTGACTAGCATGATCTCTGAATTTGAACAAGACCCAGGCGGCAGCTGTACATAAAACAACTGCTAGAAAAACTGAAACAGCAATAATGGCAATTATGCCTCTGCTGAGTCCACCTTTATGCTGCCTCTTCTGTATGTCAACCCCAAGGGGCTTTATTGTCGTTCCATTATTGTCATCAGTGGAAAATGGGCCACCATCTATCATGCTCATGCTTGAAGGTGGTAAAGGAGGAGAAGGAGGTAAACCTATAAATACATATAGGATCCCATAAAATTTCTCACCAAAGAAGTCAGATAAAAGAGGTTAGACAAGATATTGAAATTTATATATACCTGGATAGCTCACATATAAAACATCATAGTTTCCAAAGTAGGAAGCTTTTATAACAACCTTTTTATGCCAAAATCTGTCAGAAGTCAAAAAGGCTGTAGAATTATCAAACTTTTCCCCAAGTGGCAACAAATCAATAAGGACAACAGTTTTCTCAGGTTGCTGGTTTGCTGCATTGGCTCCCATAATTCGAACTTGACTTTGCTTCATGAAAACTCCAGTGGAAATTTCAGAAGCAAGCTCTGAAACCAAAGGGAAGAAGGTATAGAGAGGAACATTAATGCGAAGACCAACTCGCATGGGCCAGACACATCTGCAAGGTACTCCCGGCGGAGAAGTTGCATAAGGCTCTATGCAGACAGTTGATAAACAATCTGAAAAATGTATATTTCAGTATGATAAGAGTCAGAACAATAAAAAATGTACAGATATTGGCAGCTATAACTCCAGCATAAAACATATTAAGCTAAGAAGTTCTAACCTTCATTAGGAGGTGGGGGTGGCAGTGCTTGAATTTGAGGTAGGAGGGGCATCTCAGGGCTCATGGCAGAAGACCCAGATGGAGATACTTTAGGAGGAAAAGATGGTACTTGCATTAAAAAAAACAATGAATGATGTAGACTAATAAGTTGATGATAATGAAAGGACAATATATTCTAAGTTATTTTTAATGAATCAATGAGGATGGAATTTCTGTAACCCGAAACAAAAAAGGATGGAATTTCATCTTTTTATATTTTTTGTAGGGTGGGGGTCAAATTTGATTGATGAAGGAGGAGCAGGTGAGACTTGGCTTTTGGCTGAATGAATAGGAGAACACAGGGAAACTGAAGAACTTATCTTGGGAAAAAAAACTAGGTAATCAGAAATGCCCTTTGTTTACTTCTCATTCTCATATAATATATATCTAAGGAGTTTATAATATTTATATAAAAGTACCTGAGTTCATTGGTAATGGAACATGATGTTTTTGTCCACTTGCCGGCGACAATGAGGGAGGAATTGCTCTATCTATATCGAAGATATAAAATCAAAATTGGTCATATATTCAGTTGCAGCAAAGAAATTCACTTGTGACACAATTTAATAAATCAGGTAACACAGCAAACCTTGGTGTTTTGAAGTGGGAGGAGAGACCATATATGATGATGCAGGAGCAGGGCTGGTAATCACGTTCCTCGTGTGATGATGTTCATAAAATGAGATTGAAGGTGACAATGCAGGAAAATGATTTTCTTTATTGGAAGGAGATTTAGGGGATGAAGTCAATGGCTCTGGAGCATGATGCAATTGCGTTGCATTTTGTGCAGCAGGAGCTACAGCAGATAAAAGAATGGTGAAATGTAAAGCACCATTTAAATTTGGTCTGTATATTTACCAAAACATTCCAGTATGAGGCCAATTTGTATTATTTTTCCTGTTTAAAGTTTGAACTCCGTTGTGATAATATATCAATAGCTTATTCTCTTGGTTCAATGGGAAATTTCTCTAGATCCATTTTTTTCAACTTTAGTGCTAGCCTACCTTGATCAGGGGAATGTATTACAGCTGGAAGTGGTTTTGGTGTTTTGTACAAAGGTGCAGCAACTGGTGCTCCACCACTTTTCCAACTAATGCTTCTTGAAGGAGTTGACATGGGAGAGGGAACAGATGCTGCGTCACATGTTTTATGTCAATTAAGTGTCCATGAATTGAAGTATGATTGTGCTATGCTATTTGAACATAATTGACATACAAGAAATTAAAGCAGATACAAATCTTGATCACTTTAGAACGAAAGCCATAGGAGAAAAGTTGAATATTGAGAATAAAGTTCAGACATAAAATATAAAAGAGATTCAGGGAAAAAAGTCATCATCAAGTTACTACTTACTACCTGAAAATTGAGAAATACAGCACGGACAGTTGTAAGTTGTAACTAAACACAAGTTATGGGTAAAGACATTTTAATGGTTGCATATTAGTCTAATATCATATTACATGTTCTTCTGCATGTCCAGTAGCAAACTTTGTCTTTAACTTTGTTGAACATCTTGCATGCAAATATCATCAAACAACTTTTTGTGCATTACAGTGTCATGGTCAATTTTTTTATTATTATTCCTTTGTGCATAGAGCAAAGATTAGGTGTGTGATATTAGTCATGAGTGTCCTTTTATAATCTCAATTTAATTGTTAAGGTATTTGAATTCATATTTGTTACACATTCTGTCCTTCTCAAATATTAACAGTTAGTTACAATAGCATATGAATAGTTAGTTAGAAGAATTAGTTAATTGTTTAGAGGTTGGAAGGACAGGGAACGTTTAACTTAATTAGGAGGAGGGATAGAAGGGAGTAACATTGAGAAAACACAGCAGTGGCTCAATTGTAATAGGAAACCATTGGAGGAGATTTCTCTCCTTATATCATTTTCAATGATCAATGAAGGTTCATTCTTTCTCTTTCTATATCTTTCATACAATTTCTCTTTTTCTGTTTGTGGCTTCATAACAATATTTCTCAATGTTACATTATTAAGTGATATCGGATGGGAAAGATACAATCACACCATTTTTGGATTATCAAAGAAATAGTGATTCAAGCAGGCAATAAAGCATACATGTGATCACATTTTAAACCTCCAGTATTTTAAGAGAATTGTGGGGAGGCTATAAATGTGGGAATGAAGTTATTGAATGGTCTAATGGCAAAAGGTAACTGTACAATATTTTAAAGCCAATGACAGAAGAGAGGGAGTTAATTGAGCAATATCCTTTCTCAAAGTTTGTACCTGGTAATTTTGATGGAGATACTTCTGGAACAATTGGATGGACCAATGGTGGATTTACCGGAAATGCACTTCTTGGTGACGTGGCTGGTGCTGCATGAATTCAACAAAAAGAAACAATGAGAGAATTGATAACCCTGATATAAATTAAAAATTTATCTTTCCATCTTCTTTCATTAAAATAAGGTAATAAAATTTACCAGATAATATGGATGGAGTTATTGTTGGGAAAATGGGATGGGCCACTGGGGGGATATGTTCTGCTTTCCATGGTGGAGGTGCAACTGATTCTGTGCTTCAATAAAAAGAGAGCTGAGAAACATACAGTTGAATTTCAGAGATGATTTGATAAGACTCTCACCTACCTGGTGAAACTGGCCCAGGGGTGTGACCTTCATTTGTATTCTTTTTATGAACATTAGGTGGAATACTTCCATGTTGAGTTGGTTGGCTGACTGTTGAATTCTCTTTGGAAGTTGCAGTTGCAGGAGGTATTGCAACTGAGGCAGTATAAAATACATTAGAAAATCAGATTTAGGATCAATACCAGCTGGAAATTGGCAATGAAGAAAAAACAAAAAACAGTTAGAATCATCTGGTAGAAACCTGGTGAAATGGGCTCCAAGGTGTGACCTGTATTTGCATTCCTTTGATGGACATTTGGTGGCTGGCTTCCATGCTCAGGTGGCTGGCTTACAGGTGATTTTTTTGGCAAATTAACTGCTACAGGGGCTGTTACAAAATCGACAGAAGAGCATCTTGTGGCTCAATATTGATGGGAAGCTGGCGATTGTAAAAGGAAATTTCAAAACTATCTACTGAGATCCCCAGGTGACAAGTTTTGAGTTTTATCACATGCCTGGTGAAATTGGTTCTGGGCTGTGACCTTCATTTGTCCCCTCTTTAGGAGGAAAACTTCCATGTCCAGTTGGTTGGCTTTGTGATGAATTTTTGGGAAAATTGGTTGAAGGTATTGCAATTGGTGCTGTTCAAATATTCAATAAAGAGCATATTTTGTGTCAATACCAATTGGAATCTGTTGATTATGAAAAGGAAAACCATCCAGTAAGAATTCTAGCAAAAACATGACAATACTTTTATCACATACCTGGGGAAATTGGCTCTACAGTATGACTCTTATTTGCATTCCTATCATCAGCTTTAGGTGCCAAATTTCCATGTTCAGCTGGTTGGCTGACCGGTGAAATTTTTGGTGATCTGCCAGAAGGTATTGCAACTGGAGCTATTCAAAATCCAATACATGCACAGGAATCAGGCTCAATATCAATTGGAAGCTGCACTAAACTCCCCACATCCAAAAATAGAAAGAAACAACTCAGTCATGTACCTGGAGCAGTTGGTGTGGAGATGGGAGGCCTAACAATAGGTGGTGGAGTTGCTTTTACAGACGGTGGTATATTCCCTTGCACTGTTGATGGTGAAGGAACAACTTCATTTGGTGGTGATAATGCTATAGGGCTTGAACTTGGAGATACGGATGGTTCTATGTCTTTACTCTTCCGAGGAATTGGAGCTGATGCAGGAGGTGGTAATGTATTTGGAGGGTGAAAGACTGACCCTGGATCATGAAAAACTAATCTTTTGGTCAGATGATCCCAAGATTATTTAATGGACTAAGGGAATGGGATTACCATTTGGTACTGCTGGAGAGCTTGGGGAAATGGTTCTCCATGAATCTCTTTGGTGTAAAGAACCAGGTGTTTCAATAGGGGAAGGATACACATGTAAGTTTGCTGGAGATGGGGAAATAACAAGCCCTGAAAGAAGGTAACCATGTATCTAATACTGGTAAAAAATAATCGGGATTGTGAACAATTAAGTTAAAAAAAAAAAATAAAATAACAATTGAAGCCATTTTCTACTATATTTAGACATACCATCTGGATCTGATGGCAAGCTTGGTGCACTGCTTCCCCTTAACTCTCCATGATTGATAGGACCAAGTGTTTCTGGAGGAATGACAGGAAGGAATACTGGAGATGGAGATATGATGGACCCTTAAAGAAGATATCATCAGTTGGAATGCCCAAAATTCCATGAATAAAAGGAGAGAAAAAATTAAAAACTTTTATCAGCAGGCTCAAAATTGACAATTTAGATGACTGATCAATCAAGCAAACATGTGGGCTCACTTCAGCACTAGTTTAACTTTTTTCAGAATCTTGGTATTTATGTCAATATTTTTCTTCTGGTTAGCTTTAAAGTGTGTCTGGATCTAGATAATCAAAATTGAAAGTTGTAAAGGATATTTGTCCAATTGAGAAGAAAATTTTGCTAGAATTCTTCAAATTTCCAGACTGCAGTAGCGTCTTTGAGGCCATCAAATTCTCAAGGAATGCACTAGCTTCCAACAATGGTTGATTACAAAGGGGCGAGAAATCAAGACACCAGCAAAAAGTACCCTCACTAGAAGATCTCCATGTCTTGAAACAAATATGGGAATCACAACCACAAACCAATAAAATCTACAAGCAGCTACTTGTATGCTTTGCAGTGGAGATTGCCTCATATAAAACAATTATCACATAGACTATAAGACAGTACTCGCTGAAGAAACAAATCAGTACTGCAGCTGAAAATACTATGAACCTTAAAAACTCTGGTTAAAAAAACTTAAGCCAGCAAAGTAGTTCTAAGAAACCAATGTCCTTGGTTCTAAACTTTTACGAGCATGCCATCTCAAAAGAACAAGGGTAGAGGGTGAGATGATGGCTTCAAAACCCAACGGTAGCTTGCATTTATCTTCAATATGTACTAATCAACAGTAGATTTTGTCAGCAATGCAAGAGAACAACAGAAAGATGAAGACATTTGGTGCTCAACTTGATTGAAAAATTGAGCACAGATGTCTGCATTCAACATTGTAAAAAGGAAGTATGTTAACCCAGATCAAGTACTTAACTTCTAACTTAACCATTAGTTTTTTTTTTTTTATGTCACAATCTCTGACAGGCTCTTGAGAAGTTTACAAAGGATTAACTTCAACTAAAAATTCTGAAGATTAAGCAAGCACCCCCTACCTTTGGATCCTTGGGCTGCAACAGCAAAGCCAATGATGCAGAGCTTCACCAGCTGCAGCATCAGAGCCAAAACCACCCCCATCCCAGTCCAATCTCCAAGGGCAACCTCCTCAGTAGCCGTTCAAAACAAATGAAATGAGAGAGTAAATTACATATTTTATGTTGGTAACTTGAAGGAAGAACAAGATGGGGTTAAATTGAAGAAGGCCCACGTACAGTGACACCAAAGCAATGAGAAGACAGTTTATGGAACAAGCCAGATTTGTTTTTGGTGAAAAGGACAAGACCCAAAACATAAGTCTCTTGAGAACATTAGCTCTGGCATTGGCAGAGTTTAGAAATTTCCATGTGAGAGGTAAAAGTTGATCTCTTTTCACTGGCGTTAGTTAATAGTTAAACGAGGTTAAAGTTGATTTATAGGGAGAACAGTACAACGTGTAATCACATTCACAATCCAGATACACTTTAGGTACCTAAATAAAAATAATAGTGAAATAACAAACCCCAAGGTGGGGCAGAGAAGCTACCAGGAACAGAGCACTAGAGCAGGCTAGTATATATATATATTACTGACCTTCAGCTAGAAATTTAGATTAAAGAGTGGTGTGTCAGTGGAGGATTATTAACAAATTTGTATTGCATCAGTTTAATTAATGGAGGTTGCCTAGTTGCCTTTCTCCATTTTTGGTAGCTCATGTATCCTGTATCCAAGACGTTTCTCCACATGTCAAAACATTGTTCTGACACGTCATCAATCACTACAATGTTCTCAGATCATTAATGGTTAATGTGACTTCTGTTACACATAATAAATTATCATGAAAGATGAAGATTTGAATAAAACAGCTTAGCATTCAAAAAAGTAACTAACTAACCCGTTTGAAACGGGGGGAAAATTGTATGCATGTAGGAGTTGGTGAAAAGAGCCTATCACTCCTTTGGATGACAGATGAAAAATGTGGCGCCCGTGACAACTCTTACAATGGACGAAAAGCAAAACTTGGGACTTTTTTATCGGTTACTACAGGAAATATCAAAATCAGGGATCATGAGGAATTCGATAATAGCAGCACCCAATGACCTTTTCAGGTTGATTATTGCCAAACAATTGGTCTCTGAACTTTAAAGAACTATGCAATTAAACAGCACAACCGAAAGAAAGTTGGGACACGGGCAATGGGGGAGGCTAAAATTTGATTAGGATCATGTATGAAGTAGAGTGTTTCCATGACATAAAAGCTTCTGATAAGGTCATAAGAATCATAATTACTTAATACTTAGTATGATTTCAAGGTGCAAAACAAACAAAAAATGGGAATCAAAAGAAGACAAAAGCAGGGTCATTGATGGATGAAGGGATGGTGGTATATGAGATCATACAGTGAGAAACAAGAGACAGGTAACATAGAGTGAAAGTGAGGGCCCTACGAGGGTTAAACAAGGGCAGCTCAGCATGTCACCAAGGACGGTGCAGATTTGACGGCTATTAGTTCCCCCCAACCAGCAAAAAATCTCCGTGATTGTTTCCTTGGATCCTAGTTAAGGGGCACTAGTCTCAAGATGGCGGTGTTGCTGATGCTCCAGTGGGAGTGTGGTTACCTGTGGAAGCTTTGCTGTCCACATGCATCATTGCAATATAACAGGATTGATCGTGTGGGGTCCATCACTAATCTTATTAAGAATTAATTTCACTAATAAGAAAGTTGTCACACTAAGCATTATTCTATTAGTGGAATCCATTGCTCAGACGCTGTTTCCAGTTTCCCGCAGGATGAAATATTGAAAATAGAGACACGGGACAAGATAGACAGAATTTTACAGTACCTCTAGTAAATTTCATTTAACCAATACCTCACTCAAATGAAACAGAAAGTTGAACCTGTCCGTCCCAAAATTTACAAGATTAAGTTTGCGAGAACAAAAAGAAAATTTATTGACACCCAACAGCTTAACTCATGCAACAAAATAGTATCGACGTCGAGGCGATCAGAAAATGCATGCTTGTTGATCGACAGAAAATATAGGCCATTTACCTTGTACTGTATGATAGTAACATTTTATTAAGACTAGTGTTTGATCATTGTTTTATTTAGTTATTCTACAAAGTACATTCCTACATTCCACATCGACTATATATACATCTTGTGCGTGTCATATTTCAAGGCCTGGTCAGTGTGTGTGTGTGTTCTGCTCTCAGTCACTACGGCAGTTTTGTTAGCTTCTTCCAACAAAGACACGGCCACAGAAGAAAATTGGGCCCTCTAGCAGACTAGTGGTCTCTTGACTCCAGTCATACGAAGAAGTTGGCCCATCGAAGCTGATTTTTTTTTTTTTTGGGCCAAGAGTAAAGTGGCTAAATATTATCTTCAGGGCCACTGGACTAGCATCAAGTTATTAACATCAATACAGCAAAAAACAAACATTTAGGGTTAGGAACAGCAGATTGAAATTAGTAATACAGTATGTTATAGTGCAAGATTATATCATACGGCAATAAAAATACGAATGAAAAGCCACAATACAAAATTCGATTTTCATGAAAAAGTTGAAGCCAACTTTCGAGAAAATACAAACTATTTATGAACAAATTATTAAAACTCACACTAGGCAAATGCAGGTACAAATCTTGTAAGATCTTAAGTCTCAAGAATAAAAGGATACTAATTCACTACTTGAAAGTGGAAACTAGTCTCCTCTCACCCTCTACCTCACTGCCTCTCGAAAAAACATGTGAATACCTTCTTAATTACTTATATAAAGCAGATGGAAAGTCAACCTGTTCCAAAACATGAATGCGTTAGCTTGTTGACCAATGCATGTAGCCTGAGTGATAGAATAGCGACTTAAGTTGGCAATTCTTCGCCTGAAATATAAATAGCAAGGTTGAGGCATCTATATTATGTTATGTGCATATAATAGTCACAAAAAAATCGCCACTCAGGTTTAGACAGACACAAGCTTCAGAGGAGTCTGTGTTAAGAAAGGAATGTGAAGCTCACCACAGGAACTGCTGATAAGAGAGTGACCAGTTGAAGTCTGGCGGGACTAATCAAGTCTCCTAAGCACCAATCCATAGGTAAAAAAGAATGATTGCAAAATCAGTTGGTTCCAATATCAAGCAAACAGAAAGTTGATGGTGACAAAATTAAACAAATATGCACCTCTCAGTTTGGCATTCAGCACCACAAGCAATTGGGCATATAACCAAAAGGTGCACAAGGAGTCATCATAATCATCATGGCATTGCTATAGATTGAGAATTTAACGTATAAACAATCAACAGTTTGGATCATATTCTTCAAATCGGCTCTTGAAATCTTCAACGATTTTCATCTCTTCATCTTTGCTATGTTCACGATTCCTCCAATCTGCATTATCTGCCATATTAAGCAACCCTGCCAGAACCTGATTCATATTTAAAAGTTTTAACTCTTACTGGTAAATACAAGAGTTGTTATCTTATAACAATATCATGCTAATCATTTGATGGCCTTTTACAGAAAAAGAAATGGTTAACAATATAATGATATGATCCTATATTTACTTTTTACATCACTTTTAGAAGGCTACCTCACGTCCAAATTGGGCAGGAAATCTCTCTTTCTCCTCAACATGATGCAGTAGAATTGTGCCTCCTGGGATTTCAGCATAGAACAAGCTTGAATTCCCATCAATTTGTGTCTTCAAAAACTTTCTTCCATCAGAAATGTTATCAACTGAGTCACAATAAAGAACAATATAAGAATGCAGCAGAAGCCCAAAATTACCCCAAAAAAAAAAAAAAAAATCAGAATGTAGAGAGAATTTCCCAGAATAAATTAATTGAAGTTGAATTTTCAAGTCAGATAATCAGTAAGTGAGGATTGGTAATAAGGCAAAGAAAAACAAGGGAGTTAAGGGGGAATAAGGGTTACGAAGAACTTAATAGATCCAGGTCTGGAGACTGAGTGGACCACATAAGCAATAAAGTATGAGGCATGCCCTGAAGATTAATACGTACATTTCTTTGCCACAAATTTAAATCCCAACTTTTGTGCAGCTAAATTGAATACTTTTTCAACCATTACTGCTTTGGAAGATGGAATGGGAATGGCCTGCATAAAAGGGTAGAATGTCAATGAGAGCCAATATAAAACTACGTTCAATCACATAAAATTTGAACTAATATAAGCATGAAGGAGGAAAAAAACAGAAACTTAATTAACAAACTGCTAGTGTTAGAACTGAAAATAGATAACCAACAAGATGAAGATAGATTGGAAATCCAAAGTGGAATTAAGCAAATTATATAAAGGGAAAGTGGACAAGCATGAAAGGTAGGGACTAGCAACAGAAACTAGCTTTGCAACTAGCTACAGAAACTTCTTTTACCTGAAGATTGGCATGAGTGCTACGTATGGAAATCCACTCAAAAAAGATGACTTCCTTTTCTTGATTCTTGCAGTACCTCTTGAGACTATTCTGAAACTTTAAGATCTCAAGTTCAGATTCAGAAGACATGGATAAGGTACTTGGCATATGCTCAACTGGTATTATCAGCACATGGTCTTCAACAAGTGGACCTTTAGCCAGTGCCAAATAGTAATTTTCCCCAATGCTTATGATTAAATGCGACTCCACATTGGGGCTTGACAAGCAAAACCAACATTCTTTTGATCTGCAGTTGTATGCAGGATAGATTTGTCAAGGACAAAAGGCCTTAAAAGTTTAAGTGAACAAGAAGCGATCAAATAAACAAAGAGGAATAAGTTTATCACATTAGTATTGACATAGCCCAGAAATTCACAAATCAAGTATCACTAAATAACAGAATGCACATTAATTATAGAATATAGTAAGTCAAAAGACAAACCTGCTAGACCTAGTTTCAGATCCAGGCCTCCTAGAAGGATGCCTATCACCTTCATCCTGCAAGCTGTGCTTAAAGTTGCAATCTGGACCCCTTTCACATTTTCCCTTGTTCAAAAAATCAAAACAAACACCTCTCATATATTGCTCCCTTGCATCCATATCATGTCGAAAATTGCACTTCTCTCCTCGTGGACAAGAACCGGAAGATACAAATTTGAAACACACCTTATCACTATCTCCAGCTTCATGTTTATGTCGTTTTTGAGAAACATCATATCTCCAATATTGAGAATCAGAAATACCATCATTAGATCTCTTTGTGGTATCCTTTGGAGAAGTTCTTTTCTCCACAAATGTGTATGGTGATAAGGTGGTATTTGTGGTTTTCATGGCAATCTCAGTCGAAGACATGGTGGATGCAGGTGTTGGAGAAATTGCATGAATAAATTTCTGTAATGCAAAAGTGAACAAAATTTTACGCCACTGAAAAGCTATTATGTATTAACCTTTAGAGAGAGAGACAACAGGGCAATTTTCTCCATAAGAAAATAAAGTACTATTTTAAATGACAACTCCATATTTAAGTATTTACCAGATTAGGTCCTCTCCACCATCCCATCCCCCCTCCCCTGCGGCTACCCACTCTCCAGAAAGTCCAAAAATATGTACATAATAAAAACCAACTAATGAAAGTGAAACACACACACAGAGGGAGAAGAAACTTGTGCATAGCAGCTTATGGGCATTGCTCTCAAGAATAAGGCATTTTCCATGCTGAAAATGTAACAAGTATAACCAAAAGAAGAATCACGATGTTGAAGAACAACTAATCAGTAACCACTTCACCACATACAATATTAAAGAATTTATAGATTCTAATTAAATAAAAACAATGACATACAGAGGTATGCAAAAGAAGAATAGTCAAATAGCCAAACCTGCTTATCTCTATTTCCAACAGATGCAAGCCCTATGAATCGAGTGACGTGCACAGCATCAACATTGGAATATGGTTCACGGGCATAGTATATACCTTTAGTGCCTGCAATGTGATAGCTAGCAAAAAAAATATATCATAAGGAAAAAATGTAATGATCAATGTCAAGCATGCTTTCACAAAGGCCACAAGAGAGTCCACAAAAGGCACATTTGGCATATCAAATTTGTCCAGAAAAATAAGACACTAATCCTGATCTGGTGAATAGGAGTTGACCTCCTATAAGCAAGATCTTCATGATGTCCACATCAAGTTTTATCATTTTAATTAATTTTCTCGTTATCAGTACAACCAAATACCATTTTCTTCTTACCACTAGTGGCACTGCCATTCCCAGTTATTTTAAGGATAACAGATATAATAATTAAGGTAGGACACAAAAGGTCATTCAATTGAATAAGGAATCTGAATCCTTATCCTGTCAAGGCTTGAAATGTACACACCCACCAAATATTATGAAATAAGGACTGTGCATACAATTCCATTTTGTTAAATAGAAAATGCTTAAGTCGTTTACCATTATTATGGTTGCAAATGAAACTTTCAGCAGAAAATGCAGCTGCTTTTTTTTAGGAGGGGAACATGGATAATCCAACAAGGTACTCCAAGCTATCTATCTAACAATTACCGTGGTTTAATCTCTTGTACTAACTCTGATATGGTTGAATCACTGCCTATAGAATCTGAGAATCCAGCAGGAATGTCTGAAGTAGCTGCTCTATTTGTGACTCCACTTGGCCATTCGTTAGTAATAATAAATCAAGGAAGTCAACAAACATATTACATCCTAGAAAACAAATATTATACAGTATGACTGAGAATAGGAAAGACATAATGCAAATCAATAAAAGGATATGTCAAGAACAAATCAACAGTTCCAGGTTCCTCAGCTATTGCTCGCAAAGCATCAATATCATCTTGGCTATAAGTTCCAAACTGTTGAGCATTTGACGATTTCCTACCAGATAAATATGCCACGGATAACCCTACATATAAGTGCAATGCATAAGAAACCGAATTCAATTCCCAAAAAGAATTTCACAGTTGAAAGACAAAGAAATACGCAGAGGCGGCAACAATGTAAGTATAGGAAGGCGTACCCAAGAGGGAGAATTTGCCACTGCCTTTCAACCAATACAAATTGTGGCAAACCTTCAAGCCGTCCATTTTGAAACCACGGTTGGCGGAGTCCTTGGAAGCTGCCAACAAAACTTTAGGAGCAGCGACGCCGTAGTCGCCGATGAAGTAGGTTGGGAGGGGAATCTGTGAGCCACCTTCGATGTATGTCATCAATTCATCCACCAGCTCAGGTGAGTCCGGGAAGAACTGACCCACGCACAAGAGCGCGTCGAATGGCCCCGCCGATTTGTTCACCTAAAACAGCGTTCATTGCATTGGATTCACTGTCTGGAACGCCTCCAACTCATAATAAAAAAACCCTAGAAAGAAACAGAGAGAGCGAGAGAGACTCACCGACGAGACGCGCTTGAAGAGCTGGTTGAGGCGGCCTAAAACGTCGCCGCATAGTAGGATTCTAGGGGCCATAACGGAACGAGGGAAGAGCTTTGATGGATGGAGATGGAGAGCACACTCAGTTGCAAGTCTTCACTCTTACTAGTTACGATGCTTGAGAGTCGCGAGGGGGAGGTTTGAGATTTTCAATAAATTTCTTTCTTCTTTTTTTTTTCTCGTTTAGAAGTTTGGGGTTTGGACTATGGAGGAAAAATACAGGAACAATGAATTCAATGGATCCGGGCTACAGTTCAACATAGCTACGAATATTTCATATTTACTTTGGTACCTATTTCCTAGCTATTCCGTACCTACGTTGGATGTAAAAACTAACAAAAACTTAGATATGACTAACATACTAACTTTGAGAAGTTATTGATTTTTGTTAAGGGTGAATTATGGTAGCGGACAACATCTCTGTATAGTTACATGAAATGAATTTTACATTAATATTATTGATTTACTTTAAATTTTAAGGATTTATTATAATTAATGTTTTATTTTTTATGAGTAACATAAATTGTATCATCAATTTATTTATGCATTCATATATTAGTTTACACTAAATGCCTGAACCCCATTACATTTGCGTTGGGTTTGTATGTGGCCAAATTAGCTATGCAATATCTAGGAATTAGCTAATTAACTACAGACTTATTTTATAGTTATTTCCTAGCTATTTAGTAGCTAATTTTGCCATAGTCAACTCCCCATCTGGCATCTGCGGAGGATCCAGATCCTTATGATGCAGCATCTGAAGCCAACTTAGCTTCGGAATAGCTATTTCATACATAACTCTAACATAATTGGCTCTATAGAGTATACATGTGATCTTACACCTAAAAGTTATTACATTGATTTAGACATTTTTTTTCTTGACAGCGGGCTGTTATTTATTTGGCAATTAGGAATATAATTGCACCGTTGAAATTGCTCACCTTAAACTCTTAAAGCAAATAATGCTCACCTTAAACTCCTAATTAAAGCAAATAGCTATGATATTCACAAATTTAAATTATTTACTTATTAAATTTAAATTATTCATTTTAAATTTATGTATTAAATTTAAATTGTTCATTTTAAATTTAATATATATTTTATATTGTAATATATTTTTTATTTTAAATAGATGTATTTTCCTTAGATAAAAACTAGTTGCATCATAAATCATATCACCTACTTGATCTTTGATATAGATTTTTAAAACTATAAATAAGTTTGTGTACCCATCATTAAAATATATTTTAAATTAATGTGGAATTATTATATAATTCAATTCTTTTGAAGAAGTTGAGTCATTCAGACTTTCACTTTTGCTCCGGTGAGTCATTCAAACTTTAGTGTGTCTAAACATTATGAGAATTATTAGCACTTTACAGAAATAATGTAATGTTTTCTTACTTTTGAACCAACAAGCCACGTGTTCCGATGAGCAATGTCACTAGAAACTTATGTTTCTCCCACGTTTTTAACCCTGTGTTGCTTTTGTTTATACCTCATTCTTGTCTGCATGATTGTATATATACAACAAGAAGTTTCAGAACACTGCTGGGGAGTGGGTGATGACCGACGATGATACATATATATACACTGAGTGTCCATTACAGTTGAATATAATTGATTCTAAAATTAATAATTATAAATAATTGATACATATTTTATGAACCATGTTGAACGAAAGTGATTTAAAATCAATTATGTAAAATTTAACTAGAAAACAAACGGACACTAAAGCATGATGAGGTCTGCTGTCAACATGCAAACATCGATTTCGCATATATAAGAAACAGAAATAAAGTTCAAATGTTGTGTCTCAATGATTTAGTCTATGTTTGGATTACCATTGAAATAGCGTAAAATCATAGTTTCACGTTGATTTTAAATCACTTTCTTAACGTGACTACTAAAATGCGCATAACTCATTTTAGTCATTGATTTTTATAATCAATTCTATTAAACTGTTAACTAAATAAGTACTTAGTAATTGAAATCTCATTTACGTGCAAAAAAAAAAAAAAGAGAAAACATAAAGCCATCCTACTTCCTACAATGACCACACGTCCACAACAAGTTGGTTCAATGCACGGGAACATCGAATCTTGCAGAAAGAACCGTTTCAAATTTGACCAAAAATAAAAAAAACAGAAAAGAAAAAGAAAGGTTGCCTGCAAAAGCCCGATCCAAGCTGCTCTAAACTATAAGAATGTCATATTAATGTCATATTATCCCTATCCAGTTTACTAAAAATACTAGAAATATCATCCATACATTGCACAAATTTATTTATAATTGATAATTATAATGTTTATATGAATAAATTTTAAATATACACACGTGTATATATTTAATATGTACTAATTAATTATTTTTTATGTCATATGTTGAGTGAGTGTCTTATATTCTTGAAATTTATATGTTTTTATTTTCCAATCATATCTTGTGAAAGATTTTATCATCATTAATGGACATCCTCCTAAAAAAATTTTGCAATATGAAAGTTTACAAATTTTTTATGCTGCATGATTTTGTTGGACTATATTTTTTTCCCTAAGTATAAAGGTTTGAGTATGAGTGTTCTTTATATATACATAGAGTAAGAGGAAATGAAATGACATGATGGAAGGTGAAATGTTGTAGGTAACCATGTTTGTTTTAGTAAGTTAATAAATAACATTTAAATATGCTAAATTATTTTTTATTGTTTGTGTTATCTAATAAATATTTTAAACAATGAGCATAAATTAATAGGTATCATAACATATTAATTAATTAGTCGTCCAGTATGAAATAACTGTAATTATGTATAGATATGCAGTTATATGTTATATCTATATATAATTATAATTTTTATTTCATCATCATCATATCATCTCTTTAATGTAATATGTTATTAAAAATTTACTATAATCCCTATTCCATAAAATTAGAAAATGATATTTTTGATACGATAAGATCTTTCTCTCATAATGTTAAACACATTTTAGCTTATGTTGTTTTTGCTATTTTATCTATTCAATATATAAAGAAAATAAAAAAAATGTTTTAATTAATTATCTAATCATCACATTCAATTTTGTGATGCAATTTCTTTTGTCACTATTTGTGAATAAAGTTATTAATATTGAATATAAATGTTCTTATACATAAAATTTAAATATTAAAATTACTTAAACAATTATTATTATTATTATTATTATTATTAAAATTTAGATGTGCGGTTATATATATACATACACATACTTACATTGCATAAATGTGTCTTAACTTGATATTTTGACTTATTATTTTGTAAAGGCAAAAATACAGAAGAAGAATTGATAAAGGTATAAATTGTTAAAAAATAAATAAATTGTTGAAAGCACTCAATGGAATACAAATAGGTAAAACTACACATTTATCATTATAGTTTTTATGTAAGTTAAACTATGCATTTAAAATAATAATTCAATAGGTATTATAATAATGATTACATATACATTTAATGTAAAACTCGAGTGCATTATAACATATATATATAAGAGAATTAAGTAAGTGTATTTCATTAATTTCAAAACCTCAATTTGTTACATCCAAGTATGACTATATATATATATATATATATATATATATATATATATATATATACACACACAATGACAATTTAAATTTAAAGATAAGGTTTGTTACAATTTGTTACAAGTCAGTCCTAGGATAGGATTCCAATACGCCCCCGTAAGATGGTGGAGGATGGAACTACACGGCCAATCTTGGTCTTGAGAAAGGAGTGACGTGTCCCGGATAGAGGCTTTGTGAGAAGATATGCAAGTTGATGGCTATAAGGTAGATGAGAGACCATAAGTTGTTTAGAGGCCACAAGATCTTGAACAAAGTGAAAGTCAATAGTCACATGCTTCATCCTAGAGTGAAAGGCTGGATTAGCACACATGTGAGTGGTGCCAATGTTGTCAGAGAGAATGGTTGATGGCGATGGGAGAGAGACACCAAGTTCTAGAAGATGTTTCAACCATAGAATTTCAGCAACTGTGGAGGTAATGGTCTGATATTCAGCCTCTGTGGATGAACGAGCAACTGTGGATTGCTTTTTACAGGACCATGAAATAGCATTGGAACCAAGATAAATGAGATAAGCAACAATAGATTTGCGATCAAAGGTGTCGCCTGCCCAGTCAGCATCACAGAAGCCAGTAAGACACATGGATGGATCAGGAATAAGATGAAGTCCATGGTCAATGGTTCCTTTGAGATAGCGAAGCAATCTTTTGAGAGCCTACATGTGTAAGTTGGAGGGAGCTTGCATGTGCTGGGCCAATTTGTTAACCGTGAAAGCAACATCCGGCCTTATGAGAGAAAGATATTGAAGAGACCCAACAAGTTGACGAAAGACTATGACATCACAGGTTGGATCATCACTTGAAGAAGCGAGAGAGCAACTTGTAGACATAGGCGTGGAGATAGGCTTAGCATCGGACATGTGAGCCTTTTCTAGAATTCCCCGGAAGTAGTGGTGTTGAGTGAGAAACATGCCTTTAGAAGTGGGAATGATCTCAACACCAAGAAAGTGATGTGGTGTGCCAAAATCTTTAAGAGAAAATTTAGCTGCAAGTGATTGTTGAAACTCCTTAAGGAATTTGGTGTCATTGCCTGTTAACAGAAGATCTTCTACATACATAAAAAAAATAAGCTATTACAGAGTCACTATGATAAATGAACAATGAGGCATCAGACTTTGAGTTTGAGAACCCATAGCTTAATAAAAACTCTTTCAATGCATTATACCAAGCACGCGGTGCTTGTTTCAAACCGTAAAGAGCTTTATGAAGCTTGCAAACATAGTTCTGAACGTTTGGATGAACAAAGCCTTTTGGTTGTTCCATGTAGACAACTTCAGTGAGGGTGCCTTTAAGAAAGGCGTTGTTGACATCCATTTGGCTGATAGACCACCCACGAGATAGAGCAATACACAGAACAAGATTGATGGTTTGAGGTTTTATGACAGGACTAAATGTTTCCTGAAAATCAACCCCGGGCCTTTGATGAAAGCTTTTTGCCACTAGTCGAGTCTTATAACGAGAGATGGAGCCATCCGGATTTCTCTTAAGTCTGAAAACCCATTTATTGCCAACAACATTGTAGGAGACTCACATGGGACTAGTGTCTAGGTGCTATTTTGCATGAGAGCTGTGAACTCGTCTTACATAGCTTGCCTCCACTCAGGAATTTTGAGAGCCTGAGAAACACATGTGGGTTCAACCGAGGGAAGAGGATATTTAGTAACATTGAGAGCAACTTTGGGCTTAAAAATACCATTTTTGGGTTAGTGGGTGTTTTAGTGACTCTTTTAATATCAATCTTGTATTTTAATCTAATGGCTAATATTAAACCCTCTCATTCTCATATAAATTACGCTTTCTCACTAGATGTGTCCCCATATATATATATATATATATATATATATAAAAGACTACATACGTGAATAATATAAGTATACGAGTTATTAGATTACATTTAAAATATCGTAAAAACTTAAATTAAATATCATTAGTTCATATATATTTGCATTTACTCTCAAATTATTTAAGATGTTTTTCCTTAATTTATTTTCACCTAAACCATATTTGTCATGCATAGTAACTTGCCTGCTCAGAAATTAAAGAACTATAATAACTAATATATGTGTGTAATCCATAGAAAACACACACGTATATAATGAGGGTTCAATTTACACCAATATAAATTACACTAAATATTACACTATTAATAACTTTAAATTTAATGTGAATTTTATGGACCCAACTGTTAAAGTATAACTATTCATCATCATAATTATTTATGTCAAATTTCGTAAAATTTTAATGCTAATAACTTGATAATTAAATTGTTCTTATTTTTATATATTTTAAAAACATATATAACGTCAATTTTTACATATGTTAATGATGTATTAAATAATTTTGGATTAGTGTAAAATTTTATCGGAATAATTTATATGATAATAACTTTTAATTTAACGGTGAATTTTGAAATATAATTACCTAAAAAAATGTTATTCAATGGTGTAACACTCGGTGTAACTTACACTAATATAAATTGAACCCTCCTCCATATATATAATAAATATATTAAATGTAAAATATATGTAAAATTTCAATTTGACATGTATATATATATATATATATATATATATATATACATATATATATCATGTTATAATTTATTTGAATTAAGAATTCTATTTACATATAGATTAAAGTATGCTTACTTTAAATCTGAAATCTTAATTGATAAAAATCATGAATTATACTATTCAATTGGTAATATTTTATTTAATTTTAAAGTATCGTATCCTTTTATGTAGGTTAAATTTTGAGATATATATACCATGTTATAATTTATTTGAATTAAGAATTCTATTTACATATAGATTAAAGTATGCTTACTTTAAATCTGAAATCTTAATTGATAAAAATCATGAATTATACTATTTAATTGGTAACATTTTATTTAATTTTAAATTATCGATCGTATCCTTTTATGTAGGTTAAATTTTGAGATATTAACCATGTTCAAGTTTTTAAATTTCTCTATTTGCTATTATAATTGTTAATTAAATACTATAAATTGTTAAATAATGATGATAAGATTTTAAATTAGAATAGTATATATATTTTGATTTCAAAATATCACTTATGTAGAAGATTCTGAGAGGTTTTTGATCAGGAAATATTAAACGACGCATTTAAAGTAAAATAATAAAATAATATAAAAATTAACATGTGATTTTTTAATTAATTCAGTAGAGAAATTAAATGTATCACTCTTCATAATAAATAGTGTGTTTGACTGACATGCCATTTTAGGTAGTTAAAATTGAAATTAATAGCTAAAAATCTTGTCAAGACATTTGTAAAATAGTATTTTTTTAATAGTTACTAATGTCTTTTGAAACGTTTTCAGTATTTACTAGTTGAAATTGTTTTTTATCATTTTATCCTTAAATTATTTACAATTACCAAATTTTAATTTTTTGAATAATAATTAAATACGGTCTTATCTATCATTTTATAATTATTAATTAATTTTATCAAATACTTTCAATTCAATTAGCAAGCTTATCAATTTTGAACTTTCATCTTTCAATTTTGAAATTTCAACTAATGTTTTAACTTCTAGCTAGCTTATCCGTTAATTTTACCAAATACACTTGAGGACTCAAATTTATATAATACTCCCTTTAATCTATATATTTTATTTGTGTATTTCAAAACTTTTGTTGTTTTAAAAATTTAAGACTCATTTAATATTTTTTTCAATTATACTCTTATTTAATATTATGGATAATTTGTAACAATTGAAATAGATGGATATAAAGCGAGTATTTTGGCAAAGATATAATAAAATCTTATATTTGGGGACCTCGATTGGACGACTACGTATGTAATGCCTAAAATCACTCATATTGCATTGCTCATTTGGTTTAGAGTTAACTAGAATTTATTTTGATTGAATTATAAAATCAATACATGATCGATGCACAATTTACTAAGTACATTGAATGAGAATGAGAGTATTTTAAAATAAATTCTTATTTTTTTCTCAGCAAAAAAAATTATATTGTGAGGTATAAGGGTACCCCCAACATATATACAACAGCTCAAAACCAATAATTTTTTTTTTTTTTTACGAATAACCAAGAACAATATTGATTATATAATACAAGACAAAGGAAGATCAAGTATTCAACCACTCATAAAAGAGACTCCCAGACCATAAATTTCAGCAAAATTGATTATATACAATCAAATGGGCACGTAATATGTAACGTATACAGATCCGTGCAGTTGAAAAAAAAAACTACGAGTGGTGCAGTTCAATCTCATACAGTTAAATTCAATTTGATAATATTTTGGGTAAAATATGTTTTTGGTCCCTGTAAAATAGATGGGTTTTGTTTTTAATCTCTATAAAATTTTTCTTTAGTAAAACGTCCTCCCAATTTTTTTTTTGCAATTAATCCCTCACGTATGTCAAATGCTGATGTGACATATTTTCTCTCTCCCATGTGTTGTCCAATGTGTTTCTGGCGGTGCCAGAAATTTACTCATTCTTTCCCTTTCTCCCCCACTCCCTCTTCTCCCGTTCCCACTCTCTCACCACCACCACCACCAATCTCCTCTTCTCCCACCCAGCCAATGCTGCACAAGCTTTCCCAATTCGCTGCAACACAATAAAAAACCCTTACACAACATCAGATTTCCAAAAGATTGATTTTTCCTTCTCTGTTAGGGTTCCTAAGATTGGGGGCAAAGGGGAGCAAGGAGATGGAAAGTGGGGTGGCCATTCATGGCCGCGCATGCGGCGGCGGCTGTGGCAGCGAGCGCGGCGCGCATGGAGGGAGACGGTTCGTGGTGCCTGTCCGCGGTGGTGCCATTCATGGCCGCGCGCTCAAGGTCGCAACCATAGCGGCGGAGAGACGACCAGTGACGAGGGGGAAGCGACGGTGGGAGGTTGCTGGTGGTGCGGTCGCGAGCCACTGTGGCTGCCGACGGGGTAAGTCCTTCCTCTCTCCGGTTCTCTCCCTCTCTTTTCTGGTTCTTTCTCTGTGACTTTTGTTTTTTCTGAGATTGGTTTTTTTTTATCCCTTTCTTTCGGTGGTGGTGTGAGGGATGGTAGGTGAAGGCAAAGGGGTGGGGACATGGTGGTGGAGTGACTCTGTTTTTATGCATTTTGATGTGTAGTGTTTCAGTGGGTCTAAAATCTTGGTGTTTACGTGGACATTGTAGGAAGGAGATTAACCATTAGAGCTAGAGAAACAGATACAAATGGTGTTTTGGGGTTTTATGCTTTTCATAAACCTTTTAATGTAAACAAATGTCTCTCACAGAGGGGAAAAGGGGTGGGGTGGGTTACCGGGGAGGGGGAGAAGGAGGGGGTGGGTTTTTGGGAGTGGGGAAAAATAGTTGGGGGGGGGGGGGGGTTTGTGGCGTCAAAGCTAATTTCTGGCGGTTTAACACCGTCGGAAACTTAATGATTGACACGTAGGAAAGAGAAAACGTGCCACATCAGTCTTAGACACACGCCAATTAAGGGGAGAGACTAATTGCAAAAAAAAATTAGGAAGACGCTTTACTAAAGAAAAATTTTATAGGGACTAAAAGCAAAACTCGCCTATTTTATAGGGACAAAAAATATATTTTACCCTAATATTTTTGTTGATAGTTTATTTCACTAAAACTGCAGTTTCAATTTCCAATTTTGAACTGCAGATTGCTTATGCACATTTTACTAAATGGGCTAGTTTGATTAGACCGACTGTTAAAATAAGCTAGTCCGATCGGGCCGACCCGTAAAAATATAAGCTGAGACACTTATTTTAGAAATCCGAACAAGTTCTGGGTTTTTTAATCCATTCTGATAAAGCTTGATATTCGTGAAAATGTCGAGTAGCTCATAAAAACCCACAAAAGAACTCAGCTACCCGCAAAAATATAAGACCCAGACATTTATTTTAGAAGACCAAATAATCCCTGAGTTTTTTAGTTCGGTCTGATAAAACTCACTACCCACATTGAATCCGGTCGGATATCCCAAACTGCCAACTCTATGGCAACTTCTGATGTACAGTGTTAGGTAAAAATTAAGGTGACTTCTTAAGAGGAGACTCTAACGGGTGGTACTGATATGGTCAACCATAAATAACTATAAATACTCATGTATACTATAGTACAATTAATATTTAATACTATATAGAAACAAAAACACGTGACACATCAGTATAAGTATAGTGTGAACAAACATTAATCACCGGTGATTGCGTCACATACTGACGAGTACCCATTTCCAGTTCCAGATGCGTACAACCTATTTATATAATTTTCAAACTTATAGTACCTAAGATGTGAAAAGAAGAAAAGTGGTATACAATGCATAACATGAATAGAATTAATATATGGCAAACAACACTATGAAATGCTTTTCTGCACGTGGAAGGTAATAAAGCCCATATACTATTGTTCGTGAATTAATCTTTATTATTCTCTTGTAATTGAATAAATAATAGCATATATTAAGGAATTGAACTTAAAAATGTAAATTTATTTAAAGGAACAATATTTTTTATTTAATTTAATTATATTATGATTTTACTAATAAAATACACTCTTACTTATTTTAAAAATAAACACACTATGTATAATTTTCCTTTAAAAATGATGATATTTACAAAAGGATGAAAGTTAATTAATCACATTCTTCCCCTTTACTCCTTCTAGTGGTAGAGATGAGACAGAGTGAGTGAAGCAGCAGAAAACCAATCCTTTCAAGGGATTGTCGCGTTAGTTTCTCTCTTTTGTTTCTTGAAGAGATGTACTAGACCTTTCTAAATTCAACTCTAAGTTTACTCCATCGATCCATTGATTTTTCGGATATCCAAGTCGTTTTGTTAGATTCTCTTGACCGGCCTATGCAATTTACAAATTTAATTTGCATTTTATATATATATATATATATATATATTTTCTTTTATGATATATATAAAGGATGTCATTTTAACCAAGGGAATTTAGTCCCGATGTTACAAGTTTGAATCTCTTCAAGTAAAAGAATTATAGTCAAGTCTTGTTATCCCTCGGTTAAAGGGATACTCTCACTAGTAACAATAAAAAAACTAACAATTTGAACATATTTTAAATTCCCTAGTCTTGTTATCCCTAGTAACAATATCATGACTTGACTATAATTCTTTTAAGGAAGCGCGATATTATTTTTCAAAACAATATTTGGGTGAGTTTGTTTTGTGGCATAAAATCATATTCCCAAAAATATCATTTTTCGGGAATCCTATTACCAAGAATGTTATTTTCGGGTAAAACTTTTATGTATGTTTATTATGTATTTCATATTCCCGGGAATATTTTTAAAAATCATTTACTTTAAAAAATTTTAAAAAATAAAAATAGAAAAAATATTGTAGGATGAAGTGGAAGTGGGAAAAATAACTTCCATTCCCATGGGAATATAAGATACCCACCCCTCACCATGAGAATAAAAAGTGGGCAAGTCATGGCTAAAATACATTCCCGGGAATCATTAATACTCATGAAAGTTTTTCTAAAACTTGAATCAAACTGGAAATATCAATTTTCTCAACCTAACTTTCTCGAGAATATTTTTACATACCTTGAAACAAACTCACCAAGTTTCGGATTCGAGTTTTATAAATAGAAAAAATCTCTGGTAGGAGAGTTAGTCCCACCAAGATGTGCGGTTAAACAAAAAAAAATTGTCATTTTAATATGCAAATGTGCACATATATATTCTTGTGCCGGTTTGATTATCGGTATCCTACTATAAAAATCAATTATGTTGAAATTGATTTTAAATCACCTATTATTCTTTACCGCCATTGGATTACATAAATTTATTCAAATCAATTCGGTAAACTAAAGTGGACCCTAAATTCATCTAACATGTCCCAGTTACCTTGTTTTATTAGTATGTTAATCTTAATTAAGTGATCTGTTTAATTGAGAGTAAAGAGTAAAGAATTAGTAGTGGAATCTAGATCTAGAGGCCTTAACATGAGATAAAGAAAAGAGTGGTAAACGACAAACCGGTAAAAGAAGTAAATGTCAACGGTACTACAACCACAGTGCCTCATATCTATCTGTCTATTTAGTATTTACACGTACCACAATGAGCAGGTAAGAAACAGTGGCATTGTTTGTTTACAGGCTTTCCTTTCAGAGAGAGAACCTCCTTCCAAGAAGTTAAGGAAAGAAGAGAAGAGGATGGGTGATCCAGCAATAGCATCTCTGATAGCAAGCTGGTTCACACCTTCTTCCCTTTTCATCTTTGTCAACCTCGTCATCGGTACCATTGCAATCACTTCCCGCTTCGCTACACCCAAAACGCAACCCCAACTCCGTCGTTCACCTTCCCTGCTCCAACGAGTTAGCTCTTTTACTCTCCGCAATAACTATAACCATTACGAACCAACATTTGTTACACAACCCGACTCCGAGTGCACTCAGCCCCAACTCGTTCGAACACCCTCCTTTTTAGAGCGAGTCAGGTCCTTCAATCTCTCCCTTTATAAACACGAACCTGCAGCACACACAGAAACAGAATATGCCCTGCAGCCCGAACCTGAAAACCCGAAGGAGCCGCAACTGGTTCGGACTCCCTCGCTCTTGCAGCGGGTTCGTTCCATGAGCTTCTCGCGCCTCTACACATCCGACTCGATACATACAGAGCACGAGGATCCGGACCCGAACCCGTGTAACAATGAGGAGAAGAGCAAGGCGGAGATGAAGAAATCGGCGAGTGAGAGGGGTGGTTCGATGAATTGCGAATGGGAAGAGGACGAAGAGACGGTGGAGCGGAGGAGGCCGGCGACGGCGACGGCGAGGAGTGAGACGAGAGAAGACGAAGAGGTGGACGCGAAAGCAGATGATTTTATCAACAGGTTTAAGAAGCAACTGAGGTTGCAGAGGATTGACTCTCTTCTCCGTTATAGAGAGATACTCAGAGGAAACTGATCAGATCACAGTCTCCATCAATGTCCTTGTTCAGTTGTTCTTCTTCTTCTTCTCGTTGTACTAAAAATAAAAATAATCTAGTAATTTGGTGAAGTAGTTGTATTGAAGAAGAAAAATGGTGAAGTTTGTAATTGTATGTATTCATGTTTGAATTAATATTATAGTAGATGCATCAAATCTTTTATCTTTCCTCCTAGAATCCTGAGACCAGTTAATTAGTTATTTGGAGGTAATGCAATTTGGATAAAATTTTCATCAGAGATGAGACCACTTGAATGTCTTTCTCGTAATGAAGTGGTCGAAGATGGGGATAAGGAAGACGGTATAGAAAAAGGGTAAACCATTAAAATGATCCTTCAAAGCTTAACCATCGATCATTTTATCATTTTAGTCCCTGAAAAAAATAAAATTGTAAAAATGTTTTTCTGACAGATTGTAAAGTCAGTTAGTTTAACTTTTCTCTGTTAAAATTAACATATCTGCATAATCAGTATCAAAAGACTCAAACTCTTCAATTTGAACCCTACACAGTCAGACTAAAAGATTATAAACCCATCAAAATAGTCTACATCCCTCTCTCGTTCTGTGAGGAAGGATATTGTTTGAAAAAAAAAAAAATTCCATACCTCCTTCTTCAATAACGTCTCTGCCTCAACTTCTCCTCAAGCTTCAATAATCCAAGTGCCTTTTCTAATGTGGATCTAACCTGAAATATGTCTTGTAATCTTCTCTCTAGCTGTAGAATCTGCACAAAGCAGAAAGGATATCCTGTTGTATCTATTAAAGTCAATGATCAGAAATTTGAGTTTAATCAGGTTCCGTCGTGTCTGACTGTTTCAATAGTTCTTATGATTTTCTTAAGAGAGAAAATCCATTACATCATTTACATGTATTGTAACTTGTAAGCTTTGTATGTTTATTGGCAGTCACAATTTTTGTCAAGTGGTGCTCAAGGGGAAGGCCATTGGATTGTTCCAATAACACTATGCTTTGGCTCATATGATGTGCGCAAGAATTTCCTCTTGTAAACAAAATCTGAAACGCGTGATGTTAAAGAGTTATTGGGTTCCCTAATTGCTGAAGACAGAAGTGTAAATTCTTGGACTAAACTTAATGTAGATCAAGCTGGTTTCTACAGGGTGAAATATGATGACTTGCTTGCAGCTAAACTTAGACATGCAGTAGAGAAACATTTGTTATCCGCATCACTGATTTGGTAGTTCAGCATTAAAAACGTAAAAAACATACAGAGGATGCAGATATTAGATTCAGTATATTATAGGCATAAATGATTGCAAATAATTAAAAAACCTATATTTAAGGAACAATAGTAAGAAACTAAAGCATACGAAACAGAGTAACAGAAACCTCATTTAACGTTTGTGCCTTGGAGTAAATCTCAGTCCCATCATTTTATTTTCTCCAACCCCTTTAAGCCCCATTCCTGAAAGCAACTTAAATCAGAGCTATTCACAGTGTATTACAGGATAAAAGAGAGGGGGAATGAGACTATTTTGATGGGTTTATAATTGAGAAATGGTTTTTGTACAACCATTTTATACAATATAATGTACAAATTAGAGAGAGATAGGAATAAGAGAGAGAAGTGTGAGATTTGATGGGTGATATCATGGAGAGAAATAGAGAGAAAAAGTGTGTTGTATAAGTTGTTGTATGAAAAATGTTGTATGAATAACACAACTCATAATCTTTTAGTCTGACTGTGCAGGACCTAATTGAAGAGTTTGAGCTTTTTAGTGCTGACTGTGCACAAACAGTGTCACACCATTAACTCTGTTAACTTTAACAGAAGGACTAAACTGATTGACGTTATAATCTGTCCGGGATCATTTTACAATTTTGCTTTTTTCAGGGACCAAATTAACGTTACGATGGTCAATCTTTCTGGGACCATTTTGAGGGTGAAAAATAAATTGTCTAGTTGAATGTCTTTCTTTTATATTAGCATAGTATATCCAAAGGACAAATGTTTTCTTCACGCCTACCGTTCACCCACCTCCCACACACCTCTTTTTTTTGTGAACAGTAACCCAATTTTATTTTTTTACAAAAAGTCCATTTTTTTTTAAATTACTTATAATTAACCAGATCAATACCATATATAACCATTAATTTATATAGTATTAATCATAAATTCGTACTCCCTTACTTGTATAATAATCCTTATGATCAATTGAAATAAATGTTAAATGTTTGTATCAGAACAAATATTTAAGGTACATTAACAAACATTTAACATTTATTTCAATTGATCATAAGGATAATTACATAAGTCGTAAGAATTTATGGTTAATTTTGTGTACTTTGATGATTATTTATGCCATTAAATTGGTTAATTACAAGCGAGACAAAAGGTAGTTAAGTGTGAGTTAGTATGTGGTTAAATGAGTTGCTCAAATGATTAATATCGGAATTACTTTAGATAATTGTTCATTTTGACTTCAAATGTACATGAGAATTATTACATAAGTGAGGGAAAATAATTTGTGGTTAATTATGTGTACATTGATGGTTATTTATTCGATCTAACTGGGTAATTGCAAGTTTTACAATAGGCGGTTAAGTGTGAGTTAGTATGTGATTAAATGATCCGCTCAATTGGTTAATATCAAAGTCACTTTAAATAATTGTTCAAAATGACAAACAATTACCTTTTTATTTCAATTGATCACAAGGAATATTACATATGCGAGAGGGCATGAACTTATGGTTAATTATGTGCACATTGTTGATTATGTACGCTATCAATATGATTAATTACAAGTAACACCAAATGTGGTTAACTATGAGTTAGTGTGTGGTTAAGCGAGTTACTCAATTGATTAATATCAAAGTTATTTTAAATAATTGTTCAAAATTTTGTAAAAAAAAAGCGACTACTGTTCACAAAAAAAAAATGGAGGTGTGGGAGAGGTGGGTGAATAGTAGGTGTGAGAATATCACCACTCTATCCAAGGTGACATGCTACCACTTCTTTTGACTAATGTTTTTTCCACATTCCAACGGTACCCACCTCCCGCACACCTCCTTTTTACTTTATTTTTTTTCTTTTTATTTCATCAACAGTAGCCATTTTTTTTTACAAAAACTCCAACGTTTTTTTTTTAAATTACTTGTAATTAACCAGATTGGTAACATACATAATCATCAACTTATATAGTATTAACCATAAATTCATACTCCCTCACTTGTGCAATAATCCTTATGATCAATTGAAATAAATGTTAAATGTTTGTATTTTTTTTTTTAATCTAAAATGTTTGTATCTTTAAACAAATATTTAAGATACATTAACAAATATTTAACTTTTATTTCAATTGATCATAAGGATCATTACACATGTGAGAGGGTATGAATTTATGGTTAATTCTATGTACTTTGATGGTTATTTATGCCATTAAATTGGTTAATTACAAGTGAGACAAAAGGTGGTTAAGTGTGAGTATGTGATTAAATGGGTTGCTCAATTGGTTAATATCGAAATTATTCCATATAATTGTTCAAATTGACAAACCTTTAACTTTGGTTTCAAATGTACATAAAGATTATTACATAAGTGAGGGCAAATAATTTATGGTTAATATCAAAGTCACTTTAAATAATTATTCAAAATGATAAACAATTAACTTTTATTTTATTTGATCATAAGGAATATTACATATGCGAGGGGGCATGAACTTATGGTTAATTATGAGTATACGTTGGTGGTTATGTACGCTATCAATCTGGTTAATTATAAGTAACACCAAATGTGGTTAAGTGTGAGTTAGTGTGTGGTTAAGTGGGTTACTCAATTGGTTAATATCAAAGTTACTTTAAATAATTGTTCAAAATGATAAATATTTAATTTTTATTTCAATTGATCACAAGGATTATTATACAAGTGAGGGAGTATGAATTTATGGTCAATACTATATAAGTTGGTGGTTATGTAGGTTATTAATCTGGTTAATTACAAATGAATTTTTTTAAAAAAAGTAAGACATTTTGTAAAAAAAAAAAAGTGACTATTGTTTATGAAAAAAAGGAAAATAAAAAAAAGAAAAAGGGAGGTGTGCGGGAGGTGGGCACGGTTGAGGTGTAGGAACTACACAAGTTGGTGTAAAATTTTATTACACTTAGTGTATATACATTAAATCTAATAAAAAAATATATCATAGTTTAATATGTAATTATGGATTTATTATAGAATTATCCAAGAAATTGCATATAATCCAAAGTAATTACTGATATCAATTTGACTGTTTTTCTTGGAGTGAGAAAAATCAATGTGATGAGAATCTATAATTTATTAATTCTTTTTTATTGTTTTTAATGAATAAAATAGTATTTTGGTAAATGAAAATATAATTCATTTGTAATTTAGTCACACTCTTAAATCGTTTAAAATTGATCAAAGGTCATTAATTCATTTGTTTTTAATAAATATTTGGATCTGCCAATCTTATATGATCTGCTGAAGAATTTGTATTTTGCTTAACTTTGCAAGCTTCTGTCTTATATATTGGAGGGTGAATTATCAAAGGTCGGTGTCCAAGGATTACTAATGGATTTATTCTGCAATCTTTGGAAATTTTGTCTTCAATTTCTAGCACGGATAACTTGATATTTCAGGGCCGGGCGCTGTTCTTTTTCTTTCATTTGAGATTTTATTTGTTTTTCATTAGCATTGGTGTAATTACCATATGTTGGTATTTGACTTGTCATTTAGGCAATTGCTTTTCACTAGCATTGGCTTGTCAGTTAGGTTGGGTTATAGTGTTTTATGTATTCTTTGTATTTCATTATTACTTGTAATCTTTTTGTCTACTTTTATTTATATGGGTTGTAGTACTACTCCTTATTAATTAAAATTCTTTTTTACTTAAAAAAAATTAACGTATACTTTCAGAATTAAAAATTTATTCTCTGTTTATCCTAAATTTTATTATTCAGTGCCATAAAGTTGTGAATTTTTCGCATTATTCTTATTTAACGAGACACAAGATATTTGGTTAATTTAGTAACTTACTATGTTTAGAACTTGTTCAACGTTTCTTTCTTTAATTTAAAGTGAATTTTATCATGGGTCATTTTTAAATGAATAAAAATAATTTAGAATCAATAACAATATAACACATAAAAAAAATCACAAAAACAAAATAATAAACAATGAGAATAATATTTAGAATTAATTATTAATAATTATTATTTTTGAGATTAGAGAATCCTTAGTAAAATAGAATTGAAATCCTCCGTCCCGTTTCTCTATCCCATCTTTGTCCCCCGAATAAACAACTGACACATCACTTCAAAATTCCACATCAACTTATCACTTAACTAACGGCGTTAACGAGTCTTATATAGTGTCCTTCAAACGTGCCTAATCCTTATTTGATTTACTAACAGTTTTGTTCACCTCAAAATCCTCATTTGATTCACTTCCAATTTGGTTTACCATATTTTGCTTCAGAATCCTTATTTGTGAAAGAATTATGCTTGCTCACTATTTTTCACAATCTTCTTCTCATTGTGCTGTATTTTTTGGTTGGGCATAAAGCGATGGTCTTACCGGGGGGTTGGGCATGCCTGACTATGTCAATTTGCAGGTTTCTGGGTTTTATGCTCTTTGCTATTATGTTCAAGTTAGTGCCATGCAGATGCAGAAAGAGGTCTATGAATGAGCTGATTGGGATGACTCATAAGCTTTTGCTTTAGATTTCTGTTCATCCTAGGATTGATGGCTCGTGCATGTTTGACGGTGTTTTTTTTATTTGTTTTAACTTTTAAAAGTTATTAAAAAGCTGATAAAAATTTATTTCTTTAAATAATTAAACTACTACTCCATCATGCAAAACTACTTTTTCTGGAAATTTATATGAAAGGCTTATTTATTTTAGATCTATGGAGTTTGCAAATAAGCGATTGAGCAAAAGGAGAAAATTTTCTCCTTCGCCTTTTCACAGTACCATGTGTTTCCGTGGATGAAATTCTAACCAAACAAGCTATATAACTTTGAGTAAGAGTAAACTAGCAAGTTGGTTACTGACTTTTTCAGGGTCATGCAATTTAGTCCCGAAGAAATAGAAAACCCTCGTATAACCTTTGTCAGCTTTCTTTACCGTCGCCCGTCGGAGCCATCTGCTGTACCCCTTGTTCAACCATCTGAGCTCAGTAACGTAGTAACGTAAAGTAAAAACACTCAAAGAAATACTGTTGAAAAGTAATTAATATGACTAATTTACAAAGAGAAGTGGCAAATTAATTAACAACAATGCAGAATGGCAGATCCATACATGCCACAAATTAAATTATCAGACACACATATAGTAACCTTATATATCTACAGTAAACTTCAATTCTTACATTATATATACGTGTGTATATATAATAAACGCAGCTGTGACTGTGATCCAACCGGGGCTAAATGCCTAAATTCGGATGTAGGAAACAAGGGTGATTTTAATTTTTAGGATAAAAGACAACTAACTTGCGTCTGCAACGATAACATGCATACTATGTAGCTATTTTTTTTTTGGTCAGGACAAACTGTGTAGCTAGAGGTGTCAAAATATACCAGCCCATTGGGCCGGCACATTTAGTTTTTGGGCTGAGCTTTTCATAGACCTGTCAAAGACCAGTAAGTCCAAAAGATCATGGCTAACCTGACAGACCCTGTGTTTTTTGGGCCTTGGGCCTTTAATCCATTGATATTTTAACCAAAAAAAAGACGCTGCTAATGAACGAAAAAAACATGGGTAGGTTAATTAATGGGGCTCTCGACCCAAAAAAAAAAAAAAGATTAATGGGGCTCATTTTCATTAGAAGCATCTTCTAAAAATGAATAAGCAATAAATTTAAGCACAGATGATATATCTTTACTGAAATATGAATACCACTTAAATTGCTTTAATTTCATTGTTTCTTTTGACTAAAACTGTGAATATACATTTTTAAATCACAGTATAGTCCACTTGATCTTCTATAATACATGGAAATATTCTTTCTATTCTTCTATAAAAATTAAATTAATTAAGTTGATCAAAATTAATTCAACAAATATCAAGAATACAATAAAACAAAAACAATATGTGTGCATATATCGCACGGTGCAATGCTGGTAATATTAAACAACAGAAAATCAAAAAGAGTTACATGAGGTCACGTTTCAGTTAAGAACTCTACTATATTATAAACTATTTCCCCTTTCTCAATTGGTCGCCCCTGACGCCAATCAACCCAGAAAATAGTATCAGACATTAGATACACCTATTTATTTTAATTTTTAATAAAATATTTTATCACAAAAAATTAATAAGAAATTGAAATTTATAATTTGTAAAAAATATAAACTTATAATTACCTAACATTATATTTTTGTCTAGAAAACAAAAATAGAATTTATAAGATATGTAACTTTTATATTGTAAATATGTCTTATACTATACAAATATAGTCTATATCTCATTCTATATGGGCTTCCACTATATCAATTTACCCAATAGATCAATATTATCTTTGTTCCTATTTATCTGTCTCATTACATGAAAACACATAGATTAAGAAATGTAATAACTATGTTGATTTACACTAAATTTATTGTGTTTTTTTCTGATATATCATTTTATCTTTCTATTTTAATCAATAATTTTCTCCCCTTATTATCTCTTATTAAGGCTAAATATGGGAAAGAAATAATTAATACACATTCTTAAATTTCTAAATAGGACAAATAATTTATTTTAGGAACAAAAATAGTAATATATAGGGTATAAAATTTAAAAAAAAAATTGAGGAGGGGCCATGGCCCCCTTAGTCCCAACTAAGCCCCGCCCCTGTCATGATCTAAGAATTTACCTTAGTAAAATCTATTAATTATTTGTCCCTGGAAGACATAGTTCTGATAACATTATTGTAGCTCAAGAGGTGTTTCATTCCATGAGGAATTAGAAACGTAAAGAAGGAGTCGTGGCAATTAAGGTGGATCTTGAGAAAGCACATGACAAGATTTCTTGGTCTTTTATGGAGGACACTCTTCGGGATATCGGCTTCAGCAGTTCATTTTGCAATCTCATCAATTGGTGTGTTTCTTCTTGCTCCCTGCAGATCTTGCTTAATGGGGAGAAGTCAGCTGAGATTCTTCCCTCTAGAGGCCTCCGTCAAGGGGACCCCTTATCGCCGTATCTATTTGTTTTGTGTATGGAGAGGCTTGGGCACTTGATTCAAAGGGAGGTATCCCAAGGTAGTTGGAAACCATTAAAACTCAGTAGAAATGGCCCCCCATCTCACATTTATTCTTTGCTGATGATTTGGTCTTATTCGGGGAAGCAACTGCTCATCAAATGACGGTGATGATTAATTACCTTGAGAAATTCTGTCGAGCCTCTGGGGAGAAAGTGAGTGTGGAAAAAACCCGATTTTTTGTTTCTAAAAATGTCCATTCCTCAAGAATCCAGTCTCTTAGTGAATTACATGGTTTTAGTGTTGCCAGCAATCTTGGAAAATACTTGGGGGTGCCAATCTTACACTATCGGCAGAGAAAAATGGACTACCAATACATCATGGACATGGCCCATAAACGCTTGTCTACATGGAGAGCCCACAACCTCTCTTTTGCTGGCCGAGTGACCTTGGTGCAATCTGTGCTTAGCGCCCTACCCACCTACGTCATGCAAACTACGCTCCTCCCTAAAGCCGTTTGCCATGATTTGGAGCGGCTGATGCGTAACTTCCTTTGGGGTACGTCTTTAGAGAAGTGCGCCTGGCATACCATCTCCTGGGAAAAGATCTGCAAGCCCAAACAGTTGGGTGGTTTGGGCTTTAGAAAAATTCATGACTTCAATTCTGCTCTGATAATGAATATGGGGTGGAGCCTTTTAACTCAACCAAACGCGTTCTGGGTTAAGGTCCTTTGGTCCAAATATGGTTGTGGCAATAACAAGATCCCGATTGTAAATAGGAAACCGAATTCCTCCAATGCTTGGAAAGGAATTGCTTCCATGTGGTATCATGTCCTTAAAGGTTTACGATAGATTGTTGGAGATGGCAGGTCTGTGAACTTTTGGAAGCATGTGTGGCTCCAAGGGGGTGTCAAGCTGGAGGACATGGTGTGTTCTCCAATTCCCCAAGATGCTTTGCGATGGACGGTAGCGGATATGGTGCATAACGGGTCTTGGAATGTTGACCTCCTTCATCAGTATCTCCCTCGCGAAGTCGTGCATGAGATCCTCCTCCATCCTGTAGCTAACGAGGCTCTAGGTGCTGACTATCCTAGTTGGAGCTTAACTTCGGACGAGAACTTCTCGACTAAAATGACTTATTCCCTTATCACGAATGGGGTGGTTGTTCATAGGAATACTCTGTGGGATAAGGTGTGGAGATGGGAGGGACCTCAAAGAATTAGGTGCTTCCTGTGGTCCACTCTACGAGGGGGGTTGAAAACTAATGTCAGGCGTGCTAGATGTATAGAGGGCACAGATGCGAGATGCCTCCTCTGTGGGGCTCATGATGAGACGGATCTACACCTCTTCAGGGACTGCTCGGTGGTTAAACGTGTTTGGGAGGGGCTATCTCAAGTCACCAGGGATGTACCATCGAGAGATTGGAATGCCAGTTTTGATTCCTGGTTGACGGGTAATTTAACTCCTGTGAGAGTTGGTAAGCACCATGTGTACTTTGGGGTTGCCCTTTGGGTTATATGGGACGCTCGGAACACTTCCTGGGCTTCTCATATCCTCTTTAGCCCGCAAGGTATTATTAGGAAAATCCATCACCTTGTTTTGGAGTACGTCCGCGGATCCAAAAATATGCCCCACTTGCAACACACTTATACTATGGTGGATGTGGGGTGGAAGTTTCCTCCAGAGGGTTGGATTAAGTGTAATGTAGATGGGTCTCTTCGGGAAGGGGGTGGTCAGGTTGGATGTGGAGGAGTTTTCAGATATGCTAGTGGAAGATGGCTTCAGGGATTCAGCAAAAACTTGGGTGTTGGAACAGTCCTCTTAGCCGAACTTCATGCTATTCTTACAGCTTTATATCTAGCTAAGGAGTCAAATGTGGACCGCCTTTGGGTCGAGAGTGACTCAAGTGTGGCCATCCAGCTGATTACGAAAGGGTGTCCCCCATCTCATATGTATGCCCCTATGATTAACAACATTGCCCTGTTGTGTAGTCAACTGAGGAATGTGAAGCTCACTCACAGTCTAAGGGAAGGAAACAAAGTCGCTGATTTGTTAGCTAATTTTGCCCATGAGCTTTCATTTGGTATCCATGTGTTTAGAAGTCCCCCTCAAGGTTGTATTTCTTTATTATGGCAGGATTTTATTGGGGTTTGTTTTCCCCTAAGAGTAGTTAGGTAGCTTTTTTTGGCCTTTTGGCCTCCACATTACCAAAAAATAAAAGTTGTATAATTGAAAAATTAATTGACCAAAATCATGAAATCAGTATAATAGGGGACCAAAATATAAAAACTATTAAGGAGACCAAAAGACAAAATCAGTAAAATAAGAGGATTAAAAATATATTTAAGTTTAATTAATTATATGTTCATTGTTCAGCACTTTGAAAGGTTAAAAACCTTGACGACAGAGGCTAGCTCCGGTCCGGTGGCAAACTTGATCCAAGTTTCTTTGAAGGCGAAGCTTCATTGAGTTTGACTGCTGAAATGAAATTAAAGAGCCTCGGTTTTTGATAATCTAATATGAGAAATGTTGTTGGTACATGTTGTAGATGTATAACATAGAGAGAGAAAAAGAGAAAAGAGGGAAAAGAGAGAGAAATGTGAGATGTAATGGGTGATGTGATGGAGAGATAGAGAGAAAAAGTGTGTTGTATGAGTTATTGTATGTTTTTTGTTGTATAAAAAAGTTATTTCATCTAATATGAACGGCACCCATGCAATAATATTAAATTAATATAAAGACAAGTACAACGAACGTATAGCTCACCAAAAAGGTCCAGGCCTATTACAGTGGTGATACATTATCGTTTTGTTGCGAATGACATTAGCTAGCGAACGGATAGTGTAGGGATTGTCTCCTGCCTCTGCAGCAGACGTTAGCTACCAAATAGCTATGGATTAGCTACGGATTTTAATTGCGTAGTTATTCTATAGCTGTTCAGTAGCGGAATTCTGCTGCAGAGGCGGGAAAGACAGAGACGATCCGGATCCCTAAGGATAACAACCTCTCGCTTCTTCTGAAAAAAGAAAAACAATGCTACAACCTCTTGCGAATGACATCAGCGATCTACTATACGTTTAATTCCCCACTTTGTTTAGTATGTATATATATATATATATATATATATATCTTTTTCTTTTGTTTCTTATTTTAGTAAAAAAGAAACCAAGTTTCATGTAAAATCGAGGATAGTAAACTTAAGTTATTTTTTCCTGCTCCTTTTGTGTCTCACGAAATTTCGGTATGGCTGGATCATAAGGTTTGATGAATTATTAATCCCATGGCAATATTAAATTAATATCTCTAATGTTTTCGAGTTTGAGGAACAAGGGAGGGGAGAGTTAATTCGTAAGCCATTGTTTACCAAATACACTTCTGACTACGTATAGTCAAACCTCATCATGCCATTAATTACATAGAAAAGCTAAAAATGGATTATTAAAAGAGTGATATTACAAGAGAGATAAATGTAATTTATTTAAAAATTAATTCACATGATTAAATGAGTATTCTCTTCCTCAATAATTCTATTCTACTCACTCAACTAATATTTTACTATATATATCTACCTAGTTTCAATTTAATTATAACTCCTATTATAGTCTAGTGGAGATTATAATTAGTCCCACAATTGCTGTGATTAATAGTACTTGAAACATTTTTGTATGCTATCTTTTATAGGTCACCTAAATTAAAGCCTTCACAATGTAGTTTGCCAGCCATAAAAAATCTTCAATTTTAAGAGTGATGGTCTTAGTGCGATGTTTACTTCATCTTTTAGCATTACTTTTAGGTCTACACATGATAGCTAGCGCGCAGATGCTAAGGTCTCACAACGATAAAATACGTACATAGTCAAAATATTTCTTATAAATTGGACAATTCACCTTTTTTATATGACTTTTGGGTGTTAATTAAGTTCCGTATAGACTTTTAGTTTTGTGTCAATTTTTCTCAATCCTAATAGTAGATAATTAACCAAAAAGAGAAAATATATACTACTCATAAACTTTTCATGTACTAAATCTTTGGTGGTGCCATGAATATCCCATCGTATCAGCGGTTGTTGGGATAACCACAAACTTTCTTAAACTTTTTCACGTATTTAGTTTTGCGTCTGTTATTCTCACACCAATAAATTAAATACGTGGTCAAAATAGTTTTTGTAATTGAATCTGGACAATTCTCCCATCTTGCACTGATCACTTTTGGTGTTAAAGTTCCATAATTAGTATAGTGCGTATTTGCGTCTATTTTTCTCAATTCTAATAGTAGGTAACCACTATATAGAAAAATGACCAATATTAATTTTACACCCCATTTTCATGTACCATATCTTCCTTAATTGGTGGTGCCATATATATCCCAACCTATATGTTGGCAACAGCTATACAAAGGGTGAAAATTCATTAAAATCATGTTATAAACTACTTCCCCGGTCCTATTTATAAGATAAAATTTGACACTTTTCAATGGTTCTATTTATAAGACAAAGTACACAAATCTAGAAGCATTTATTGTTTTTTCTCATGTTTGCCCTTGTTGACCATTAAATGTTTCAAGAAGACACAATTATCATGGTAGTGACATTTAATTTTAAATAGGGGTAAACTTATAATCTTATAGACTAATTTCTTGAAAATCAACACATTGATTACTTTTCTTAATATGTATTTTTGTCTAAATTGTCTTATAAATAGGAACGGAGGGAGTAACATTAATATTAACATGTGGATATAATTTTCATGAAATTCCTAACACGCTATTAATAACACACAAACCATGCCTCAACTTGTCAATATACATTAAAATCACCATTTATATATCCTATTGTTGGCTGTCTTTTTTCCATAGGAAACTCCTTTCGATCCCCAAAATCAGAAGACAATGGCTTACGGTTCAGTACAAGATACTTTTATCCTATCTCGTTTTTTGTTCATCACGTGCAAGATCATTTATTAATTCCATTCCTCACACACAACTCAACTATATATATTTAATTATATAACGTTTACCACATATATACGTGATGAAGTGTAAAGGCTAGGCCTTAGACTGGACTTAAGTTGTATAAAAATCTTCCTGAGTGTTACTTCACGTTGCAGGACAGAGAAAAAGAAGCAAATTAAACAAAAAAGATGACTTCAACTTCAAAATATATAAATTAATAACATTTAGTACAAGGAAGATTCATAATATAAAACTAGAGAATTTAGTCAATGATCCACATAAAGTGTTTATGGAGGTACACTCACAACATTATATTGGTAGGTATCTAATAAACTTCACATAAATTAAACACTGATATAATTGAGCCTCTGTTTACTTACTCTGAGCATATATTGTTCTATACACGAATTAATTAATTTTCTGACCGAAGAATATATAATTTCATTCTATGTCAGACTCAGAAATAATGTTTTCCGGTACAGGGAAGTTGAGAGAAACTGATATTATGTCAACTGTTTAACAAATTAAATTATCTGTTGACTTTGACAAATTGTCACACGTAACACCGTGCATTAAATTAATGAGGAGTTTCCCCACTATAAAAGAAAGTAAAACAAAAATTTGTGCAATCTTCAACCTTTGACTATAATTTTTAATTTTAAATCTCCGTCCAAGCACTAATTAATGTCCAGAAAGATATGGCAACAAAGAAAATCCAATTATTTCTGCCTAAAGCAAGCGTGCAAATGAAAAAGGTTACAACTTACATACGTAAAAATCAAAGCTGCACACACAACACAACAGTAACGACGTCGTTACAAACTCCCACAAATTTCTCAGCCTCATCCTCTGAGTTTCCTATATATAGAGTTGAGGCAAACAAGAAAACTCTCATAAACAATTAATAGTAATTAGTGTGTGTGTTTGTGCATTACCAAATAAACTTTTCTTCTCTTAATTTCCAAAATATGGCATTAAGCTACTTTACACTTTCAAAAGCTCTGATTCTGTTATGGCTAACAACCATAGTGCTAATCACACAAGCACGATTTCAACCATGGTCAGCATTAGATGCACCTAGAGAAATAATCCAAAACCTTATCCGTGACCCTGTGACCATTTCACTAGCCTCAACCGATTTTGGCCACATAGTTCACCAAAACCCATTTGCAATTTTTGCCCCTTCTTCTATTAATGACATATCGAAATTGATAAAATTCTCAAACTCTGTTCCAACCCCTTTCAGTATAGCTGCTAGAGGACAGGGGCACTCGGTTCATGGACAAGCCATGACACATGATGGGGTTGTGGTGAACATGACTGAGCTGAATAATGGGTTTAGAAATGGGAGTGGGATTCTTGTAGTGTCTGATCCATTAAGGGGTAACAATTATGCAGATGTGGGTGGTGAACAGATTTGGATTGATGTGCTTCATGCATGCCTTCAAAGTGGACTCACACCACTCTCTTGGACTGATTATTTGTATTTGTCAGTTGGTGGAACTCTCTCCAATGCTGGAATCAGTGGCCAAACCTTCCGATTTGGTCCTCAGATCTCCAATGTTCATGAATTGGATGTTGTTACCGGTATGAATCATTCTTTAATTTCCCTTAAACTTTTATATTAAATTAATTCATGATATATATAATTGAACTTTTTTATGATTAAGACAAAGAATTCATATAATTAAAAAATTCCGAAGGCCAACATATATATAGTATAGGTGCTAAATAATTTGGTAAAGGGATCGATCAAACAATAACTACTGACAAACGGAAGAAACACATAATAAATAGTTATTGTTGGGGGATTTAATTAATATACAACGTGTATGTAAAGAAATTTTACACAAACATCTAATGGTATGTCACCACATCATTTAATGAATGTGACACATCATGTGTTATTAAATTTAATAAATGATGTGATAGTACATTTGTGTAAAATTTCTTTACACTGACCGTTTATATATATTAAACTAATTATTAGGTTTTAAAGTTGGTTCTTCTATGACTATATATTATAAAAAAGGGGAAAATCAGATAAATGGGTTTTATTCAACCAAATCAAATTCAGTGTAACAAGATTAAGCTATATATCTCGGTAAGTCACATCATATCTTTTATAGAAGATTTTAAATTTGTCTCTATAAGAAGTGAAAATTGACCATGTCATTAAAAATTGATATGGGGGGATTTAGTTGTTCTGTGGAATTAATTAACTTGTATAGGTTCAAAATCTATAGGTGTCAACTAGCTAGTTGAGGTTTATCTCTTACTATTCAACTTAATGTTCATCGTCATGTATAGCGGCTTAAGAAATATACGTAACTCTGACAGAAAGAATAAAATTAGTCCCACTTTATATTAGAAGGAAAGGGAGGTGGGATTAATAGAAGAATGTCTTTTTGGTCTTTGATTATTCGCTAGTATTGTTAAGTTATATTTCATTGTGGTACTTGGTTTTTGGTCGTTTCTTTGACAATCTTATAAAATTAGAACTCTCACATAGATAAGAAATATATAAAATTAAAATAAATGTAATTGTCACGTGACTTCATCGTATATTTACCAAGATTCCATATCAATGATTAAATCAAATTAAGATAGGCCGCGGCATGAAATACTACACCATTTGTTATCCTATTCGACCGCTTGGACTGTATACGATTGTAATTTATGTCAGCCAACAAATTGTTAGCACGCGTTCATGCCTTCTTTTTTTATATATATAGTAATCTTAATATATTCACTTTAATGAAAATCATCTCTTCAAATTAATAATTGAAGTTTATTGTTCCTCCTTAATTGTAATTAATTAAGAAGATCAACATTCAAACATACACCTGCATGCTAAAAAAAGAAGTCAATTTCTGATCGAGCATTTCCTAAAAGCATTTTTTCATTTTAAGGAAATTTCTGATTTTTAATATAAAAAAATGTCTTATTTTAAATATAATTTTTACTCGATCTTTGCCATTTGGTAATCCAGCATGTTTGCTGACTGTGCTATTTATTATTTATTCAATATATTACGTATTTAGTGTTTGTGTGGTAAGACAATAGAGAAATGATTTTCAAGAAGGAACTTTGGCATATCAAATACTCTCTCCTACTTTATTACAAGACCCTTTTAACTGTTTTACACGGTTTAAGAAAATTATAGTATTCCAAATATACCATATTTAAATGTCATTATATTTTAGGAATATTAATTGTCATATGGTGGCATGAAAAACTCCAAAAGTTAGTTTATAATTAATGGTGTTGTTAAACATGTGGGTAAAACTTAGTTAATTGTTCACACTCGTTAATATATGGAGAATTAAAAAGAGTTAAACATTAATGAAGAACAAATAAGAGAAAAATTATTAATTCATCTTAAAATCTATAAAAAATCTTATATTGAGGGACACTCAATTCCTATCTTTATAATTATTTTGTTAGTTTATTTTTGGTTGTAATACAATATACACATGTTTATACTGGTTGCTATAGGGAATGGAAACGTGGTGACTTGTTCTGCGGAGAAGAACTCAGAGTTATTTTACGGCGTTCTAGGAGGTCTGGGCCAATTTGGGATCATAACCAGAGCAAGAATAGCTCTAGGGCCTGCACCTAAGAGGGCAAGTACCATCTTCTATTTATTTATTTAATTCTTTATTTTGTAGTATATATATATACACAAATATATGATCTTGTTGTATTCTAATAAAAGCTACATACCAATGATTGGATTCATCAGTTGAAAACAGAAACAAAAAACAATTCATGCATACATCCCTCTTGTTAGTTTGTCACAATCACAATTAGTTGCTTGCTAGTAATTCCTATTTCAAGTCAATCTTAAAAAAATATTTACATTAATAGACACTTAATAATCTTCATAATTATCCTTAATTAATTAATAAAATGGTTTGCTTAATTAACTGCTTGCAGGTGAAGTGGCTCCGTTTGCTTTACAACGACTTCTCTGCATTTTCCAGAGACCAAGAACATTTAATCTCATTCAATGGAAGAAACGAAACTAATGCACCAGATTATGTAGAAGGAATGCTTCTGCTAAATCAGCCACCATTGGATCTATCCTTTTATCCAACACCTGATCAGCCTCGCATAACTTCCCTTGTAACCCAACACAGCATGATCTACGTCATTGAACTTGTTAAATATTACGATGATAATTCTCAAGATCTCGTTGACCAGGTAATTATTAATTTATGTTTAATTTGTCAGAACCATATTTTAATTATTATGTAGCAGAGATTTGACTTAGATTTTTCTTTTTAATTTCTTGAATATGTAGGAAATTGAAGTTCTGGTACAGGGGTTAAAGTTTGTTCCCACGTTTATGTTAAAAAAAGATGTATCTTACGAAGAGTTTCTGAACAGAGTGCATTCTGATGAGCTTGTACTTAGATCAAAAGGACTTTGGGATGTCCCACATCCTTGGTTAAACCTCTTTGTTCCAGGATCTAGAATCTCTGATTTCAGTGATGGCGTGTTCAAGGGAATTATTCTTAAGCAAAATATTTCTACAGGACTTGTGCTAGTCTACCCCATGAACCGAACCAAGTAAGTTTTAGCATGATTAATTAATTGAAGATATTAGTAATTAATTACAATCATGACAAGAATTAATATTAAGTGGATTAATTTGGATGGTGGTATTAATTCAATGACAGGTGGGATGATAAGATGTCAGCAGTGACACCTGATGAACAAGTTTTCTACATAGTGAGTTTTCTGCATACAACTGGGTTTGATAAGTTGGAGGCCTTTCAGGCTCAAAACCAACAGATATTGCAGTTCTGTGCGGATGCTGGTATTGGGATCAAGCAATATCTTCCCCAAAACAAAACAAAGGAAGAATGGGTGCAACACTTTGGCCCCAAATGGAAAGCTTTCCAAGATAGAAAACTTCAATTTGATCCCAATAAAATATTGTCACCAGGACAAGGGATTTTCAATTAAATAAAATAAAATATAAGCTATATATATGTTTAATTTCCTATCGTTTTATGTAATCTTTTTTTGTTATTAGTTTGTTGTACAGAATCAATTAAGCAGCTCATTAGTATGTTTTCTTGTCAGAAATATTTGCATATCTGTAACACAAGTTATTTAACTAGCTCAAAATTTTATGTATATCAAATAAATAAAGCTCAATAATATTTCTTCTCTCGTATGACATAAATCTTTTCATGAAGTCTCTCTCTTCTCCTTCTCTATCTCTGTATATATTTGATAACTAAGCAGATACACACACATGTTGTGGTGTGTTTGTATGCAACTATGCACGGGGATTCATTTACTTAAAACGTAAAATTTGGACATTTACTTCATTTAACGTGAGTCCGAGTCTATCCTTGGCGTTGACTAGGACATGGTTTGGTTTTAATTTCCTTCTATTATATGGAAGATTATGTGATAATATATTCATACAAATAATTTATAGAACATACTTTTTTTTTCTATTTTTTCCATCACATCACTCATCACATTCTATAATTCTTTTTTTTTTTCTCTTTTATCTTTAATCCCGTCTTTTTATAAATATGTTATTGTTATACAAACAACATTTCTCAAAAGTTATTATTAAATTGTTGGGCACTTTTTGTAAAGGTGGCAAATTCCCTTTTCATTTCTTAGTGTCTGATTTTAATTTTTTTGGTCCAAAATATGCCTCATAAATTATGCATTAATTATTCATTTACAACCATTAATTTTAAAATATCAATTTTACTCAATAATAAACTATACACCTACAATCACTTAGATATTGATGAATTTTTCCTGGAATTGTACGTATGAGAATGGGTTGTTACTTTTAGAGAAGATTTTTGGTTGTGGTGTTGTGACGAGGTATCCTATAGTTTTCCTTTGGATAGTTTGGTGTTTCATATTAAACTTTTTATATGAGTTAATTAAAGAATACTTTGTACTATTATTAATAAGATTTGTTTATGAACAAAATGCAACTATTGAATATTGTAATTATATTAATATAGTGATTATACACAATAAATTTTTAATAAATTAGTCATTCATATATACTCATGAAATCCATTGTTGATATTTACTTAATTATATATTATATTAAATTTAAAAGTATTGTTATATATTATAAAATGATATCATTTGCTGAAATGTTAGCTAGTTTTTAATTAAAAAGGATATGAAATTTTATATATTTTATCGATTTAATTAAAAACTTAATTTGTTAACTTAATGAATTCATAAAAATTTATTAAGTAAATTAAGTTTAACAAACCTAGTCCTATAATATAAGTGAATCCCCACGCACATCTAAAAACTATTTACGCTTTTTTCTTAACATGTGTAATGTTGCACAGAATAATAAATCAAAAGTAAAAATATTTTATTGGAAAATATAACATTTCATATTAGTAATGCATTTTAATATTGTGATATATAGTTATAAATTTTAATAAAATCTTTCGACCATTTTTGATTTACTCCATCCGGTCTTATTTATAACACAATTTAGACAAAAATACACATATTAAGAAAAGTAATTAATACATTAATTTTCAAGAAATTACTCTACAAGATTACAAGTTTACCTCCATTTAAAATTAAATTTAACTACTATGGTAATTATGTCACTTTGCAATCTTTAATGATCAGCAAGAACAGATGTGAAAAAAAACCATAAATTAATGTTTCTTATAAAAAGGGACCATAGAAAAACTTTAAACGTTGTCTTATAAATAAGACCGGAAGGAGTATTAACCTGTACAATATTGAACATGTTAGAAAAATCAAACTTTTTTATTTACCCATGTTAGTTTATAATAAAAGATAGGCTTGGTAAGGAGAAAAAAAATATTATATGGGTCACTTTACTCACCATTGTTATTTACTAACACAACCAAGTTTATGATAAAATGCCATTATTTGTTTAGGATGCATATTAAATTTGTGCTTGTATACTTTTTTTTTATTACACAACATTATGATATTAGTAAGTAAAACATAAAAGGATTTCAATCCTAACTTATGTCCTTAGAGAATTTTTTTTCTAACAAATAGCATTAAATGCTTTTTTTTTATTTCAACCATTAACCCCTTGTAACTTTTTAAATAACATTTTTATTTTTAATTCCTTAATACATACACATAAACTAAATCATATTTTATCTAATAATAATTGGTTATAGTGAATTTTTTTTTTTCTGGTGTAATGGTCATAGTGGACAATAATCTTAGATGAACCTACCTACAATTAAAGTGTTCAAACTGTGGACTGGAGTCGTTATTTTAATTAGGAAATACTTGACCATTTTACTCTAATTTAAGGATTAATCTTACGTCTATATATATTTGTAAACATATTTAATTAGAGAAAAATAACTATTATTTACATTTGTTTGTAATATCTTACACATTAATGAATTTGAAAATTCATATAAAATATAAAATGAATAAAATAAAAGAAAAAATATTTAAAAGTAAATGATATATATGTATAATTAATCACAGGGACATCTAAAATATATATTCGAAAGATAAAAAAAATGATTTTTAAATAAATTAAAAAGATGCGATTACGTAATTAAGGATTAGATTAATGCTTCGTTTGTTTCGATCTTCCGTATATATGAATGGAATGATTGAGTGTTTTGGGGCATGTGCCCATCTTTCCTTCATCCTAGGGGAGGAAAGAATGTACAATAAAATTTGTTTACACTATATTGACCAAAATATCCATTTTATTTTTCATCTCTCTACCCAATACGACAATACCCATCAAAAGTAAATTAACACACACACATATATGATCATCTTGTGTTAATCTAAGCATGCTGTAATGAGGAAGTGATTTTTGGTTAGGAATTTTTCTTATATGCAATCTAAATTACTAAATAAGTAATCATTTAAATGGTAAATGTAATAAAATATTTAAATAAATTATTTTAAATCATTCATTTAAATATTTTTTAACTTTATTCATTTCATTTAAAACCATAATCTTAATAATATATTGAAAAAATCATATAAAATGGTTTTTTTAATATATTTTATTTGAGGGCATATATGTCATTTCACAAATATATCATTTTTTCCTCTCACTTTTATACAATCTAACAAGAAAAAATAAAACTTTTCACTGCCTTTTTCTTTTAATTTTTTTTCAAACCAAACAATAAAAAAATTATCTTACCTTTTTTTTTCCCTTCTTTTTCACGTTTTTTTTTTCTCTCACTTTCTTTCTTGAAATCGTTTTAGAAAGTGTATGGCACTGTTTAAAAACTTTAAATAGGATTAAAAAAAAAACTTTAAATAGGATTGGGTAGAACGGGGCGGAGGGACAAAATTAAGCTATGAAAGACAGAAGACAGATACCACGCCATATTTTAGAATTAGTGGAAAAGAAAGATAGAATTTAGGGTTTAATCAATGATTACATGCTATAATATTGATTTTTCTTTTTAATTTTTTCTATCTAATGTCTACATTAGTAATAATTCACACAGTGTGTGAATGTTGCGATTGTGTCGTGGTGTTTCCACAATAATCAGACATCGATCTGGTAAAGTATAATCTACAATATGTAGCCACCAAAAAAGTCAATAAATTAAAAAGGAAAAAATTGATAGGGCTGCTAACTTTTTGTGTCTCCTCATTGCCTGCAAGCTGGAATTAAGTGTTGCAACATAATTATGCACTCCTTAAATGAGGCCGCAAAGCACATAACCTCTACTTAATTAATCAAGCTACTCCTCGTGTTCACATTTCTATAACTAAATTTAAAAAATAAAAAAACTAACTTTATGGGGCAAAAGCCAGTGGGATATTGGATTCAGGCAGGCAGTATCATCAAACCCTCTCGATCCTATACTTAATTTCTAATATAGGATAGCAAAAAAGTAGCAACACACTACTTGATCTATTACCTTGTTAATATAACGACAAGGATGTCGACGTACTTCTTTATAAATTAGGTTTACTTTAATTTAAATGATCATTTTGATTAGGAGATGAACTCTTTATATATCTATTTGCTTTATAGGTTGTGACAACAAAAGCACTCGTGGATCTGAACCAAAAGCCAAAAATCATTATTATGCGGCTTGAACAAATTAAATGGCCAACAGATCTAAGACTATCTAATTGGTTAATTTATATAGTTGATATGAGCGAACCAAAAATGGATTATAGATGATGTTATTCTTACAGGTATATATCCACTATTACCACACCCTATGAAAAGCGCCATTTGAATTGAGTGAAACCTTTATATGGACTTTAAAAAAAATAAACTTCTAACTTTCTTAGGCTCTGTTTGGAAATACGTACAGCTTATTTAAGTGCTTATAATATAAGTTCTTATTTCATAAGCACTTAATAAATAAGTTCTTAAAAAATTGATGAAAATTGAAGAGAGTAAATGTACTTAAATTTTCCATAAGCTATTCTCAGGAACTTATTGAAATAAGCTAAAAACAGCTTATGAACATGTCATAAGCTCTTTTCATAAGTTTACCCAAATAGTTACATAAGTGCTTATGTCATAAAATAAGCTCAAATAAGCTCTTTCAAACAACACCTTAATCGATGATCAGGAGATGCATGGTTCTTCCTCTATTAATATATACATGTGCGTATTTTTTTTAAAAAAATAAAAATTGACGATTTGGTTCTTCTAGATATATATATATATATATATATATATATAAAGTTCAATTTAGAAATTAAAAAAGATATGATAACAGTTAATGATAAAATTAAGAGAGCAGATTAATTTTAATAAATTTATGATTTGTGCATAACCATTGATTTTTTCTATTAATAGTTGAGATTATTTATTTGATCTATTTCCCCAAATTATAGAGATTCATATGAGGAGCCAAAATTAATGTAAAAAAATTCCAACCACCATGACTATAAATTAATTAAGCTAGAATATCTGGATATTTAGAAAAATTTCAAAATATCTAGTATATGATATATATTTAGATATATAGGCACACGTGATACTCTAATTTATTTACAAGAAACTTCTTTAATTTTTGAATTTCAAAGATGTTTTCTGAAATTTGTATATGTGTAATAATAAATAATAACTCAATACTATCCAACAAAAAAAATTTATATCTCAATATTAATCATACAATGTATATAATTTTGAGTTTTTGATTAATAAACATTAATGTGTTAGTTTCCGTAAAAAAAAAAACATTAATGTGTTAGTATTTATAATACAAAATTTCACATATTAATGAAAGGATAATCGCATAGCATTTAAAAGAAAGGATTTCTCATGAATAAATTATCCCAAAAGTTTAAGTTATTAGGTGGAGATAATTAAATATTTTCTATTGGTCATAAAAATTTTAATATCACGTCATGAATCAACTATCCTAAAAAATGTTAAGTTGTTGAGTGAATGATACATAAATGAATATATTTACAAATGTCTTGAATCAATTGTCTCATAAACTAAAATTATTGGGAAAATTTTACCAAAAAAAAAATTATTGGGAAAATGACACATAATTAATCTATATACTCTAACAAGATTTGTATACCATTACCAAGCGTCATTCTTCTTCTTCATTTATTAGGATACGTATACGTTGTTGTAGCTAGCGTTGTTATTCTTCCCTTGCGTCGGATGCTTATTTTACGCGACCAAATCCTAATCTTCTTTTTTTGTTTTTCTTTTCTTTTTATTTCCTTTTCGGTAGATTGATTCAGATTTGACCATATCTTCATATAATCTCAGTAGACACGGACTGCGGTAGAAATATTTGCAGCCATGGATATACGTTTTCGTGGAAATTTGACTATGACTTTTATTTTATGAAAAAAATATCAATATATATATATATATTAGTGTTCAAGTACTCAATTATATCTTATTGTATTAATATTCACATCCAAGCGCGCGTGGATCATCTGTTAGGCTGCTTCAAATTACCTGGTGAAAAGAACTAGAATTAGGACGATTCTAGGGTGGATCAACCATTTTTTTTTATAAAAGGTGAATGAATAATTTTATTTTTTAATAAATAATCTTTATATGACTATTTGATCAATTTAATTTAAGGGAAAATGTGAATTTATAATATAATCTATACTAATTTCATTAAGGATTTAAAATTGAATGACAAAATTTTACATTACACGGTAATATCGATTTGATTTTTTATTATTTTCAAGTAATATTTCATAAAAGTAACTTGAAACTATTTTAATATCAATCATTAATAAAATGAGTGTTGAATTTGGTGATTAGAGATTTAAATTACTATATTTTCACATTTTGGACCACGTACGTGAACCATGGTCCACCGTAGACAAACCCCTAAAATTAATATATATAGAATTAGAAACTCCAAATTAAAATACTCATTACTACCACTTGTGCTTTATGTTGTATATTAATTTCCCCACTAAAAAAGAGACTTGAGTATTTAAATGTAACAATTATCAATGTCTAGACTCATTGCTTATTTTTTTTACTAGAAAAGCAAGATATATCAACCCATATATTAAAATACAATGAGTATTCAATCCATACACAAATTAAAAGAATCAAGCTTCAATTTTCTAATATGATATAGTTTCAAACAATTTAGAGGACACACCAAACTGAGAAAGGATAATCAAATCCTAACAATTAATCATATCCTATAAAAAAATTAAGACCAAGATCGTATTATAATTATGAGATTCATTCGAAATATAAAGGAAATCTACACTCTCATTTTCTAAGATAATTTAATTATGATGAACCCTCTAAGGACTACAGTACCATTTATTTAAGTCTACACTCTCAGCAGCGCGAGTGATCTTTTATATATATATAATTTCAACACTTACACCAATTAATAACTTTTTGTAGAATGTGAAATTGATCAATCCAACCGTTGAATTGAAAGTTTTTATAAAGTAGATTAAGCTTATAAAATTTCATAAAAGTCAAATACTAATCGATACTTCATCAAATTAATTTATTTTAACGTATAATATGTTTTTAAAATATAAGTAAAAGTCCACTATTAAATAACATACCTACGAATGTCCAAATTATCTGAAATTTGATATGCATGATCATGAAGGTAATATAATATAATTCAACGGTTGGATTGGTCAATTTCACATTCTACAAAAAATTATTAATTGGTGTAAGTCTTAAAATTTGACACCTGACATCAACGGATTCTGACTCATATATATATATATACTTATTTTTTTTTAAAAAAAAAATCTTCAATTGAAAATTATTGTAATTTGTTGCATTTGAGGCTATATATGATATCTCTAGCAACCTACGATGGATATGATATGATTGATTATATGGCATACAGGTTGGACACAATTATATATATATGATCGTTGTTAAGGTACGTAGGATCTGATTTGATAGCTAGGTTTGATCCTGTACGAAAGGAATGCAAAATCATCACCCATTAATAACTCCTTAAAAATCCAAAAACATAACTACTAATTCTGTGTGACAGAGATGCAATGTGAGGGACACGGAGAGAGTACAGCTGTGCTACTTGTACATATACGATTTTGTCAACCTATAACGTATATGTAACAACATATATGTAGGCAGCATAGCATGATTGATATATGCCAAAGTCACGCAGCCTCTCTCTAGTCTCTATAGTAAAAACATACAAAACCTATCATCTTAGTCTTAGTCATCATGCATGGTATATGTACATCTGTGCCCAACTAGTTAGCCAACTAATTGAGGCATATAGCCTTCCCTTAATTTTTTTTTTAATTTCATTGTGGAAAATATTTAAAAGATTGATTATAATTGTTGTGGAAGATTTTTTGTCCTGGTGATAGGATCATTCTTGGATCAAACTGATGTTTTCTTTCTTTGAAAATCCTCCATTTAGTGCCAAAGTGGTTTTTCCAACCTTCCTGTGTGCTATGATCTGGAAGATATTGCTTAACCTTAATGCCAGTGTCACTACAGAACTTGATAATTTCTCTGTTTTGAGCATCATATGCCTTCCAATTATCAAATCCACTTGAGTGTAGAAACCCAACTGTGTAGAAGACATCCTCATCTGGTATAGTTGCTGACATCCTATCGTCCCACCTGTGGAATTAATTAAATTCAATATAATTAATAATTATTCTTTTTTTTTAATTTTACTTTAAAAAAAATAAAATTAAATGATGGAGTTGAGTGGTTAAAAAATAAAAAAACAGAGGATTCTACCATGGACCATGGTGTTATTTACTAGTGGATTAGCTGTGAAAAATTTTGTAGGTAATTCCATCCATCATAGAATTGTCCAAAAGAAAATATATACATTCCACACACACAATGACAAAAAGTGTGAAACATTTGATTGGGGCTTACTTGCTTCTATTCATGGGGTAAACCAAGACAAGTGATCCAGCGGTGATGTTTCTTTTAAGAATGATATCCTTGAATACGCCTGAATTAAAGTCCAATATTTGAGATTTTGGTATAAACAGATTAAGCCAAGGGTGAGGAACATCCCATAGTCCTTGTGATTGAAGCTTCAACTCTCCACTTCGGACTCTATTCAAGAACTCAACATATGTCACATTTTTCTCATAATGAAATCCAGGGATATAGGCTAGTCCTCGGAGCAAATCTTGAATTTCCTACAGAGAAAAAGAAAAGGGAAAATATTATTGACATTAATTTGTTAATTACAATTATTTGCAATTACTATATCTTAATTTTATCTTTTGATAAATAAATATATGACTAGAGAGTATGGTACCTTGTCCACGTTTTTCTCGGATTGGTGATCATAATACTTAACGAATTCAAGGCAGTAGAGGATGCTATATTTAGTCATCAAAGAAGCTATTTTGGAATGGTCAGACAAAGGGAAGAAATTAGAGGATCTCCAATTATTTATGGAGCCTTGGTGCATTAGCAGCATCCCTTCCACAAAATCCAATGCACTTTTTTCTTTCCTTCCATTCATTGAGATTAATCGCTCCTGGTCTTTGGTAAAAGCAGAAAAGTCATTATAAAGCAATCTCACCCATTTAACCTGCATGTCATTGCCAAGAAAAATTCACCATTAATTAATTACTAATTAATGTCGTATATGTATACATACTAGTGATCAACTTATAATAATGGAATGGAATACAATATATAAGGTTAAATATATTTTAAATCACTTTAAAATTAATAAAATTTAACTTTTGTTTTCATTTAAATTTTATTTATTTCTAATTAGTACTTAAAAATACAAAATTTACACAATTTTAGTCTCTGTAAGAGACTAAAAATATATATACTATTTTTGTTAAACATAGAAACTACGAAAAATTAAATTTTTGAATGAAGACTAAAATTAAAATTCATTAATTTTATAGAGAGAAAAACATTCTCTACTCCCATCAAAGTTGGAAGGATAAAAATAATATATGGTACATACTATACGTCATGCTGAATCCTTGTCTCTGTCTAAACTTTAGAAGTCTTGATATGATCTTTTTAGATACAGTTGTTTCTTTGAGTTGATAAAGCCGATAAGATTTTGGGTCATTGATATGATCATTAATCATATGAGCCTTTCTATTGGCTCAATCTCTTAAGATCTGAAACTCATGATAATAATTTTTGTTTCTGCATTTTTTATATATAATGCTTTCAATTTAAAGAATCCCCATTCAACGGTTCAAAAGTCTTGTGTATAACTCATCCAATTACCATTTGTGTATGTGTCTTTGATGGAGGACTAATGGACCAGCATAAAGTGACATGTATGATACGTAACTGCCAAGAAAAATGATAACAAAGTGGGTTTTGGATAAGGACATGTAGCTAGCTTCTTTCATAACACATGATGGCTGAACAATATGACAACTTGAAATTCGGTCTGTTAGAAGGAAATTAAAAAGCTACAAGCCAAGACAAAATTATCTTTTGTTAATTCTCTCTCTATATGTATAAATTAAAACGTACCCTTTTGGGTGCTGGCTCAAGAGCAATTCTTGCCCTTGCTATCACTCCAAATTGTCCTAAACCTCCAAGAACAGCATGAAATAACTCTGAATTCTTCTGAGAAGAGCAGGTTACGAAATCTCCTTTGCCTGAAACAAATTAAACCAATTAAATGTTAATTTAGACACATGCATGCATATATGCTTATCAATAATAACAGGAATGTTTGTCATGCACATTTTGGCATTTCGGTCTTTCTATATATACAAATTAAAGAATTGACCAAATAAACAAGACTTGGACCAACCTATAATAAGTTAGTCAAGAAAAGGAGACAATTACTGTGTGAACTGGTTCTAACTTGTGGAAACATTTCCATCATTTACCCATATTGTAGACAAAGACTATACTCCTGTTTGGTTTAGATTCCAACAACCACACTAACTAAAACATGTAAAATTAAAGAATGGTTAATTAAATATGATTCATCTTTGAAAATTAAACGTGATTAATTATTTTTAAATTAAATATACAAAAATTAAAACAAAAAAAGCGGTTTACGTACTTTTAAAGATAAAAAATTATTTAAATATATTATGATGTTAATGTTTAGAGGAACATGTAAATGACACACACTGTCACTTCACGAGGCCGGGGCAAAACAAAAAGAGAAATTGTTTTCAATTTCATACTACAATTTTGTAGAACAATTTGCACAACCACGTGAGACACAGATAGACTGAGGTGAGAGAATTGTAAGATGTGATTGGTGTTATGAGAGAGATAAAAAAAATATGTTATATAAATTATTATAAAATTAGTTATTGATGAAAAAGTTAAATGAAAAATTAACATTCAATCACGAAGAAGAAAAGTTAAATATATTTGATTTTGATTCATTCTATTTTTAAAATGCATCCAAACTTCCCTAAATTTTTTAAAAAGAAAAAAGAAAAGAAACTTTGTTTTGTGTGATAAGCGGTACGGTGGATTGCTCTGGTGTTTAAGAAAACTTCATTTTATTTTTTTCTTTCAAGAAAAACACGTTGTTGCCAAGGAAAATGAGATAATCATATATAATGCAGAGATGTTTAATATATATATATACCAGTGATGACATCCATTTCATGAACGTTGCTGATTTGAGGTCCATATCGGAATGCTTGACCACTAATCCCACCGTTGGAAAGAGTTCCTCCCACTGTCAAGTAAAGATAATCTGTCCAAGAAACAGGTGCAAGTCCATGTTCAAGTGTCGCATCTAACACATCAATCCAAAGTTGTTCCCCTCCAACATCAACATAATACCCCATCAAAGGGTCCTCAGAGACACTTATAGCAACCCCATTTCTCTGTTTTCTGAAGCTAGACATGTCAATCACAACCCCATCACGAGCCATGGCCTGTCCACGAGTGGAGTGACCTTGTCCCCTAGCAGCTATATTGAAAGGAACAGAGCTATTGTATGAAGTTTTAATCAAGCTTGCTATGTCATTTATAGAAGATGGATGAAACACAGCAGCTGGGAATTCTTGTACAATGTTTCCATAGTCCCTGGAAGCCAATTGGATGGTTTCGGGGTCGTTATGGAGCTTGTGGGATATATTATCAACAATGGCATGCTCTGGTGGTAACAGGGTTATGGTTATTAGTAGTAGTATCAAGTAGGTAGAAAAGGGATAATTTTGAGCCATTTTAGAGAGAGAAAGAGAGGGACAAATTTAGTAAGGAATAAGAGGGAAAATTGGGTGTTATGGAGGTGGAAGGAGCAGGGGATATATAAATAGAAAAATGGAATGGAGCTAGGAGGAACTTGCATGAGAAATTAATAGAGGGATGGAAATATTGCAAAATGGAAAACGACGTCGTATGCTGAGTGGGGTTGGGGAGGCTAAATGTCAAACCCAAAGATACGATGGAAGGAGATTATAGATTATATTTTGCTCCCTTTGTAAAACGTCATGAAGTTTCATGTGGAGTAACTATTGAGAAATTAATTAATTATTTAATATTTTGCGTACGTGTTTCTTGTGATCGTGTATGAAACATGATGATCACGAAGATTCCCAGCATTTGAACACCCATAGATTTCTAACATTGAATTGGCAGGGACCAAAATGGAATTAAATTAATTGTTGATATTGCCATCTCAGGGGTCAACATTGGTCAAGTAATATTATCCTTACCCCACATTGATTTTATATTACAACTTGGTATTGGTATTCATATATATTTGAAGAGTCAAAATTAGGTAATTATCGAAAGGATCTCCCAAGATTTGTTTTTGGGACCAGTCATTAATTCATCAAGAACTATATATATTGCACTCAACTTTCTTTCTTTCTTTTTGGGTAATAAATAACAGTGGGAACTGAGGGAGACAAGACGCCGGATTTTCTTCAGGCCAAGATTTTGTGTGTGAGCATCTAAGCCAACATGTTAATTATCAACGAAAAGTCAAGTAGGGATCGAAATGAAACTGTAATTATACCCACCCATGTGTTTCTCTCACTTTCATATATATGATATGATTTAACTTGTTCAGAGCAGATCAAATTACCAAAGGAAATTCGACTCTGTGTCATTGTTAGATTGGTAATAAGGAGAAGGTTCGTTATCATTAATAATAAAATTAGTTGGCTCTTCGTTGAAATATACCTAACTGACCAATTAATTGTTCATGCCCTGCAGCCTTACATTGATTACATAAATAACACAAGCACCTGGCATGCACCCTATAAAAATATGGGAAGAAAACAACGGCATGCCATGCACCCATATATAAGCGGATCCAGTAAATGAAATTATTATTCATAGCAACTTATATATATAATTTGGCTCTGCCTAGCTTCCCAGACAAATTAATATATATGTCGTGTACGTATACAGAATGTCAGAATATATGAAATATTTGTATAAAATTATTGTTATGTGGATTACTTGTTGTCTTTTTAAGCTATTTCAAAAGTTTGCTTATTTCCAAGTCCCACATTGCTTGGTGAGGGAGCCTTATAAGGGTTTATATATTAACTTGTGATATTGGTTGTTAAACAAGCTAGTGAGAGGATGGGCTCGCGCGCACAAGGATGGGCCTAGCTAGTGCAAATTCTCCGATTTGCCCCCCCCCATGCGCGCACGATAATGGTGCCTCACCAGCTTTTTACTCCCACTTTTTTTTAAATTGAAAGACTAAACCTTATCTCAGAAAACGGTTTTATTTAGATTTTAATTTTGACTTGGTCTTACTCGGATTTTATCCGCACTAACAGAGTAGTGGTTCCTATTTTCACTCCACTTCTATCTGTCAGTTACTTTTTAAAAACAAAAAACCGCACAGATAGATGTTAATCCTATCTGTTTTTCAAAAACGGTATCCTCCTCCTCGGTTCTGCTCTTCTGATCCTACTGATCGTTCTTTCCAGTTCAGTGCCACCTCGTACTTGCTCACGGCGGTTCGGGACGAACCTGTTGTATCCTGGGGGAGCATCACATCCGGTCGATGAATCCTTAAGGACAGCGTGCCCCTCACGCGCCTCAGGTTTTCTTTATTTTACAGGCTGCAGAACTCATCAGCATCAACATTACTATGATCTTTATTAATTAAACAAATTAACCAAACAGAATTAAGTGATCTGATCCGGTCATAATAAGCTAAGACTTGATTGGAATTGCATAAAAATTTGACTGGCAACAAATTAAATAGCGTTCAAAGAACAATCTTTGACCAATAGATCTCGCAGGTAGGAGGAGCTATCAAATAACAGGACCTTCCAACATGCATGGCTATGTGGAACCATATTCTACTAATGCTTCCAATTGAAGATTGTAATCTTTGACGATAAATGTGCTCCATGCATGACTAATAAATGCCAAAAAAAAAAAAAAAAAAAGACTTGGAAGACTAAAGGTTCACTATTTACCCAATCGAATTGAAAGATGTTATCTCATCTACCTCAAGTTGGGGACAATACTCATCACACCCAAGATTTGACGGACACAAACAGTCATAGTTAGGTCTTTTACCTAAGTAAAACGAACATCTCTGTTATACTCATATCTTTGAGTGGTGAATTTCATTTTTTACTCATTTTACATATTTCTTAATTCCTCTCTTCTATTCCCCTCACATATCTCACTATATATCTCTTTTTCCTTTTCTATTTATATGGGCGCAAATGTGAGTGTAAAACTCTGTTTTCCTATTTCTTCAAAAGTAGCTAGGGGGGATCAAAAAGGAGTGTTTGGTAGAATTCAAATTCATCTTAATTAAAGAGAAATGCAATATGTACTCTGACACTTTTTCTAGTACAATGAACTTGAACTTTCATGCCAACATTTCTGTATCTGATCAGTAAATGGCTCTAGTATATATAAAGCCATAATCACACACGCACATACATATCTTTACTAGCTAACATAAAAAGACACACTGAATATATATCCAAAGTGGAAATTGAGGTCAGTGTTGAGTGCAAATACATTAGTTTTCTCATGTTAATGCTAGCTAGATATATAAATTAAGAGATAACTTTTTCATACAATAAAAAACATACAACAATTCATACAACACATCTTTTTATATATATATATATCTATCCATCATATAACTTATCACATCCCACATTTCTCTCTATTTTTTCCTTCTTTTCTTTTTTTCTCTCTATATTCTACATGCACAACATCTACCAAAAAAATTGGAGATCTTTATGGGGATCCTAGCCAGCCAGCCCCAAAAGCATTCTAATCACGTGTTCCAAAAAACAAGGCCATTCCAATTTTTCAATTCAGTTTGACAGTGCTAAGGCACCATCTTATCCTTTCCATTGATGCAATATTAAGCAAAATAATAATAAAAAAAAACATGTTGATACCCAATTTTGTGGTGTGGGAAGTGCGAGAAAAAGAAATGAAGAGAAAGTATGTAAAAAATTTAATAATTAATATGTTAAAGCACCTAATTTTTTTATATGAAGATTAAGATTATAATTATGTATTATGTACCGATATTATATATCTGCGGTTGAAAAACTGATATGAATTGTGATTATTTATTTATTTTTTTGGTTTGATTGAAAATATAATAAGGAAGAAATTTAAAGTGGAATTATAAGTATATAGTCAGATGTTGAGAAGTGTTTGAAAACAATTATAATCGAATAATATGAAGTATTTAGATTTTATCATTTTATTTTACTATGTTTTTAATCATTAAATAAGTAATGTATATTTTTTATACCTATTTAAATATTTAATTTATTAGTAATGTACTTATAAATATATCATCTATATATTTATCTTTAAAATTTTAAAATGAGTCATCAATGGTGATAGTTTTCGAAAAAAAAAATTGATGTCAAAGTGAAAGATCTCTTTATAACAGTAGAGGTACATGATAAAAGAAGTAATTATCTAAACTCAAATATTTTTTAGATAATATTTGTGTGTGAGACTAGAAAAGTATTAATAATTTAAAATAGAAATACTGTTTAATAATTAGGATTACTTGTGCGACTTTATAGATAATAAGAAACCAAAAATTATGATTCTTGTGACCAAATAGTTGTTTTTCTTCTATTAAGGTTATCGTGATTTAACAAAAAAAATTACAATTGAAAGTAATATGTACACTAACCACTATATAACCGATTGCACGTACATTTTTTTCAATTCCCACTAAACATGCAAACTCTTAAATAAAAATAAAGAATTTTAACTATGATTAAATCCCAAATAAAATTATCGCTCTAGGAAATATTTGTGGTTGAAAAAAAATCCGCTGAACAATTTTAAGAAATATGTTTTAACATACAATTCTTATTTTTTTTTAACACTTTGCACTCTCTCTCACATTTTTGTTAATATTTTTTTTCTATTACATCACTTATATATCATTTACTTTTTTTTTAATTTTTTTTGTTTCTCTTATCTCCATATCTATCACACACCCCAAATTTTGGGGCGTGAAAGAAACATTATTACCCTTAGTTATATCTTGATTATTTATATATTTAAACTTTTGGAGCCATACATACATAAGATTTTATTTGTTGAGCGCAGGGGTGGGCTATAGGCATATATAGTTGTAGCTAGGTTTGATATCGAAGTACCAACAAGATTTGAATTTGGATCATATATATATCATTTTAAAAAAATCAAATGCGGTTTTAGTCAATATAGGGGGATTTGTATTTTTGGTATACATATAGGGGTATTATAAACGAAGATGTAATGCATGTTTTGATTAATTTTTAAAATAATTAAATTAAATCCATGATATACTTTTGATATAAAATAAATATATAGAAAAAACCAGCTGCGCAATTACATATAATAATCCGTGATTTCATTTTCTTAGGGCGAGGGGGGAAATCAGATATCACATCAAGAAATACCTATGTGTACTTGGGCAATGCATAGATAACAGCTAAGTCTCACGTGGAGTTTGATTTAAATGGCACTAAATGTTAAGCGATTTGTTGTACCCAAATAACAGCCGAATGATACATCATGAAACACCTGCAAGTATAGGCGTTGTGAGAGGAGGCTTATAGGGCCATGGCTCCCTTTTTTAATTATATTTTTTCATTCCATGTGATCGTATTTATAAAACCTCTTTTTAAGCTAAACACGTACATTAAAAATATATATTTTAATGTATTAATTTTTAAATATTTCTTCTAATTATCAAATTTATTCTATATTTCTATTAATTATAAATGGTAAAAATGAAAAAAAATAAATAAATGCATTTGAAACTCTATAATTAAAGAGGTCTTATAAAAAGATCAAAACAAAATTATCAAAAAAATCTTATAAAAAGATGGAAGATAATAATATTTTATTAATTATATAGATTTTGCGAAAAATAATTTATTATTTTTAGTTTAATTAACATTAAGTATATGTTATAGATCATGTATTGTTGTTTATTATATATGTACTTTTAAATAAGTTTTATTTTTTATTATTTTTATATTAATTATTTTTTATTTAAATGAAATAAAGTGATATTTAAATTAAAAATAAGATTTTATAAGAGTTGTACATCTACAAAAATAGAGAGAAACAGAAACGAAATAAAGAGAATAAGAAAAAAAAATAAAAAAATTACCTTTTATAATTTGATTTGAATTCTTAGCACATGGTTACAATATAAATATTTTTATTTGTGAATTTTTTTTATTCAACATATATCTCATGCTTTAATTATAAGTTATATTTTATTAAGGCTCCCAATGAAAAATTCTTGACTTTGTCCCATGCCCAAGAGATTGTGCGTGTGTGTGTGTGAATATAGTTAGTAAAATGGGTTAATTACCGAGTGCTAGCTAGTGGAGCCAAAGCGAGCCACATGTTACAATAGCTTAGACTGAAAAAAGCCTTAATTAAATTTAAACTTTTAAAACAATACTCAAACTTTGATCCTATATATGTGAGCTTTTCTACCATTTTGATGGATTTTTATGGGTTAAACTTATCATTTTTATCAAATGGATAAGATGAAAAAGTCCATAATTTTTTTTGTATAATACCACAAGTATATCTTCTCATGTTGTTGTATTAATCCCTTATGTTGCATACTGTTTTTTACAAAGCAGAGTAGCCTATTTTAATTAATTACAGCATCACATGTCTTTGGGTGATCCGAATTTCCTTAAACGGTTATATGTTTGGCGTTGTCCTCTTCTCGTCTACTAACTTTGGATAGGTTATCTGCAAAATAAAATTTGGTAATATTGTCATGTATGTCAGACTCTCGAGATACGTATATTTAGGGGTGGCAAAATGGGTTGGCCCGCCCCTCGATTAGCCGTTCAGAAAATGGGATGGGCTGAGCTGACCCTAAACAAAAAAATGGACGAAAAATGTCAACCTAGCCCATATTTGAGATGGCTGAATGGGCCAACGAGCCAGCCCGTATAACGAATTAACGAAATGAATTTTTCTTTTTTGTCGAATTGGGATGGGATAAACGGGTTGACCCACCAAAAAAATTATAAAAATTAGAATAAAACAGAAAACATGACAAAACCTAACACGGGTTACACGGCCCATGGCCCATGGTCCGCCTTTTTTTTAAAAAAAAAAATCAGCTCGACGGGCTGGCCCGGCCCGAATACTCCTCCAGCCCGTTTTTTAAAGGGCCAGAACGGGCCGGGTTAGACGGGCCAATGGGTTGAAAGTCTCAACCCAGCCCTCTAAATTTGACGGGTAGGGATGGGCTGGCCCGTCTGCCTGATTTTTTATTGGAAATCCAATCCAACCAAACTTATATATATACATTTATTATTACTTATAAAATAATCATATATTTATACTTTTATATATATATATATTTATAAAAATACTCATAATAATATATTTTTTATGATTTTATTATCTAATATCATGTTATTATTTCTATAAATATATCAATTTAAAACTAGTTTTAAATTAGTTTTCATGCCTCATATCATTCTTTTCATATAATTTTATATTTATTTTAATAAATATATATTCCAATAAAAAATGTTTATTATTATTTCATAATTTTATCACTTTTATCTAATATTTATTGCCTCTTTAAAAAACAGAAAACCAATCCAATCCACTCCAATTTAAATTGGATCAGATTTGAAAAAATATCAAAACGAGTCAGATGATTAAATGATAAAATCATAATGATTGGATCAGATGATTTTTTACATTAAAACCGATCCAAAGCGAACTGCGAACACCCCTAGTTTAAACCAATTCTGTTAGGGGATGTTTTGATTAGACTCTAACTACATATACCCTATATACTTCTTTTAATTTATTAATTGAGTTTAATTAATATATATATATATATATATATATATAAATTTTGCTAGTGTAAAGAAAATTTATATCGTCATCCAATGATGTGTTATCACATTATCTAATGAGTTTATTAACGTATGAGGTGTGATTTACACTGACAATCTATAATTATTAATTATTATTTTGGATTATAATAAAGCTCTAAGTAATGAGATATTATCAATGAAATGATAATTAATGTCTCAATTTGTTAATTAATATATGCCAAAAGTTGAACAAGAAAACTATATATACTAAGCGAAAGACGATGTGACAGACATTATGGTGCCTGTGTATTCACAAAAAGACGTAAATTTTATTTATATATATTTAAATATAAATATAAATTAATACAATGTAAAATGTATTTTTATCACTTGTATACAATATATGAAGAAGTAGGGATAGATATAGTGTACCCAAGAAAATAAGGATACATACTTGAATTTTTCTTCAGATTCATATGTATACACCTAATGTAATCATAAGTGTTGATTTTCACCATCGAATGTTTTGACACTATGATTATCCACGGACCAGTTTGATGTCTCTTTAAGCAAGCATCGACTTTACATACCGACAATTAATTAATATGCTTCCTACTTACTCTTTGCAAATTATGCATATATTAATATAGGATATATAATATGACAGTAAATTAACAAAGTTGATAACTCCAAGGTTGGTCGAGTGGAGCATGATGGAGTTTCACATCTTACAGGTCGTCGCAAATTCGAATCCTCACTCATCCATTTAAAGTAAGGTATGTAAGTGTTTTTTGAATCCGAAAATTTTCTCTACCTCGAATTGTGATAACATCCCCCACCCTAAATTTTTATTAATGAAAAATTAACAAAGTGATAATGTTCAATGCATACGGGAATTAAGCTTAGGTCACCCCAATCAATCAAAAGAATGTACTAATATTCACAAATACATGCCTTATTAATTAAATAGTTATAGAGCAAGTGCAGGTCATAGATATAGAAGAGTGCTTTTTCTTATACGGAGATCTAGAAAGAGAATAAAAATGAAAAAAGGAAAATGAAAAAGTGTAAAATTTCTCTCATTTTATTTTGTTAAAAATAATTTTAAATATTGATATTAATATTGATTGAGTGAATAAAATATTCATTATAATTTTATATTAAATAATGGCAATAATATACTCCGCAAAATTGAATTTGTGAATTTTGGAAAGAGCATTGAAAAAAAAGAAAGAAATCAATTAACCACTTCACTTCCATTGGTTAGAAAACTTCCGTTTAGTATTCTCCATCTGCTCAAAGTTCCCACCATTACGGTTCAGAGTCAAGGGTTAAAAAAACCGGTAAAATGTCCACATTATAGAAAAAAAAAATTGAATTATCTTTTTTAATTGAAATTACCATATATCTCCATGCTTTGTTGTCTAATCTAACCCGATCCAATTACCATATGATACATCTTACTAATTAATTTAATTTGCATTGGAAAGTTGTATTGTCAATTCAAAGGCTAATTAGCCTATCACTATCGGTTAAGACTCTTTCCCGATCACCTGCAGAGTGCAGAGCCTATTCCCATTCTAACGACAAGATCGAGTGCAACAGATGAAATTTCAATTTCTTTCTAGTATCGATCAAGAGATCTCTTACGATCACGACGTGACATGACGGTTAATTTTATAAATGTTATATCAGTTTTATAAGGGAAAAATCGTCCTAATCCCTAATTGAAAACTCTCCGATTGAATAGAGAAAGAGATATAGTTACTGCCTACTAGAGAGTTTCGGTTACTGAATAGAACTCCTTCTCTTTTACAAGAGCTCATAAACTGTGATTTTCATAACGAGAAAAGTACTGTGCTAATATTGCATGGTTATATAATTTTTCATTTTTTTCAGAGGAAGAAGCAAAAGATAGTACGTACGAGCTATTTTAATCCATAATTTTTTTAAAATTGGACGATTCACGTTTTTTTTTTTTTTTTTTTTAAATTTGGGTCCTAATTAAGACCTTATGAAACCACAGAATTAGAATGGTAATGGTGGTGGTGACTGGTGAGGGTACATAGCTAGATAGATAGGGGGCACTATAGGGGGCAATACTGACTGTTTAGGTAACATGCATTTTGCAGGTTGTTCATTGTGGGGCCTAGTTTGCAAGGTGTGTGCGCAGCTTCTATGTGGCTGTGTTCAATGGAGCTTTGAATCATTGGGTGGGTCCATTTTAGGTTTAATTAATTTGTTCGATTTGAGGATATAACTGGTGGCTAAAGTCTGTGTTGCCTCGGTGTAATTTGATGGTTGTTTGAAATTTTTAAGGGAATTGGGGAAGATCGATGATGACTTGAGTTGTTAAGTTTGCAGTGTGCCAAAATAAATAAGGGGTGGTGGGGTTGATTGTGTTTAGAAATTGGAGGTGCGGCTACTTATGGTGGGGGCTTGTATTTGTGGCAACGAGACTTGCGTGATAAGGCTAGCTCCATGATTTGTGGGTGTTGTGTTCTAAATCTAAAATTCTATTCTCTTTCTAGTTTTCATTTGCAACTAGCTAGCTTGCTTGACTGGATCGGAGGCAGGTACGTTTAGTAGCATGTGCTTGGGCAGTTTATATGTCACTGGATAGACTTGTGGGTACATAACTACATTTATTCGATTATGTTATGTGTATCACACATGCATGTCACAATGGTGAAAAGATGAATTGTGTGGGTCAAGTGCTTAGATTGGTTGTTAATTACATGTGATTTTTGGACAAGTTTGCCATGGTAGTGTTTTGGTGGCCATAGCCCTCCCAACTCTAAAGCCAATTTAGGTATCCAAAAAACACGTACTCTTATTTTAAACTCATAAAAAATATTTTATTTAGTATTAATCTTTTTTAAAAAGTAAAAATAGCTAATAATAAATAATTTTAAATTATTAAGAGTAATTAATTTTTTTAAAAACCTCATTTTATCACAACTTTATCTCATCTCATAAATAATCATTTTTAATAATTGATTTTATATATTTTTAATATCGATTTGTTTTAACATTTACTTGTTTTGTGACTTTTTTTCTTGAGTTTGTCCTGTATTGATTTTATATATTTTTAATATTGATTTGTTTCATCATTTACTTTTTTTTGTAACTTTTTTTCTTGAGTTTGTACTGTATTGATATTATCCATTCTCTCTTACTCTCACATTCTCTCTTTTATGTACTTGGTTATTGAAGAGATTTATCTATTAGTGAGTGTGTATATATGCATGCCACTTTGATTATGTGCGTACCCTATTTACACCCTCTCATTGTTATTATTACTTGCATGCCACTATAAACATCTTAGAAGAGGGATCTAAGAATATCAACTTTGATTTTTTCACATTAATTCTTATACACTTCTCCTCTCATATGTACTAACTTTTTCTTTCCATCTCTCTTTTTTTCATTTTTTTCTTTCTATCTCACATTTTCCTTATACTTCATGCACTCAAAAATTATGTGTGCATATTTTACCCAAGAACATAAGATCATCTCCAATGGGAAATTCTTCCCAAGTTACTTAAAAATTATTATATTAATTTTTATATGGGTCCTACTTGTACACATCATCTATTTTTACTTTTTAAGTAACTCTTACAATTTAAGCAATTTTGCACTCTAACAGAAGAGCAACTCTACAAGAACTCCAAAAGGGACTCTACAAGCTACGTACCCCACTTTATTATTTAATATTTTAGTTCAACTTAAGATACTATTATATTTTCTAATTTTAAAACATGAAATACATACAATAATTAAAGGTTTAAATATTTAATTTTTTAGAATAAAATTAATATTTATTTTACTTTATACAAAGATTAAATATTTCAAATACTTATTTTCTGTAATTTTCTGAAATTACTCTATAATTTTATATAATTATTCTGTAATTTTCTGTAATTTATTGCTCTATTTTTAATTTTTTAATCAATTTTTTGTAATCTGATCTTTATTTTTAATTTTATGTGATTTTGGGTTTAATTTTTTCTTAACTTATTATGTGTTTCACCCACCCAAAATTGTTATTTTTATTGTTTTTTAATGTTAAGAAATGTGGAAGCATAATTGCTTGGCCAAGTATGTGATGCTTAAAATTAAGCACTTACCATGTTATTCTCTTCCAATACATCCAAGTTGCTTCCCAAAATCCTAAATAACTCTCGCAACCCAATGAAAGCATAAATAAACCGACAAGACGCGTGTATATGTTTGTAATGACAATGTGCTGTTTTTCGATCACTTTGTATTATTTTAATATTGGGTGCACCTTTTTCTTTAATTTTAATTAACCCGATGATATTAAAGTTGGAGAGATAAGATCACATTTTTCAGTTCATATATAGACGATCGAGTTCAAAATTTCCCCAAAGTGTAGTAATTATTTTTGTCTTGGATCATGGACAGAAATAGGTTGTAGAAAAAATGGCATGAGAATCTTTGTGGTAATGATCTCGAAAATATTCTAAAGATGATCCGCATGCACGAGTGAAGAAAGATACAAAATTGATGTTATCATCATTAACAGGGGGACAAAAGAAAAACATGAAGTGCCACGCAGATCAATTGCTTGCTATTTTGTTTCCTTGAGTTTCATTTTATGCCTTCAGTAGTGTCTGGCTTTTGTAAGGAAACCTCTTTTTCACGTGTGGACCTCAACTTATACATATCAAACATTTTAATTAATCAAAAGCGAATGAAAATGCTAGAGTGCGTTCACATTAATTTATGACATGCATATATCACAAAACTAACAAGGATTTTAGAAATTAAAGGTGTGGATTAATTTAGCTAGCAATTAAGAGTTGAGGATCTGGACCACTATGCTAGGTAAGGTACGTGATATACGTGTTAGCTAGCTAGGGATTCCTCATGAAGGTGGATATATGCATGCATGACAGCAATATAATTACTCCGATCCACCAGTTCCAAACAAATCGATCTATTCTAAAATGAGGCTTCGTATGTCAAACTGGTCCATATTTTCACGTGATATATGATTGTGCTACCTATGTGTACTGCCAAAATTGGAACCTATATATCCTATATTTTTTCTCCCTTCCTTACATTATTGAAGTTAATATTGAAAAATGAAATGATCGATATAGGTAGCTCCCATATCTTTGAAAGTTAAATTAAATCGTGAAGATCGACGGTGGCTTGGGAGATTGTCATGATTCTCTACAATAATGAAGATAACAAATTGAGATAATGTTGTGGAAGATCTAGGTACAGTACCTGTTAAGTTGATTAATTAGCTTCGGAGAGTGATCCATCTTTTTCAAGGCACATGATAGAAAATACATGATATATAAAGTCAATATCTTTAAATCTGTCATTGGTCCTGCCCAATGAGGCAATGACTTAGATCTCCTTTTAAATAAAAAGTGTCAAACTTTAAAGATATAGGAAATCAGTAGCGCTATATATATCTTATGAAATGAAAGCATAATGTACAATTTTTTTTTCTACCAATCAAGTTAAAAAGAAGAAATATATATGGGAATTGAGAAGCATGTATATGATGAAGAAGAAATAATGAAATGTAAGTGTGTTTGATAAGTTCAATAAGTCAATCTTTAGCAATAACTTATAAGTTAATTTAACCAATATAAAAGTGTTTGATAAGTCATAAATTTTTAGTTTATAAGCTACAAATTACTTCTAACTTTTTTATAATTTATATATTTATTTTCTTCATTTTTATTCCTCATTTTATATATATATATATATATATATATATATATATATGATCTATACATGTTAATAATTCAATCAAGTAATGGATTATATATATATATATGATTATATATATATGAGAAAAAATTAAATATTGTACTTTAATTTGTATTTGTATGTAATAAATACTATAAAAAATCACTTTGATTATATCAATAATATCATGTACGTTGAAAAAATCTATAGACTTGTAACAAGCTTTTATTATTTTTACTCACTCTCAAAGTTGAAATTTACATTACAATTTTTAATCCTTTCATTAAAAAAGGTGAATCTAATTTTACAATTTGGACAAAGATAAAAGTTTGCAGTATGAGACATTGAATAGATAGATTGATTTTCAAAAATTTAAAATTAAGGATTGAAATGTGTACATTCTACATACAATTACCAAAACCAAGAAGAAATTAGCAGTATAGCACCTTCCCCTTTTGTTGAGCTAGAGACGGTGCTTAGATTGGAAGGTTGAGCATATGCTAATGAGAAGGGGAAAGAAAGTCCCCCGTAGCAAAGCCAAAAAGGTTTTCCTCCCCCTTGTCGGCTCTCCCACATAGGGGTTTCTTCTTTTCTCCATGAAATTTTCTCTCTTCTTAGTGGCCTTTTTATCTTAGGATTTCTTTCTTTTTTTTGAGGTTTCTAGTTTTTCATTTTCCTCCCCCCAACTTCCACTACACCACCAGACGGGTGCTGAAAAACACTTATTTGTCATGCTTCATCATCTCCTTGTTATGCGACTTGGGTGGTAGCTACAGTAAATAGTGGATGTTTCACTTGCAATCTCAATGGCAACACTTGGACATGAAAACTTTGAACAACACATAGTTGCGGAATAAAGTTGTAGTCTTTATCTATGTAATATGCTCATTTATAATCTTAACATATTACAACATGAAATATTCAAAGTAGATGGTGTGGTGGGTGATTAGGGATTTTTAATATTTTGTTGGTTTTTTTTAAGTTAGAGTAAGTTGCATTGTAATGTATTATTTATCTTGTGGGGCATATAAATGTATTGCTCTGTCAGTGTTTGAGATATTAAGTGTCGTATGGCTGCCTAATGTGCTTTAATATGTTATTCCTTTGACAAAAAAGCTTTTTTTATACAACATGTTGTATACAATAAAGATATAATGACAATATAACAAAGAGAAAATATATTGTATGAATTATTGTATATAATAAAGAGAGACGTAAAAAAAAGTAAAAAAAATATAATATATGAAAGGTGATATGATGACAATATAACAGAGAGAAAATATATTATATGAATTATTGTATATATTTCTTTATTATTATTACTATATATACAATTACGCATAATTAATGTGTAAACAAATTTTATACCAACATTTAATTATATTTTATTATCTTGCCACGTTAGATTATAATCTTAAGAAATAATATTACAATCTAATAAAAATAAAAAACAATTAAACGTCTGTTCAGACAATTAGAGTATAAAAAGGTGAATTCTCAACTGTACTTTTTTAATCCTTTCAAATTATTTTTATTATTCATGGGGGGAATCATTTGTTATTATGATTATATGCAATTATGCATAATTAACATGCGTTCAATTATATTTTATTATCTTTTAATATCATAATTAATTCCAAGAAAATAATTATAATATAGTAAAATGATAAAATATTATTCAACGTATGTGTAAAGTTAATTTATTCGTGTATAATTATTAAATTCATTAGCAAATGTGGTGGCGTCCTTTTGCTAGTGTAGTGAGGAAGAGGAAGTAATGCAAACGAAGGTAAATTTTTTTTTTTTTTGGGTCAAACAAACAAAGATAATGATATATCTCGTAGGCAGTAGCCATTAAGCAAGGAAGCTTCTAAACAGGCCCGGCCCAAATAGCATAAACACTGCAGCTGGGAGAAGATACGGTAATAATCATGGGCTTATACATGCTGTTGGGTTCTTCATATGTTGGATAATCATGGGCTGATTTCATGACTGTATTCTTGTAAGGGAATTGTTTTTTATCTATCCTCTTTTAATCCTACGCAATCCGATCCAATTTTTCTTTTTAATTTTTATAATCTAAAATACCCTTTTTAACTTAAATTTTATTAACTCTCACCCTCTCTTCCGCAGCCCCACCCTCTCCTATTTCTCTTTTTCACACAAATCCTTCACATTCCTTTCGCTTTTTAACTTAAAGTATAAGTTCCCTTTCGCTTCGACCTCATTCTCTCGCTAGTCACCGATTAGCTCTGTAGTTGCATTTCTTGGTAATGGTTGTCATTGTTGAAAGATAAGCGTTGTTTACTCCCTTGGTTATTTTTTGCATTGAGAGGAGAATACCGGCAACGACAACACCCGATAAGAAGAACCTGGTATAACACATTAGGATGAACACCTTGTATCATGAGTAACGTATTTTTCTAAAGATGGGTAATAAGTTATTGGTAACTATCGATAATAGGTTTCCGGTACTGACCATAAATTAGTTTCCGATAAACTTTTTCGGAAGGAAAAAAGCGACAATGAAGCACGAGTTTAACGATTTAACATTACACGATTTAGGTTTAAATAAAATTATTACAGTAATATTTCAATCACCACAAATCAAGTTTAGGAAATCCATAATTAATATTAATTATGGAAGCGAGAAAAAATAATTCAAAAGGTAATCCATCATCGATATTAAATTTGGAAGGGAGAGAAAATAATTCATAAAGGAATAAGCAATTCAAATAGGGAGTAAGTAATTTAGAAGTTTTAATTATAATTATTAATGGTGGAAGGGAGAGAGAGAGCCAGAGAGGGAGGAAGTAAGGAATATGGTTCGATTTTTAATATTTAAAAAAATGTGTTTTGGGAAATTAAAATAATATGATGTGTAGGATTGAAGAAGGATGTGTAAAAATCCATTTCTATAAAATAAATAGTTGGGGAGTTGGTTTTAGCACCAATTTTTGCTATTCACACCCACCCCTGCAACCCCACCGCCACTTTACTCACATTTTTCTTTATTCTTTTTTGTCTTTTTGGAAATGAAATTAGGGAAGAAAAACTTTCGAAAAATAATTTTCTAAGAAAGCACTTTTGAAAATTATTTTTTTAAAAGTAATTTTTTTTTATATAGTTACAATAGAAACGAAAAAATTTTATATCTAAACTTTTTAAAGACGAAAAAATGTCGTCTTAAAAAACTCTCAAAAGGGGGATTGTGTTTGAATTTTAAAGATGAAACATTTTTCTGTCTCTAAAATCTTTTTTTTAATTACATCGTTATTTTCATAAATTAATTTTCAAAAGTCACTTTCATAGTTTAGCTTCAGAAAATTAAGATCTAGAAGTTAATTTATGGAAAATAGATAGAGAATATTTTTCGAAAATGATGTTTTAGAGGGTGTGAAAAACAAGTCTCAAATCTTAAAGAGTCTGTTCGTGTTACGGTACTTATGGAAATGGTTTTTGGATCCACTCATGAAGTATTGTAGATTTTTCCCCACTCTCGAAGGAGAACTTTTCATCCTTTTTCCAGCGTACATCTCAATCATTTAGGATGTGTTTGATTATTTTTACTTTTTAGTTTTTGAAAACATTTTTACAAAACTACTTTTAAAAACTGTTTTTTGTAAAAGAAATAATTTATTTACAGTATTTTCAATTAAAAAACAAAAACTAAAAAAATATATTTTTAAAACATTTTAAAGTAGTTACAGAATTTTAATTTTTAAAATAAAAAAATAGTCACACTATTCAAATTTATTTTTAAGAATTATTTATCAAACAGATTTTTTAATTTCTATTTTTAAAATAAAAAAACAAATTTTAAAAACCATAAACAAACCTACCCTTATTATATCTAAGGGTTTAGATATAACACAATAATAAATATTTTTAAAATCATTATTAAAATTATCAGGGTCCGTTAGATGAATCTAAGGGTTGAAAATAGACTTATCTTCTTCAAACCCGAGACCCCTTTCTTCCGCGGGCGGATGTATTCTCGCACCACCACCACCCTCCATCAACACTGCCACTTTGTTTCCCTGTGAGTCCCCCACCCACCACCATACACCCGCGCCGCCGCCGCCTCGCCCGGTCGCACTGCCGCGCTCCACCCCGCCCTGCCTGCAGATCAGACACCACACCTTTTTCCTCTTTCAACGACAATTCAAGTTCCAAGACTTTGTCCTGCAACTCAGTATTCTCTGGGCCATTTGGCATCGTTTCTTGCTAGGATGTGTGATTTGGTATTACAAAATCTGTCTGAGACTAAGCTTTCTGCAGAATATTCTTTCAATGTAGTTCCTATTGTTTATTGCTGAAGTATTACAATATTCTGCAGCCATGGTATTACAAATTGCAATATTCTTATTCTCATTGTTTATGGCTGCAGCGATTCTGACTAGTGGACAAAGCGCTCTTGATATCATTTCTCAACAGGTTTTCCATCACCTACTAGTATTAAGATTGATATATCTTAATTTTCCGTTGTTCTGTGATCTGAACTTTGATCAGCTCTATCAAAATTTACACAGAGTAGTCATTTTATTTTTCTGAATTTTGTTACAATTGCTTGAACTAACAACCAATTTACAGATACGTGATTGAATTTGAATTTTCTCAAACATTGTAGTGTTTTTAATTGCCTCTTTGCATATGGCTATGTGTAGCATTTGCAATGCAAAAGGCATATATTTGATGTAGAGTCCTTAAATGCATCTGAGGGTCTTTATTTATTTTAACTTTTACTTTTTAACGTTTTTAACACCTTAATGCAATGAATTGTCAAGATGAAAGATGGTTATAATGAATGGCTTAAATGCATGATGCAGAGAGCAGTTGCAGGAGATGATCCGGACGCCTGGAAGTGAAGGGTAGAGGTTTTTGTCCATTCCATAATAATGCTATGGCGCTTCAACCAATTCCACTGAATTCTTGTCGCTCCTCTTCTCTGCATTTTCTGCTTTTCCAACACCAAAACCACCCCACTCTCAAGTTCAGAGTTTCTTGTTCGAACCGTGCAACTACTCAAGTTGATACTCAACAAGTGAAGCTAACTTCAGACGCAGCAAAGAAGAAAAAGAAGAACAGCTCCAGACCAAGCTTCTTTGACCAAATTCGAGATAAATGGTCCCAAAAATTAGGCTCCCAAAGGGAAAAACTTCCATGGCAAGAAGAACCAGAACAGGAGGAGGAACAATCACAAGAAGAAGAGGGTGAACAGTCCCAGAACAAGCCTTCAGAGGAACAATCACCAGAAGAAGAGTATGGCCAGTCCCAGAACAAGCCTTCAGAGAGTTACCTTCTGAATTTTCAGTTTCCAAAGCATTTATCTCCTTGGCCTCAAGCAGAAAACCCGAGATATCCAATTCCACAGTTTCATTCTGAATCCGAGGAAGAGGAGGGGGAGAATGACAAATCATTACAACACAGCTTTGGTGAAAAAAGAGAGGTAATTGTGGGTGAGGTTTCAAATGAATCAGAAAGTTCGATGGAAAGGGTGAGAAAAAGGAGAAGCAACACGGAGTTGGCAGAGAAGTTGATTCCTGAACATGAGTTGCGGAGGCTTAGAAAAGTTGCATTGAGGATGGTGGAGAGGTTTGAAGTTGGAGTGGCCGGCATTACGCAGGAATTGGTGGCTTCCATTCATCAAAAGTGGAGGGATAATGAAGTTGTCAAGTTCAAGTTTGGAACTCCTCTTGCTGCTAATATGAAAAGGGCTCATCAAATTCTAGAGGTACCTTCAATTATACTTCCTTTAGTTACCTTGTCTATGCTTGAATGAATGCATCATCAAATTCAGAGTTCAAAGATGGAAATGCAGCCTTCATTTTCAATGTAATGATTGCTTATGACTTGTCTTTCGTAATAGAATTTTTGAACTGCTAGTTTTTTTAATTCATAATATTATATTCATGCGTATTCAGAGTAAAACTGGAGGTATAGTGGTATGGCGATCAGGAAGTTCCATAGTGTTATATCGAGGAATGACCTACAAGCTTCCTTGTGTAGAATTGTATACGAAAATAAATCATGCTAAGGAGAATGATGTGCATCACTCAGTGCATGTTGGAAGTGGAAGTGATGCTCAAGTAAGTTTGAAAGAAACAGTTGGAACTAGAGAATCATTTACCCGAGACTCTGCAGAGTATTTGAAGGACATGAGTGAAAAAGAATTGATGGAATTCTGTGACCTTAACCATTTATTAGATGAGTTGGGCCCGCGTTTCAAAGATTGGACAGGCCGTTTGCCATTACCCGTTGATGCAGACCTATTGCCTGCTGTGGTTCCAGGATATAAAACCCCATTCAGACTTCTTCCTTATGGAGTTAGACATTGTTTAAGTAACAAGGAAATGACTAACTTCCGTAGGCTCGCAAGAACAACAGCTCCACACTTTGCCCTTGGTATGCAAGAAACTATCTAGTTACATTCAAGTCTTGCAAGTTTCTCTTTCCAAAAGATATTATTTATTTACTACTGCAGGAAGAAATAGAGAACTGCAAGGTCTGGCAAGGGCTATGGTAAAGCTGTGGGAAACAAGTGCTATTGCAAAAATAGCCATCAAACGAGGTGTTCCCCATACTTGTAATGAGAGGATGGCCGAAGAACTCAGGGTATTTCTTATAAATGTTTTTGGAATTTTTACAACAGTACTGTTTAGTGTTTAATTTAATTGCATTGAAATTTTTGTGCTAAAAATAGTATATAAAGCTATGCATCTGCTAGGCAGTTGAGTTTAATGAGACGTTTATATCACATAAGTGAGAATATTGGGGATGAGATTATGGTTCCGAACCCATTTAATTTTTGTCTAATGCATCAATTGAAGTTAGCATAAAGAAAGAGATCAATTAAAATGAGGTCTGTCTAGTATCGTAAAGTATATCTGCATTTTATTATTTTCATTCCAAAATAGGAAAGTTCAAACAACCACTACATTTTCTGTTAAATGCTTCTTTTATTTATTTATTTATTTATTATCTTTGTTGTTTGCTCTAGCAACAACCGAGTTTAAAGTTTAGGGAATTGCCATAGTTTGACTATGCCACCCAACTAATGAGTTAATAGAAAATGCCAGGCATAGGCAAGTTGACTACATAATAACCATGATATCTTTTCCCAGATAAATAACCATATTTTGTATCATAAGACAAATAAGTTTGTTAACCTTCTCTCAACCTGAATTATGAGTTGAAAGCATTAGATTGAAGTCTAAAAACCAGGAAAAGTACCACGAGTCTGCATTTTGTAGTTAATGCTTAAAATGCTTCTGTTAGATGATTAAGGTCAATGGAGACTGCTAACAAATACACATATGTGACTTTCATGGCATTTGCCTTTGTTTTGGATCACAAATACATTGAAATTATTGTGTTTTTTCATTCCATTATTAGGGCCAAAGTGCACACTTCCCCTTCCAACTAAAATGCATAGAACTCCCCTTGATATAAACCTGGCAACTCAACTCCTTGAACTTACCAAACTGTGCATATTAGTGTAAAATTAATCCCTCATGAACATGTAGAGAATTCCCTTATATGGAGTCAATATACACAGTTTAGTAAGATTCAAGGAATCGGGCTGCTAAGATTTGTATCACAAGTCATTTGCTACAATTGACCTATAGTTGGATGAGGTTTCTTGCATTTTAACCCATTATTTTTCTGCATTCTTTAAATGAGTTTTGGGTCCTAGAAAAAAATTCATGTACTTATACCCTAAAGTTTGCTGGCATTTATACTTTTCTAATGCTCATGACTTACACATTTTGGAGTCTAACTACCACATTTGTTTAAGTCTTATAAGATTGTAAGAATTGTGGGCACTTGAGACTTATATGCTTTAAAAGCTGTTCTGGTTCCTAATTTTCCCTGTGGCATATTAAAATGAATAAATTATACCTTGCTTCAGACTTACAGTGGTTGCATTTCATGCATGCAGAAACTGACTGGGGGAACTCTACTTTCTAGAAATAAGGAATATATTGTATTTTACAGGGGCAATGACTTCTTGCCTCCTGCTGTCACCAATACGCTGACTGAGAGACAAAAACTAACCCTCCTTCAACAAGATGAGGAAGAGAAAGCACGACAAAATGCTGCATCCATTCCCATATCAAATAGCAAAGCATCTCCAATGCCATTATTTGCTGGCACACTTGCTGAGACTAGGGCAGCAACCACCAACTGGGGATACCAACCAAGTAAACAAGAAGTGCAGAAAATGATGAGAGATTCTTCCTTGAATAGACTTTCTTCTTTAATCAGAAACCATGAACTGAAACTAGCACTAGTAAGTTACAAAGGGGGACCAAGTGAAATAACTTGCCAAAAATTATATGTTGTTACCACATCTATCTAACTTTTGAAGGTCACAGGCAAAAGGGAAGTTCAGGAAGGCTGAAAAGGCTTTAGCAAAAATGCACGGTGATCTGGACCCAGCAGACCTTCCAAGTGATTTGGAAACATTAACTAATGAAGAGAGATTTTTATATAGGAAGATTGGTCTGAGTATGAAGCCATACTTACTTTTAGGTAAGAACAACAGATTTATTATAACTTTATGAATAGCTGCTTTTGTATTGGGCTTATTGGCTTATATGAAAAACGTTAAAAGCATGAGACTTTTATTTCAGGGAGGCGTGATGTTTATGCTGGTACCATAGAAAACATGCATCTACACTGGAAATATCGTGAATTGGTAAAGATAATTGTAAATGGGAGAAATATAGCCCAAGTTAAGCATATTGCAATATCTTTGGAAGCTGAGAGTGGTGGGGTGCTAGTGTCTGTTGATAAGGCTACCAAAGGCTATATAATTATTGTTTATCGTGGGAAGAACTATTTCCGTCCACGTGTTATGAGACCCAAAAGCATGTTGACACGGAGACAAGCATTGGCTCGATCTATTGAGCTTCAAAGACGAGAGGTAATAAAGCAATGAGTTCTGGTAAACTGAGATCTTTACTTGTTCTTCTATCTCATGAAATTTCTAATTTTTTCCAGGCACTAAAACATCATATCTCAGACTTGGAGGAGTTAATCGAGTTGCTGAAATCAGAGCTAGTATGATATTTTATCACTTTTATATGATTCTGCTGTTAATTATTTTGAATTGTTTATAAGTTGCTTTTGTTGTTGATTTCAGGAGGATATGAAGAATGGAAAGGAGATTGATGGTGACAAAACTCTATACTCAGCACTGGGCAACCCTGTTTCTTCACGATGACTTGGAACTTGGAAGAGGTAAATACTTTCTTGCTGTAAACAAATATCTAGTGCTAGTAATTTAAATGAAATCTTTGCCAATAATATACGGTAGCAAGTAGCAACTTTAATAGTACTTTCAGGAAGTAGAATGAATGAAGCGAGATTCATTTTGACAAAGATGACAGCGTGATGAAGATGAAAAACATCACAACAAGATACTTGACTTGGTATAGTGATGCATTGCAATAGCTGCGGAAATTGAGCATCGTGGGTGACTGAGGTTATGGAAAAAATGTGAAGCTTAGGCCACTGATCAATGAAGATGATAGCAAAAACAGGAAGCTTTTTCAAGACAGTAGGGATGCAGAGATTATCCTTGTCAGCATCATTTATAGTAGGGGTATTCCTACCTCCAATCTGTAGGAATATCCCTGAGTAATGTAACATGTGAAGTGGTTAATCCCGTTGTATGAATGATTAATTACATAAGTTTGACAAGTGGTTAATGTTTATCTCATGGGATTAGGGTAGTGCTATGGTTATTGTAATATCAGTTTTGTTGTTAATACTGCTGTCCTTACATTACATGTTCATATTGCTGTAAATTTTTCTTTTGGTCAAAGATTATATTTTATTTTGACTTTCGACCTTGGCTATTAATCAATGCGAGAAGGATATGTGATTATTATTCTTTGCAATATTGTCTTCCGGTGTCAACTAGTACTATTATCTTTATCTTCTTTATCATGGTTTCTAAAATAGAGAGAAGTTAATATTCTTCTCATCCATTTTACTACTTTCTTCTGACCTCTACTAATATTTCTTATTATCATTATTACTATAATACTTCCTATTTATATAAATCAAAATTAATACACACTATGATATAAGATAGGAATTAATGCATACTAAGAATCTGCTGAAAGTCCCAAACTTATTTACCATATAATAACTGTTTGCATAGCAGATTACTAATTGGGTAAAGATACATTGACTAGATAGTTGATACATTAAAGGCACATAAACTGGGCGGATGTAAATACTCCTTTAGCAGGTTTCATCAGGGACCTCCAAAAGCAAGTTTATCACCATTGGCACTTTCAAATTTCAGTTGACTTAAAGCAGCACTAAATTATAAAATGTTAATATGCAGGCCAAGTTATAGATACCTAATTAGCATTATCAAACTTGTCCAGTTGCAAGGTTTCCTTCATAAAATTCGCCACAACTGAGGCTAACTCAGCTTGATGATCAGTATACACATGATCAGCTCCTTGTATGATATGTAACTTGTGATTAGGTAGGATCTTGGCAAACTCAAGCGCATCTCCAACCAGAATTGTGGCGTCCATATCACCATGAACTGTAAGGACCCTGTCACGCATTATGAGATTTTACAATTTACATTATACGTCACGTCCATGCATTAGGGAAATTTCATAACCCCATTAAAAGTAATCGATTTTTATCAACAAATTACCATTACTTAAGTTGTAGCTCTTTAAATATCCCTCCTGAATACCTATATTCCTAATTACTAGTCCATACTCAATAGTACAGACATAAACATAACATCTTGGATTTTTCAAAGCACGGGCCAAGCATCAATTTACATATAAAGATGATATCCTTCACTGACTAGTAAGAGAATAAAGCAAAATATGAAATACTGCAATGATTTATCAACACTACTAGTTCTTCAGTCTCCTAAAATCCTCTCCTAGGTTCATAGTAATTGAGAAGTTTTAGAATACAGATTTAAAACTGAAATAGGTCGAAGGTTTGCCTTTCAATTTTTAGGTGCCAATTTACCATAAATTACAGACGTAATAATAACTCATACTTTTGAAGAATAGAAAATGAAAAAAAAAATTAAGCATGAAAATAATCCAAGTTATAAATGCCATTTCACATTTTTCTTTAATTTCTTGCCAGTAGAAAACTTTGGAGTTTGGACTAACAAAGAAATTTGGGGTGTCATAGATTTAATCACTTTCTTATTCGCAAAAAAAAAAAACAAAAAGTATTTCATATTTATTTTTAAGCATTAACATACAAAAAATCTTTTTATTTTTATTCCAAAATAAAAAAATAGGTCATGAATCTCATGATCAATTAATAAGGATTTTCTTTTATTTTAAAACTTGGCAGAAGCATGTTCTTGAAGAAAAGAACAGTCAAAAGTTAAAATCACATCACATGTATGAAATATTAAAGAAAAAATAGGTTATTGTAATGAAAATCTGCTAACTGCAATGAAGATGGAAAGGGTGAAAAAGAGAAGCGAACTATCAGACAATTTCTCCCTCACCTGCATTCTTTGTCAATCTGCAGGCATGCTTCATGCATATTTATGTTTAACCGATCCTTCAAACTTTCCTCAGTTATACGATAATCAACACTTCCTACAAAAGCAGATCTGATGTAATATTCTCAAGAACTGAAAACAAATGGTAATATTAATATTAATTATATTTTTTCTTTTTTGTGTATTTTTTATGAAGAGCTATGACAAAGTAAGATGGTAAGCCTGATGCAGTTGGAGCATTGCATCAAAGGATTTATTGAAAAATATAACATTTAATATTACCAATGCATTGAATGTTGTGATAGTTGTAATTTCCAATAAGACATTTCCACTTTTAATTTATTATCCTGTGCAATGTTGCACATATTAGAAAAACCGTATATATACACACACACACACACACGAACAAAACAACCTAGAGCTCCAAATTGTTTAAAAAAAGAGTTTAGGACCTTTAGAAAAAGAGTGTAGAGGAAAACAATCAAGGCCTCATTTCAGCAAATGCAATAAATAGCAACTCCAAAGTAGAGAAACAAGTAAAGTGGACCCTGAATTTCTTACAATCATCAATTAAATACATGCTTCTACATCAATTTAGGCATTTGAACGCATGACTGATTCAATGGCCGGTTACCTGACTTTGTCTTCAACTCAATGAAACCTTCCTTTCGGATTCTTTCCAAAAAATCTTTTCCAAGACGTTCTTCAAGGCCTCCCTTCAGATCATAGCGACCAGAGAGGTTGACAACTGTCTTAATATCATGATACTTTGAAGCATAAAGAAGCACTGCATTAGCTCCTGCATCAAGATACAGATACTACTCAGAACAACTTCAGCATACCTACAACCTTTCTAATTAACATAGTGACAGAATTCTTTGAATTGTCCTTTACATGCTTGAATCCCTGCTTCTCACTTTATAGTGAAGCCTGAAAAGCATACATCAATAAAAGATCTTACCAAGTTTTACAAAGGGGAGAAACAATGTTTTAAGCTCTAACACAAACATGCAGCAGCTTAACAAGTATTTACTCTCTTCCAGTGGATGTAGAGATTCACACAAACGTCCCAGTAGACTTCACTTTAGAACAAGTGATAAAGTTTCATACAAATCCTCTATATATTTACCATTACAAAGTTTTATCATTAAAAATATGCATAAGATGACAGACAAGGGAAAAACAACAATAGTTTCATTTTAGTAATACTGCTGAGTAGCTAGAAAGTAGTTTAAGCAAAAGCTTTTTATGCAGAGTATGGACTAAGCACATGGTTGAAGTTTCAGTGAGTAATCATCTATAAATAGGCAAAATTATTGTTCTAGGTAAGAAATTACACCATTCTCATCATATTGCTTAATTCAAGAATTCTGCTTTACAGCCAAATCATTGTTGAGCAAAAATTACATTAATTTGATACAAATCAATAACCTAAACATTTCTGGACGCTTACAAATGCACGTATGCATATCAATGTAACACAACAAACCTTTACTGTGCCCAATAATTGCAGCAACTGTGCAGTTTGCTTCATGAAAGTGTTGAGTTACAGCATGTAGATCATCAACCTCCCTCCAGAAGTTACCAAATTCAAATGAACCTTCACTTTCCCTAGAGGGAAAAGTTAACAGCTAAATCAAAATGAAACAGTTAAACAATACTAGTGATCAAGATTAGATAGCAGACGTTTCATAGAACATGGCATAAATGGAGGAACTAGTGGTGGTGCTGTACTTCTATCATTAGAACTAGCGGTGATGGTTTGAATATAAAAATGCTCAGCATCTGCGTCTTTGAATACAAAATTATATGCTTGACAATTATCACCAACTTATGCCATACCGCCAATAACTCCATAAAAATCAGTATAAGCTTCAAACATTTTGCATGCAGAAGAATTCTCCGAAGTTTTTTAGCTTAACATTTTTGGCATGGTTCCTGAATCTAATAACACCAATATTCATCATAAAAACTAAAAGGTGAAGTTTGTTGCATATTTTGAAGGTTAAGATTACAAGCACAAATATGTACAAAATTCATGATTTTGTTCTGTAATACAAGAAATTTACCCATTTCCAGAAAAGTCAAAGCGGAAAGAACTGATTCCTGCATTCTCTAGAGCAGCAGCAAGTGTCACCATGATATTGTCTTCCTGGAGATTGGAAACTTATTTAAACAATGAGAAATTTTCAATCAAGGTATTTTATATGTGTATGGAATCAGATGTCACATAATTTTGTAATAACATTTGCATAATAATAAAAGATAGCAGGTTCATAATTAATAAATCCGGGAAAGTAACCTTGGAGGCTCGAAGACCATGGCATAGGATAACAATCTCTTTGGTTCCAGCTTCATGTAATATGCCCACTAGTTTATTGCCATACTTGTTGGGTATTATGACTCTCTGCTGCTGAAAAGCTGAGAAAATAATTAAGCAGTTTTAAGTCAATTTCTTTGAAATTGATTGAATATTCAATATGCTACTTAGGTTAACCATTGTGATTATTTATTTCAAATACACAAATATTTTTTGAAATACTCAGCAATAGCATCAATGCATCATTATACCATATTTTTCAAATACCACTTTCAATACTTTTGTTGCATGTTATTTCTATTGACATAGAAAATACACTAAAAATCATGGAAATCGGAATATGACACCCTGTTTCCAAGGATAGCAGACAGTTACGACTAGGTGAACTCTTTGTGTATTCTGTAATACAGATAAAGCCTTCACTATAAACATAAAACAAATTTGGTTTATCTCATTATATGGTATACAGAGTGAGAAAAATTGAGAGACATTCTTCAATAAGCATGTAACTGAGGAAGTTATAGATGCAAATGTTGACATAAAATATATTTTTTAAAAAATAATAAATGTGGAATTAGAAACTTGACTTTAAGCAAGATTTGGCAAGTATCTAATTGATAGGGACAGCTTGAAAGGAAGACAGGAATCAGATGAGGTTCAGCTGCCTATCAATCTGTTTAAGTATGTAAGATGATGTGTTGTTTCCAATATCTCACAGCTATCAACCTTTGAACATACACTGTGGAACTCCTCAAATAACACACTATCCTAACAAGTAAATTTACATTTCCGCCATGTATTTTAATTCCAGATAAATTGAAAACAAAAGCATGCGGCTTCAAAATAAACCACATGGAAGCCTTTTCAAGGACTTAAAGGTCAGGCCTTTGCTACCCAGTAATCAAGGGTAGTTGGTCATAGCTTGCATATCACATATCGAACACAAAACAGAACTCACAGGGGTTTTTTGCAGCTTGGGCCATCTTCAAGTTCTGGGTTCTCCGATTTGAGTCACTAGTGGCAGTGTGGCACAGAAGTCCCTTGCTCTGCTGCTTTCAATTTCCGACCGGAAAATCATATCATAGTACGAAACAAATTGTTACTCATATATAAAAATTCTCAAATTTATATTTTCACTCATATATCATTGCATATTTATAAAAATAAAATATTAAAATTATTTTTTTTATCATATTTTATTTCAAAAAATTATTAACTAAAAATAAAAAAGTATATTTTTTTTCCATTCAAAATTTTCTCAAAACAAAGGTCTTTAGACAAGGAACTGGATCCTCTCTAGTAGTGGAGAGGCTCTCGAGTAGTGGAGAGGATACTGGTCCTTTAGACAACACAAGAAGATTTTCTTACTTTTATATTAGTATTCTATTGTGTAAGTTACAAGTATCATCAATGGGAGATAATCATATTTGAGTTGTGATATCTACATCATAATGAATTTAGCTCTCATGGCGAGGTATATTTTTCCGTACACATCCTGAATCCATTACTTAAAGAGTATCATGCATATATCACTTGAATCAATCACATATTGGTGCTTTTATATTGGTATTTGAAATCACAACTTAATTCAAATTTGATTTTATTGAAATTAAAGTTTGCAATGGAATATATGTTCAGCAAAATTCCAAAGACCAAAAAAAGAGGTAAAGTTTGTCTTAAAATCTGTACATGTTTAATTAATTTTAAAAATCAGTTCTTCCAAAAGGGATTTCACTCAAAGTTATTACTCCTCTGATCCTTTTTATAAGACACTCCTTATAAATTTTTGTTGTCTTTTTATAAGGCACTTTACAATCTAAAGACATAAATTATTGTCATTTTTCTTATTTATTATTATTAACTTGAATGTCTTTCTCAAAAATGTGGAGTTAGTTCATGGTATTAAATAAGGATAAATCTAGAAAGTTAAACTATTTTTAAAAACTCCAATAAAATTAACTAACTTTAAACACTTATTTATATATATATATATATATAATTCGGTTAAGTGTGACTTATAAAAAAGACATATTAAACATTTATTTTTATGTAAGCAAAAAATTTTGCCATTCCTCCTTTCCCTCTCTTTTATATGAAATCTCTCGATAAAAAGTGAATAGACGCTAACATTTCATTTAGATTTATATAAGTTATCAAAATAAGGTATAATTACAACTAATTCAAAATCTCTGCCTTGGACTGGGGCACCATCCCCTCACCCTAAATTTTCTTCACACCCAAAAAAATTTAAGTCATCATTCTTAAACATGAAATAACCTTAATATGTGTTTCACGAAGCTATATCATATTCTCCTCTTCAAACAATGCACCTTCTTCACATTATGATACATCAATCCAAAATGTTGGTAAAAAGTGTAAAACGTTTGTTTAAGATTCATGTCTCCGTATCACATTATAGAGACCAATAAAAACAATCATGCCACATGCTTTGTGAGCAATGGACAGGATAGCACAGCAAGTTCATACAACAAAACACAGTCTCACGCCACCCATAATCTAAGAATCAATTTCGCAAATACTTCCATCATTTTTTAAAAGCTCAAACAGGTGGTGGCAACAAGGAAGCCCTGGCCTAATGGTAATCCCCACACCCTTCACCCTTTGAATGTGGGACTAAACCCCACTCAGGCTTTTGCCCTGCCCATAAGGGGTTACCGTGAGATAATTGTTTGCATTGTCATAATCAATAATGTCAAAATAACTTCATACACCAGATCTCAGGTAAACAACACTGGCAGATATTGGTATCGCCATTATTTCTCCCAATGAAGCTAGATTCACTAATTTGATGAGCGAAAAATAGAAGAGCTAAAACATGCTGTAAAATATCATAGGCAGGTTCATCCATGGCAGAACATTTGTCAGCAGTGACAAATTCAATTGACTTGAAACTGCAAGACCTATCACAATTATGTCATCAGAAAAACGGATGTCAAACAAAAACAAGTTCATATACTGCTAGCAAAGACATCTACCTAGCTAGCAGAAGCCCTATCCTGGTGCAAGGTTTCTTTTATGAAATTCACAACAACAGAAGCTAGCTCGTCTTGGTGATTAGTGTATGAATGATCAGCTCCTTCTATAATATGTAATCTGTGGTTTGGTATAATCTTGGCAAACTCAAATGCATCTTCAACAGGTATAACTGTGTCCGAAGAACCATGAACTGTAAGAACCCTGTCATATATTATGCGATTAGAGATTAGCACTTCTGTACATGATAGTAATTTCATAGCTTTATGAAGAATTGTTGTTTGCAGTACCACCTTCATCATCACCTCTCACTTGTACAAACTTTCTCTACTCCAAATGTCTACTCTGCACTTCGTGCATTAAATCATGTGTTTGTTCCTAAATTTCATACCACACATAAATTTGCATATTGCAATGATTTTCCCTGCTTGATTAGGGTAATCAAGAGTGGATATTTTTGGGTAAACCTTCTACAGTTATACTACTCGGGTCTTGAATATAAGTAAAAGTTAACTAATTCACGCTAATTAAGAATATTAGTTGAGCTCACTTTCACGAACTCACATAAAAACTGAGCTGCACTTACTAAATTATCCTTCCTATTATTTATTGTAAAGTGGACCATTGGAAATGAAATGTAAATTAAATAAGGGTATTGTGAGAATACTAACATTTAATAGGGTAAAGGTAGTTAGATTTTGCTTATATTTGAGATCAACCAAATTGAATTTTGAGTTGCTTATATTTGAGACCGAAGTGGTACTTGTTTAAGCATTTTATAGAACGAGAGGAAGAAATGAGGGATTTTCTTATGATTCTCCCAAACCTAACATTAATCAATTTTATGAACGTTTCAATGTTCCCCTAATTTTGGAAGATTTTAAATACCGAATAAATGGAAGGAAAATCACAATTTAACCCCTCATTCTCTTCCCTTCATTCCCTGTTCCCTTTCATTTCTCCCCTTCCCTTCTCCTCCCAACATCCCAAACATACACTTAATAGAAGTCCAAAGAAGAAAAAACTATTAACAAAATTTTATTTCATTCTTTTTATTCTCCCGGGAACAAATATGATATTCTTAAAATGGGTACCTTTGTTTTAACAAATTGGATTTATTGGTCCTTTACACACACACACAGATAAAAACATACAAAAATTATCCCAGCTTTTATTGCTTCTGCTTTATAAAGCATTTTACAGAAACTCTGTAAATTCTACACATACACTTCCTCAAAAAAATGACATGCAAAAAGTCAAGGGTAGAGCAAAAGAAACCAGAAAAAAAATTTCCCTCACCTGCATTCTTTATCGATCTGAAGACATGCTTCATGCATATTAGTATTTAAGCGATCCATCAAACTTTCCTGAGTCACACGGTACTCAAAACTTCCTACAACAATAGATGTTCTCAAATGATCATATAATAATAAAATAAGTGAGTGGCTATGATAAAGAGACAAAAACAACGAATGCCATATCATGTGCCTGATTATCTATGGTGGCTGCCTACCAAATTTCTAGTATTGAACACAATTGTCAATAGTCATTGCCCACATTTTTATATTTTTCCCTCTTTTGTCCTTCCCTTTTCCCCCTCTTTTCAGGTTTGTTTGGTTATCAGACATATAAGAGAATGAACTGTGACAAAACTAGAGTTTTGCAGCAAGAACTTTGTGCTTATAGAATAGAATAATCCCCAATTCTAAATTTTAGTATGTAGTGTACAGAAATAATAAAACATGCCATGGTTCTGGACTTGCTGATTTCAGCAAATACAAGTTAAAATTAGGGGAATACGTGACCAAAAGACACTAAATTCGTTAACTACCTCTTACAACATGCTCCCACACTAAGAGGCACTGAAACTTATGTCTGATTAAATGATAGATTACCTGACCTCTTCACATCAATGAAACCTTCCTTCCTAATTCTTTCCATATAATCTTTTCCGAGGCGTTCTTCAATTCCTATCTTCAGGTCATAGCAACCAGAGAGGTTGACAACTGTTTTAACGTCATGATATTTTGAAGCATAAAGAAGCACCACGCCACCTCCTGCATCAAGATACAGCCACAACTAATAATAGTTCAATTAGGCATTCAAACTAGAAAAACATATTGAGAGAAGCAATTTGAGAAGATATATAAAGGTTGCATTAATAATAAGTCAGGTTTCACCAAGTACAAATGAAAAGAAAATGACTATCCATATAGAGTAGGAGCAAAGGGACTTTCATCGATCTTACCTATTCCCATAAAATACCTAGTTTAAGAAATACAACAGACATCTATAGAATACCAAGTTTGTATTATTCTAGTTCTCAACACCATTAAAATGAAAGATACTCACCAAGTTCCCTTGTAGCAGGCTTTTTCCAAGCAGCTTAGAAATTTAAAGCTAAAATTTCCTTCTATTTCAATATATTGACTAAACTCATGCTAGAAGAAGCCAGTTGTCATGTACCAATTAGATTAAATCTGATCCTGGTTCTATGACAGAAATAACATAACTCTTTTTGTACTGCATCATTCAAGGCTTCTATCTTTACAACCAAGCCAACAGGAAATTACTTTGACAAGAACAATTCTCATAATATTATCAATTATATAATGGAACATAGTTCATAAATGATTAGAAAAATCAGCACCTGGACCCCAGATGCTATCCTGAAATATCTTTCTCATACTTACACATCAGGAAAACAAGTCAATATACCTTTACTGTGTCCAACAGTTGCAGTCACTACACGGTTTGATTCATGGAAATGTTGAGTTATGGCATGTAAATCATCAGCCTCTCTCCAATAGTAACCATACTGAAACGAGCCATCACTTTCCCTAGAAGAAAAATCCAATAGCTAAATTGAGGCAAAATAGAGTGAAGCAAGACTAATGATCAAGACCAGATAGCAGAACTTGTAGTACATATAGCACAATGTAAATGGAGAAACTACCACCCAATTTACAACCTCTTTGTGATATATAAATCTCAAGGTTGAAAGCATGTTCTTCTAGATTTTTTGAATTTTTCATATCCCATAGTATATTGGTAATCTCCAAGTTTGTTGTACATGAGCATTTGTTAAGCAGCTTAGGTCAATGTTGTTTACAAAGCTTTATTCGTTATTAAGACCACCATTATATTGTTGAATAGCCCCAATATAGTTCTAAATGGTTGTTACGATTCCAAGTTCCAGCTCTTAAAATGTGGCAGTAAATTATCACAATGTATTATTCATCTAATATAATTTCATACATTCCTTTTTCAACTGGAGCCCAAGCTTTATGTATACATTTAGAATTCATGGTTGTCTTTTGTATTAGTAATAAACTTACCCATTTCCAGCAAAGTCAAAGCGGAAAGAGCTGATTCCAGCATTTTCTAATGCAGCAGCAATGTTCACTATGGCATTGGCTTCCTGAAGATAAGAAAACTGAAGCTATGAAAATAACTGTGTAAAAGAATTTATGTGTAAAGATTAATGTATAAAAAAACTAACTTTTGAGGACCGAAAGCCGTGACACAATACTACAATCTCCCTGGTTCCAGATTCATGCAATATGCCCACTAGTTTTTCACCGTGCTTGTTGGGTACTATGACTCTCTGTTGCTCAACACCTGAAAAGGTAAATTAACAGTTTGTTTTTTTCTTTGAAATTCAGTGAATATTCAATAGGATACTCGAATTGCCATTGATTATGTATATCACCTGGGTTTTGTGCAGGCAGAGCCATCTTCAAGTTGAGGGCGCTTCTGGTTCTGGTTCTGGTTCTGGTTCTGGCTCTGGGGTTGTGATTGGAAAAGCGAACCTGGTAAGGGGAAAATTTAGACAAGGAAGGCGTTGTAGAAAGTAATGAATTGGAGAAAAGGGTCTCCATTTGGGAGTGGCCAATGATATGAAGATGATGAGTTCACTTCACTTTCACTTACTTTCAAATTACAAAAAAACACTCTTTGTCTTCCTTTTGGTGTTGCCTCCGTCTTGTATTGTCTGCTTCTCACTCAAAATGGGATGGGATGGAAGAATATGAGTGTTACATTTACATGTACGGATCAAATCCTGTGAAGTTTTTATTACCCTGCGCTGCGTTCGGAGTAAGAAGGAATGCCTCTTCTCAGAGGTAGGATCAAAAGATGTATTCTAAGTTTCACTAGCACAGCATTCGCACAGTTGATGTGGTTTTTACATATATAATTAAATTTTTATAATAAAACTAATTTATCATATAATTATATTCATCAATTAGTGGATAGTGAAGAACACATTGTTATCATATTTATTGAGATTTGAAATCACACAATCCAATCACTTTAAATCGAAGTGTATGAAAAAATCATTGTTGGGAGAGTTATCCCCACCATTATGTGAATGTTCCAAAAAGGAACAAAAATGTCTCCTATGGAGAATATTTTGTGTTCATAAAAAAATCACTTTAACGAAGTGAGAATAAAAAAATCTAAAAAAGCACAAGTAAGAAAAATGTGATACGTATACTGGGTGAGCAATATAGAGTAAATAGCATGGCCAAAAGATATAATAAGTGAAAAAATTAATGAATAAAATAAAGAGATAAATGTAAAAAACACATTAATAATAATAATAAAAAAGAGTGTGATTTAAAAAAGAAAAAAACAACATTGTCTCTCGTGTAGGTTTGTAGGATACAAGTAGACTGTGGTTCATAAAAAATTCACATTATTGAAAAAAAAACTCAAGTGAGAAAAACGTAGCACATGTACTGCGCGAGTATTTTTGAGATAAAAAGTAAATAGATAAATATAATATATAAGAGAGATAAATGATATATTGAAAAAACACTTTAAATTTTATGTAAATGAACACATTTATTATATTTTTTAATTTATACTTTTATTATATTTTTTAATTCATACTTTTATGTAATGAAATAAATAAATAGGAATAAGTAATAAAAGTTTTTTTTTTAAAATAATGATAATAAAAAAATAAAAGTATAACATAAAACTGAAAATAAAAAAGAAAAAAAATACTAAAAGATTAAAATAATTTAAAAAAAAAAAGAAAAAACATGAGAAAGAAAACGTTAAAAAAAGCAAATAAAAAGAAAAGGAAAAATGAGAGATAGACACGTGTATACGGCCCGAACTCCTTTCTTAGAATATAGTAGATAGTAGATAGAGTAGATAGATTTCATTTTCTTTTGAAATAAGGAGGAGAGAGATGTTATTATAATTTTGTATTATTTATATGTGTAATAATAACTATTTATAATGAAAATATGAAAAATGAAAATATGAAAGACTTGTAAATCATAAATTCACCATTTAATATTGTAAGGAATAAATAACATGAAATAGTCAATCATTTCTCTTTACATTTTATACTCCCTCTGTTTTTTTTTTATCTGTCGTTTAAGGTTTTTGCACATAGATTAAAAGATGCAATAAATGTGTCTTTTTAGCTCTATTATTTACAAATATACTCTTTATCTCTCTCATTAAAGCATTTAAAGTTCTCCATCATTTCTAGTCATATGCAATAAATACTCCACCATTTAATAAATTTGGAAGAGGGTAAAGTTGAAAAATTAGTATTTATTGTTGTCTTGGTACGTGAAAATGACACTTATTTATAAACAAATTTTATACCCTAAAATGGCTATTAAAAAGAAATGGAGGGAGTATCACATAAGAATTGAGGAATTGTATACGCATAAATAATGAAGCTTATAACATTTATGTTAATCACTCGAAAGTCATAAACTAAGTTAAAAAAAGAGTATCACATAGTAATTAAATTTGTGATATAGTTCAAAATTTTGGTCTCTTTATATCTCCTAAATAAGTGTTAGAGGGACCAAAATCGTGAATTTAGAATAATAGGGGAACTAAAATCGCGAAAAAAAGGGAAACCAAAATCGCGGATTGATGATAATAGGAGGACTAAAAGTGCAATTAAGTCTAATTTTAAATTGATTTAGATGTTACGCTTTCAATAAATATTATTTTTTTATAGTTAATTTTTGTATTAAAATACTTTTATTTATTCAATTCTTCCATCGTATCGTACTTGCTTTGAACTCGACCTTTTTTTTTGTTACAAAATTTTAGAAAATAGGTTGGGCTAACCCACGATCCAAGGGCAGGAAGTTCCCTTTCGGGTAACCCGGCGATCCGGCAGGGTAAAACCTGTATGCCTCCCCAGTGCGGCTACTAGCTCAAGGATCGAACACACTCTCTTTTAGTGAATGGTCTAATCCCCTTGCCAGCTACTAACTCGACCCTTGATATATAGTGTTATGAATTACGTACATTTCAAACAAAAAAAAAAAAAAGTGTTATGAATTAGGTGCCCTTCTTGATGGACATGCATGCTCTCATTGCCGTGCCTATTTTAATGGAAGAATAAGTTATGCTTATGGGAGTTGAGAGAAAGGACGAATTGGCACATCAACAAAAGGCAAGTTTAATTCATCAATTGCATTTTAATATTTTTAGTTATATTTATGTGATAAAGTCAATAAACTGAAAAGAAATTTAAAAAGTGCACCAAAAAAAAAAAAGAATTTTAAAAATATTATTAAAATATAAAAGTTATAAGTATTTATTAAAAAATTATTTAAATATGAGATATAAATAAAAGTTTTTAAAATTATAAAATTGTCCTTAGAAGTTATGTATATTTATATGTCATAGAATTAGTTTTAAAAACATAGACTCTCAAGGAAAAAAGTTAGAAATTTAATATAAAAATTAAATACCCATAATTATTTATTATAAAATTTAAATAAAAATATATTCACATTTGCCTCGAGAATAAAAATACGTTAATATTTATATCTTATAGATACATATTTACATAAATTAGGTACATAACTTTTTGTAGGAAAATTACTCTCTATAAACAATTTTGAGATTTCTTTCTAGAGAGCGAGACACAGATACTCACCTTATTTATGCTATTAACTAAAAAATCACATGTCACTTTTAATATTTTCTCACTACTTTCATTGGAGAGGATATTATTTCACTCTTTGCAAACATTTTTTCGCATTTCAAAAATCTTTTCACCATTTTTTATATTAAATATTTTTTCATTTTAAATTCAAATTTTTCTCATTATCATTTAATAATACATATTCCACAATTAATATTTATAATAATAAATTTAAATTTTTCAATAATATGATAATTGATTATTATTCCAAAATTTAAACAATAAAAAATGATAAATATAAAATTATATAAAATATTATCGATTAAATAATATAATTAAAATAATTAATTTTTATGAATTAATAATTCAAATTAAAAAAATATTTTTTATTATAAATATTTATATTAGATTGCTAATAAAAATAAGTTATGTTATAATATTTACATATTAAAATTAAATTATTCATTTCAAATATATAATGTAATTTAATTTTTTTTTAAATAGATATATGGTTAAATGTGTTTTTGGTCCCTAAACTTTTACCTAAATTTGGGTTTGGTCCCTAGTTTCTTTTTTTTATTATTATTTTTGGTCTCTAATTTTTTTTATTGTTTTTGGTCTCTAACTTTTTTGTCCCCTATATTTAACAGAGTTGACGATAGAGACTAATTTCAATAATTTGAAAACATTAATTAGGGACAAAAAAACAATGAAAAACAAAGATTAGGGACCAAACCCAGATTTGGGTTTAGGGTACCCAGATTTGGGTTTGGTCCCTAACTTTCACCCGAATTTGGTTTTGGTCTCTAATTTATATTTTTCGTTGTTTTTGGTCCCTAACGTTTTCAAATAATTGAAATTAGTCTCTGCCACATCACCCCTATATTTAACAGAGTTGACGGCGCGTACTAATTTCAATGATTTGAAAACATTATGGACTAATAACACCGAAAAAAATTAGGAACCAAAAACCAAATTGAAATAAAAGTTTAGCAACCAAAAACATATTTAATCCATATATATTTAAATATATTAATTATATAAGAAAATGTTTCTCATGCCCTGCACGGGATAAGATACTAGTTAATTAATATATACAATATGGAAGTAAAAATGTACATATATGTGATAAATGTTTTTAATAAAAATATATTAGTATTTCAATTTTAATAAAGGTTTCCATCATCTAAGATAAGAGTTTTCAAAAATCATATTAATATATAAACTATAAGATACATATAAGAATAAAAAAATTATAATAAACAATAATTTTAATTATTTTTATAAAATGTGTGTGTTTGATTTAACATTAAAACTGATTAAACTCAATTTTAGATTTTAGAACACAATTATTTTTTAGTATTAAAAACGTGAGTTTATTACGTTTCAACATTAAACCAAACATGCTTTAGAGATGACCGGATAGGGTTGAACTTACTAGTCTTTCATAGATTACGGCTACAGTCACACTCACTGATTGACACGCGTGCTTATTCCTTGTGTAGTTGTGTATACACTTTTCTAAAAAAAAAAAAAAAAAAGGTGAAAAACGCAATTTTTTGGATTCCCACTCCCACTTGCCAACTTGTGCATCAGCCTTCATCTCAACGTAGCCAACTTGTGCATCAGCCTTCATCTCAACGTATTTTCTTTGGATAAGTGGAATCTTCTTATTCGTTCTTTTTTCGTTATATTTATTAGTTGAGAAATGTCATCGATATATTATTTTTAACATAATTTTTATGATTAATAAGAAATACATATTGTTTGAAAAGTAATTAATTTATAATATACGGATTGGCTTTTTAAAAAATAAAATTTAATGATAAATAATGTGTTAAAGAAGAGAATAGATTTTTGTTACGAGTTAAACATATGACGAGTTAAACATATGAGCAAATTCCATCCAAAAGATCGATTACTTCATTAGACGAAAGGGATCATGACTTAAATATAAATACCTCATCAAGTTTGTTATTTCATTCAATGTGAGACTTATGATGCTATTACTTTAAGAGATAACGTGCACGATGACTTCATTCTATCAACATTAACCTAATAGTAGTCATTTCTCATTTTTGGCGGCTTCATTCATTTATCAATATTCAATATTTACACCTTAATTTTTTTTAAGTGTTAATCACAGGTATCCCATATTACTAATGATAATCTTGTTCGAGTGTTAATTAGTAATAGTTAAGGCTCCTCATCCCTCCCTAAGTGTGCATTTAGTGTGAATCGAATTCGGGAGCTCTTCCCACAATCTCAACCTACGTTACCAACTGAACCATAACTCTTTGATATTTTACACCTTAATTTAACTTCACGGTAGCACTTTTCTCTCTCTCTCTCTTTTTTTTTTCGCAACTTCGTTCACCTATCAATATTTAATATTTTATACATTAATCTAGCCTATAAATTAATAGCCCTTTTCATAGCCAAACTCTCAATCAAATAACTTATTAATTCTTATGACTTAAAACATGAGAGGAAAGCTCACTCCAAAAGATTAGTCAATTCGTTGTGTTTTGGAGAAAGCTACCCAACGCCTGAATGCTTGGAAAATGCTAAGTTAATTTATTTTATGTTGGCAAGCTTACCTTGACAATTGAGTCTGTCCTCTAAGCATTGCCTACCTATGTCATACAATCCTTGTGTCTACCAAAGCAAGTGTGTAGCTCCGTCGATCGTACATACAAGGATTTTCTCTAGAGTGGTCCTTCCGGGAAGAAACGTATTCATCATGAGGTGTGGGAAAGAGTATGCACAACAAAGTGTGTAAGGGGTATTGGTCTTCGATTTACCCATGTGGTGAATAAGGTTTGAATGAAGAAACTAGACTGGCGAATTTGTGTTCAAATTAAAAGGATGAATTATGGGCCCAGGTCCTACATACGTTGCATATACGTACAAGTGTGGCTCGGAATGAATTCTTATGGTAGCACGCAGAGGAACTGAATCCAATTTGTCGCAGGGTATATGTAAAAATAGGAAAGCTTGTTCAAGAGAATTTAACGAATATGGTGAGGTTCAAAAGGAAGATAATCACACAAGCTACCTGTCCAATGTGCCATAATGAAGATGAGACGATGATACATTAGATTAAAATAGTAATTTAACTGAATCCAATACAATGAAGATGGCCCTTTCATAGCTAATATTCCTCAAGAAAGCTTTGGAGGGGTAATGCGCAATTTCTTGGGTCAGCCTGTGTGCGAGTTTGCCGCTAAGTTTGGAGTTTGCTCTATTTACATTAGCTGAATTGTGGGTTGTTGTATGGTCTTCGATTAGCTCATCAAAGAAAGCTCAGTAAGGTGGTTGTTGAATCAGATTCTTTAAGTGCAATTAGACTTATTGTGAAAGGTACATCAAAGTTTCATCCTACATCTATATTGATCAGAGAAATTAACCATTTTGCTAGAGAATTTAAAGAGGTTAAGTGGAGGCATACATTTTGTGATGCAAATCAAGTTGTTGATGGCTTGGCTTGATTGGGTCAGAAAGTCCAAAGTGGGCTCCAAGTTTTTTTCGATTATTCCAATTCATTTCTCTTATTTGATTTGTTGTTGATATTAGGAGTGTCCATCGCTCAGTTTTGGTCGGTTTCGGGCCAAAAATTTTCAAACTGCTCAAAATCGAGACATGTCAAGCGTAGACCAATTTCGTTCGCATCTGCAATCGATTTCTTTGGGTCACGGTTACATCGGATCGGTTATTTCGGATTTCAAACTTAATAAAAAAAGTTTTCTTTTTATCTCAGTGCAACAAAAGAAAAAAGAACAAGAAGGGTTGGTATAGTTTTCACACTCTCCTTGATGACCTTATTTTCTAATAACAAAAGGAGAAATGTTGTTTGTACTACAATATGTACAACATAGAGAGATATAGAGATAAAAGAGAGAGAATGTTGGATGTGATAAGTGATGTGATTGAGAGAGATAGAGAGAAAAAAATATATTGTATAAATTGTTGTATGTTTTTTGTTGTGTGAGATATCTCTAAAAAGGTTATTTGGACCCTATACAATACATTTATTCTCATTAGATGATTTCAGAGTAAACCCTCACTTTAGTCCCTGACTTTTTCCTGATCGTTCAGTTTAGTCCCTGACTTATTTTAATTAACACGTTAGTCCCTGACTTTTATCACCGTCGGTCAGTTTAGTCCTCAACCCCAAACACCGTTAACAGACAGGTGACATGTCACGTTAAGTGACAAGTAGGATGCCAGTTGGGCTCAAAACGGTGTCGTTTTGTTGGTTTAGACGAATTAAAAACAAAAAGTGAATTGAATCTGTTAGAAAATTTAAAGGGGAATTTGTTGAACCCTAATTGCATTTCCCTCATTTTCGCTTCTGACGCTTTCTTCTTCTCCTGTCTTCTTCTCATTCTTCTTCCGTAGCAGCTTTGTAATGGTCAGCAACAGCGAGAGAAGAAGACCGATTGGAAGTGGGGGGTTAAGATCGTCTCAGCAACAGGGCAGGGCTCACAATGGTGCGAGATGTCTATGCAAAATGAGAGCTGTGATCCGAGTTTCTGGGACAGATGCAAATCCTGGTAGATTATTTTACAGTTGTCCGAAGATGAGGGTCAATGAGAGATGTGGCTTCTGTATGTGGTTGGATAATGAGAGTGGAGCAGAAGACACTCATAGTATGACCGAAGCAACTTCTGTGATGGAAACTACAAATATTGAGGATGAAGAATGGAGAAGGAGTTTGACAGAAAAGCTATGCAATTTAGAAGCAGAAATGAGAAGACTATTAGTGTGCATGTTATTTGTGTTTAGTGTCTTGTTTAGTGCAATTATCTTTCTGGTGGGTTGTTGTTTAAAAAACTAAGAATAGTTGGTTCTCCCTATGAAAGCAGTAGAAATGTTTGGGGTTTAGAATAGTTGGTTCTTTTTTTGTAAGCAGTAGAATAGTTAGTTCTCCTTATGTAAACATCATCTTTGGAATCATTAATGAAGGGACATGTATGTCAATTTCAATTTCAATTGTTCAGAAATTACTTATTATTGTTAATTACATTTCAATTTTTTCTGTATAGTAAGAATTACAACAGTGAAGCAATCACTGATATTGTAATTAGGAATTTTGAAATTATGCTTAGTAAGCAATTGTGATTGTTAAAAAAAATCCTATTATGGCCAAAGCAACATAAAAAATAATGAACCATTGTCATGATAAACCTGCCCAAAGCAACATAGTGAACCAGTTGCCAAACTTAACAAGCAATTGTTTCATGGCATGCTAAACATGTCCAATGACCAAAATACACAATGAAAGTAGTTACTAAGCAATTGTTTCATGGCATGCTAAACATGGCCAATGATCAAAATACATAATGAAAGTAGTTACTAAGAAATTGTTTCATGGCATGCTAAACATGGCCAATGATCAAAATACATAACTAAATTAATGGCCAAAGCAAAGTTGAACATCAAAATAATGGCCAGAGCAATATGTAAACAGCAAAGCAATTGTCTTCATGGTGCTTTGGACCTCATTCCAGGAGTAGGCATGAAATGCATAGATGATCCCTGAACATTCACAGTTGGAGAACTTGCGGGTGGACTTCTTTGAGGTGATCTCCTTTTTCTTGGGCTTGGCTGTGCAGCAGCACCCTTTCCCCTAATCTGTAACTTAGGCCTCAATGTCATATTGTGTGTTTTAGTTGGACTTAGGTTAATGGGTGGTGGTTGGGATTGGGACAAGTCAATTTCATCTGGGGTAGGGGCAGGAACAACAGGAGCAGGCCCATTAGCAGGAGCAGCAGGGGTAGGGGAAGGCCCATTAGTAGGAGCAGCAGGGGCAGGCCCATTAGTAGGAGCAGCAGGGGCAGGCCCATTAGTAGGAGCAGCAGGGGCAGGTTGATTCTGTTGGGCTTGAAATTCAGCCATCCTTTGCTTCTTGGCTACAGGGCAAGTCTGCTTATTGTGCTTTTTACCCCCACATGTTGTACAAGTGAAATCCCCTAACTTCCTCTTCAATTTGGTAGGGTTGACAGCCTCTTCTCTTCCATTTCCACCTTTCCTCCTAAGCTTCTTTGGTCTACCTGGGCCCTTCTTAATATTGGGTGGTGCTGGAGGTAGTTGAGTACTTGGTGTCCAAAATTCTTCTCCATGCAATGGCTCGATATAGTGCTCATATGTTGCATTATATGAGGCCATTGTCAGCCATCCATGGCAGTAATCTTCAGGACTTTCATTCTTATATGCTATTGCTGATATAGCATGCATACAAGGCATGCCTGCAAAAAAAAAAAGATTCATAATAGTTAGTAGGTATAATATTTGAAATGATAATTGACTAAAGCTACATTAGCTTACCAGTGAGTTGCCAAAACCTGCATGTACAGGAATGAGTCCCCAAATTGACAACCATCTTAGTGTTCATACAGTGAACTTCAAACTTGGTGAAATCATCATCACCTACAAAGTGAGGACCCCATTTGTTGCTTTCCTTCTTTTCCTTCTCCAACCTACTTTGTTGTATAGGTGGTAGATGACCTGTGTGTCTTGCTAGCTTCAATTTGTTTGTACAGATGGTGGTCATTATGTAACACCTTATCTCCTTAAGCATTGTAATGATGGGCTTTGCCCTGGCAGCCACTACCTTAGCATTGAACACCTCGCAGTTATTATTGCAAATATTGTCAACTTTAGCCCAATCACTAAAATGTGACTTAGTCCAAGCTTCTTTAGGCCACTTGTCTAAATAGGCCCATGCCTTTGGATTGAGTCTCTTTAATGCTTCCATCTTTGCATTAAATTGTGAAACAGTAGTTGATCTGGCACATTCCCATAAAATATACCTTAACCCCTTATCCTTCCACTGTTTACTGTAGTTTTGCCATAAGTGCCAGACACAGAACCTATGGGGTGCACCAGGCATCACCTCTTGAAGTGCTGGTATCAATCCCTGCAAAATAGAAACAATGCATTTTAGTCCCTGGAATATTAAAAAACATTCACATTAGTCCCTGGAATATTAAAAAACATTCACATTAGTCCCTAACAAATTTAAATACATTCAAACAAGTCCCACGTAGCACTATACCTTCTGCATGTCAGAGATGAAGTTCCACTTGTTTTGTCTGTAATTTCCTAGGTCTTCATGGAGAAGGCCTAAAAACCATTTCCAATTATATTTGTTTTCCACATCAACAACAGCATAAGCTATCACCCAAATGTGGTTGTTAGCATCTTGACCAACAGCACTCAAGAGCTGCCCTCCATAATATCCTTTCAAAAATGCCCCATCTAAACCAATAAGTGGTCTACACCCAGCCTTGAAGCCTCTTTTACAGCCATCCAAACAGATATATAGTCTATGGAATTGTGGTGGTCCTTCTGGTTGAGGAATAGTATCCATTTTTATTGTAGAACCTGGATTGCACCTCGGCAACTCCCCCAGATAATCCCACAATTTTGCAAATTGTTTTTTCTCATTGCCTTCAACTATCTGCCTTGCCTTCATTACAGACCTATAAATCGTGCTGTCCTCCAACTGCACACCATATTTTTTCTTCATGTAATCATACACCTCAGAATTCTTCATGGTTGGAGACTTCCTCAATTTCTTTACAAGCTTTCCAGTCACCCAATTTTGACTAGCCTGGTTATTTTTGAAGACCCTGCTGCAGGTATGATCATTGATAAATGTCTTAATTTGATAACAATGCCTAGCATTGCTGTAAGCACAATACACCTCCCAATTGCAGCCTTCAACTTTGCACCTAGCTCTTGCCCGCACCTTATCATTTTTAATCCATTTTATCTCTCTACCAGCTTGGATTGTAAAGTCTCGGACACCTTGCTTAAATGCATCCAATGTGGAAAATTCCATCCCCAACTCCAACAAAACATGACCAAAAGTTGCCTTGTCATTAAATTGAGGGAAAACCTCATTACAGTTTGCTTCATCTTCTGAATTAATAGGTGTCTTCAGCTCCTCACTCATCCAAGAGTCCTCATTCATGTCTTCCTGATCTTCACCTTGGTATGAAGTCCTATGTCCAACACCTTCCATGGCAACTTCTTCTTCAGATGATTCTTCTACTGTCACAACCCTCTTCTTTCCTTTCTTCCCAAGTTTCCCTTTCTTCTTAGCCTTGCCACTCCTTTTCTTCTTTCCCCTACTGCTTTCTCTTGTTTCATGGATTGTTCCAGCTCTTGAACTTGGGACCCTGACAGTATCTTCCCCCTGCACATTTTCCACTTCAACACCAGCACTAACATTGCCACCTGCCTCAAACAGACCTTCACCAGCAGTAACATTGCCACCTGCCTCAAACAGACCTGCAGCCACCTCATCAACAACACCACCACCAATCCCCTCACCACCTGCAACATTAACATCTCCAGCCACCTCATCAACAACACCACCACCAATCCCCTCACCACCTGCAACATTAACATCTCCATCCACCTCATCAACAACACCACCACCAATCCCCTCACCACCTGCAACATTAACATCTCCAGCCACCTCATCAACAACACCACCACCAATCCCCTCACCACCTGCAACATTATCATCTCCAGCCACCTCATCAACAACACCACCACCAACAATCCCCTCTTTCACAGGCTTCAACACCACTGGCTCATAAATGGAATCCAACACCAAGTCCAAATCAACAACATCAGGCTTAGACACCTGATGCTCATAATATATATGCAGCTCACCTTTGTTCCTCTTAGCTACCTCCACAGCTTCTAACAAGTCAGCATCACTCTTCATCAGAAACAATCCATCCCCAAACTTAACACTAGGATCTAACCAATACACATTTTTCACTTCAGCATACCCTAACTCCTTACTGTAGTTTTTAAAACTAAATACATCAAGCTTGTCCTCATCACAATCAGGCCAAATGTCTAAGTTGCCCCATCTATACCTCTTCCTCCCTGTATTCTCCTCAACAAAATCCCCACCATGATGAACATGCACCTCAATTCTCTGCATGTATACACACAAACACACAATTGCTAATTAAAAACAGACAAGGGTTGCAGTAAAAACAATAACAGAATATTCAATCATAAACAATCATAAGCTAATTAAAAGAGTTTATTGTCATTATTAATTAATAAAACAATAAATTATTAATTAAATAATATTCCTTTCTGAGCATTCAAAGTTGAAGCACATGGGGTGCATTATTGTGCACATGGGGACCACATTCACACTCCCTAACAAGTCTCTGGCCGTAACAAAGGTTCAAGATTCCACTCATTCTCTCCAACAAAGGTTCAAGATTCCACTCATTCAAGATTCCACTCATCCCAAAGTATATACTTGTCAACACATAACCCAACCAAAAAAAAAATTGCCCTAGAAACATGGGTAAAAAGAATCACCTCAAATCCCACAGCAAAATAACAGGGCATCCATAACAATAAACCCCACATCAAAGCCCACATTCATCCGCATAGCCCTAACCCGAAACAAATCACAATCCAAACCAAACCCTAAATCAAAACACCAAAGAACCATTACAGGGGACAAAGAACGTTACCTGTGCATCCATGATCGTGAGAAAAACTACTAAGGTTCAACGTTACTCTCTGTCCTCGCAGCTTCACAATGATGGGAAGGTTTGTCCTCGCAGCTTCAACGTTACTCTCTAATGCTTCTCAGCTTCAAAGTCACAAGTAAAATGAAAGGTTTGTGGAGGTTTTACTCCTTGATAAAATTCGCGCGTTTTAATTCGTCCAGACTATTTGACCAACAAAACGACACCGTTTTGAACCCACCTGGCATCCTACTTGTCACTTAACGTGACATGTCACCTGTCTGTTAACGGTGTTTGGGGTTGAGGACTAAACTGACCGACGGTGATAAAAGTCAGGGACTAACGTGTTAATTAAAATAAGTCAGGGACTAAACTGAACGATCAGGAAAAAGTCAGGGACTAAAGTGAGGGTTTACTCGATGATTTCACTATAGCTAGGGGTGTTCATGGGATGGGTTGAGACGAGTTTTATCTCTCCCTAACCCGACCCTAATTTTTTGTCTGGCAATTCTATGGACCCGAACTCGTCCATAGACCCGAAGAGACCCGATGATGTGCGGGTCTAATTAAGTAAGACCGGGTCTGAGTGTGACAGGACCGGGTTGGCCCGATATATAAGCTAAATATAATCATGAAATGATCATATAACAATGTTCAAAAGAAAATAATTCATACAATTAATAAATATATTGCATATAATAAAATATCTCTTAATGTATGTAATATTTTTCACTTTTTTAAAGTTTGGGACATTACTAAACCAAGAATAACAATATATCACTATATAATTTTATGTATAGAATATATTTTTAAAGGTAAATAGAGAAAACTTAGACTCAAAAACCCCATCTAAAATAAAAAATAAGGTTAAGATTTTACATAATAGAAAATCATAAGTAATAAATATTATATTTATATATAAAGGACGGGCCGGGTAACCCGAAGGTTAACCCGAACCTATCCTCAACCCGATGCCAAGTAAAAAAAATGAGACCCGATGAGACACGATTTGATTTTTTCTTTGTTGTAAGACAGGACACCCTAATTAACTATAGCCTAAGAATTGTTTATTTTTAAAAACTATTTTTTATCAACCAAAAAAGAATAATTTATTAAAAGGACAAGGGTGCCTAACTCATCACAGACATCATTACATATCACTTTGTCCAAAAATTACCCCAAGACATTTTCATTTTCTGTATTTTAATTTTAATTACACTTATTTTTTTCATTTTATTTATATTTCATAGTTTTATATAAAAACAAAGAAACCAATATAAAGTCGATTTCACCGTTTCTTGTTCAAAATTTTAAAATAAGAAAAAAATATAAAAACAATGTGATGTTTTTATATATAGTTAAAAACTAAAAACATTTTTATAATTAAAACTAAAAATAAAAAATAAAAACTGAAAATATTTTCTAAAAACAAATGACCTCTTAATTTCTTTACATCTAAGAAATACAATTTAATTTTCCTTCTGGTGTTTTTTCAATAGTATTTTACACATGCAAGTTCGTTTTTTTTTATTTTCAATTTTTTTTTGGATGTTCTAGTTCTACTTTTGTAATTTAAATTTGATTGGATCCATTATTAATAAAATACCCCTAAGCGATCAGGAAAAAAAGCTAATTCTTAAGTGATGATTTGACGTAAATTTAATTTTAGTATAAATGTAGTAGTTTTTAACTTTTTTTATATATTTTCCTTAATTTCTTCATTTAATACTCAAATAATCATCGTCAAATGTGATGAGATATTTATAAATGATCACTAAAATATTTGAATTAATTAAAATAATTTTCATATTTTAACTTGTTTTATTATCACATACACATGCATCATGTTTGGTAGTATATACAAAATTGAATCTACAAAATGATGAATAAGCTATAGAAAACAAAATTGGCATCATGGCATGTCATCTAGCGCTAGCTCCTTTCTACTTTTCTTCCAGGTTTGATCATTATTTAAAGGGAAATTCTAGGGTACCCTCTCGTGAGAGAGGGTTTTGGTACCTTTTTTAATCATTTAATCAATTTCTCTCAACTTTCTTAAATGATCTTAGTATTTTTATACTTATAGAACAATATTTAACTATTAGAATTTGTATTTTTAATTTTTGAAAAGACTTTTTGACCCTCTATAACTATTATCACGTATTTTTTATTGTATTCCCCCATTTTTTCACATTCTCATTTGCAATACACATGTGTCTCATTTAAAATCTATTTTATGTCTTCGAAATAATTTAGGACAAAGTACACGACTTGTTCCTACGTAATTTAGGTCTATTCAATAAAAAAAATGACAAGAAGGTACCAAAACCCTCTCTAACGGGAGGGTACCAAATTACGACCCTTATTTAAATGTATGGGTTCAAAATCAAATTCAATGCTCCCCTGTGCTACGTACTTTTCAAGGAGCTAGCTAGTCATTGGCTAAGAAAGAAGAAAATTCTGTGAACATTTTCAACTCACCGAAGCAGGTGGGGCTTGTTTTTTGTGGTCATCTCTCCTTGAGTTCTTTAATTTTCTTTCATGGCTTTCACACATCAAGACTTTTCCCAAAGTGTATATCATCACCACCTTCCATATATTTATATTATTCTTTCTAAAACCAAACCCTTATAATTAATATTATTAATTTCCCTCTTTGATTATATTTCCTTATTTCCGTTCACACATATTAATTAACAATTTTAGACCACTGTCTCCCAATCCACCTGCAACTCTAATTCTTCCCTTATATATCGTCAATTTCTTTGTTTCTTCTTATGTCAATTTGCAAAGCTAACCCATTCCTCTTAATTTCCCACACACATAGGTTACGTCAATCATCAATCAAAGAGAATAGCTAACTAGCATATATATTATTTATATATCATATACTGCAAAATTATAACCTTAACAAATATATATATCAATTTTCCGTACTGCAACCCATGGATGGCGTCTTCTCCCTCCCACAAGCCGCCAGAACTGATTTTCTCCGCTCTCTATTGCAATCTTTTGGCTGTGCTTACATTTCTTTGTGGCGATATGATTCCAATTTATCCAAGTACATACATATATATTTTGGACATTTTTCATGTTAAATATTGCATATTTGAGATTAATATAACTAGCTTATATCTTTTCGATCGATTTTGTTTTTTGGGTACGTATATATAGTCGTTTGTTCTTCTTGGATGGATTGTACAATGCAACAACCAACCAACCTAGCTCTTCTATGGGGAGTAAGAGTAGTGTAGCTGAAAGGCTTTTTAACCAATATCAGGGTTTAACATTTGATGTCAATGATGAGTAAGGCCATTATACTTCCCTGATTTTAATGTTGTAAATTATATATAACATAACATAACATGACATGATTCTTTTATTTTATAGCTGTGTTCCTGGACTAGCTTTCAGGAACCACCTTCCTTACCTGGAGATGCAACAACTGGATCTTCTAAGACTAACATCCACGCAAATACAATCTCAATTTTTTCAAGTAATTAATTCATTTACTAAATTAAGTAAAGATATATATATGCTGTTGCTAATTAAAGTAACTTATTTTATGCCTTTACAGGAAGCAAGGATTAAGGTAGGTAATTGTTAAAAAACCCTTTATATGTACTTAATTAATTGTTTAATTTCCTCAAATTAATTATAATGAAGCAGACAATATTTTTGGTCGCTCTCATTGGCAGAGTGCTATTTTCATGGGGTGCAACAAAGGGGAAATTGAGCTTGGCTTCTCCAATATTATATCTCAAGTAAGCAAATTAAAGCATATATATATATATATATGTGTGTGTAATTTCATTTCATTAACCAAATTAAACAAAAGATGTTGAATTTAATTATTACAGGGTGACATTCAGACAATACTTGGGAATTTATTTCCAGGAGTTCTCTCTTTACATTCCCAATATAATTCAATTGATGATCAGATTAATATTGGACCTTCATCATCTAATTCATCTTCTTACAAATCATTATCTAGCCCTTCCCACTCCCACTTTCCTGAAACTGAAACCCTTCCCACCACACAGAGTAATTATACTATGATCCCTTATTATTACCAACAAACCATCCAAACATTATTATCCCCATCAGCTCAAGTCAATATTCCAAGACAATTCTCACCTGAGAGTGAACATGATGCAATTGTGAGAGCAATCCTCCATGTTATATCTTCAACTTCTCCCCAACAAAATATGCCTAATCCATTAATGTTGCATTCAGAAGCTACTGCTTTCAAGAGATATAGACCTCAAGATAGAAGCACAAACATAACATCTACTTCTAAAATGGGATCCCAAAGGCAAAGCATGGTGAATAGGTCAATTGCACTCTTGAGAGGCTTAAATTCAATGAGAGTGAGAGAACGCATTCAAGCAACCACACGTCCCAATAGTATCCAACTACATCATATGATATCAGAGCGAAGAAGGCGTGAAAAACTCAATGACAATTTTCAGGCACTCAGAGCACTACTTCCTCCGGGAACTAAGGTATATAATATAATTCATATCGATTTTTCTGACATGTACAATGTTGCATACATGATAATAAATTAAAAATAAAAATGTTTTTTTTAGAAATTACAACTATCATATAACATTATTGTATTGGTAATATGAAATGTTGCATTTTTCAATAAAATATTATACACGTTAGAAAATTAAACCGTTAATATATACATCAAATTTCAATAATTCAATATTTGCATTTAGATTTATGATATGATATGTGTTTAGAGAGACAAAGCGTCGATCCTTACAACAGCAAAGAAGACAATGAGCTCCTTGATAGCTGAAATTGAAGAGCTTCAATTGAAAAATCACAAGTTGGTGGCACTTTTGTCAGCCAAAGAATTAGAAGAAAACAAAGCAATAAGAAGCTCCTCATCAAATGAAAGGTTGAACGTTGAGGCGGTTTCAAATGTAAATGTAAATGTAGTGGAGGCAGTGAGCTCATCATCAGAAGAGCGAATGGTGGAGTTGCAAGTGAGTGTGAGAGGAGAATTAAGTTCTCATTCTCAAGCTGATATTTTGATTCGCTTATTGGAATTCTTGAAAGGGGTTCAGAATATTGTGAGCTTAATTTCCATGGACGCAAACACACATATTACACAAGGGACACTCATCAATCAATTAACCTTCAGGCTTAGGAGTATTGAGGTATGTAATGTTTAAAAATAAAATATACTATACGTATAACATGTTAATTAATTAGCTAGGAACACTTGCTTTGATTTGTACGTGTAGAGGTTTTAACCAACCTAGGTACTTAATATCTCTAGTTATTCTGCACTAGCTATCATCACAACAGAATACTCGAATCTTACAATAACATTTGTGAAAAGTATAATCTACTACAATGTCATGAGTGTGGTGATAATTAAAATCAATATAATTCTAAAGTTGAAAGGAAGGAGCTAAGAAGGTGCAGTATTGTGATGGTGGTTTGGTTTGGTAGGCTAAGATTTGTCACTTCACACGAACGTGATCTAATTCATTCAATCAACAATTCAAAAAGATGATTCTATTTTTGGCAGCCATCAAACACGAATCATCATAATATATGCTAGCGCTGATCATCCATAACTTGTTTAACTCTACCCCATTAGTAAAATGAAAAAAAAAAAGAAAGAAATTAGACCTTATGTGACAAGTGGCATATATATATACTCTCTATTAAAACTATAGTAAACCTTTAAATTAGAGCCTTTTAAAGATTATAAGTCCTCATATTTCCTTTAAAAAAAATCAATCTCAAATTAAAATGTCATCTTAATTATGAGTTATATATATATATATATATATATATAAATTCTGTACTAAGTCCATGTCTAAAAAATATAAAGATGCCACCAAATGAATCATTTTATATCACTATTTTAGTCCTTATAAATTAGATGACAACTTAGTAATTTTGAGAGACTAATTTAATCATAAATTCTTTTGAGAACGTAATATGATGACACTAATTAATTTTTGAAATAAAGGGTTTAATTGTTTATAGTTTTTCTTTAAAAATTATTAACAAAAATAGAAAATTGAAAAATTTGTTTATGAGACCGCTTTTAAAACAATTTTAAAAAATATGATTATCTTTATTTTTTAAAAACTAAAATTTTAAAACTATTTTGAGATGTTTTAGAAATGATTTTTAATTTTTCTATTTTGATGGTGGTAATACTATAAATAAAGCTCTAAGAAATAGTTTTTAAAAACCGTTTTGAATAACTAAAAACCAAATCAGAATCAAACACCATAATTTGATGATACAAGTTTTTAGCATACGTACTAATACATAATGATAATATTGAGATAATTAAAGACTTATTCTTAAAATTATGACACATGGCATTATATATATTAGTTATCTTATTGTAAGGTTTTCTGAAAGAATAGCAAAAGAAAACTGAGAAACTAAAAACAATTACTTTGTGCAGAAAATACATATTATAGGATTATTATAAAAGTTCTTTGTAAAATAATATATATAGATATATCATTTATTAAATAAAAGTAATTAAAATTAAGTAAGAATTTCCCTATAAATTAGTTTGAAATTACTTGTTATTTTAAAACTTACCAAATTGTGTAATGTATATATGGTGTAAAAATATCCTCTAACACATAAAAAAACATGTAAGAAATTTTTAAAATAATCTACAATTACTTTTTTTAATATATCCCTCACAAAATAAATAAATAAAAGTTTTTAAAATGTCGTGATTAACGTACAGAGATTAAAACAAGGAGATTTATATATATATATATATATATATATATATATTGAAAATATACATAAATACTATATATGATGGTATAATAAATTATAAAATTACTTAAATTTTAAGTATTAATTTTTATTCTGAGAAATTAATCATGTCTTTTAAGTGTGTATTTGAGTGAATATTTACAGACCTAAATTTAAATAAATTTGATTTAGTTTAAGTGTGTATTTGAGGTGTGATTTATGTTTATTTTTTTAAAAAAACAAAAAGTAAATTTGAAGTAAAATTCACTATAAATTTTATAATTTATCATGTTAACTCAAATTAGAATTTAAAAACAATCTAAATTTTAATTCAAAATATTCAAACATGTTTACATAGCCACATACACATCCAAACATGCTCGAAACCAATCAAGTTCAAATGGCAAGATGAAAAAAAAAATAGAGAGAAAAAGGGGTAAACTTTTTGTGGGGAATAATCATAATCATATGTGGCTTTGTGTTTGCAGGGAAGTGAATGGGACGAGTCTGCCTTCCGGGAAGCAGTCAGGAGAGTTGTTGCTGACCTGCTCCGTAACTTAAACCAATAGTTTTTTTTTTTTTTTTTGAGCTTAGTATCCCCTATTAACATGAGCAGTTTTGTTCGGAGTCACATTTAATGCTATTCAATTCTCTCAAAATATTTAATGAGAAATGAACCCGAACTCTTTCTCAAATTGGAATGTAAAAGAATCATTGTAACTTTATCCATTTTCTGCTTGTGCATGTGTTGTGTCCACAGTTTATTTTTACTACTAATTCTATATTTAGTGTATAAATGAATTTTTTTGTGTTGCCTATATTGACTGCAATGGACAATGACCAAAGGAGCACCTCTCTTACAAAGAAAGAAGGTTGATAATGATGGACGTTTTTTGGGCATCGCTTATATATGATTAGAGTATTGGTAGTGGAGAACTATGAATAAGGTTTTGAAAGTTTTTTTATTAAATTAAAAATATTTTTAGCCAATGGATCGACTTGGTCAGTTAGTGGGTGTTGATTTCTAATTGGTTTATTGTATTGGTAGCTTCATGTCCTATTTTAAGTTTGGTTTCTATTCTATTACTCTTCCATATGTAAAGGATTTTTGTAATAAGTTTTTTTTAATGTTTAAATTTAGGGGGAGAGGATGGTGCCCCAATTCAAGGCAGGGAATAGGGAAAACCTCCGGGCTCAAAGAGCACTTATAGAGATACTTATATTTACCTCACCTCAAAGAGAACAATGTGGGTTCAAACCTACGACCTGTCATATCCGAAACCATGTCTTGTTTCACGAGATCAACCTAATAAGTTATAGTACCATTGTACTCATTTTAATTTCATTTTGGCTTATTAATTAGCCAAATAAAAACACAATATTAAGCTACTAATTATCATGTATATTTTTTTATATATATATTTATATTATTAAACCTTTTAATACAATTTTTATTTGACAAAACATATATATAATCTATGTGTCCTTGTACTAATTTTAATTTTTATCTCATTTATTTTCTATAATTTTAATTTAATTTTTTACTTAATATATTATATAATATAATATTAAAAATATATATATATTATATTTTGTAAAATTCACTTTACCATTACAATGAATGCATATAATAATTATCATACTACCTATTCAATTTTTCAATTAAATGCTTAGTTAATTATTCATATTATAAAGTTCACTTGACCATTACAATGAGTGCATATAATAATTATCATACTACCTATTCAATTTTTCTATTAAATACATAGTTAATTATTCATTATATGTTACATTTAAAGAAAGTAAATAGTTATTTTGTTTAATTATTTTTTTCTCTCCCATTTCCTTAAAGCCTAACGTGTCAATTTGGTGTAAGAGTTTTCTTATGTCATTTTTAAAAACTTTCTCTTTAAATATTTATATTATACTTGAAATATTAAAATTTTAATTATGAAAATATTAATCATACATAAAAATTATCATTCTTAATCAACTTCCCATTAATATAAACTACAGATTAATAATTTAGTTAAATATATGATTTCATTATTCGTTATATGTTATATTTAAAGAAGGTAAATGGTTGTTTTGCTTAGTTGTCCTTTTCTCTCCCACATCCTTAGAGTGTAAGGTGTCATATTTTGGTGTAAGAGTTCTTTGATGTCACTTTTTTAAAATTACTCTTTTATTATAATTACATTTGATATATCTTCATGCATACTTAAAATATTAAAATTTTAATACTTTCATATATTTTTCAAAAAAAAAATATTATTAAAAAATATAAACAAATATATGGAATTGACTAGTATTTAGTAACTTATAGCATTTTTCTAGACGTTGCTTCAAATAGAGTTTAACCTTATAGGTTATTATTTTTATTTTTATTTTTATTTTTATCATTAATATTTTATAAAATCTCATTATATCTCTCTTATAGCTTATGGAATGCATATTATTTCAAATTAAACAATTGCTTTCGTAGTGGCATATTAATTGTTTGAATTGTTACACATCCTTATATATAGAGTTGTTTAATTAAAATTCATAACTACTAACTATAATAATAATAATAATCATTATAATATAATAATATCGTTTAATATTCATAACTACTCATAATATTATTATAATATAATAATAACATATACAATGCGAAGAAAATAATTATCATGAATTATTTATGTAAAGTATACTAAAAATATAACATATACAATGTAATTACATTTAATAATATTCTATCAATTAATAATTGATTAATGTAATTATTATTATTAATAATTATTATTTTTAATTTCATTTCAATAGGTATTATTAATTATCTGTATTGTGTCTTTTCATCTTCTCTCACTTTCCTTTAAAAGGATTTAAATTAAAAAAATATATGTTAAAAATAATAAATTAATAATATTTTAACAAAAATAAGAAAAATCACAAATATTATTATTATTATATATATATATAAACAATTACGTATTTATACAAAAAAAATCACTTAAATGCTTTTGACTCATTATCATAAACAATTATTATTTCTTTCTTTGTTTTAATTTGTAATAAACTAGTGTGTAGTCCGTGCTATGCACGGGACTTTCGATGTTTACTAGTTAAATTGAATATAAAAAATATGTAGGTGGAAGTTTGTAGTCGTTTCCACAATCAGTAATTTCCATTAAAAATGCCACTTTTGTGTTTGTCACCTTAACAGTCAAGACTTTCCATGTTTTTGCAGTGTACATTCATCATCCACAACATTTAAAGATTTGAATAGAAGTAAACTCTTAATCCAAAAGCATACAAATAAAAGGTAGGAGAGGCAATAATATTATAAACAACATTTGCAATTACTTTGTATCTACCATTTTTCAACTCTTATCGTTCTTTTACTTCCTTCTCATTATCCTCAACTAAGTAAGGATTTTTTTTTCAATGGTTGCTGCTAATTCCTTGTCAATGCTTTGCGCCTTTGCCTTAGTGCAAATAATTCAACTCCTTTCCCTTTACTATAGCATTTAATCAAACAAAGATTTGTAATCATCCTTTTTTTTTCACAAAAGAAATTTTGATCTTCATACTAAAAAAGAATACCAATAATAATGTGACTATATCTTTGCTAAACATCTTTAACAACTTTCTTTTCACAGAATTTCCCAGCTAAAAGTGGCTCGTTCACAACCTTTGTCGGTATCCCAAGTCAATTCAACTTCTCCTACTTGCTTCTTGGTTCTAGCAATTTCTGTGTTCTTCCTATTACTTTTCCACTGAAAAAAAAACTAATTATTAGCAGGAAAATTACAAATCTTTTAGCATGCAAATAGATACTGCCAACTAATACCTGCTCCTGTTGTTCGTTGAAGCAATAAAATAAATCCAACCTAGTAAGAATATTTGGGTCAAACATTAACCTCATCCAACAAAAGAACCATTTACGGTTTGTACAATAAGTTCATATGATTATATGGTTAACAGAAAATAACAATAAAAAACCTTGTTCAATGAGTTCATCAACAATTAATTGAAAAGAGGGTAAATAAAACTAACTGTATGGTTTGCGCTTTGTGTAGAGCCCACCATATAAAACGATAAGTGGAGAAGAAAGCATGCTTTCCCCCTGAACTTGAATAATATCTCCAATTTGCATAACCATTTGATAATTTGTCACTTTATATAAGAATAGCTCAACTACATATTGATAAGTTCTAAACAACAAAAAAAACAAAAATAATAAATTATATTAAAGAAAATCACAAAAAGCTAAAAGAAAATGGGAAATCACAAATTGAAGTTAGGCGAAATACCAAATTCAACAATATAGGCTCAAGAAGCAACACCCAGTCTTCAATCTTTTAAAGTTCTGTCACCAAGGCTTGAATCTTCCTCCCCTGCAAACAAAGGAAAAGAAAAGAATAAGATAATAACAAGTAAGTATCTTCCAATAAATAGCTTCTTAAAGCATGCATCCACAAAAGGCTTCATCTAACATGGTCCATGGTTCTTGTGAACCAAGTGTATTATTTTTAATCGGATCAAACGTGAGCCGTTGGATGGACCTTGTAATTGACGGATGGTTTGATTTTAAAAGGTTACCGGTCACTTTATATGAATACTGATATTTGCATAGAAGGACAAGAAAAAATGCGATTGACGCAGAAGGCAACATTTTGTAACATTGGTCGGAAGAGTACGACGGAAAGCGTACCGGAGTAAATGAACGCATATGGCAACAGTTGGAAGGTTCGAAGTGGTTGATATATTTAATCTAGTTCTTTTTTGTTGTGAGAATGAAGCTTAGATTCAGAGTTGGTTTGTTTTTTTTTTTTTGTGTACCTCTTACTCAATTGCAGCGTATATGTAGTAGTAAGTGATGGAAATATTCGAAGGTGATTTTAGTTGAAACAGGGTAGATTAGGATACAGCTAGAAGAATAGATGAACCATGACTTTTGGGAAAGTAAAGAATGGGAGGTTGTCGTAGGCAATTGAATTGATGAGGTTTTCCTAGGTTTATGGGGCAGTTATTGTTCATCTTTATTTGTGTTTTTCATAGACATGCACCAAAACGATTGTCGTTGTGAAGAGTAATAAAGGTGAATTATTATGTGGTTCGTAGTAGCATTTAGAAAGAAATAAAAGTTAATTTCAAGCAATTAAGGAAACGGAAATGCAAGTCGAAGCATAAACAATGTGAACATTGGGTTTTTTGATTTAAAACAAGTGAGTTGTACTTCATACATGAAAGTTGACAAAGGAATGGGGAAATGATTGTCAGGGGAAAGGCTTAGTGTCCTTGTTTTGGAGAAGCCAAGAATTCCTGCACTTGGTGATCATGGATGGGGTGAATGATATGCTGTAGTGGCTGGAACCTTCTTTGGTTGGGCTGGGATAGTCCATAATGAGTATTGGTTCTTTGAGGCCCACATCTTCCGTTTCAACTTCTAGGTCTTGTATTGAATTTGGGCCTAGTCCAGGTTGAATGAGGCCCGAATGAAGGTCAACTTTTGTAGGATTTGGAGGTAAGGTGTTGTGTTGAGTCCCATGGTGTCTGTTCTTTTTGCTTGGGTGCATGGTTTCTCCTTCAATGTTGCGTAGTACCGTGAATTGGGTGCGCTGGGTGCATGTAGAAGGCATAAGTGCCAAAGACTTTGCAATAGGGACTCCTAAATCGGGCTTGTATCTAAGTTGTAGTGGATTAACAAATGACATTGGTCTGTCTTGTTTGCATGTATCTGTTTCATGGCCGAGACAACCACAATTAAGACAATAATGTATTAGATTTTCGTACTTGTAATCTACCCTAGCATGGGGAAGATTTTCCCTAGGGACCCAACAACCTGTTGATAGAGGTTGAGATGTATCAATAATTACACGAATCCTGTAGAAGGATCTTAAGAGTTGGTCATTGACATATGGGTTCTCTACCTATAGAACGGAACCCAGTTTCTTACCTATCTTAGCCACATAATCGAAATTAAAGTTTTGTAGTGGTAAACCATGTAGTTGAACCCAGAAGGGAATAAGGTTGAAGCTCACCCTGTGAAGGGGAATGTTTGAGTCCCACTTTTTGACGCTTAGAATCCTGCCGTTTACACTCCATCTTGAACTCCCCATTCCCGTAATATATTCCTTGTGACCGTTTTTGTGTCAAAGGTTTTGGAAGTGAGGATTTTGCCGATGATAGATGGTGGGGCTAGGGTGTTTGCTGGGGTATGGGTGAGATTGAGAGGTGCCACCTTGTATTTGAAGAAGAGGTTCTGGAATTAATTTGTTGTATGAGTCCTTTTGTGGACATGTTTGTTGGGGTTTCACAGCCATTGGGAAGTACGTTGACGAGGAAGAAAATAAGAAAAAATGGAGGCTGTAATTTTTTCGTGAAAGAAAAAAGAAGTGAAGGATGCAAATACGTAGTGTGGTTGTAAAGTATGAGGAGAAGTGTTTATATGATTCAAGTGTTTGATAGTGGTAGGTTATGGTTCATTTAAGTGAGAAATAAATTAGTAAAGGTTGTTAAGTTAGTGTGTATGATTAGACTAGTAACAACTTTTTATTAATGAAAATAAAGTTGCAAAAGCAACTTTCATGTCTCGGCCTGCAGTAGGCTATCAATACACTGAAATAAACCTTACTAAAAGTACTATAGGTATAGTGAGCAGTGAACAGTGGAAATGCATTACAGATAAGTGAAATTACACGTTCTTTGAACACCCTTCCCCATGTACCTCATTAGTGTTATCCTTTTTAAATTTATTCATGATTGTTTCAGTTTCGTTCCCCTTGTCACATTGTTTGATATCATTATCGTGGTCTTGAATGGGAGCATCAGTTTTTTTGTTGGATCCATATAAGGTTTCCCATTCCTGTTTTCCCATTGCCAAAGCATCAGAAATCCAATTGTAAGTGGCTCTGACATCTGGATTTTCATGACTTCCCAGACCCTCATCCAACATCCCCTCTTGGAAATAACACGTACAACCTCGACGGGCAGCATCCAAAATATAGTTGTGGAAATCTCCTTTGGGGATATTCTTTGAACCATCTTTTGAGTCCATATTGGTCGCAATCTAAGTCAAAATAGAAAATGGAGGATGTTACATATGGTGAAGGAAATTAATATGTCATACATGTAGAGACATTGGAAAAGACCATATGTTAAGTGTTTTGAGCATGACCGTTAGTAAAGAAATTAAAAAGAGTGAAAATAAAATTATAATTATAATGAGAATAAAATGACCATCTTGAACCCAATAAATAAAAGTATCAGAGGCAAGAGAGAGGGTAATTAAGGTGGTGCTAGAAAACTTAGGATGGGAGGTACCAGAAGAGTAAGGAGTTGGAAGAACAAGCAAAAATGAATATTTTGGTTTGAGTACATAATATATTGAGAGGAGTCATGTGGTAGGGGGTATATATAATTTTTTTCGAAGTGGTACGCGTCGTTGTCCCCAGGAAAGATATTTTTGTTTTGAAAAAAGTTAATTCCGAAAGTTATTAGAATTCCTTGAATTGGGGCCCAAGCACCGTATATGTAGTTGTGTTGATTATTTGTGTTTGCAATGTTTCTGTGTTTATAACAAACTAAAGAGCGGAATTGATTTATTTGAAAATGGTATAAAGTAATAATTTTATAATTTGAAATGAAGAACACTTTATGTCATTCATAGTAGCAGGGCCTGCATGAATTGTTCCCTATTAGTCTATTAGTCCAGTAGTCTTTGAAAATATTTTGGGAGTAGTGTTATACTGCAGAAAAATGAATTTGGAAAGTTGCGTGAGGTCCGGATGATGGGACAATGGCACATGCGCGCAACAGTGCTCCCCCTTTGTCAATGGCGTGTGAAGATGTGAAGGATTACTCCCTGAGTTTTTGTCATATTGTAAGATGAAATCTTTTGGAATCCCTTTGACAAAATACACAGTTATTATATTTTATGTAGAGTCAGTCTTAATATTGCTATTAGCAAAATACATTAGAAGTATGAATCAATTTTATAAGTGATAATAATGGGTACAATATACTGACTCTCAATTAAATTTTTTTATTTACTTTTCCTATATTAGTTATTATTTTTATTAATATAGTAGATATTATTTCAATGATAAAATACATTTACCAATGTTATGTTTCAGCACAGTTCAGATTTTTAGTATTAATTTTAACTTTTTAGCGTATAAGTAAATAATTTATGGCAGTGTACCGTAGTCGTATGATTTAATTTTAATAGTTTTTGAAACTATGTGTGCTTGGAAAGTATAGCTTGCATGATAATGCAATTGGATGATAAAACCTGAAGAGTTCCATTAAACGAAGTTAACATAAAAGGATAAATTTTTGACTAAAAATAAATACCCAAAGCAGTAAATACTAAGAAGCAGTGCATGCAATGCATCTATGCACGGTCAAGCCTAACCCTTATGATATTATTAACGTCGTTCCTCATGAACGTAACTGTATCTCCCACTGATGGTCTCCGTTCCTTACAAAATGCGTACCATCCCCTTCCTATTAGAAGATTACCATCATGCCAAAGGAGGTCCCAGCATTGGAGAAAAGGTTCTCCCGAATATAGAAAAGGTTAGCAATGAGGGAATGTTGTCTATTCCAAGGAGGACGGTTATTGATGTGTATTTAGTTTAACGTGTTAATTACAATTTATAATGGAAATGGGCGGTGATATGTAATTACCATAGTAACGTTGGTAGTATTAATTATATACGTTGGTTCCCATAGTAACGTTTATTTCATGTGTAGTATTTTTTATATCCGTTGGTTCCCATAGTAACGTTGCTTTCATGTCTGTGGTGCGATGAGGTAGGAAATGATTAATATGGCATATAAATTTCATATTTATATGGGAGAAAGTTTAAGGAGGTGTAGTCATTTAAATACATTATTTTATAGCTGCATTGTTATTTAATAAAAAATGTGAACCAAAAAAATTCCTTGAAACATTATATGGAAGAGTGAGTGTGGTGTTTAACGGTTAAATTACACTGAGAATGAGTGTTGATTGAAGTCCTTTGTTGATTTCTGATGGAGGCGAAACTTGGTAGGGTCATCGGGGACAACATGGGGGGCATGCAGTTAAATTTTGGTGATTTATCTCGACCGGTTGTAATTATCGTGAATTATTTGGTGGTTTAGGGCTGATAAATGAACCGAAAATACCATAGGTGACAAATTAATTGTGGAAAAATCATTTTTGGGGTCCTTGGGGGGTGGTTGTGTAGGTTGAGTGGGGGTGGCGGTGACGAGATGTTCTGCTGGGCCAGTGAGCGTGGTGTTCAGCGGTTAAATTACACTGAGAATGAGTGGTGATTGAAGTCATTTGTTGATTTCGGATGGAGGCGAAACTTGGTAGTGTCATCGGGGACAGCATGGGGGGCATGCAGATAAATTTTGGTGATTTATCTCGACCGGTTGTAATTATCGTGAATTATTTGGTGTATTAGAGCTGATAAATCAACGGAAAATACCAAAGGTGACAAATTAATTGTGGAAAAATAATTTTTGGGGTCCTTGGGGGTTGGTTGTGTAGGTTGAGTGGGAGTCAGGCGGTGACGAGATGTTCTGCTGGGCCAGTGAGCGTGGTGTTCAGCGGTTAAATTACACTGAGAATGAGTGGTGATTGAAGTCCTTTGTTGATTTCGGATGGAGGCGAAACTTGGTAGTATCATCGGGGACAGCATGCGGGGCATGCGGATAAATTTTGGTGATTTATCTCGACCGGTTGTAATTATCGTGAATTATTTGGTGTATCAGAGCTTATAAATCAACGGAAAATACCAAAGGTGACAAATTAATTGTGGAAAAATCATTTTTGGAGTCCTTGGGGGGTGATCAAGTTTAGTTAGAGGCAAGTATGTGATTATCTGAACTTTTTTAATGTAAGGAGTGTTGTCGGGCCGAATTAAGAAGTTAGGTTTTAAGGATTCAAACCTGAGCTTTGATGAAACCAAGCATGTTTGGATGGGCAGTTCTTTTGTTGTTTTCGGATGGAGGCGAAACTTGGTAGGGTCATCGGGGACAGCATGGGGGGCATGCAGTTAAATTTTGGTGATTTATCTCGACCGGTTGTAATTATCGTGAATTATTTGGTGTATTAGAGCTGATAAATCAACGGAAAATACCAAAGGTGCCAAATTAATTGTGGAAAAATAATTTTTGGGGTCCTTGGGGGTTGGTTGTGTAGGTTGAGTGGGAGTCAGGCGGTGACGAGATGTTCTGCTGGGCCAGTGAGCGTGGTGTTCAGCGGTTAAATTACACTGAGAATGAGTGGTGATTGAAGTCCTTTGTTGATTTCGGATGGAGGCGAAACTTGGTAGTGTCATCGGGGACAGCATGGGGGGCATGCAGATAAATTTTGATGATTTATCTCGACCGGTTGTAATTATTGTGAATTATTTGGTGTATTAGAGTTGATAAATCAACGGAAAATACCAAAGGTGACAAATTAATTGTGGAAAAATAATTTTTGGGGTCCTTGGGGGTTGGTTGTGTAGGTTGAGTGGGAGTCAGGCGGTGAAGAGATGTTCTGCTGGGCCAGTGAGCGTGGTGTTCAGCGGTTAAATTACACTGAGAATGAGTGGTGATTGAAGTCCTTTGTTGATTTCGGATGGAGACGAAACTTGGTAGTATCATCGGGGACAGCATGCGGGGCATGCGGATAAATTTTGGTGATTTATCTCGACCGGTTGTAATTATCGTGAATTATTTGGTGTATCAGAGCTTATAAATCAACGGAAAATACCAAAGGTGACAAATTAATTGTGGAAAAATCATTTTTGGAGTCCTTGGGGGGTGATCAAGTTTAGTTAGAGGCAAGTATGTGATTATCTAAACTTTTTAATGTAAGGAGTGTTGTCGGGCCGAATTAAGAAGTTAGGTTTTAAGGATTCAAACCTGAGCTTTGATGAAACCGAGCATGTTTGGATGGGCAGTTCTTTTGTTGATTTCGGATGGAGGCGAAACTTGGTAGGGTCATCGGGGACAGCATGGGGGCATGCAGTTAAATTTTGGTGATTTTATCTCGACCGGTTGTAATTATCGTGAATTATTTGGTGTATTAGAGCTGATAAATCAACGGAAAATACTAAAGGTGACAAATTAATTGTGGAAAAATAATTTTTGGGGTCCTTGGGGGGTGGTTGTGTAGGTTGAGTGGGAGTCAAGCGGTGACAAGATGTTCTGCTGGGCCAGTGAGCGTGGTGTTCAGCGGTTAAATTACACTGACAATGAGTGGTGATTGAAGTCCTTTGTTGATTTCGGATGGAGGCGAAACTTGGTAGTGTCATCGGGGACATCATGGGGGGCATGCAGATAAATTTTGGTGATTTATCTCGACCGGTTGTAATTATCGTGAATTATTTGGTGTATCAGAGCTTATAAATCAACGGAAAATACGAGAGGTGACAAATTAATTGTGGAAAAATCATTTTTGGAGTCCTTGGGGGTGGTTGTGTAGGTTGAGTGGGGGTCAGACATGTTATGATTTAAATTTAATTTCATAATTCCTCAGTTAATTTTATTTAAGATTATAATAATCAGTTTATTTGAATGGAATTAATTATAATAAAATATTTTGTCCATCTAGCACTTATTTTTCTTCAAGAAATTAATTTGCGGACGTTTCATCGTTCCATAGTTTAGTATTGTAGTTAGAAAGTTAATGTGTTGTTTTAACGGATATGGCAATGGAAGCATATTATTTCGTTAACTTAGTTCTATGATGTGGTCACGGATGAACCAAAAATTTGTAATGAGGAGGGGTTTTCTTTGAGTAATAATTACGTTGAATGACATAGCTTCTCGCTGGCTTATGTCATAGGCTCTTCCATACACGTCACTGGACCTGCAATGCAGACTAGGGCGCCAGGTGATGTGCCAAAACAAGGCTTTCAGTCGACTCGCGTGGGATCCATGTGGGAGGAACAGAACTTTGCACCTTTATCGTGTATCTATGCACGTCAATTAAATGAAAAGTGTGAAAGGATAAATAATTCTTTTTTAAGTAGAGTTATTATTAATAGTTGGATAGTTGAGAACAACACATAAATGAGAGCGTGACTGTAGAATACATATTTTACGTGTTATGTTTTTATTAAATAGATTACTTATACTTATAATAAAATATGATAGGTATAATAGGGTCAATACCTTTGCTCAACACTTGTCCTTACAATGGTAAAAAGAATATAAAATGTGTTCATTAACCTCTCAGCAATATATTTCCATTTCCTTCTTCCACCGAAGACACTAAGAAACTTTGGAAAAATGTCATCCTCCAGGGACGTAAAGTTTTATGTGGTGTTTCACGGTCGACAGCCAGGGATTTATGGATCCTGGGAAGAGTGTGAAAGTCAAGTCCTGGGGTACTCCAGAAATAAACACAAATCATTCAAAACTTTAGAGGAAGCTCAAATAGCTTGGGCAAAACACTGTGAGAAAATGTCTCATTTCCATAACTACACACAATATGCTGATGATGGTCATCATAAACAAGCAAACCCAGGTGGTTCTTCCAGTAATAGTGACAAACAGAAGACGCCCCTGCATGATATGGGTAGGTTTATAACTATCCACCACCATTGTAATGCCAATGATGAATGGAGAAATTCGAATTTTTAAAGGATAAGAAATTGTAGTAAATATCATGTTTTCTGAGAATAAAATTGACTATACGATTTATTCAATATCCATTATCCTTAAAGTTCGTTTTTGACGAGATGAAGTCTTTGTAGGAATCAACAAAAATATGATATTGGAAGAGGATGGATCAGACGAATTCATCATCCACTGTAGTATGCAAGAATGGCTGACCCAAGTTTGCCACACTCTGAGAATTACACAAACAAGAATCACGTTGGCTGAGGTGATGAACTTTAAGGGGGTTACATACTATAGGTATTTTGCTTCATTGCAGACAAATAATGGTGGCCCAGAACATGTCCAAATTAATGGTAAGTTTACTGCAAATAACAAGGTTGCACGTGAGGATGTCGCCCTACAGTTGTTGCGTATATTGCTTGAAGGAAGTAGCAAAAAAATCATGGATTATAATTACAACAACGTAGTTATCTTAGAGGATCAAATTAAAAAGTATCAAGAAGAAATTATGGAGCTACATGCGGAGAATTCATTCCTGTCTGAGACTGTGTTGCACCTTAGGAAAAAAGTAGGAGATGTGTGAATATTTTCAACCTATGTCATGGCCTAGATGTAGTTTTGTTTGTGTAATTTGACTGTGGACCCAGCGTAGTTAAGTTAAGTATTTTAATAATTATGTTATGTAATTTTCATCAAATGCAGTCGTTGGTAGTTGTCAACTTTTTAATTATCCACTTTTGTTTTTAAGTTTTAATCGTATCAATTCAATATCATTTTACAAACGAATTTGGGTAATTATATATTAAATGAAGTACGGAATGTGACGTAAGTGGAGTAATATTTACATAGCACATGAACATAGAAATTGTAATCTGAACAGCGTGAATGAGACTAAATGGTTTAATTGTAATTATCTCGTCAAATTAAATTAGATGGGTGCACAAGTTGTTTTTATGGTCTAATTTCATGAACATGGGAAAATTGGCCTAACCTTGATATTCAATTTTTATTTATTTATATGATAATGACTAATTAATTTCAATGGGAGAAAATAAGTTGATTCATTTATTTAATTTTGTCTCAACATTGTGAGCCATATATCTCCGGAAATATATAGTTTTAAGTTACGCAGTATATATGTGAGAATAAGGGCTCATTACTTTGTAGGAGTAGTTGAGTTTCTGACTTCATTTAAGTGAAACGACATATATAAGGGCGTAGACTTGTGCTCCTAATGCCTGGGCAACTGTGTACTATTCACAGTGACGCATTTAAGCTTATAAAAGAAGGTTCTGATCATCCTGTTTGATAGAACTCCGCTTAAGTTACATCTCCTTGTAAGAATGCAAGCTCCCAATCTGAGCGTTGATATGAATGCGAAGAACGTAAACTTCGGTTACAGGTGAGGTTGTTAGAGCAAAATAATGAAATTAATGAAGACTAGATTATGAAAAAGTCAAGGAGTTAATAACTCAATGTGTTTTTCTTTCAGGGAAGGAATATTGAAAGAGGTAGATGAAGATAATCAACCATCTTGGAGGACCGAAAAATCAGTCAGTGTGACATTCATTTATTAACACCGTTGTTGTCAATTTTTTTTTATTTTCTACGAAGTGTATCCACAGGGGATGTATTAATATTATTTTTTCCATTGAAATTTCAGGCTAGGGCAACTCATACCAATACTGCAGTGCACCATTATTGCCCAAGTAACGCCACCATCAAAGTGTTAGGTGATTCTATTGAGGTTAGCCTAAGTTGAAGAAAAATATTGGTCTTCCATGTCTTCATTAAAGTCCTGAATAAAACCTGCAGTTAAACCATCACATTATATAACTTTTTTTTTTGGGAAGAAAGGGATATTTAACCATGGTTTATTGTTAGCCTTCATCCAATGGAAATCTTTTTTGAGGCACAAATTTTACTACTACTATCATCATTTGTATCAAAATAATCATTCTATGATTATATCACACACATTGGAAATGAATAATAAAATTTGAGCTTTCTGGAAAATGTGATTTTGAATATAATGTATTTTTTAGTATTTCATTCACAAAAGTAGTGTTTTGGGCAACATCATAACATATTATGTCTTCCTTGTACTGCAGAAGGTTATAGCGGATCTAAAGGAACTTAAGAAGGTCAGTACACGGTTTTACTACATATACGGCCCTTAGAATGCCATATTTTTTTTTGACATAACTCACGTTACATACAATGAAACGAACCCCATCACATGCATTCAAACCCTAGGTACAAAGTCATATATTTTTGCGATCTATTGTTTTTTAAGGCCTGCTGCTATTGGTTATGTAGAGTATTCCATTAAAAAACGTGACCCCCTTTGTCCATGTGGTACGCAGGATGTCAACAACGAGTTTGCACAGTTAAAAGAAGTGACCAAACAGATTCTTACGAAGCTTGGGTTATTTGAAAATTCACTACCCGACAAATGCCAAGTCAAAAGCACAACAAACGCTACTGGAGCTCCAACATCTATTGATGTAAATGATTCTGTGCATGAGGATTTAAGTCCTAAGTCTGTGAAAAATCAAACACCCCCAGCAGCCAACATTAAAAGAAAGCCAATTTCATCTACTTCACAAGTCAATATGACCAGAAGGATTGAAGACATTCAGACCGTTGAGCTTGTCAGTTCGGATGAGGAAATATTGCCTGCAAAAAACAGTAGGAAGAAGGACTGTTCAACTAAAACAATGTGCACTACTAAGCACAGCCGTGTTGGGGGACAAGTGCAAGAAATAACCTCGGTTATGGAGAAGAGCAACTTACAAGTTGGTGAAGGCAGCTCCAATGCAATGAAAGTAGTCAACAAAGACTTAACGGAGGAAGACAGACCAACTAAGTGTACTAAACCACCTTATAGGCTACGATCCCATTCTGCTTCCAAACAACCCTCTTCAATGGTTGGAGGTGTAGGGAAAATTCTAAAATTCTCTTCCACCCCGACGAAGCGTCCAAAGAAGGTTGCTAAGACTAACAACGTTACATCTGTAACGCAACCCACACCAGACTCTGAGACCACACCAACAACTCAGCTTATTGGGAACAATGATGAATTCCTGCACAACGATACAACGAACAGTAACTTCATGAAACCAAATGGGAACACACTGCCAAAGGGGGTTATTTGCAATTTTCCTCCTACACCTGATATGGGTTTAACAAAGGAAGAAGGCCAACTTTGTGCTTATGTCTTTAATCCAAACATGGATCCTGGGTACGTAATCAATGACATGATCTCAATCACATATAACTCTTTACAATATCAACCATGCATGATCATGACGTGTGTGCGATTTTTTGACATATAAACCATGACAGGGAAATTTTATTTTTGACAAGCACTATGTTGGGGAAGAGATCAGACTTCAGAACCTTGATACCTCCCAACGAAATCAACCACCAGGTTTAATGTAGATTATTATTCAACGAAGTCATTCAATAATAGTAAATTATTTTTATAATATTATATTATGTTCTAATCAGTAACCCAATTGTGAATTTGATTTACAGATCATATTCCTCATGGCATACCGTATGAGGTCGAACCAAGAAAACCAGATTGCTAAGAGTCTTTGGTGTCTCCCTCCCACTTTTAAAGTAGGCTATGTCCCTTCACTAGTTTTAATACGATTAGTTCACCATGTGCAACAATAAACAGAGCATTATCCTTTTATGCACAAAGTTAGAAAAGCAATGCTCACTTTTTAAATATGCAGGGCTCTGTGATGCAAGGTTATACTACACAGGAATTATCATACTTGTATGGCAATGAATGGCTGCCTCCATTCTCCGGATTGAAACTGGTGATGAGATGTTTGATTTCTGTTTTTCTTACACCCAATGCAATATATTTACCTTCCAACCGTCTGGACTGACGACTTCCCCTTATTTATTTGCAAGATTTATGTGCCACTTGAGGATGATGCAGGCTATTGGTACTTGATGGTCATATCTGTTAGAGACCACCGAATTTATTACTTTGATTCACACAAAACAGAAGCAGCCGTTTTAACCAGAATGGAAGTGATAAGGAAAGTGGTAGGTCCTACATTTCTTCAATTCTAATTGCTATGTTAATTACCAATTTCAAGTGTACATGTAAATTGTGGAGCTACTTATGTGTACCCCCCTTTCTATGCAGGCCGAGGCAATCGGTGGAATTATACAGGCACCGAGGTATAAAGACTTTGGCCTTGATATAATGAAGGATGTGGGAGCTTGGGAAATATCAGATTTGAAATGGCCATCAACAGGGGCCCGAAGGTTAGAACGTAGTCAGTCTTGCAGGATGCATACTTCAATTTCTCACTAAAAGTGTATAGTGAATTCATGCTAATCAATGACATAAAATGCGATACACGATTGTAATGTTGCATCTATGCCCAAAACTTGCAGTAACAACTCAGTTGTATGGGTGTTAAGTTGGCTTGATATGGATTACGCTTTCCAACCAAACATTACCCCTGTCGTGAGCTTTCTAATTACTCTAAACATAAAACATATATTTAATTAATTTTTCAAAGTAAACATGCTTCACAAATGACTGTATACTTTGTGTTTGCAGTTAGACCAAAATGTTGTTAGAATGAAAATTGTTATGCAATTGTTGTTGTGTACCCACAATTCTCATTCAGTGACTCTGATACTGAAGGCCCACAACTATTGTCTAACTTCTCAGCAGCGTAGCACCATATTAACAAAGTAATGGTTCTGGTAATTGTCTTCGAACTTGGACTATTTGTTTATTGCTAAGTTTTCTTGTATATATAACAACACCATTTTTCGTTCTATTTCGTAACAAAAGACTAATCAAGCTCTACAATTTTCTAATTATTGCAGGCCTTCTATCTTTTTGGCACCAGAAGTGCAATTTGTACTAGCTTTCATTCCACGGTTGTTACAAAGACCTGTTTTGAGAACATCTATGCTAATCAATGTTCGTTCACTGAAAGATGTCTAATATGAACTCTACTTGGCACTACAATTATAATAGTTATACTATGTATTTTGCGCAAGTTGAACTGTAATGCATTGAACTATATTTTGTAATCACTACAACCTTTATGAACGTACTAAAGAAATGGGCCATGCAGCCATGCTTTTTATGAGTTTTTGACTACTTGTTTGCACCCATTGTTGCATCGCTCGTTGGCACAATTAAAAATCAAATCGTCATCCATTTACAATGGGCTTACAAACTATGACCATCGAGCATAGAAATTGTCTTTCTATACGGGGTGTTACTACCCAAAAAAGGGTGCAATGCCCAATCACCTATAACCTCATATTATGAAGATAAATAACGACCAACTATTTTCCAAAACCCTTCAACTATGCACTTGCGCTAAAAATCAGTGAAGGTTTATACTAAATTATTCTAAAAAACTAGTATGTAATTAAATTAACAACCAAATGCATCTATTCACATGCATCCTACCTATGACCAATAAAGGTTCATACTCAATTACAGAATTCGAATCCTTAAAACATCATGAATACCAGCATGACCAAACAAATGACAACTTAACTTTCGTTGTCCCAGTAGGCACCACTGATAGAAAATTCCTAAAACTTAATAACAACACACAGAAAGTTACAATACAAAACAGTTTGGCCACTAATAACTTTGGTTGAAAAAACAACTCCAAACACTACAATCTATCTTGAACCATCATTTTACGTCCAACCACCTGCAATACAAAAACATAATAAACCAGTGTGAATTTGAATTAGTAGTAATAATAACAGGACGACATACTAGAAAAAGGGATCGATGTAACACTCCACCTCGACATAACCAAGGAGGACAATAACACATCTTAAATGATATATACACACAAAATTTCAACTTACTCAAAACCATTCCAAACCAATAAAACCAGAAGGAAACAGTAAATGATAAATACACACAAATATTCAACGTACTCAAATTCCACGCCCATTACTGCATCCTTCCTCGGCCTGAGAGTTGACTTGACTTTGTCCAATCAGTGGAGAGCCACAATGCTGGATAAATACAATTATTTGGATATATAAGTTTTCATAAACATCAAATATGATAAATAAAACATTTTTTTAAATAATCATGTAATGAAAAGATTAAAAACTACTAACCAAGTCCACATATAGATCAAATGTACTTTGACTTCCCACCTCTTGACCACCCATCCCACAAGGGGTGGCAGCAGGTTGTAACATGCGAGTTTGAGGACAACATTTTTTATTATGACCCAATCTGCCACACCTGCTACACTTGTTCTTTCGCCTACCTTTACTAGGAACACTACTTGAGGCTCTAGGGCAACCTTTTGTTCTAACGCGAACAGGATCAAGCACACCACTATCCAGCCCATCCAAATCTGCATCTTGCTCAAAAATCCTATCCCCATATTTATCTTTCAACCTTTGGATTTCAGAATTTATCCACTCTTTAATACGGTTAAAATCTTCATCACACCGTGCAGCCAGGTTACACATTTGTCTGCATTGCTCTAGCAGTGAAGAATATCGAGCAATCAAGGATGAGTCCCAATAGTGAGTGCTTGCAATCAGTATGTGGCGGATAGATTCTTTAGCACGTTTCGTCCACCTTTGAAGTATTAGACATGGAGGAATCTCTGCATAGTCAAGGTAAACCAACACAGATATGATGTGTGGGCACGACAACCCATACGATTCCATTCGCTGGCAACAACATTTGAAATCATTTGAAGGTGGATAGAGTGACACATACCATTCTTTGCCACCACTTTGGTACCTCTTAACTGTGTAAATCATCCACATGGTTGACTGCTTACAATGGACAACAAAATTCTGGCTAGCCCGAAATAACACTCTACGAAACAATAGGAAGATCTTTCTTGTGAAGTGCCTTGATGCCGACCGTTCCAACGACTGCAAGTTTGTTGTTAACACAACATCACCCAACATAGATGCAAAATCATCCTCCTCTTCTTTATACCTCATGTAACAAAGGGACCGCTGGAAGTGTTGAACAAATTCAGTTAGGCTATACCGTGATTTTACAAACCTTCCAAGTTGACCATGCAAACTCTCACATCGAGAAGTTGTCCGCAACCCCGCAAAAAATTGACCTGTTATATATGTTGTGGCCCACATATGCTTCTTCTCATACAAATCTTTAACCCAATTGTTATCCTCTAAATTATACTTACAAACCATGTCTCTCCACCGACGGGAAAATTCAACAACTTCAACATGAGCAAACATACACCTTTCTAGCTCTTCAAGAAATGCAGGGATTCCAACATTTGAAGTTGCATTCCGAAGCAAATGCCATGCACATAGTCAGTGATGTGCCCCTGGAAACACTCTTTTTATGGCATTCCTCATAGCCATATCACCATCTGTGATAACTGCCTTCGGTGACTTCCCTTTCATTGCATCTTTAAATTGTTGGAGTAGCCAAACATATGTGTCTTCTGTCTCATTAGATACAATAGCACTGCCAAAGACAGTTGTACGGTTGTGATGGTTAACCCCAGAAAATATAACTAGGGGACACTTATATTTATTCCTCCCATAAGTGGCATCAAACGCTAGCACATCACCAAAAACTTCATAATTTAACTTACTAATACCATCAGACCAAAAAAGATGTTGTAGCCTACTTTCTTCATCAACAGTGTGTGTGAAAGACATTAGTGGGTCATGCTTTCGCATTTCACGTAGGTACCTTAGCACAGTTTTTGCATCAGACCTTTGAAACCGTCGTTGTTTGTCAATTTGATTGTACATATCCTTTTTGCGGAACCCAACCTTGTCATAGCCTCCAGACCGACTAGCAAAAGAGGCATATATATCAGGAACAGATATCCCAACACTTCTCATACTGTTCATTTCCATTGTGTCAGACTCGGTCATTTTCCGGTGAGCTGTCATCATCCCACAATACTTGTTTTCAAGCATGTCATGATTGTGATCATCATTGAAGATTTTCACATACCATCCCCCACTCAATAACTCTTTTCGAACACAAAACATTGTAAGGCATTCACATCTAGTTTCTGGTTTTGCTTCGCGCTTTTTTGGACCTGAGCTTATTCTTTCCCCTTCCATGTTGCAAAATAGTGTTTGCTGTACAATTTCCCCTTTACTATTCTTTACCACCTTTCCTTTTCGGACAGCAAAACCCTTTCTTCTTGCATATTTACAGTAGAATTGATATGCAACATCCAAGTCAGAAAATACACACCTGCCCACCTCCTCCCAACTAATATTTACCAAATCTATCTTACGGATATCATCCACATCATTTATACTAATACCTTCAACTGCAACCTCAGATTTAGATGCATCATCTTCACCACTCTCTTCATCTCTGTCTTCATCATCTTCGTCCTCTTCATTATGGTCATCATCATCATACACTGGTGAATGGTCCCAATCTTCATCTTCATCATCAACATAGTCTTCATCTCCATCTTCATCATAGTCATCATCTTCTTCTTCTGAACCATTACTGTCCCGCTCTTCTTCTTCTTCTTCATCTTCACGTTCATCTGACCACACACTCATCTCCTGCAATCCCTGCATAGCCCACATAACATTTAATCAAAAACAACATACAAAATACATGTCCCTACTCTGTAATATATTTCTACATATCAACCCTAAAACAACATCTGTTACCATTCTTAACAAACTAAACCAAATTACAAATGAAATTAACTAATTCTACCAATTCCATTCAACCCTGTTCAGAACACATTCATTTTATAAAAAAATTTAATTTTCCTCTGTCAATACGGGTAACATTTGTTGGTCTACCTTTTCCGTCTGCTTTCAATAATGCTACCACATATGCCACCAATACAAACAATACCTGGACTACATTCACACCATCAACCAAAATCACAAATCTTGCATTCAGCCAAGTCCAAACAAATTCCAAAATACAGGATATGTAAAATATTTGGATAAACATGTTGAATGGGTACGAATAAACTAACCAATTGACACAAGGTAAATTACCTCTAATGTTCCATTCTCTATTTCTTTCCATACTGCTTCTTTTGTATTGTCGTCCATCTCTATGAAAAATACAAACCCTTTACTCATTATTCATAACTTCAATCTATGTTCAAAACATACATAAAACACTAACACGGAGGAACAATTCATTTATATCCAAAGAAACCAACATTTTCCCAGCAAAGTCTTCTTTTTTAACAACGACAATAACCTTACTATGAAGAAAAATAATCTCAGATAACAGGAATTTACCAGTTGATTTCACTTCCAAATTCGTATGCCAAGTGTTTGCCCTGCACCCACCTTGCCACAACTCCTTCTCCTCTGATCAAACGTATCCACGTGACCTTCACAGAATCAACCAAGGTCACCAGCTGCTACAAATACCAAATCTGCAACTTCCGTTCAATCGCCGTCTCAAGCCACCTTCTTCAACACAACCACGACACCTATCTCAAACCACCTCGTCGATTACTACCAAAAACCTATCTCACTCTGCTTTCTCGACCAAAAGGGATATTCTACTTAGTCGTCGCTGCCTCTAAAACCCTATCAATCTTCAAATTCAAGATTTTATTTTAGCTATTTATATTGGGGTGCAAATGGAAATAATCAAACACATGTGCCTACCGTGTAAAAAAGTAACAGTGCTTACTCAACCTACAGAAACCGGTATATCACAAATTGGTTCACATAGACCAAGGAAATATTGGTCCACCGTAGATTAATCCTCCACAAAACATAGACTTTTTTTTATAGAAAGTACAAACACCTAGATTATAATGGCCAAATAAAAGGACATTTAGAAGTTAAAGATAATATTAATTACATTTTCTCCAAATTTAACCATTAATATGAGAGATAATAATTGTAAAAAATTAAGGAATAAAATAGAAAGATAAATTATATGTTAAGAAAAACACAATTCAAAACCTTTTTCAATTTTTAATACTATATCTGATCTTATTTATGAGAAACATAGGACTAAATCATCAAGATCAAAGAAATGCACTGAAATCAGTCAATTATATATAATAATGCTATAATTTTAAACTTTATTCCAAAAATATCTCTAATATTAAATAATTAAAATAGTAGGAAAATTACTCTTGGTTAAAGTAATAACTCATGCTCCAATAGTTAAGTATTAAAAATAATGTAGTATATTCAATATCATAGGAAATATGTCTTGATATCAAAAAAAATTTAGGGTGAGGGGATGATGTCACAGTCCAAGGCAGGGAAGGCCTCCGAGCTCAAAAAGCACTTACAGAGATATTTACATTTACCTCAACCCAAGGGGACAAGTGAAGGTTCGAACTGCAACCTGTAAGATGCGAGACTCTGTCTTGCTCCATTTGACCAATCCATTGGGATTATCATAGGAAATATGTGAGTATTGAATAATAAATTAAACATAAAAAAAACTTCATAATTAATTTAAATATTTAAAATAATACTATATTTCTTGTATTTAACATTAATAAAAAAAATTATCTATTATGAATAGAACCATAGGTGATAGCATTTAAATTTCACATGATAAAATAGTTGTCAATAATAATGGGTAATGCACTAATTTTCAATTTCAATAACACATGCGGAAAGTAAAATCAAGGATGAAAATTACACTAATAATATTGAATTATTAAAACAATTTATTGAAAAAAAATATCACGGCTTTTTAGAAAATAAACTCACGGAAGGTAATCTTGTTCGAGTCGGGAACATCCACATCATGGTGGGGCTAACTCTCCTAGCGGGGATTTTTTCCATCCACAAGACTCGAACTTGAGATCTTACTTAAAGGGAATCAAACATGTACCACTTGAACCAACCTCCGTTGATTCATTAACATTAATTTAAAACAATAAGAAGGAATAAAATATTTGAATTAATAAAATAAATAATAAAAATAATAATAATCAACTCTTTCCTAACCATTAAATAAATATTAAACTTGCACAAATATCGAATGAATAATAAAATTTAATATAAAATAAACTTCCGGATTGTATATAAGAGTTGACTATTTCAAAATGTATTTACATTTAATATATCTACAATTATATAATTATATTTAAAATCTAAACATTTATGTGTATAAACAAATCCGTTCGTTCACGGGTTATATTTCTAGTGTGTATATATATATATATATATATATATATATATATATATATATATATATATATATATATATATATATATATGAGGAGAGTTATAATTACACCGGTGTAAGTTACACCAAGTGTTACACCGTTGAATAATTTTTCAACGGATCATTGTATTAAATAATCCACCGTTGGATTGAAAGTTACTATCATATAGATCATATATATAAAATTTTACATTAATACGAAATTATTTGATATGTCATTGACATGTCTCAAGATTAACGTTATATATACATTTGAAATATATGAAAAATCCAACCATTTGATTATCAAGTTATTAGTGTCAAAATTTTACGAAATTTAGCACATATAATCATGATGATGAACAAACATAATTCAACGGTTGGATTACTAAAAAACATATTCGATTTGTAGTTATTAGCGGTGTAATACTTGGTGTAACTTACATCGGTGTAATTATAACCCTCCTCTATATATATATATATATATATATATATATATATATATATAGTCCGTATCCGTTGACACCAGGTGTCAAACTTCAAGAGTTACACTCTTAATAATTTTTTGTGAAATGTGAATTTGACCAATCCAACCATTGGATCACATTATATTATCTCCGTGATCATGTATGTCAAATTTCAAATAATTTGGATATTTGTAGGTATATTATCTAATAGTGGACTTTTACTTATATTTTAAAAAACATATTATACGTTAAAATAAATTAGTTTGATGAAGTATCAATTAAATTTCGATTTTTATGAAATTTTATAGGCTTAATCTACTTTATAAGAACTTTCAATTCAACTGTTGGATTGGTCAAATTCATATTTTATAAAAAGTTATTAATAGGTGTAACTCATAAAATTTGACTCATATATATATATATATATATATATTATCATGAAGTAATAATGATCCAACTTTCAAACATTGATCACGCTAAAGTGTGATCATGAATTAATCACCAGAATAATTTTTTTTTTAGTATCCTCTATGAGACAATTAAGCTACTTTACCAATTTGTTCATGTGGTACATGTTTGATTCCCCTTAAGCAAAGTCTCGGGTTCGAGCCTTGTGGATGGAAAAAATCACCGTTGGGAAAACTAGCCCCACCATGATGTGAATGTTCGGGCTCGAACAGAATTGCCTCCCGTGGAGGAATCTTGTGGTTAAACAAAAAATTAAGCTACTTTTATTTAGTTTCGAAGGAAAAAAAAAACTACTGATTACTAAAATACATACTATCAATCAATATTCTCCTGAAAATCAAGGGCTCCCCAGAAATTAAGACGATTGCTAAAGAACACAAGCCACGACCGCAAGTGTGTGCTCGATCGTGAATTGCGATTACTGATGGTACTTCAATTGAATTCCACGGGTCGGATAGATACTAAGAAATTTCGTTGTTAGTTTCTTTGGACAGAAATGTCATTATTGTGAGTTAAAGATTTTTCTTTGTGGAAAATCGGTAGGCAGTTGAAGAGACAGACAGCAGCTTTGACCCTTTTCCAGAGATTCAAAATAGTTCGAGACTGTTTTAAATTTAAATTTTGATTTTGATTTTCGTTTCCTTTTCTTTTTTGTTTTCATAGATCTACACCTAATCTAGACTCAGAGAAAAGGAAAGTTGCCGCGGCAATTTATTTTCTTCACTCGTTTTAGTAGAATAGACCCTATTTAATTAATTCAATCATTTTAAGAGACTACCCACCAGCGTCCAGCGGTAATGATAAAAACATTTTTTTAGTGAATTCATTTTTAAATTAAATGCGTAAAGATTCGACTCCATGGGGTTGGTTGAGTGGAGCAACATAGGATCTCGTATGTAAATTTTTCCATGATCTCTTTATAAGATAAACGGATAAAGTACACAAATTTAGAAATATTCAATATTTTTTTTCATATTTGCCCTTGTTGACCATTAAAGTTTTTAAATTGACACAATTATCATAATAGTGGAATTTAATTTTAAATAGGGATAAACTTATAATCTTGTAGAGAAATTTTGTGGAAATCAATGCATTAATTATTTTTCTTAACACGTGTGATTTGGTCTGAATGGTCTTATACTCCATTCGTCCCATTTTATTTGGCATTTAAGGTTGTGGCACGGGAATTAAAGAACGTCATTAATGTTTTAAGTTTTATAAAAAAAGTTAACTCATTTCCTATTATACCCCTTATCTCTCGTATTAAAAATACAATATTTGAGAAATATACATTAACTAATTAATAAGGGTGGAATTGAAAAAGTGCATATTTAATGGTTTATTGGTATTATAAAAGGATAATTAAAATGGGACAAAAAAATGTTAAAACATCAAATAAAATGGGACAGAGGAGTAAAAAGGACCAGGGGAGTAATTAAATTTAAAATATATGATAATAAAATATGAAAAGGTGCTAGCAACACACTCTTTCTAACTGGTTGAAAGTCACATAAAACTCGCCATATTGAAAGTGGAATCCATATCATTTTGTGGGATCCATGTGAATTTTAACTATTCACATGAAATGTGTTAAAAAAAGTGTGTTACTAGCCCTATATGTATTCATGTATATATAGTCAATTCGTACATTCTAAAGATATAGCTTACAAAAAGTTTAATTTTTATATTCTTTAAAAAGAGTCATTGATTTTAAAAGTAAAACACTTTCTTATTATTATATATGCTAGTTTGATGCTCGTGTGATGCATGAAGGACGTTCGTAATGGGAATGTTAGACAGATAAGTTTTTAAGTTAAATGTTGTAATAATTAATTTTAAAATATAATTTGGTTTGAATGTGTATATAATTTGTAACAAATATGTGTATGAGAAAAAATTATACATGGTAGAAGAGTTACTATGAAAAGGGATTTTATATATATATATATATATATATATATATATATATATATATAGGATGAAGTATCTAACTTATGAAGTTAAACTCTGTTTGTTGTAGATATGAATATATATTTGAAAAAAAAAAGAGAAGGTTACTTGCCTAAATTAAATTTTGGAAAACTTCTTTGAAAACCACATTTGATGTAGTGTTCGTTAAATTTCCCTCTTCATCACATATAAGAATTTTAAGTCCATTACGTGGTGTTTCTCTTGAGAGTGAAACATACAACTGATCGTGAGAAAAAAAAGGTCTTGGAAGGAAATTTCAAAATGTTTAAGAGATTGTCCCTTACTTTTGATTGTTTTGTCAATGTTAACACATTGCAATAATTTCAAAGATATAAAGAGTGGATGGTAGCACAAACTATATTTTGTCTTGTCCCTTTAGGGAATATTACACGTAGGATCTGCTTAAAATCACCACAAAAAATAACTATTTTTTCTCAAAAAAAAAAAGAATTGTACTATTTGTGTAAGTGAATCGAAATATGTCTTTAAAAGTTCTATCAACTTCAAGATAATGCTTATGAGTCATGGGGGCCTAAACCCATAATATAACATACATATAGATATATAATATGATATAACATTGATGATTATTAATTAATCGCATTTTAGGTTATGGAAATAATTTTTTAAAACTACAACCACCGGAATTATTAAAATATGGACTTATAATTCTCCATAAGAATTATTAAATGGTAGTTTTTCTATAAGACTGTAAAACTTCTAGAATTTAAAATGTGATAGTCCTTATAACTTCATAATGGATACTTTGTAGCCACTTTTCGAATACTCATACTACAATTCTTGCAATATTTTTCATATTGAAATTATTAAAATGGACTTTAATATTAATATTTGATATAATAAACATAATTATAATTAAATAATTACTTTTAGCATAATTATAAAATGATGTTAAAAAATTATTTTATTATATTTTAAATTTCTTATTATATTTTTATTTATGTTAATAAAAAAGTTTTAGGGTTAAATATGTTTTTAGTCCCTGAAGTTTGACTCGAAATTGGTTTTAGTCCCTAAACTTTAAAACCATTGGTTTCGGGTTCAAGTTATTAAATCAAAAATACAAATGTGGTTCTCAGAGGATGCCCACTGTCAATAGCTCCTATAGAGAGTCTATTTTATGGAAAGGAATTACAAAAGCCTGAAGCATATTCAATCTGGACTAATGTGGAACCTTGGAAATGGCAGTGATACTAGGTTCTGGCTGGATCCTTTCATCCCTAGTTTTTTACCTTTCATCTCATATACACATGATATTGTACCTGAGTGGCAACAAAACCTGCCAGTTGTGTATTATACCTCAAATGGGAATTGGAATACTGATGAGCTTCAACATTTTCTCCCTGAGGATGTATTGCTTCGGCTTGGTACAATTCCTGTCCCTAGAGATAGTTTATCTCCTGATACCCCCTCATGGAGTGCAACTACAAATGGAGATTTTTCTATGAAATTATTGACATACCTCATGATAATTTTGATCCAATACTCTATAATAGTATCTGGAATTGGGCTAGCCCACCTCGGATTCAATGTTTCCTTTGGAAATGCCTTCACGGGAAGCTACTGACTAATGAAGAGCGCTGCCATAGAGGGATGGCACAGATTCCCCTCCATCCTAGATGCAATGAAGCTCCAGAATCAATAATGCACACTCTGAGGGATTGTCCTGTTGTGAAAGAGATTTGGAACTTTATTGTCCATGAAGATTGTTGGGCTACTTTCTTTAGTCTTGGACTTGAGTGATGACTAACATTTAATGTTACTGATGTTAGAGCCATGTCTAATATGCCTATTGACTGGAAGCTTTTCTTTCCAATATTTTTGTGGATGACTTGGAATGACAGGAACAATTTAGTCTTCAAACAACATTCTGAGATGACATTTTCCCTCTTGTTTAAAGCTTTATCTTATACATCTATGGTTCTAAATAATTTAGGGAATCCTACAGCTACTCAATATGGTACCAAAAGGCATGAAGAGCTTATCTCTTGGAAGTCCCCTCTAATGGATCATATTAAACTTAATGTTGATGGATCTGTGCAAGGGTCTTTAGGAAAAGTTGCTGCTGGTGGCCTCCTTAGGCAAGTAGATGGGAGTTTCCTGGCTGGTTTTTCTTATAACATTTGCATCTGCTCTACTGTTAAAGCATAACTTTGGGCTCTATTTCATGGTATTCAACTTGCAAAGGATTATAGAATTCAGAATCTGATTATTGAGTTGGACTCTAAAACAACTCTTGATTTGAATGGTTGTCCTAACACACATCATTGTTATGGCTTAGTGAGAGATATCAAGGAAGCCCTTTCATGGGATTGGACTATATCTCTTAGACACATATATAGGAAAGCCAATAGTTTGAGGATAGTTCTCCAACCCTCTCCAGCCAAGTTTAGCTACGGAATAACTACGGATTTTGATTTCCTAGTTATTCTATAGCTAAACTTGGTTGGAGAGGGCTGGAGGGCTGAAGAGGATCTGGATCCAAGCCAATAGGGCTACAGATTTTTTAGCAAACAGGGGGCATTCTCTTCCCTTTGGCTCACACAAGTTATTAGCTTATCTTATGTCTTTAGCTTCTATTCTCCTGGATGATTGTAGGGATGTTGCTCACCCCCGTCAAGTTTTAAGTGTGTAGTTTTTTCCTTGGGCCTTTGGCCCCTTCAATAAACAAAAAAAATATGTTAATTAAATAAAAAAACACGCCATACAAAATAATAATTACTTTAAATAAAAACAATTGAACACGTTAGAGATAATGTGATTTTTAGTATATTTTTATTGTTTATATAATTAGAAATCTTACATTTTATAAATTATAGGGAAAAAAGTATATAACCACCCTAAACTTTAATCCTTTTACAAATAGGCACCATGGACATTTATTTTGTCCCAATTAATCCTTAAACTTTTATCATTGTTGTAATAGGTCATTTCAGTAACATGAAATTAAATAATTAACGAATCTAATCTCAATCCTTCAAAAATTTGTGTTTAAAATATCTAAATCATATAAAATAAAGTTTCAAAAATAAAAATAGAAAAAACCCTAAATTAAAAGAACATACCATCATATTTCATTTTTAGAATTTTAAACATGCTTAAAATTTGACAAGATTCTAGAATAAAAAAACGTAAATTTTACTCTTACGTGATTTTAATATTTGAAATACAAAATCATAAAAGATTGAGGTCATTTATGTCAATTATTTAACTCATATTAATAAAAAGACTTGTTGCAATGATAAAACTTTAAGGATTAATTAGGACAAATTAAAAGTTCATGGTGTATATTTACAAAAGGATAAAAGTTCATGGTGGTTTTATACTATTTTTCCTAAATTATATTATGAATTTGAGTTTGAGCATTGGGTATGTGGTTGTGTTAAATACTAGAAGGAGAGCTTTGCCGTCTTAGAGGTTCTGCCCGACTCAAACATATTATCTCCCACGGAGAATAATTGTGTTCTTTAAAAGTATTATGAATTTGTGCCTCAAGAAAATATTTATACTTTTCAAAGTGCGCGCAATTTTGTCATGAAATAATTAATTTATTATTTTGTATCTTTTCCATTTCAATTTAATAATAATATCGAATCCTCTCTCTTCTCATTATCAAAATATGCATACCAGTATTATGTATTGGTTTGAGTGGAACATGTGCATATCTCCTAAATATATAGTTCTAAATTTGATTATTAGATTTTTGTGTATAGAAAATAAAAGTATTTTCTAAAAAATATTTGTTCTGAAGAATTCAATACAAAGAGAAGGGATGCATTTTCTCTTAACTTGGAATTATTACAAGCATTCCTTATATAGAAGGAATGAGAGAAGAAGGGAATCAAAAGGAATCAAAACTAAATCTGAAGCAAGGTGCATGACTAACAGAATTGATAACAACCACTAAGGTTAAAAGAAAAAACTGTTAAGGGAATAAAGGAGCCCATCAGGTGCGTGCACGATGTGGGACTTCACTCCTCAACTACTGTATCCTTTGATGTTATTTCTTTCAGCCCCCTGCAAGCTGGAGGGTCGTGAAATGCCAACACTCCAAGCTTGGAAAGTAAATAATTGAAAGTCTTAGGCAACAAGGCTTTGGTAAAAAAACTGCAAGTTGGTCAGGAGATGATATTGGCAGCAAACGCATGAGACCAGAATTGACCTTGTTCCGGACCACATAGCAATCAATTTCCAGATGTTTGGTGCGCTCATGGAAGACAGAATTATGTGAAATGTGGAGAGCACTTTGATTGTCGCAAAAGAGAATAGGAAGTCTGTCACAAGAGAGATGAAGATCCTGTAGGAGATAAAGTAGCCATTGCAGCTCACACGTTGCAACAACTAGTGCCCTATGCTCAACCTCTGCAGATGATCTAGCAACTGTTGTTTATTTCTTGGAGCGCCAGCTGAGAAGAAAACATCAAAGGAAGAAGCAATACCCTGAGATTGACCTGTGGGAGTCAAGACAACCACCCCAATCAGCATCAGAAAACCCTTGAAGTTGGTAGCTAGATTGGCGAGGGAAGAAGAGGCCTTAATCAGGATTCCCTCTCAAGTATCGAAGGATTCTGAGAGCAGCCTTATGGTGAGTTTGAGTGAGTGAATTCATGAACTGACTGATTTGTTGAGTTGCAAAAGTAATGTCTGGTCTTGTGGCAATTAAGAAAAGGAGACGCCCAACCAACCTTCTGTATGAAGCAGCATCTGAAAATGGCTTGCCTGGGTCTTGATGAAGTTTAATTGCTAGGTCAAGAGGAGTAAAAGCAGGTTTACAATCCAAAAGAGAGGCGTCAGTCAAGAGCTCCAGGCAATATTTTCTTTGAGAAAGTGAGATGCCCAAAGAAGAATGCTGGATTTCAATTCCCATGAAGTATTTAAGCAGGCCCATGTCCTTGATCCCAAAAACTTGAGGCAGCTTTGTCTTGACCAAATCAAAATCAAAAAACATGGTTACCAAATAACAAAACATCATCTACATAGATCAAGAGGCCAGTGAAGCTGGAAGCTGTGAATTTGAGGAAGAGGGAGTGATCTGAGTGGGCTTGTTGACAGCCAAGGTCAAGTAAGAAGTGAGATAATTTGGCATACCATTGCCTGCTGACCTGCTTCAAACCATACAGAGATTTGGTCAATTTACAGACTTGAGAAGGTGAGGAAACTGTCATACCTTGAGGAATGCACATGTATATATCCTCCTGAAGGTCCCCATGGAGGAAGGCATTATTAACATCAAGCTGATGTAAATGCCAATTGTGAGCAGCTGCCAATGCAAGGATGGCTCTTATGGTGGTAAGCTTGGCTATTGGGGAGAAAGTATCCAAGTAATCAAGACCTTCAATTTGATTGTAACCCTTAGCCACAAGTCTGGCTTTATATCTGTCAATGCTCCTATCTGCCTTCCTTTTAACTTTGTAGACCCATTTGCTGCCAATTGGGATCACACCAGGTGGAAAATCAACCAGGGTCCAAGTTCCATTGAGTTCCAAAGCTTGTATTTCAGTAGCCATGGCTCTATTCCAGCAATCAAGCTTGTTGGCTTCTGCATATGTGGTTGGTTCCTGGATTTGATCAAGTGCTATGTTGTATGCAATGTGAGAAGAAGAGGATTGTCCAAAAGGAATAACAGAACTTGAAACAAAATGAGTACCCGATTGGCCCAACTCTGAAGAGAATGAAGAATTGCATTGAAAATCCTTTAGGTAAGAAGGTTTATTTTTAGGTCTAGTGGATTTTCTCATTATAGGTATTGGTGAAGGGTGAGCTCTATCAGGTGAAGGAGGTGGTGATGGTGTTTGATGTGGTGGAAAGGAATCTGTGAAGGTAGATGGATCATTATTTATGAATTGTGGATGGTTTGTTTGAGGGTCTAAGAGACAGTGAGGAGAATGAGGAGATGTAAACTGTATAGGCCAGGGAAAAATGCTTTCTTCAAAGAGAACGTGTCTAGATAAAGTTAATTGCTTTGTATGCAAGTCAAAAACCAAAAAACCTTTTGTTCCAGATTTGAAACCAACAAAAATCCCTTTGTGACTCCTATGGTCCAATTTAGATCTAGCTGAACTAAGGGTGGAAACATAGCATAAACAGCCAAAAACCTTCAAATTGGATAAGTCAGGCAAAGATCCATAGAGTAGCTGAAAAGGAGATTTAGAATGTAAAATGGGAGATGGAATTCGGTTGATGAGGTGCACAACATGTGCAACAGCTAATCCCAAAAAAGATTTAGGTAAGTGAAACTGAAAAAGAAGTGCTCTAGCTACATAAAGGAGGTGTTGGTGTTTTCTTTCAACTCTCCCATTCTGTTGGGGAGTTGTAACACAAGATCTTTGATGTAAGATGCCCTTTTATTGGTAAAATTCTGTGAGAATGAATTCTCGGCCATTGTCTGATCTAATGACTTAACTTTGGTGCCAAATTGAGTTTCAACCATAGCAATAAAGCTTCTGATGTGTTCCCTTGTTTCTGATTTATTTTTAAGAAAAATTACCCATAAGTGTCTGCTATAGTCATCTAATATTGTTAGAAAGTATTTTTGCTTATGAATGGTGGGAAATTTGCAAGGCCCCCAAATGTCTAAGTGGATTAATTCAAAAGGTTGTGTAGCATTATGTTGACTTAAAGTAAATGGCAGATTCTTTTGCTTGGAAAAATGACATGTGTCACAAATATGTCTTTCATTGTATTGTTTCAGAAATGGATACAAATCAATTAACAAGGACATCCTTGAAGAATACAAATTCCCCAACCTATAATGCCATAAGGCTAAAATAGGAAAAAAAGAAGGAGATGAAGTAGAAACACTAAGGGCTTGAAATTGTGTTGGATTTGATGGAAGTGTAGTGGTTTGTAGGTAGTACAATCCTTCAACCTTATTAGCTGAACCAATCATCCTCAAATTGCTCAAGTCCTATATAAAACAATGGGAAAGTGAGAAGAATAAAGCACAATTCAAAGTGGAAACAAGTTTTGAGACTGGGATGAGGTTAATTGAAAAATATGGCAAATATAGAACCTGTGTAAGGGTAAGAAATTGATTAATCTGGACCGTGCCAACATGTGTGGCCAAAGTGACATTTCCATTTGGTAATTTCACACTGATGGATTGATTAGTGATTTTATGAAAAGTAGTGAAAACAGATTAAATGCAACAGATATGATCTGTAGCACCAGAGTCAATGATCCAAGTGGTATTGGTTATGAGATTAGCAGAAAAACCAGTGTGATTACCTGAGAATGAATTGGATGTTTCAGGATTACCAAGGGAAGCAGAAGTGGACACAACAGCCACTTGAGTTGATGCAGAAGAGCCAGCTACACTTGAGGGCTCGATAAGAGACATGAAGGCTTGATACTGTTCTGCAGTCAGTGAAACATTGTGTCCTAGTTTTGTGTCATCACTAGAAGGTTGACTAATAATTGTTGTTGAATCTACAGGTTCTCCAATGACTTAATTAGCTGAGACAATGTTCCTACCACGAAATCCAGTAGGGTATCCATGCTTTTTATAGCATACTTCAATTGTATGGCCATTCTTGCCACAATAGCTACAAACCTTGACATTTCCCCGACCAAAAGGGGTGCCTCTTCCTCTACCAAAATTCCTCTTGATTTCAGTTGAATTAACAAAAACTCGTGCATCCATCACTAACAAGTAAAAAACTAGATGGATTCACTCTCCTCTCATGTTGAATTACTAGTGAAAAAACCTTATCAATGTCAGGGAATGGATCCATCATCAGGATCTGAGTCTTAACTACTTCAAAATCATCACTCAACCCACTCAAAAATTTCATTATACAATCTTCAGACCTATAACTTTGACCTTGATGAGCAGCAACACAAACACACTTAACCGTACATATGCAGCCAGTGAAAGGACGAAAGTTCTCAAGCTCTTGCCATAAGGTGGTGATTTCTGTAAAAAAAAAAAATTGAGTCACAGAATTGGTACCTTGTTTCAGTGAAGCAATTTCTTCTTGGAGCTCAAAAATTCTGACTCGATCTCCCTGGGCAAAACATTTCCTTAACAGAGTTCATGCAGCAACAACAACTTCAAGATACACTATGCTTTGTGCAATGGCAAGTTCAACGGAATTAAAAATCCAAGTCAGGACAAGGTTATTACAGCGCTCCCAGGCATCAAAACTGGGATGAAAGGAATCAGGCATGGGGAGAGATCCATTGACAAACTTGAATTTGTTGTTGGAGATTAAAGATCTTTTCATTAATCTGGCCCAACTATGATAGTTTTTGACATCAAGAAGAGGAGATACCAAAGGTGTGGAAGTGCTTTCACCGGGATGGATATAGTAGACGCTCAAAGGGTTCAAGGCTGGGTCCTGTGGTGGAGGAGGAGGTGGTGGAGGAGGAGGATTGCTCGCGCTCCCTCTAGTCATGAAGGCAGAATGCTTTGAAACTCAAAGGCTCTAGATACCATAAAAGTATTTGCTGAAAAATATTCGTTCTGAAGAATTCAATACAGAGAGAAGGGATACATTTTCTCTTAACTTGGAAATATTACAAGCACTCCTTATATAGAAGGAATGAGAGAAGAAGGGAATCAAAAGGAATCAAAACTAAATCTGAAGCAAGGTGCATGACTAACATAATTGATAACAACCACTAAGGTTAAAAGAAAAAACTGTTAAGGGAATAAAGAAGCCCATCAGGTGTGTGCTCGATGTGGGACTCCGTATAGCAATTAGGCATGTGGGACTTCACTCCTCAACTACTGCATCCTTTGATTTTATTTCTTTCAGAAAATATATTCTTGGGGAGGGTTCTTGTGTTTTGCCAATGTAGTCATTCACTTATCAAGTGAGAGATACTCTAGGAAATCTCCAAAAAAATTATTAAAATATGTATTAATATTGACGGGACTCGAATTAGCTACAGTCATTTTTTCATTATAGTCAATTAATTTGGTATGTCCGATAAAGATAAGATGACTTAGATATCGAGATGTGTTTATGCATCGTTCGATCTTTCATTGAAAGACTCAAATTTATTGACTACAGGAACAAATGAGCACAGCAAATCCAGATTGGTGGGTAAGTGAGTCTACAAGTACTCTCATTATTGGCACCTTTTTCTTTTTTTAATTGAAGGGAGGCATAAAGGTCAAAGCTATATGGGAACAAGTTGTGTACCCCTTGCTAAATCATTTTAAAAACAAAGTGTGGATTTGAATGAGACACACATGTATTACAAATGAGAATGTGAAAAATAAGGAAACACAATTAAAAATACAGGAGATTGGTTTGGGGGGTCAAAAAGTTTTTATAAAAAATAAAAATACAAATTCAAATGGTTAAAATATTGTCCAACAATTGTAAAAATATTAGGACCATTCAAGAAAAAGAAAAGAAAAGTGTGTTTATTGATAAGTCAAAGAATGTACCAAAACTCTTTCTGACTTGATGGTAGAGGAGAATTTCTCTATTTTGAATTCATACTTTTAGAAGGTTCCTGTATAACTAACTGCTGAGAAGTGTTACAGTGCAGGTGAATAGGGCCACAAGGCATGCTATCATATGAAGGAAAGAAAACCTTCGTCTCTTTTAGCTATTAGCTATTCATAATAAATGCCATTGACTATCCCTGATAATGCTAACAAGCAAAGAAAAACACAGTTTTTGTTTTTCCATTTTAAACCTTGTAATTGCACAAAGTCCATTTTAAAATAAAGTCGCGCTTTATATGTTAGTTGAATATTAGAGTCAGCCTTGGGTGAGTAAAACTTGAAAGAAGGAAATGAACTACCTTGTAACGATGAATATTCTTATGCAGTGTGATTGAAGCGTTCAGACATATGGGACTAATAGAAAAGATTTTGGCAAGAGCCTTATGGGTAAAATAAGCAAAATGAAGCAAATTAAGCACTAATGTCTAATGCCTACGGTTTAAGTAATAACTATAAATTAAAACAAAATATTGGGAAACTAGTTTATATAGGTTTCTTAATTTAGCATCCGTTTCAAGTGATTGCCCGTTTTTAATTTTTAAAAATTTTAAATTAAATTTCTACAATTCAAAATAAAAATTGAAAAAAAAATTGTGAATTTTAAAGCAGGCACTTTGATAACCATAAAAAAATTAAATTTTATTTAAAATTACCAAAACTTAATTAAAAATATTTAAAAAATAAAAACTAAAATCTCACTGCAGTTAATTATTGTGTTGTCTCTCTTTGGGTAAGAGATTGAAGACTTTATGGCGATAGCGACAGGTACTGTTTTAATGTAGACTTCAATAAAGACTAGGTTTCAGACTCTCAGGTCTCCTAGCAGTCGCAGAGAAAGGCACAAGATTTACGTTGTTAATGTAGTGTTGGCTGCATCAATTATTGCCACTTTGCCAGCATATTTGTTTGGTACTTAATCTTCGTTGGACAGCAATTTAAAGTAAGTTTGACTAATCTCTCGCTTGGAAATCTCAAAATGCCAGAGCTAAAGCCTTGACATTGAATAACAAAAACCATTTTGATGATTTGATTGAAAAGGACAATTATCCTACCAATTGTTCATTCATCTCGTGCTTTCTAAACCAGCTGGTAATAAGTCACCTCATTTACAGCAATAAAGGTCATCAAACAGCCAACAAAATATACATCTCAATCTCATCCAAAAAGGGCAGAAATAGAATACAAAATTGATAAAATTAGTGAATCTACAACTGTATCCTGCCATTAAGAAAAGGGAAAAAATGCCATTAAGAAAATTTGATAAAATTAGTGAACCTGCCATTAAGAGGAAAAAAAAATGCCATCAATAGAATACAAAATTGATAAAATTAGTGAATCTGCAACTTGTACAAATTTCAAGCTATTGAACTAATCACTCGATTGACAAAGAAAATCCAAATCCAGTTCTATCATTGCCCAGTTTGAAACTCTAGTCCCAAAAAACAATGAGCAGATGAAGTACATCATATATATATAAATAGCAAATGAGATGCATATGCACCATTGTACAACTTGCAAAGCAAAATCCTTACATAAAATTGGTCACGACTCTACTCAGGAGTAATGACTAATGACCTTTAGTCTCAAGCAAGTTTGTCCTTTCCTTTGTTACCTTACATGTGCTATATGACTTAGACCTATATAAAATGACCCCAAAATTTAATTTACAGCTGGTGCAGTAACTCAAGCAAGCAAAAAAGATAGGAATTTGGCTCTACTAAAATAAGGAGTACACTTTAGAAGAGAAAGCTCGAAGCTATAACTGTTGATTGAAAAATCAAAATAGATTTTAATTTCAAAATTAATTATACAGCTCCATGCATTTTATCATAATCTTAATTATTAATTTCCCAATTAACTGCTATAACTTCATATATTACCTTTAGTGTGCTCTCCACTTTAGAGAAACCAAATTTAATGATGAGTTTCCAAGCCAGAAGCAACCTATGCATGCATCCCTTCTTAGGACCTTCTTCATTTGACTGGACCATTTTATGGCCAATTCATCAAGCTACAGCATACATCAATCGCATGGGTCCAGACTGAAGCAGGGAAAATACTTTAGGTTCATTCATAAAATCATGCTTCTACAACAACTGCAGCTTCTTCGTCAGTAGAATCAAGGGTTGCTATTTCTTCCGATACATCCCCACTAAACACATCTGCCTCTGGCACCTTTTCTGTCTCAGCACTGAGAACCATCTCCCTGAGCTTCATTTCAAGTTCTTCTTTTGCACTATAATTCTCAGCTAAGAAACTCTTGAGAGCATCCACGCCACGAAAACTCTGCTCTTTATAGTAATACATTGAACCAGCCTTCGAGATGAGTTTGTGTTTTATGCTCAACTTTATAATCTCTGCTTCTCTACATATACCCTTGCCGAATTGAAGCTCAAACTCAGCAGTTTTAAATGGAGGGGCAAGTTTGTTCTTCACAACCTTGACAACAACCTGACTTCCTAAAATCTGTGTAAATAAAAAACCATAAACGATTAAATATTCACACCAGAAACTAGACCTAATGAATTCAATGCAATCTTAAGACCCTCAAAACACTGCACAGGCAGATATCACATACACAAGATAAAGTGCAAGAGAAAAAAGGAGTTCTATCCTAGATAAAGTGAAAGCTCTAATTTCTGTGCTGGACAATACATCATTGGACCAATAATCCATCGTACAAACAAGTAAAAACGGTTTTACTTACTAATAAATATCCACCATCAAAAGGTAGGGACTGCATGGATGGTTAAAGTACTAAAGATGTTGAATGCAGTCAGTATTTTACAGTTGACAACTTCTTGCACAATGAAACCATTATCTGTAACAACCAATTTAGCCAAAATAATTGACGACAAAAGCCTTCCCCCAAAATTTATATGATTGGTCTCAAACGAATAATTCTGATATCTTTTCTGTTTTCACAATCCGTACTCCATGCTAAACACCAACAGCTATTTTACCGCAGGATGTGGAGCGCACTAATTAGGAAAGATTTAAGAATTCAAACAATAAGCAAGCAAATTCAATTAATTTACATTATCTTGTTTTATAATGCACAGATAAGAAATGTTAATATATTATCAAGACTGCTGTAAATTCATTAGTCGTTATAGTTCTCAATCTTATTTATTCATGCAAAAATTCTGAGAAGCCTAGATATCGTTATAGGATATCATTCAGTTCAAAAGATCGACATCTACAAAACTCATTTGTCTAAAACATATCAACCCGATGATGCAACTTGGTATGTAGATTAAAAAAGAAAGCCTAGTTCAGAACAGAACACTGCTGAATGCTGATTCTAGCAGTTTGATTCACCTACTTATGATGTTTCGAAACAACATTTGAACAGGCATGCCATACTAAAGCAAGAAATGTGACAGCCGAAGAATTAATAGATGATTACCTCTTCACCCTTCTTGACAAACCCTATTCTTTTGATATTTAGCCGCACAGAAGCATAGAATTTCAATGCATTACCACCACAAGTAACCTCAACAGGCCCACCAAATCCCCCAAAAGTAGAAAGCTTTGACCTCACCTGAAGAAACATAGAAAAGAATTCCCATTATTAAAAACAAGCACATTACACCACCTCAGTTTTGCAGTTTATCGCACTGATATTTACACCCATGATGAACCCCAACTATTTTGTTCCTTAATGTTTTTTAAAAATCACATTTCGTATTTTAAAAGAAATAGATTGATGAAGAAGTTCCTATAATTTATATCATTTGGTACCTAAGGTTTACACATAAAGCTATGCCCTAAATTTTACATTTAACTGAATAAAAAAGATAGAGGACGAATTGATGTTAAGCAATTACATTAAGGCCCAGTTTGAATGCAACTTCTGAAGAAAAACTTCTAGAGGAAAAAAGAAAATAAATCAAAGAGTTAAAATGAATTTAACTTCTCTATAAGTAAAAATTAGTCTTTGTAGTCCACCTTCTCCAGAAGCTCTCCCATTTAACTTCTCCATAAGTAACTAATTTTAACTTATGGAGAGGTTAATTCATCTTATCTCTTTGATTCATTCTATTTTTTTTCTTTAGAAGTCCTTTTGCACAAGTTGTATCCAAACTGGGCCTAAGGAGAGGAGAGCACCAAATCAACGTTAAAGAGGGATAGTGTACAGCAGGATATTCTCAACGTTAGAGAGAGAGGGGGGGGGGGGGGGGGGGAAGCACAATATTCTCAACTACAATTATCAATCCTGCATAGCAGCAAGTCGCCAACAACCCCAAAAACACTATGGTGGGATAGTGTACAGCAGGATGGTTGACATTTGACAATGGCTCTGATATTTACACCAGCAATGGACCCCAACTATGTAAGTTGTTCCTTAATACACATATTTTAGAGATAGATTTAATAATTTATACTGCATATATATAAATGCTAAAAAACAAAATTAAAGACAAACTTATAACTAACAATCAAAAGTCATATATATTAAGCTAAACACACAGGTTAATAAGTTTAAGTCTATGAGTAATCAATTAAGTGAAGGAACCAGAGAAGTTTAAACCTTTGGGGAATAAGGAGGAAAAAAAGGAATGTGAGGTCAGAGCTGAGAATAGTTTGAGAGACGCCAAAAAATAAGCCAACAAAACAGAACAGAAGCTTGTGAAATAGAGGAAGTGAAAACTGAAACAACAGAGGACTTCACTGGAAAATGCAGAAGGGCTGGTAAACACCAGGGCTTGGTCAGAAACACACCGGAAACCAGTGGGTCAGATGGGTTTTGGTCAAAACGAAGGTAAGAGACGGAAATGTATGTGAGACAGACCGGGTTTACATCCAAACCCTTTTTGAGTCATTTTCTCTAAAAATAAACCAAACAAAAACCTAAGATTATCCCTGAAAATGCCTCTGCTAACGTTAGGGTTAATGGCAAAAATGGGTTTTAAAAGAGTTTCACAATAGTGGCCGCAACCTTCGCAAAATGCTGCAACTTCAGGTGTGATAACGCCAGCAATGGCTGCAACAGCAAACATGTGACATGATGGTAAAAAAATAGCAGCTGATGACCGCTACACCGATAGTGTGCTATTGACTACTATGTTCTTAACAAATATGAATTATGATAGAGGAACTTGGCGCAATGAACATAAAATTGATTCGAACAATAACTGGTAAGATAAAATAACTCTGCTCAGCGTAAGTCGAGGAAGCATAGCCAGAGTAGAGGACAGACCAACCCAGACAATAGTTTCTTATACATGATGAATTGCTCAGGTTGATATCAAATAATATCCATAATCTTACCAAAGGAAAGTTGACAACAGTGCAATCAAGTGAATCAAATCAACAACTTTAGTCAATACCTGGTTTATAAAAATCAATATACTTTGAGAAAGTGACAAGGAGTGGCTCAATTTTCGAAGCGCCTGGCTCATCAACCTAGCCTGCATTGCCATGTGAGCATCACCCATCTCACCATCTAGCTCACCTTTAGGAACAAGAGCAGCCACCTGTCAAAGAAAAGGCAGCAAAATGTCAGTAGATGTATACCCCAAATTTATAAGATATTCAAACCAATGAAACAAGATTTATAGGGAAAAAATTACAGAATTAAAAACTAAAAGCAGAAGGGAGAAGTACATAGAAAGGTCAAAGAGAAAGACTAAAATTTTACTCATTCTTTCCACTGTCAGATCAAACTCATAAGTCTGCAAAAGAGGGTTCAAGCAGACAAAAAAAATAAAAATAATAACAATTTTATTTAAGAACCTTGTAAAAATTGACTCATAGTTTATGTTAAAAAAACTGCATATATTCCAGAACAATATTTCAGTTTCCACATCTCATCCTCCCTAGTACTTATGAGTCCGTTTGTTTAAAATTATTTCTTAAAAGACTTCTTTTTTTAAAAAAAAATCACTTATGAGAATTTTTAAGATGTTTGTCTAAACTTTTTTCAAGAAGCAGAATCAGAAAATAATCAGTTTTCTGTTGTTTTTAAGAAGCAACTCAGAGTTGCTTCTTGAAAAAAGCAGCTAAAATAGAAGAGAGAGAAAACTTTTCAACAATGTGAAAAAATTTATTTAATAATGTGAAAGCATTTATTGTGGCAAACAAAATGCTTATTTATGATTGTAGCCAAACGAAAATTTATTTTTGATTATACAAGAATCTCTAAAATAAAATCAATTTTTTTAAACAATTTAAAAAAGCACTTTTTTTAAGCACAAACAAACTGGCCCTATATCTGCAGGTGATGAGCCTCAATAAAAACAACAGAATTAGATATATAGATCAACCAACACATGCTTAAATCAAAATATTTTACACCAATGAATGACTTCTATAGGATGAGCATTTTAAATAACTAGGTATAATTCAATCCAAAATCACTTTCTAGTCAGTGAAAGTGTGCCAATCCATACCCTGGTTTAACAAGTCCTACAACAGATATGGATATGAATACAGCTAATATAATCATTAACAAGTTACAATTACAACCAAGGAGAGTATTGACAGAAACAAAAGGAAAAAGAGCTCCATACTCACACTGTCAACAACAATTACATCAACTGAACCACTACGGATTAAGGTATCCACAAGACTAAGTGCTTGTTCACCACAATCTGGTTGTGAGAGAAGCAAGTTCTCGGTATTCACACCAATAGACTCTGCAAGTGTCTTATCAAGGGCATGCTCAGCATCAACAAAGACGCAATAGCCTGCATGAAACAAACATATCAATCTCCACATAAACCAACTACAAAGCCCTTATAGAGATTATCAACAAGTAAGTGTCTGTTTGTATATTCCTCAACACCCATTAGTGGTAAATAAAATGGGGTTGCATGTATTTGTTTTGACAATTTAAATTCAGTTTTGCGGTGGGTAGAATTGATTAAGAGAGGGCTGAAAACTTTTAGCTTCCAAGATGAGTATAATTTATTCTAGGTGTAGGAGTAGGACCCACAAAATCTTTGAAAACATTTTAAGGGTCAGTTTGGATAAACTTATCTAGAAGAATTTATAGACGAAGAAAATAAAATGAACCAAGAAGGAAAAATGAATCCAACTTCCTTCATAAGTTGAAGTCAATCTTTGCAAGTCAACATTTTTAAAAGGCCTCCCATTTAGTTTTTGAAAAAGTTGAGTTGCAAAGACGGATTTCAAATTATGAAAGAAGTTGGATCAATTTTACCTTCTTGGTTCATTTCTTTTTTGTTCACTAACAAGTTCTTCTAGAAAAATTAATCGAAATTGGGCCTATATTTACACATGAAAAGTGATTCTACTTTACCATCCAAACAACATCAATATCAATTCTTCTAGAATCAAAACTTGTGTCTACACATCAAAAGTTAATATGATTTAACTAAGAGAAAAATAAGCCTGAAAGATTAACAAATCACCCTAAGATACTTCTTGTGTAATATTTAAATCAGAAACAATGTGCCTCTTCACTCTCTATTAAAAGAACAAGAGAAGTGGAGATTAGGATATAACCCTATTTACAACTGGTAAGCAGCTAGCAATTTAGCACCTACAAATTGGTGGCATACTGTTGAGACTAGGATATAGAAAATGAGAAACCTCAGAATCTAATCACAATCTTACCACTTACAACAATAACAAGTCAACAATCAAGCCTTATCCCACTAGGTAGGGTCGGCTACATGGATCAGGTGACACAATACCAAATAATATTAGACAAAAGTGCATTCTAAGAACTGAGTTAGACATTAAGAAGTCCATCCACAGTTCTACCTAAACTGAGCATCAAGAGAGGGGGGAGATTTAATCAGCCATGAATCTTTGATCACCATAAGAATGATAATTACTAAGGGTATGGTCACGTGATTCTCTACAAAAATTAAGAGTCCAAAATCCAATTCAACCAAAAAGACATTACAATTATCATTGCCAAAGTAGCTTTTAAAGATAACCTCCTTGCTTCTGAGCCTCCGCAATCACATGTAAAGCAAGAGTTGTTTTTCCTGAAGCCTCTGGACCATATATTTCCACAACACGTCCCTACAGAGATCAAACAATTACATATAATAATCAGAATATATATATATATAGCATCATGAATCATTGAGTTGAATCTCCCCTCCCTCTTGCTATATACATGCATGCATATGTATGATTGTATGTATGTATGTGGAAACTGAAAAGCAAGCAATTCCTCATTACCCAGAAGCATTTTTCTGATTTCTATATACTCTGTAGTAAACTGTGACCCGAAATAATCAGCCATGATTACTCAACTATTAAAAACCTGGTAGAGACTATTTTTTTCATCATATCAGATAAAATTGCCATAAGCTTGCCAAAAGGAAATAGACAACCCAATGTGAAAGGGAGACAAACATGTTGGGGAAAAATAGAAACCTTTGACACCGGTAGTAACCAGTTAGATATATTTCAAAAGGTTCAAATTTTATTCACATCTAAATATCTAATAAATGAGCAAGAAACTTCTTGATGCGGGAATCTAAAGGTACCTTTGGAAGTCCACCAACTCCTAGCGCTATATCAAGAGCAAAAGAACCAGTAGACACAACAGGTACATTTTTTGGTGAGACAGAACGCCCAAGCCACATGATAGATCCCTTTCCAAATGCGGAAGTGATCTGATCAAGAGCTTGTTGAAGGGCCAACTCTTTCTTAGACATGTTCTCTTCACCAGAGTCACTTCCATCAGACTTAGAGCGCCTTCTACCTTCAGGTATGTAGAGATGAAAAATGTTGTCAACATATTAACTTCAAATCAGTACAACCTACAAGAAAAACTGAAACATGGTAGAAAGCTAGAGCAGAATGATCTGAACTGAAACACCGCATTACTTACTATAAATCTGCTACTGATATTAGTAGCACAGGTAGACATGTAAAGAAACTGGTATCTCTGAACAAGAAAATGCAAATGCTCCAGGCAATTCAAGAGTCCTTATTAGTTACCCATATGGTAGTTACCGAAGTCTGTTATATCAGACTTGTGCTGAATCAGCTAATCTATTATATATTAATTAGTTACACAGATAGTTCCCTAATTTTCAAACTAACATTCTTTCCTTTTCACTCATTTTCTCACACACAGTTGACTTGTATTGGTCCTGATTCTCTCCCACCCTTTCAAAACTTACTCTTTCCTCCTTCTCTCTTTCTCCTCTTCTCTCTCTTCATTACTCCCTTCCCTTCCTAACCATCTAAGTAATCCCCCTCCTGATTTCTCTCCCATCCTGCCACATGCACACAAGGCAACACAGTTGCACATGCAGATTTTCCCATCTTCTCTTGCCACTTCCCACATGATCCTCCCCAATCCCCTGTTACTCATCATATTCCTACTTATTTGGACCTTAGTCACAGTAGGATGCCTAACAAAAGGAAAAATGAGATAATTGTTATAAGAAAAGGCAGAGATTCCCAAGTCATTTGTGTTTAGGCTTATTATCATTCAAATACACAAAAACATGCAAAAATAGTTTTAAATTTGGTTTGGTCCAAAACATGAATATATCAGCCCAGATGTCCAAATCATGGGACAGAACCATCAGGAAATGTACATCTCTACTAAATTTCATTATCCAGTATCATGTAGAGAAACATCAATGTAAGGACTCTCCGAAAGCACCTTGAGCACCTTGAGCTTAACTGGATTAACTAAGGCAAACCCAATAAAATTACCGCAAGTACGCCAATAGTGGTTACTTGTTTTCAACAACTCCCATGTGGTGCCAGTTAATATTTTAAAATTTTCAAAAGCATATGATGATATTTTTTTCATGTTGATTGGCATGCATAAACTTTCAATATAAATTAACTCCTTGAAATTATTATCTTTTGGCTTCAGATAAAGGGAAGAGAAGAATCAAAGAGGGTTTCAATAAACCTTTAGATGAAAAGCTTAAAATCTGAGAAGTGCCTGATATCCCTAGTTTAAAGCCCTGCAAATGAAAGCAAACAATAGGTAAATGGATTATTTGATTATGTACTAACTTCAGTATCATAAACTAAAAAAGAGAGAAGATGTAGAAAGAGCGATAAATGGTACTAATATACTTTATCCATGATCATGGCCCATGAAATGAGCATTGTCTTTTCTTTTTCTCTATCTTTTCTTAGTGCACAAATATTCCTCTGACTTTGGTTCCAAGACACAAACAAATTAAACTAAAAATAAGAATAAAACAAACCAAAAGTGCCAGAGAACTGCATTGGAATCAATGAAATGAGAAGAATGCAAACACAGAAGAAGAAAGAGAGAGCAGTGGATGGTGGGGGGAACTGTAACATATCTTTGGTAACAAAATTATGATCATAAACACCTGATCACTGTGCAAGACATAATCAACTAATTGTTTAAAGTTGGGGATGGGGGGATTACATAGAAAGCATAAATGAACCTGAGGGAGGAATAGAGAGCGTGTGAGAAGGAAAGTGTTCCGAAGCAGCCTCGCCATAGAAGCAGCTTTGCTAGTTCAAAGTTCCCACCTTTTTTATATTTATACGCAAAAAGTAAAGGAAGAAACCTTTTTCAACAATGGAGGAAAATGGAATGGATTTTATGTTGATGCATGTCATGAAGTGAAATGAGACACACCGTTTTGCAGGGTTTTCTTTTTCATTGTTAGGGTTTTGTGGGACTGTTTGATTTCCCTCCCTTTTCTATTTTTTTTATTTCCATCCTTCTATTCTACCACAGTCAGAGTGTTGAGGTGAGGGAGTGCTTTGTGCGGACCTACCTATAACGAAATACCAAAATGGTTGCGTCCGCACGTACCGGCATGACACCTATTAAAAACTGTTGGATCACTTTTATTTTTGAATAAACGGTCTTCATTGATTGATTATTTTATTTTAAATAATTGAGTGACCTATTATTACTACTAAAAAGAGGTGTCATACCAGTATGTCACCCATGTGGGTGACACACCCTAAAAGCACCCTACCAAAATATCTTTATTGGGCTTTACTATTAATTTCATTGTGGCAAATGGATACCTTACGACATGTATGGTTTGTATTTCAATTTCCTATTTTCATTTCCTATTTTCATTCTGTTTTCTGAAATTTTACAAAAAAAACTGGAAACACTGGAAACAGAATTTTTGTTTCCAGTTTTTACTTTGTAAAATTTTAGAAAACAAGAAACAAGAAATGAAAACAGAAAATAAAAATTCAAACCAAACAGACTCTTATGATTCCTCATGTTCTACACCGTTTTAAAAAAGTATTACTACTTACCTAAAAAAAGGAGAAAAATGCTACATTTTCGTGTTTTTTTTCTGTGGTATATCATATTTTCATTTATAATATAGAGAGAGGTAGAGATAAAAGAGAGAAAGAGAGAAAAATGTAAGAAGTGATAGGTGATGTGATAGAAAAAGATAAAGAAAAAAATGTGTTGTATAAGTTGTTGTATGAATATGTTATCTCTTAAGTAAAATGCACCTGTCCCTTTGTTTTTTTTTCTTGAACACCTGTCCACTAAAAAAATTAATTGCAAAAAACACATGTTATTCAAATTTCATCAACCAAAGATTTGTTCTCTAGTGGCAACTCGGACTGAGATGGTAGAATGAGTTTCTGAGTTCGATCCTCACTAAACACACTCTTAAGAAGGGTGGGGAGCTTTAACTGTGACTAAATCTGGAACAAAATAACTACAACACTAAAATTTTTAATTACAATGTTAACAATTTAAATCTCGGATTCAATATTTTTAGGTTTCACTTGACTATCCCATATAATATTAAGTTTCTTTGAAAAAATAACAAATAATTATAGTTTGTTTGTTTACCATTTTTAAAAATTGTTTTCCGTTTTTAAAAACAGAAAATTAAAAAACATATTTAACAAACATTTTTTAAAAAATAATTCTGGAATGGGTAACTTTTGTTTTAAAACATTAAATTTCTGAAACTACTTTTAGGTGTTTTAAAAAAACTATTTTTTATTAAAAAATTTATAAATCAATCATTTTATTTATAAAAAATAATTTTTAAAAATAATTTTATAAAACAATTTTCAAGAACTAAAAAGCATAACCTAATCAAACATGCTCTCTCGTAGTTAGTATGCTTTATGTTTCACGTTCTATATTCAATGACAAGCTAATGTACATTTGCCCCAATGTTTCACATCATTGCGTCTTAATACATAGATAATAAATTATGGAGTTTCTAAAATTTTAATCATTTGACTTTTTATCAATTATTATTATTTCACATATTATCCACTAAAATAAATTACTATCGATTGATATTCAATATTATTCATTGAGATCTATTAAATTATGTTCGTCTCACTCACTATTTGGTACTCACACTTATACTACTTATTTACTAACCAACTGGGGTTGATTCAAGTGGTACATGCTTGATTCCCCTTAAGCAAGGTCTCGGGTTCGAGTCTTGTGGATCTGAAAAATCCTCACTATGAGAGATAGCCCCACCATGATGTGGATGTTCCCGGCTCGAACAGAATTGCCTTCCGTGGAGGATACTTGTGGTCAAACCAAAAAATAATTATACTACTTATTTACTAAAACTAATAAATTTCATAACTATTGAATGGTGGTTATCTTTATTCACTTAGATATATTTTTACCCAAATGTTTACTAAAAACTTTATATTTATTTAAATATCCAAATGTTTACTAAAATCTATCTTTATTTAAATGAATTATTATAAATTAATAAAAGTTGTATAATGATTTATAAATACATAAAAAAAAATGTGTGTGTTGAAAGGGAACATGGAGGTCCAACTTTCTTTTCATATGCCAAAGGTGTTCCGGTTGATAATTTAAGATGTTGATGTCACTAAAGAAAAAGGTTTAACTAACACTAATGTAAGTTACACAAATTTTTACACCACTGAATAAGTGTATTTCAAAATCTATTGATTGAAAGTATTTGAACTCGAAACCTTACTTAAGATAATATCACTCAAACTAACCGCTCATTGGTGATTCAAAATTATTTGATGTGTCATTAAGATATGTCAAAATTAACAGGCTTAAATATCATTTTGGTCCCTACATTTTTTCGTGTTTTTTGTTTTAGTCCCTGCCAACTTTTTTTTTAAATTTACTCCCCACCTTTTCAAATGTATGTTATTTTAACGACCCGGATTCCCTACAGTCAGCTTTTCCCTACATGCACGCAGTCAGCGAATCCGGACCGTCCGATGGAGATCAGACGATGCATAAGCCGAGATGGTGTAATAACCATCTCGGCCTATGGACGGTCCGATCTCCATCGGACGGTCTAGATTCGCTGACTGCTGTGAATTCAACTGCAGGGAATCCAAATTCTTATTTTAGTCCCTGCCAACTTTTTCGTGTTTTTTGTTTTGGTCCCTACCAACTTTTTTTTAAATTTAGTCCCCACTTTTTCAAATGTATGTTATTTTTAGTCCCTGACACTTTTGGTTTTAGTCCCTGCCAATTTTTCGTGTTTTTGGTTTTAGTCCCTGCAAACTTTTTTTTTAAAATTTAGTCGAGTAAATCGTCAATTTGGTCCGTGAAAGTGTTGCTCGCTGTCAAGTTAGTCCTTGTAAAAATTGTATTTCATCCATCAGAGTAGTCCCTCTATTAACAAAAGTATAATTTAGTCATTGTAAGTTGATACTTCCTGTCATTTTAATCCTTCAAATTTTAGTACATAAATTCAAATAAGTCCCTAAAACTAACAAACCATTATTAAAGTAGTCCCTGAAAGATTTGTTTTTGTTAACAGAGGGACTGCATTGACGAATGAAATACAGTTTCAGGGACTAATTTTTAGTTTCTGCCAATTCAGGGACTATCTTGACAACGGGCAACACTTTCAGGGACCAAATTGACGATTTACTCAATTTAGTCCATGCCAAAAACACGAAAAGTTGACGGTGACTAAGACCAAAAGTTGGCAGGGACTGAAATAACATACATTTGAAAAAGTGGGGACTAAATTTAAAAAAAAAAGTTGGCAGAGACTAAAACCAAAAACAAGAAAAAATGTAGGGACCAAAATGATATTTAAGCTAAATTAACGTGATATACACTTTTAAAATGTATATGAAAAATAAAAATCATTTAATTAATTATCATTTTTTTTGTGTTAATCACATATATCCCCTATTGTCAAGTAATCATCATATTTGGGACTTAGTCACAGTTAAGGCTCCTCACCCTTCCGTAAGTTAATTATCAATTTAATAATATTAAATTTTTACAAAATTTAATACAAATAATCAAGATAATAAATAATTATAATTCACATGGACAAGTTTCACAATCCATTAGTTATAAATGGTGTAAAAATTAATGTAACTTATACATAATCCAAAGTATGATTTCTAATACAATAAAAAATACAAATTTTTATTTTCAATTCATTCGGTTTTTCATTCATTAAATTTTCAATTTTTTTAATCAATTTTTTTTATTAGATTTTTTGTGTATAAAATTTTGGGATAAGGGAATGACGCCCTAGTCCAAGACAGAAAATCTACAAGTTTAAAGAGCATATTTACAGAAGACTTAGGGCCTTTTTGTTTACGATTTTTAAAAAATGGTTTTTTTAAAAAAAATAATGAAAAGTTTTTTAACAAACAATTTATAAATCAATCTTGAAAAATGTGACTATTTTTAAAAAAAAAAATGAATTCTGAAACTATTTTAAGGTGTTTTGGAAAACTAATCCTTTAGTTTTTATGTTTTTATAGAAATGCTGTAAATAAATCATTTTATTTGTGAAAAATAATTCTTAAAAATTGTTTTACAAAACAGTTTTTAAAAACTAAAAACTAAAACCGAATCAAACATGCCCAACATTTACCTCACCCCAAGAAAATAAGTTTAGGTTCGAACCTACAACCATTCATATACGAGACTCAAAATCCTGTCTTATTCCACTCAATCAATTTTTTGGTCTTCTCTTTACTGTATTTAAGGGGTATATGTTTCCTCTGGTGTTGGTGTCTCGTGTTTTTTATCATGTATACTTGCAATTTAGTTTTTGGTTTATAGTTGGGTTTAAACATCTCTAGTGATCTCTTCAACGAATTTTGCTTATAAAAAAAAGTTATGATTATCCTAATTCCTTTCTCTCATTTTAAAAATGACTCTTATTTTGAGAAATAAACATTTGTTACATTAACTTGGTTGAATGAGTATATCAACATGGGTTGATATGAGTGAAAGGAACTTAAAACCTTTAAGTGTGTGTTCCTAAGTACTAAAATTAATCTCTTTGGTGCCTAATACTCCAAAAGTTTAATCTCTCATCCACCGGAAATTTAATAAGTATATGTTACCAATATAAAAAAAAATATTTAACATTTCATATTTTAATAAACTCAATACTCAATGATTGATGTGACTATATATGAAAGAATATAAGTCTATTAAATACTTAAGCTCATTATTATATTAATAAATTTTTGGCTTAAATATTATTTTGGTCTCTACATATTTTCGTGCTTTTAGTTTTAGTCCCTGCCAACTTTTTTTTAAAAATTTAGTCCCTACTTTTTCAAATGTATGTTATTTTAGTCCCTGCCAACTTTTTCATGATTTTTGTTTTAGTCCCTGCCAACCTTTTTTTTAAATTTAATCCCCACTTTTTCAAATGTATGTTATTTTTAGTCCCTGACACTTTTGGTTTTAGTCCCTGTCAACTTTTCGTGTTTTGGTTTTAGTCCCTGCCAACTTTTCATGTTTTTGTTTTAGTCTCTACCAACTTTTTTTTAAATTTAGTCGAGTAAATCGTCAATTTGGTCCCTCAAAGGGTTGCTCGCTGTCAAGTTAGTACTTGAAAAAAGTTAGTCCTTGTAAAAACTGTATTTCACCCGTCTGAGTAGTCCTTCTATTAACAAAAGTATAATTTAGTCCTTGTAAGTAGATACTTACTATCATTTTAATCATTCAAATTTTAGTACGTAAATTCAAATAAGTCCCTAAAACTAACAAACCACTATCAAAGTAGTCCCTGAAAGATTTGTTTTTGTTAACAGAGGGACTGCTTTGACGGACGAAATACAGTTTCAGGACTAATTTTTAGTTTCTGCCAATTCAGGGACTAACTTGATAACGAGCAACACTTTCAAGCACCAAATTAACGATTTACTCAATTTAGTCCCTGCCAAAAACACGAAAAATTGGCAGGGACTAAAACCAAAAGTTAGCCGGAACTGAAATAACATACATTTGAAAAGGTGGGGACTAAATTTTTTAAAAAAAAAGTTGGCAGAGACTAAAACCAAAAGAGTAAACTAGCAAATCGATCCCTGACTTTGCGGGGACCATGCAGTTTCGTCCCTAACTTTGCTAAAATAGCACTTTAGTCTGTACTTGTCAAAAACACATGCACTTTAGTCCCTAAAGTGTATATTTTGTAATAAAGTGAATGACTAAAGTACATGTTTTTTAGTGAAATAAGGACTAAAGTGCATGTGTTTTTAATAAAGTACGGACTAAAGTGCTATTTTAGCAAAGTCAGGGACGAAACTGCATGGTCCCCGCAGAGTCAGAGACCGATTTGCTAGTTTACTAAAAACTAAAAACACGAAAAAATATAGGGACCAAAATGATATTTAAGCCTAAATTTTTTATAGAACCTTTATTTTTATGAGTTTTTTATCATTATTATATGATTTTAATCCTTTAGAGTTTAGACATTAAATAAATTAAATATTTTGGAAAAATTGTGTAGCCAATAAAGTAAGTATCTAAACCTTCACTTTATTCTCCTATCCCCTCATACCAATAAAATATTTAAAATTAATATACAGTAATAATAAAAGTTATGAATAAAACATTCACTAGAAAGCTTATTCTTATTTTTTTACCTTTTGACTATGAATCCCCATAGTTATGACTCTCCCTATAGTATTAGTGACGACTTTCTCTTCCACTCTCCACCACTTCAAAGTTTGTTAAAATAAACTAATGTAAACAAACATATTTAAAAGGAAAAGGAGAGGTAAAATCGAAACTTTTCACATAAAAGGAGCATCACTTATCCTTAATTGATAATTATTAAGATGATATATAAAAATTTATATTTTTGTACCGATTATCAAAATTAATGCGGAGTACATGACCACGTAACGATCAGAAAAAATTATGTTTTTTTTTTTCCTTTTTGTTAAAAAATCAAAGGAAAAAATATGTTTTTTTCCCCTATAATTTCAATTTCGTTCCTATACTTTAAATCTTTTGGTCTCCATCCCTATACTTTAAATCATGTTTTTTATCCCTTAATTTTCTAAACCCCTAAATCATAATCCCTGCTTTTAGTAATATTTGTTAACAGCTAATTAACAAAAGTTACATATCAGTCTCATGAGTCTCAAATAAATGGATCATCTAATTAACCTTTTTTATTAATTTTTAATTATTAAAAAATCCCTAATTACTATCTAGAGTTTTCACCTCAACAATTTTACCTAACAAAAAACCTAATTTAATAATTAGAGTTATTTTAATAATTAAAAAACTAATAAAAAAATTAATTAAATAAGTCAACTATTTATTTAAAGCCGACTATTGAGGCTGACATGTAACTTTTGTTACCGAACTCATCAGAGTAAGAGATGTCACTATCAGAGTAACAGATCTCATTATCTATAGGTGGTGAAAACATATTTTTCCCAAAATCAAATTACCATGTCAATGTCATAAAAACGGGAATTGTTCCTCTCCGAGAGAGGTCCTATAGGAGATTTATTTTTTACCTTCATTCTTCACTTATCATCTCTTAGAAGAAAAAACATACGTCAAAAAAATCTTCACTGCCTCTCTCACGGGATCTAATCATGATTCATGATCCTCAAATCCCGTAAATACAATAACAAAACAAAAACGACAGCTACACACATTGCATAGTTTAGTGTCGATAAATAGTCTAGATCATTCAAAATTAAACTAGTTGATGAAGCACAAAACTATATATTTCAAGTATGCAAGACGGAATACAAATTCCAGTAGTAGCAAACACGGCATCCTAACTATATAACAACATTCTGTCCAAACGGGTGGAAAATAGGAGAAAAGGACTCTCGACTCAGACTACCAAGAATTTGGTAAAAAATTGAATTAAGCAACATTAAAAACCACATGACCCACTTTCTCATCAGACATTCTCGAACACAAACAAAACTCAATTGCATAGATAATCCTCTGCATAAATAAACTTCTACTGCTGCTTGCACTCTGGAGGTCGCTCGCCCTGCTGACCATCACCAAGCTGTGCTCTTCCACTCTTCTGAAGATTTATCGTCAACAAGAAAATCAGAGATGAAAATTTGGGAGCCAGCGAGAAAAAAAAATATAAGGTACAGTCCATAATCCCCACCAACATCATTAAGCCAACAAATTAGAAAAACAATATCAAGAGTAATGATATTATGTCTCTATCAGTAACCATGCCATTTTGTTTATATCACAAAATCAAAATATCCTACCTTATGTGTTGATGACTGCACCAACATTCCAAATGAATTGCCGCCACAAGAGAGGTCAAAAACCAAAACATGAGAAAAAAGACTTATTAAGATTCAAACATCAGAAAACAATCCTAGGTCACGGTACTTTGAAGCAATTAACATGCTATACCTTCTTTTTAGTCTTGCTTTCTTCCTCCTCCTCTTCATCATCATCATCATCATCTTCATCTTCTTCTTCATCATCATCCTCTTCATCGTCATCATCATCTTCAACATCGTCATCATCCTCATCCTCCTCCAGTTCTCCAAACTCCTCTCCCTGAATGGCCTCACCAGTAAACCATGACACAGCATGGGGGATAATCTTGTCTCTGATTGTCGACCTAATCACACACACAATGCATTAAGAACATACTCAAAAATCAAGATTACAAAATACCACATAATGGGCAAAGGAAACAAAAATCAATCAAGTTTAAACAGCAGACATGCAACATGTTAGAAACTCTGAAGGCATGCAGAAAATAACACAAGTAGAAGAAAATTAAGCTCACCCAATGTCATAGTCCTGTTCCATCTGATTCTGAAGTTCCTCGGCCTGTTTAAAAAAATGGATTACTTATAACAAAAGTTGCCCTGTCTATAGCAATGGTATAAAATTCAAATTCACTGATTTTTATTTCTACTTTTGTGTTTATCTAAAAGGTTATCAATACCGTATCTTCATCAATGTCTTCATCATCTTCAGGAACTTGGGGTGGATTGAAGAAATTGAAAAAGCTTTCACAGTTTTCAATTTTGGTAATTGGTTTAGCATTCTTTGAACCCTTTTTGGGCTTTTTCTTAAGAATCTTCTGTGTCAAGCATTTTCCAGGGTGCCATTGAATTTCAGTCCTACAAGATAAAGCAGCAAAGAAAATTTATTTACGAAAAAGCCAACACTTATTTGACATGATTGTAAACTAGCATGTACAACAAATGGCACAGCAATCAGTGCAAAAAAACAGCTCACCCAATTGCTTTCTCCAATATCGGTTCATCCTCATCAATCATATGATATGTTTTTGTCAAGACAGAATTCGTAAAGTAAGGATTGGTATCAAAGAAAAACTCAAGCTTGAATCCTTTGGGGTTTTCTATCCTGCTCCACTTGATATCTTTGAGATACTTGAGAGCACCTTCATCCCGCTCCGAAATCTATTTTTTCGTAAGGAAGCAGTGAGAGTATTACTAAACAAAAGACTTGGTTGCAGCAAATATATAAGCATCAATAGAAAAAAAAAAGTAAACTTTTGAACAGAACTAACTAACCTCCTCAGCTAACACTTCATTGTTTTTCATTGCAGTCAGCCAAAAAGCAGGCACCCCTTTCTCTGTCCAAGCACATAGTTGTATTAAGGAATTGAAACACTTGTCAAAAGGGAAAAAAAAAAGTGTATTTGCAATTTTTACCTTTATTCTCTTCAGAATCAGGAGTTGCGTCATTTGCTACCCCTTCAACTTCTGTGACACCGTTTACAATGTCATAGCGCTGCATCCATCAAGTATACATTATGAGATAAATATATCAATACACCCAATGCCCCAATAGAGTTCAGAATCGTTATTTTTACATCATAAGATTGAGTAAAAGAAAAATAGCATGCTGAAAGGAGCAGATTATGCAACTGAATCATGCTACACATCCTGTCAAAACTTTTGCAAGCAAACTCGCTAACTGTACCTTTGTGTAAAGCGGTTGATACAACTTTTGGTATTTGGCCTCAAGTGCTGCTCTCTCCTCGAAAAATTTCGCCTCTAACTCATCATGTTGGCCCTGTAAGGCAAGAGAAAAAAAATTAAAATCTAATCAAAAAGCTACCACACAACAGTATGAATAATGCTCCAAAACATTCAAAATCAAACTATATGTATATTTCATCAACTAATATGTGATATTGATCCGTATGGATGGCACAGCGTTTTACATTTACTAACACCGTCCAATTTAAAACACAAGTACACAACACATAGATAGATACAAACAAATTTAAAAAATAATTATCTAACAAAAAATATGAAAAATCCAAACAGCCTAGGTAAATTAGCATTACAAGAGCAAATTTTATGACGTGAAAATATACCTGGATCTCTCTAAGAACGTCAACACGCTTCCTGACATTATGTGGCAGGGACTCTAGAATATCAGAGTGCTGTCCAGCCAGACTTTGTATCTTGCTCTGGACAACGTAAGCATTAAAAAATGACATAAGCAAAAACAAATAGCCAAATTAATTTATGAAAGTTGATAAATCTAAAACTTAATCAGAAATTCATGAACAAAAAATCAATGCAAAGAAAATTGATACAGACCTTGAGAGCATTGACAAGGTCGGCTCGGTTCTCCTCGTTGAGAGCTTCAGGAGGAAACAAAAATTAACAAGATATCAGACGAATGCGGCAGAGAAATTGAAGAGAGAAAAAGAGGTTAGTTCCGTACCAGAAGTGAGATCAGAAACATTGAAGCTCTCCTTATCGTTACTCATTGTAGAGGCGTGAAGAGAAAAGAAAAAGAAGGAAGCTAAAACCCTAGAGGAAGGTAAAGAGGGTTTTTTGGTTGCAAAACGTGTCTACCCTCAAATCCTCTTCCTCCCCCTCCTTTTCTAACGCTTGACACCTCCTCTATTTATTGCCTAGGGCTTCCCTTTTCTCGCTTTCTATATTCAATATTTCGACGAAGACCTGTCCAGGAAATGCTTTATGGGGGCCCAACCAACTTAACCTGCTTCAAAAAGCCCTATATTGTATGGCCCATCCCCAGAAAATAAAATCCATATTTATTTCTTTATTTGGTCCAAAAATTATTTATTTAAAATAAGTAATGTGTGTTTTTATTTACGCAACAAAATGGCCCTTTATATTTCATTCTTCTTCCAAAATTTAGCTCTGAACTTTCCCCTTAATTGAAACTTTTTATATACATTCAAGGTGGCAATAACAATGGACCACATAAAGTAAAGTCCACCGGTAAAACTTTAAAACAATCACCGTTAAATTATCATAAAAAATGATGAGCAGTTCATATTAGAAATTAGTAATCTATTGAATAAGTAAAAGATACATTTCATAGAAGACTTGTAAATTACATAAATTGCAATTCTACTAGTTCTTGAAAAAATACAATATTTACATATAAAAATGATATTATTGGTAAAGGTATCTAAATATGAATCTAGAATTAATACGAAAAGTTGAGTTACATTGCACTTTCTTTCTTTTTTTTTTCAAATATTGCTCTTTCTTTGAAAGTGTAAGTGGTTCAAACAACAAACAATTGGATGATTTTAAGGCAGATCTTCTTGGATCTGGGTCTACAATAGACCCTTAGTTTTATTATTGTAAAATGTAACTTTATTTTATAATATATATTATGAATGTTTTTAATATTAAAATTATATTATTTATAATGAAGGTCTATTATAGTTTTTTTTGTGGTCTAATTAAAATTTTCCCAAATAATTTGGTGAAACAAAAACACCATATATGGTCGAAAATGAAATTGTTTTTGGTTGAGTGGCTTTCTAGATAAAAGGAAAAAAAACAAGTTAAGGTTTAGGAGCTAGGAATTTATGTTCACACCATCCACTTCTTCAAACCACACCATCCTCCTTATTTAAAAAAAAATGATACAATATAAAAATATTCCTAAGCTCTTATCACCTCTAGGTTTTTTTCTTTCTTGTGTATGTACATTTCTGAAATTCAATTTCTAAAACACAGTATCATACGTCATCAACATATTATATTTTTGTTTGAAATTTTTCATATATAAAATTTATCTCTAAATTGCAAGGTCAAGTCCTCTGTGCTTGATGATGAACTCTAAAAATAAAATTTAGAGATGAAAAATTCCAACCCTAATGCTTGAATCCTCCAAAAAAAATAGTGTAATCTGTATTTCAAAAATTGATTTTTTTAATATAGTTCATAATTATATTCCGAGTATTCAATTTTTGGAATACAATTTTCAAAATACAATTTTGGGAAATGATATTCCAAATATTCGATTTCGGAAAGTCAAAAAATGTGATGGTATTTCAATAAAAATATTAAATATTAAAATGGTGGTGTGGTTAGCAAAAAAATATGGTACGGATAGCAATTTCCTTGGGAGCTTAAATCAAGTTTGCATCATTGCATGGCATAGCCCAGAATTATAATTGTGGGCTTAAGTAAATCGTTACAAACAGGGTCTATACCAAAAAATAAAAAACAAGGTCTATACAATGAATCAAGAAAAATGATAATCCTTTTTTTAAAAAAATACTCCTACCAAATTATTCATAATAAGAAGATAAAATATGGTAAATATTAATATATGCAATGGTTACTAATTTAGTTTTATTATTATTTGATTTATAAATTCAATGTATATTAAGTATTTGTATGTTTATTTAATTTTATATATCTAATTTAACGAATGACTTATTAGTAAAACCATTGTCCCGATATTAGGGATATAAAAAAATCCGCACCCACGGATATCCGTGGATATACCCGTAATGGGTACTCACATACTTATTAAATGAGTGGGCATAAATATTATATTACCTGCCCACAGATACCTGTATATTAATTAAAATATATTTTCTATTTATTAGAATTTTTCATTATTTTACGATGATATAAAAAAAATTTACTATTTTATAATGATGTTTTTAATATAAAAACATGTAATGATATTATATAATGTTAATTTATATTATACAGTATTGATATTATATGATATTACGATATATTATATGATATTTTCTCTCTTTCTTTTTATAGATTTTGAATTTTTAAATATTAATAGGTACTCGTAGATATCTGGTAGCCGTTAATTTTAGTGGATGTGGATGCGGGTAGTGTGCTACTCGCCCCTGGCCCGCCACACCCCGTTGACATCCCTGGCCGATATCCTAATATGTTTACTGTCTTAATATTTAGACTAAATTTAATAATATTACATAGAGGCCTTTTTGGCACTGTTGTCTATTCTTAGTAGACTTTTATGTTCTTTTTTTTGGGGGAGGGGATTTGTTCTGAAATTTTATTATACTATTAAAGTATTTATTGAGATTATAGTTTTTAATCACATTTTGTTTCACAATAAAATAGAATGATAGTTAATCTGAATTTTGGATATGGAACAGTGTTCCAATTGGACATTTAATTTGTTGATTATGATTTAATAGAAGTTTTACTCTACTCATATCAAAAGTAATGATTTTGATACCTTATTATTTGACCAACGGAAGAATGAGTTTTATTTAACTAACGTTTAATATTATTTATAATTTACAAGATTTAGTAATTATACTTTTTACTCTAACTTTTAAACATTTTTTCTTATAAAATTTAAAACCTAGTTAATTAATTTATTTACAAGAAGATTATTATTTTTAAAAAATTATAAAAAAAAGTAACACACGTATTTTTAATTTAGAGAAAACATGTATTAACCCTTTTGCCAACAAACTCAACATTCCAAACTGCAATCTTAAAAAACGTAGAAGAAAAATCGAAAAATGTGAAATTTTCATTATGCCTTAAAAAGTCTTAAAGGATAATATCTGAAAATATACCTACGTAAAAAAAGGAGAAATTTGAATCAATTACAAAACAAACCTAAACCCTTACATTCCATAACTGTGAAATGAAACTGTCAAATGAATTCGTGCATTGATTTAACATTGGGGGATTTCAAATGAATTTACCTACTCTATTCCCACTAACTTCTTGTATGCTTCCTTCAAATTTTGGTTTGATTTCAATTTCAGAATAACATTTAATGGATAAGAAGAGGGCACGGGTAAGTATTCTGGAAAATGTGTAAGAAAAAAAGGTTACATAATCACAAGCTTGCACGCTGCGTACTGCGATGGATGAGCATAGCCTATCAAGAAAAGGACAACACTCTCAAATGGTCTTTAACTCATGTGTGATTCCAAATTTAATTTTAGTGTTAATCCGGTAAGTATGCGTTATTTAAAAAAAATTGTCAATAAAAATTATAAACTTAAAAGAATAAAGTATTAAATAGAATAGGGGAAATAAAATAATTGAAAAATTAACTATAAAGATGTAAATATTTAAGTGTTGTAATTAAATTTTGCTATTTATCTATTGATCACAAAATCAATGGTGCTTGGACTGCAGCTGCTTGGGCCCGATCGCCCCTGAAGTTACTCGTCCAGACTCTTCCCCCGGGCACACTTAGGGGTTGGATCAATGATCTCATCTCTACTGGCCCTGAAGAAACAGTATGTTTATTTATTGCGGTATGTCATGGATTTTGGTATGCAAAGAATAAAAAAAAACTGAAGGCCGAGTGGTCCCTCTTCAAAGCATTTTCTCTAAAGCTTGTGAGTCAATATAATCATCAATCCATCTCCTCCCGAAGCTCATCTTCTGTCTGGTCCGCCTTTATCTACATCGAAGGATCACAAATGGGCGGCTCCCTCCACGGGCAGGTACAAAATTAATTGTGATGCAGCTATGGCTGCTGATGGCAATTGGGGAATTGGCATTGTTGCCCGAGACTCTGATGGTTTTGTCATAGTTGCTGCAACAAGGATAATAGAAACACTTGTGGATGTGACACTTGCAGAAGCTATGGGTCTAAGGTTAACAATGCAATTCACCCTGGACCTATCCTTAGAAGATGCAATATTTGAATCCGATTGCAAGGTAGTTGTGGACAAGTTGGAGTAGAAATGTTTTCATAATTCATATGCTGGTTTAGTAAGTCAAGATTGTTTCGGTTTAGGGGCTAATTTTAGTAATTGTAAATTTCGTCATACACGTAGGAATGACAATCTTGCTGCTCATTATCTAGCTAAGTTTGCTTTTGTTCAAATCCAGATATCACCTGGATTGAAGAAACTCATGATTGTATTCTCTCAGTTGTGGCTGCGTATATTTGTCTCAGTCTTTCTTAATCTATCATGATTTGTTTTTCGTCAAAAAAAAAAAAAAAACAACGGTACCCAAACCCATTAGTCTGCATGGGTACTGTAGCAAGACCCACGAATTAAATCACACAATTTGTAACATATATATTGGACAGTGAAAATTATAATCATCGATTATTGGTTGTTACGACCTTACCTTTGGAATCAAGATGATGTTAAATTTGTGAACAGTGACATGTATAATTATATATTAGAGAAGATACAATACTACAACATACCTCACAATATAGAGAATTGAGTTTTGTGTCCATACCTAGAATCAATTGAGTCGTGAAAGTTCTTTGTCCTCAAAATACATAAGAGAAAGAATGTTCTCTTCTCGTGAGAACAATAAAATGTTATGTGTACAATGAACTACTTACTGGGAAATAACTTTATGCCTCATAATAAAAGGCCAGAATATATTATCAATCAATTAATATTGTGTAATAATTCAAGTTATTTCATAATTGATATTATCAACTTAATAGAATATAATTTATTAATTAATATTATTTCATAATGATAATATTTTGGAGAATAAATATATAAATATGTCATTCACTGGTCTCTACCGGTAAGACATATAGTTATTTCTCATATTAAATAGTTAATTATATGTATTACATTTTATTGTTCTTATAAGGAAGAGAATAGTCTTTCTCTAATGTATTTTGAGGACAAAGAACTTCCACAGATCCATTATTGATTCCAAGAATGCATATAGAACTGCATGATAAAAAATTGAAAAAATAAAAAAGAATTTTTTTTTGTTTTGATTTGAATTTGACTTTTAGGACTGGATGGTAAATTAAAAAAACATATTAATTAGCTTCAATTTTATTTTAAGGATCATGTGATAACAAAAAAGGGATTTAAATAAATTCTTTTAACTAATTTAATTTTTTTAGGATTAGGTGTTTAAAAATATAAAATTCATTATCTTAATTTGATTTTAATTATTACAGTATAATACTCTATTTTCAAGTGCTACCAATATTTGATTCAGATGTTGGTTTATTAGATTGAAGAATAATATCAATTATTTAAATAGAAATGTTGAAAAGTTTAAATGTTGATACATTGATAGCAAAAATTTACTACTATGAAAAAATGAAGAATTTTATTTAAATAAAATACATTTTTCGTATTTAAAATTATATAATATTTTCGTTATAATTTTTAATACTCATATCGCTCCTAAAAAATTAAGGAAAGATGTTTTAAGGTATTATCTTTTAAAAAATTCCCACAACTTCAACGTTTACCTTTATTTTAAGTCTATATCTATTTAGTTCTCCATATTTACCAACCAAAAAATTATAAAGGCTCAATATTTATGAGGGATAGAGATGGAAAAATAATAAATACTTTTAAAATATTGTAAAGAATCTAAAAAAAAAGACCAAACAAAAATATCAAGAGAGTTCTTTAAAAAATAAATGGAGGGAGTATTTTATTTCAGACTTCCTATCCCCCAATAATAAAATCCTGGCTACGCTCCTTAATACATCATTCTAGTATTGATTCATGTTGATCTCATCAAATCACATATGTTCATTCCTAATATGGTGGGATCAATTCCTTATTTGGTGGGACTCTACATCAAATTTACCCAATAATTGAAAAATGTTAAAAAGAGTATGTTAGATATAAGGATTTGATTCCTCTAAAGTGAGAATTTGTTGTAGAAATAAAATGCGAAATTATAATCGTTATTTGAAAAACCAACAAACAACATTTTGATAACTTCGTGTATGTTTAGTTTCACACAAAATCACATTATGAATATAGATCTGAGGTGTTGAGTCTCGATCAAAATAAATTAAGTATTCAATTTAATTAAAAACTCGTTACCCTCAGTTTTAATGAGTAACAAATTTGGTCATTATATAATTTGATTAAGAAATAGATTCTACTCAGGTTGTTGTTCTTTGTGTTGTAGTAATTTACTGATTTGTTGAACCTGCTGAAGAAAGCAACCTGCTGAAGATAGCAACCTGCTGAAGAAAGCAACATGCTGAAGAAATGAAACCTACTGAAGAAAGAACTTGCTGAAAGCATCATTCTTCTAAAAAGCTAAAGACTTGTTGAAGGATGTCAACTTTCTGAAGGGGTTTGAAAAGATCAGAATTTGCTGAAGCAAATAGAACCTTATGAATTATGAGACGTTGTGCTGTTTTCCGAAGACTTAGTGAGTCAACCTGATAAATGTATTAAAAGACTCAAGTCTCTGCAAAGCTTTGTAGTTAGCTGAACCGGTTGCAAGGCGAAACAAAAGCTTTTTGGCACAGTGTCATTTCCTGACACAAAAGAGGAAACCTACTGCAGAAAAGTAAACAGAGGTCAGAGTTAGAGTCAGCGCTGCTGCACACCTATCCCTACCTTGTCTCTGTGCTACGTTATCAGAAGCATGCACCTCAATGGAAGAGAAGTTGTATCACAACGGCTCTAAGAACATTAATCGTTCTTTCTCAACAGTAACCAAGCAATCTTTAACGATCATATTTCAAGACTATATTTATAGCTTCATGGAAGACTTTGAATGGGGGCGAGCATGGGAATTTGTTGATGAACCCCTGGTGAAACCATGGCAAAGCCCAAGAGAGAATGGCCATACTTTATAAGAAATTTTATTAAGCTAATACTCTGTGGAAATTTCCTTGTACTTAGAACTTATCATTTGTATCCTGAGTTATTCCCAGTAACCCCTTTGTACAAGAGAACCAGTGTTTAAGTTTCTCAGAAACTTTAACTTATCATATTTGTAAACACTGTAAAATGTCTGAGAGCCTGAAGAGGCTTGGAGGAACAAAGAATACTTGTTTAGCCTGGAAAAGTTGTGTTCAAAGAATACTTGTTTAGCTTGAAGAGGTTGTGCTTAAAGAATACTTGTTTAGCCTGGAGAGGCTGTGTCCAAAGAATACTTGTTGAGCCTGAAGAGGCTAGGTGTGAAAATAATACTTGTAATCTTGCGGGATTAGTGGAAATCCAGTGGTGGTTTGCCCTGGGACTGGACGTAGCTCACTGAGTTAGTGGGTGAACCAGGATAAATTTGTTAGAAATTTTATTTCTAATAATTAATATGGGCAATATATATTATTTGTAGCATTTATATTAGCTATTTACAATTAGTTGGGCTCAATAAAAGTAATCTAATTTTAGTGAGCCTTTAGACTGCCAATGGGAAAACTGATATGGGCTCAAAAAAGTGGAAACCGGATTAGGCCCGTTAGGGGTTAATGGGAACCCTGACAGGTTTATAATCATGAAGTTGGTCATGGTCCCAAACACGCCAAATCATAATACATCTCTCTGTCTCCCCATAAAAAAGAGAAATATCTAGTCCCATCTGAGAAATCCAGTGATTTGGCTGAGGAAGATCATTGCACCAAAGGACTATTCCGCTGCAACCTTCGGTCATCGTCAATGGATACAGGTACGCGTCACTAACCTTAACTCTATAATCTAGCACAACGGTTCTCGATTGATTAATGGTAAATTTCTATTCGGCTTGAGAAATTTATCCCAACAAGTGGTATCAGAGCCACCGTTGTCGTTAGGTTATGGGGTTCTACAGAGTATCATTACAATGTTTTGTGATAAGAATTAAATGAATCAATCTTTGATTTGTGTTTTATTTACATGATTTGATTCATAAAAAAGAGAAATATCTAGTCCCATATGAGAAATCCAGTGATTTGGCTTGAGGAAGATCATTGCACCAAAGGACTATTCCGCTGCAACCTTCGGTCATCGTCAATGGATACAGGTACGCGTCACTAACCTTAACTCTATAATCTAGCACAACGGTTCTCGATTGATTAATGGTAAATTTCTATTCTGCTTGAGAAATTTATCCCAACAAGTGGTATCAGAGCCACCGTTGTCGTTAGGTTATGGGGTTCTACAGAGTATCATTACAATGTTTTATGATAAGAATTAAATGAATCAATCTTTGATTTGTGTTTTATTTACATGATTTGATTCATATATTGGATACAGTTTTTCTATAGTTTCTCCAATTTGGTTTCATTGGCTGTATGTGGATACAGATTCATTGGCCGTAGTTGCTTCCTGTTGCTTGCATGTCTAATTAGTAATTCTAATTCGTTGTAATAAAAAAAATTCTCTGATTCAACTCCTACATGCGATAAGCTAGTGGTAGCATATATGATTTTTTACTTGGTTGGAAGGTGCTCTAAGACAAGGTCAGGATTTGGTCTTATGATTTGATGATGACATGCGCTTGAGTTTTGCATTTTGCTAATTTTTTAGCGAATTCTTTCTACTTTAGAAAATACAGAACAGGGAGATATCGTATTATTAACAACTACTATTTTGATTTGGCTTTTAATAATTATTTAATATATATACATCATGATTGAAAATGATTCTATATTGATTGAAAACGTTTCTATATTTATCTGAGCAAGCATGTCGATTGATATTTATATTAACGTTATTTATATTGCGTTTTCATTTAAATGGAATTATGAAACCTTTTGACAGTTTCTCAGTCAGATTTCTAGGTGTTGAAAAAGCAATAATATGATTGAATGAAAAACGTTATTAAGGAATGCATATATTGTCACTTATTGAGTTTCCGTTTTAAATTCAATCCAGCGTAATCTTTAAATGAGATTAAGGAATTAATAAAGCAGAATATTGATTCAACAATTCCGATTTTGTATTTTTTTATTATTATAATTGTGAGAATGATCGGCAGCCACGTTATTGATTGGGAGTTAATATCATAACGTTAGAATTCGATTATTGATTGACAACAACGTTCTTTTTATTGATTTTTAACGTGCTTAATATATAGGATTGAAAACGTCTATGTTTTAATGTTGCACGTTTATCTCGAAAAATTCCCAATTGCAATTTTGGTGAATATATATATATATATATATATATATATATGCACGTTTATGCGTTTTATGTGAATTTTCGTATCAAATTTAAGTGTAAATTCTGGCAGATTATAGACCCTCTTTATTGATCAATTTGTCTTGTAATTTTTTAATTAAATCAATTGATATAATATATTGCCAAAGCAATCCCTGTTATAGAAATTAGTTTAATTAAAATTACAATAGATGTTAGCATGTGATTATTTATGCAATTTGTGCTCATCCCAAAGGAAGACACAATTTGGCCAAATAATAACATGTCTGTGATGATAAATATGTGACGATTATAAAGTTATATTCATTTGAATAATAGTCGGTCCAAAAAAAGGCTATTATTTGACAGAATTAATTGACAATATTTGATTGTTGCATTGAGAGTACCACTTACAAATTAATTTGTATGTCCAAAGACTAAAAATTAATGTTGTGCTCGGTATCTTGTGATGGGTCTATCATGTAAATTATCTACATAATTTTTAATTTTGAACATATTATTAATTGTATTTATATTCTCTTACAGTTGCTGTTGCTAGTGCTGTTAACTTGTCTGCTCAAATTAATTGTATCCCCATGCTAAATGGGACAAACTTTAAGGTCTGGAAGGAAGCAGTCGAGATAATTCTTGGCTGTATGGATCTTGATCTGGCACTTCGGGCTGAGAAACCCACTCCAACTCCGAAGAAGCCGGAGGAGGATAAGGTTGAAAAGTGGGAACGCTCAAACCGAATGTGTCTGATGATCATGAAGCGATCCGTTCCAGAAGCTTTTCAGGGCTCTATTTATGAGAGCCAGAGTGCTAAAGGTTTCCTTGATGCTGTTGAAAAGTATTTCACCAGTAATGAGAAGGTTGATGCAAGCAGTTTGCTTGCCAAGCTAATCTCTATGAGATACAAAGGCAAGGGAAACATAAGGGAGTACATTATGGACATGTCTAATCTCGCGTCAAAACTGAAAGCACTAAAGTTAGAGTTGTCTGATGACTTGCTCGCGCACTTAGTTTTGATTTCCCTTCCTGCACACATTTGGGCAATTCAAGGTGAGTTATAATACTCAGAAAGATAAATGGACCTTGAATGAACTCATTTCTCATTGTGTGCAAGAGGAGGAAAGGCAGCAAAAAGAGAGGACTGAAAGTGCTCATTTGGCCTCAAACTCTCATAATAGAAAGAGAAAGAGCAATAAGGATGCTGCAGAAAGGACTTCTCAGCAAAAGAAAGTTAAAAAGGATGAGAAAACACCTACCTGCTTCTTCTGCAAGAAGCCTGGACACATGAAGAAAGAGTGTTCCAAGTACGCCTCTTGGCATGTAAAGAAAGGTAATTTTCTCTCTTTTGTTTGTTCTGAAGTTAATTTAGCTTTTGTACCCAATGATACTTGGTGGGTAGATTCTGGTGCTACTACTCACATTAGTGTATCTATGCAGGGTTGCCTTTGGAGCCGACCGCCAAGTGATAATGAAAAATTTATCTATGTGGGCGATGGCAACAAGGTGACAGTGGAGGCTATTGGAACTTTTAGATTACAGTTAAAAATTGGTTTTCATTTGGATCTATTTGAGACTTTTGTTGTACCGTCTTTTAGGCGGAATTTAATTTCTATTTCTAGTTTGGACAAATTTGGTTTTTCTTGTTCATTTGGAAATAATCAATTTAGTCTCTATCAAAATTCAAATGTTGTTGGTTTTGGTTCTTTAATTGATAATCTATACTTGCTAGATGTAGTTAGTTCCAATAAAGAAATTCTTCACATTGATTCTCGTGGTACGAAACGTAAATTAAATGAGAACTCAGCCACCTTATGGCATAAGCGTTTAGGCCATATCTCTAAATAGAGAATTCAGATGCTTGTGTCGGATGAGATTCTTGGACCCTTAAACTTGTCGGACTTTGAGGTCTGCATTGAGTGTATTAAGGGTAAACAAACAAACTCTAGAAAATTAGGTGCCAAAAGGGCTAAGGACGTTTTGGAATTAATTCACACAGATATCTGTGGACCATTCCCTATGACATCTTGGAATGGACAACAGTATTTCACTACGTTCATAAATGATTATTCAAGGTATGGCTACCTATTTTTAATTCATGAGAAGTCCCAATCCCTAGACGTTTTCAAAACTTTTAAAGCTGAAGTTGAGCTTCAACTTGGAAAGAAAATTAAGGCCGTCAAATCTGACCGTGGAGGTGAATATTACGGCAGATATGATGGACCAGGTGAACAACGTCCAGGGCCTTTCGCGCTTTACCTACGAGAATGTGGCATCGTTCCTCAATATACTATGCCTGGGAAACCAAGCATGAATGGTGTTGCAGAACGTAGAAACAGGACTCTTAAGGATATGGTGAGAAGTATGATAAGTCATTCTTCCTTGCCAGAGTCATTGTGGAGAGAAGCGCTTAAGACTGCAGTTTACATCCTAAACAGGGTACCAACTAAAGCAGTTAACAAAACTCATTATGAGCTATGGACCGGTAAAAGGCCAAGCATAAAGCATTTACATATTTGGGGTTGTCCAGCTGAGGCACGTCCTTATAAGCCGCACGAAAGCAAGCTGGGATCAAGGACTGTTAGCTATTATTTTGTTGGCTATCCTAAACGCTCTCGAGGCTATAAATTTTACAATCCCACTACTAGATCATCCTTTGAGACGGGGAATGCGAGATTCCTTGAGGATGTTGAGTTTGGGAAGGAAGAGAACATAAGGAATGTTGTCTTTGAGGAAGAACCTGTCATTGACAGTGATAAAGTCCCCGTGCCTATTACTATTCCAGTACCTACCCCAGTAATAGATGACAATGATGGATTTATTCCTGAAATTGTCCCAGCACAAGACAACAATGAGGTTCTCCCTCAAATACCCATAGAAAAAGCTCAACAACCTCAAGAACTGCCATTAAGAAGATCCACTAGAGAAAGGAGAAGTGCAATTCCGGATGATTATATTGTGTTTCTCCAAGAACATGAGGATGGCATTGGTTTAACAGAGGATGATCCAATCAACTTCTGTCAAGCTATGCGCAGTTCTAATTCTCAAAAGTGGATTGATGCCATGAAGGATGAGATGAAGTCTATGCATGACAATGATGTCTGGGATCTCGTTGAATTACCTGAAGGTGTGAAACCTATTGGTTGTAAATGGATATTTAAAACCAAGAGGGATTCAAAAGGTAATATTGAGAGATATAAGGCTCGTTTAGTTGCTAAATGCTTCACTCAAAAGGAAGGCATTGATTACAAAGAAGCCTTTTCTCCGGTTTCTTCAAAGGATTCTTTTAGAATAATAATGGCACTGGTAGCTCATTATGATTTGGAGCTCCATCAGATGGATGTTAAGATTGCGTTTCTAAATGGTGACATTGAAGAAACGATTTATATGATGCAACCAGAAAATTTTGTGTCTAGTGACTCAAAGTCTATGGTATGCAAACTAAAGAAATCCATCTATGGTCTCAAACAAGCTTCCCGTAAATGGTATCACAAGTTTCATGAAGTTATTACCTCATATGGTTTTGAGGCAGATATTGTTGATGATTGTGTTTATCATAAGTTCAGTGGGAGTAAATATATATTCTTGGTGTTATATGTCGATGATATACTGCTTGCTAGTAGAGATATAGGCTTATTGCATGAAACCAAGAGAATTTTGACAAAGAATTTTGAAATGAAAGATCTTGGTGAAGCCTCTTTTGTATTAGGTATTAAGATATTAAGAGATCGTTCTCATGGTATCTTAAGGTTATCACAAGAGAGCTATATCGATAAAGTTTTAGATAGATTCAGCATGAAAGATAGTAAACCAGGAGATACCCCTATAGCCAAGGGAGACAAATTTAGCCTCATACAGTGCCCTAATAATGACCTTGAAAGAAATGAGATGCAAAAGATTCCCTATGCTTCGGCTGTGGGAAGTCTAATGTACGCTCAAGTTTGTATTCGTCCCGATATTGCATTTGTGGTGGGAGTTTTGGGCAGATACTTAAGTAATCCCGGGATGCAGCATTGGAAGGCAGTAAAGCGTGTAATGCGCTATTTGAAGAGAACAAAAGGGTATATGCTCACTTATCAGAAGTCTGACAGTTTAGAGATCATTGGGTACTCTGACTCTGATTTTGCTGGGTGTCAAGACAGCAAACGCTCCACGTCAGGATACATCTTTATGTTGGCTGGAGGAGCTATCTCTTGGAAGTCTGTTAAACAGACTATTATAGCTTCTTCAACCATGGTTGCGGAGTTCATTGCTTGTTTTGAGGCATCCAACCATGGGATATGGCTGCGAAATTTTGTCACTAATTTACGTGTGCTCAATGGCATTGAAAGGCCATTGAAAATCTATTGTGACAATAACTCAGTAGTTCTTTATTCCAATAACAATAGGAGTACAACCAAGTCAAAATTCATTGATATCAAGTTTCTGGTTGTTAAAGAAAGAGTTCAGAATAAGCAAATTTCTATAGAACATATAGGGACTGACTTTATGCTAGCTGATCCACTTACTAAGGGTTTAGTGCCTAGATTTTTTTCATGAGCACATTGCTCATATGGGTGTAATTCCTGATAATACCTTAGTTTAAGTGGGAGTCCCATTTATACTATATGTTCTGATTGTTTTCCTTATTTTTCTAAAGAATAAGTTGATGTTTGTCATTCTGCTCTAGCTTATTTTGTGCAATAATTACATTGCGCTTTGAATTGATCTCTATAAAGAATAAAGTTTGGACCAGTTGGAAATAGACATGACTAAGATCACATTGCATGTAATTTCCATGCCACTTATCCATATTTGATCTATGTCATTGAGTACATACAATTGTGGTGATCATTGTGGTTTAGTCACATTGGGTTATGATGAAAGCTGCAGTGGTTCCCTATTGTTGTATGAGATGGACCAGATTGTTCAAGGGTAGTCTAAAAGTAAATAGCATACGGTTGCGCGCCTAAAGAATTTTGTGATATAAATGCTTAAATGAATATTAAGCCCAAGTGGGAGATTGTTAGAAATTTTATTTCTAATAATTAATATGGGCAATATATATTATTTGTAGCATTTATATTAACTATTTACAATTAGTTGGGCTCAATAAAAGTGATCTAATTTTAGTGAGCCTTTAGACTGCCAATAGGAAACTGATATGGGCTCAAATAAGTGGAAACCGGATTAGGCCCGTTAGGGGTTAATGGGAACCCTGACAGGTTTATAATCATGAAGTTGGTCATGGTCCCCAACACGCCAAATCAGAATACATCTCTCTATCTCCCCATCAGAAAGAGAAATATCCAGTCCCATCTGTGGAATCCAATGATTTGGCTGAGGAAGATCATTGCACCAAAGGGCTATTCCGCTGCAACCTTCGGTCATCGTCAATGGATACAGGTACGCGTCACTAACCTTAACTCTATAATCTAGCACAACGGTTCTCGATTGATTAATGGTAAATTTCTATTTGGCTTGAGAAATTTATCCCAACAAAATTTATGTGGCTAAGTTCTCTCTACCCTTAACTCTTTATATTCTGTTTTAACTAACCAATGAGGGTTAAGAAAAGTGATTTTATTAATCTGTGTCGTAATACAAACTCTTTTCTTCACGCAAAAACATTTCAAAGTTGTTTTTATTCAACCTTTTCGAGTTGCATTAGCAAGTAGCTAAACTTTCAGTTTTGGAAGGTTGCCCATATATTTTCAAACTCAGCTTGCTTGTTAAAAGGTTTTTAGAAAAATCTATAAAGATTATAAAATACTATTCAACCCCCTTTTAGTGTTTCCTGTGGTCCTAATATGAGCCAATGCTCCTCTTAGTCGTGTTGGTTTATATCACATTGGTAACGTGATTTTGATAAAAAACCAAACGCACTATTTATAATTTGGGGAAAAATATGTTTTTCATCCCTATAGTTTCGGTCAAATTTGGTCTTTGTCCCTCTACTTTAAATCCTTTATTTTTTGTCCCTGAACTTTCTAAACCCCCAAACTATGGTCCCTGACCGTTAGTGAGATTTGTTAACATGATGAGCTGGGTAACAAAAATTACATGTTAGCCTCAATAGTGGCCCCAAATAGCTTACTCATATAATTAATCTTTTTTTATTGATTTTTTAATTATTGAAACAACCATAATTATGAAATTAGGTTTTTTATCGGGTAAACTTGCTCTGGTGAAAACCTAATTTAGCAATTAGGACTATTTTAACAATTAAAAATTAATAAAAAAAGTTAATTAAATGATCATTCAGTTATCTGGGACTCACTATTGAGGCTGACATGTAACTTTTGTTAGCCAGTAGTTCATCATGTTGATAGATTTCACTGACGGGCATAGACCACGGTTTGGGGTTTAGAAAGTTTAGGAACAAAAAACACACGATTTAAAGTACAAGAACGAAGATTAAAGTTGACCGAAACTACGGGGACAAAAAAACATACTGTCAATCAATAATTACTTTTACACTTTATCTTCTAAAGTGTTATCCCATATTGCAAAGCAGACGAATTAAACTATCAATTAGAATATATATATTGATAACATTTAATTTCTCATCATACACATAGTTAGCCATACTACACTCAAGAGTCCATGTATCAATGAATGTTATAGTGTCACATGTGTCATGGTAACATTACTTATGTAATGGTTTGAATGGTTATTGTGTTATGGTAATTTGAAAATCAAGAGCCAATGAAGTGACATGTTTTGTGTTGAGATGTGGAATCTAGCATGCATCATATATGTGTTTTGGGGGTAGTTACTGTTGGGTGTTTTATGTGTTTCAAAAGCTTTAAAAATAAATTCAACATTCTAAGTAAAGAGCGATTAAAGAGTTTATGATTTATAATTGTAATAGACTTGTGAGAAGTGCACAAAACTGGGCTAGGTATATAGTGCATTTTCAGTTCATGCTATAATTTGACTGATATGTTGTTCATTTTCCAACAGCTAGTTAACATAAAACATCAATATTGTTGACTCGGGTGCAAGATTTCTGCCCTTTTATCTTCCTCCGTTCATTGCAGACAAGTTTTCGACTTTAGTCTTAACTCAATCCTGCGCTATTAGAGTTGGCATGTTGCAAAAAATGTTTCACCTTCGTAATTTGAATCTTGAGACTTGAGAGGCACAACCGCACAAGTGCATGCGGTTAAAAGGTCGTACGCTTAGACGCTTGGTTAATATTTCTCGCTCTAGCTTATGAGAAAGCGTGAGCATGAATCCTGCTACTTGGGTCTTAATATGTCAGTGTCAGGGTATTTTTTTCACAATTTTTTTTTTTTGTCAATAGAGGATTTTCACATTTGTACATCCATCTTTCAACATCACAAACCGAAACCAACCTGAATATTATAACACAGGGCCCACATTTCCTATATTGCTCACCATATCCACGTTGAACTATACAATTGAAGATGCAAGGGGACGTGGGCATTAGAATTCTAGAAGTTTCAAAATTTCATCACGCTGGCTAGTTTTATTCTATGACCGATTGAAAATGGACCTCAGTCTCAGTCTAGTGAAGCTAGATACAAAATTGGGAAAATAAGAAAAATGCAAAGGAAGCATACACCGAAATTCAAATCAAGGAGCACACGTGGACCCATCTGATCAACTTAATAATAGGTAACTTCTATTTTAGATGACAACGAGATATAATATATTCATTAAATTAATCACAAATGATTCCCAATTCGGTTACAGTAGGAGATTCTGCGGCAAGTATTAGAGAAGAGAAGGCTAATGCCTAATTTTGAGCCACGTTTTTATCCTCTGTCCTCATGCAAAAGTGGCTGGACTACTCAAAACTCGTTTCTTTGCCACGTTAGTCGCTAATAAAGCCCAGCCCATAATTAATGAGGCAGCAGGGTTAGGTAGCTATCTTATCCACATATAGCCAAACGACATGGATTTTACGTCGTTGCATATGCCCGCAACCACCGTTTCTTTCATTCTTTCTTCTTTTATAAAAAAAAAAATCGTTATTGTTTTGATTCTTGGCTCCTCATCTTTCTTTTGTGCAATCGGCACCGAGCCAAACAGTTAAGGCTTAAGAGGTGCATTGTCCTTATCAATTTTAAGGCGGCACTATAGCTTATAAAGCAAAGCTAGAGAATAATTATTTTTTACTTTTAATTTCTTAATTAAAGGGCACTAGTTAGTTTTGTTTTGAATTTTGATCATAGGTTATTAATAATAAAAATATTTGACAAAAATCGATAAAGCTGTTACAACATTAAACATAGAATCCGTTAGGACACTTGGCATTCATGCAGATGGCTACCGACAACAATCACGCCAGTAACCGCATGGACCGCATCCGTTAAATTTTTCAACGACAATTATATCTATAGGCTGTTAAAAAACAAGTGAAATGTACCAAAAAAAAATTACAAAAAGGTGGAGTAAAAATAAAAGTAAATCACGAGTGAAAAAGACAGAAAATATCTTATCGGTTATCCCAGAAATTAGAAAATAAAATGTAAAACTGTGTCTACGACACTACCGACTGCCTGTCTGGGTTGGATGCTGCTATATATATAGCTTGACTTTTTTTATAAATTTCAGCTGGGTGTAAGCTAAGGACAACCCTATAGTACAATATATTTTAAAATACTATTAATTTAGAATTAATTTTACTTTAATTGTAAACCAAAACTATACTATTTAGTTTATTTTCAGGCACCAGCACGTGGACGGTGCATGCTTGCTGACACCATCAGGCAATAGAGAAAGAAAATTCACGGGTCTGAGTTTCATCATCAGGTAGGATAAAAAAAAAAAAAATTGTGTTTGGAAATATTTTTACAACAATAAATAAAATTGTTTTTATTTAATTGATAAAATATTTTTTAAAAATTTTAAATATGAACTTATCTAACAATTAAATACTCTATTTATTAAAAATAATTTTCAAAAGGGTTTTTTTAACATGTGCAACCCTTGCACAGGATAAGAAAACAAAAAAGGAAATATTTTATTGGAAATTGCAACTATCACAATATTCAATGCATTGGTAATATTAAAAGTTGTAATTTCCAATAAAACATTTTCACTTTTATTTTATTTTCTTATTCTGTGTAAGGTTGCATTGGTTAGAAAAACCGTTTTCAAAATTAATCATTGATTACGAATTCCATTTCATCCCAACATTTAAGAGACATTTGTGATTTGTGGCTAAGCAAGATTATGAGGTCATTTTTCAGCTACTAATGCCAAGAAAATAAGAACCATGAAAACGTGGCTATTGGTCTGGTTTTCCTAAAATAGACAGGCGCAAAGATACGCTATTCCCATCTGTGTCAATGACTCACAAGTCACAACAGTGTCAGTCTATCAACCCCGTTTCTCCCTCTTTTTTTTGTTTTATTTATAAAGAAAAAATTGATTTTAATTTTAATTTTAATTTTAATTTTAATTTTCAGATTTACTTGTCATCTATAAAAGGGAAACAAAGGTGATAGTGTAACACTTTCCCCCAAAGGCATTCGCATCTCTTCAGTAGTAACACACACACACTCTCTCTCAAGCGGCAAAGCACACTAACACCGAACTCCGGTAATAGCAAGACAATAAACAATATGGCGGTTGCTCACGGTGGCTGTAGCGGTTGTTGTCCACTCTCATCGTCGACGCCTATTCACGAGGCACTACTGAATAGTAGAACTCGTGCCATGGAAGATGAACAAGTAGCCAGAGTCAAAGCAGAGTTATTGGATGACAGCGCTGGTTCCAACGACGACGTTTTGAGCGAAAGGAAGGACTCCGAAGTGACTGAAGAAGAGGGCGCTGCAGACTTACCTCTTCATATCAAAGAAGAGGTTGCCGACGCTGGCGTTACAGGTCCGTCGATTGAGTTGCCAAAACCAATGGAAGGGTTGCACGAGGTGGGCCCACCACCTTTCCTCAAGAAAACCTTTGAAATGGTGGAGGATCCGGAAACCGACCCGATTGTGTCATGGAGCCCTACTCGTGACAGTTTCATCGTTTGGGATTCTCACGAATTCTCCAAAATCCTTCTCCCTAAATACTTCAAGCACAGCAATTTCTCTAGCTTCATTCGCCAACTCAACACCTATGTCAGTAACAATTCCCACAATCTTATCTTCAATTTCACTAATTTTATCATAAAGCTTAAGATTAGTGTGATGCAATTGAACTTGTGCAGGGCTTTAGGAAGGTTGATTCAGACCGTTGGGAGTTTGCAAATGAAGGATTCCAAGGAGGGAAGAAGCACTTGCTGAAGAACATAAGGAGGAGAAGTAAGTATAACAAACTGCATCAAGGGACATTCAATTTGATGAAGCCTGGCCTAGAGGCTGAAGTGGAGAAACTGAAGAAGGACCAGAACATATTGAAAGTGGAAATTCTGAAGCTGAGGCAGCAGCAGGAGAATTCACATATTCAGCTCACAAATGTTCAGGAGCGAATTCGGTGTGCAGAGTTGAAGCAGTATCAGATGATATTTTTCCTCACCAGAATGGCTAGAAGGCCTTCGTTTGTTGAGCAGTTAATCCAAAAGGTTAAGCGAAGAAGAGAGCTTGATGGTGCTGACATGGTTAAGAGGCCTAGATTGCTTGGAACTCAGTGCCCTGTAACATTCCCTAAGAAGGCTCTGGAGACAATTCCTAATGTTGATTATGGTTATAGACACCAAGGTCGTGAACAATTCGCTACATTGCAATCCGAGCTGAATGGACTCATGTCTGAAACTGTGAACACTAGCAAGATGGAACCCCCAGCTCCCTCTCCTTTGGAAAATGAATTATGCAGCTCTGTACAGGGATTAAGGGCCTATGGTTCTAGAGCAAGTGGGCAAGATGTTTCTTCTGCTTATCATGTTATGTCAGAAAAACTACTGGGGGAAAATTCTGGTGTGGATGAAGAACTAGATGTGAACGACTCGAATATCTATCTTGAATTAGAGGATTTGATAAGTAAGCCAGCAGATTGGGTTGGATCTGCAAGTGGATTAGTGGGACAAACTAGTTGAATCTTATTAATCCCTTGTAATGGTAAGGTAAATTACCTCTCCAACTTCGTAAAAAACTTAGTTTTGATTAATCTGCTTGATAGTTGTATTTGACAATGTGTACGGTCATGTGCATTTGCAGATTGCAAGAGCGTGTCAGTGTAGATGCTCTGCTGCACAACACACACAACATGAAGAGCTGGATATTATAAAGCTCTTCAATTAAAAGAGTGCAGGACCCAGATGTTTATGTGATCAAGCGAGATCTTCTCATCTCTGTTCGTCTGGGTCCAAGTTGTTGATATGCTGTCTAGCCTCCACCTCTCCTAGCTTGTGTTTTTTTTGTTATCTTTTGTTCATAAATTTTGGTTTACTCTGCTTGTATGAAGTCCTATATATATCACCATGTACATATATAGCCAGGCCTCTTATAATGCAAAAACTACTATGTATGTTGTAATACAAAAAATACTTACGCTTCCTTCCTGTTGTCAATATTGTCAAATTTGACGAGCATGGATTACTAAACAAAAACATTTTAGTATGATACTGACATAACGGGACTAGAAAAGCAGTAGCTTTTTATTCGTAACGGCGGGGTTTCCATGTTGGAACCTGAGTTTAGACTTAAGTAACAACACATCATGTGTGACATTACATATGTGGGAGAGATGCAATAGTTGAGTTAATTAAGTAACTGAGTTAGATCAGAAACCAGCTATCTTCATCGTAATACAACATACTAGTACATTGTAACAATGCATATATAGATAGCTTATGCATTTAATGCTCCCTGACATTCCAACATGAAACATCCAAAAGACTGGTGGATGATCTCTTGCGTAAGCTGCGTATGTATAGTAATATAATGCTATATAGTAATTAGATTAATCCAGTTAGACTTTCACGGGTCAGTTTACACATTGCAATTCTGTGTTATGGGATTAGCCACGTGTAGTCTCTTTAGGTGCCGTGTTAATATTAAACTAAGTTGATGATGAAGATATTATTAAAAAATACAATGATTTAAAAGGAGTTGTAGACATTGTAAAACATTAGCATTATTTCTTAAATAGATTTAATATAAAATTAATTTTAAAAATATTTACTAATATAAAGTAACAAATAGAAATATAAAATAAGTGTATTTGATATCCCTAATTTTTTTTTAATAACTCATCACATTTATTATTTCTCTCATTTATTTTCATCAAGATGATGGGAGTATGGGTATAAACCATTTAAAGGGTATTTATCAATCATTACTCTAATTAAAAGACATATAAATAAGAAAAATAAAAAATGTTTGAAATTGTAGGTTGGAAAAGTTGTTAAAAAGGTGTTATTTCAATAATGATAAATGTACACCCTTTTTTATATATCTTCTTTCACATCATCTTTCTCTCACTTTCTTTTTATCACTTATTATATCACACATAATATATTTCATTTCTCTATTTCCTCTTTATTCCTTTTTTTTATGAATTAGGGTGCATATACCCCAATGGAGTGTATATCAAGATTTTGTCCAGAAAAATTACTTGTATGGATGTTTTTATCATACAATATATTATGCTAGGTCATTTAGTGCACCACCACACCTCTTTAATAGGGGAACATGCTAGATCACCTAAATATATTTGATCTTTAAGATATTGTCCCTCCTTTTCTCTTTAAGTATATAGGTTTATTCCTTTATCAATTGCCTTAAATTGCTCCATGTTTTATCTTTAAGTCCTATATTTTTCCAAAATTTAACTTCTCTTCTACATTTCCATGATTGTCATCAGATGGTAGGGAGGTCTTGGTGTTCACTTTCTTTTTTTTTTTTGTTGTCTTTAATATAGAACATTTGAATAGAAAGAAGTGGGTATGGATAATAAAAGTTTTTTTAATGATTGTTTGAAGCGCTTGATAAGAAGATTAACCTTTTTCTGATTTTTCCTTGTTATTGGATGATCTTTCTTAGTAGCAATTTAAGTGATAATAGACATTCCTTACAAAGAAGTCGCTCTTCAATAAGAAAATGATAAGATAAAGTATCAGGATTTATAATGAATATCTTTTTAATACCTAATGCATGACCACCTTTAAGTAGGACTATTGAATCTATGAAGAGCTCCAAGCCAAATAAAACTCCACCGGAAAAGAACTAGAGGAATTCATTCAAGGGCAAAAAAGAAAAACATACCAAGAAAAACAAATTTAAAAATGTTTAGATCTTTTAGGACAAAACTATTGCTTCCTGCATTACTCCTAGATGTAATAAGTTTTAATTAATTCACTTCACAACACAAATTCAAAAGGGAGAAAACTCTATTGATATTAAGAATGATTGAATTGAATCAATGAGACAAGTTTAGGACGTTAAATGAGTGATACATGAGGAGGTAACTCGTGAGTTTCTTTTCAGTTTTAATATTAATTCAGTAATGAGTGAGCACATGCACCTAGTTATGAGATGAAAACAATGCACCACCAAAGACTTCTCCTTTACTATGAGATTGACCTTAAAAAACAATGGTCAATTATGTCATCTATCTCAACTATATTAGGTTTAGAAGCAACGAGTTGGTTGTTTTCAATTTTGTACCTGCATTGATCAGTCACCTAGTGTTTTCATTTTTTGCAAAAAAATAATGGTTACATATTTGTTGGCAGTTATTTTAAGATGTGGTGCTTCATTATGATGCTTATTCCCTGGAGCTTTTTAGGACTTATGCTTCCATTGTGATGAGGTTTCACAAAGTATTTATCATTCTATTTTCTTATAATATTCACTTTATAGTAACTAACTTAATTTTCCTTATTTACCCGGTCGTGCAACATAGTTTTCTATATGATTCAAATACAAATAATAACTCATTATGAGGACAAATATTCCCTTTTGTACTTCACCAAGTTATTATAGGATTGCCAATATTTTGGAAGTTTTTAATTAGTGACACCACAACAATCAACTCATGCCATACCATCTTGTCACTTGATAATTAAAAAACAATCATATAACAACCAAATACTTGACTAGAAATGTCTTTTCCTTCACATATTTAAAATTGTAATAAAAATATCAGTAGCATTTTTTTTAGTTCTAAAATCTCGCGATACGTATTTTTTAATAGCATATTTCAAATGCATAATTCATATTACAATAAACATCTAATGGCTCATTTGACAATACGTTCACAATGATATTTTTTGTAAATATTTTTTACAGTGTTCCATTTATTAAGTCCATTCTAATTTTCAGTTTCAATAGTGGGTTTAGCAGTATTCAAAACAAAACCAACGTTAACTATATCAAGAAGAAAGTGTAACTTTTTTTTGTCAAAATGTAAAATTTTGACCATTTAAAAGGTTGAACACAAGTTACATCACAAAAAACTCTATTAATAACTAGCATAGAGATATTCATAACAAAAACACTCTTGATATTGTAAGAAAAAATAACAAAATAAGTAATGGTTAACAATAAAAATAAACATAAAATAAACTTATTGATTTTGGTTGAGGTATGCAATACATTAGGCTTACGACTACATTGCCACCACAAGTAAACTACATTATGCATATGGTCTCAATGTCAACACTCCCAAAGATACAATAGTTAGTTGTTGCTAACACTACACATGAAATAACAATGGCACATGAACAACTTTTTGGACTACTCAAAGAAACAAGAACAAAAGGGGAGAAAGGAGGGAAATTATGTTGTGATGTTTTTCTTTCTCAGTTTTATAAAAAAATGATGAAATTTGTATTTATAAAGACATTTTATATATAGTTCGAAGACTAAAACAACCATGATCTTAAAATACTAGTTATAATATTTATTATGACTAGGTCTCTACCACGAAGTAATATTATGGTGCAAATGAGTGAATTTTTTTGGGGAGATGGTAAAACTACCAAGTCAAAAGTTATTATAGTCGTCTTGTATCCAATTGTAAAATATATATAAAAATGAGATTAAAACCATGAAAACTCCATTGTGCAATGAATTACTTTTTTTATCCTTCTATACACGTAAACCAATAACATGGAGGGAGGGGGAAAGAGCATATAAAGTAAAAAAGTAATCCTAAATTTGAAATAAATAACATGTAAAAATAACAAATATTATAACACTCAGATTAAAGTTTGATAAGTAAATCTCCTATCTCATGTGGTCGGATGGCTTCTTCAATAACTCAAATTGAAGGGGAAAACTTCAAACCACTAGCAAGAGGCGAGTTTGAGGGTAGTAAGGGTTAAATAGTTAACCTAAGTGAAGTGGTTATATAAGTATTGGTTATAGATATGTTCACTATTTGGTCTGGCATCGTGTGTTAATTAGTTTAAGTAAAAAGGGTTGAGTGTCACAGAGATTAGCCTCCCATTTACCACAGAATAAGATATTAGTTATGTGTTAAAAAAAAGATTTACATAATTTAGCTAAAAGTTTATCTGATCGAAGACTCCAGTAGGCAAGTGGATATTACTCTAACATTTTTAAAGGAAATTACATCAATTATTTTGTAAAACAAATAAGTAAAAATTCATCCTTAATCATAATACATCAAACTATGATTTTATTTTGTTGGACTTAGGTATGTGGGTTATGGGCCTGGATCATTAAATTCTTGACCCATTTTGTTTGTAGGCTTATGCAAGTTGGCTTGCATAATCCACGAGTTAAGCAATTTTGATTAGTGGGTTTGTGGACCAACCTATTTACCCACTTAAAAAATAAATAAATATTTTTCGATAATTTTTAACCAAATGGAAAGTTAAGAAAATACAAGTAAAATATATTTTTATAAAAAAATTAAAATAAAAATTATTGCAGGTCAACCCGTTTAATACACGGACCTATGTGACTTGGCGTAATATAGGCCTATTTAAATATGGGCCGATGTGAGTCAACCCGTTTAGCCTGCGAGCCAATGCGGACTAGTCCGGCTCGACCTACTGTTATGCTCTACTATTTGTATTGATTGCAAGTGCATTCCCATCATTAATATCATCTCTCATTCCATAGGTTTCTTTATGACAATGCTGTGATGACTTACCATAGAGCACAAGGTGCTTTAATCTCATCCATATATAGCTTTCACAAAAAGACTAGTTGCCTATTTTCTTTACAAGTTTTAGTTTAGTTTTATATTTAAAATTACATGAATTGCATTAGGGTAAATAATCTCACGTGCATTCCTATTTTTTTTTCATACTCAAATCTCTATGAAATCCCTATTGACACCAACCACATTGAATTTAAACCATAAACTCTTTCATTTCGGGTTATGAAGTTATTAAAAGTTAAAACAAGTACCCCTTAAAAACACTTGGATATCAAGAAATGCTAGCAACATATCCTTTTTAACATGTTTTTTTAATATGCCTTTTATGATTGGACTATTCTAGAAAAAAAAAAACAATATACTTATCAAGTAAATTGATCAAATTTTTTAAAATGTGTTGACTTTTTAATAAATAAATCAATAATAAAAAGTGTATAAAAAATGTGTTAAAGATAACATTTTAGTAGTAACATTTTTTTTCTTGTCACTAATAATAACATTTTTCTTGAATGTGTCAATGTGGATTGTAATTAGGATGTCATAGACTTATTTATTGCCATTAATGATTCATCGACCCTAGCCAAGTCAAATTAAATTTAGGAAAGGCCTTTGCTTTTTAATCCCTTTTGTTTTTTTTTTTAATTTTATTTCCTAACTACCCTAGGAGAATGGAAAGGGTAGTTGGGGAAGGAATTAAAAAAATAAAATAGCGGTGGAAATAGCAAAAATGGAGGGTGGGAGAAGCAAATACCTTAAGTAAAATACTCGAGTGCATGGATTACCATTGACTTCTATGGCCCGAGTAAGTTCAGAATATTGGACCATAGATCGACCCATTCCCGTGACAAAAAAAAAAAAGATCGATCCATTGCCCCATTAATATGGAAATTGTGACGTTGTGTTGTGTAGTTCTAATTCCTTGTTGACAAAAAAAAAAAAAAGTCACGATTCCTTGGTTCTTATAGAAAATGGAGCTGGTCAGTTTCCACCTTGTGATTATCAATTTTTAAATAGAAAGAATATTCTTTACTAAACAAAGAATATATTAAAATGAAAGAAATCCATAAAACAAAACTTTACGTCATTCACTTTGTGTTCTTTTGTTGATAAAAGTATTGAATAAGATGTAGAATTGAGCTGGTGGATATACTATATATGAAACATGAAAAATTCTTCTATAATGGAAGATTATCACTTGCACGGACCTTAAAATGTTACTTAATAATTCCAATTATAAACAGATAAGTTTGATATATGAAGAAAAATCATTATACCTTGCCGCTGACCGTTTAACAAATATTGACATCTGATTCTAATTTCTAAGGCGGCCAATAGTATTTGTGAGCTTCGGCAGCAGAATTCCTGGAATTTTCATAGTTTTAAGTATTGATATTTATAAATATATATTATGAAACTTGTTTCCTTGCTGTTCTGTGGTCCAACATTTGAATTTGGTTAGTTTCTAAAACCAACGGATCTTGGACCCAAAAAGGAAAAAAAAAAAACCAACGGATCGACATAGAGAAACGATTTTTCATTTGAAACAAGAAAGTAATATAATTCGTTACGATCCTCTTAATTTATAGAATGATTAAAAAAAATGGTATGACCCGTGGATATATATTTTGAAGCTTATGCTACTTATTCGTAGTCGTAGCAATAATATTAAAGAATATCTGTAACTATATATACTACTTAATAAGGAATTCAACCCCCTCCTCATTGTCAATAGGCTATACCATCTATTTTGTCAATTATCTGTGAGTAACATTTTCATATAAAATATGTCCCCCTTGCATGCAAGTGGACATGCCAGCCTGTTATAGAGATTATAGAGTATTCGCTAGCTAGGTCTATTTTCTTTTAATTTCTGAACCCTTGAATGACTATATAATTTTCAGCCAATTAAAGGTTGTGATCGAAACAAATCAATTAGCATTGCATGCAATTATTGCATCCTTTACATCATTTTCTTTGGTGAGAGGGCCCATTTTGTTGGTCGGATCCACATCAAACTGCAATTATGTAAGTCTATTCACGCAATTTTTCTTGCGCTTTTTGGCTATATATATGCGAAGTTTGAAGATTATTTTTATTGACGTAAACTAAAGAAAAACAGCAATTTGGGAAAGGATTGAAAAATACTGTTTGATTATTAAACTATCCATTTGCATTAAAATTAAGCGTTGACAAAATGATAATGTAGGGGGTGACAAGTTGCCCAAAAAAAGAAAAAGAAAATAGAAAAACTAGTCTGCTAGGCTGCTCAATCCGAATCAGATAACCAAATACGCGTCCGTACTGCCGACAGGTCAACTACCTTGACAACTGAGCTGTGGTGGGAACAAAATAATTGAACAGAATACCATTTTTTAAATTTTTAAAGAGTTTTTTAAATTTTCTATTAATATGATTGCGGTTAATTAGTTAAGGGTAGTTAATAGTTTTTATTCATTAAATATAGAGTATTAAGATTTCTTAATATATTGCAATTTTATTTTATTTTATTTTTATTTAATAGTATTTTTTATCACTCGATGACAAACGTATAGAGTCTTTTAAATTTTCTATTAAGAAAATTAATTTATGATAAATAACAAAATTCATTTATGTAACTAACAGTGATCCTATACATAATATTGTAATATCAGTGATTTATATTATTTATTAGATATCAAAATAATGACCAAATTAAATTTGTTTAATTTTTTTGGATGGGGTGGGAAAATCTGTGCCAATTAAAACCTTGAAAATCTTGATTGACCTAATAAAAAATTAGAGGATCAAATTTGTACATAGTAGTAGTAGTATAATACAAATTAGAAGGACCAAACATAGAGTTAAACTTTATAATTATTCATAAAAATTAAAGCATCATTTGCAATCCTACAAATTAACTTGTACTTAAAAGATTGAATATGAAAAAGTATAATAAAACAAAATAAAAGAAAAATAAGATAAATATATGTTATGGTGATAGTCTATTTCTTTTACTTTTTAAAATAAAAATTTAATTAGACATTTCATAGTCTATTAGAAATTATATATTCACTAAAAATATCTATTGGGACTATTTTATTATTTTAATTTTTTGTGAAATTTAACATTTTGTTTGATGATTATTAAGCAAAAAAGGAGTTTAATCAATTAAAATTATTAAAAATTGAATAGAAAATAAATATTTAAGAATTTTAAGTAAATGGTTGAGTAATTAATATTAAATAATTAGAATTTCCCTCAATGACATATGAATTAAAATATTAATATATAACAATAATTTTCAATATTACAAGGTGACCTGGTGAATGTAAAATTAATACTTTTACATATTGGCTTGATCTGAATTAATTAGTTTAAGTATTAAAATCTTTTACATTTTATGTGATTTTTTTCCTAAAAAAGGCTTGTCACGAGATGTGCCACAGTTCGTTCGCTACACTCTTGTTCATATTCTTGTTCTCATGCATTTTAATTTGCAGCTGAATTCTCTGACATTTCTGAATTCTCTTTTGGTCTAAATTCTTAATCTAGTATAAAATTTACATGTTGACGAGATGATAGCATAGCACCCGCAAGGCGAGGGAATAGAAGAACAGTAAAACCATTCCATTCAAAACGTGGCACTTGAAAAAATGTGCACCAAAGTTCCAAGATAGACTATTGATTTTTGACCATCTTGACTTGACCCATACGCATCCGTGTGTGTATATAAATATTTATCGCGTGCAGCTTAGTCCATGTGGAAATGTGTTTCCCACATGACCCACAAAAGCATGTGATTCTTGCCATGTGTTTTTCATCCAATACTTTTACACTTTAGTCATAGTGTATTTCAGAAAATTAATTGAAAATTAAAAATTGAAAAATTAGATTAAAGTTGAGAAGTTAGCTAATTAAAAGATAGATAAAAGTTAATTAGTTAGTTGTTTTTTTCTCTCATCTCTCTTTAGGGATAACAATTAGATTCAAACTCAATGATTACCTATAAAAATTACCCACAACTGATAGGATAATTATCCACCAAATGAGTATGTGATCGGATCTTGATAATTACCCACATTTTTTTAATGGTCACGGGTACTATGGTACTCAATCTTATTCATACCCGCACTTATATATTATATATAATTAATTTAGTTTTATATATGTTTATAATATTAATTAATATTAATATATATTTTAGTCATAAAAATAATATATATTATTAATTAAATTAATTTAAATGTTATAATTAAGTAACTATAAACACAAAAATAACAAAAGTTGTGAATTTTTAATTGGGAAAGTTTATTGTAATATTTATCTAATGTTTAAATATTACATTACATTATGTATTGTGTTTAAGAACTTTATTGTATTGTACTTTAATTTAGTGAAAAAGTTATGTTTTATGGATAAATTTGGATGATCTAGGGATTATTATTTTTAACTCATTTTCATTTTTTAATTGGTTTATTATTTTATAATTAATTAAAATGCGGGTAATTAGTGCGGGTATAGGCACTTAGGTACCCAGCGGGTAAGAGTACGAGTGTTATAATTGTTACTCATGCGGGTAGGGTCTGGGTACGAGTATTTTTTTTAAACGTGGGTATGGGGACGAGTACTATATATAGGGTCAATTTGGATGAAACTTTTGCATAAATATTTCTAGATGAAAAAAATAGAATGAATTAAAGAGGTCAGATGCATTTAACTTCTCCATAAGTTGAAATTAGTCTTTGTAGCTCACCTACTCCAAAAGCTCTCCCATATAACTTATCCATAAGTAACTAATTTCAACTTATGGAGAAGTTATGTAAATCCATTTGACCTCTTTGATTTATTCTATTTTTATCTTCTAGAAGTTCTTCTGCATAAATGTATCCAAACTGAACCATAGCACTCTACCCAGACCCTGCCCATTGCCTAGGGGTATTCGTGGTTCGGTTTTGAGGCAAAAACCATCCGATCCGATCATTGCGGTTTTATCATTTCATCATCCGATTGGTTTTGATATTTTTCAAATCCGATCCAATCCGATCCAATTTAAATTGGATTGGATTGGATCAATTTTCGATTTTTTAAAATGACAATAAATATTTGATAAAATTGATAAAATAATAAAGTAATAGTAAACATCTTCTTATTGGAACTTATATGTATTAAAGTTAATATAAAATTAAATAAAAAGAATGACATGAGACATGAAAACTAATTTAAAACTAATTTTATATTGATATATTTATAGAAATATTAACATGATATTAGATAATAAAATCATAAAAAATATATTAGTATAAGTATTTTATAAATATATATGCATACAAGTATAAATATATGATTATTTTATAAGTAATAATATATGTATATATAAGTTCGGTTAGATTGGATTGGATTGGTTTTCAATATAGGATCCGAAAACCAATCTAACAAAAAAAAATCGGTTTTTGCGGTTTGCGATTTTTTTTTTATTTCGGTTTGATTCGGTTTTCGGTTTTTTCGGTTTGGTTTTTGCGGTTTTGTATTGGATTGGATTTGATATGAACACCCCTACGGCATTGCCACCCCTATCTCTCTTCCTCCTATTTTTCTCCCCTTTAAGAGTGTATTTGATAAAATTGGTTGATAAATGAGCATGTAGTTGATAAGATAACTTCTAGCTGATAAATTTTGAGATGATAAGTTAACTTATTAAATTAGAAGTGTTTGGTAAAACTAGCTTATAAGATAACTAATAAATGTAAAACGATATAAAAACACATAAAAAAATTAAAGATAAATAAGGAAGTGTGTTGAAATGTCAGAGATAAAAATGGAAGGAAAATAAATAAGTTAATTGAAGTAACTTTGTAGCTTAAAAGCTTCTAAGATAAACTAGAAATTAATCTCATATCTTACCAAATATTTTTATATTAATCAAATTAGCTTAAGAAACGAATTTGAGTAAAGTGCACATGAACTCACACTAATTAAAGAATAGTCGAGTATTAAGTGATTAGATATTTGAATTTTGAACCATTAAAACTGAGGACCAAACCAATAGTCATTGGTTTCATTGGTTTAGTTTGGATTGTACCTTATGTAAAATAAAACACCAAATCAAATTTATTGGTCTGATTTATTTCCTTGGGTGGAATAGATTGAACGGTAGCTATGAACACCTTTTATGTTTGTTTATATATATATAATTAAACAAAGAGAAATGAATTAAATAGGGATTACAAAGGTACTCCAACCCAAAACGAATACCATATTATTTTGCTAAGTGCATAGCAACCAACCAAAAATCAGAATTCTATCTAAGTAATTAATACACCAAAACATGGTCCAAATATCCAACTAGAAACTATTCCAAATTTCACTATTTATTTTATCGATTTCACTATTTATTTTAATTTTTAATTAAATATTTTTTACTAAAAAGTTGAATAAGAATTTAATTATTTTTTTAAAAAATCTAAAACTATAATTACATAATAATATATTTTTGTCTAGAAAACACAAATATAATTTATATAATAAAATTTATGTAGTTATGTTCTTTTATGTCATTTTACAATTATTACATAGCTTATCAGCTAGTTCTACCAAACATTTTTAATTCAATAAGCTAACTTATAAGCTCGGAGCTTATAAAGCTATAAGTTTATCAGTTAATTTTGTCAAACACACTCTACAATAAAAGGTTAAAAATGCAATTAAACCTAATTATAATTTTAAAATACACCACAAACATTAGGTTATATTTTTTTTTCCAAATGTTCGAATATTGTAAAGGAAAATAATTAATGAGTTGATATATAATTTAGTCCCTGAAAGTGTCATATTGTTACTTTTAGTCTCTGAAAGTCTATTCACGTACAAATTAGTCTCCGAAAATCTAAAATTACTTACTTAATTATTAGTCCCTTCGTTAAACTCTGTCAGTCTAGAGTTAACGGATGGACTAATAAGCAAGCAAATTAGACTTTCGGGAACTAATTTGTACACGGATAAACTTTTTGGGAATGATTAAAAATAAACAACGTGACATTTTCAAGTACTAAATTATATATTAACTCGTTTAATGAAATAGAAGTGCTTAGTTGCCAAGTTAACTGCATAATTGTACTGTTATGTGACACGTAAGATGTCTACTTGGAATATAATTAGGGAGGTAAAATTCTGATTTTTAATTTCATCATTTCACTCAATCTCTTACAAATTTACTCCCAACCAACCTCTCATATATAAGTCTTCTATGCACGAACCCTAATAAATTCTCTTCCTCACAATAAACTTCTATTCAAAGTATCAACAATCAAGATCATCCATATGCACAAAATACACAAAAAAGAGTAAGAAACCATTTTTAAAATACAACTTAAATAGAAAAATAGTTTACCCCAAAGAAAATGACATATCAAGAACCATTTTCTTTTATTCTCTCCATTCTTGCACATGGGTTTATCACGCCACTTTCATCACCATAGACACTTCCATTTGTTGACCGATTCATTGCAGTTTTCATTATATCTTTAGGTTTATTTGATTTAGGATTTGTGAGATGAGATTAGAGACAACAATATAAAGACTAGGGTTATAAAATTGGGGATAAAAGAATGGAGAGAAGAATAAAGATTTAGGTTGTAAAATAGTTCTGTTATGGTCCTAAAGAGTGGAGATTATGGTTGCTAGATAGTTTCTCGTAGGGGGAGAACAATGGAGAGAAGAATGGAGATCAATAAAGGTTATAAATTTGGGGGAATAAGTTAAAAATTTGTCCAACATTAAAAACTAAACAGTTGAGCTTCCATGTAGACATCACTTGATTGTCCAACAATGCATTTAACGGTACAAATCAGCAATTTTGTTTCACTTATGTAATGTAATAGAGGTTAACGGAGAGACGCAATTTTAGACTTCCAGGGACTAATTTGTATACACATAAACTTTCAATGACTAAAAGTAAACAACATAGCACTTTCATGGTCTAAATTATATATTAACTATTCATTAAACCAACAGAGTTTAACGGAGGGACTAATAAGCAAGCAATTTTAGACTTTTAGAGACTAATTTCTATATGGATGAACTTTTAGGGACTAAAAATAGATAACATGATACTTTCGGGGATTAAATTGTTAACTCATAATTAATTAAAAATATGGACTAATAAAAAAGTTACACAAGTTTATTAAAAAATCACGTTAAAAAACTCTACTCGTTTTCGGTTTTCAAATAGGTACCAACCACCAAGGTGACATGTGCATGTGATTGATGTTGCCATCAAGTCAGAACACGTGTCTTTGATCCATTGTCAGAACACGTGCCTGGTAGTAATTTAAAATAAAACTTACAGAGAAAAAAAAAGAAGGGAAATAATGAGAGAGGAATTGATAGATGTCATAATTTATGTCACGAGAAAGAAAGAACTTGATAAAAAAATGTAATGAAATATGAAAAATATACTTCTTCCATTCTAAAACTCCGGTATATTATTCTAGATTTATGCATATATTTTAAGAAAAATGTAAGTGTATATAAATTTATATAATTTTTATAAGAATGGTCTCATTTATATTTAACCTATTTTATTCAAAAGTATTAGAAACATAAAGAATGTGTACATATAATAAAGAAATGTACATTATTATCTTAATAGTATGATTTTGAAAACCAAACCGGTTATTAAACCGGTCAGAATACTGATTTAAGGTTTAATGATTGAACGTGGTTAAATCGTAGTTGAACCGATATTAATTAAATAATATTTTTTAATATATATATATATATACACACACTACCAATTATAAATCACCAACGGCCAGTAAACATCCTATTCTAAATTAGTAGCAACCAATGAACATCCAAAATCCCAAATTGATAATACAAAATAGTGTAGAACCAAGCATCCACATTGAACATTGAAAATCCAAATTGGTTACATAGAATAAGAAAATCCAATTCAAAATCAATTCCAAATTAGTAATACAACGAAAAATCAACGTGAAGAATTCAACATCTAAAATCTAAATTGATTGATGAACCAACACGAGAAGAAGAAAACCCGTACTTGCGGTGGCTAGGCTGATGAGGAGGGTTGCAAACATCTTGGCAAGGTGTTGTACAACATAAGCAGAAAGGTGGTCGAGCAGCTTTTGACGCGACAAGGACTGATTGACGCTGTGAGCAGCAACAGTGTCGACCCGCAGAACGGCGAACGAGCAACTACAAGGATGAGGACGATAGATGGCAGACGAGCAACTACGTCGTGCGGAAGGTGGACGGTGGACAGAGGACAATAGACAGCGGACGGGATGGTGGATATATGGACGGCGCAAGGCAAAACCCACACACTTCTAGTTATGGTTTAGGGTTGTTTCTATTTTTTGGAGCTCTCTTTAGTTTGGATTTTGGAATTTTTACAAAATTATGAGCTGAAAAGTTTTAAAATTTTTTAATTTTTTAAAACCAAAACGACGTCGTTTTGGCCTTTTTTTTTTTCCCACTAAACAGGTCTTAACCTGCAAACCACCAATTTTCACCGGTTTGACTGGTTTTTAACCGGTTTTTTGCAAGATCGGTTCTATGATTTTTTGGACCGGACACATGATTGGTTCACTGATTTTCTGGTCCAGTCTTGTTTTCACAACCATGCTTAATAGAGAGAAAATAAGAGATATAATTATAGTATTTAATTGAAGTAATATTAAAATAAAGATATGGTTGGAAAAATATTAATTAGTGTTGAATTTATGAAACAAGAGTTTTAAAATATAAGTAAAGTGCTTAAACAACAAGAACTTTGGAATAGAGAGTGTAAGTGTGGAAAAATAGCATCCAATTAAAATATAGAGAAATAAAATAACTTTTTCATCCCTATAAAATACTTAAGTTTTAATTTTCATCTTTGGAATTTTTTACTTCATTTAAAATATTTAACCTATTTTTTTAATTATTGTTGTTAACTCTAATGTTAATTGTGAATGTGTCAAACGCAAATTATAGTCACCAATTCTAAGTGAAGTATTAACCTCCTTAACTCATTCAGAAAGCTAAATTTCATATATAATTTGAGCTAAAATTCTTTACACATTTACTCTTTCATATATTTTATATACAACCCCTGAATGAGTTTAAGGAAATTAATATTAATTGTTATATAATGTGTCAACATATTGCACAAAGGATTGTTGACTACGATGAATGTTCAATACATCAATAATTGATATTAAAATTAATAATATAGACTAAAAAATATCTTAAATATTTTATAAGAATAAAATAAAAATAATTACCGCGGACGAAAATAAAAACTTAAGTAATTTTATAGAGATGGAAAAATTATTTTACAAATTCTTGAGTACATCCAAGATCTATGAATCACACAATCCTAGTTTGGTGGGAGTAGATAAATGGAGAGAAAAGAAATGAATAGAAGAGAAGTGGGAAGAAGAGAAATGGAGGTGAAATAGAGGAGAAATAAGGGTTGTTTGGTGTGAGTGAAATGTGTGAGAAATAGAAGAGAAATGTGAAAGTAGGTTGTTTGGTGAGTAAAATAGGTGAGAAATAGAACTAAAATAATCAATTTTTGATATAAAATAATCGATTATTTTGACAAAATAATCGATTTTTTAATCAAATCACACAAAATAATCGATTATTGAAATAAAATAATCGATTATTGCGTGACCACAACTCCATTTCTCTACATTTCTCCACAACTTTGGAGTGAAATACAAAAGGCATGGGACCCACCAAAAAAGTGCATTTCTCCTCATTTCCATTGTGCCACCAAACAGGAGAAATATGTCTATTTCCCTTCACTTCCACTCATCTCATTTCTCTCCCTCTATTTCTACGTCACCAAACAGAGATAACAGAAAATGAATGAGGAAAAATATAGAATGTGACAGGGACGTTATAAAAAGAGATAAAATAATACATGTTATATGGATTGTTATAAATAATTATTAAATAAATAACACTTGTCCTAAAATATCAGCAGGAAAAGTGCATAAAAAGTGATGTGAAAATTTTCGCAGCAACAGCCCCAAAGGCCACAGTAGTAGTACAATGTAAGAATATTAAATATTAATTAATGGACGTGTTTCCGCATAATCAATCAATTAATCACGAGACGAGACGGGGGCGGTGAATCTCAATTCTCAGCCTCTTTTTAGTCTTACACCAGAAAATCAGAGTTCGTTTCGTTGATCATCACAAATAGTAATGAAACACGGATTGCCACCGTATAGTCGTTTGGAGTATTGCGAGTTTTTAGTGTTTGATTTTTAAAAATTTTTAATTAAATTTTTATAATTTAAAATTAAAAATTAAAAATTATTTTTTGTGATTTTTAAAATATTTATTTTAAAAATTATAAAAATAAATTTTTAATTTTTAATTTTGAGATGTAAAAATTTAAATGAAAATTTTTAAAAACTAAAAACTGATAACCATCCCAAACGGTCTCTTAGTAGTACCAACCATGACTTGAAAGTACGCTCTCAGTAATCACCATGCTTTCCTTTAATATTTTTTAACTTTTTTTTATTAGTGGGCCAAATTTCAAACTTACGAATAAGAGTATAATTTTTTTCTTTAAAAAGGAAAATACTATATTATTATTTTTGAAATTACAAATTTTATACTAAACTGCTTCAATAATAAAAGTTGACTCTTGAATTGTGATTTTTAATTTAATCGACCATTTGCAGCTTTTATTAATCAATTTATAATTTTTAATACACGAGGAGGTACCAAAAGCAGCGCTACAATCAACATTAATATATATAATAACTCATATAATATTTTTTTCTATCATATAATCTATGACATTTTACACTTTCATTCATTTTTTTCTCCAAAGAATTTAGTATAGAATATCACTCGATGAAAGCAATTGGCGTTTCTTCATGGAACCTCGCAAAAGCTTACTTTCTTTGACCGCCAGCTTTAGCTTTACGTGGTGGTTGTTCTTCTTTATGCTGCCTCCAGGGGGAGAGGAAAATAATGCAAACACAGCCTATAAAAAAGAATTGTAACAAAAAAACCCTATAAACAAGAATGAATTTAATATTTAAAAATATCCAAAACACAAAAATCCAAGGGACTTCACCACAAAAGTGAAATGTGAAAGGAGATATTCAAACCACCAAGGCATTGAATTGAATCTATCAAACAACTCGTGCGGCGTGGCTATCGACCTTTGAAAACAAAAAATAGCATTATTTAGTCCAAAGATTTTTTCACAGAGATGAATATAATTAGTTAAAGGTATAAAAGTGGGAAATACAGTTATGTTTTTTTAAAACAAACCACGCTATATATAGTTAATATTAATTAAATAGCATCGTTGGAAAATTACTTTTCCTCTCTGTTTTCCAATTAGAAAGTAAGCCGGTAGATTCGTATTGGAATTCAAAGACTGCTCCTTTTCTTTCATTTTCTAGTTTTTGACACGCATTTGAAGACACGCACTGTGGTCTTCAATTCTCTCCCCCTACAATAGCCTTTATATAAGCCAAAGGGAACCACTGTGATAGACCCATCTTCTTTTGTTTGTTCTTGTAGTTATACTTCAATTACATTCATCAACAATAACATAGCAAAACACCAAAGATATATATTGATACATCATACAACAACGGTAATTCATTCTTTGTGGATTCATGTCTATTTCTATCAAGTTATAATTAGTATATGCATTCTCTTTTGAAGCATGTAAAATAATAGTATGTACTGATTTTTTTGGCCTTGTCCCATTTGATTATTTGCAGCTGAATATATGGGATTATCACTTTCCTTATTGCAATCCGCTTGGGAAGAAATTGTTAGACATTTACTCTTTGATCTGCATCAAAACATCAGTTTTGCTTCTAAAGACAGAGCTTTGATTTTGAGAGCAGCAAGCTTTAAGAAAAGAGAATCAGAAACTGTTACCCTTGTGTCAAATGGGACCAAAAAGATGAGCAATTTAAGCCGTTTGAGTCATTACAGACCTGAACGTGTGATCCTTGAGAAAAATCTTTGTTTTGTTCAAGATAAGGAGAACTTGGACCCGGATGGTCTTGCAAGGAAAAGTGAATTGAAATATAAACCAGTTCCTGTGACACCTCTGCCTGAAGCAGTGGTTTTCTCTTCTCCTAGGCCTGTTTGTGAGCTTGATGCTGCTGCAACTAAGCTTCAAAAAGTCTATAAGAGTTACCGGACTCGAAGAAACCTTGCAGATTGTGCAGTGGTGGTGGAGGAGCTATGGTAAATTTCAATTTTTTTTTTTAAAAAAAGCAATGTTTTTTCTAGGGTATATTTGCATAAACTTCATGGTGGATATGTTATTAACTGATTTTAAATGATTTTAAATGGTGTATGTATGTAGGTGGAAGGCATTAGACTTTGCTGCTCTCAAACGGAGTTCTGTTTCATTCTTTAATGTCCAGAAACCAGAAACTGCCGTGTCACGTTGGGCAAGGGCAAGGACAAGGGCAGCTAAGGTATTCAATATTCTAATAATTAATTTCACCTTTAGTCATTGTCTTATGCTATTTGTTTGGAATAATAATTTATTTGGAGCCTCCTAGTTGGTGCTAATTGAGAATTGTAACTGTTTCTTCTACAGGTTGGCAAAGGTTTATCCAAGGATGAGAAGGCACAAAAACTGGCACTGCAACATTGGCTTGAAGCTGTAAGTCCTTGAATCCGAACCCTTTTAGAAATTAGAGCATTCTAGAAATAAGAACATGTTTATTTAGCCTTAGAAATCTAAATCTGAATTTGACTAATTTCAACGTGAAATCAAACACAAATATTCCATTAAATTCAACTTAACTATGAATTTGAATTACACTTTTTAATTTCTGGTCTGGTGTTAACAGAGTCAATTCCTTCTTGTTTGTTGTACAGATTGACCCACGCCATCGCTATGGACACAATCTGCACATCTATTATGATATTTGGTTTGAAAGCCAAAGCACCCAACCATTTTTCTACTGGTAAATTCTTGTTCTCAGATATATATACATATATTTCTTCTTAAATGTAATTATAGTGAAGATGGTAATTAAAATAGAAGCTAAGGTTCTAGATGGTGTTATTTACTTTTTATGTTTTATAATATGTAGGTTGGATGTTGGAGATGGCAAAGAAATAAACCTTGAGAAATGCCCAAGGAACACTCTACAACGCCAATGCATTAAATATCTTGGACCAGTAAGTTATCTAAATCCCATGTTAGGATTCACAAGAACACATAAGCCTATGTCATATATCTAATATTGTTTATCTTGGTTGTTACTATTGCAGAAAGAAAGGGAAGAATATGAAGTAATTGTTGAAAATGGAAAGCTGGTCTATAGACAAGATGGGAGGCTTGTGGATACAGATGACAAATCCAAATGGATCTTTGTTCTTAGCACCACAAGGTCCTTGTATGTGGGGAGAAAACAGAAGGGTACATTTCAGCACTCAAGCTTTCTCTCTGGGGGTGCAACCACAGCAGCTGGTAGATTAGTAGCCCATCAGGGTGTTCTTGAGGTACAGATCTAAAACTGCATTTCACAATTCATACACCATCATAACAAAAGTTATCATAATTATTATACTTGTTATCAGAAGCAAATTTGCTAAGGAAGTGTTGTTGTTTATAATACAAAATGCAGGCTATTTGGCCATACAGTGGACACTACCTTCCAACAGAAGAGAACTTCAAAGAATTTTTAAGCTTTCTTGAGGAACACAATGTAGACCTTGTTGGATTTTTTATAATATTTATTTATTTCAAAAGTTTTCTAAGAGAGTTAATAAATAAATGTTTTATTTATTTTTTAGAAAACATTTATTGACTTGGTCAAAGCCCATTTTTGACTTGGTAAAACCCACTTTTATTATGCTTTCTAACCCTAACTATTTTAATATATAAACCCCTTTTTTCTCAACCTTATGGGTGCCTCCACTCTCTTATCACCTTCACAAAACCAGTATGAGTTATCCTTGGGTTCAACGGAATCTTCTTGTTAGTTCAGTGTGACCTCGCACTTATGGTGTGGGATGAACCTGTTGTATCCTGGGGGAGCATCGCAACCGGCCGATGAATCCTTAAGGACAGCGTGCTTCTCACGCGCCTCAGGTTTATTCTTATTTTTCAGGTTGCAGGGGACAATCCGGCGACAACAATCTTAAGGATTCATTTCATTTTGATCGGAATTTACTTCTGCAATTAATCCAATTTGTGAGGGTTAGGCTTTCCAATTCATCTTAATTTTCATTGAACCCACGCGTCCACCACGGGCGCTCCCAGTTATCGGATGAGCCAAACAGAGAGACTCAGACCAAGACGTGGCGGCTCGCACGCGCTCCCACCAACCGAAGCCAACGGTGGCCGAGAGTCGGAACCGAAGCATCAGAGGAAGAGAAGTTGAGAAGAATGGAGAAGTATTTCAGGAATACTTACCGTGCCCTCCAATCAGTTCATGCAGCGCAATGCAAGCAGTCCGACGACGCTCAGAAACTGGGTGGAGGTGCTAGCTTCGCTGGGAAGTTGAGACAAGGGACCATCGCCTTTATTTGTGGGCGTGCTGGTGTTTGCACCCTTGGGGCTGTGACCGCAACACTCGGTGTTGATGACGACTTCTTGAGGTACTACTTCGTTCAGTTCGAAAAGATTTTCAGTAGAGAAGAAAAGGTATGTCTTTTTGG